>OX359274.1:17031376-19508876 GCA_947179155.2 Hedera helix
GAAATGCTGACTTGGGTGATTGGAAATTCTAATTGAACTTGCCAAAAATTCTATTGACATCAAATTTTCCCCACAATTTAACGAAGAAGATGCGGGTGACCATGTCAACTTGATTGTGATGGCTTATCGTGGCTTGGAAATGGTCAGAACACTGAACAATTGTATCAATTACTGGAGTTTTAATATTATAATTCCATTTAAGAATCCAATGGATCTTATATGTACTAGTGAATTGAAGTAATACTGGGATTCCTTCAAACTTGGGGTTATATTTGATTTTACTATAGTGAGTGACTTGTTGCTGGAGAAGATATGGAAAAATAGAACTGGTAGGTCCATATCTGGTCTACCAAATAATAAACCAAAATGAGATTTGACTCTTGAACTTGTGGTTAAATTGTAAGAATCATGAATAACTAAAAGTTGGATTTTGGTATAAGAAAATCTTATGCCAAGCTTTTAAGTAATCATACTAAAAAAAAATAAAAATCTTGATTTATTAAAGATTGGAGATTAGAAGGGTGACTATCCCAACTTGTAATGGGCAAAATCTATTTAATGTAAAGTGAATGGTAGAGGACTTTGGAATCATCATTCTTTTAGAAACTGAGTTTAATGACTATTGACTTTGTTTGGATTAAAATGTCCTTATAAAAAGTTAATGACTTATAAGGAACAAAAGAGATATAATGTCATCCAGTGGGAAAAAATTGGTTGACAAGTTGAATGAGGTCATTTTTTGATTTCAAATGGGTTTCAATATAGAAAAGATTTATTTCAAAACTAGGTTCATATTTTGACTTTGAAATAGGGCAACTGGGTTTGACACTTTGAGTTTCTGGCCTACAAAAAGGATCAGTTGGTATAGGTTTACTAGCTAAAACCAAATTAAAAGGCCTCAGAGTTAAACCAAGGACCTGGAACCTGTTTATTGACTCCATTGCTAGAGGTAAATTTACTGGATGAGGAACCATATTTCCCCTATGTTGACTGTTTTGGCCTGTACGACCATCACCTCTAGAGGTACCTGTACCTGTGCCTCTCACACTCATTTTGAACATGTGATAAATTCTCTAGTAAGAAAATCTGGAATTGAATTCTCACTGCCTTTAATGCATTCAATATCAAAATCAAAAATACTTAAAAGAGCTTGTCATCTTGCAAAAATTTGTTTAGAGGCAATATTTTGAACATATTTTTCTAAAACATATTTTGCTGACTTACAATCAATCTTAACCAAATTTTTTTGATTTAATAAATCATTTTAAAATTTATTGATACGTAAAATTAAAGATAAAATTTCTTTTTTAATAGTAGAATAATTTACTTGTGTAGTATCTCATGCACCAGAAAAAAACAGACAATCTGTTCAGGAAAAGTAGAAGTTAACTTTTGAATGAGTATTCCTCCAAATTCAATTTCAAAGGCATCTATTTGTACTATTTTGAATGCAGAAGAGTATGAAATTCCAAGACAAGGAAATATCTTAACATGAATTTTAATTTATTAGACAATTGAATTATGAACCGATGTCCAATGAGGATGGTTATTTTGCAAACATTCAAACAAAGGTTTGCATTATTTTCGCAAATCTTTATAGAATTCAGCGATGTAATTGAGAGATCCTAATGACCTCTAGAGTTGAGATTTATCAAGGATTTCATCAAAAAAAATTTGTCTATAAAATGAATGGCTCTATCAATGGGTTTGATTTGACCATAATGAATAGTATAACCAAGAAATCTGACTTTAGTCTGGAACAAAGAATATTTACTGGGAGATAAGACCAATCCATTGACTTTGATTGTATGGAAGAATGAATTCAAATGTTTTCAATTGTAACACCCCCTTCCCGACTAGTGAAAAAGGAGGCTTCGCACAAACGAACTCTAAGCAAAATGTTAAAACAAAAGGGAACTCTCTTCACACTTGCCCTTGAATCCCCTTGCAAACTCTGTTGGAAGAAAAATACAGCATGAGCCAAATGCCCAGTATAAATAAAGAGTGCAGAAATAAGAACTGAAATTGAATAACAAAATCAATTGAACTAAACTGAGATTAACAAAATCAACTAAACTGAATTACATAATCTTACTGAACTGAACAACATAATCTACTAAACTAATCTACTGAACTGAACTAATCTACTGAACAACATGAAAGGCTGAATTGAATGGTTGTGTTTATTTTATATCGAGCTTAGAACAAAACAAAAATATACCTTCTCACAAAGACAAGTCAAAATACTGCAACACAGGCAGACACACATTAGACTGCAGATCCAAATGCATACAAAATCAAAAAAGTGTGCTTGGCACTACGAACAACACCAGTTTGCAGAACAAAATAGAATAAAATGCTAGGGCCAACCCATACGCCTCCCATAACAAAATACCAAATGTCCACTGAAACACAAAATGGAGACGCCGTAGACTAATCACGCCGCTACAGAAGGTGTCATGCCTTAGTGTCCAAAGACATGCCTGTGGTACCCTCACAGGTGGTTATAATTTAGGTATATCCTATGGTACTTTCTAACAAAATATCATGCCACAACGAATGCGACACAATATCACAAAAAGGGTTCTAATACACACATGCTAAACTGAAATAAATCGACACAAAGTCTCCCAAATATACTAGCATGTACGTTTCTACAGAATTAAAATAAATACTAGACATGCTTAACAAGTATAAAGAGTACAAGATAAATTGCGAATATCTAAAATCAAACCAAACTATCATATGCATTTGAATATGAACAATATATTGAGATAATATCCAAATTCTAATGAGAAACAAAACAAACAAATTAAAATCAAATGAGTATCGCTGAAGGAGTACAGAATCCGTACCTGAAATAAGCAATTTAATACCCGAAATTATATTACAAAATTGACTCGTTAAATTTCTTCCGTCAGAACTAATTAAACATAATAAAAGAATTGATAAATAAATAGTTAATCAATTGATTAAGTTTTACACATTTTCTTTCTCTAAGGCGAATCTAAAATCCTTCTGTTCTATACAAAATTCTACCTAAAGTTATACATACATAAATATTTTAATCATGGTAATGTATATATTAATAAATTATAGTATTTTTGTTCCTTCCGAAATATATATAAGTATATTTATAAAAATATTTTTTTTCATTTTTAATTTTATTATAAATAAATATTTTTTTTTATTATTATTATTATTATTATTATTATTATTATTATTATTTTCTGTTAAAACTTTAAAATTACAAAAATATTAATTTAATATTCCAAAATGTTAATTACGAACAGAGATATACTAAAATATGTAAACTAACAAACTAAATAACATACAAAAATGAAAGCTACAAAATTAAAACTAATACAAAAAATGAAATAATTACACAAAGAATGAAAAAGAGACATACCCAAAATTATGAGGTCCGTAGTCCGCCCACGACCTCGAAACAAAATTGTTTTTAACTAGGGAGGTCCTTACTAAAAAGGTCATCAAACAAAAAGGTTTTCTCAAATTGGGTAAAACCTTAATATTTTTGTAAAATAAAACAAAAAGGCGATCTTTCATAAATAGGCTAAGTGGGAAGAGGAGTTAGAAGAGCTGATCTATGTGGGACTTTTAAAATAAAAAAAAAAAACAGGTCGGGTATGACATTAATGTTATTCAATTGAATTAGAAAAGATTAGGACATCATCAATGTAAACAATAGCAAAATGACTAAAAAAGTTTAGAATATCATTCATGATATTCTAAAATTCACTGGAGGCATTTTTAAGACCAAATGTAATTACACACCATTCATAATGACCAAAAGGAATGGTAAATGTTGTCTTATACCTATCCTCATACCTATCCTCTTCATGAATCTAGATTTGCCAAAATTCATTATTTAAATCAAATTTACTGAAAACAACTGCTTGACATGTTCCGTTAATTAAATTTTTTATATTGGGTAAAGGATACATGATCCAGTCAAGTACCTTGTTCAAAAGTTTATAATTAATTACTAATCTAGGGACACCTCTTTATTTTTTAGCATTTTTAATGTCATAAAAGGCAGGGCAATACCAAGGAAATTTACTTTTTCTAACCAATTTTTTATTTATCAAATTATTAATTTTTTTTTTTACAAAGTTCCATTTGTTCATGGTTCATTTGAATATGTCTAGCCTTAGTAGGATCTAACTTTTCTTTAAATTCTTTAGCATAAGGTAACTTAACAACGTGTCTTTTTTTTATGCCAGAAGGCATGAGGAATATTAGAACAAACATTTTTAATTAGCATGTTATTGAAATCTTTAATTTTACTTTGAAGACTTTTATCAGTCAGCTGATCTTCAATTATCTTATATTTAATTTTATTTTTTAAATGTTTTAAATGATTCCTTTTATTTGGTAGTATGTTTAAATGTTTAGAAATAAACTGTTCTTAGATTATTTTTAAATCTCTTTGTTTTGGTTCATGGATGAAATTAAATGTTATATTTTTACACAAGCATTTATTCGTTAATCCTTTTGTAGTGGTAGTAATTGGATATAATAAGTATATGAAAGGTAATCCCAGAATGATCTTATCTGTCATGTTTTGAATTAAAACAAAAGTTGTTTTAAAATAAACACCATCTTGGCAGATATGAATTTTGGGTAACTTATACTTAATATTCATTTGACTACCATTAGCAGAACTTAATCTTTCACTGATTTTTTCCCCTAATAAATAGTAGGAATAAGACCTTCTTGAATACAATTCAAAATAGCTCTCATGTCTACTAAAGCTGGGAGTTTAATAACAAAAGTTTTATTAATTATTAAGGTGACATTAATATATCATTTCTGGATAGTGATATCTTTTAATCTATTTAATGAAAGTCCTTGCCCTTCAAGAATTTCATAATCATTTATTTTTTAAGTTTCTACACAATCTTCATCAGAAGAATCATTGACTTTTAATATTTGTTTTATATTAATTTGGTCTATTTCAAATTTTAACTTAGGAATCTCTTGTTTTAGTTTTAAAATTTCTTTTTTTAAACTGTTTACTTGTAATGACCGAGGAAATTCGCTGTAATTTTTTTTTTTTTGGAATAAAATTATGCAAACTATTTTGTGCAATTATGTGGTATATATATATATATATATATATATATATATATATATATAAGTTAAATTAAAAATGTTACGCGATGATTGCAATTAAGGTGTTACATTAATTTGTACCTATTGAGTTAAATTAATTAATTTAATTAAGAAACAAAGGCAATGACCGCGTGAATTAATCTTTTTATATGGGTTATGATTTAATTAACCAAATCGAAGATTGATCGTGTTTTGGGTATTGTATGATGCTAATTAATTTATTTAAATTGATTAACTGGGATTATGGGAGCAAGATCCAATAATTATCTTATTTGACCTAATCTATTAAATTGATGTGTTGGGGGTGTCATTATATTTAATAAACATAAATGGGCTGATTATTGAAACAAGGATTCAATTTAATTAAAACCCGTGTTGTATTTAACTAAACCCAAAACCTTGATCTAACTTGAGGCTAGAGCAGCCCAATTCTCTATTAAGTAGCTTTTGTGTTAATTGAGCCCAATCTTTGACCCCAAATACTAAGTAAACACAGTAGCCAAAATTTACCTATTTTAATTAAGCGTAAGATTTCTCAGCTGGGACTTTCATTTTGGGACAAAATTAGCATCAAGTTTACACGTGAATTTTCCATCATTGCTTGAGCTGCTATGCATGGCATCTTAGTCTGCCCAAGGTGCTTATGGCAGAGATTTGGCTGCCCTAGGTTGTAGCAATGGAGTGCATTAGGGCTGGTTTTAAGGCTTAGGTGGTAATCATTCAGCTGGTAAGTGATGGAGTATACTCCTATAGATTGTAGCCCTTATGCATTCAAGCCTTCACCTGAACTTCTAAGTGCATTAGCTGAGAAAGAATCCTTTTGAGAGAAATAGGAGAGTTCACAGTAATCCAAAAGGAGAAAGAAGAAACGCAACAGCTTATTTTCCATTTTCAACACTCACTTAAGGTTAAAAGTGATCATATACTCAACTCTTAGTTCTTATGTTAATTTATTGTTCGTCTTTGTTATGTTACTTGTGTTGTGGGAGTTGCTATGAATTAGGGGTCATGAAGGACCCAGTGATATAAGGTGGATGATATGGCTAGAGTTTAGGTGCTATATGTGGTTATATGTATGAAATGAGCTATAGATTAATGTATGCATGCTAAGTGCTTAACAAAAGATCTCAATGAAATGTTCTTTCAAGAGTTGCTTTTAAAAGACTGATATTTACCAAAAGATGTGTTATGTGTAGTTTATAACATGTTGAATCTATGAAGTACATGCATGTGATCTTATGAGAGTCTCATTGAGGTCTTAATACTGATTTAATTCATGGAAGTGTATGTCTATATATGTGCTTAGATATGTTAACTATGGAATTATGCATGTATGTTAGATGTTGTTGGAAGTTTCTTTTATAGCAAATTTCAATGCTTTACCATACAAGTGCATATTTTCCAAAACTAAATAAGGGTCATAATACCAAAATAGTCTTCAAAGCTTCATAGTAGTCAAGTATGCCAATTGTATGTTTATCAATGAAACATGTTTCGTTGACAAGATTCAAATTATGTGTATAAAAAGTGTTTTCAAAACTCAATAATGTCAAGTATGATTTATAAATGAAATGAGTCATGAAATACATGTTAAAAGTCTAGAAATAAAGATTGGTATGAGGAGTATAATGATCTAAAGTTTTGTTTGTATGCTTTAAAACATCAAAAGGCAAAGAACTCTATAAAAATTTCTGGAATTTTAGCCGAGCACACCTACTCCCGGAGGACCGTGGCTACACCCGAGCCTTCTGTTGAGTTTTTGTACTGGAGCGCGGCTGCAGCCATGATGAGCGCAACTGCGGCCAACCTTATTTAAGGGAGCGCACCTGCGGTTATGATGAGCACAGTTGTGCCCGAACCTTCTGTCTAAATTTTCAACGCGCAATGCACCTGCGGAGCAGGGGAACGCACATGCGACGCACCCAGCGCACCTGCGCTTGAGTCCAGTGCAGCTGCGCTCGACCTTGCTGTTTGCAGGTTGTGTGATTTTTCCAATTTTTGCTATGTGATCATCATGCATGCCTTTATGTGATGTAATTGAACTACATGAATGTTATTAAATGTAGATTAAGCCTAAGATAAAAGGAATCAATATATTGAACCTAAATTGGGTAGCTTTTAAATCAAAATGCCATGACTTGAGCTTAAATGCATCGACCTATGCCATGTTACCTAAACTATATGTTACGTGTTATGTGTAAGCTTATCTATAAGATTGATTACTTGTAGTGCTAACCAATGTGTATATGCTTGATTTTTTAAGTGATCACGCTCTATGTGTCTAAGTTAGCCAAGTTACATGAGAAGACGATAAAAGCTACGCGCTATATGTTATTTGGTGGTAACTAACATATTTATGCTAAATAGTGAGGTTATGCGCTAAGCGTCATTTGAACTAGCACGAATCTAAGATAAATGAGCAGATTATCATCTGTAACTTAAAGCTAATGAGTGGGCCGACATTATTATCTATATAGGCATTAAACGTAGCGAAGCGTTAAGCGTAATTGACAACCGAGGCAAGTTTCCTAACCTTACTCAAATTATATTGAGCAAGTTCTTTTACCTATGCGTACTATATTATTTCGGTGCAAACTTTGTGAATTCAAATATCATGATTCGAACCCATTTTTCGAGGTTTAAGTACCTATATGCTATGAATGCACTTACGTGCATTTCAAAAGTCTTTCAATTGTTGGACTGACTTTACGTTTTAAAGTTCTTACGTATAAGTGTTGTGAAATGTGGGTCTGAGCCATTGTTCGACTAGATCAATAATGCCTTGATAAATGGAATTCTATGACTTTAATGCTAAACCAATCCATATTGTACTGGTGCGATATCTGTTAAAGCTGAAATGAACAACCCTCTTAGTAGGGGCTTAAAACTATAAATTTTGGGATATAATTCCTATATGCCGGTTGCATCGCTAGATGTTTTATATTGTGCACAATGTATCTGTATAATGGGTTGATCCCCCAAAGTACACATCTTTGGTTATTATCAATTGCTATATAGATTGTTAATAGTTTTAACTATATTGGTTTTATGACTATTGGTTATTGTCATCATTTGCATTATGTCAATAATCTTAACGAAGTTCAAGGTCACTTGACCATCATCATTCTTTATAATTAAATGCGTGTGCATCTTTTTTTGGATTATCCAATTTATCAGAAATGTTATCATGTTTTAAAACCCTTTTATATACTTGTTGAGCCATTTGTTTCTCACACTTGCTTAAAACTAAACCTTTCAGTAAAACCCGAGTTCTCGGAAAGTTCCAAGAAGGACAAGGGTAAAGGGAAAGCTAAGGAGTAGCTGTTTTATTATTCTGTGTAACGTTTAAAATATGTTGTTAAGACTTTTGTTATGATGTAACATTTTGTAATGAAAGTTAGTTAAACCTGGGATATTATGTTTTTAAGATGAACGATGTATTTAATTATTGCATTTAATGATTGAAGGGGTAAATAGTTGTGTATGATGTACCGTGAGCACCGGATCCGAGGTTTAGAGAACTCGAATTTGGGGGCGTCACATTACTTCTTGGTTTAATTTTGTTAAAGTAATTTCTTTGATAGGATTTTTAAATCTTTCCAAAGTTTTATTTAAACTGAAAATAGGTTTTTCAATCTTTTTACTTATTGTATTTTCATTCTTTTCTGTTGTAAATAAAGTTTTTAACTTATTCATGTACTGAGTTTTTAATTGTGGGTCTGTAATTTTACTAATTAAATCTATTAATAAACTTTATTCTTCTTCAACCTTTGTTAGTACATTTAATCTCTTAATGCAAAAATTATTAGTATAGTTATCTGCACATCCTAATGTTACATTTTGACTATTATCACTTTCAATTTCACTATTAGAATTACTTAAGGATTGAGATGGTATATCAGAATAATGATCATTGCTGCAATCATTCTCAATTCTCATTAATTCTAATATTCGTTCAGTATCTTCATTAGATATGTTTAATTGATTAAGTTTTTTTTTTGTTTTTTTTTAACTTTGCATTTATTTTTATAATGACATATTTTTTTTATCATAATTATGACAAATTACTTTACTTTTATCAATTTTTTTACCAATTTTTTTGTGACTTTTAAATTTATTCTTTTTATAAGGTAATTGTTTTTTATAATATTCTTATGTATTTTTTCTTTTACGAAATTTATGTTTATTATGATGTTTGGTTTTCTACTGGAATGAGCAGAGGGTAACCCATATTGTTCACAAAAAGTACCTAACTCATATTTAGCCTTATTTTAATCTTTATTTGCTTGTTTACTGATTGTAAAATCAATACACATTTTAAGACCCGTTTTTTGAATTTCACTTATTATATCACCATAGGTTAAGTTATCATAATCAATGAAACCTAATTTTTTACTTAATTCTTTCCGAATTTTATGAGCAAATAAACTTGGTAAACCATTAACAAACTTTTCTTTTCAAAAAAGTTTATTACTGTCATTTCTCATCATGACTCTAGAAGTAAAAACATCTTTATACCATCTAAAATCACTAAGAGTGGGACAAGTAAAATTACTTAACTGGTCATGAATTCTTTCGGTGATATTACTTGGTGTTCCAATAAAATATTTTGTTATTGTGTAAATTAAAGTGTTTACTCCATCGGGGAACCAATTCCTATTTCTTCATCAAAAATTGGGTTACCTTCATTATCTCTTTTAATATCATGAATTATAGAATATCTAGATTCTTCCGTAAAGTGTTTTTCCCACCAAGATCTAAGTATTCCAGTAAATCCAACTGCTATAATTTCAACAATTTCTGATTGTCCCAAATTATTGTGTGTGGTTATGTAACTATTTGCAACCCTTGACATATGGTTTAATTTATTTAATATTTGTTGCTCACTTAAACCGTCAATATTAAATTCATACATTTTATTAGTAGAAACAGAGAATTGATTATCTAAATTCATCTCTTCTAACTGCAAGTCAGGAAGGGTTGGTTTGGAATACCAAATTTTTGTTAAACTGGTATAATTAAAAGTTAACTTATTAAATTGATTATCAATGTCCTGGGTAGTGGAATTCTAACAACCCCGAAATTCGACAAACTTTATTCCCTTAAATTTTGTATTTATTATACATTATCTTCATAACGTTCAAATTTCGGTTCGTTAATACATTTTTAATCACCTTAATTAATTCCCTATTGACCTTATCATCATCAATTACCAAATGTTTTCGATATAATTATTTTTTCTCAATTCAATCATTGTATTAAATATTTTATCATTTAAAAACTTCATTTCTTGATCTTAGTCCCTGGATCGCAACATTTACTTCTTCTTTCTATTACCAGTGTCATAAAGCTCAACATTCACAATTTAATATTGTTCATGTCCATACAAATTTTCTCTATTGAACTATTACAATTCATATATTAACGCTAATCATCCCATCCGGATACATACAAAACATCAACATAAACTTGGCAAATTTATCTACATTGAATTATAATATTGAAAATATAACAATAACGTTTCCAACCTTCTAGGCAATTCATCTCTAATCTAATCCAATATTCTTGAAATTTATTTCTTTGCTGCAAAAATTTACATTAAGCAAGTAATGAGCACAACGGCTTAGCAAGTTCAACAGTTTATGCTTCACGTAGCACATACCTTAACATGCTCGGTGTGTGTCATACATCATGTGCTTGTGTTTCTACTATGACAATATATCTCACATCATTGCACAAAGTACACATAGTTGTCATATTATTCACAGATCACATAACAAATAACTTATATGCATTTAAACTAGTATTAACATATCATAACAGACAATATTTAACATTAAAGGACTGAAGAACTTGCCTGAATTGTGACATTAAATAATAAATACCCTTTTATATTGCTTCTCATACAACCTATGATCATAAAATAATTAAATAATAATTATTCATCTCTTTATGATATTAATTTCCTTAATTAATATCATCTATAGTATAATTAATCCTACCCATCGATTTATTTTAGGGTACTGGGTCAATTATTAACTAGTATGGTTAATTATTTTAACCTCATTCCTTAATATATTCATTTAACTTAATAAAAAATACCTTCAATGCGGACAACCCGGCTCACCGGATACAATTTAGCATATCTGGTTGTCCCAACAATTTTATTTAACTATTTTCTAAATTGTAACCTTATTAGATTAATATTTAAACATTTAAATATTAATCCCCAATATTTAATATTTTTACAAAAATTTTAAATTTAATGCTCAAACATCATTTCTATATTTTTAGTATTTTTCTATAATTTTCTATAATTTTTAAACAATTTTTAAATATTTATTTAATTAAAAACTAATTCTGGGGGTATTTTAGTAAATTTCGCGCCTTTAGGGACTCAATCGGAATTTTCAGGAAAGTCCAGGGGCATAACCGTAATTTTCGCACATCTAGGACACGCTTGGTATTAACGAAAAAGACCAGGGGCATTTTCATAATTTTTGCCCC
The DNA here is from genome assembly GCA_947179155.2 of Hedera helix. Taxonomy (NCBI): domain Eukaryota; kingdom Viridiplantae; phylum Streptophyta; class Magnoliopsida; order Apiales; family Araliaceae; genus Hedera; species Hedera helix. The sequence goes on from OX359274.1 coordinate 17,043,020, forward strand.
AAAAACGCGGCCGCGCATCGTGCGGACCATCTCTGATCATTCCAAAACGACGTCATTCGCTGGCCTGTTCGGGAAACTTCTGCCGCACAAGGCGCGGCCCCCCATTTTTCCCCCAAAACGACGCCGTTTTGTTCGCAACTTTCGGAAAAAAATGACCGCGCGTAATGCGCGGTCGTCCCTTTTTCCCTTCTTCTTCTTCTTCTCCCACGACAGTGTACCAACTTTTTCACAATTTAACCATTTTTATACCAAAATTTCACAATATACTTACACCAAAAATCATAAAACTCATACATACACATCCATAAATTATTTAGAATAATTATTCTAATTATTTTTTAATTTTCCACAAAAATAATTTATCATCCTAATTATTAAAATAAATCAAATAATTAACTTTTTATACCTTTCTTAAGCCATGAATCTCCTTGAAGCTTGCTCTACACTCCTTGATGGCATCAAAATTTCTTTTTCTCCCTCTTAGGGGGTGTTTGATAAAAATTGAATGAGCTGAATCTGAATCTGAATCTGAATCTGAATGAGCTGAATCTGAATCTGAATGAAAAAAGTTGTTTGATAATTAACATATCTGAAAGATCTGAATGACATATTTTTAATATTTTACCCCTCTGAAAAAATTCAAAGTTGTTGTAAATTTATTTAATATTACATAATATAATTTTTTTTATTTTTTTTTTCTCCATTCAGCTACCATTCAGCCCATTTAGCCACAAATTCTGACCTTAACCATTCAGCCGCGCCATCTGACCGATTCAGCCATTCAGACGAATTTTTTTCCAAACAAACGCACTTAATGATTCAGCCACTTACCGATTCAGCCCACTTACCCATTCAGCCACAATCAAACACCCCCTTAGTAGCCATGGTGTCGGGTGGTGGCGGAGAACAAAAATGATAGTTTATGTTTTGTTGCTTTGTTTTTTTTTTTTTTTTCTTTTATTTCTATTCTCCCCTTTTATAAAGCTTACATGCAAACTTGGTTTTAATTCCCACTCATACGCCACCGACTCGTGCCTTCTCGAAAATTCCAAAAAAAATCAAGCATACAATTTAATTTAATACATTACGTAATTATTACGTGTAATAAATATTTTATATAATATATATAAAATATTTATTTTAATTCACCAAAAATCATAACATGAGTTATAAATAATATTTATATTTTTTTCGGGTCCATTACTTGACAAATTTTATACATGCATAATGACATGCATGTAATTATATGAGGTAATTTATACCTCCAAAATTCATAAAATAATTCATATAATATATAAAAATTATTTTTTGTAATTTTTCACTTCGTTACTTGGACAACATGTTACCTTAACATGTTCACTTTTCTGAAATATTATTCCTCATAAAAGTCATAATAATTCCATTATACATAAATATAATTTTTAGTAAATTAAAATATTCTTTTTTCCTTATTTATTCTCCATTCCCTTACTATTTATATTAACTTTCCTTATATAAATTATATAATTTATTATTATATAATTCATATAATTATATTATCCCTTTTTACATAATTTCCATTTTACACAATTTACAATTCATAAAAATTTTCTTCCATCCTTAATTAATTTAATCATCTTATATAAATTATATAATTATTCTTATATAATTTATATAATTATTATTTTCTTCATACCTTATTTTAATTTCCTTATATAAATTATATAATTTATTATTATATAATTTATATAATTACTTTTCTTCTCAATTAATTTCTAAACTTCCTCCATAATTCTTGATTGAATCTAAAATCAATAATTATAATTTTACTAATTTCCTCATTAACTTTTCATAAATTTTTGGATTAATTTAATTATTAATCCCTTAATTTTCATAATTAATGAAATTTATAATTACAACAATTAACCATAAACACATATATATACAAATGTATATATACATATATATGCATATCTAATTCATACATCTCACATTACCACATAATATCATTTAAATATTAATTTCGGTACTTCCACAATAATTTAATTGTACAACTTATTATACCTTTACCTGAAATTTCTTTTATTCCTCATAAATTATTTTTTAAACAATTTATTTACTCTTCAATTATTTTAATTCCTCACAATTTATCATGGTCTCCGTACAAATTTAATTTACTAATTAAATCTCATCATATACCTTAAATCACATAAAATAATAATAATTTACACAATCTTGATAATTTTATCAATTAAATTCTTATTTAATATTATTAAGAAAATCTTGAAAATTCGGATCCTTACATTCTTCCCTCCTTAACAGGATTCCGTCCTTGGAATCATAATTACTGTAATAATTATACGTATCTCATTTATAGCATGTTGTCATACTTTTATCCTGATAAATCACAACTATATCCATAATAATCATATCTTTCCTCATTAATTTTCATAACTCACATGGATAACACCATAATGGTCATAACTGTCAAAATATTCAATTCTTATTTCAATTCACAATTTCTTTGTAGTATTACATTTCATATTTCTCAAAAAAAATTATTAATAACACTTTAATTCATTTCTGGATATACTTATCAAAATAGTTTCTCATTCTCCGAAAATTTTCCTTTCTTTAATCGCATATCTCCTTACTTCATTCACTTATTTCATACTTTCTATTACACCTCATTTATACTTTGCACATACATCCTTCTTTTCTTAATTCATATAAATCTTCTTCACATCTCATAATTCATTCCTTAATACCTTTATTATTCAACACTAGGCTTTAAATATTAACCTTTACTTAATTCATCATAATCTATATTTGAAATTACTCTAAAAATCCTGGGTGTCACAGGAATCATCACTATCTTCATTGCTTTCATTTTTATCTATTACAGTTAACTGTTTAGTTCCACTTGTTTCTGTGCCAAAGTGTTTTTTAAATAAATTATCTAAAGTTATAGCAATTTGTTGGTCTTTATTAGGTATACCTAATCCTTTATTAGGTAAATTTAATAAAGGCTCTTCAATTTTAACTTTAATATTTGATTGATTTTTATCATTATTATAAATTTTTTCTTCGATTTTATCCAACTGTTAACCTAAAGTTGTTAGACACTAGTTGGTAAAATTATTTTGTTCAATTATTTTTTTATAATCATTATTTTCATCTGAAATTTTAAATGGACTAGCAATAACATTATCATTTTTAACTTGAATATTTATTGTTTCTAGAGAAGGATGACTTGAACTTATTTTTGTTTTATCTTCTTTAATCCATTGAGTTTTGGTTATAACATTACATTTACCATAATATTTTTTATACCACGAATAAAATATTATGTTTATCTCTTCTTTTATTATAAATTTTCTGCATTTATTTACTACTTTTTCTCTTTTATTAACACTGTGATTCGCTCTAAATTATTGTCTTTTTGCTTTTATTTTTTTTTGAATTAACTTCAAAATCTTTTTTAATTACTAAAAGCTATCAATTAATAGGTTTGGTTTCAAAATCTTACTACGTTGGTGATTGATTAATTGACTGGTTACTGGCATAACAAGGATAACTGGTTTGACCTTCATTTATTATACCTTTTAATTTTATATCTTGGATAGTGGTCTTACTTAACAATTCAGAGTCCTTACGGGAAAGTACTGAAGAACTAGTAATTTCTTCCAAGATTAAAGGTCTTCTAAATCTAGAATACATCTACACTGGGCTAAAAGGTGCATGGATGATTCTTTTAAAATACATTTTGATGTTAAAAATATTTTTGTCTAGCCGAAACAAGTAGCATAAACACTTTTTAGATTGGTTAAAAATTTCATTTGTATATTTTTTTTTTCAAAGCATATTCGTGCCAAGTTAGCTTGAGGCCAAAAATTTCGAAGTCTAGCAAAGCTAGAAGAGTGGGAATATCTTAAATTCACTAACATTCACCTTTTGCTTCTTTACATAATTATTATATTTATTGCTAGGACTATTATTACTTATCATATTAAAATTTCTATCTACTCCAATTTTTCTATACCCCCGTATAGTTCATCAAACTTGCCACACATTATAAGTGAAGGAACTTACCACAAGAATATGAGTTTTAAAGCTTGTCTTAACAATATGTAGTCTAAAAACAAATCAAAGACTATCCATATGCTGAGGGGCTCAAAACATATCATACGATTATGAGTCATGGACTTACCATATACATGAGTTTAAGAACTTGTGCCTAAACTTAATATTATTTACCTATCAAAAACTGTTAACGCGACTCTAACATTTCAATGATTATCACATAGTAACTAAGGAAACACAAATCCCCTGCCCATACAAAGGATTGTGCAACTCAGTCACCACGTGAGTCCTCAATTGAAATTTTGTACCCAAACTTTCTGCCCTCTTATCATTTCTATCATTCATGCTTTATCATTCTTTGAATTCTTCTTATACTATTTCATAGTACCATATCTCTTTATAGCATCAAGTTATACCTTTCGACCATTAACAGGTCACTCTGTTATTTCACATTTTCACTTGATCCCATCATGATCTGGATTCACAATCTATTCCTTACTCGCTTCTGTGACGACCCCAAATCCGGGTTCCATAACCTCGAGTTTGGTTCTCACTATTCAACACATTACTAACAATTAAATACATACATTGCATTTAAATATCGCGGAATAATACATATTGGTTCCCTTCAAAAGGTTACAATACCAGGGTCTATCAACCTTAACATCAAACAGTTCCTATCATAAGGAATTACAAAAGGTATTTCAATAGTAAATACACATTTAAGCTTCTAATTAGCATGCATAAACTAACTTAAGCTCTGGCCTTTCCTTTTCCTTTATCCTTCTTTGAGCAATCAGGATTATCTGAAAAATGGTTCATGATATAGCAAGAATGAGCAACTAGTTTGCTCAGCAAGTTTAGAACAATCATATAGATTTAATATATCATGAATGAATGGGAAATATCATCAATGATTCAACAATAGATATAACAATTATGAATGAAACAGGATTCAAATTTTAATAACAGAATATTTGAATCTTAAAATGCTGAGTGGTCACTAAGGACCCTGAACTAACGAGGGTATAATAGAGTTTCCTCTGACCCTTTGAGTTGTTTGGTTTTCAAGGGGATCAGCCTATTCAACCCGCTGTATATGCATTACATTTAGTCACTGACGCCCAAAGTCGGTTTCCCGACACAAAATCCCCTAATTTAGGGTTGTTCAATTCTCAGACTTAATATAAGAAATCCGCACCCAACAATGATTTGGATAAGCTTTTAAAAGTATTCAAGTATTGAATTTATAAACGTAATGTCTAGCTGAACTATTAGCTTTTGACATTTTTAGTACATTTCATGAATCAAGAACTAATAAGCTTCAAGTGCACTAAGTGCGATTTTATAAACAAAATGGATGTGGAATAATTTTTAATAATTAAACCACTTCAAGCTTTGACAATAAATACAAGTATAGAAACTTGTTCAACAATAAATGAGTAGGGTTAGAGAACTTGCCTTGTTTGCGACGTACTGCTAACCAATTCAACTAATTCCCTTTGAATAGACCTAACAATTTAATCACGTTGATCTTTAAATTAGTATCATATACACATAAGTATGATGACTTTTATAACTCTTACGAACCACATAACTTAATAATTATGGGTATTTAAACACTTAGAAAATATTATCACTACTTGATAATATTTCGCACAAAGAACCTATATTATCTATAGTTCATACCCTTATCTAATATTATTAACATTTTAATAATATTTCATTAGTCTTGTAATATTATTATTCATTAAATAATATTTTATTAATCAATTAATATTATTAATCATTTAATAATATTTTATTAACCTTATAATATTATTAATCGTTTAATAATATTTTATTCATCTTATAATATTATTATTCATTTAATAATATTTTAACATAATTTAATATTATTAACTATTTAATAATATTTTAATCCTTATCTAATATTATTAACCATTTAATAATATTTTAATAAAAAGCTAATATTATTAATTATTTAATAATATTTTATTAATTATCTAATATTATTAATCATTTAATAATATTTTAATCATTAGCTAATATTATTAACTATTTAATAATATTTTATCTATTTACTAATATTTTATTGACTTTATAATATTATCATACAATTAATAATATTTTCATGATTTTCTAATATTATTATATTAATAATAATATTTAATTATAATATTAAACCTTTGATAATATTTATCCTCTTTTAATTATTAAATCAATTATTTATCATTAAAAATTACATTTATTCATTTAAAAAAAAAATAGTAAAATAATTTTTTTATCAAGCAGGGCGTCAAGACGCCGTCCCAAGGCCATTTTGGGGTGTCTAGACGCCCATGGACAGAACCTAGGGCGTACACTTGGCGTCTAGACGCCGGGCTCTTTTTGGCTGTCGAAACCTCTCTTACTCATTTGGTCATAACTTTATCATACGGAAATATTTTGAGGTGATTTTTGAGTCTAAATTCATTAGAATTTCATGATCTACAATTTATCTTTAGATCACAAATCTAAATTCCAAACTTAAGTATTCGTAAAATCACTCACAAGGACAGACTAAAAACTAGTTTCATAAATCATTGGTTCGATTGGTTCAAACATTGATAAAATGAAATCTACACGTCCAAATAACACCAAATCAGTGTTGATGTGTTTCTAACTTCTTGTTTTAAAATATTCAATGGTTCGATCGTCTTTTTGAAAACGTTTTACACGAAAATTACAGATCGAGCCACCTAGCGTTTAAAAACGACATCTTTTGCGATAAAAGCTATAACTTATTCGTTATTCAATATTTTTGAAAGGTTCAAAAAGGGTTTTTCTTTAAAACTCATAGATATAACTTTCTAGCCATAAAAATCCAACTTTCGATTTATACATTTCAAAATACAACATCAAACCTAACATGTAGTGTTAGGGTTTTACCGGAAAACTTGTTATGAACATTTCTACATCTCTTATGCATTTTTCACATACCAAATCATGTTATAAACACATAGAACTATGAATATACATATATTACATAGATAAATACTTCTAGACTAGCAAAACGAGTTTTGATCGGTTAAAAATAGATTTTAATCGATTAAAACGCATATAGGCTATAAAAGTGAAATAAGAAATGGTTGGAGAACTTTTAAACCTTAATGTTTTGTGTGCTCTCCTTCTCCTCCTACCAAAGTATGTGATGAGGTTGTTGGACATCCACCAAGCACTAGCTCTAGCTTTTTCTCTCAACACTTAGGTCTTTTCTCTCAAATACTCTCAAATGCTCTCTCTTTTTCTCTAGGAATTCTCTAGCAATGAATTAACCAACATGGAACAAGTGTGGAGTGCTTCTTTTATAGCACTCTACTAACACATCATTAAGCTTCCTAATTCACCTATGTTGGTGGAATTAAGGACTAAGTGAGCTTACTATTGCTTTGATTGACTAGTTGATGGAAAGTGTGATTGACTAGGGTTGTTCACCAACTATGACAAGGAGTGATTTAGAAGCAACATTGCAAATCAAGCCATCCAAGTGGGTCACTCAAAAATCTCAGCAAAATGGGGTTTAAATCCCCCATTTTTGATTTAATTTTAATGCTAAAATATACATATATACATCTATATATATATATACTTATATATATCTATATTGACCAAAGTTTTGACCTCATTTGGACTCCACATTGGACTTGGGAATAAATTCTATTGGGCTCATTCAATTAAATTGTTTGGGCTCAATTTATATAACACATTGGGCTAACATTTAAATAACTATGCTACCTTTAATTAAAATAAGCATTGGGCTTATTAAATTAATTACATGGGCTAGTAATTAAATTAATTACATGGGCTACTAGGTTAATACCTTTGACCTAGTTTAACAACTCATTTGGATTTAAAATATAATCCAATTAGATTTGCTTTAGTTAATTATATCCTCTTGCTTCATTATTTTAAATAAATATACACATACACAAGTATATCTATTTAATTATATAATGCACAATTCATTAGTACAAAAATTTTAAATTCATTGCTAATTATATATTAATTATAATTACAATGTATAACGAAATTCGTGGTCATTACATTCTCCCTCCCTTATAAGAATTCCGTCCCCGGAATTACAATTTAAACTACTCAAAAAGATTCGGATAGTTAGCCCTCATCTTTTCTTCAAGCTCCCACGTAGCTTCCTCAGCGTTGTGGTTCCTCCAAAGGATTTTGACAGAATGTATAACCTTATTCCGTAATTTCTGCTCTTTCCTATCTAGTATCTGGACAGGAATTTCTTCGTATGATAAGTCTTTCTCAACTTGTATTGGCTCATAGGATATGACATGCTTGTAGTCTGGTTTGTATGGCCGCAAGACTGACACGTGAAACACATTGTGAATATGCTCCAGTTCAGGAGGTAAAGCTACCTCGTATGCTACTTCACCCACTCTCCTCAATATTTCAAACGGTCCTATGAACCTTGGACTCAGTTTCCCCTTCTTTCCAAATCTGATCTTCCCTTTCCAGGGAGATACCTTCATGAACACAAAACTTCCCACTTCAAAGTCTCGTTTCTGTCGATGTAAATCGGCGTATTTCTTTTGACGGTCTTGAGCTGCTATTAGCTGAGCTCTTATTACCTTGATAATTTCTACCGTCTGTTGAACCAATTCTGGCCCCAACAGTCGGCGTTCTCCTACCTCATCCCAACATAGAGGTGTTCTGCATTTTCTGCCATATAAAGCTTCGTAAGGCGGCATGCCTATGCTCGCATGATAACTATTGTTGTATGCAAACTCAACTAGTGGTAGATGGATTTTCCAACTGCCCTTGAAATCCATCACGCAGGCCCTGAGCATATCTTCCAATGTCTGAATTGTTCTCTCACTTTGCCCATCAGTCTGCGGATGATACGCTGTACTCATTCTCAACTGTGTCCCCAATCTCTCCTAAAGACTTCTCCAAAATTTTGACGTGAAGCGCGGATCTCTGTCTGACACAATCGATACCGGCACTCCATGTCGTGAAACTATCTCTTTGATGTACAATTTGGCCAACTGATCCAAACTGAACCTAATCTTGATCGGCAAAAAGTGCGCTGACTTTGTTAGTCGATCCACAATCACCCAAATCGCGTCATATCCCTTCTGTGTTGCTGGAAGTCCTACCACAAAATCCATTGTGATATGCTCCCATTTCCACTCAGGAATTTCTAACGGCTGTAACAATCCACTTGGTCTCTGATGTTCGGCCTTTACCCTCTGACAAGTTAGGCATCGGCTGACACATTCTGCAACCTCCCTCTTTAAATTCGGCCACCAAAAATGCTGACGTAGATCTTGATACATCTTCGTACTCCCCGGATGTATCGAGTATCTCGTACTGTGGGCCTCTTGCAAAATTTCCTCTCGTAATTCAGGCACTAGCGGTACCCAAACACGATTTTCAAATCTCAGCAATCCCATGCTATCAATTTTAAACTTGACCTCTTCTCCATCGGTCATCCTCTTCCGGATTCTGTCACATTCCTCATCTTTGTCTTGAGCCTCTTTCACCCTATCTAACAAGGTTGGGCTCGCCTCCACTTCTATTGACTCATTTGGATTTCTCACCTCCAACTCCATTCGAGCCATCTCTTGAACCAATTGTTCTTGATCTGTCAATATGAACAATTTCTCCCTGCTCTTTCTACTCAGAGCATCCGTTACTACGTTGGCCTTGCCGGGATGATATAGAATTTCACAATCATAATCTTTGATCAATTCCAACCATCTCCGTTGCCTCATATTCAACTCCTTCTGTGTGAAAATATACTTTAGACTCTTATGGTCTGTGAATATCTCACATTTCTCTCCATATAGGTAATGCCTCCAAATTTTAAGGGCAAACACTACCGCTGCCAATTCCAAGTCGTGGGTCGGATATCCCTTCTCATAATCTTTTAATTGTCTGGACGCATACGCAACGACTTTGCCGTTTTGCATAAGCACACAGCCAAGTCCCTTGTGCGATGCATCACTGTAGACCGTAAAACCTCCTGTATCGTCTGGTAAGGTCAATACAGGTGCTTCACTAAGTTTTTTCTTTAACTCCTGAAAACTTTCCTCACACTTCTCCGTCCACACGTATTTTACCGTCTTTCTTGTTAAGTTGGTTAACGGTGTTGCTATCTTTGAGAAGTCTTGAATGAATCTCCGATAGTAACCCGCTAGCCCTAAGAAACTTCTTACTTCTGTCGGCGTCCTTGGTTGTTCCCAATTCATTACCGATTCAACCTTCGCCGGATCAACCGAAACTCCCTCCTTGTCAATAACATGACCTAAAAATTGAACTTTTTCCAACCAGAATTCACACTTTGAAAACTTAGCGTACAACCGCGCCTTCCGTAAAATCTCCAACACCAATCTTAGGTGTTCAGTATGCTCTTCCTCCGTTTTGGAATACACCAAAATATCGTCAATGAACACGACTACAAATTTATCCAAGTATTGCTTGAATATTCTGTTCATCATGTCCATAAATGCGGCTGGCGCATTCGTTAGTCCAAACGACATCACCAGAAACTCATAATGCCCATATCGAGTTCTGAATGCCGTCTTGGGTATATCCTCCTTCCTGACTTTCAACTGATGATAACCAATCCTTAAATCAATCTTTGAAAAGTACTTCGCCCCTTTCAATTGATCGAAAAGATCGTCAATTCGTGGTAACGGGTACTTGTTCTTAATTGTTACTTTATTCAGCTCCCTATAATCCATACATAGTCTCATCGATCCATCCTTCTTCTTTACAAACAGCACCGGTGCTCCCCATGGAGAAACACTTGGCTGAATGTACTTATTATCTAACAACTCCTGCAATTGCACCATCAATTCCTTTAGTTCTACCGGAGCCATCCTATATGGTGCTTTCGATATCGGTGCTGTCCCCGGTACTAAATCAATCACAAATTCTATCTCCCTGTCCGGCGGTAAACCCGGCAGTACATCTGGAAAAACATCCATAAATTCCCTAACTACTGGTATTTGCTCCATCCTAGGACTCACCACTTGTGTGTCAACCACATGAGCCAAATACCCTACACAACCTTTCTTCAATAATTTCTTGGCTTGCATCATCGTCAGACAAGAAGACTGTCTTGACGACTTGCTGCCATAAAATACAACCTTAGACTTATTTGGTGTCTTAAGGTGTATGCACTTCTTCTGACAATCAATTATCGCCCCATGGTTAAACAACCAATCCATCCCAAGTATTACATCAAATTCCCCCAGACGTATTGGAATTAGATTCACATTTAATTTCTGACCCCTGATTTCAGCACAACAATTTCTATGTATGTACTCTACCGGAATCACTTCTTTATTAGCAACTTCTATGTTCATTGAGTTTTCTAGTTTGTCCCTAGGCAACTCTAATCGTCTAGCGAAATCATCAGACACAAATGAACAGGTAGCACCCGAATCAAACAATACATATGCATTTATATTATTGATCGGAATAATACCTGACACCACGTCTTTTGACCCCACGGCATCCTGTACCGTCATATTGAAAGTCCGGGCTGTCGGCTTGTTCTGTGGTACCGGTCCCCCGATAGCCAGTTTGTTGTTATTGCCCTTGTAGCCGCTACTCCCGTCATTCTTCTTCTTAGGGCAATCTTTTATCATGTGGTCAGATGCTCCGCAAGAAAAGCATCTCACTTTCTTTGGGAGGGGACAATTTGGAGAAATATGTCCCACCTGACCACAATTGTAACATGTATTCTTCCCTTTCCTGCACTCTCCGAAGTGGTTCTTCCCACATATATTGCATGCTGGCTTTTTCTGAACACTTTCTTGTTGATTCCCCGAGCTCTTGTCGTTGTTGCTGTTGTCCCATTTACGCTTGTTGCTGTTATTATTGCCTCCACTGTTGCTGTTCTTGCTTCCCCCTTCATTTTTCTTCTTGTTTCTCTCCTGGTTGTACTCGGTTAACGCGTCGCTTCCTCCTTCAGCAATGATTGACTTCTCCAACAAAGTTGCGAACGAGTTAATCTGCAGTACTGCTACCTTGTTGAATATCCAAGGTCTCAATCCATTCTCGAACCTCCTGGCCTTGCGTTCCTCCGTGTCTACCTGATGTGGAGCGAACCTGGCCAACTCATTAAATTTTGCCGCGTACTCCGGTACCGACATGTTCTCCTGTTTCAGTTCTAGAAACCTTACCTCCATCCTACTTTTCATACTTTTCGGGAAATAATTCTCGTCGAATATTTCCTTAAATTTTGTCCAGGGCACCACACCATCCCCAGCCCTATTCTGATTGGCTTCCCACCAGAAATTTGCTTCGCCCTTCATCATGTAGGTAGCAAAGACTGTCTTTTGCTCCTCAGCTACTCTTGCGATAACGAACGCTTTCTCTATCTCCTTTATCCAAGACTGGGCCTCTATCGGGTCCGACGTTCCCCTAAACTCTGGCGGTCCCACCGCTTTAAAATCTTTGAAATTTGCCAACTGAGTTGGTGGTGGTGGTGGTGGTGGATTTGCTACAACAGGGTGTCTGTGTTGCATTGCCTCAGCTAGCATGTCGACGAAGTTTTGCATAGGGTCTACGTTGTGTCCCCCCTGGTCATTGTTAACTGACTCTTCTACCCCCTGGTTCCTTGGTGGTTGTCTACGTGGCGGCATTTTCTGCTATAAACAAAAATTTTCATTATTATACTTATTTCATATTTTTCATCTCATTACTTTGTATCTTAGGCAATATTTAGCTAAAATACAAATAATTATTTCAACACACATATAAACATAAATTTGACTGCATTTATATTCATATGCTAAAACAGTAGTGTATAGCACTTTACATCGACATCATACTGCTATAAATGCTTCTATCCCTGAGAAGCTACAAAAGATGGGATCTGACATATCCTACAACTTCCTAGAGTTGGGATTTAGTGACATATTAACCCTCTAATAAAACAAAAGTTGGGTTTTACTGCATCTATTTACATACGAAATTAGAAAACAACTACTACTACTACTGACTGCGCATCCCCCTACGGATCGCGTCGTCATACTCCTCATCCCCGATGGCCATCACCACACTCCTGTTGATGGTGTGCATAGACTGGCCCTCCTCAGCTGGGTAGTAGTGCACCCTGCTCTGAAGCCTACCATATGAAGATCGGTAGACGTAGTTAAGTCTATCCGTCCTCACCCGCTTCTCGCGGACCTCCTCCTCTAGCTCAATCATCTGACCATAAGCGGCATCCCGCTGTCTCTCCATCTCCATTCGGTCCTCTATCGCCTCCTGCCAGTGTGCACGGATGGTGGCCTTCTCTGCCTGTACTTGCTGAACCTTCAGCTCAGCCTCGGCCAACCTAGTCTCAGCCACTGCCAATTTGGCCTGCAGCTCTACGTCCTGATCTACCAGCTGATGTGTTAGCACTGCAAAGTGCTCCACCGAATCCTCGTACTCCTATACCTGATCCTCCAGTCCTACGATCCTCTCCTTCAGCTCGGTGTTCTCGCCAGAGAACTGGTAAGCCGCATCCCTATACTGATCCTCCATGTGCTGGTGGGTCAGATTTTGCTCCTCTAGATGCTGGACCCTTGCCTCCAGCCCCTCGTTCCTATCGGTCAGTCCCTCTATGATGTCAGCGGCAGTGGTGCCCATGCCATCAGCTGACTCCTCCTCCTCAGACTCCTCCGACTCTGCCTCATCCTCACTGTAAGGCCTTATGACTCCGCCCCAAACGGGCTCCACACGATCCCCCTCCTCAGGATCTGACTCTTGCTCCTCTACGGGTGCAGCCACCAGCGGCTGTGCAGTATCCATATGGATATCAATATAGTCATCCTCAGCAGTGCGACTCGACTGTCCAATCTCTGTCATCCTATATCATAAAACAATAACACACGTTAGTACAGCAATAAAATATATTCATTGATGAAATGAAATGATATTTTATCATGTACATCTCGGCTCGATGGATTTTCTCAATCCATCTCCAAAAATACACAACATGATGAATCTCCCCGATTCATCCCCTAACGCACTCGATATGAGTTTAATACTAAGGTTATAACTTAGGTTTCGCAAATCCTAACGTTTCTAACCTACAGCTCTGATACCAACCTGTGACGACCCCAAATCCGGGTTCCATAACCTCGAGTTTGGTTCTCACTATTCAACACATTACTAACAATTAAATACATACATTGCATTTAAATATCGCGGAATAATACATATTGGTTCCCTTCAAAAGGTTACAATACCAGGGTCTATCAACCTTAACATCAAACAGTTCCTATCATAAGGAATTACAAAAGGTATTTCAATAGTAAATACACATTTAAGCTTCTAATTAGCATGCATAAACTAACTTAAGCTCTGGCCTTTCCTTTTCCTTTATCCTTCTTTGAGCAATCAGGATTATCTGAAAAATGGTTCATGATATAGCAAGAATGAGCAACTAGTTTGCTCAGCAAGTTTAGAACAATCATATAGATTTAATATATCATGAATGAATGGGAAATATCATCAATGATTCAACAATAGATATAACAATTGTGAATGAAACAGGATTCAAATTTTAATAACAGAATATTTGAATCTTAAAATGCTGAGTGGTCACTAAGGACCCTGAACTAACGAGAGTATAATAGAGTTTCCTCTGACCCTTTGAGTTGTTTGGTTTTCAAGGGGATCAGCCTATTCAACCCGCTGTATATGCATTACATTTAGTCACTGGCGCCCAAAGTCAGTTTCCCGACACAAAATCCCCTAATTTAGGGTTGTTCAATTCTCAGACTTAATATAAGAAATCCGCACCCAACAATGGTTTGGATAAGCTTTTAAAAGTATTCAAGTATTGAATTTATAAACGTAATGTCTAGCTGAACTATTAGCTTTTGACATTTTTAGTACATTTCATGAATCAAGAACTAATAAGCTTCAAGTGCACTAAGTGCGATTTTATAAACAAAATGGATGTGGAATAATTTTTAATAATTAAACCACTTCAAGCTTTGACAATAAATACAAGTATAGAAACTTGTTCAACAATAAATGAGTAGGGTTAGAGAACTTGCCTTGTTTGCGACGTACTGCTAACCAATTCAACTAATTCCCTTTGAATAGACCTAACAATTTAATCACGTTGATCTTTAAATTAGTATCATATACACATAAGTATGATGACTTTTATAACTCTTACGAACCACATAACTTAATAATTATGGGTATTTAAACACTTAGAAAATATTATCACTACTTGATAATATTTCGCACAAAGAACCTATATTATCTATAGTTCATACCCTTATCTAATATTATTAACATTTTAATAATATTTCATTAGTCTTGTAATATTATTATTCATTAAATAATATTTTATTAATCAATTAATATTATTAATCATTTAATAATATTTTATTAACCTTATAATATTATTAATCGTTTAATAATATTTTATTCATCTTATAATATTATTATTCATTTAATAATATTTTAACATAATTTAATATTATTAACTATTTAATAATATTTTAATCCTTATCTAATATTATTAACCATTTAATAATATTTTAATAAAAAGCTAATATTATTAATTATTTAATAACATTTTATTAATTATCTAGTATTATTAATCATTTAATAATATTTTAATCATTAGCTAATATTATTAACTATTTAATAATATTTTATCTATTTACTAATATTTTATTGACTTTATAATATTATCATACAATTAATAATATTTTCATGATTTTCTAATATTATTATATTAATAATAATATTTAATTATAATATTAAACCTTTGATAATATTTATCCTCTTTTAATTATTAAATCAATTATTTATCATTAAAAATTACATTTATTCATTTAAAAAAAAAATAGTAAAATAATTTTTTTATCAAGCAGGGCGTCAAGACGCCGTCCCAAGGCCATTTTGGGGCGTCCAGACACCCATGGACAGAACCTAGGGCGTACACTTGGCGTCTAGACGCCGGGCTCTTTTTGGCTGCCGAAACCTCTCTTACTCATTTGGTCATAACTTTATCATACGGAAACATTTTGAGGTGATTTTTGAGTCTAAATTCATTAGAATTGCATGATCTACAATTTATCTTTAGATCACAAATCTAAATTCCAAACTTAAGTATTCGTAAAATCACTCACAAGGACAGACTAAAAACTAGTTTCATAAATCATTGGTTCGATTGGTTCAAACATTGATAAAATGAAATCTACATATCCAAATAACACCAAATCAGTGTTGATGTGTTTCTAACTTCTTGTTTTAAAATATTCAATGGTTCGATCGTCTTTTTGAAAACATTTTACACGAAAATTACAGATCGAGCCACCTAGGGTTTAAAAACGACATCTTTTGCGGTAAAAGCTATAACTTCTTCGTTATTCAATATTTTTGAAAGGTTCAAAAAGGGTTTTTCTTTAAAACTCATAGATATAACTTTCTAGCCATAAAAATCCAACTTTCGATTTATACATTTCAAAATACAACATCAAACCTAACATGTAGTGTTAGGGTTTTACCGGAAAACTTGTTATGAACATTTCTACATCTCTTATGCATTTTTCACATACCAAATCATGTTATAAACACATAGAACTATGAATATACATATATTACATAGATAAATACTTCTAGACTAGCAAAACGAGTTTTGATCGGTTAAAAATAGATTTTAACCGATTAAAACGCATATAGGCTATAAAAGTGAAATAAGAAATGGTTGGAGAACTTTTAAACCTTAATGTTTTGTGTGCTCTCCTTCTCCTCCTACCAAAGTATGTGATGAGGTTGTTGGACATCCACCAAGCACTAGCTCTAGCTTTTTCTCTCAACACTTAGGTCTTTTCTCTCAAATACTCTCAAATGCTCTCTCTTTTTCTCTAGGAATTCTCTAGCAATGAATTAACCAACATGGAACAAGTGTGGAGTGCTTCTTTTATAGCACTCTACTAACACATCATTAAGCTTCCTAATTCACCTATGTTGGTGGAATTAAGGACTAAGTGAGCTTACTATTGCTTTGATTGACTAGTTGATGGAAAGTGTGATTGACTAGGGTTGTTCATCAACTATGACAATGAGTGATTTAGAAGCAACATTGCAAATCAAGCCATCCAAGTGGGTCACTCAAAAATCTCAGCAAAATGGGGTTTAAATCCCCCATTTTTGATTTAATTTTAATGCTAAAATATACATATATACATCTATATATATATATACTTATATATATCTATATTGACCAAAGTTTTGACCTCATTTGGACTCCACATTGGACTTGGGAATAAATTCTATTGGGCTCATTCAATTAAATTGTTTGGGCTCAATTTATATAACACATTGGGCTAACATTTAAATAACTATGCTACCTTTAATTAAAATAAGCATTGGGTTTGTTAAATTAATTACATGGGCTAGTAATTAAATTAATTACATGGGCTACTAGGTTAATACCTTTGACCTAGTTTAACAACTCATTTGGATTTAAAATATAATCCAATTAGATTTGCTTTAGTTAATTATATCCTCTTGCTTCATTGTTTTAAATAAATATACACATACACAAGTATATCTATTTAATTATATAATGCACAATTCATTAGTACAAAAATTTTAAATTCATTGCTAATTATATATTAATTATAATTACAATGTATAACGAAATTCGTGGTCATTACAGCTTCCCTTATCTCGTGATCGTATCGTAGTACGACCCTCTTACCGTTCCTGATTATGTTATTATGATCTCTTTTTATGCTTTTTATATTTCTTTGTCATCTTTATTGCTTGCATCAGGTGTCCCCTGATTTTCTTTGAGATTCATCTTTGAATCCATTTAAATATTCTTTCAGATATATTCTTAATTGAACTTATAAATTTTCTCAATTCGTTTCATTCAAATATTTCTTAACATCTTTATCTCTTCCTTATAATCTTCTATCTTTCATATTTCCTTTACTTTAGCCAATATCTGAGATCTGTATTTTTTAACTTACATCTTTCAATTTTAATCCCCCTATGTTCATCAAACTTATCACGTATTTGGACTCAGGAACTTACCATAATCATATGGCTTGAGGAGCTTGTCCTAGTCAGGCCATAGTCGCCCATTCGTTGAGGGGCTCCACCATACAATCATGAGTCATGGGCTTACTATACGCTTGGGTTTTCAGAGCACGCAACTAACTCTACTCTTACTTAGGTTATAGTCTAAGGTATCATTTACCTAAGGGTTATAACCTCTAGCTCTAATACCAACTGTAACGTCCCCAAAATTCGACCAACTTTATTATCTTAATTTTCAAATTTATGAAACATTATTTTCCTTACGTCCAAATTTCGGTCCGTTAATAAATCTTTAATCCCTTCTTTAATCCAATAATTGATTTTGAAATCAACAATTACCAAATATTTTGGTATAATTTTTTTTTTTTTTTCTCAATTCAATCATTGTTAAAGTATTTGAATATTTTAAAATGTATCGTCTCGATCCTAGTCCCTGGATCGTAACCTTTACTTTTTCTTTCTGTAGCTAATATCATAATGCTCATCATTCACAATTTAATATCCTTTCATATTCGTACAACTATTCATTGATTTAAAATTTACAGTCATTTATTTTCATATAAATATTCCTTGTTGCAACGTTCATAATCAAACGTATAATAATTTCTAACGTAACAATTAATTTGAACATTCACGGTTCACAATTTAACCCTACTCGTCCTATCCGGATCCAACATATATGTACATACAAAATGTTCATGTAACCTTGACAAATTATCCACATTGAATCATAATATAAACATATAATAATAACGTTCACAACCTTTTAGGAAAATCCATCTCAACATATAATCTGATATTCTTGAAATTCATTTCTTTCCTACAAAAATGTTTATTAAGCAAGAAATGAGCACAACGGCTCAGCAAGTTCAACAGTTTATACTTCACGTAGCACATACCTTATCATGCTTGGTGTGTGTCATGCATTACGTGTTGTGCCTCTACTATAACAATATATCTCATATCATTGCACAAAGTACACATAGTCGTCATATTATTCACAGATCACATAACACATAATTTATATGCATTTAATAAATATTATCATATCATAAGAGTCAACATTTAACATTTAGGACTGAAGAACTTGTCTGTCGTCCAATTATTTAAATTGATAGCTCAAACCCTTAACTCGATCAACCTATGATCATAAAATAATCAAATAATAATTATTTATCACTTTATGATATTAATTTACTTAATTAATATCATCTCTGGGCCAATTATTAATTTATATAGTTAATTATATTAACCTCGTTCCTTAAATATTAATATAACTTAATATCAACTCCTTTACTTCGGACAACCCGGCTCATCGGACAAATTTTAACATATCTGGTTGTCCCAAAAATTTTATTTAATCATTTTCTAACCTTTAAACTCATTAGATTAATATTTAAAATATTTAAATATTAATCCCCAATATTTAATATTTTTATAAAAATATTAAATTTAATGTCCAAACATCATTTCTATATTTTTAGTATTTTTCTATAATTTTTTATAATTTTTAAACAATTTTTAAACATTTATTTCTATTAAAAATCACTTCTGATGGCATTTTAGTAATTTCCGCGCCCTTAGGGACATAACCGGAATTTCTCGAAAAGTCCAGGGGCATTTTTGTAATTTCAGAGCGTGTAGGACACGCTCGGTATTTTCCAGAAAGGGCAGGGACATTTTCATAATTTCCTCCCCAAAACGCGGTCGCGCATCGCACAGACCCTCCCTGTCGCTCCAAAATGACGTCGTTCGCAGGCCTGTTCCGGAAACTTCCTCCTGTCTAAACGACGTCTTTCGACCTGCTGAATTTTGGTCATCGCGCATGGCGTGGACCACCCCAGACGCGTCCCAAAACGACGCCGTTTTGAGCCTGCGCTAGAAAAAAATGCGCGGCAGCCTTTTTACTTCTTCTTCTTCTTCTCGCAGTAGTGCACCAACTTTTCTAATAAAATGCCATTTTGCACATAATTTCCCAACATAATTACACCAAAAAATCATAAAATTCATAGATATAGATCCAAAAATTATTTAGAACAATTATACTAATTATTTGTAATTTTTCCACAAAATTATTCTAACATCATAAATACATAATTAAATCAAATAAATTTATTTTTTATACCTTCCTAAGCTTGAAAAATCTTTCTTGAAGGCTTGTTCTTCATATGGATGGCACCAAAAATTTTCTTCCCTCTCGGTGGTAATGAAGTTCGGTGGTCATGGTGGTGGGAGGAGATGGAGAAAGAAAAATAGTTTTGTTTGGTTGGCCTTTCTATTTTTTTCTTTTTATTTCTTTGTTTCCTTTCCTTTTATAAGCAAAGCACTTAACATTTTGGCTTTAAAAAAATCCACCGACTTTGTTGCTTCTCGGACGTTCCAAATTCATGCAAATTAATAAATTTAATACATTACGTAGTTATTACGTGTAATAAATATTTTATATAATGTATATAAAATATTTATTTTAATTCACCAAAAATCATATCGTAATTTATAAATAATATTTATACCCTTTTTGGGTACTTTACTTGACAAATTTTGTACACGCATAATGACACACATGTATTTATTTGAGGTAATTTATACTTCCAAAAATCATAAAAGAATTTATATAACTTCTAAAAATTATTTTCCATAATTTTTCACTTCGTTTCGTAGAAAACATATTACATTAACATGTTCACATTTCCAAAATATTATCCTTCATAAACATCATAAAAATTTCATTATACATAAACATAATTTTTTTAATAATTTAAAACCTTTCTTTTTCCTCATTTATTTTCCCATTTCTTTATCATTTAACATTGATTTCTTTATATATAAATTATATAATTTAATATTATATAATTTATATATTTACATTCTCCTTTCTTAAATAATTTCTTAAATTTCCCCATAATCATCAATGAATTGCATAACCAAAATTCTACATTTATTAGTCATTTCATTAATTTAATCCTCTTATATAAATTATATAATAAGTCTTATATAATTTATATAATTATTTTTCCATTACTCTTTTACTTTAATTTTCTTATATAAATTATATACTTTATTAGTATATAAGTTATAAATTCTTTCCTCCTATTAAATAATTTCTAAACCTTCACCATAATTATTGATTAATTAAATAATCAATATTTCTAATTTTACCAACTTTCTCATTCACTTTTATTTAACTTTGGATTAATTTAATTATTAATCCCTTAATTCTCATAATTAAACATATATATTTATATATATATATATATATATATATATATATATATATATATATATATATATATATATACATATCTAATTTCATATATCTCACATTACCACATAACCTCAATTAAATCATAATTTCTGCATTTTCATAACAACTAAATTGTACAATTTATTGTACATTTACCTGAAATTTCTCTTATTATTAATAAATCGTCTTTAGACAATTTATTTACTTTTCAATTACTTAAATTCAGTACCATTTATCATAATCTCTACACAGATTTAATTTACTAATTAAATACCATTACATACTTTAAATCACATAAAATAATAACTAATTTAAACAATCTTGATAATTTTATCAATTAAATTCTCATTTAGTATTATTAAAGAAATCCTGGAAATTCGGATCCTCACATTATTAACCCCAAATTAAAACAATTCTAAATACAATTAAACGAGTTTGGCTTAACCCAATTTGTGACGCCCCCAAATCCGAGTACTCTTACCTCAGACTCAGTGCTCACGATCTAAACATCCATCCATATATAGACAATTTATAATACTAATGCGAAAATAAATAAACATATATTGTTTATTACATAAGATGTACTAAACTCCCAAGGTCGTTAACCTTAAACATAAACAGCATAAAGTACAACCAAATTTAAATGTTTGGCTTAATACAAGATATCATATTGATGAAAATTATTTAAATAATAAGCAGCTACTTCTTTGTTTTCCCCTTGCCCTTATCTTTACTAGAGCTCTTTGACCTAACTGTAAATATTTCATGATATAGTAAGAATGAGCAACTAATTTGCTCAGCAAGCTTAAAAATCAACAATGAAAGATATATATATCATGGATGAATAAGGAATAACTTCAAAGGATTAAGTGATATAAACAATTGTGAACAACTGAAACAATATAATCAAATTTTAAATGTAAGGATGAATAATGATTATTTACTGTTGAGTGGCCAAAATGTCCATGAACATTTGCTAAGGATTCAATCTTTCGACTGACTCTTTTAATGTGTAACCCACGAGATTTTTTTGTACGCCAGGAGATCAGCCTTTTGTACACGATGTATATGCATAACACTTACTTCTTTATGGTCGGATAACCGACAATTAACTTCCCTTATAAAGGGTTGTTCTCTCAGACTTATAAGAATTCGCACCAACCAATGGGTTGGATAGCTTTTACTAAGTTTTAACATACAGGTATCTAGCCAAAACAAATGGTCTAGATTACTTCTCGAACAGTTCATAATTGAGGTATCTAGCCAAAACAAATGGTCTAGATTACTTCTCGAACAGTTCATAATTGAAAGAACTCCAGTGCTACATGATTCCATAATTAAATAAAGCTCAAATGCACAAAGTGCGAACATCAAGGATAATATAAGATGTGGAATAATTCCCAGTAATTAACCACTGAATATATGTCTGAAAATTATAAGTCAAATTGGAATCATCATGCTTGCTCAATATAATTAGAAAAAGAATAATAAACTCGCTCAACATAATACTTGAGTGAAGTTAAAAGAACTTGCTCAATATGAAATTTAATTAAGATTAGGGAAACTTGCACGATATAACTTGGAGTAGGGTTCGAGAACTTACCTCAGTCGCGAATTACGCTACGCGAATTAAAATATTTTTCTCTCAAAAACCTAATCATTAATAGGTTAACTAGCAATTAGTGCTAACTCTAATTAATCCAATTAGCACATAATTATCACATATTTCACGTATGTGTCACATAACACAACCATTATGACATTTTAATGCCTCTAGGTCGAATAAATTATGTTTCACAATTTATTCAGGTTTAACTTAATTACTTATTTAATTATTCAAGATACCAACATATTTTCCAAAAATATGAAATTAACTTATTGTTTTTATATCTTCTGGGAATCAGTATCATATTGTTCCTCATACACATGAAAATTTTCTTTTAATTTTTCAACTTTGTTTACTATTTTTAATTATGCCATTTTCTGTCCAAAATGGTAATAATTATTAAAAATTAAATTTTTATTAGAAATATCTAAAACTTGGCCGACAACTTCTAGATAATATAAATTACATCCTGTAAAAATTTAAGAGTGTTTGAAGCTATATATTTCAACTTATAATAGTTTCCGTTTTACAAACTAAAAAATTTATTAAGCTACTACGCACTCATCCGGAGTCGGAATGAGCTAAAATTTAGACAGGAGCTTCCTTACAACATAAAATTTCACACTCAGGAATCTTGGAATTTTTTGAAGCTTTTTTAATCGCCGAAACAGGCTACTGAAATTTTAGGACATGGGGTTTTTAAGGTTTTTCGGCTTTGGACAATTTTACGGGAAAAATCATTAAAAATAGACCGTAACTCAGAATTTAGTCAATCCAGTTGGGTTCATTCCAGAACTCAAAAATCTAGGTCCTAACGTGTATGAGTTTTTTAAAATGAGCTACGGTGTGAAACTGTTACATGTCCAAAGTAGGCTGTCCAACTAGGGTTTTATTACAAGGTTATTTCTTCACTAGTTTTTTGGTTTTCTTGTCACATAAGGTCATTAACACATGTAGTAAACATGTTTAAACATCAACAAAGTCTCTTAACATGTATGTATCATTACCAAGCATGAAACTAGTTTTGTATATGCATGAGTTCATAAAACACATCAAAACCCATTTTTAAGCACATAACATATTTCATACATATATGTATCATATATCACCATCCAAGCAACGATCCTTATTTCTTCGAAACCTACATGGTTCACCAACATATAATCTCCCACAACCAACCATGGCAAGGAAGAAAAAAAAATCAACTAACAATAGACAATGAAAATGAAAGAACAAAGGTAAAGAAAACTTTAAACCTTTTAGATCTATGTGCTATCCTTCTTCTTCTTCCAAAATAGATGGCAAATGGTGATGGCATGAACCTCTCTCTCTCTCTCCTCAAGAATTTTTGGAAATCTTTAAAGTTCTCATTTGATGGTCTAGAGTTGGTCGCTAGGAAGAATATGAGCTTTCTCTTCTCTCTTTCATAAGGTAAGGCTATGTTTCCATCATTTCTTTCTTTTTCTTTCTTTATTCCAACAATGGTGGTTTGAATGAAATGGAGAAGATGATAGATACAATCTAGCAAAAGTAGTACAATGGACTTGTATGGATATCTCAATCTAGTTAATTTCATTTACCAATACAATTATCAACCAAGTTGAAATTTCTATCACATCCACCAATCAAAAACTTAACACCTAGCACATGGGTCCCATGGGGGACCCCCCATAAAGCCGGCCACCTCCCCTTATTTGCTTCAATTTTGTATTACTAGTAATTGCCCGTGCCTGAAGGCACGACATAATAAAAAATTAAATTAAAATTCAAAAAATAAAATTATAAAATATTATTATTAAAAAAATTATAAAATATAAAAATTATAAATATTATTATTATTATTATAGTTATTATTATTATTATTATCGGTATTATTATTATCAGTATTATTATTATATTCGATATTATTATTATTATTATTATTATTATTATTATTATTATTATTAAAGCTATTATTATTATTATTAATTATTATTATCGATATTATTATTATTATTGTCTGTATTATTATTATTATCGATATTATTATTATTATTATTATGGATATTATTATTATCAGTATTATTACTATTATCGGTATAATTATTAGTATCGGTATTATTATTATTATTACTAACAAAAAATTATATTAAAATTAAATTAAATTTCAAAAAATAAAAATATTATTATTATCTGTATTATTATTAAGAAAATTATAAAATATAAAGTTATAAATATTATTATTATCATTATTGTTATTACTATTACTATTACTATTATCATAATTATTATTGTTATAATTATAATTATTATTATCGGTATTATTACTATTACTATTACTATTATTATTATTATTGTTATAATTACTATTATTATTATTATATTAATTAATATTATTATTATTATTATTATTATTATATTAATTATTATTATTATTATGGCACGACATAACGAAAAATTAAATAAAAATTCAAAAAATTAAGGAAATTATGAAATATAAAAATTATTATTATTATTATTATTATTATTATTACTATCTGTATTATTATTATTATTATTATTATTGTAATTATTACTGTTATTATTATTATTGTTGTTGTTATTACTATTATTATTATTATAATATATGTGCTAAGAGTGATAAAGCAAAAATGCAGCCCACTTTCGGTAAAAGCAAGCCTCGGTTTTGGTGTCCTGAAATGAAAGTCCCAAAATTGGAGTCATTGCCAAATTGCATTATTATTATATTAATTATTATTATTACTATTATTATTATTATTAATATTATTACTATTAGTATTTTAAATTTAGAATTATTTAACCATGAATGATGATGACTGGGTCTGGGTATATAGTAAATATAAATATATATTCCCCTAGCTACCATCCCTCCTCCTAGCTAGTTATCTAGCTTTAGTGACTACATTGCTTTGCGTGCAGGCAGGCAAGATATATATTGGGAGTGCGGCTTCACCAAAACCGAGAAAAGGTGGAGAAGTTTTGGGGGGAAATTTAATAGTGGAGAATTAATCTGGGCCATTGAATTTAGATAAATTAATCTGGAACGTTCTTGTGCTTTCTCAAATTTAAGATTCAAAAATGGTCATATTTTATAGTATAGATTTTTAAAGCCAAAAATGATAGCAAAGTTGACTAAAAATTTGGCTTTTAATTAATTAGCTAAAGGGTCCAATTTTAGGCTAGTATGTTATTTCTTTTGGACACATATTAATTTAACATTGGGCCTCAATAAATGTTCTAGCATATCAAGAACTTAATTCATTTAGTGGGCTAGCATAAATAAATAAAATGGTCGTACATTTAAATGAATACGAGTCCCTCACATAATTAAATTACTAGGGCTTGATAAATTAATTTATGAGACTAGTCCCAAAAATTTTATTACATACATGGACTATAAAATCACACATGTCACATATTGATAATCAAGTTAATTAACTTAATTAATTAATTCAATTAAACTTATCATATTCAAGGGTTGTTTGAATATTTACTTGACTTCGAAATCCTTAGGTTAGTCCATTAATATATTTATTATTTAAACTCCCCTTTAATTAACTAACTATTAACCACATAATCATGTAACATAATAATTTAAATTAATCACAAGGATTCACTTAATTGAAAATTTAATTCTCAATTTAATTTACAATATTTAATAATATTTGGGGTTATCACACAATTTGAATAAGGTCGAAAGGTCGATCATTCTCAAACTCTTCTTCTCCCAATAAATTATATATTTATGAATCAAAAAAATTATAATTATAATATATATATATATATATATATATATAGTATTTGCAATAATTTTTTTTAAAATATATTAATAAAATTAGAACATCTTAGGAAATAAATAGTTTAGTTTATAATAAAAACACTAAATTATACCATATACAAATAATAACAACACATGATGATCTATATTTAAATAGAATAAATAAATAAAACTTATAAAAAAAATTAAATTTTTTTAAAAAAAATCTTTCCCAATAGCTCGTGTCTTACACGGGCTATCAAACTTGTATTTCTAAATACAATTAAGCCCAAATTAAATTATTCTAAATATTAACGCCAAATTAAAATACTTCTAAATACACTTAATCCCAAATTAAAATACTTCTTAATACAATTAACTTCAAATTAAAATACTTCTAAATACAATTCACCCCAAATTATGTTAACTTTAAAAATAAAAAATAAAAAATTAAAATTCACCCCAAATAATGTTGACTCTAAAAATATAAATCCTATTCATAATTTAAATTAAAAAAAAATTGCAAATTAATTTTGTCAATAAACTAAGAAACAATATCGGAAAGAGTTTTTCTACACTTACCACTTTTCTTACCCATTTTTGTTATCAACATATAAGACAAATGAGTGTGGTTCCGCCTCATTTCATCTTTAACCCAAATGAGTGGACCACACTCATTTGTCTTATATACGGGTAAGAAAAGTGGGTAAGTGTAAGACCCCGAATTTTATGAAATACAAAATTTAATTTTTCTTCATATATATTTTTTTTTTGAAACAGTAAGTGGTTAAATTAACAAAATTGAAAGTTAAGGATGTTATGTGCAAATTTTATTTTGTCGGACAATATTTGCTTTGTCGGGGAATATTCGTTTGGTCGGGGAATATTCGTGCCGTACGACGGCGCCGAAATAATAAATTATTGGTGGACCCCACAACGGAATATTTGTCGGATATAGAAAACGACAGAAGTAACCTTTTTAAATAAAAACAGTCAACGGAACTGTTAAAATACCGGTGATAAAAGAATAGTAGCATACGGTAGTTTATGGTATTTTCTGTAGCACACGGTACTCTACAGTAACACACGGTATTGCATAGTATCTCATATTATTGGTCTGATAATTGACACCGTAACTGTTACGCATCATTTCATCGATAATTGTCACTGCATAATATTTTATATTATCAATTCAATAATTGTTGTTACACAGTATTTTGCATTATTGATTTAATAATTGTCATTACACTGTATTTTATATCATTGAGTCAATAATTGTTGTTGCACTGTTTTTAAAATTATTGAACCTAATAATTGTCACAGTAACATATGCACAGTAATTCACATTATTGAATCAATAATTGTCATTACACAGTAACGTATGATTTATTTTACATTATTGTTATCTCTATTATGATGTTATTTAAACAGTTGTATTTCATTAATTTATTGACTTCATATCTAAGAGCTAACTATACTGTATTTGTAACAATTAGTCATAATAATTGAATTGATAAAGTTATTTGTTTATAATATAAAGTTAGGTGATTATTAGGTGATATGAAATGAATGGTGTAGATTAAAGTGTGAATTATTGTTGAATAATTGAATTGATTTGTTTATAATATAAAGTTAGGTGATTATTAGGTGATATGAAATGAATGGTGTAGATTAAAGTGTGAATTATTGTTGAATAATTAAATTGATTTGTTTATAATATAAAGTTAGGTGATTATTAGGTGATATGAAATGAATGGTGTTGATTAAAGATAATATAATATTTGAAATGGATGGTGTAGATTAAAAGATGATCTTTAAATGAATGGTTTAGATTAAATGAATGATAAGATTTTTGGCTATAAATAGAAGCCTTAACTTAAGGATTTTTCATAAACTTCCTTACTTGTTCTTTCTTTCTCTCTCTAAATACTTCTTGTGAAAGTTCTCTCTAAGTGTGCTTAAGTCATCTTGAGTATTTGTGAAGCTCTATAAGTATACGTGTACTGTTCAAGTTAATCAACCTCATTTAAATCAATATCCAGTCACGTGTTACGGTAAGGGATACCATCTTTTTCATCTTCCATTATTCAAACATACTATGGTAAGGGATTATCATTATTTGATTCTCGATAATAATATTGTTTCTTCCTTACTCATAAGACGTGCCTTTTATTTCCATGTATTAAATTGTGGGAATAACCTTACGGAGCGGATTGCCGCCTGTTGGTGAATAACCTTTCGTATTCATTCATTATTAATCTCTGAGAATAACCTTACGGAGCGGATTGCCGCCTGTTTGGTGAATAACTCTTTGTACTCAAATTCTATTAAATTGTGGGAATAACCTTACGGAGCGGATTGCCGCCTGTTTGGTGAATAACTCTTTGTACTCAAATTCTATTAAATTGTGGGAATAACCTTACGGAGCGGATTGCCGCCTGTTGGTGAATAACCCTTTGTATTAATTTCCTTCACCTTTTGTTAATCAAACCTGCTACGGTAAGGGATATTATTTTCTTTCATACTCCTAAATCGAAATTTATTATGGAACTATTGCTTCTATAATTCCTGAAAATATTATATGTTCCATAATAGTTGAACTTCATTATTTCAACTGAACCTTCCTATTTACGTGAACCTTTCTATTGAATTGTAACCGTTATTCTGAACTGTGGATCTTGAATATCATTTTTAAATTTCACTCCACATCATGTTGACAATTTGGACATTATTTGAATCTGTACAAAGTAAACTTCAGATACTTATTGTTATCCTATTTCTTCTGTTCATCATTTATATCATTCTAATCATCCAAAAATCAAGCTGTTGTGAATATCTGTGGCCGGGGGCACAGATATGATATATTTGTTGAACAGATGATAGGTTAAAGGCGATATAATAGGTTAAAGGCGATAC
Source organism: Hedera helix (assembly GCA_947179155.2). Lineage (NCBI taxonomy): Eukaryota > Viridiplantae > Streptophyta > Magnoliopsida > Apiales > Araliaceae > Hedera > Hedera helix. The sequence continues at coordinate 17,072,690 of OX359274.1, forward strand.
ATCTGTTCGGTGTCTTTTATGGCACGTGGTGAATGTTCTCTTTGGCCCGTAGTGCAAAGATGAACTGTTGTTTGGTATGATTATGACCAAAGGCTGAATCTGGTATAATCATGACCGTTGGTGTTATATTGAATGTCTTTGGCCCGTAGTGCAAAGATGAACTGTTGATCTGCATGATTATGATCAGGAACTGTGAATTTGTATTATCTTGACTAATGATATTTCAGATGATAAAAGTTGATGATATTTTTTCCTAAAAAGAGAACCGAGTGGACATTATAGTCTGCATTATTCTTCTAATAGATTACTCATTCCGCTGCTATTATTGATCTGAACGTTGTTTAAGAATTTAACTGCAGTTTTTGATATAAACCTTGTAGTCTATTGTATTCTATCAAGAACTCAACTGTTGAAGACTAATGATAATTTATTCGTCATTATCTTAGTCATGATATTCTTTACTGGGCTATTTGAGCTCACCCTTTCTTTTGTTCCATTGTTTTTCAACAGGAGATGAAAACATAACAGGGTCTAGCTGGGGAATGGAGTGAGGGTCCGAGGAATAGTTATCATAGTTTTCACGTTTTGTAAAATAGTGTGGCAATAATAGTGAAGACTTAGTTGTGTATTATTATACACTGTATTGTTGTACGTTGTGCTTTGTTGTAATAATTTTGTTGTAGTCTTTTGACGACTCAAGTATGGGCTGTGTGGGCCCAGATTTGGGGGCGTCACAGTTGGTATCAGAGCTTAGGGATATGGTCTTTAATGGAGATCTGGGGTTAGAACTAGGAGGGGAGAGACGAATAGAATCAATCACTAGTGTGTCCTACCTAAATTAGATTTATTTTTTTATCTAATGAATCGATTTGAATGTAGGAACATGAAGAGATGAGTCAGTTTATTTGAACTAACATTTATTTTGTGACCACAGTTAATTATGGCATCTGGAAATCAGGAGGTTAACTATGAAATTACCGAAACAAATGTAGCTGCAAAACAAGAGGCGACGAATAATCTTCTTACAAACTCAGAGTTGAATCATTTGCCTAAGGCAAAAATTATGCGTGTTCTATCCAGTAAGGATGAAGGTGAAAACTCTGCTACAGTCGTTCCAGATCCATTCTTAGAAGCAATTAAAGGAAGTAACGAACTTGCGGAAATTATTGCCTTTAATTTACTCACTAATTGGGAGAGTGATATTACCTGGTTATGCTCTATAACAAAGGATCAGAATATATGGACTTTTCATATTAGTCTTTGGGATTTATGGTGTTCCAGCTATGATTTTCAAGATTATTTAAAAATGATGTTTCTATACTTTTGGGCGTTACAATTTAGAGGAATTCAGGTTAAGTTAGTCACTATCGTGGAAACTGCAATCTATCGAAAATACTATTTTAATGGAAATCATTGGTACCTTACTACTGATGAAGTTGATGAACCCGAGAAACAGTTTGCTAGAAAATTATTCAGTGGTATTCCCATGGTTGAAATACGTGAAGATCCGAATGAAGTATTCGGGATTCGATTTGACGATAACAGTCAAGAAACCGAATGAGGTGATAACCGGTAAGCTATTCATAAATTCTCGTGAAGTCTATGCCATATTAGATACTGGCTCTATCCACTCTTTTATCCCACCTATATGTACTCAACGTTTAAATTTGACTATTGAAAACTTAAATCTTGTCTTATCAGTTGAAACCTCATTGGGAGAAATACCTATTACATTTACTATTTATAAATCTTGCCTAGTTCAAATCAACAACCTCACATTACCTGTTGACCTTATTTCTTTGGAGATGCGTGAATTTGATGTGATTTTAGGAATTGATTGGTTGACTACCCATCATGCTAAAATTGATTGTTTTCATAAGATTATTAGTTTTCATATTCCTAATCAACCTGTCATGCAAATTCAAGCAACTAAACCATTGAAATCTATAACTGTTATTTCTAGCCATAAAGCCATTCGTTTATTGAAAAACGGATGTCAAGCCTTTTTAGCTCATGTCACTGATTTGAACAAAAACACGTCAAACTTGAATGATATTCCCATTGTTAATGAGTTTCCTGACGTTTTTTTTCTGAGGAACTTTCTGGCTTACCCCAAACCGTGAAATTGAATTCTGTATCGATCTTGAACCCGGCACTAAGCCCATTTTTAAAGTCCCATACCAAATGGCCCCCATAGAACACCAAGAGTTGAAAGTTTAATTACTAGATATCGGTATCATTCATTCTAGTACAAAACTTATATCGAGCGAGGAATGCGAGAAGAGTTTTCAAGAACTCAAGAGGAGACTTGTTTCAGCTCCTGTTCTGACCATACCATCAGGATCAGGAGAATTTGTTATCTACAGCGATGCTTCTGGCAAACGTCTAGGCTGTGTCCTTATGCAACATGGAAAGGTTATAGCCTATGCCTCTCGACAACTCAAAGATTATGAGAAAAATTATCCTACTCATGATCTAGAGTTGGCAGCAGTCGTTTTCGCGTTAAAAATCTGGAGACACTACTTGTACGGAGAAAAAGTGGATATCTATACGGATCATAAAAGTCTCAAGTATTTCTTCACCCAGAAGGAACTCAACATGCGACAACGACGTTGGCTTGAGCTGTTAAAGGATTATGACCACACAATCTAGTATCACCCGGGAAATGCGAACGTTGTAGCTGACGCTTTGAGCAGAAAATCTTATGCAAGGACAAGTGCACTGCTGACAACACAAAAGTGTATTTTGTACGACTTGCAAAAGATGGAGATAGAGCTAAAGACACCAGGGACCCGCTCGAAGATTGCTCACGTGCGAGTAGAACAAACTTTAATCGATAAAATTAAAGCTGCTCAAGCTACCGATCCGGAACTGATAAACATGATAAAGAAAGTACAAGAAGGTGCCATTCCCGAAGCAAGAATCGACGAGAAAGGAATACTTCGAGTCAACTCTCGACTCTGTGTTCCTAACGATCCTGAATTAAAGCATAAAATCATGATTGAGGCACACAACACGCCGTTTGCAATCCACCCAGGAGGTACCAAGATGTATCGAGATCTTCGACATATATTTTGGTGGAACAATATGAAAAGAGAGATTGCGGAGTTTATCTCAAGGTGCCTAACTTGTCAACGTGTCAAGGCAGAACATCAAGTTCCTAAAGGTCCATTACAATCACTTGAAGTTCCCGAATGGAAGTGGGAACACGTCAATATGGACTTCGTGACGGGTCTTCCAAAAGTTTCTCAAGGCTTTGATGCAATTTGGGTGATCGTAGATAGATTGACCAAATCTGCTCATTTCTTGCCTATACGAGAAAACTTTTCACTTGAACGTCTTGCCGGTATGTACATAAATGAGATCGTGAGATTGCATGGCATGCCAGTTTCCATAGTTTCTGATCGAGATCCTAGATTCACTTCACGCTTTTGGATCAGTCTACAAAAAGCTATGGGCACTGAACTACGTTTTAGTTCTGCATATCATCCTCAAACGGACGGACAATCGGAAAGGACGATCCAGACCCTCGAAGATCTTTTGAGACTTTGTGTATTAGACTTCAAAGGAAGTTGGGATAAGTACTTGCCATTGGTGGAATTTTCTTACAACAACAGTTACCAAGCAAGCATAGGCATGGCTTCATTCGAGGCTTTGTATGGAAGGAAGTGTCGCTCTCCAATATGTTGGAATGAGGTAGGAGAAGCAAAATTGTTGGGACCCGAGTTGGTACGCTTGACGACCGAAAAGATCCAAATGATCCGACAACGAATACAGACCGCACAAGAACGACAAAAGAGTTATGCTGATCTTCATCGGAGAGACGAAAGTTTCAACGTCGGAGATCATGTATTCTTACGTGTTTCTCCATGGAAAGGGGTTACGAGATTCGGAAAGAGAGGAAAGCTTAACCCTCGATTTATTGGCCCATTTGAAATCCTAGATCGAATAGGAACCGTAGCCTACAGACTAGCCCTACCACCAAGTATGTCTCGCATCCATAACGTTTTTCACATATCTATGTTACGTAAATATGTGAAGGACCCAAACCACGTCATTGAGTTAGAAGCAGACGTTATAGCAGAGGATTTAACATACGAGGAGGTACCTGTTAAGATCCTGGATAAGAAGGAGCAGATCCTACGCTCAAAGGTTATACCTCAAGTTAAGGTTTTATGGAGGAACCAAGATACTGAGGAAATGACCTGGGAGCTAGAATCTGAGATGAAATCTAAGTATCCTTATCTCTTCGATATGTCAGGTACGTCAATTTCGGGGACGAAATTTCATAAGGAGGGGAGGTTGTAAGACCCCGAATTTTATGAAATACAAAATTTAATTTTTCTTCATATATATTTTTTTTTTGAAACAGTAAGTGGTTAAATTAACAAAATTGAAAGTTAAGGATGTTATGTGCAAATTTTATTTTGTCGGACAATATTCGCTTTGTCGGGGAATATTCGTTTGGTCGGGGAATATTCGTGCCGTACGACGGCGCCGAAATAATAAATTATTGGTGGACCCCACAACGGAATATTTGTCGGATATAGAAAACGACAGAAGTAACCTTTTTAAATAAAAACAGTCAACGGAACTATTAAAATACCGGTGATAAAAGAATAGTAGCATACGGTAGTTTATGGTATTTTCTGTAGCACACGGTACTCTACAGTAACACACGGTATTGCATAGTGTCTCATATTATTGGTCTGATAATTGACACCGTAACTGTTACGCATCATTTCATCGATAATTGTCACTGCATAATATTTTATATTATCAATTCAATAATTGTTGTTACACAGTATTTTGCATTATTGATTTAATAATTGTCATTACACTGTATTTTATATCATTGAGTCAATAATTGTTGTTGCACTGTTTTTAAAATTATTGAACCTAATAATTGTCACAGTAACATATGCACAGTAATTCACATTATTGAATCAATAATTGTCATTACACAGTAACGTATGATTTATTTTACATTATTGTTATCTCTATTATGATGTTATTTAAACAGTTGTATTTCATTAATTTATTGACTTGATATCTAAGAGCTAACTATACTGTATTTGTAACAATTAGTCATAATAATTGAATTGATAAAGTTATTTGTTTATAATATAAAGTTAGGTGATTATTAGGTGATATGAAATGAATGGTGTAGATTAAAGTGTGAATTATTGTTGAATAATTGAATTGATTTGTTTATAATATAAAGTTAGGTGATTATTAGGTGATATGAAATGAATGGTGTAGATTAAAGTGTGAATTATTGTTGAATAATTAAATTGATTTGTTTATAATATAAAGTTAGGTGATTATTAGGTGATATGAAATGAATGGTGTTGATTAAAGATAATATAATATTTGAAATGGATGGTGTAGATTAAAAGATGATCTTTAAATGAATGGTTTAGATTAAATGAATGATAAGATTTTTGGCTATAAATAGAAGCCTTAACTTAAGGATTTTTCATAAACTTCCTTACTTGTTCTTTCTTTCTCTCTCTAAATACTTCTTGTGAAAGTTCTCTCTAAGTGTGCTTAAGTCATCTTGAGTATTTGTGAAGATCTATAAGTATACGTGTACTGTTCAAGTTAATCAACCTCATTTAAATCAATATCCAGTCACGTGTTACGGTAAGGGATACCATCTTTTTCATCTTCCATTATTCAAACATACTATGGTAAGGGATTATCATTATTTGATTCTCGATAATAATATTGTTTCTTCCTTACTCATAAGACGTGCCTTTTATTTCCATGTATTAAATTGTGGGAATAACCTTACGGAGCGGATTGCCGCCTGTTGGTGAATAACCTTTCGTATTCATTCATTATTAATCTCTGAGAATAACCTTACGGAGCGGATTGCCGCCTGTTTGGTGAATAACTCTTTGTACTCAAATTCTATTAAATTGTGGGAATAACCTTACGGAGCGGATTGCCGCCTGTTTGGTGAATAACTCTTTGTACTCAAATTCTATTAAATTGTGGGAATAACCTTACGGAGCGGATTGCCGCCTGTTGGTGAATAACCCTTTGTATTAATTTCCTTCACCTTTTGTTAATCAAACCTGCTACGGTAAGGGATATTATTTTCTTTCATACTCCTAAATCGAAATTTATTATGGAACTATTGCTTCTATAATTCCTGAAAATATTATATGTTCCATAATAGTTGAACTTCATTATTTCAACTGAACCTTCCTATTTACGTGAACCTTTCTATTGAATTGTAACCGTTATTCTGAACTGTGGATCTTGAATATCATTTTTAAATTTCACTCCACATCATGTTGACAATTTGGACATTATTTGAATCTGTACAAAGTAAACTTCCGATACTTATTGTTATCCTATTTCTTCTGTTCATCATTTATATCATTCTAATCATCCAAAAATCAAGCTGTTGTGAATATCTGTGGCCGGGGGCACAGATATGATATATTTGTTGAACAGATGATAGGTTAAAGACGATATAATAGGTTAAAGGCGATACATCTGTTCGGTGTCTTTTATGGCACGTGGTGAATGTTCTCTTTGGCCCGTAGTGCAAAGATGAACTGTTGTTTGGTATGATTATGACCAAAGGCTGAATCTGGTATAATCATGACCGTTGGTGTTATATTGAATGTCTTTGGCCCGTAGTGCAAAGATGAACTGTTGATCTGCATGATTATGATCAGGAACTGTGAATTTGTATTATCTTGACTAATGATATTTCAGATGATAAAAGTTGATGATATTTTTTCCTAAAAAGAGAACCGAGTGGACATTATAGTCTGCATTATTCTTCTAATAGATTACTCATTCCGCTGCTATTATTGATCTGAACGTTGTTTAAGAATTTAACTGCAGTTTTTGATATAAACCTTGTAGTCTATTGTATTCTATCAAGAACTCAACTGTTGAAGACTAATGATAATTTATTCGTCATTATCTTAGTCATGATATTCTTTACTGGGCTATTTGAGCTCACCCTTTCTTTTGTTCCATTGTTTTTCAACAGGAGATGAAAACATAACAGGGTCTAGCCGGGGAATGGAGTGAGGGTCCGAGGAATAGTTATCATAGTTTTCACGTTTTGTAAAATAGTGTGGCAATAATAGTGAAGACTTAGTTGTGTATTATTATACACTGTATTGTTGTACGTTGTGCTTTGTTGTAATAATTTTGTTGTAGTCTTTTGACGACTCAAGTATGGGCTGTGTGGGCCCAGATTTGGGGGCGTCACAGTAAGTCTAGAATTTTCCTATCAGAAAATACATCCAAAATTTAGGCCTTAAAACAGGCAAACAATAGCCTTGCATCATCCTATTCCTCATCAAACTCATCACCATATCCAAATTCAGTGTCTCTTCTATAACCAGGTTCATTTTTATAACCCAGATTCATTCCCTTGACCATCAAAATTAATTTCTAATTTGCCTAAACCCACCACTCAAAAGCTCTCTCTCCCCACTCTCACCACCCTTCATCGATCTCCTTTCTCCCATCATTCCTCATCGCCTCACTCACATTCGACGCCCAATTCACACCCCAGTATTCATAAACAACTTTTTGCTCAAGTCCATCCCAATTGCCACAAAAAAATCCAAACAAGTCACGTAAGCCGCCGAGGCCCCAACAAAGCAGCACTTCCTCCTCATCCCGCTCCAATCAATACTCTGACTGGACATCGATTAGGAGTTGCGGCGCTGCTTCTTCTAGGCAATGTAGGCGAGACACTCCTGATTGTGTCTCGATATCGGCCTATTATCCTTGCTATTATCAAATATGGTGAGTTTGGACACGTCCAGGGTATCGATCTAAAATGACGTCACACGATCGGAGAGACAAAGCCTCTTAGTGGAGGTGGAGGTGGAGGAGTAATAGTAGGGGGTGTAATTGATGGATCTAGGGAGAGATCTGAGGTGTTTTAAGGCTTTTTGGGAGTATGGAGATGTGGTGGTAATTCAAATCTAGATGTAAGGGGGTTTGTGTATTCTTGGTGTCAAATCGTATAAAATTATTTGTCCTACTGAAAAATTATACATTTCTGCCAATTTTAGTCGGAATTTGAATTTTTTTTGGAAGACATGGTATGAAATTAGAAAGTTCCTGTAACGAATGTATAAGGCCAATTATTTTAGGGGCCAAATTATGAGAAGAGTAGAAGTTGGTATAATATAAGTATTTTACCCTTAATTCATTTGCAACGCCGTAAGATGGTAGTACATTAGTTACAAATGATTATAATTGCGCCGAGAATTCAATTTTTTGCACAAAACCTCTAAGATATGATCCTCGTACTATTAAAAAAACTCTCGACGACTTTACCAAATCAACAGGATCTTTACCAAAGATTGATGGAGTCGATTATGTTGAAGGTTGTTTGATTTGATGATGATGACTGTTGTGCAAAAATGATTGTGGCAAATATATTTATATGGTTGATTGTTCATATGTATCTGACTACGTGCTTATGTGTTAATGTGCCTATGTGCTTACTTGAATATGTGCGTATATGTTTTAAAGTGCTTATGTGGTTAATTGACTAAGTGATTACATATTAACTTAAATATGTGTCTGCGTGATCATGTGTGCATGATATATATTACCTGATTCAAATATTGTGATTTGCACACTGATATAGCACAAATATGATCTTGTTGAACTATATGCTGCTTATAATAAGAGTAAAAGTTATCTGGTTCAAATGTTGTAAAGTCCTTTTGAAAAGAATTATGTGTACAAAGAACTTAGATAAAAGATCAGAAATGTTAGGTTGATCTTTTCGTAGAAGTTACTCTGCTTTAAAGATAAATACTATAAGCAGAGTAATATAAGATTAAATCATTGTGGTATGGCAAAGTTTGTAAAGTCCTTTCAAAGTAATGATGTAATGATGTACAAGGACTTAGTTAGAAAAGATCACATCTGTTAAGTTGATCTTATGTTATATCTATTCAGTCAATATAATCGTAGAATGGACTCTACGATTCGAAGCAAAGAAGACTCAACGATTCAGTCTGTTCGTAGAGTGGACTATACGACTCTATACCAGGATAACTCTACGATCATCAAGGAGAGACAACTGTGCAAGAGTTCTATAGAATATACAAGCTGAATTGAAGAATTGATCAAGTACAAAACGTAGAGCAGAACTCTACGATCGTCAAACAAACAGCTACGCAAGCCTTCAGGAAATGTAGAACCAGAGAAGAAATGTACTCTACGATATGCACAAGCTGGCAAGATCGTAAAGAGGATTCAAAGAGCAAACACAATACGTTAACTCTACGAATTGCATAGATAGAAGAAATCATAGAGTGAAACCAGAAGTTAAGACAATGCAGAAAATTATTCTACATATGGTATAATCGTTGAGCAGAAATAAAGGATGAGCTAACGAAGACAACAACTCAACGATTCCACTGAAAAGCAAAGCCTGCAGTTAACAACTCTACGATCTGAACAGAATAACAAAATCACAGAGTAAGAGAGAAGATCGCTCCAACTCAACCTTTTACCCGACATACTTCAAGTAAGGAGTGGAGCTGAATTCGTAGAGTCTGAATGGACAGACAATCACTCTACGAATTCACTATCAGAAGCAATAAAGGAACTGAACTACAATATGGTACGAAAGAAGAGAGAATATTCCTCTTCCAGATTAAAGAAAGATTAAGTGTTGTTAAAGATCAGATGCATGTCAAAGTCACAGAAGACTTTGTGTCTAAACGACCATAAGATAGGACCTACTGCTCAGAAGAATGGTGAAAATAGTCTGGCTAATGGGACATCTCTGAAAGCAATAGAGCAGCTGGTTATCAAAGTCAAGAAAGATATTTAATGATGGATCAGAAAATTAAATATATCAAAGAATATAATAATCTTTGATAAACAACTCTGGAAGTGTAACGGCTAAAAATACAGAAAGCAAAGCTACAGGTTAATGTGACAGTACATATGTCAGAAAAGGAAAAAAGCACTGACACAAGCAACAGAAAGTCAACATCAAATATATCAAGGATCTGCACAAAGCCAAAGGAACCCAACGGATCTTTTTAAACGGTAAAATATGCACAAATATATAAAGATAAATGCTCACAGAGAAAATGGGTTGTTGAAAATAAAAGAGAGGATGGTGGACAACAACAGATCGTAGAGCAAAACAAAAATGAATAGCTGAAGAACACTCTACGATCCACCAGAACACTAACACTGAATTGAGAGAGACATAAAGAGAAATGACTCTATTGCAAGATAAGTGTTCAAAGTTGCTAAGCATGTGAAAAAGAAAAGCCTAAATGCCAACTTGATACGGACATGTTAGTTACTGAGTACCAAAAAGGAGAAGCTTCATAGTCATCTCAGAAGCACATCTCGAGAGGCAATAAAATGTCTATGATAAGAAGAAACAACTGAGTACCAAAAGGAAGGAGTTTCACAGTCATCTCAGAAGTTCATCTCGAGAAGTTATCAAGTACCAAAGGAACTGAATTACCAAAGCTTAGCAGTACAATGGGTGATCACAAGTAGCTATTGAGCATACAAAGAAGCCAAGCATCATTGCCGAACTCAATATCATTTCAAGCATGATCACATCCTGTTACTGAGTATTTAAAGACAATGGAACTTAAAGTATAACTCAGCAGCAACTCCAACATCTATCAACAAACAAGGAGCCAAGTCTGCTGGACTTGAAGAGGGCAGTTGTGTCCTTGTCTTAGTGACTAAAGGAGCCAAGTCTGCTGGACTTGAAGAGGGCATTTGTGTCCTTGTCTTAGTGACTAAAATAGCCAAACCTGCTGGGTTTGAAGGGTTCTGTATGAGTCATCCTTAGTGGATTTCCTACTTGTTAAAGTAGAAGAGTGGAGTAGGAGTTATTCAGTCTCCAAACCACTTAAACTCTCTAGTGTCATTTACATTCAGTCATTTACATTTTGTCATATATAGATATAACTACTATGATTGGTTCACTGATCAAATGACTATCTTCAATACAGTCTAAACTTAACTAAGAAGTTTTATAAATCTTTAAGGGAAGTTTTCAAACTAATATTCCGTTATGCAAACTAATCTTGATTAAATGAACTATTTGGCAATATTATTTAATTTAAGGAAACTCAAAGGTTTTCAAAAGATCTATTCAACCCCCCTTCTGGATCACTTGTGTGCCTCTGTGAACTAACAATTGGTATCAGAGCAGGTTCTCACGAACATAAAAAGCTCACGCTTTGAGTAGATCCTATGGCACTAGTAAAACTCTATTTTGAGTTTAAGAACTGAAGTAAATCATTTCTTATGAACAAGCTTACAAATTAATGTGTCTTTTCACGCAGGTACAATTGTGAATGTTGAGTGTTGATAATCTATCTGATGCTGTATACTCATTGTCATTTAAATCCTATATAAGACATATTCAGATGATCTCTGCAAAGAAGTAGTCGAGTGAACTTTCAAAATTAAATTGATGCAGCGAGATGAAGAAATCAAAAGGATATTCTGTTGATGTGATTATTAGTTGATTCGCTCAAAAATACAATAACTTGTATTTCTGCCTTCACATAAACTGGAAAATTCAAATCTTGATGCTAAAGGACACTGGATCATATTCTTCTCAAAGGAAGCATCACTGTGCCAAGCACTAACAGAACTACGTCTCACCCGTTTGAAAGTTTATAGCAGAAGCAAGCCCAACAGAAATCTATGCTTAAAAGTGTTAAATGATTTTCTACATATCGGACGTCAGCAGCTGAAATCAATCTCGAACCCAAGTATTCACTCGACGTGCTCAGCATTAAGCTTTACGATAAGCTTAAGGTCTTAAGTTCAAAAGATCCTATCTGAAGATGAGTGACAAAGGAACTACGTAATTTATTTAAAAGCAGTATCAGGAGTTCTGTCAAAAGCTACAGCATATGGTAATCAATGATGAAATCCACAAGAAGTATTTCTCCTATCTTCATGTGGATGATCTCAAACATGACTGGTTTTAAAGGAATCTATTTCAATAAGTCTTCAATGGTCTTCTGAAATTACTTCTCTAAAAGACATTACAGATGTATATCTCACTGTCATGTCTTTGATGATGAATATCGAAGTTATTTTACTAAAACCACAGATATCAGGGCCGAGACCTGAAAATCAACTCAACACAGATGAATGGACATATATATATATATATATATATATATATATATATATATATATATGTGTGTGTGTGTGTGTGTGTGTGTGTGTGTGTGTGTGTGTGTGTATGTATATCTATGATCACCGGGTCAAAGATTTATTCTGCATATCATTAAAGTTTAAGAAGAGTTGAAGAAACTCATTCATGAACAAAGCAGCTTATTCAATGAAAATTCATGCAAGGCACACCTTGTATACGTGCTCAAATTTAAAAGGCAAAAGCTCTCAATATCAAATTCCTTCAAACCAACTATGAATGAGAAGGGTGAGAAGATCAAGACAATAAAGAATAATCACGGATGATTTATTCTAAGAATAAGCAAGCACCTTACAGTCTGCGAGAAAGAGGAAAGTCCATCTCAAGAAAATTTCATGCACTTAGTCATTGGCAGTAGGCTCTCAAACATCAATGCATCAGACGAAGCTCTAGCTTGAAATGATTGAAGAAATATCTGTTTGACACTCTATGGAAAAGTTAGATCTATAGAATGCTAAACAGGAAGCCCTTTAATAGTAGACATCCTCACAAATCATTCTGGATGGAGATGACCAAAAGGGAATCAGAAAAGAGAGTGCAATAGGAAGGGAATAATGGTGGAGTTTCAAGGTCAATAAAGAAAAGGCCTATGATCTAAAGAAATTAGAGAAGAATGTATCAAGACTCAACTATAAATATCGTAGAGTTCCTTACTTAACAAATATACAGGATTTTTCAAGGAAGTCAATCTATGAAAGATTGAGTGAAGTTTGAATACTGATGCAAGAAGAAGACTTGAATCTTGGAATTCTCTAGAAGAGAAAGAAGCTGGTTATAAAGGAAGGCATTCATTAAGTTTGATAACTTACCTATTGATTTAGTAAATTTCGTTGGATCTGCTGTCACTAATATCATGGTAAGGTAAAGATCATTCAAGTCAGAAGAAAGTTCATCACTGAAGAAAGATCGTAGAGTCTGTTAGGCGAACTCAGAATAAGGCATGTCAGATTGATGAGACCTAACGGAAGATCATAGAGTTGACGCAGTGTTAAAGATCTAAATCTCGGGATCGTAGAGTCAATACAGTCAGTCACTCTACGACTCTCATAATCCAGTCTACGAACCGAGCAGAATCAAAGAGCAACCTCTACTTGAGCATTCTGAGTTATGACAACGATCTTCATAAAGATTATCTAGAAGGCTGACCTTGAATTATCAAACAAACTGAATGAAGATCTCTGAGTACATCTAAAGCTTCTAGTCCTAACAAAGATCGTAAAGCAATTCAAATATTAACTCTACGATTGCACTACAGGCAAGATCGTAAAGCAACAGAGCCAAGTTATAAAGTGAGAAAGCAAGCTCATAAGTACAAAATTCATCAGAAGACAGTATTGAGGAAAATCATTGATGAATGATCACTACAGCCAACTCCGAATCTTCAATATCTATATCAGTACCTCTGTACAAGCTCAAGGATGTCAAAGGAATCCAAACTATGTTCAATAGTTAGTCTCAGACAATAAATCTTCAAAAGGCAAGGTAAATCTATTCATCGTTGGACTACATTTCTAATTCCAGTCACAAAGTCCCAAAACAATGTTATTGATGAACCAAATGCACATATCTCTCCGGTCATAGTCTCCAAACTCTATGACTGATAACCAAGCTAGCCTTATCATCCCAAATCGTAGAGTCACTATAATCATCTTCCTGATCGTAGAGCATATTGAGATTACGATTGCACTTCATACAAACCTCTCCCATAAACTCCTTCATAGCTAATTACTAACCTACAATTCATAACATCAGTAATCAAGGTCATCTATTGAAAGGATGATTGTTGAGTAACTAGCATCTCACTCTACGAACTGATCTAGCTAACTCAAACAGGGAAGGTGAACTTCACGCTCTCTAAACTCAAGTGGGTTAGAATACTTGATGTGCTTCAGTTATGAAAAATGCAGAAGTTAAGCCCACGTTCTACAAATGAGTATCTGACACGTGTCCTCTGTAAAAACAAGAGGGAACTGGCAATAAGTCAATTTTTTTAAAAAACTGACGGTGGTCCTTTCCCATCAGTTATCTATACCCATTCTCCCAAAACTCATCGAAACCCTAGATTTCAAAAAATCCTCAGAAATCGAAATCACTCCCTGTGCTATTCTCAAATCAGTTTACCCTCATGGCGTCTCTTCAAGTTATTCCTGGAAATCTCATTTGTTTTGAAAAATTTGAAGATGCAGAGCAGAAATTCAAAAATATTCTCCATCTAGTCAAGAATGCTGGGTTCACCAAGTGTTTGGAAACCAGTACCAAAATTTTCTCTATACTTGTGAAAGAATTCTACACAAACGCTGCTTATCGAGGAAATACTCTCATCACAAAGGTTAAGAAAATCTCATTGCAAATAGGGGTTTTTGAAATCAATCTCAGCCTAGGTATTCCAACCGGAGGAATTACTTTTTTTGACAAGATTGATACTGAGCATGGACTGAAGCTGATGGGCTATGAAAAGAAGTCTTTTCTAAAAGGAATCAAGAAGAAAGATTTCCCTTAGCAGTACGAGTTTTTGGTTGACATTGTTGGGAAGAGCATTCTGTGCAAAGGCAGTGCATATGATACTGTCAGTGAAGATCAATTAAGGCTTATGATTGCTATGGCTCTAAGAAATAAAATCAACTTCGGAACAATTCTCTTAGGATGGATAAAAAGGTGGATAAATGATGATAAAACAAGAGCTGAAGCAGGAAAGCCCACTCCCAAGATGCTCTATGGAAGATTCATAAGCATCATTTTGAAGAAGTTTCTGGCAAGTACAATTGGGGAAGATGAAGGAGAAGTTCTAAACTTCAACAAAAGGATCACTCCAAGGTTGTTTGAAGACTGGAAAAAGAACCCTCATGCCAGTAAGGGTAAGAAGGCACGAGGATCGAGAAGCATCAGCAGAAAGATGAAAGGGAAATCTAAAGGAAAAGAAAAAAGGGAAATGGAAGAAATTTCTGAAGAAGAATTCCAAGAGGCTGATGTGCAGTCAAGAAACAAAACTCTTGTGATTTTATGATAGTCATGAATCAAAGAAGAAAAGAAAATTCAATGAAGTAGAGAATGCTGCAGAAAAGAAAGATGTCAGTACAGAGAAAGTTAAGAAGGAGCAGACAAATCCCAAAGGGTCTGAAATTGAGAAGAATAATAAGAAGAAGAAGACAGAAAATAAAGTTACAATGGGTGATCACAAGTAGCTATTGAGCATACAAAGAAGCCAAGCATCATTGCCGAACTCACTATCATTTCAAGCATGATCACATCCTGCTACTGAGTATTTAAAGACAATGGAACTTAAAGTATAACTCAGCAGCAACTCCAACATCTATCAACAAAATAGGAGCCAAGTCTGCTGGACTTGAAGAGGGCAGTTGTGTCCTTGTCTTAGTGACTAAAGGAGCCAAGTCTACTGGACTTGAAGAGGGCATTTGTGTCATTGTCTTAGTGACTAAACTAGCCAAACCTGCTAGGTTTGAAGGGTTCTGTATGGGTCATCCTTAGTGGATTTCCTACTTGTTAAAGTAGAAAAGTGGAGTAGGAGTTATTTAGTCTCTGAACCACTTAAACTCTCTGGTGTCATTTACATTCAGTCATTTACATTTTGTCATATATAGATATAATTGTTATGATTGGTTCACTGATCAAATTACTATCTTCAATACAGTCTAAACTTAACTAAGAAGTTTTATAAATCTTTAAGGAGAGTTTTCAAACTAATATTCCTCTGTGCAAACTAATCTTGATTAAATGAACTATTTGGCGATATTATTTAATTTAAGGAAACTCAAAGGTTTTCAAGAGATCTATTCAACCCCCCCCCCCTCTTCTAGATCACTTGTGTGCCTCTAGGAACTAACAGATTATTAATTAAGCAATCATCTGATCCTGATTTAAAGGATTGCCTTAACATATGGAAGAGCTTCCTTTGATCTTAAAAATGCAAAAGATTATTTAAAGTTTGGAAAATATGTAAATGTTAATCTTCTATCCGGAAGCACCTATCGAGGAATGTGAAAACTCTTTTGAGCAATCAATCCCTTCTTTTTATTGACAATCGACATTTGAAGCTTCTCAGTGATGTTTTTTTTACTATTACTAATATGTTTATACCAAGTTAATAAGATAGTAAGTTTTACCTTATCATAAAGTTGGATTTTATTTATTTGAATAATATTGCGTATTGAATAATTATAATATGTTTGTCTAAAATAATAATTATAATATGTTCCAAAAAATAATACTAGCTTTTCTCCAATTTCCTTAGTTGTATATAATGTTGGATTTTTTTCTTTAAAAATCCTATTTATCTTTTTATTTAATGTTTATTTATGCTGGATATTTATTTATTAATAAAAGTACATCATTCGTCATTCATTAAATGATTATTTATTTTATTTATATAAATCTCCAAATTTATATATATTAAAATTTATGTGTATAAATAAGTATTATACACAGAAGATATAAATCATAAGTAATATATATAAATAAAGATATAATGGTTTATAACCTAAAATAATTTGGAGATATTATCATGTAGGTTATAGTGTTTTAATATAGATAATTTATCTTGATCATGTAAGTTGAACTTCTAATTAAAATACTGGTGCATTAACGGTGTGCATTAAATGGATCATATGATAATATTTTATTTATAAAATATTTTCACATAAATTGTAAGACCCCGACTTTTATGAAATACTAATTTAATTTTTCTTTATATATTTTATTCTGAAACGGTAAGTGGATAAATTGACAAAAGTTAAAGTTAAAAAATATTTTGTGCAAATAATATTCGTTTTGTCGGGAAATATTCGATTCGTACGACAGCGCCGAAATAACTAAACATTAGTACCATACAAAGAAATATTTTTAGATATAGAAAACAACAACAGTAACCTTTCAAAATAAAAGTGGTTAATAATATTATCACTTTTAACTGTTAAAATACCCGGTGGTAAAGGAATAGCAAAATACGGTATTGCATAATAACATACGGTATTGTACAGTAGCACGCGGTATTACATAGTGTTTCATATTATTGAACTAATAAAGTGACTATTGTATAATATTGACTTTATTGAACCCATAATTGTTACATGCACAATAATTCATATTACTGAACTGATAATTGTCACAGTAGTATATGCACATTAATTCACATTACTGAATTAATAATTGTCATTGCACAATAATGTATTTTTTTTATTTATTTTCTGCATTATTGATATCACTATAATTATGTTGATTTAACAGTTTTATTCCATTATTAGTTGGTATTTTTACTTGTATTATGAGTATCTAACTCAGAAAGCCAACTACATTGTATTTTCAATAGTTGGTTATAATAATGAATAATTGGTGAATTATTGTTGAATAATTGAATTTATAAATTTATTTATTTTATATACTTTATATAAAGTTAATTGCTT
This sequence comes from Hedera helix, assembly GCA_947179155.2. NCBI lineage: Eukaryota > Viridiplantae > Streptophyta > Magnoliopsida > Apiales > Araliaceae > Hedera > Hedera helix. The sequence continues at coordinate 17,090,330 of OX359274.1, forward strand.
TATATAATAAAGTTAATTGCTTTATATATAAAGTTAATTCTTTTATATACTTTATATAAAGTTAATTGTTTTATATATAAAGTTAATTGATTTATAACCAAAAGTTAATTGATTTATATACTTTATATAAAGTTAATTGTTTTATATAAAAAGTTAATTGATTTATATATAAAATTAATTGATTTATATAAAGTTAATTCATTTATATATAAAGTTAATTGATTTATATAAAGTTAATTGTTTTATATATAAAGTTAGTTGATTTATATATAAAGTTAGTTGTTTTATTAAGATATGAAATGAACGGTATAGATTAAAAGAAATTTGAATGAATGATTTAGATTAATGAAATCTTAAAAGATGAAATATGTGGTACGAATTAAACATTATCTTGAAATGAACGATTCAGATTAATTTAGAAAATCTTAGTTTATGATAAAAAAAAATTGGGCTATAAATAGAGGCTTTAACTTAAGAAATTTTCATAACTTCCTTACTTATTCTTTCTTTCACTCTTTAAAATATTACTTTGTATAAGTTTTTCCTAAGTGTGCTTAAGCTATCGTGAGTATTTGTAAAGATTAGTAAGAGTACAAGTATTGATCGAGTAAGTCTTTTCATAATAGTTAGTTAAGTAACCACACACATCACATGGTGTTTATAAATCTTCCTTTAGAAGATTCTTCCTTTAGAAGATTTATTTTGTAAAGCTTCTTTTGGAATATTTATTTTTAAATATTTTTTTCTTTCAAAAACCATATTGAAGTTATTTTACTTTATTCTATCAAATCACTTTTGATGATTTCCATACGAATTTGTATGCATCATAAAATTTATATGTGGTAGTTACTAATTAAATTATAAATATATAGGTTGATCAACTTCATTTAAATCAATATTCAGTCACGTGTTAAATTTAGAGATATTATTTTTTTCATACTTTTAAACTTACTATGGTAAATATTGTTCAATAAAACTTCCTGAAATGATTATATGTTCCTTAATAGATTGTGTTTTATTTAATATCATTTCATGTTAACTTTCCTATTTACTTGTACCTTTCTATTCAACTTCAACCGTGTAACGACCCCGAAATTCGACAAACCTTAGTACCTCAAATTTCATATTTATTATACATTATTTACTTAACGTCCAAATTTTATTCCGTTAATAAATCTTTAATCACCTTATTTAATCCATTCATTGACTTTACAATCATCAATTACCAAAAAAAAAAATCGGTATAATTTTTTTTTCCAATCATTGTATTAAAATATTTTGACATTTAAAATCCTTACATATCGATCATAGTCCCTAGATCGCAACCCTTACATTTTCTTTCTGTTACAAGTATCGTAAAGCTCAACATTCAAAATTTAATATTATTTTTATTCATACAAATAAATATTATTTGTTTCATAATTCACATGTAATGCTTTCTATCGTAACAACTATCTTGAATAATTACAGCACACCATTTAACTCTACTCGTCCTATCCGGACCAAAATCATATGTACATACATCGCATCAATGTAAATTTTGCAAATTTACCCACATTGAATTATGAGATTAAAAATATAATAATTATGTTAACAACCTTCTAAGGTAATCCATTTCTAACACAATCCGATATTCCTGAAATTTGTTCATTTCCTTGTAAAAGTTTATATTATGCAAGAAGGAGCGCTAAGGCTCAACAAGTTCGACAGTATGCACATAGCACATAACATAACATGCTATGTGTGTGTTATACATCATGTGTTGTGGTTCTACTAAAGCAATATATCTCACATGTCTCATATCTAATTCAGATTAGCAATTACGTAAAGCCAACATTAATCTAATTCACATATATTCACATAATTGCACCAAGTACACTTCGTGGTCATATTATCCACATATCACATAACATATAATTTCTATATGCATTTGAACAAAGCAAGCATATAACATCATATGACAATTAATATCAAGTACTGGAGAACTTGCCTCCAGTGTTCTAAAAATTCCCTGCCTAGGTCCGACTAATCCCCGCCAGAAATTATACGGGACTAGGTGGACAAGACAAAGAAATTTGGCGGGATCTAAGCGGAAAATTTAGGGCTGCAATTGTTTTTTTTAATTGTAATAACTAAGTTACAAAAAGATGTCGTAGGAATAGATGAAGAAGTTGAGGGTTGTTTGAGCTTTACTTGGGAAGCGGTTGGTAAAGCATCCGAAGCGGATAGTGTGTTAGAGCCTAAGAGAAATAGTAGAAATGTTAGAGTAAGAGAACTCCATGAAGAAGCTTTTCTGTTTGATGATGACATGGAAGAAGAGGGAGATGATGAGTATGAGTGTAAACCCGATAGGGACATTATCTTGGAGGGATATGAATAAGAGTTAGAGAGAAATATATAAGGATATGGCTTAAAGTAAAAAATTCCGCCTAGACCCCGCCCAGGCCCCACGTAGGCCCCCTAGGCGCTAGGCCCCCTAGGCGCTAGGCCCCCCTTGAACTCCCGCCTAGTGCCTTTTAGAACCTTGCTTGCCTCGATGTCCAATTATTAAATTTATAGCTAATAATCCTTTCTTGGACAACCTATAGTAAATCAATTAAATAATAATTGATTAGCACTTTACTATATTAATTTTAATTAATATAGAACACATTCATTCTAAGCGAACAACCCAGCTCGTCGGATAAAACTTAGCGTATTCAGTTGTCCGAACTTTCATTTAACCATTTTCTAAATTTTAACCTTATGAGATTAATATTTAAATATTTAAATATTAATCTCAAATATTTAATATTTTTGGAAAATATTAAATTTAATGCCCAAATATCATTTTTATATTTTAGTATTTTTCTAAAAATTTTAAACAATTTTTTAAACATTTATTTCAATTAAAAATAATTTTTTATTGCATTTTCGTAATTTTCACAACTTTAGGGACAAAATCAAAATTTCTGTAAAAGACAGGGAGTACGCGTGTCATTTACCAAGGCCAGGACATGCTCGGCATTTCTTAAAAAGCGCAGGGGCAAGCTGGTATTTAACCAACCGTGCCAGCCACGCATTGAGCGGCCTCGGCTTTCGCTGCGCCAAATGACATCGTTTGGCCTGGCGGTTACTAAAACTTTACTGTCGCGCATGGCGCGGCTCCCCTTTTTTCTTCCCAAAACAACGTCGTTTATATCCCTACATCCGGAAAAAAAATTAGCCGCCGCACCATGCGCAGGCGGCCTTAATTTTTTTTTTCTTCTTCTTCCGCTTAACAGTAGCCAACCCAAAAAAAAAAAAATACCATTTTTGTTCACAATTTCTACAATATAATTACTCTAAACATTATATAATTCTCATATATACATCTAAAAATTATCTAGAATAATTATTCAATTTATTTTCTAATTTTTCACAAAAAATAATTTATCACTAATAATATCAAAATAAATCAAATGATTTAATTTTATAGCTTCCAAAGCTTGATAATCCTTTAATAAAGCTTGATAAGTTCCTTGTTGACACCAATATTTCTCTCTCTCTTGGCGGCTATGGTGGTCGGGTGGTGGTGTTTGGGTGGAATGAGAAGGAAATAAAAAGTGGTTATGTTTTTTGTTGTTTTTGTTGTTGTTTTTTATTTTATTTTATACAAGCTTCCTTATTTAAGCATTAGATGCATGAATTATATTTAATTCTCCTCCAAGTCCACTGCCTCTCCATCCGGATTAACACAAAAATATGCATAAATAAATAATTTAATACATTACGTAGTTATTTCGTGTAATAAATATTTTACATAATATATGTAAAATATTTATTTTAATTCACTAAAAATCATAACATGATTTATGAATAACATTTACACCTCTTTCAGGTACTTTATTTTATAAATTTTGTACACGCATAATGACATGCCTGTAATTATATGAGGTAATTTATACCTCCAAAATTAATAAAATAACACATACAACTTATAAAAATAAATTTTTACTCTTTTTCACTTCGTTACTTGGACAACATGTTTCACTAACATGTTCACGTTTCTAAAATATTATCTCCAATAAAAATCATAACACTTCCATTATACAATAAACATAATTTTTAATAAATTAAAACATTCCTTATTCTCATTCATTTTTCATTTCTTTACTATTTGGCACACTTTAAATATGCACCATATAATAAAATGTTGTACCATTTGTACACTTATATTTCCTTTCTTAATTAATGTATTCTCCTTATATAAATTTTATAATAATTTTTTTATATAATTATTATTTTCTTACTATTTACTTTAACTTTCTTATATATAAATTATATAATTTATATAATTACATTCTCCTTTTAAAATAATTTACAAACTTCTTTCATAATTATTGATTAATTCAATAATCAATAATTATACATTTATTAGCTCTCTTATTATTTTATATTTTCTTCCATCCTCAATTAATTGAATCCCTTTATGTAATTTATATAATTATTATTTTATTAATATTTTACTTAAATTTCCTTATATATATTACATAATTTATTATTATATAATTTATATAATTATTTTTTCTTCTTAAATAATTTCCAACTTCTTCCATAATTATTGATTGATCCTAAAGTCAATAATTATGTTATTACTAACTCCCTCATTAACTTTTAATTAATTTTTAGATTAATTTAATTATTAATCCCTTAATTTCCATAATTAATAAAATTTATAATTATAACAATTAAAGATGCGCGCACACACACACACACACACACACACACACACACACACACATATATATATATATATATATATATATATATATATATATATATATATATATATATATATACATATATAATTCATATATCTCACATTACCACATAACACCATTTAAATAATAATTTTTGTATCTTCAAAACATTTTAAATATCAACAATTTAATTGTACACTTACATGAAATTTCTCTTATTCTTCATAAATTGTTTTTAAACAATTTATTTACTTTTCAATTATATTAATTCAACACAATTTCTCACCATCACTGTACAAATTTAATTTACCAATTAAATCCCATCACACACTTTCAATCACGTAAAATCATAAATAATTTAAACAATCTTGATAATTTTGTCAATTAAATTCTTATTTATTATTATATCATAATTTCGAAAATTCGGGTCCTCACAAACCGTTATTTTAAATTATTGATCTTAAATATCATTCTTGAATTTGAGTTCACATCATGTTGATAATTTGAACATTATTTGACTCTGGACAAAATATCCTATTATTCTATTCATCATTTATATCTGTGTTGTTATTTTAATCATTAAGAATTAAGTTGTTGTGAATATTTATGGCGTGGGGGTATTGATGATAAGATAAAGGCGATATAATGGTAGTGTATTTTTTAGGGCACGTGGTGAATGTTCTCATTGGCCTGTGGCAAAGAAAAACTGTTATTGGTATGATCATGACCGATGGTGTTTTATATGATAAAAGTTGTTGATGTTTTTCTAAAAAAATGAAGCTAGTGGGCATCATAGTCTACATGATTCTTCTGATGGATTGCTCATTCCGCTGCTACAATTGATCTAAAACTAGTTATTTATTATATTCAATCAATAACTCAACTGTTGAAGGCTAATGATAATTTATTCATTGTTATCTTAGTGATATTTCTTTATTGAGCTATTTGAGCTCACCCTTTCGTTTGTTTCATTGTTCTTCAGGAAATAAAAGATTAGTTGGGTCTAGCCGGGGGATGGAGTAAATGTCTGAGTGATAGCTGTAGTAGTATTCCTATGTCGTAAAATAGTGTGACAATAATAGTGAAAACTTAGTTGTGTATTATTGAGCTCTGTATCTTTGTACTATGTACTATTTTGTAATAGTTATCGTGTATTTTTTGGGTCTCAAATTGGGCTGTATAGGTTCAGATTTGGGGGCATCACATTTAGTATCAGAGCTTAGGGATATGATCTTTAATGGAGATTTGGGTAGAATTAGAAGGAAAGAGACGAATATAATCAGTCACTAATGTGTCCTACCTAAATTAAATTTTGTTATCTAATGAGTTGGTTTGAATGTGGGGATAAGAAGTGACGAGTCAGTTTGTTTAACTAACCTTTATCTTACGACCGCAGTCAAAAATGGCTTCTGAAAATTAGGAAATGAACTATCCAATGCCTGAAGCGAATATAGCTGAGAACCAGGAAACTACAAATAATTCTCCTGCAGTTTCAAAAAATAACACGAGTGACCATGTAAATTATGATGATTTCTTTAACAACTTCATGCAATTCATGCAAAGTCGGGCAAGAGGAACTCCTGCTTGTAGAAATACTGGTAATTCAATGATGGTCACTGTTAAGTAGTTTAAGGAGTTGGAACCACCTAAATTTTTAGGAAAGTCGGACCCACTCAAGTCGGAAGTATGGCTAAAGCAGATAAAAAAAATATTTGATGTCTTATGATGCGCAGATGATTAGAAGGTTTCATTTTTCACCTTTATGTTACGAGGTGAAGTGAACCATTAGTGGGAAGCGGTAAAACGTATCCATTATTCAGCACTCGAGATGTCTTGGATAGAATTTCAAGAGCTGTTTAATGCGAAGTACTTTTTAGGAAGTATCTGCCACATGAAGGAGGTGAAGTTCATTAAACTGGAGCAAGGGAACATAACTGTCTCACAATATGAGGCCAAGTTTACCGAGTTATCTTGATTTGTCACCCATTTGGTGGACAACGAAGCACGAATGAGTCATATATTCTTGCGAGGTTTGAGACCCAAATTCACCAACACCTCAGCTCTTATGAATTTTTTTTTATATTCAGATGTTGTGGATAGGGCTCAAAGGGTGGAGCAAGGAAATGAAATATTACAGCCAAAAGTCAATGACCAACAGAAAGAGAGAACCATTGAGGAGGCAATCAACACATCGGTGGTAATCCCGACTCAAATAACAGGAGATGAGAATCAAGTGGAAACAACTTCAAAATGAAGAGATCCCACAATGATTACGGAAAGGCACCGACACCAGTTTCAATGAGAGGAGATCGACCACCAATAGGATGCTACAAGTGTGGTCAGGAGGGTCACATTAGTCCAAACTGTACTCAACAATTCAAGTTATGTTATAGTTGTGGGAAGGAATGTCAAATTGCTCGATTTTGTCCTATTAAAAAATCAAGTCCAGCTACAATGATGGCTCTAAAAGCTAGCACAGACAAGAAAAAATCTGTAATTTAGGGAAGAGCTTTTGTTGTGACATCTCAAATGCCACGAAACCCAAATGAGGTGATAACCAGGTGCTTGACATTTTTCAAAAATTGATCATCGCTCTGGATATCATCATTTACAAGTTAAAACTAATGACATTTCAAATAATGATTTCAAAACTCGCTGCGGGCATTATGAGTTCTTAGTCATGTCTTTTGGACTAACTAATGCTCCTACAGCTTTCATGGACACGTTGAACCAGATATTCAGGAAATATTTGGATTATTTTGTGTTTGTTTTTATTGATGACATTCTCATATACTCCAAGAGTTGTAAGGATCGTGAACAACACTTGAGGTTGTGATAAGTGGGTTTTATACTTATGTATTGACTATCTTTTAGCTTAATATTTTGTGAGCTCTTAAGTATTTCATATTAGTTTCAAGTGTTTTATGTTGTTTTTATGTGTTTTGATGTTATTTAGTAGGAATTGGAGTAAAGGCTTGGTAGATCAAAGTTTGATGTCGTTATGCTTGTATTTTCAACTTGCAAATTACGCAGCAGTCAATTAAGGCCTGATTTTGACCTTGATCCAGGAGGAATTTGTCAAATTCTAAAACATAAAAGTTGTATATCTACTTCTTCGCTTTCCGAAATGAGAAATGTATGTCCATTTTTGAAGTAATGGTGCGGGGGAGAAAAGTAATATTTAGTTGGGCGGCTATTAATGCATATTACAATTTATCGGGCTATGACAATTGCCAGTATGCGAGCTTCAAGCCCGATTATGACAAAATTATCCAGGCATTGTGTCAACCTGGGACGAAGTGGAAGAGAAATTTTTTCGATGGTCATGTGAAGTCATTCCCATTCAAGAATTTGAGTAGATACGAAAAAATCTGGTATGCCTTCATCTGTGCCAAACTCATGCCATGCACTCATTTAAGTGATGTGAGACGGGAGAGAGCAGCTCTGCTTTATGCCATCATCACGGGCTTGGATATTGATGTGGGACGAGTAATTGCAGCCTCATCAAGAAGCTACACCATCAAGTTCGAAGGGTCCTTCACTTCGTACTATCAGTGAGCAACTTCAGACGATACAGCGTTGAATAGATCGCGAGAATTGTCGCACTGACCAACGCCAATACCAGACTGATCGTCAAATGCATTGTCTTGCTCAACATCAAAATGAAATGCATCTATACAATTTCAATTTCAACAATGCGTTGGTTAGATGTTTAACGCGGATGGATCCGTCCATTGCGACTGTCCAGCTTCCGGAAGTGCCAGTGTTATTTCCATATCCACCTCCCGATCCCGATAGTGAATCCGAAGTAAGTGGCGACACGTTGGAGGATGACGATGACGATGATGAGGGGGACGATCGTGCTGATCAGCTTACCAGGGAAGTCCTCCATTTTGATTTTTGTCTTTTACATTTCAATGAGGACATTGTCTAAATTAAGTTTAGGGGTGGTATGTTTTGCATAGGTTTGTCTGCATATATATGTGTTCAGTTTGCTTTCATTGAAGATTTAGGAGCATGGCATATTTAGTATGTTTTAGTTAGTTTCATATGCGTTTAAAAAAATGATGAAAATGAAAAAAATTGAAATATCGAAAAAGTAAAAAAGAAAGCATTTAGAAAATTTAGTGCATTTTAGAATCATGCATGTCTAATTTGAGCACTCATTTCAGTATCAATGATGAAAGGATAGCCTATGAGGATAATATGGTGAGTCATTGTATAACTCTAGGAGAATGGATGATTATGTGAGTCTAAATGTTGAATAACCCACGTAAGCAGTAACGACAATATCCCGTTAAATTTTAACAGTCTTAGACGAAAAATTCAAATTTTGTAAAAAAAAATCAATTCTGTGAGTCAATTATAAAATAAAATAAAAAATTAATTCAATTATGCATATATAAATTATTGTCCAATTCAATAGGGGTAAAAATGATTTAACCCTATATTTTTGTATGAAATTTTAAACACTCTCCAAGATGCTTGAAAGTTTGAACATAAATGCCAAACCTAGAATCATCCAAATGATTAATTGCATAGTATTCTTTCAAAGAATTGGTGAGGAGTTACACTACAAGAAAAATCGTTAATTCTGACAGAATTTTCTGTCGAGAATAAGCTTATTCCGTCGGAACTAACTTATTCACGATGAAAAATCCCATCAGAAAGTCAATTGTAAGTAACCACGTCAGAAATAATTCCGTCGATAAATCCATCAAGATTAATTGTCTCTGACGGAATAAATAACGACGCACGATCCGTCGATAATAACTTATTTTCGACGGATTAAATTCCATCGGAATTATATTCTGTCGAAAATAACACGGCCACATGTCTTTCCTAGACTTGTCCAGATTTTTGGAATACTGACGGAATGTCTGTCGAGATTAAAAACATCTGTCGGTATTAAATATTTTATAATAAATTAAAATGACTACTTTCGACGAAAATTCCGTCTGAATTATACTATTCTGTCGGAAATAACAATTTTTTTAAAACAAAAATTGGCTGTTTTTTCAATTTTCTGGCTTTTAAACCACATTTTTGTACCTGTAACTTGCTTTATCCCAACAACACATACAATAATCTATATATTACAACACATGCAATAATTTATATATTACAACACATACAACACAACTATTTTAATTACAAAATATATACACGTTTTAACATGTATTGATTTCTTAGTTTTGCTATACGAATGTAATGAGTTAATAGTACTCATACTCTATGTAGGACTATCAGATATAGTTTTTGTTTGCTGAATACTACTCAAAATAAAATGAGTAAACTTGAGTTTTAAATAAACTTGAAGTCTATTGTTCAAATTTGACCACTTTAATAAATGAGTCAAATTCTAGTTTGAAACTGTGTCTGTGAATTTTAAAAAGAAAAGAAAAGAGAATGAAAAAATTTAGGGAAGAGCTTAAAAATATCTTGTTTTTGAATTTTTTGAAGAGAGGGAAAAATGGCTATTTTAAACAATTTTTCTCTCAAAAAATTTCTGCTAAAACATATGTAATATATATTTGGTTTTGAAATTATACTACATGGTATAGCAAATAATAATTATTATAATTGACCTGATATTTTAATTTATAAAACGGTATACTTTTTTAATTAAACAACTCAAAGTATTAAAATATATTAAGACTATAATTTGTTATAAAAGTTGAAAAGATTAAAATGGTAAAAAGAATTCAAATTAATCCTTTTAAACAAACAAAAAATTTAATCTAAAAAAGGGTCAGTTATATCAACAACTAATAGACACCACAAATATTCTTAACATACAATTAAATTTTTAAATATTATTTAAATATGTACATTTGAGTAATTTTTAACATGAACATCGAGATAACAAATCAACAGAATAATTCCACACCTAAATTTGATAAGATCTATTATCGTGAATCAACACATTAAAAAATAATTTTTAAAAACAAAAATAATAATATACAACATAGAAAACTATATCTCACAAAAGATGATAATAAAACTATTCACAAAGGAAAAAAAAATCAATACTCTCATTGAGAAAATAGAGCGTCACACAGAGGGAAAACAAGCTCCCACACAGAAAGAAAAAAATATCTAACACGAGAGAGGAGATAAGAAAACCCTTCCTAAATTTACTGAGGCTAGAGTTTTTGAAAAGAGAAGAATAGAGAAAGGAGAAAAGGAAGCCAAATAACAAAATATTATCATTAATAATATATTATATAATTAAGTTTAATTCCAACCACCCCTTAGGAAGAGTAAACCATAATAGAGCAATTTCGTAAGAGATTATTTCATCACAAGTTGTCAAAGCACATTCGGTCAATTGTCACTCATTAATTCCATCCTTACTTAGACGATTAAAATAAGATCGAAATCTTATTTTTTGATTAATTTTATTTTTTCCGCATACTTTAATTTTCTAATAATATTTGAATTGTAAAAACATATCATAATTAAATGTTATTCAAAATTTTAAACGTAAATCACAAGCATGCATCATGATATAGCATATGCTCATTTATTTTAAATAACCATTTTTTGAAATAAATCTATAGATTTATTCATTGTATTAGGTCTCAAAATCAATTTGGCATTGCAATGAAAGTAATAGAAGCGGTCCATACTCTCAATTTGTCGGACACTCGTATAATTCCAAACCACAAAAGTCTTCCTTATTAGTGATCATCGTCGCCGTTGATTTCGTAAACCTTTGACTACTGTGAACCCACATAACAAAACGTCACCGTTTCATCAAGGTAGTCCCATCCCACTACCCTTTTCCCTGATGCTCCTATTATTATTTTATTATTATTCCACTCTTTTTTTTATTATTTTTTTTACTATATTAAAGTCATATTTAAACAGACTCATAGTATTATTGTCAAAATTTAATACCTCAATCTCGCATGGGTTGAGTAGCACTCGGGCCAAAGTTCCACTCCTTTCTTTCGTTTCCATTTTTCACTTCCATTGACCAACGCGCAACTTCTTTAGGGTTTCATTTCCTTTCAGTTTTGAAATTATACAATTTCTCTAAGGGCTCTGTTAAGAAAATCTTGGAATCTTTTAGCTTTTTGATGAATCCCAGAAAGGGTAATTAATCAAAGATTCTATCTTTTGGTGAAATTGGTGTTATTTTTCTTGCAGAGGCGAATTTGCGGGTTGAATTTCTTTTGGGATTGAAGCTGATTGGATCTGAGTTTGGTGGGTTCACAATTCTAAGTAAAGGGTATGCTCTCCGCTGCTTTAATTTTACTTCCAGTGGTTAAATTTTCTAAATTTGGCAGTGTATTTTGAGAGATTTAGATTGCTTCATATGGTCTGTTCTATGCTTGTTAGAGCTCGAATTTGAAGTTTCTAGTTACTGTTTGGTTGATTTGGAATTGTTTATTTTGTGGGTTTTAGAAATATATTTGATATTTGAAGAAAGTTGAGTGGGTAGAAATGGACAATTCGAATTTTTCGAGGAATAGGCATAATGAGCATCTGGGTGTGAACAAGATAGGAAAAAATATCAGAAAGAGTCCAATGCACCAGCCCAATTTTACTAATACTGCTAGGCCACAACCTCAGCCTCAGGTTTACAATATTAATAAGAATGATTTCAGGAACATTGTTCAGCAACTTACTGGTTCACCTTCCCAAGATCCACTTCCTAGACCTCCCCAAAACCCACCTAAATCGCCAAGTATGCGTTTACAGAAGATCCGTCCACCTCCGTTAGCACCTGTGAACATAAACAGGCCTCCAATGCCCATTCACCTCCCACCAGCACCAGTACCCGTGCTGCCTTGGCCTGGGCCAGCTGCTCCTTTTAGTAATAACTCTGTTAGACCACCTCCTGGCCATTTTGGTCCCCCATCACCATCAATGATGCCACCGCCCCTCACTCCAGGTGATCAAGTTTGGCCAAATACAGCTGAGTCTCCTATTTCAGCTTACATGCGTTACCTTCAAAATTCGATGACAGATTCTGGCCCGAGACGAACCCAAATGCACCCTCAATATCAAGATCAACCTCAATTTCCCAGTCAAAATCAAGCACATCCACTATCGTCTGGGTTACTTCCTAACCCTCATGTGCCTCCTCTCCAGTCTCCAAGGATGAATGTTCCTCCTCCTCTTCCATCTCCGAGGATGAACGCTCCTTCTCCTCTCCCATCTCCTAGGATGAATGGACCCCCCCAACTTTTACCCTCTCCTACATCTCAGTTCCTCTTGCCTTCTCCTGCTGGTTTCATGAACATGTTATCTCCACGGTCACCATATCCATTGCTTTCACCTGGATATCAGTTTCCTCCACCACTGACACCAAATTTTTCGTTTTCTCCCATGGCTCAGTCGGGGATTTTAGGTCCTTGGCCTCATCCCCACCCGCCTTCTCCTGGTATTGGGTTTCCACCATCTCCTTCAGGATTTTTCCCCATTTCAAGCCCAAGATGGAGGGATCAAATTCCAAGCCCAAGATGGAGGGATCAATAGTCCTAGATGGAAAGCTGCTAACCATGCATTTGTTCCATGATTGATTCTCCAAAGACTTTCTTCATGGTGACTTGCCTCATGGAAGATTCAATTGTGCAAAGTATAATGTATACTGGCAGTGAAAGATTTCTTCTTCAAATTATTTAGTCTTCTTTTATCCTTTATGTTTATTTTGTTAATATCCTCAAGACATGAATTGAGATACTACTCTGTAACAGCTGCAATTGTTCTTTCCTTGGAAATTTACTTTAGATGATTTAGTGAAGATGTACAAATCATCTGAAACTTGGCAGACATGTAACATGAGCGTAGTTAGGATTATAGACCTTGAAAATGGGATATAGGTTTTTTGTGTTTTTATGGTGTTGTGGATTAAGTTTCAGTTACTACAGAGTAAAATTATTTAGTTTTCTTTATTATGGAAAGAAAGTTGTCAGAGGTTCTGATATATTGTTATATATTAGGGTCTTATTCTGAAATTATCTTAAACTCTAAACAAAATATGCATTGCTATTACAAAAATGATGTAGTTCATACTGAAAATGTTTTTGCAGGAATATTAAAGAATGAAATTGAGCAGAATTTTTTTGTATAATTTTCAGTAAGAAAACATAAAAGTGGAAGGTACATAATTTCTTTTACCTGCACTTGAACATATGTCCATATTGCTTTTCTAGAGGTGTTTTATAGAAGTACTGCAGAAGTAAAGTCAGGATTGAGCTTTTACATTGTGTATTTATAATTCAAGGAATGACTATGTTCTCCATTTTTAATATATCTTTAAAAAGATTAAGACTATGAGTTGGGGTCCTTATGGGGTTCAGTCTAAAAGCTTCAGTAACTAATGAGCCTCATCAGTGTGATCATGACAAACTCTGTAGGGTATACCAATTCAGCTTGTTTATCATTTACTTGTGGGATATTCTATATCAGTTTGTTTGTGTTGTATCAGTCTCCATGCTTTGGTTCCTCTATTGCATAAATTGCAGGTTCATATTATTGTATAGATTCAAGAACCAAAATAAGGCTGTCTTTTATGAGACATGCTCAGTAGCTCAAAGCCTATGATTCATTTTCAGCCTTGTTTATTTGCTATTCTTCTTGTTTGGCGGACTGAGAAGGAACATGATAATACATAGCTTACACGTGCCATGCTATGTGTTCAAGTACTTTAAGAGTTATACATTATCTGGGTATGGCTGCACGCAGGTTTCGACCTTTTTTCTTGAGAGAAATCACCAAAACTGACTACCTTGGTTTTAGCAAGTCAGCCAAAATCGACTGACTGGCTTGGTTCTGCACGGTCTTGGTTGATAAGACATAGATTACACCTGCCATGCAATGTGTTCAAGTACTTTGAGAGTTATACAATCTTTGAGTATGGCTGCACACGGGTTTCGGCCTGTTTTATTGGGAGAAATCACCAAAACCAACTACCTTGGTTTTAGCCAGTCAGCCAAAATTGACTGACTGGCTCTCAGTTCTGGGGTGGTTGTGTTTGATTCGGTTGTTTCGACATAGACAATTTTTCAGTTTAATTAGATTACTCAGAATCAGGACAAAGACGAGAGAGAGAGCAGAAAATGGGAATGAAAAGAGACTAGAAACACCTTGGCTGATTTTTCACAGCCCCTGCCTCCCAAGTAGCTTGACCATTTCATAGTTCGTGTAGGACAGTTACTGTAACAGCAGACTGAGATCTAGAGACGAGAGTGGAGAGAGATGCTTAGGAGAAAGCAAAGTAAATAGGAAAAAAGCAAAAGACTTGTCCCATGAGTTGGTCTCATTTGTCTTTATATTTTCAAGGCTGACAAATTAAATAGATGGAGTAAAATGGATCTTTCTGAGAGAGATCATTTGAACTTTGAAAAAGCATACACTATGTGAGAGAGAAAAACATGGAGAGGTGTGGTGATGGGCATAATCTAGATAGATAGATGGATAAAGTACTAAAGATAAAATCTAGCTATAGCATTGGAATTGGTGCTTTATTCGGCAGGTTTGATATTAAATCAATTTTTATTAATCAAACCGGCAACTGACCATTGGTATTCGGTTTTTGATTTTGAGAACTGCTGGTCAACTGTGTACTGGAAATAAGCAGTCAAAAATGGTTGTTTTGGTCTGGTTCAGCCAGGTTTATTTGGTATGGGTGTTATTCTGTGCAGCCCTACCTCTGAGTGCTTTTTTGTGTGTTTTGACATGCCTCTCTCCCAGTGTTCCCTTCCCCTCCCTCCCTTTCACATTATCTTTTTCAGTTCTTTTGTGTTTCCATGTGCATGCTGGCATCTGAAGCAGTTCAAGCTCTCGGTGTAGTGTGAAGCCAACTCTGTGAGTGAGCTTTTGCTGGTCAGTCTAGTTATACACTAGTCCTTCAATATTTGGGTGGTTGTTTTCGAAAGAATTTACTTGGAAATGAAAAACAATATGATAGTCGGTGTATGATCAAGAAATTGCTTACTTGGCCGTAACTGTGGAGGAATTCATTTAAACGAGGATGTGTGGTGCATATAGAATAAAGACTTGCTGATTGATAAGTGGCTTGCATTGGCTTGAGCTCTGTATGCAATATGTTTACGGTTTACCTACTTATGAAATGAAAGAATCAAAACAAAAATGTGACTAGTGATATTTGTCGGAACTCTTTCAGTGTCTTCTGGGCAGCAGATAAGGTGTATGAATAATTGGGTAATTGTACTCTGGGCAGGAGTTGGCTCCAGTGTTATGTGGAACACAGGTCGTTACAGTTTGTAAAACCGATACGGATACGTAGTACATTGCATAGCTAACGTGGTACGGTAGGGGTATCATTACATAAGTGAGATATTCTCTTATAATCTAAATATAATAAATCTAAATTTTATAGAAGATTTTTTATTGAGTCAACAAGTTGATTATTTTATAAGAAATTTAGTATATATATGATGTTTGAGCACTCAATACTGTTAGAATATTGATATTTGTGCAATTTTAGGTAAAATAACAATGACTTTTGTTAGTAGCCAAATTTATTATCTGTGCAAAAGAGTGCCATGTTTGGGTACATAATTACTAATACGCAGTTTGCTACGTCAATAAGAGTATACAGTAATTTTGGATGGCTTAGTGCATGAATAATTTGGGTGATTGTACTTTTGCTGTGTTTGGCTTTTAGATCGCATCAATAGAGTAAATCTTTTCAGTATAAAATGTGATATTATGTTACCTGGTCATGTAACTTCCAAAGAGGACATTGTAGTTGTGGATTACGATCCCGAGGCTGTACCAATTATACAATTTTGTCTTGCAAGTATTTCCTTTACAAACGGCTTGATTACTTTCGCTATGGACTACAAAATCCTGGGGATGGTTGCTAGTTCGACTTGTGGTCTAGGGTTTCCATAGTATTATGTTTTGCTTAATCAACCTGTTGCTATTGTGCCTGATGTAAGATCGCGCAACGCAGGTAACCCCTAAGCTTAATCTGCAGGATCTGCCGGAGATGTGTATCTTGGTGGAGCAATGAAGAATCTACGCCTGTGTTGAATTGCCAAAAACCAAGGTTACTTGGCTAAAGTAATGGTGAGCACCAGATTTTTTCTATTGCTAGTTAAAGAAAGGGAAATGACTACAGAATATGGATGTATCACCTTTATCATATTGTGTTTTTATATATATATAAAACACAGAATTTTCATAGCAAAATACTATGCACATCCATCAGTTAAGAGTAATATTACAAATTCACAACATACCAACTAAAACAACTCAACACAACTATAAACACCCCAACAGCTAAATCAACTAAACCAGAGTACAAAGCTTACTATCCAAGCATCTAAAGATAAAAGCATAAAGAAGAAACTCAGGGAGGTTTCAAGCAAATCATTGTTGAGATACACTGATACAGTAATCAGCGCTTTAGCAGCAAAATAAATTAGCTCTCGAGCTTTCTTCAAGTATTTTCTATGTTTATATTTTACATAAAGTTGACGTAGATCATGACCTGTATTACAAACATCGTACAACATGGGAGCATTTTTGGGAGACCAATATTAGGAAAAATTATAACATGCTTTTGAAGCGTGGTAAATAGCTTACTCTTTCTCTCACATGTATGTGGAGCTTTTTGTGGTGGGGTCTACAAAGGACTCACATGCATGTGAGAGAGGAAGCAAACTACTCACTATACTCTTGGAATAGTTTCTCCAATATTATGGGGTGTATTCAATTAGAATTTTTAATGACTTATAAAGACTTTAAAAGTTTAGTTGTATTCAATCAAGATATTTAAAGAGTTTATAAAAGTTTAATGGTATTCAATTATAACTTTTGTAATATCTATAAAAGTTAGGTGGTACTGAATTGAGACTTTTACAAAGTCCATAAAAGTATTTTGATATTTAAAAAGTTATAGATTTTTTAAATTTCTATTAAATGGTGGAATTTGACAGATTTTAGAACAAGAGGTATAAATACCAATTCATATTCAAAATCTGGCCTCATGTCCAAAGACTTTCAAATATTTGAGAAAGAAATGAACAGAGGTGAGAAGTAAGAAAAAAGAACGCTCTAACATTTCATATACATAAAAGACTTTACTCATAATCTGCAATATCATCTCAAGTTAGTCACAATCTTATCTCGACAATCTCAACTAAATGCATGTATTATTATTAAGGGGTATTTTTTCTCTTGGCCTTTTTGACTGGTTGGCTATGAGATTTTGGCTTTCTGAGATGTTTTGTTTCTGTGAATCTCACCTACATATATTTGTCTTTGCTTCTTGTGCTTTTTTATGAAATTATTTATCGTGACAATATATTTATTTGATTACAAACCACTTACATATTTTAAAATTGTATTGAATAAAAAGTAACCATATAATTAATCTTAAATTTTTTTATTGAGTTGTCTAATTTATTGTTTAATATTTTTTTTTCTTTTTAGTGTAACAAGAATAATATCTATTTTGATTAAAAAAATTAAAATAATAAATAAATTAACTGTAGTAAACATAACTAAATTAACGTCGTTATTGATACACTAAATTAACCGTTCATAATTCAAATAATTAGAGTTTAAAAACACTTTATTTTTTAAATAGAATTGAAAAAACAAATTTAAACATAATTGAAAATGTAATTGGACTTATTTACATATATTTAGGTATATACAAAATTTAAATATAGATATAGTGTATATATATATATATATATATATATATATATATATATATATATATATATATTTTACTACTCGTTTATATTAAGAATGTAATAGTTACACAATTACCGACTCAATTTCCTATCAAAACTTGTGTTTTTATTTGAAAGCATAAAAAAATATATAAAAGTTGTAAGAGCAGTAAATCAATGTTTAATATATATAATAATTTAATCTTATATAATTAGTATTATAATAGAATCTTTCAAAGATTTATAAGTTATTTAGTATCAAATTAAAATATATGAATTATACATTCCCTTTAAAAATTATTAATTACTCAATATTAAGATATTAATCATTAGAGATTCTCCTAAAATTACCTTCTCAATTAAATATAGCATTTTCTAAATAATCCTATTTAGAAAATTTTAGCGAGAAATTAAATAACATAATACTATTTCATTTTAATAGTATTTTTTGAAAAAGTCCGAGTATCCAAATTTATCATGAAATGAGTAGAATAATATGAAAACTTTCAATATATATAAAATCTCATGCCACAAGAATTCAATAAAATAATGGGATTTCTATAGTTCATGAAAAAAAAAGGAAGATGTTATACACATGAGCTAATTAACAATTAATATAATTTACAAGGTATATTAGAAGTATACAAAAGTCTATCAAAATCTTGATAAAAGGTCTATAAAATTTATCATTTATTTCATGAAGTATTTAAAAGTCATTTTAAAAAAAGTCTTTAAAAATCATTAAAATTTACGAACTCTACAAAAGTCTGTCACTTAAAAAAAATCTTAACTGCATGATCCGATAAGTAGCACTAAAAATATTTACAAGAATGATGATTAGATTTAATCTATTGTAATGCTAAAACTAATGTCCAAGCAAGAACGACTACAGGAACCTTTATCATATTGTTTGAGGTGATGAGAAAAATGATGGAAGAGCTGAGCTAGGGACTTGTGCTCATTTAAAAAGTTAAACGAGCTAAGTTGGGTCAAGTCAGTCTTAAACACATTTAATAAGCTAGTCGATCTTGAATTTGTTTAGTCAACGAGTCGAGCTTGAGATTTAGTGTACAAACTTGACTCGTTGAGTAAACAGATCGAACTAGAGTTCGAAGCGGTTTTAAGCAAGTTGAGCTTAATCAAACTTAAGTTCGACTCATTTAACTTTTTTATTGCGAAAATAAGAAAAAAGGAGTTAATTAAATGTTAAGCGGGATGGGTTCGTATTGGACGCCATTATTCAAGCTCGGTTCGTTTAACTAAACAGGTAAAATTCAGCTCCTATAATGATCACTAGTCGGGGTTTAGTTGAGTTATAACAGTTCAATTTATTTGCAGCTCTAGTAATTATCATTTTTGGGGCGAGGACTCATTTTGGAAGAACTTTTGTTGGATTCTTATATTTAAGAAATGTTGATGGACTCGGATAGTCCAGCTAAAAAACTGGATATGGGAGCATTGTGTTGGTTAACAACCTCATTGGAGTATAGAGAAGCTGCATTAAAATGGTAATATTTTTCATGCAAAGATATGTGAGCCATAACGTGACAATCAACAGTTTAGTTCTTTAAAAGAGAATAGAAAATCCAAATCTAAGTCACGATCGAAATGATGTCTTATGTTATAAAAGCAGGAGAAAATATTCAAGCTGATATGATATTGCATTTTGCATTTTACTTGTGCACATTTCTCGCGGTTGTTTTAATTGAGTTGTGTTATACCACTTCAGTAGTCTGATGATATGATATCATTGTTCTATTGGATTATTTTTTATAAAAAATAATAAAAACTTAATATTGGATCGGATCATCTCACTTGGATGTGAATCTCCTTGTAATGTCCCAAAGCCCTTTGTTTAATGTGAGTCTAGTTTACATTTTATTTAATGAAAATAAAGTTTTAAACGAATCAGACATCCCAAGAATCTGGTTCGATTAAGTTTTATTTGAACTCGTTAAGTGAAATGAGTTTAAACATGCTCATGCCCATGCTCATGATAAACTAGTTGAGTTTGAATAATGTGATGTCTGAGTCGAGTACAACTAGTTTGTCATTTGATTAGTTATTACTTTTTATATTTATAATTTAAAAGAAAAATAAATTAAAATTTTAAGCTTGACTAAGTTTTTCCCACTTAAATTTTACTTGAACTCAAGTTGTAATTGTTTATTAAACGTGATAAGTTCATACATCAAATATCATACTCATTTAAAATTTGACTTGACTTAGTTCGTGTAACTAACTCTTAAATGAGATAGAGTTTAGAAAGTCAAAACTTGACTCAATTTAAGTCATTTGAAGCTCTAATTGAAAATAGGCAAGAAAATGGGATAGAATGAGGCCTTCGGGATGGTAGTGAATTGGAGAAAGATTAGGATAATGGGAATTGGGCGGCTATGCCAAACCTAATCCTACACTCCCCGTCGCTATCCATAGAAAACTTCTACAAGACTATTATTGCTTTATTTCTATTTTCAATCGATGTGATCCGAGTACAATCTCGTAAAAATTATAGGATTCAAGTCTTTTGAATCCTCTGATATTTTTCAGTAATAAAATTCTTTTGCCTTTTGCCAAAAAAATAAATTTAAAAAAATTTAGTATAATAATAAGTATAAAAACCAGAGTCCAATAAGGGAAATTTCATACCAAACTCTACCCTTAAGAATTCCATACATTCGCATGAACTTTCATTCATCCCCACATCTAAAATCTTCACGAAGTGGTAAACTCCCTTTGTTACACACCAAAAAAGTCTTCTTTATTAAACAAAATTTGTTCCACAAAATTAATTCTCTTTTAGTTAATACAATACTACTAACATAGAATAGTAATATCAATAAAAGATTTTTAAGGTCGACCATACATAATTTATTTGAGATCACTTTCAAAATTACTTTATTTTATGTCAGTTTTTAATCTATAATAATTATTTGTTATATATATATATATATATATATATATATATATATATATTATATAAAACACAGCGACTCAAATCCCAAGATTTTAATATCCAACGGCCTCAAATTAATTTAGGCTTCAACATTCAACAGTCTAAAATCATTTAAGGCTTCAACATCCAACGGTCACTAATCTATCACTCATTTCCCTCCCAAATTCAACTTCTTCTTTTCAAAAATCTATCAACCCACATTTCCCTCCCAAATCAAATTCACCACTACACTATAATAATAATAATAATAATAATAATAATAATAATAATAATAATAATAATGATAATACAAATAATAATAATAATAATAATAATAATAATAATAATAATAATAATAATAATAATAATTATAATAATAGTAATAATAATATAAAATAATAATTACAATAATTGAAATAATAATAATAATAATAATAATAATAAATAGTAATAGTAATAGTAATAATAATAATAATAATAATAATAATAATAATAATAATAATACTAATAATAATAATAATAAAAGTAATAATAATAATAATTATGATAATTATAATAATAATAATAAAATAGTAATAACAATAATAATAATAATAATAATAATAATAATAATAATAATAATAATAATAATAATTGTAATAATAATAACAATAATATTTATAATCATAGTTGTGACGCCCCCAAATCTGAGCCCACACAGCCCAAACTTGAGTCGTCAAAAGACTACGACAAAATTATTACAACAAAGCACAACGTACTACAATACAGTGTATAATAATACACAACTAAGTCTTCACTATTATTGCCACACTATTTTACAAAACGTGAAGACTATGATAACTATTCCTCGGACCCTCACTCCATTCCCCGGCTAGACCCTGTTATGTTTTCATCTCCTGTTGAAAAACAATGGAACAAAAGAAAGGGTGAGCTCAAATAGCCCAGTAAAGAATATCATGACTAAGATAATGACGAATAAATTATCATTAGTCTTCAACAGTTGAATTCTTGATAGAATACAATAGACTACAAGGTTATATCAAAAACTGCAGTTAAATTCTTAAACAACGTTCAGATCAATAATAGCAGCGGAATGAGTAATCTATTAGAAGAATAATGCAGACTATAATGTCCACTCGGTTCTCTTTTTAGGAAAAACATCATCAACTTTTATCATCTGAAATATCATTAGTCAGGATAATACAAATTCACAGTTCCTGATCATAATCATGCACATCAACAGTTCATCTTTGTACTACGGGCCAAAGATATTCAATATAGCACCAACGGTCATGATTATACCAGATTCAGCCTTTGGTCATAATCATACCAAACAACAGTTCATCTTTGCACTACGGGCCAAAGAGAACATTCACCACGTGCCATAAAAGACACCGAACAGATGTATCGCCTTTAACCTATTATATCGCATTTAACCTATCATCTGTTCAACAAATATATCACATCTGTGCCGCCGGCCACAGATATTCACAACAGCTTGATTTTTGGATGATTAGAATGATGTAAATGATGAACAGAAGAAATAGGATAACAATAAGTATCGGAAGTTTACTTTGTACATATTCAAATAATGTCCAAATTGTCAACATGATGTGGAGTGAAATTCAAGATCCACAGTTCAGAATAACGGTTACAATTCAATAGAAAGGTTCACGTAAATAGGAAGGTTCAGTTGAAATAATGAAGTTCAACTATTATGGAACATATAATATTTTCAGGAATTATAGAAGCAATAGTTCCATAATAAATTTCGATTTAGGAGTATGAAAGAAAATAATATCCCTTACCGTAGCAGGTTTGATTAACAAAAGGTGAAGAAAATTAATACAAAGGGTTATTCACCAACAGGCGGCAATCCGCTCCGTAAGGTTATTCCCACAATTTAATAGAATTTGAGTACAAAGAGTTATTCACCAAACAGGCGGCAATCCGCTCCGTAAGGTTATTCTCAGAGATTAATAATGAATGAATACGAAAGGTTATTCACCAACAGGCGGCAATCCGCTCCGTAAGGTTATTCCCACAATTTAATAGAATTTGAGTACAAAGAGTTATTCACCAAACAGGCGGCAATCCGCTCCGTAAGGTTATTCTCAGAGATTAATAATGAATGAATACGAAAGGTTATTCACCAACAGGCGGCAATCCGCTCCGTAAGGTTATTCCCACAATTTAATACATGGAAATAAAAGGCACGTCTTATGAGTAAGGAAGAAACAATATTATTATCGAGAATCAAATAATGATAATCCCTTACCATAGTATGTTTGAATAATGGAAGATGAAAAAGATGGTATCCCTTACCGTAACACGTGACTGGATATTGATTTAAATGAGGTTGATTAACTTGAACAGTACACGTATACTTATAGATCTTCACAAATACTCAAGATGACTTAAGCACACTTAGAGAGAACTTTCACAAGAAGTATTTAGAGAGAGAAAGAAAGAACAAGTAAGGAAGTTTATGAAAAATCCTTAAGTTAAGGCTTCTATTTATAGCCAAAAATCTTATCATTCATTTAATCTAAACCATTCATTTAAAGATCATCTTTTAATCTACACCATCCATTTCAAATATTATATTATCTTTAATCTACACCATTCATTTCATATCACCTAATAATCACCTAACTTTATATTATAAACAAATCAATTTAATTATTCAACAATAATTCACACTTTAATCTACACCATTCATTTCATATCACCTAATAATCACCTAACTTTATATTATAAACAAATCAATTCAATTATTCAACAATAATTCACACTTTAATCTACACCATTCATTTCATATCACCTAATAATCACCTAACTTTATATTATAAACAAATAACTTTATCAATTCAATTATTATGACTAATTGTTATAAATACAGTATAGTTAGCTCTTAGATATCAAGTCAATAAATTAATGAAATACAACTGTTTAAATAACATCATAATAGAGATAACAATAATGTAAAATAAAGCATACGTTACTGTGTAATGACAATTATTGATTCAATAATGTGAATTACTGTGCATATGTTACTGTGACAATTATTAGGTTCAATAATTTTAAAAACAGTGCAACAACAATTATTGACTCAATGATATAAAATACAGTGTAATGACAATTATTAAATCAATAATGCAAAATACTGTGTAACAACAATTATTGAATTGATAATATAAAATATTATGCAGTGACAATTATCGATGAAATGATGCGTAACAGTTACGGTGTCAATTATCAGACCAAAAATATGAGACACTATGCAATACCGTGTGTTACTGTAGAGTACCGAGTGCTACAGAAAATACCAATAACTACCGTATGCTACTATTCTTTTATCACCGGTATTTTAACAGTTCCGTTGACTATTTTTATTTAAAAAGGTTATTTCTGTCGTTTTCTATATCCGACAAATATTCCGTTGTGGGGTCCACCAATAATTTGTTATTTCGGCGCCGTCGGACCAAACGAATATTCCCCGACCAAACGAATATTCCCCGACAAAGCGAATATTGTCCGACAAAATAAAATTTGCACATAACATCCTTAACTTTTAACTTTATCGATTTAACCACTTACTGTTTAAAAAAAATATCTATATGAAGAAAAATTAAATTTTGTATTTCATAAAATTCGGGGTCTTACAACCTCCCCTCCTTATGAAATTTCGTCCCCAAAATTGACGTACCTGACATATCGAAGAGGTAAGGATACTTAGATTTCATCTCAGATTCTAGCTCCCAGGTCATTTCCTCAGTATCTTGGTTCCTCCATAAAACCTTAACTTGAGGTATAACCTTTGAGCGTAGGATCTGCTCCTTCTTATCCAGGATCTTAACAGGTACCTCCTCGTATGTTAAATCATCTGCTATAACGTCTGGTTCTAACTCAATGACGTGGTTTGGGTCCTTCACATATTTACGTAACATAGATATGTGAAAAACGTTATGGATGCGAGACATACTTGGTGGTAGGGCTAGTCTGTAGGCTACGGTTCCTATTCGATCGAGGATTTCAAATGGGCCAATAAATCGAGGGTTAAGCTTTCCTCTCTTTCCGAATCTCGTAACCCCTTTCCATGGAGAAACACGTAAGAATACATGATCTCCGACGTTGAAACTTTCGTCTCTCCGATGAAGATCAGCATAACTCTTTTGTCGTTCTTGTGCGGTCTGTATTCGTTGTCGGATCATTTGGATCTTTTCGGTCGTCAAGCGTACCAGCTCGGGTCCCAACAATTTTGCTTCTCCTACTTCATTCCAACATATTGGAGAGCGACACTTCCTTCCATACAATGCCTCGAATGGAGCCATGCCTATGCTTGCTTGGTAACTGTTGTTGTAAGAAAATTCCACCAACGGCAAGTACTTATCCCAACTTCCTTTGAAGTCTAATACACAAAGTCTCAAAAGATCTTCAAGGGTCTGGATCGTCCTTTCCGATTGTCCGTCCGTTTGAGGATGGTATGCAGAACTAAAACGTAGTTCAGTGCCCATAGCTTTTTGTAGACTGATCCAAAAGCGTGAAGTGAATCTAGGATCTCGATCAGAAACTATGGAAACTGGCATGCCATGCAATCTCACGATCTCATTTATGTACATACCGGCAAGACGTTCAAGTGAAAAGTTTTCTCGTATAGGCAAGAAATGAGCAGATTTGGTCAATCTATCTACGATCACCCAAATTGCATCTAAGCCTTGAGAAACTTTTGGAAGACCCGTCACGAAGTCCATATTGATGTGTTCCCACTTCCATTCGGGAACTTCAAGTGATTGTAATGGACCTTTAGGAACTTGATGTTCTGCCTTGACACGTTGACAAGTTAGGCACCTTGAGATAAACTCCGCAATCTCTCTTTTCATATTGTTCCACCAAAATGTATGTCGAAGATCTCGATACATCTTGGTACCTCCTGGGTGGATTGCAAACGGCGTGTTGTGTGCCTCCATCATGATTTTATGCTTTAATTCAGGATCGTTAGGAACACAGAGTCGAGAGTTGACTCGAAGTATTCCTTTCTCGTCGATTCTTGCTTCGGGAATGGCACCTTCTTGTACTTTCTTTATCATGTTTATCAGTTCCGGATCGGTAGCTTGAGCAGCTTTAATTTTATCGATTAAAGTTGGTTCTACTCGCACGTGAGCAATCTTCGAGTGGGTCCCTGGTGTCTTTAGCTCTATCTCCATCTTTTGCAAGTCGTACAAAATACACTTTTGTGTTGTCAGCAGTGCACTTGTACTTGCATAAGATTTTCTGCTCAAAGCGTCAGCTACAACGTTCGCCTTTCCCGGGTGATACTGGATTGTGTGGTCATAATCCTTCAACAGCTCAAGCCAACGTCGTTGTCGCATGTTGAGTTCCTTCTGGGTGAAGAAATACTTGAGACTTTTATGATCCGTATAGATATCCACTTTTTCTCCGTACAAGTAGTGTCTCCAGATTTTTAACGCGAAAACGACTGCTGCCAACTCTAGATCATGAGTAGGATAATTTTTCTCATAATCTTTGAGTTGTCGAGAGGCATAGGCTATAACCTTTCCATGTTGCATAAGGACACAGCCTAGACGTTTGCCAGAAGCATCGCTGTAGATAACAAATTCTCCTGATCCTGATGGTATGGTCAGAACAGGAGCTGAAACAAGTCTCCTCTTGAGTTCTTGAAAACTCTTCTCGCATTCCTCGCTCGATATAAGTTTTGTACTAGAATGAATGATACCGATATCTAGTAATTAAACTTTCAACTCTTGGTGTTCTATGGGAGCCATTTGGTGTGGGACTTTAAAAATGGGCTTAGTGCCGGGTTCAAGATCGATACAGAATTCAATTTCACGGTTTGGGGTAAGCCAGAAAGTTCCTCAGAAAAAAAACGTCAGGAAACTCATTAACAATGGGAATATCATTCAAGTTTGACGTGTTTTTGTTCAAATCAGTGACATGAGCTAAAAAGGCTTGACATCCGTTTTTCAATAAACGAATGACTTTATGGCTAGAAATAACAGTTATAGATTTCAATGGTTTAGTTGCTTGAATTTGCATGACAGGTTGATTAGGAATATGAAAACTAATAATCTTATGAAAACAATCAATTTTAGCATGATGGGTAGTCAACCAATCAATTCCTAAAATCACATCAAATTCATGCATCTCTAAAGAAATAAGGTCAACAGGTAATGTGAGGTTGTTGATTTGAACTTAGGCAAGATTTATAGATAGTAAATGTAATAGGTATTTCTCCCAATGAGGTTTCAACTGATAAGACAAGATTTAAGTTTTCAATAGTCAAATTTAAACGTTGAGTACATATAGGTGAGATAAAGGAGTGGATAGAGCCAGTATCTAATATGGCATAAACTTCACGAGAATTTATGAATAGCTTACCGGTTATCACCTCATTCGGTTTCTTGACTGTTATCGTCAAATCGAATCCCGAATACTTCATTCGGATCTTCACGTATTTCAACCATGGGAATACCACTGAATAATTTTCTAGCAAACTGTTTCTCGGGTTCATCAACTTCATCAGTAGTAAGGTACCAATGATTTCCATTAAAATAGTATTTTCGATAGACTGCAGTTTCCACGATAGTGACTAACTTAACCTGAATTCCTCTAAATTGTAACGCCCAAAAGTATAGAAACATCATTTTTAAATAATCTTGAAAATCATAGCTGGAACACCATAAATCCCAAAGACTAATATGAAAAGTCCATATATTCTGATCCTTTGTTATAGAGCATAACCAGGTGATATCACTCTCCCAATTAGTGAGTAAATTAAAGGCAATAATTTCCGCAAGTTCGTTACTTCCTTTAATTGCTTCTAAGAATGGATCTGGAACGACTGTAGCAGAGCTTTCACCTTCATCCTTACTGGATAGAACACGCATAATTTTTGCCTTAGGCAAATGATTCAACTCTGAGTTTGTAAGAAGATTATTCGTCGCCTCTTGTTTTGCAGCTACATTTGTTTCGGTAATTTCATAGTTAACCTCCTGATTTCCAGATGCCATAATTAACTGTGGTCACAAAATAAATGTTAGTTCAAATAAACTGACTCATCTCTTCATGTTCCTACATTCAAATCGATTCATTAGATAAAAAATAAATCTAATTTAGGTAGGACACACTAGTGATTGATTCTATTCGTCTCTCCCCTCCTAGTTCTAACCCCAGATCTCCATTAAAGACCATATCCCTAAGCTCTGATGCCAACTGTGACGCCCCCAAATCTGAGCCCACACAGCCCAAACTTGAGTCGTCAAAAGACTACAACAAAATTATTACAACAAAGCACAACGTACTACAATACAGTGTATAATAATACACAACTAAGTCTTCACTATTATTGCCACACTATTTTACAAAACGTGAAGACTATGATAACTATTCCTCGGACCCTTACTCCATTCCCCGGCTAGACCCTGTTATGTTTTCATCTCCTGTTGAAAAACAATGGAACAAAAGAAAGGGTGAGCTCAAATAGCCCAGTAAAGAATATCATGACTAAGATAATGACGAATAAATTATCATTAGCCTTCAACAGTTGAGTTCTTGATAGAATACAATAGACTACAAGGTTATATCAAAAACTGCAGTTAAATTCTTAAACAACGTTCAGATCAATAATAGCAGCGGAATGAGTAATCTATTAGAAGAATAATGCAGACTATAATGTCCACTCGGTTCTCTTTTTAGGAAAAACATCATCAACTTTTATCATCTGAAATATCATTAGTCAGGATAATACAAATTCACAGTTCCTGATCATAATCATGCACATCAACAGTTCATCTTTGTACTACGGGCCAAAGATATTCAATATAGCACCAACGGTCATGATTATACCAGATTCAGCCTTTGGTCATAATCATACCAAACAACAGTTCATCTTTGCACTACGGGCCAAAGAGAACATTCACCACGTGCCATAAAAGACACCGAACAGATGTATCGCCTTTAACCTATTATATCGCATTTAACCTATCATCTGTTCAACAAATATATCACATCTGTGCCGCCGGCCACAGATATTCACAACAGCTTGATTTTTGGATGATTAGAATGATGTAAATGATGAACAGAAGAAATAGGATAACAATAAGTATCGGAAGTTTACTTTGTACATATTCAAATAATGTCCAAATTGTCAACATGATGTGGAGTGAAATTCAAGATCCACAGTTCAGAATAACGGTTACAATTCAATAGAAAGGTTCACGTAAATAGGAAGGTTCAGTTGAAATAATGAAGTTCAACTATTATGGAACATATAATATTTTCAGGAATTATAGAAGCAATAGTTCCATAATAAATTTCGATTTAGGAGTATGAAAGAAAATAATATCCCTTACCGTAGCAGGTTTGATTAACAAAAGGTGAAGGAAATTAATACAAAGGGTTATTCACCAACAGGCGGCAATCCGCTCCGTAAGGTTATTCCCACAATTTAATAGAATTTGAGTACAAAGAGTTATTCACCAAACAGGCGGCAATCCGCTCCGTAAGGTTATTATCAGAGATTAATAATGAATGAATACGAAAGGTTATTCACCAACAGGCGGCAATCCGCTCCGTAAGGTTATTCCCACAATTTAATAGAATTTGAGTACAAAGAGTTATTCACCAAACAGGCGGCAATCCGCTCCGTAAGGTTATTCTCAGAGATTAATAATGAATGAATACGAAAGGTTATTCACCAACAGGCGGCAATCCGCTCCGTAAGGTTATTCCCACAATTTAATACATGGAAATAAAAGGCACGTCTTATGAGTAAGGAAGAAACAATATTATTATCGAGAATCAAATAATGATAATCCCTTACCATAGTATGTTTGAATAATGGAAGATGAAAAAGATGGTATCCCTTACCGTAACACGTGACTGGATATTGATTTAAATGAGGTTGATTAACTTGAACAGTACACGTATACTTATAGATCTTCACAAATACTCAAGATGACTTAAGCACACTTAGAGAGAACTTTCACAAGAAGTATTTAGAGAGAGAAAGAAAGAACAAGTAAGGAAGTTTATGAAAAATCCTTAAGTTAAGGCTTCTATTTATAGCCAAAAATCTTATCATTCATTTAATCTAAACCATTCATTTAAAGATCATCTTTTAATCTACACCATCCATTTCAAATATTATATTATCTTTAATCTACACCATTCATTTCATATCACCTAATAATCACCTAACTTTATATTATAAACAAATCAATTTAATTATTCAACAATAATTCACACTTTAATCTACACCATTCATTTCATATCACCTAATAATCACCTAACTTTATATTATAAACAAATCAATTCAATTATTCAACAATAATTCACACTTTAATCTACACCATTCATTTCATATCACCTAATAATCACCTAACTTTATATTATAAACAAATAACTTTATCAATTCAATTATTATGACTAATTGTTATAAATACAGTATAGTTAGCTCTTAGATATCAAGTCAATAAATTAATGAAATACAACTGTTTAAATAACATCATAATAGAGATAACAATAATGTAAAATAAAGCATACGTTACTGTGTAATGACAATTATTGATTCAATAATGTGAATTACTGTGCATATGTTACTGTGACAATTATTAGGTTCAATAATTTTAAAAACAGTGCAACAACAATTATTGACTCAATGATATAAAATACAGTGTAATGACAATTATTAAATCAATAATGCAAAATACTGTGTAACAACAATTATTGAATTGATAATATAAAATATTATGCAGTGACAATTATCGATGAAATGATGCGTAACAGTTACGGTGTCAATTATCAGACCAAAAATATGAGACACTATGCAATACCGTGTGTTACTGTAGAGTACCGAGTGCTACAGAAAATACCAATAACTACCGTATGCTACTATTCTTTTATCACCGGTATTTTAACAGTTCCGTTGACTATTTTTATTTAAAAAGGTTATTTCTGTCGTTTTCTATATCCGACAAATATTCCGTTGTGGGGTCCACCAATAATTTGTTATTTCGGCGCCGTCGGACCAAACGAATATTCCCCGACCAAACGAATATTCCCCGACAAAGCGAATATTGTCCGACAAAATAAAATTTGCACATAACATCCTTAACTTTTAACTTTATCGATTTAACCACTTACTGTTTAAAAAAAATATCTATATGAAGAAAAATTAAATTTTGTATTTCATAAAATTCGGGGTCTTACAATAGTAGTAGTAGTAGTAGTAATAATAATAATAATAATAATAATAATAATAATAATAATTATTATTATTATTATTATTATTATTATTATAATAATAATAATTGTAATAATAATAACAATAATATTTATAATCATAGTAGTAGTAGTAGTAGTAGTAGTAGTAGTAGTAGTAATAATAATAATAATAATAATAATAATAGTAATAATATTTATAATCACAGCAGTAGTAGTAGTAGTAATAATAATAATAATAATAATAATAATAATAATAATAATAATAATAATAATAAATAAATAAATAAATAAATAAATAAATAAGTAAATAGATAAATAAATAAGAATTGCATGTGATCCCTTTTAGCATTGACGTCATTTTCCTGTTTTTCGGGTATTGCGGATGTTATGTTTCCACATGCAAATTGATTTGGGTGAAAAATCACAGGGACGGTTTAAATTAATTATAATTGACTTGTAAGTTATTTTAAGTTGTAAAGAGTCTTTAGGTAATAGAGTATTTTTAAAATTATAATCTTCGCCGTGCCTTCAAGGACGGGCAATTACGTTTCATTTATTTAGTGTTTTTGCGGGCTATATCGAGAACAACTATTGTAGTAAGCTCTGACTCATGATATGATAATCTTTTGTCCAATTTCAAGAAAAAATGTTATGGTGATGCGATTTAGTTGGTGTTATGATTATACTTTTTTATTTGGACTTAGATGACTCATTTTATACTTTTGGGTATATGCAAAAATATTTCTTTTAAATTTTTATATCTTTTTTTTCTTCCTCATTGGATCATACCAAATGATTTGCAGTACTACCATTTTTTCACATAAAATACTGTTCATGAATCATATTGATCGATTGTTAGAGATACTGGAGGCAAATAAATAACCAAAAACACTATATTACATAAATTTGAGTCCGTTATCGTCAATCAATTAATTATTCAAATTTGCCAAGAACTAATTTTAAGTTGGGAATGAGTAGCACACTAATGTTTGCCTAAAAAAAAACTATGACTGAATCGAGTATCAATCTTTTTGTATTAATGGTTGGACTCTCAGTTCTATTATGGAACTGAGAGTCCACAACAGTTTTAGATTTTTTAATTTAAAAATATTGAATACAGTACTTAACTGTTATATTAATTATATCGTGCCTTCATGCACGGATTATCCCTAGTGTATATATATATCATAAAGAACACAAATGACCTATGAATAAGTGGCATACTGGTATCCACAAAGCAAGCCGAACCATACAAAAAAAACTTATTATTGGTTTTTGGCCCATAACATTTAATGCTACGGTTTGTACGTGGGAAAAGTGGAAGATGAAAAAGGGTTGTGGAAATGTGAAGGGACATATGTGGACATTGTTTTTTTTAGTTCTGATTGGACAGAAAAGTGGAGGGAAGAGAAACCGCTCAACTGCTATTTCATTTCAGCCAATCAAATTTAAGAACTTTTCTACGCATCGGTCCTAACCACCTGTGCTAACGATCGGTCCTAATTATATGCATTTAAATTATATTTAAATTATTAAATTATATAAAAAAATTATTAAATTAAATATTATAAATATTTTTAAAGTAAAAAAAAATAAAAAAAATTGGACCGGTCGCCCAAGACTTTCTGCAAATTTAATCCTAAACTCAACCAAAAAAGTGGGAAAAGAAAAGGCTCCAACCCACATAGTCTTATAGAGATGTTATTAAGAGGTCGAGAATTAGTGTAAGTGGTATTGTATCAGTTACCCCTTTTGAGTGAGAGGTTAGGGGATCCAACTTCATTTCCTACTCTAAAATAGAAAAGAAAGCCTTCAGATAAATTCCAAAAGTTGAAGAGATGCTTAATATTATCATTATATTCTTAATATTATATATTTATATATGTATTAAACTGTGAAAGTTATATATTCGAGTTTATCGCTGAGTAAAAAATTAGAATCAACATATTCTTCTAATTTCTCTTCTAATCCCTTCTTCAAGTTTCCTCTTTAAGTTTTAAAATTTATATATAGAATTGTATAAATCCTCTCACCAACAACAAAAAAATTCCCAAACATAGTCTACCTATCCCATTAACTTTTTTCCATCGTTCTCTTCTTATCCCACAACAAATTAAGGACATAAACAAATATATTTGTTTTGCCTTTGCTTGGCTTTTGCTTTTGGTCCATCCACTACTAGTTTTCTTGGTAAGGAAAGCATGATAAAGAAGGCGAATTAATATTTTTATATGTATTTTTAATATTTTTATATAAATATAAAGTGAAAGTTATTTTTATACAAAAAAAAATTATATAAAAATATTTAAAACATACGTAAAAGTAATACTCCCAAAAAAAAAACTAAATGCCTTCCATGACGAAAAGATTCCATGACAACCCCACCTAACATCATCCCCTCTTCCCCCCTCTTAAAAGTTTGACTTTGTAGTTTCTTTCTTCCAGGCTTTCTCTCTCATCTCTCTCTATTTTTTTAAAAGGCTAAAAGTTGTTATAATTATTATTTTATCGTCTCAAATTAAAATATTTTTATTTTATTTTTTTAATTAAATTAATTATTTTTAAAAATAAATTTTATATTATTATAAAATAAGTTTAAATTAAAAGATTATAATTATAAGTATAAATAGTTAAATATAATTTTTTATTAATTTTAATTTTTATAATTTTATAAATATATTTATATATATTTGATTATTAATTTTCAAAATAATTAATTATTCATAAAAATAAAAAATTTAATTTTAATTTGAGACTGAAAAAGTATTATCATTTCATTCGTTAAGTGTCAAGTTGGCAACTTGCATGGATCAGCAGCACTAATTATGTGGTGGGCCTCGTGGCGGCCTTTGGCACATGAAGACAAAAAAAGAGAAAGTAATAAGGATGTCAGTTTCTTGGAGTTGTTTGTCTATGTCATAAAAGACAGTGCCCTTCCCGTGCTCAAGTGCTTCTATTAGTCTTCCACCGTGTCCTATATGAATTAAAGTTGCAAAGGAGCGAAATATTTATTTGTTAAATTTGAGTTTGTTTAAAAATTAAATAAATCTAGTCAAATTTTAAATATTTTTGTATAAATTCAATTTATTTAATAAATAAACAAAGTTCAAATTTAAATCGGGCTTAAATAAATTAAGCCAATTGAATTTAAATATGTTTAACTTTATTATTACATAAATAAAAAATAATTAGTTAAATATTAAACGAGTCGGGCACAAGTTGAATATTCGACTGCTCAAACTTGACTTGTTTAAGAGCTCAAATTAAACTAGACTTAGTCGAGTCAAGTCGAATGGGGCTCATAGGCATCTCAATTTATTCACCGCTCTACAATAAATAAAATCTCAATTTAATGTTAATCAAAATCACTTTATAAAATTTTAAATATAATATTCTTTTCATTTTAAATTATAAGATCACTATTGACTTTTAAAAAATCAATTTGAAATATTTTCAAACTCAAAATTGATACGATTTATTTAAGTTTTCAAAATAATAAATTTTATAACTAGTAGTAATTTTTGGATAGTGCATAATAATCATAATTATGTTGACATAAACTAATTGAAGTAATGCCAATTTTTGAGTTTAAAAATATCTCAAATTGACTTTTTAAAAGTCAATATTGATTTTATAATTTGAAACGAAAAAATATAAATTATTTTAAATTTTAAAATAATAACTTATATTTAATAATATTTTCCTAAATATTTTATAATATTAACTATTGCATTGATCAAAAATAAAAAGTTTGCCTTAATTTAAAATTTAAGATTTTATAAAATTAATATATATTTCAAATTTTGAAAGATAGGAACATATACCTTTAAAAATATCTCAAATTGATTTTTTAAATGGCAGTATTAATCTTATAATTTAAAACGAAAAAAATATACATTATTTTAAAATTTAAAATAATAACTTATATTTAATAATATTTTATAATATTAATTACTACATTCATAAAAAATAAAAACTTTGAATTAATTAATTTAAGATTTTATAAAATTAATATATATTTCAAATTTTGAAAGGTAGGAATATATACCATATATGTAAGTATCAATCACATCCAATCAACTAGCCAGTGATATAACTAGGAAAAATTATTCTTTGGTTTTGGGGCATAGCCACGTGATGCCCTAAGACTATTGAATAATTTCTCTATAACTAGTACAAGCATATCCCTTAGCCTAATATTGTGTTGCCGTTTTCTACTTTATCCATAAACGTTTAACAACTTTCCATGAATATCTCTATTCATAAAAAGAAAAAGCTTGCCCCTATCCAACATCTATATAGCTTTATATATATAGGGACCGATCTATTGATAACGCTGTAAAAAAATATCTATCTTTATAACAGATCTCATTCGTCTAAACCGAGATCTGACGATTTAAATGGTTCTCATTCGCAGTTTAGTTTTCAGATATCCGTAATTTATTACTGTGGACAAGATTAAATGTCCAAAATAACCCCAACATGCATTTAATATACTCATCGTCCGTAGTATTAAACTACAGACGGTGAATACTAGGCCTTATTTGAGAAAATGATGTTTTAAATTTTTACCATCTGCAGTATTAAATTGCGGACGGTGAATACTAGACCTTACTCAGGGAAACGACGTTGTTTTGAAATTTCATTGTCTGCAGTATTAAACTGCGGATGGGATAACTAATTTTTTTTTACCGTTTACAGTATTAAACTACGGATGAAATCTACTCGAGGAAGTGTAAGAGATCTAAGTGAAGAACTTTTGAAGAATCTCTGTAAAAACGCAGCAACGTAGTTTTCATAATGATGTTGTTGCGTTTTTACAGAGATTCTTCAACAATTCTTCACCCATATCTCTTACATCCACCGCGAAGGTAGACCTCGTCCATAGTTTAATATTACGAACGGTAAATTTTTTTAATTACCCAGATTTGTACTGTCAAAACAATGAACAATAAGCAATATCTACCCAGCTCGCTACTATCAAAACAATGAACAATTAGAAATAAACAATGATCAGTGATTGAAATGAAGATGTGACACCCCCAAATTCGGGTTCCTTGAGCCTCGAGTTTGGTGCTCATGATCCAATACTTATACAACATTCAAATGTATAATATTCATTAACTAACGAAAATAATACATAATTGTTCGTTACAAAATGGTTCTACTAATCTCAAGGTCTTACTAACCTTAACTTACATAACCAAAATACCTTAACAATTCAAAAGGTTTACATAACGAACATAATATTAAACATGCATAGTTGCTTCTAAGAGTTCTACTGTTTTGCCTTTGTCCTTTTTAGAACACTCGAGCTTAGCTAAAAAATGTTTATGATATAGTAAGGGTAAGTAATTACTTTGTTAAGCAAGTTTAAATAAGTAATGAATATGAAATATGATACATCATAAATGAAAGAAATTAACTTCTTGAGACTTCAACAATATACAATAAAAGAATTTTAGAATATTTACTGCTGAGTGGTCACGAAAGACTGTGAACATACTACTGGGGTATAATAGTCATTCGACTAAACCTTTGGAGTGTAAACACTCAATTTTAGTACTCAAGGGGATCAACCTCTTGTACCCTATGTATATGCATAACATTTAGAGATCTTGCACTTTATCAATTTTTTGACATAAAATACCCCTTTGTATAAGGGTTGTTCTTACTCAGTCTTATTATAAGAGTCCGCACCAACTATTGGTTTGAATAAGTTTCAATAATATTCAAGTAAATAAATTTATACATGTAATATTTAGCTGAAATAATTAACATAAACTACTTCTTAAATAGTTCAGCTTAACAATTCAATAATAGAATAAGTCTTCAAATGCACCAATTGCAAATAACGATAATAAATATCAATGTAGAATAATTTTCAACAATTATCCTACATAAAGTACTTGTAAAATAAATACAAGTTAAGTTGGAAAACTTTCCTTATTCGTTAACTATAGTCTACTCTTAGTTATCGTCATTTGAACGACCTAAATAATTTATAATTTATCTACCAATGACTAATTTCACATAATGGTTTAACTTAACTCAATATACGTACAATATGTCACTTAATTTATCAATCATTTAATAATTTGTAACATCATCGTTGGGTCCCATTTAAATAATACTTCAATTTTGGAAAACCCGACTCATTTTTACCCAACCCAACCTGAATGAACAATGTAATCTGGATAGATTGGTCCAGCGCTAAGCCGATTCCTTCAAACCCTAATTTTTCATTTTTTTCTGACCTTGATCATTTTAATTCGTAACTTCATATCTTGTCTATTATACATCCGATTGACTCTAAATTTGGACCATGTTAGTTGGATTTATGTATTAACACAATCCAAAAGACTTAAATATTTTCAAAAACATTTATTAGACCAAATCAGTGATCGCTAGTACTAGGGTTTCAAAATAACATACTTTGCTTGGAAAACCATTAAAAATATTTTTAGTTCCTTTTTCTTAGGTTATTCACATAACACATATACTTACAATATATGACATATAGATCACCAAAGTGGCTTTCACATTTGGAACTATATGCCATCAAAACATACATTAAACTAGATTTTCACCTATGTTCATACACATATTCATATCCTTTCATATTTTGACATACAAAGACACATTACACTACATATGAATATATAAGCTCTGGATATTCATAAATAACTCATACATATAGATTATATAGCTTAGAAAATATGTTTAAACATAAGTTTTCAAAACCAAATGCCATATATGCATCATTTGACCTAACATGTTAAAACATACATATTGATCGCAGATACACATAATCTCCAACACATGACCATCCTTATATCTTCGAAACCCACCATGGTTTCTCTTCACAACAAATACTCCCACAACAACATGGTAAAACTTATAATATAAACATTAAACTACCACTTATAAACTTAAAGATTCAAGGTAAGGAAACTTTTTAACCTCTTAGATCTTGTTACTCTTCTTCTCTTTGAAAGAAATCTAGTTAAGCTCTCCACCTTGTTATTCTTGAGCTTCACCCGAAATCCCACTATATTTCTCTCTTGGTATATTAGCTAATAAGCTCTCCAGCTCGCAAGAACTTTCTCTATACTTAGAGTATTTTCTCATTTTCCACTCAAATGCTCTCAACTTTTAACTCTTAGAAAACTAACAAATGACAAACTTCTACTAGGCTTGGTGGAGTACTCTATATAAAACACTTTAGTAAACTTCATTAACTTCTCATAATCAACTAACACTAGACAATTAAGAGCATAATTACACTTACTATTCCATTGAGTGACACTTTGGAATGACTAGAGTTGGTAAAAGTTGGTGGGTTGGTGAACCACTTTGTATATGGAGTGAAACAAAAACAATAACAAAGCTACATTCCACCCCAAGTGGGCCCCTTAATGTGCCAACCATTTGGCCATTTGTCTTTTCATTTTTGATTTTTCTTTTAACTTATACACACACACACACACACACATTTGACCAACTTGTTGACTCTCATTTGAATTTCCAAATTAGAGATTATGGGCTACTAGTTTATTCCATTTGGGCTCCCAACAATTAAATCAATTGGGCTAACTATACTAACTTACAAGACTTGAAATTAAGACAAGTATTGGACTAGCATTTAATTCACTTGGACTCAACACTTAAATCCTTATGGACAAACATATTAAACATAACGCTTAGGCAAATTAATTCATCACCAAATCTAGTAATTCAATTAAGAGCTTAGACTTGTTAAATTTAATTCATTGGACTAGTCTACTAGTATTTAATATACTACTTGGACTCTTCTTTAATTCATTCCTCAATTTGTTAATTCTCCTACCTTGTCACATCTATTAGGTTAACACACACACACACACACACACACACACACACACACACATACACATGTAGACACCCAAATTTTGCACTTCTCTACTAACCCTGGCAGGAGGGCAAAGTCGTCACTTGACCCGACATGTGAAAAGGAAGGTGGACCCCAACACAAAGCCACCCCAACGACTTACGGTCAAAGCCGCCACAACGAACAACGAGCATCAGGTTACTTGAGTCAAGGCAAATAGTTGATCCAGAAGAACCTGATTTGATCACAAAGGACGACTAATGACCACTACGCTTATGATGTTCGGGGGTCTCGACTAATGGCCACTACATCAAGTAACAACCTTTCGAAATAATACAACAAAAAATGATGATTCAAGACTGCGTGACACGAAAATCAAGAAAAGGAAGCCGAGCAGTCGTGGATGCATCTGCGACCGACGACACGTGGCATTTTTTGTGGCTCGAGAAAACGCACGGCAATCGAGGTTTCGGCGCAGATGGCCACAACAGGCAGCCGCAGATGCACCTGCGGCTGCCTCCAGGACACTATATAGCGGCCATTTCTGCGTCCGAGAGCAAAAAGAGGAAGAAAAAATGGAATTGTAGAGAGAGAAAGGCGACGGGAGAAGAGAAAAAAAGAGAGAAGAAGTGAGATTCTTCATCTTTTGTACAATCTTTATACTAGGTATTGTATCCTAGTTGATTTCCAAGTGTTAAAGTGTCTATTTCATCGTTTGGAATGTGAAAAATCTGAGTTTCATAGCGTGGTTGTGTTTCATATAGCAAATCTTGCAGATCTAGTTTTATTTCGTTCTTATTGTGTTTGTTGGGTGGATCTACTGTAGATCCGAATATTTGGCGCATTGTGATATTAAATATTTTGATTTTGTTTGTTTTAAAGTTAGATTCAATGTAGTCAATTTATATTGTAGATTTGTGGATTAGGGACGGTTAGGGAGGATTTATTGCGGATGGAATCTTCTCCTAATCTCCCGATGATATCCTTTTACTTTATTTCATAGTTTTTACGTATGTAGCGATCGCGATGCGCCTTTATTGTAAATATGTAAATTTTGGGCCTTAAAACGACATCGAGTCGAAAATCGGGTTTAAGGCCCCGTGATAGTGAAATGTGCGATTGTGGGCGTTTGGGGTTATTTGGATGGCTCACATGCCCGTGAATAGCCTCAACGCCATTTTAATGCTTGATTTTCCTCTTCGACACGGAAAAGGGGTTTTGGAATGAAAAGATGAAGATTTTCATAAAATCAATCAAATTAGGATATTAGAATCACGAGGATAAAAATTGAGAGTTTTAGTACACGTCGGTCCCTGTTTGGTGAAAAGGCGAGCGGTTTTTGAAATGTCATAAAAAACGATTTCATAAAAAATAGACACACGTTTTCATTAAACTTTGGTGCATAGGGTTAAAGAGTTCCTAGAAGTTGCCTTCATTTTATTTGACTTCACTGTTAGAAGGCAATGAGTAGTCTCGATTCCTATTTGACAAAAGTTTAAAAAACTCTTGTTTTCTGAAAACGACACATAATAAAAACCCCATTATTTTCAAACTTAAAATCAATGTTTATTAGAAAACAAAGCCTTGTCATTTGGGTCAAAAGACGTTTCAAAACATTCATTAAATAAAGCACGTCGTCTACAAAAGAATCGAAGCAGGTTTTCTCATCACAACAAACATTTAGGCACACACACACACACACGTTTTAGGATTTTAAAAGGATAGAAAAACATCAAGATTGCGGTAACCGTGTTTTCACGGAAGTCAGGGGGTGCCTAACACCTTCCCCTCGCTTAAGCAAGCCCCCGAACTCTATGAATCTCGGTTTGCGGACCAATTAATTCGGAGTCACACATGAGCCAGCGATTACGAAAACAAAATTCGGATGAGTTGGTACATCCATTTCAAATATATCAACTGGCGGCTCTGGTCAATTGGCTCATCATAATATCGATCTTTCAAACCCCGTCGACATTCAAGCCGACCCTTTTCCAAAAAAATCACATCTTAATCCAAAGGCTAAAATTGGAAAGGGCATAATTATAAAAAACGAAACGACAAATTCCGGCGTTGACAACACACACACACACACACACACACACATATCACTGAGAATTTTAAAATAAATTATATTGTAAAAAATGTTGAGAAAATTTATACAATTAACAAAGAACATGAAAACTGTAGTATTTTAACAAAA
Source organism: Hedera helix (assembly GCA_947179155.2). NCBI lineage: Eukaryota > Viridiplantae > Streptophyta > Magnoliopsida > Apiales > Araliaceae > Hedera > Hedera helix. Next base: position 17,131,968 of record OX359274.1, read on the forward strand.
GAAATAATTAAAAAACATATAAAGAAATGTTATAATTTTATCCATAGAGGATTAATCCAAGTTGCCGTCAAATCTTTAAGCATTAAAGGAATTAATTCTAGCATACTCTTGTATCTAAGAGTCGCAAGATATTTAAATTATGTTCCAAGTATTTTAGGCATAATGAAATCTAGTTTGCACAATGGACCTGTCCATTTTAATTACTTTACATTAAGTCTAAATGATCCTTATTTATTAAAGGCATTAACTCTAAATATTAAAACTGCTAGAGAAATCACCTAAATGATGGAAAGATCTCAAGCGTTGGCTTTAATATTTAGACTTCATTACAAAACAATGAAAATAAATTTAAATATTCATGCTTTGAGTAAATGTCCAAAAGACAAAACTATTTTAATTCAAGAAAGTACTAATGAGGTTAATATCCAGGTTCCAAAGACCATTCTTTGGAAAGATATTAATCTACCCAGCCAATGGATCTTAGAAAATAAAATTCCTCAAAAACCAATTTCAAATAATATAATGAATCTAGATAATGTTAAACAATATATAGACGGGACAACTGTAATAAGTTTGGATGATTCAAAACTTAGGAAACCTTTAGTTTTAGAAGAAATAACTAATACATCAACACCTTCTAGGAAATATTCTAATTTACTTAGTAAAACAACTCTTCAAAATATCAAATTAAAAGGAGTTATGAACAGTGGTCTAATCAGTCATCCTTATTATGTTAATAATGAATCTGTAAATCAGTCTGAAGAAAATTAACAACAGTTATCTCCTACACAGTCAGATTTTAAAACTAAACCAATTAATTCACAATTACTTATTATTAAAAAAGAAATTAAAATTAATTGGGGAAACTTATATAGTGAATTTAATTCTAAAGAAAATAAAAGTAGAAGACATCAATTTCGTAAAAACTATAGTGAAGTTGATAGAGAAAAAAATGTAATTACCACGAATTTTTAAACTTTATTATAAATAAAATTATGAATTTAATTTCTAATTAAATGAATTACTGTGTAATTAATTTAAACCCTATGTGTTGGTTGGATGATTTAACTACTTGGTAGGATTATGTGACTACATGTTAAATCAAATTAAAGGGAGATCCATTAATAGGTTGATTAAATTAGTGGATTAACCTAATGTTAATAATATCGATAAATCGACAAGATAAAATCTTAATTAAATATTCAATTAAATTTGAATATATGGCAAATTTAATATGATTATTTAAATTAATTAATATACTTATTAATTAATAAGGAGGGGAATAATAATAATAATAATAATAATAATAATAATAATAATAATAATAATAATAATAGTAGTAGTAGTAGTAGTAGTAGTAATAATAATAATAATAATAATAATAATAATAATAATAATAATAATAATAATAATAATAATAATAATAATAATAATAATAATAATAATAATAATTAATAGTCCAAGTAAGAATTTATTTGCTAATGGACTAGTCTAATCATTTTAAACCAAACAAACTAATCCATTAACTAACTGTTGGACTTGTAGGTTTGTTTAGGTATTTAAGCTAGCCCAATGTGTTATTAAAATTGGAGACTAGTGAATTAATTTAGTAGCCCAACTTTTTAATGGATCAAAAAGGAACATAGATGGCACATATAACTAAATTCCAAGATCAAACTTTGATCCAATGAGCCCACCTTTTAGAAGATCCATTATTTAACAAATTGGCTACTAAAAATAAATCAAAAAGGCATGGAAAAGGGGGAGTAACCGGTGGTGGTGATGCACAAGGCTCTAGCTAATTTTGTTTGCAAGAATTTTTAAGAAATCCCATTAATTAAGGAGCTAGGTTTGACTATGGTAGAAACTAGCAAATATACATACATCCAACTCTTATATCTATAGGTTTTGGATCTCTATAAATACCAAGCATGCTTTTCATATTGAGAGTTTGGAAAAATTACTAGAACTCTCCACAAAACAAGTTTAGTGAGTTAGTGAGTTAGTTGGTGAGTCAAAAGTGAGTTAAAGGAAAATAGTGAGCTAATGAGTTAAATCACCGAGTCAAAGCGAGTCAAGCCATTCTTAGTCAAAAGGAGGTGTTCTTAGATGGTTATCAACTACTTTAGGAAACAAAGAAAAAGAGCCATTAAATCTAGAAGGTAATAAAATCTAAAAACCCTAGTTTATTGCTTACTTATGTATAAAATATGATTTTTTTATGGAAAATTCATTTTTTTAAGCTCTAAATATCTAGATATATATTTGAGTTGTAGATCTAGAGATATATATGATTAACATGTTTATTGGTATGTGTTTATATCAAAAAGTTTGACGAAAAACTTGAAAACATTTTTACCGAAAAAACTTAATCAAGCATGTGATTTCAAGCTTTACATTTTGAAAGTTACAGATGATTTAGGTATTTTTGTTCTTCATATACTAGGTATGTAAGTTACGATCAAACCACCTAAAAATGTTTTAAAATTAATTTTATATGAATGTTTGAATCAAAAAGCCTCACTGTTGAAAGTTTATGCACAATAGTCTACTTGATAGCCATTTTCAGTGGAAAAAATGTGTCCAAATTTGCATTTTGAGGATGGAATCTTGTAGTTCGGAAGGATACGAATCCAACAAGACCAATTTGAAGTCAATCGGACTTGTAGATTTCATTTTATTTAAGTTTTAGTCAATGTGATAAAATCTAAAAATAGTGAAATGTTTCTGCCGGTTTTCTGGAAAAAACCGGCTGGTCCGTTTTTTTTTTTATTTGCAGAGGGCGATTCGGGGCCGGTTCTTGGGTTGAGTCCTGAACCGAATATTTTTCTCATTTAATAAAGAATATTATAAAATTTAATTTGGGTAATTCTAATGTCATTTGGTATTTATTAAAATTAATGATTAATTAATACCTTACTAAATAGTAATAATAGTAGATAATTAATTTTTAATTACCATGAAATAATAATAAACTGAGTATTTAATATTTAAATAACATTAAATAATAATTAAAGAGAATTAAAGTTAATAAAATAATTATTTATTATTTAATTAAGATTAAATAATAAGCAATGATAATTAATTAATTAATTATTATTTAAATATCATTACATAATAATTAAAGAGGATTAAAGTTAATAAGATAATTATTTATTATTTAATTAATATTAAATAATAAATAAAGATAATTAATTAATTAACTATTATTTAATTAATATTAAATAATAAATAAGGATAATTAATTAATTAATTATTATTTAATGTTAGAGGATTAAAGTTAATTATTTATTATTTATTATTAAGATTAAATAATAAGTAAGGATAATTAATTAATATTTAATTAATATTAAATAATAATTAAAGAGGATTAAAGTTAATAAACTAATTATTTATCACATCATTAATGATTAATGATAAATAAGAAGAATTAATAGCACATGAATAATTAATTATTGAGCAAAGATAACTAAATATAGTTATTATTTATAATGATTAATAATAAATGAGGTAATGAAACAATTATAATAAATTGTTTAAAGTTTAAATAATTTTATAGGTGGTGTTTTAAGTTTATTAAATCAATATTACTTAAAGAGAAGTAATATTTGACTGTTAAATTATTTACCTAAATACAATTAATGATATTAATAAGGTTAAATGATATGAAAATTATTCACAAGGTGCTATGTGATAGTTATAGGTGATTTAATGTTATGAAATTAATAAACTTAATTGTTTAAAGTGAACAATTATATACAATACTAATTGATTGACCAACGTTATAAATGTTAGGTCTTCAATAGGAGTTTAAATTAAGCGAATTAGCCATAAATCGACAGACAGACAAGTCCCAAACCTTACTTAAATTTATATTTAGCAAGTTTCCTAACTTAAACTCGAGTTATATTTCTTTCAAGAATGTTAGGTGATTTAATTATTGCTAATTATTCCACTTGTGTTTATTGTTATTACTGCTGCCTCCACTGTTATTGTTCTTATTTCCACCCCCATTTCTCTTCTTGTTCCTTTCTTGATTGTACTTAGATAACGCCTCGTTTCCTCCCTCAGCTATGATTGATTTCTCCAGTAAAGCTGAGAACGAATCAATCTGTAGCACTACTACTTTGTTGAATATTCATGGTCTTAAACCATTCTCAAATCTCTTGGCCTTGCGTTCCTCCGTGTCTACCTGATGCAGAGTGAATTTGGCCAACTCATTAAATTTTGCCGCGTACTTGGGTACCGACATATTCTCTTGCTTCAACTCTAGAAATCTTATTTCCATCCTCCTCTTCATACTTTTCGAGAAATAATTCTCATCGAATATTTCCTTAAACCTTGCCCAAGACACCACCCCTTCACCAGCCCTATTCTGATTAGCTTCCCACCAAAAATTGGCTTCTCCCTTCATCATGTAGGTAGCAAAAATAGTCTTTTGCTCCTCCGCCACACTCGAAATAACGAACGCCTTTTCTATTTCCTTTATCCAGGACTGAGCTTCTATCGGGTCGGTCGTCCCTCTAAATTCTGGCAGTCCGTGTGACGACCCCAAATCCGGGTTCCATAACCTCGGGTTTGGTTCTCACTGTACAATACTTAACAATAATTAAATACATAAATTACATTTAAACTTCACGGAATAATACAAAAGGTTCCTTATAAAAAGGCTACACTTTCCAAGGTTGATTAACCTTAACATAAACATTAGCATATCTTAAGGGAATACAAAAGATTTACAAAAAAAAATTACATATAAGTAATTAATCTAGCATGCATCAAGCTAATCTAAGCTTTGGCTTTTCCCTTGCCATTGTCTTATTTAGAACATTCTGACTTAGCTGAAATAAGTCATAATATAGAAAGAATGAGCAACTAAATGACTTAGGAAGTTTAAGAACAAATAACATAAGATATATCATGATGAAAGTGAAATTAACTTCAGGGTTTTCAACATTAAATAACAATTGTAAAAGAAATCAAGAATCAATTTATCATTATAAGAATGGATTGACTCTTTAATGCTGAGTAGTCTTTAAGAACCATGAACTGCTACTAAGGTATAATAGACATTTATATATATCTGACTCCTCAAAAAACTAGTACTCGAGGGGATCAGCCTCTTGTACCATATGTATATGCATAACATTCAAATATCTTGTGCAAATTCGATTTCCCGACAAATAAAAATCCCCCTTATTTAGGGTTGTTCATTATCAGTCTTACTATAAGGATCCGCATCAACCAATGGTTTGGATAAGCTTTTAAAATATTCAATTTGATGAATTTAAACATGCATTGTCTAGTCGAAACAATTAGCTTAGACATTCTTAATTAATTCTTGAATTAATGAACTAAAACATTTGCAACAGCACATACAATAATAGTAATGATGAGGAATAATTTTAGATAATTAACCCACTTAAAGCTCTGTCAAATAACTACGAGTGTAGATATTTGCTCAACAGTAATTGAATTACTCAATGTAAATAAGGTTGAAGAAAACTTGCAACAATAAATACAAGTTAGGGTTAATGAAAACTTGCCTCGTGCGTAGTCTACGGCTAACTAATTCAATTTAATATTCCTTGAACGGACCTAACAAGTAATCAGTTTGATCTTAAATTAGTATCATATACATATTCGTATGATAACCTTATAACTCTTACGAATTACATAATTATATAATTACGGGTATATTAAATCAACTATCTTTAATTTTAAAAATAAATTTATTAAGTCCAAAAATAATAAAATAATTTTTGGAATATTTTTTATTTTCTGACCCTGCCGACCTAACCCTGTTTGAATTTTATTAATTTTCGGTAACAGTGCATTGTGCCCCGGCGCAGTGCTTTGTACTGCAACACGGCGCCCCGGCGCTGTATTGCAGAAACAAAATCCAACTTTCAGATTTTTGACAGTTTTGACACTTTTGATTCAAACATTATTAAAATAAAATCTACACATTCAAATGACACAAAATCAGTGTCGATGTGTTACTAACTTCTTTTTTTATAACATTTCATGGTTCAATCGCATTTTTAAAAACGTTTAACACAAAATTTAAAGATCGAACCACCTAGGGTTTAAAAACGACCTCATTTGTGGTAAAAGCCATAACTCCTTTGTTTTTCAATATTTTTGAAAGTTTCAAGTTAGGTTTTCTTTAAAACTCATATATATAAATTTCTAGCCATAAAAATTTATTTTTCAACATGTACATTTCAAACTAAAACATTAAACATCACGTGCTTAGTTAGGATTTTACCGGTAAAGTTCGATATGAAAATTTCTTCTATTATTGAGCATACCACACATACCAAAACATGATTTAAACACACCAAATCATAAATATACATATATAACATAGTTTAAGACTTCTAGACCATCTAAAGAACTTTTGATCGGTTAAAAAATACATTTTAACCGTTCAAATTGCATATAAACTATAAAAACGAACTTAGAAAGGGTTAGAGTACTTTTTAACCTTAAGGATTTGTGTGCTCTTCTTCTTCTCCTTCCAAAGTATATTGTGAAGCTATTGGACATCCACCAAGCTCTACCTTTAGCAATATTTTCCATACTCACAAGTGTTCTCTTTATATTTCTCTCAAATGCTCTCTATTTTCTCTCTTGAATGCTCTAGCAATTTACTAACCAACATAATACATATGTGAGGCACTCCTTATATAGAACAATGGTAATCCTCTATTAGACTCCCTAATCCACTAGTGTTAGTGAAATTAAAGCTAATTGGATTACTATTTACATGAATGACTAGTTGATATACAAGGTGATTGACATGAGTTGTTCAACAACTATGACATTGAGTGAAAAATAAGAAACAAGAGCAAATCAAGCCACCCCCTTGTGGGGCCCACCATGACCGGCCAAAATGGGATTTAATCCCCCATTTTTGGTTTATTTTTAATGCATTTATATACAATATATTCTCCTATATATATATACACTCATATATATATATATATATATATATATATATATATATATATTGTTTGACCAATTTTGACTTTCTAATGGGCTCCACATTGGACTCTAGGATTTAATATATTGGGTTCATCCATTTAATTTGGTTGGGCTCAATTTAATTAACACATTGGGCTAACATTAAATAACCTATATTACATTTAATTAAAACAAGCATTGGACTTGTTTAATTAATTACATGGACTAAGGTTTAATTGATTACATGGACTACTAGGTAAATTAATTTGACCTAGTTTAATATCTCATTTAGATTTTAAAATATAATTCAATTAGACTTGCTTTAAATTAATTATAACATCTTGCTTTATTACTTTAAATAAATATACTTATACACAAGTATATTCATTCAATTATCTAATGCACAATTAATTAGTACAATTTTTTTTTAATTCATTGTTAATTATTTAATAAATATAATTACAATGTCTAATAGAATTCGTGGTCATTACAGTCCGACTGCTTTGAAATCTTTGAAATTCGCTAACTGATTTTGTGGTGGTGGCGGATTTGCTACTACCGGGTTTCGATTATGCATTGCTTCAGCTAGCATGTCGACGAAGTTCTGCATTGGGTCCACATTGCGTCCCCCCTCATCATCGTTAACTGATTCTTCTACTCCTTGGTTTCTCGGTGGTTGTCTACGTGGCGACATTTTCTGTTATAAACAAAAATTTAAGTTATTATTTTTGTTTCATCTCTTTACTTTCTTTTTGTAACTTAAGTAATTTAAACTAAAGTACAAATAATCGTCTCAACATATATAAACATAAATATAATTGCATTTATATTCATATGCTAAAACCATTAGTGCATAACACTTTTACATCATAAGCATACTGCTATAAATGCCTATATCCTTGAAAGGTTTACAAAAGATGGGATTTTTACTAAACATATCCTATAACTTCCTAGAGTTGGGATTTACAGATATATTAACCCTCTGATAAAATAAAAATTGGGTTCTACTGCATTTATATACATACAATATAAATAAAATAACCAATATTAATGACTGCACATCCCCCGACGAACCGCATCATCGTACTCCTTATCCCCTATAGCCATTACCACGCTACTGTTGATAGTGTGCATGGATTGTACCTCATCAGTTGGGTAATAGTGTACCCTACTCTAGAATCTGCCAAAAGAAGAATGATATACAAAACTGAGCCTATCGATCTTCATCTTCTTCTCGCGGAGCTCTTCTTCTAACTCTATCATCTATCCGCGCACTGCATCTCTCTAGATCTCCATCTCTATCCTATCCTCTATCGCCTACTGCCAATTGACCCTAATGGCATTTTTCTCTGCCTGTACTTGCTGAACCTTCAGCTCAGCCTCTGCCAATTTAGCCTCCACTGTTATCATCTTCTCCTTCAGCTTTGTGTTCTCGCCAGAGAACTGATAAGCTATATCCTTATACTGATTCTCCATATGTTGGTGACTCAGATTTTCCTCCTCTAAATGCTAGACCCTTTCCTCCAACTCCTCGTTCCTCGTAGTCATCTCCTCGTGATATCATTGGCAGTTGTGTCCATTCCATTAGCATACTCATCTAACTCTTCCTCCTCAGACTCTGACTTGGCCTCATCCTCACTGTAGGGCCTCATTACTCCTCTTCTGACAGGCTCCTCACGATCACCTTCTTCAGGATCAGACTTCGGATCCTCTATCGGTGCAGCCACTAACGGCTGTGCAGTAGCCATGTGAATATCAGTGTGATCCTCCTCAGCAACATGACTAGACTTTCCAAGCCCAGGCATCCTATATCATAAAAATAACACGTCAGTACAGCAATAAAATATATTCATTGATGAAATTAAATGATATTTTATTATGTACATCTCGGCTAAATGGATTTTCTCAATTCACGTCAAAAAATACACAACATGATGAATCTCCCTAATTTATCTCCTAACGCACTCGATATGAGTTTAGTTCTAAGGTTATAACCTAGGTTTCGTAAATACTAACGTTTTTAACCTATAACTTTGATACCAACATGTGGCGACCCCAAATTTAGGTTCCATAACCTCAAGTTTGGTTCTCACTGAACAATATTTAATAACAATTAAATACCTAATTTGCATTTAAACTTTGCGGAATAATACAAAAGGTTCCTTATAAAAATGCTACACTTCCCAAGGTCGATTAACCTTAACATAAACATTACATATCTTAAGGGAATACAAAAGATTTTCAAAAGAAAGTACATATAAGTAATTAACCTAGCATGCATCTAGCTAATCTAAGCTTTAGCTTTTCCCTTGCCTTTGTCTTGTTTAGAACATTCTGGCTTAGCTGAAATAAGTCATGATATAGCAAGAATGAGCAACTAAATGGCTCAACAAGTTTAAGAACAAATAGCATAAGTTATATCATGATGGAAAGGGAAATTAACATCAGGGTTTTCAACAATAGGTAACAATCAAGAATCAATTTTTCAATATAAGAATGGATTAACTCTTTACTACTGAGTGGTTGTTAAGGACCATGAACTGCTACTAAGGTAGAATAGGCATATATATTTGACACCTTAAAAAACGTGGTACGCGAGGGGATCAACCTCTTATACCCTATGTATATGCATAACATTCAGACATCTAGCGCAAATTCGGTTTCTCGACAGATAAAAAAATCCCCCTTATTTAGGGTTATTCATTCTCAGTCTTAGTATAAGAATCCACACCAACCGATGGTTTGGATAAAATTTTAAAATATTCAATGTGATGAATTAAACATGCATTGTCTAGCTGAAACAATTAGCTTAGACTTTCTTAAACAGTTCTGGAATTAATGAACTATACATTTGCAAATGCACTATGTGCGAATACAATAACAATAATGACGTGAAATAATTTTAAAGAATTAAACCACTTAAAGTTCTGGCAAGTAAATACAAGTGTAGAGACTTGCTCAACAATAATTGAATAGGTTTAAAGAAATTGCTCAATATAAATTTGAGTAAGGATAAAGAAAACTTGTCTCGTGCGTAGACTATTGCTAATTAATTCAATTTAATTCTCTCTGAATAGACCTAACAATTAATCAGTTTGATCTTAAATTAGTATAATATACACATTCATATGATAACCTTTATAAATCTTATATCTCTAACACTTAACCACGTAATTACATAATTATGAGTATATTAAAACTTAGAAAATATTATCACTTGATAATATTTCAATCACATAAAATCTGATTTAATTCTTTAATATAGTTCAAACTCTTATCTAATATTATTAACAAGTTAATAATATTTTATTCGACTTATAATATTATTAATCATATAATAATATTTAACCTTCTAATATTATTAATCATGTAATAATATTTTATTAATCTTCTAATATTATTAATTATTTAATAATATTTTATTAATCTTATAATATTATTAATTATTTAATAATATTTTATTACTTTATTAATATTATTAATCATTTAATAATATTTTATTCATTATCTAATATTATTAATCATTTAATAATATTTTATTCCTTATCTAATATTATTAATTATTTAATAATATTTTATTCCTTATTTAATATTATTAATCATTTAATAATATTTTATTCATTATCTAATATTATTAATTATTTAATAATATTTTATTGACTTTATAATATTATTAATCTTTTAATAATATCTTATTCATTTTATAACATTTTATTAATTTATTTATATTATTAATTTTTTAATAATATTTATTATCTTTTACCTATTAATTTAACTTTTATAATGTTTAAATTACTTTTATTGGATCCAAATATAATAAAATAATTTGCAAAATATTTTTCATTTTCTGATCTGACCGGGCCAAAATCGACCCGACTCGACCCGGTTCGGAATTAATTTTTCAAACTGTTTGGTTCATCTCTGCGACGGTGACTTGCAGAAAGTTTCACCGCTGCGGCGATGGTTTAATTTTTAATCACAGGGTGTTTCACCGTTGCGGTGGTGGGACCTGTCGCTGTGGTGGTAGCTGTGTTTTTCAAAACTCTAATTTTTTAACTTTGATTTCTTTGGTTCAAACTTGCATAAAATAAAATCTAAATGTCCAAAACACACCAAATCAGTTTTATTATCTTTCTAACTTGTTGCTTTTTCAACATTTCATAATTCGATCTCGTTTTCAAAAACGTTTTTGACATAATATTCGAGATCGATCACTTTAGAGTTTTAAAACAACATAGTTTGTGGTAAAAGTCACAACTTGCTTATTTTTCGATATTTTCGAGAGATTCAAATTGGGTTATCTTTTTAACTCATAAATATAACTTTCTAGTCATATAAATCCATTTTTCAACTTGTATATTTTAAATTCTAACATTAACTAGCACATGGTCAACTAGGGTTTTTACCGGTAAATTTCAATATAGACTTTTCTTTCATTTTTATGAATACCACACATACCAAAACATGATTTAAATATATCAAACCATGAATCTACTTATATAACATAGCTTAAGACTTCTAGACCATCAAAATAACTTTTGTTCAGTTAAAAATATATTTTAACCGTTCAAAACACATATAGACTATAAAAACGAACTTAGAAAGGTTTAGAGCACTTTTTAACCTTAAGGACTTGTGTGCTCTTCTTCTTTTCCTTTCAAAGTATGTTGTGAAACTTTGTGACATTCACCAAGCTCCTTCTCTAGCTATTTTCTTCAACTCACAAGTGTATGCTCTAGCTTTTCTCTCTATTTTCTCTCTAGCAAATGAAGCAAACTCTCTAACACTTACTCAAGGCTCTTATTTATAGCCAAGAGTTATCATCCAAATATGTATACATATATATATTTTATATGTATATAAATCTCCTACCTCATCTTATCCTTTATCTTCAACTTAACTATAATTTAGGGATTTCCTTACATGAGAGGACTAGGATTGGTAGGAGTTGTTCACCAATTATGATACTCTTTTAACATAAAACAAGCAACAATAAAATTTGAAATCCACCCCAAGTGGGGCCCCCATGTGACCGGCCATATGGCCTTTTTTCCCCTTCAATTTTGATTTATTTTTATATATTGACCAACACTTTGACTACCTATTGGGCTCCACATTGGACTTAAGAATTAAATATATTGAGGTCATCCATTTAATTTGGTTGGGCTCAATTTAATTGTTCTATTGGGTTAACATTAAATAACCTATGTTACATTGAATTAAATCAAGCATTAGACTAGCTTAATTATTACATGGATTAATGTTTAATTACTTACATAAACTACAAGGTAACTTTATTTGACATAGTTTAATACCTCATTTGGACTTATAATATAATCCAATTAGACTTGCTTTAATTAATTATAACACCTTGATTCACTACTTGAAATAAATATACGCATACACAAGTATATTCATTTAATTATTTAATGCACAATTAATTAGTACAAAAAATTTAATTCATTGCTAATTATGTAATAATTATAATTACAATGACATATAGAAATCGTGGTCATTACATTATTCCTTTGGTTTTGGCTAGACTTTTCATGTTAATTATTTTAAAAGCTATTCCAAACCAGTTGTTGGTGCGAATTCTTAGACTGAAAAGAACAACCCTGAATGGGGAGTAACCTAAGTATCAGATATACGATACATACAAATAAGAACTAAATGTTATGCATATACATATTGTACAAGAGGCTGATCTACTCGAGTACCGTTCTGAAACTTTAACCTAAGAGGGTTATTCAGGCGACTGATACCTCATTGATAGTTCATGGTCCATTTGATCACTCAGTAGTTCAATAATCAATTGTCATTTCTTTATTTTGTGCGTTGATTATATTGTTCATTGTTGAACTCCTATTATTAAATCATTCAATTGATATTCCTATTCATTTATGACATAATTATTGTTATTCATTTAAAATTGCTGAGCAAATTAGTTGCTCATACTTGTTTTGTCATAAAATATTTTTGCAGCTAAACTTGAAGGATCTGGTAAGGATAAAGGCAAGGGGACGATGAAATCTAATTAAGCTAACTACTTGATTTTCTGTTTATCTTTTGATAGGTATAATTTTTGTAACATGAACTATTTGATAACCTTTTATAGTTGTCATGTATATATTTGGTAAAGGTTGTAGACCTTGGGACTAGTAGTTAACACTTTTGTATAAACAACATATGTTTATTTTTCTACAATAGATATTATGTGTTATTTTTGAGATATGCGTATGATATAGTTGTATTGGATCGTGAGCACTGAGTTCGAGGTACTAGTACCTGAATTTGGGGGCGTAAAAAAAAGCTAATAAATGGAAAAATTTTATTATGAAAGAAGAAATAAACATTACTTTTTACACTTGGTATGAAAAATATTATGGTAAATGCCACGTAATTACTAAAAGTCAATGGATCAATGAAGATAAGTCAAAAGTCTCTTCTAGTCATCCTCCTTTAGAAACAATTATAATAACAGTAAAAAAAATACTTCAGTTACTACTAGTCCTTTTAAAATTTCTTATAATAATAACGATGAAAAGAAGATAATTGAACAAAATAATTTTACTAATCAGTATCTAGTAACCCTAGAAAAATAATTTGATAAAATTAAAGAAAAAATTAAAATACAACCAGATAGTAAAATAAAAAACCAAACTGAAGAACCATTGTTAAATTTATCAAAACAACGACAAGGGTTAGGTATTCTTAATAAGGATCTAGAACTTGCTAGAACACTTGATAAATTATTCAAAAAATTAGACATACCTGAGACTAGTGAACCTAAGGCTTTAACTGTCATTGATAAAAATACTAGTCAAAATGAAGATAATAGTGATGATTCTGCTGAACATTGCATGTTTAATTTGATGATAAGAATTAAGATTGTTAAATGCATCCAATAGCAGAATCGTAAAGACCTTTGATTGTGTATAATGTACAAGGACTTAGCTAGATAAGATTAAAACTGTTAGGTTGATCTTTTGATATAAATGTATTAAATTGTACAGTCCTTTGTGATGTACAAAGACTTATATTTAAATAGATTAAAACTGTTAGGTTGATCTTTTGTCGTATCGATAAAGTCACAACTCTATGTCCTATCTGTCATATATTGTGGAAAATCGAATGCCTTTATGGAAGTTGGTAGAATCCTACGACTGACACATCTGGTCCCAAGAAAAAAGGAAACCCCTTCCGTGGACTAAAATAGGAGATCAATTAATACCTCATCAGAGCATTAATGAGCTATATTAATATAATATTCAGAAACTCCTCTCTGTGAGGTAACAGAAAGAAACTGATGCTAAGAGAAGGCACTCCAACGGGAAGAAGACAGAAGCTCTCATATAAAGCTCCTAGATTTGAAGAAGAGAAGAGAGGCTGAAAAACACAACAAAGAGAGCAATACGCAAAAATTCAAAAAGATCAAAACTGAAAAAGAATCTTGCCTCACTGCTGAGTTCTTCAGAAACATATGTTGAACGCAACTCAGTAGTACACCCAAATCGTAACTACTCACGTTAAGAGTTCTAAGTGAACTAGAGTATCCAAGTCTACTGGACTTGAAGAGTTCTTAGTGAACTAGAGTTCCAAGACTGTTGGTCTTGAAGGAATCAGTGATTCAGAAATTGTAAAAGTATCCTTAGTGAATTTGCTGCTTGAAGAGCAGAATAGTGGAGTAGGAGTCTTGTGAACTCTGAACCACTTAAAACCTCGTGTTGTTTATCTTGTGTGTTTTAACTGCTATATCTACTATGTAATTGCTTGCTAAATTATTACTTTTACAAAAAAGAAAGTCAAAAAGTTTTAAAGAATCTATTCAACCCCCCCTTTAGATATCTTTCGTGTCATTGGGAACTAACAAGTGGTATCAGAGCAAGTTCTCACATTTAAAGCCTTACAAGCTTGAGTAGATCAAATGACACTCAACAAGAATGGATCAAAACTCGGTGGAGGTAACAGACCACCTATATGTAATAAAGAAAAATTTGCTAACTGGAAAGTTCGTATACAGGCTTACATGGATGCTATAGATGATGAACGATTTGAGACAGTGCTAAATGGGCCGATCATACCAATGAAGCTTGCACTATCAACTGAAGATCCAAGCAAGCTAGTAGCAAAGAAAAGAGATGAATGGACAGACAATGGAAAGAAGGATGTTCAAAGAGACAAAAGGGCTAAGAACATCCTATTTCAATCTCTAGATGATGATCTGTTTGAGAACGTTGTCAACTATAAAACAGCTCAAGAAGTCTGGCAAACTCTATTGATCATGCATGAACGAATAAAAGAAGTCAGAGAAAATAAGCAATCACTGCTTGTTCAGCAGTATGAAATGTTCACCCACATCTCAGGTGAAAACATTACAAACACCTATGAGAGATTTAACTTGCTACTAAACTCTTTCAGATCTTATGGAAAAGTCTATCCAAATAGAGATCTCATCATTAAACAAAGAACCTGCACGAGATGACTGTACAACAGCTATATGAAAATTTTCTCACCTACGAGCTGGAGCTAAATCAAAGAGCAGAGACTCTATCTGAGGAAAGAAAGAAGGAGAAAAACATTGCTCTTAAAGCCTCAACCTCAACCTCAACTCATAAAAGCAATCACAAGGATAACTCTAACTTCGACAAGAATGAATTAAATGATGATGAAGGAGTTGCCATGCTAGTCAAACATTTTAAAAGATTCATCAACAGGAACAGACCTCAGAAGTTCAGAAGCAACAACAACAAAGAATAACCAAATGACCTTTGCTATAATTGCAAAAAGCCAGGTCACTTCATTGCTAAATGTCCAAAACCCTTAAGAGAAGAGCTGAGGAGGGACAGAACAAAAACAAATCCAAAAAGAGAATTAAAGAGCCTCCACAAGCAAAAGAAGAAAGACAAAAGCTTCATAGCTGAAGGCTCCTGGAGTGACTCAGAAGAAGAATTAAACTCTGAGTCAAGTGACGATGAAGAGCCACAGAAGGCCAACCTGTGCTTAATGGCAAACGAAGAAGGAAGCAGCAAAAAGGAATTCAACATAGATGAGGTATTTGATTTCTACTCTCCTGAATTAAGCATTGATGATCTTAGAGAAGGCATGCATGACTTAATGGTAGAATTACACAAATACATAAAAATGTTTAGAAGGTTATCTAAATATTACTCTCATCTAAAAGAGGATAAAGAGAAGATAAACATAGAATTAGAAGCCTCACTTCATACTGTAAAACTTTATTCTAGTCTTGAGACTAAGAGTGAAAGACTAAAAGACTAAAAGAGATAAATGATTTAAGCACTCATAAAGAGTCTTCACCAGCCTCCAAGATTCAAGAACTGGAAAGGACAATTTTCATGTGGAACAAGTCTAGTTTGTCTATGGACACCCTGATCTCAAGTCAAAGAGATGTGACTGATAGATCAGGATTAGGTTTTGAGAATTCATTCTCAAAGCCTAATATGGAGAAGTCTATGGAAATAAATGAAGACAAATCCTTTAATCTTGATAAAAGAATTGTGTTCATCAAATCCTCAAATTCTATATCTCCCAGTTGTCCACACTCTGCTAATCCTGCTATCATTTTAGATAATAAAACTCGCACTGGTCTGGGGTTTAGAAAATTGAAAAACAAGTCAAGCAAAACTCACTCTACGAACCATCCTCACAAAAATCGTAGAGTTTACTATCACTCTATGAATCATGAGAATCGTAAAGTAGTATGGAAGCAGAATGTAGATCAGCAAAATCAAAGGACTATGAGGAATCATAATCCATACAGGTCTTGGACAAATAAGAATTCACAAATGCACACATATCATCGTCAATATCATATCAATCATAGGCACCATCATAAAAATGATAAATGTTTGTCAAATTATCATAGACTGCAAGGATCTAAAATCAAACAGAGTTAGGTCCCAAAAGGTACTAAGAAAACAGGACCCAAACAAATATAGGTACCAAAATGAAGATTGATTTGTTATGCAGGTAAAGAGATCCATCTGGTATCTTGACAGTGGATGCTTAAGGCACATGACAGGAGACAAGGCTCTTCTGTCAGATTATAAGGAAAAAGATGGACCTGCAGTCATATTTGGAGACAACAACTTTGGGAAAACCAGAGGTTATGGCTCAACTGGAAATGGTGCAATATCTTTCAGTAAAGTGGCTTATGTTGAGGGACTAAAGCACAACCTGCTAAGCATCAGTCAACTCTGTGACAAAGGACATCAAGTCACCTTCCTCAACAATCAATGCCAAGTTAGAGATTTGAAGACTAACTCTCTAAAGCTAGAAGGAGTTTGAGAAGGAAATGTCTATGTGGTCAACCTTGCTCAATTAAGTTCAGATGAGACAGTCTGTTTCCTTGCTAAAGCCTCTGAAGATATGTGCTGGCTCTGGCACATGAGGTTACCTCATCTTAACTTCAAGAGTATTTCAAAGCTTGCCTCCAAAGATCTAGTAAAAGAATTGCCAAAGCTAAATTTCCTCAAAGAAAAACCCTGCAAAGCCTGTCAGTTTGGAAAGCAAACAAAGACTTCATTCCAAAGCAAGACAGTAAACTCAAATGATAGAGCTCTTCAATTACTTCACATGAATTTATTCTGGCCTATCTCGACGACTAGCCTCGAAGGAAAAAGATACTCTCTAGTGGTAGTAGATGACTACACTAGATATACATGGGTATCCTTTCTAAGCTCTAAAGATGAAACCATTTCACATCTTATCAAGCTCTTCAGACTAATCATGAATGAAAAAGGCGAGAAGATTAAGGCCATCAGAAGTGATCATGGAAGAGAGTTTGACTTCTTAAATATGGACCAGTTCTGTGAAGAAAATGGAATCAATCACAACTTCTCAGCCCCAAGGACGCCTCAACAAAATGGAGTAGCAGAAAGGAAGAATAGGATTCTTATTGAAGTAGGAAGAACCCTTTTAGCAGCAACCTATCTTTCTGAATATTTCTGGGTTGAAGCCATCAACACTACATGCTACACTCAGAACAGGTCACTCATACACTCAACATTGAAGAAGACTCCGTACGAATTATGGAAAGGAAGAAAGCCAAACATAAGTTATTTTCATGCTTTTGGCTGCCTTTGCTATGTACTCAACAATGGTAAGAAGCATTTAACTAAATTCCAGCCAAAATCAGATGAAGGAATCTTCCTTGTCTATGCAACAGATAGCAGAGCATTCAGGATATTCAACAAGGAATCCTTAACTGTTGAAACCTCCATCCATGTCACATTCGATGAATCAAATCCTGAAAAGAAAAATTAACACTCAACGAGTCTTCAGATACAAGCTCAACGATCGAAGAGCTCAAAATCGTAGAATCGGACTCTACGACCATGGAACCAACAACAGAAATCGTAAAACACATCTCACTAGACACTAAAACTCTCCGATCAGGACAAGAAGTTGATTTGGAGGAACTCAGACAAGAAGGCACCAGAACAGACGTTCCTAACAGAATAAAGTGGACCAAAGATCACACTCAAGATCTAATTATTGGAGATCCAAACACTGGAATCAAGACAAGAGCTGCAACTTCAAATGAATGCTTTTACCTAAGCTTTCTTTGTCAAGTGGAACCCAAGAAGATCGAAGAAGCCTTAGGAGATTCAAGTTGGAAAGAGGCCATGTAAGAGGAGCTAAATCAATTTGAAAGGAGCAAAGTTTGGAGATTAGTTGTCAGACCTCAGCATAAACCAGTCATTGGCACCAAATGGGTTTTTAGGAACAAGATGGATGAAAATAGTGTGATAATGAGGAACAAAGTAAGATTGGTGGCCAAAGGTTACTCTCAAGAAGAAGGAATTGACTACGACGAAACTTATGCTCCAGTTGCCAGATTGGAAGCCATAAGGATCTTCCTTGCCCATGCTGCACACATGAAGTTCAAAGTCTTCCAAATGGATGTCAAGAATGCTTTTCTGAATGGAGAACTTCAAGAAGAAGTCTACGTGGAACAACCTCCAGGTTTTATCAATCCAACCTTTTCAAATTATGTTTATAAATTAGATAAAGAACTATATGGTCTAAAACAAGCACCTAGAGCATGGTATGAAACCTTAACTAACTTTCTCGTTGAAAAAGGATTCACTAGAGGAAGAGTAGATACTACCTTATTTTTAAGAAAACATAAGAATAAAACACTGCTAGTTCAAATTTACGTAGATGATATCATATTTAGTTCTTCTGATGAAAAATTATGTGAAAGATTTGCCAAGCTTATGCAAAGCAAGTTTGAAATGAGCATGATAGGAGAACTTAACTTCTTCCTCGGAATTCAAGTAAAGCAGACTGATGAATGCATCTTCATAAACCAAGCCAAGTACATCAGAGACTTATTAAAGAAGTATGGCATGGAATCTGCAACCATCATGAAAACTCCTATGCCTCCTGCCACTAAGCTTGACAAAGATGATAATGGTAAAAACACTGAAGTCACTCAGTACAGAGGTATGATAGGTTCACTCTTATACCTAACTACTAGCCGGCCAGATATAATGTTTGCTACATGTATATGTGCTAGGTTTTAGGCTAACCCCAAAGAGTCTCATCTAACAGCTGTGAAAAGTATTTTCAAATATCTTAAAGGAACTTAAAATTTGGGATTATGGTATCCCAAGGAATCTTCTTTTAATCTAATAGGATATTCAGATGCTGACTATGCAGGATGCAAAATAGACAGGAAAAGTACAAGTGGAACTTGCCAGATGCTTGACAGTAGACTTGTGTCTTGGTTCAGTAAGAAGCAAAACTCAGTATCTACATCAACTGCAGAAGCTGAATATATAGCCGCAGGCAGTTGTTGTGCACAAATCCTATGGATGAAGACTCAGCTTGCTGATTATGGGTTTGAGCTTAAATCTGTTCATATATATTGTGATAATACAAGTGCAATTGCTATAACACATAACCCTGTCATGCATTCAAGAACTAAGCACATAGATATAAGATATCATTTCATTAGGGATCATGTACAAAATGAGAATATATCACTTCACTATATCCCAACTGAAGATCAACTAGCAGATGTGTTTACAAAACCTTTAAATGAATCAAGATTTAATAAACTTATAAGTGAGTTAGGAATGTTAAATCTAGACCCTTAATATATATCATGTTTTGGAAGATACTAAATCTGCTAGAGGAAAAATGCTCACAAGAATAGAGTAAAGGTAAATTCGTAGAGCCTACTCAACGATCATGCTAAGGATCGTAGAGTACACTTCAATTCGTAGAGCCTACTCAACGATCGTCAAGCTAAGGATCGTAAAGTACACCGCAAATCGCAAAGCTCACTCAACGACATTCAAAACTAAGGATTGAGGTGTCAAGAGGAATCGTAGAGCTCAGGGGGAGACAAAGGGCAAAATAGTCATCAACCATCTGCAACTCCTCCTATCAAAATATGGCACGCGACACACTTCAGCAAATATAGAGGGAAATTTTAAGCCTTTTAAACTGCACGTCTCTTTTTATTCTTCAAAATCAAAAACCAATATATATATATATATATATCTCAATCCAGAACCCTAACTTTTCAATACTCAGATAAATCGTTCTTCTTGTTTCATAAAAACTATCAAATGACACCTGCTCAAGTCATTTATGGAAACGAGCTCAACTTTGAAGCCTTCACAACAGCAGATAAGCAATTCAAAAGGATAATCCAGTTGCTAGATAGGGCTGGCCTTCGAAAAGCTTTGGGAACAAATACGAGGATTCTATCAAAGCTTGTCCGAGAGTTCTACATCAACGGATCATATGCAAACGGAACTCTAACGACCACAGTTAAAGGGGTTAAACTCATAACTCAGTCAGTAAGGTGCAGCTGAAATTAATGACAGCTATAGTTAAGAAGATAAACATCGACTATGGCTCCTTGCTGTTGGAATGGATAGGGAACTGGGTCCAAAATGCAGAAAAAGCAAAGGGGGGCAGAAAAATGTTCTATGGGAGATTCATCAGCATTCTCCTTAGATCTTCATTGGGGGATAAGATTGAGCATGATGAAGGAGAAGCCCTAAATGCTAACAAGAGGATAACCTAGAGACTCTTTGAAAACTGGAGGAGGAATCCAGTTGAAAATAGGAAACTATCTCGGTCAGGGGATAGTGAAGGAATGCAGAGTGGTTCAGGGCTATCACTATTGAAGAACACATCTGCAGAAGGAGAATCTCAGGAGATCAGCAAGCAATCTCCGGGTCTCATCAGAAAGAGGAAATGAAAGAGAGCCCTTAAGATTGAAGAACCTCAAGGCTCATTAAATGAGGCTCCTCATGCTGCTCCTGAAGAAAAGGCTACCGTAGAGGATGGAATTTCAAATCTGCGAAGGGAAACTCGCAGCAAGTATGAAGCTGAAAAGGCCACTCCAAAAGAGCCAAGAAGAAAGAGAAGAAGGCTAGTAAAATTTGTCGACAAAGGCTCAGTAGCTAAGGGGGGGCTACTAGAAAAATCTGACGATGCTCCAGTTGAGAGGGAGTCATCTGAAGCAGCTGAGCTTATGGTTACTCAAACTGAGGGGGAGCAACCCGTTATTCTGGAGCCAGCAGATGCTCAGGTTGAGGGGGAGACTCAAGAAAATATTTTAATCCCTTCAGCCACAATGAATAATGATGAAGAGGATGACATCGAAATAGTGGCCGTCTAAAGAAATGAATAAAGGCACATTGACTACAATAGTCTGCTGAAATTCTTGCCACTGATGCCATTCCACCGAGCTCTGGTACACAATGCATGGGATCAACTCTTCTGGACCTTTAAAGCAAACCCTAATGTGGTGATTATTGCTCAAGGCTATCCTCAGAATCTATTCTTTGCCCAGAAGCTCATTTCATGTTGCCCCTTCTCACATTCGTTAGGGCAAAAGGTACATTTTATTCCTCTAGCCCTCATACATAATCATGCACCTTCTTGGACATTTAATAAATTTAAGGAACTGTCAAATGTTAACCCTAGAACAAGCTCTACAACTTTTCCGGTCGTAGAGTCCCCACACTCTACGACTGATGGTCAAGAAAGCCTGAATGATCAAGACGTAGAGTGCCCTCCAGACTCTCCTATAATTCTGCCTTCAACTCACTCAATGCCTCCTGCTCAACCATCTCCACCTCCAAGACTCCTCTTAACATACGAGGATATTCCCTCCATCTTTGATCATAAATACTTTCACATTCCAAGATCAATGCATGACCAGGGCCAATCCACTCAACTCCTCCTAGAAATTCTGGACAAGATATCTCTGATTCCCACTACTGAGGGGTTAACTGAACTGACAAGTTATATGCACACAGAGATAAAAAAAGATCTGGCATCTAAGTCCCACAACATTCAACGAAAAGTAGACAATGTCGTTGATGCTGCCAACGATCTCTCTAAAAGCTTGGGAAAACAATTCTTCACCAGATTAAAGCAGTTAATGACAGCAGTCTCTGAAAATCTCAAGAAAAGGGATGAAATATTCCTGGAAGCCATAAACAAACATCAGAAGGCGGTCATCTCTCTTCAAGAAACCAATGATAAATCTATAACACTCCTCAGTAACGAAATCATTGAATTGAAGAAATCTCTCAGAGAACAAGAAAATCGATCGAATGACACTCTGTCATTGGTGGAGCAAAAACAAATACTGGTTGACGAACGACTCCAAGCACATCATGACGATGTAGCTACCACTCAGACTCAACTTCAAGAAATTATTCGGGGTCTGCAGCAGCTATCAGAACAAGTAGCAAACATTAATGATGCCAACAAGGGGGAGAAGAAACTGAGCACAACAGAACAAAAGAGAACAAGCTCAGATTACAACAGAAGAGGAAGAGCACCTCAATGGATGAGGATGGTTCAAACATCAATACATGCTCCTAGATTCGAAACAGTACCATCTCATCCCAGACAAGACGCAATAGTATGATCTTCTTCCTCAACTGTGAGGCCATCTAGCTCACAAGAATGACTCCAAGTTAAAGAAAAATAAGCTTTGCAGAGGGAAGAGGAACTGAGAAAAGCAGAAGAAGAAAGAAGAGCACTCTTCAGGCAAAGGGAAGAAGAAAGAAGAAGACCTCCTAGTAGAAGGAGATAAGTTTTTTTTTTTGTTTATTTATTCTCATTGTTCAACAAAACTATACATCGATAAAATTCATATTTTTTTTCATTAGAAATACAGCTGCTCACTGTATATTAGGCATTCTATGATTTAAGTGTGTGTGCTTTCTTAAGTTGTTCAAATTGCTTTGTGCTATTTGTATTGTCATCATCAAATAGGGGGAGATTGCTGAAGATTGCATGTTTAATTTGATGATAAGAATTAAGATTGTTAAATGCATCCAACAACAGAATTGTAAAGACCTTTGATTGTATATAATGTACAAGGACTTAGCTAGATAAAATCAAAACTGTTAGGTTGATCTTTTGATATAAATGTATTGAATTGTACAGTCCTTTGTGATGTACAAAGACTTATATTTAAATAGATCAAAACTGTTAGGTTGATCTTTTGTTATAATCTAATCATAGCGATAAAGTCACAACTCTATGTCCTATCTATCATATATTGTGGAAAATCGAATGCCTCTATGGAAGTTGGTAGAATCCTACGACTGACACATCTGGTCCCAAGAAAAAAGGAAACCCCTTCCGTGGACTAAAATAGGAGATCAATTAATACCTCATCAGAGCATTAATGAGCTATATTAATATAATATTCAGAAGCTCCTCTCTGTGAGGTAACGGAAAGAAACTGATGCTAAGAGAAGGCACTACAACAGGAAGAAGACAGAAGCTCTCATATAAAGCTCCCAGATTTGAAGAAGAGAACAGAGGCTGAAAAACACAAGAAAGAGAGCAATACGCAAAAATTCAAAAAGATCAAAACTGAAAAAGAATCTTGCCTCACTGCTGAGTTCTTCAGAAACATATGCTGAACGCAACTCAGTAGTACACCCAAATCATAACTACTCACGTTAAGAGTTCTAAGTGAACTAGAGTATCCAAGTCTACTGGACTTGAAGAGTTCTTAGTGAACTAGAGTTCCAAGACTGTTGGTCTTGAAGGAATCAGTGATTCATAAATTGCAAAAGTATCCTTAGTGGATTTGCTGCTTGAAGAGCAGAATAGTGGAGTGTGAGTTTTGTGAACTCTGAACAACTTAAAACCTCGTGTTGTTTATCTTGTGTGTTTTAACTGCTATATCTACTATGTAATTGCTTGCTAAATTATTACTTTTACAAAAAAGAAGGGGTAACTAAATCACATTCCGTTGTGCTACACTTATTGATTAAGTTTTCAATATATCTTAAAAGGAAGAAGCAAAAGTTAAAAAGTTTTAAAGAATCTATTCAACCCCCCCCCCCCCCCCTTCTAGATTAACCTTTAAAAATTCAAATCATACCAGTTTGACAAAAAATTGGTATTCCAAACCAACCCCTTCTGACTTACAGTTAGAAGAAAGAAAGTTGGATAATCAATTTTCTGTTTTCTCTAGT
Organism: Hedera helix; assembly: GCA_947179155.2. Taxonomy (NCBI): domain Eukaryota; kingdom Viridiplantae; phylum Streptophyta; class Magnoliopsida; order Apiales; family Araliaceae; genus Hedera; species Hedera helix. Next base: position 17,156,441 of record OX359274.1, read on the forward strand.
AAAATATATAAATGGAATATTGATGGTTTTAGTGAACAACAAATTTTAAATAAATTAAACCATATATCTATGGTTGCAAACAGTTATATAACTTCTTTCAATTATTTAGGACAATCCAAAATTGTTGAAATATTAAATGCTAGATTCACTAGAATTCTCAGATCTTGGTTGGAAAAACACCTTACTGAAGAAACTATGTGACGAACCCAAATCCGGGTTCCATAACCTCGGGTTTGGTTCTCACTATTTCAAAATATAATAATAACTAAATACATAGTCTTCATTAATTTAGCAGAAAATACATATTGTTCCTTACAAAAAGGTAATATAACCCCAATGTCTTTAACCTTAACATTCATTAGATCTATCTTAAGGGATTACAAAATATTTACAAAGGTAATTACGTATTAAGAAATTAATTAACATGCAATAATTTAATCTGAGCTTTGACTTTTCCCTTGCATTTGTCCTTTTTAGAGCATTCGGGCTTTGCTAAAAAATAATTCATGATATAGCAATGGTGAGCAACTAGCTTGCTCAGCAAGTTTAAGAACAGATAATACAAGATATATTATGATTGAATGGAAAATAACATCAAGGGTTTTAACAATAGATAATAATTATGAAAGAACAAGAATCAATTTTCAATGCAAAAGAAATGATTGAATCTTTACTACTGAATGGCCTCAAGGACCATGAACTACTACTTAAGGTAAGTCAGATATATATCTGACACCTTGATAGTTTGGTACTCGAGGGGATCAACTTCTTGTATCCTATGTATATGCATAACACTCACACATCTTACGCAAAGGTCGACTTCCCGAATATAATCACTTTATCCAGGGTTGTTCATTCTCAGTCTTACTATAAGAATCCGCACTAACCAATGGTTTAGATAAGCTATTAAAATATTCAATTTGATGAATTTATACATTTAGTGTCTAGCCGAAACAATTAGCTTAGACATTCTTAAACGGTTCTTAAATTAATGAACTATAATTCTTGCAAATGCACTATGTGCGAATACAATAACAATATGGATGCGAAATAATTTTAAATAATTAAACCATGTAAAGCTCTTGCAAAAGTTAAATACAAGTTTAGGTGTAGCAACTTGCTTAATAATAATTTGAGTAGGGTTAAAAAACTTGCCTCATTTGTTGAGTTACTGATAGCCAATTCAATTTAATATCCTTTGAACAGACTTAACAATTTATCAAGTTGAACTTTCAATTAGTATCATTTATCTTAACTTACTTACACTTAATCACGTAATTAAATAATTAAGGTATATTAAATAATTATCATTATTTCATAATATTTTAATTACACAGAACATATATTAATCATTTAATATAGTTTAAACTTCTATCTAATATTATTAATTATTTAATAATATTTTATTCATTTTCTAGTATTATTAATCATTTAATAATATTTTATTAACTTTATAATATTATTAATCCTTTAATAATATTTTATTTATTTTTTAATATTAATATTCATTTAATATATTTTATTAACTTTATAATATTATTAATCCTTTAATAATATTTTATTCATTTTTTAATATTATTATTCATTTAATAATATTATATCTCATTTCTTAATATTATTATTTATTTAATAATATTTTATTCATATTCTAATATTATTATTCATTTAATAATATTTTATTAATTTATTTATATTATTAAACCTTTAATAATATTTATTCTTTTTTACTTATTAAATTAACTCTCTAAAATGTTTAAATTTCATTAAATGGATCCAATAATAATATCATAAATTTTAAAATATTTTCCAACTTTTTGACCCTAACCGACTCGACCCGACCTGGTTCGAAAAACATTTGTTTTCCTGGAAAAGGCACTGCGCCCTGGCGCAGTACTGCAAAATATAAATCCAACTTTTTCAAATTTTTACAACATTGACACTTTTGATTCAAAGTTGAATAAAATGAAATCTACCCATCCAAATGACATAAAATTTGTTTTGTTATGTTCCTAACTTCTTGTTTTACAACATTTCATGGTTCGATCACATTTTTGAAAACGTTTTGACATGAAATTTATGATCGATCAATCTAGGGTTTCCAAAATGACATATTTTACGGTAAATGCCATAACTTCTTTATTTTTCCATCTTTTTGAGAGATTCAAGTTGGGTTTCCTTTATAACTCATAAATCCAACTTGTATATATCAAACTACCACAATAAATAGCACATAACTAACTAGGGTTTAACCGGTAAAATATTATATGAACTTTTCTTCCACTTATTTGTATACCACATATATAAATACATGTACTAAACATACTAAATCATGAATCTATATATATATTATAGCTTTAGACTTATAGAGCATCAAAATAAGTTTTGAACCGTTAGAAACATATTTTGACCATATAAATGAAAAGATAAAGGTGTAGAGCACTTTTAAACCTTTTTGAGTTAGATGTTCTTCTTCTATTGACAATGAACTTTGCTAGAGACTCCACCTTGGCTACTAGATATGCATTTCTAGTGTAATATCTCTTAAGACTCTCCAACAATGTTCTCACTTTTCTCTAGAATTCTATTCTCTCTCTAAAAATAATAACAAGTATAAAAATAACCAACATTGCACATGTGTTGGTGAATTATATTTATAGAACTCTAGGAACACATCATTAACTCCTTAATCAACTAGCATTGATGAAATTAGAAGCTAATTTGTGCTTACTATTTGAAGGATTGACATGACGATTGACATGTTGATTTTAATACCCGAATATTTACAAGATTTGGAGACAAAATCTTAAATAATTTAATTAAAGGTTAAGGTTTAAAACCTAGATTTGGAGAAGTGAGATGTATAAAAAATGAGCAAATATTTTTTTAACCTAATTTATTTGTTAGGGATTAAATGTGAGAATATTATAAGGATACATGTGGAGAATTTATTAAGAAAATAAATTCAATTAAGAAGTGAAGGTGGGTATACACACACACACACACACACACACACACACACCTAGAGTTGTGTTTGTTAGCCAAACAAGAAAATGAATGAAGTTAATTAAATACTCAATAAAACTAATAAATTAATTAGTTTAAGTATGGAGTAAGAAGGAAAATCATTCAATATAATTAATTAAGTTAATTATATGAGTCATGAATTAAAGTTACGATTAGCAAGTAGAGAAGTAGTTAGAATATTACCTAGAATGACAATATTAAGAAGTTAATTAATTAAGTAATTAACTTAAATATCAAGTTATGGTATAGAGTCCATTAATGAATTTAAAACAAGCCCAATATTTTAATTATTGTAAGTCTTGTTGGTAATAAAAAAGAGATCCAAATAAATTTAAGGATTTAGTCTCATGAAGAGCCCAAGTAATTTAATTACTAATAGTGAACAAGTGAATTACTTGTATGATTAATGAGAATGAATAAATAAATGACTTGTTAAAGATGTCTCAATGCAAGAATAATTGTATGTGTTTAGGTAACTATATTATAAACCCAAGTTGATGATAAGAGAAAGTTAATTAAATTTAATCAAGTCGAAGTACTTGTATTAATGTGTATTTGGGTTTCAAAAAAAAATCAGCACTACCACCGCAGTGGTAGGTTTCACCATCGCCGCGGTGAAACTCCCTGGAATTTGAAAATCAAAACTACCGCCGCAGCGATGGTACGGACTATTTGAAAATTTATGATATCAAATTGAGGTAATAGTACGTATGAACGTTAGGATGTTAATAAAATAAACCCAATATATATTAAGTGTTAGTGTTTTGTAGACTAACTTAATTAAGTAGTCCAATAGACTTATAAATAGCAAGTCTAATTGGATTATGTAATTAAACTAATGTGTTTATTTTAAAAGCCCAATGTAGTATCCTTAAATGATTTAATTAGTGAACCGTATATATAATATACGGTGAGTCCAAATTAATTTAAACTATCCAATACTTGTTTATTTCAAAGTGACATAGTTAGCCCAATTAATTTAATTGTTGGGAGCCCAAGTGTTGATGACTTAAATGGATAAATGTAGTAGCCCTATGGAATAAATAAATTGAGTCCAAACAAATTAAATGAATTAGCCCAATTTATTTAATTCCTAAGTCCAAAGTGGAGCCCAATACATAGTCAAAAAGTTGGTCAATATATATATGGAGGAATATATATATATATATATATATATATATATATATATATATATATAAAAAGAATATCAAAAATAAAAGAAAAAGAGGGAGTTGGTCGGCTAGGGGAAGGCCCCACTTGGGGTGGAGTCTTGCTTTCATGTTGCTTATTATGTACTCAATGTGTAGCTTCACTCCACTTCCATAAAATTGTGCAAGCAACATATCAATCAAGAAGTTCATTCAAGTTGTCATTTAAGGTAATAGTAAGCATGTTTAGAAATGTTAATTGACTAGTGTTGGGTGATTAAGAGCTTAATTGGTAGGGTCCTAGACTTCTATAAATAAGGAGGAACAAAGACTTGTATAGGTTTTGTTCATTTGCTTCTTTTTACTAACTTATAGAGAGAGATGTTCTAGAGAGAAGCTAGAGCTTTTGTGAGAGAATACTTAAGAATTGAAAGGGTGCTACTCATTTTCGGGAAGAGAAAAAGAAGAGGAGTTATAGCTTTAGCAAGAAGAAGATCTTCATTAAAGGTTTAAAAGTTTCTTTGAGTCTTAGTTCTTTTTTATTTAGTTTTGTATGTGGGAAAAAAAACCTATGTGGTGTTAGAACTTGAATATTTATGAAGGTTGATGAATAAATATGATAGATTTGTGTTCCAACATGTTTTGTATGGAAGATGACGGAAGGAATGGTTGTATAAGCATGCTTAGTTTGAAAAACCCTAGATAAATGTATAGGTTGATGATTTGTGATTTGAGATGTATAAGTTATTCTTATTATCTATGAGTCTTGAATGATAAGTCTATGAGTTATGAAGTTAACCCAACTTGAACGATTGAAAAATATAAAGAAATAACCAAGTTATGGTCATTTTACTAAAGGAGGTTGTTTTGGAAACCCTAGATGGTTCAATCTTAAATTTTGTATCAAAACGTTTTTAAATATGTGACTAAACCATGAAATATTGTAAAATAAGAAGTTAGGAAAATAACAACACTGAGTTGGTGTCATTTGAATATGTAGATTTTTTTTTATTCAAGTTTGAACTAATAAAACCAAGGATTTGTGATGTTAGTTTTCACAAATAAATTGAACCCAAATTAATTAAATGAATGAGCCCAACTTATTTAATTCCTAAGTCCAAAGTAGAGCCCAATACATAGTCAAAAGGTTGGTCAATATATATATATATAGAGGTATATATATAGATGTATATATGATTATATAAGATAAAAAGAAAATCAAAAATGAAAGAAAAAGAGGGAGTTGGCCGGCTAGGGGAGGGCCCCACTTGGGGTGGAGTCTTGCTTTCATGTTGCTTATTATGTACTCAATGTGTAGCTTCACTCCACTTCCATAAAATTGTGCAAGCAACGTGTCAATCAAGAAGGTCATTCAAGTTGTCATTTAAGGTAATGGTAAGCATGCTTAGAAATGCTAATTGACTAGTGTTGGGTGATTGGGAGCTTAATTGGTAGGGTCCTAGACTTCTATAAATAAGGAGGAACAAAGACTTGTATAAGTTGTTTGCTCATTTGTTTTTTTTACTAACTTATAGAGAAAGAAGTTCTAGAGAGAAGCTAGAGCTTTTGTGAGAGAATACTTGAGAGTTGAAAGTATGCTACTCATTTTCGGGAAGAGAAGAAGAAGAGGAGTTCTAGCTTTAGCAAGAAAAAGATCTTCATTAAAGGTTTAAAAGTTTCTTTGAGCTTTAGTTTTTTTTTATTTATTTTTATATGTGGGAAAAGAAAAACCTACGTGGTGTTAGAACTTAAATATTTATGAAGGTTGATGAATAAATATGCTAGATTTGTGTTCTAACATATTTTGTATAGAAGATGACGGAAGGAATGGTTGTGTAAGCATGCTTAGTTTGAAAAATCCTAGATAAATGTCTAGGTTGATGATCTGTGATTTGAGATGTATAAGTTATTTTTATGTTTTATGAGTCTTGAATGATAGATCTATGAGTTATAAAGTTAACCCAACTTGAACGATTGAAAAATATGAAGAAATGAACTAGGTATGGTCATTTTACTAAAGGAGGTCGTTTTGGAAACCCTAGATGGTTCGATCTTAAATTTCGTATCAAAACATTTTCAAATATATGACTGAACCATGAAATATTGTAAAAGAAGAAGTAGAAAGATAACAACACTGAGTTGGTGTTATTTGAATATGTAGATTTTTTTTTTTATTCAAGTTTAAACTAATAAAACCAAGGATTTGTAATGTTAGTTTTCATCTTGCCCTTGTGAGCAGCTTTGAGTCCAGTTTCGTTTGGAATTTGAGTTTGTGGTATAAAGAGAAGTTGTAGAGAGGGAAATTTTGATAAGAATGGACTCAAGAATCACTCCAAAATATTTTAAAATGAATAAGTTATGGCAATTTTAGTGAAGAAGGGTCGGGTAGTCCTCAAATTAAGGTTTTTGATTTTTGTATCACCGCCGCAGCGGTAGAAACCACCGCCTCAGCGATCAAACGCACTGCCTAGGACCTGTTTTAGTTGTCTGGGTTGGGTCCGGCTGGGTCGGCCCAGGTTGAGTTTTTTTATGAAAATTTAAGTTGAAACAAGTGTAAAATGAATATGTTTGAATATTAAACCAATATATATAATATATTAGTGACTAATTGATAGCTAAATATTTTAAAATAAAGACTAAGGTTAACACAATTAAAAAATTAACTATTGGTATTGTTTCAAGAGTATTAAAATATTATTAAAAGCTTAATAATATTAATAAGTGATTAAAATATTATCAAATAGTGAATAATATTAGTAAGTGATTAAAATATTATTAAATGTCTAATAATATTAATAAGTGATTAAAATATTATTAAAATGTTAATAATATTAATAAGAGATTAAAATATTATTAAAATTTTAATAATATTAATAAGTAATTAAAATATTATTAAATGGTTAATAATATTAATAAGTGATTAAAATATTATTAAAATGTTAATAATATTAATAAGAGATTAAAATATTTTTAAAAGGTTAATAATATTAATAAGAGATTAAAATATTATTAAATGGTTAATAATATTAATGAGTGATTAAAATATTATTAAATGGTTAATAATATTAATGAGTGATTAAAATATTATTAAATGGTTAATAATATTAATAAGTGATTAAAATATTATTAAAAGGTTAATAATATTAATAAGAGATTAAAATATTATTAAATGATTAATAATATTAATGAGTGATTAAAATATTATTAAATAGTTAATAATATTACTAAATAATTTAAATATTATTAAATATTTAATAATATTAGTAAGAGATTAAAATATTATTAAATGGTTAAAAATGTTAATAAGTGATTAAAATATTATTACAAGGCTAATAATATTAATAAGAGATTAAAATATTAATAAATTGTTAATAATATTAGTAAGAAATTAAAATATTATTAAATGGTTAATAATATTAATAAGTGAGTAAAATATTATTAAATGGTTAATAATATTTGAATGTAGTTGTATATTATCAAATGTAGATAATACTTTGAGTATTTGGTACATTATTAAATGTCCAAATCATTAAGTAATGTAAAAGAAGAAAGTTAATTGAATTAAACCGATATAAATAGTCTATTTGTGACTAATTTAGACAACTTATTAAAAGTGGGTAATGCGAAAAACGTGTAGCGAAGGCGTAAGTTGGTTAAGCGTACCCGATATGTCCAAACTGTATTTGGACTAGGGTTTTTGTTCGAAAATTAAGGATTCGTTTGTCAGACATCTTAAGAGTTAATAATTTGAAGTTAGAGTCCTATATAAAGACTAAGTAATAGTCATTGTAACAAATGATGATGTTAATTTCATATATAAATTGTAGGTTGAACGAAAGGCGCAAAATAAGCGTAAACGGTAGAAGCGAACTAGGCAAGTTTTTTAGAACTTGCTCTAATGTGTATTGTTATGCAACAATGTTATATTAAATTATTGATATGCAGATATATTGATGATATATGAAAAGCATGAAGTATGATTATATGTGAAGTATGTACAGAATATGAAGCATGACTTGATAGATGCTAGTTGTGTATTATATGCGATGCATAAGAAGAATGAAACATTCATAAAATAAAAAGCATGAAAATCATGATGTAAGTATAAAATGCAAAGTACTTTTAATATGTGAAACATGCAATGTATTATGTATAACTATTAGACTTGCTAAGCCGTCGTGCTCACCCTTACTGATATTAATTAATCTTAATAACTCTTCTGATGAAGAACGGGCTGAAACATCAGGTGTTAATGACCCTGACAATGATGATAAAATTTTATTTGAACAAGAAAATACATTAAGAAGATTAAAAGATATTACTATCCAGAAATAGTATATTAATATCACTTTAATAATTAATAAAACGTTTGTTGTTGAACTTTCCGCCTTAGTTGACACTGGTGTAGATTTAAATTATATTCAAAAAGGTTTTATCCCAACAACATACTATGAAAAAATAAGTAAAAGATTAAGTTATGCTAATGGTAGTCAAATGAAAATAAAATATAAATTACCTAAAGTCCATATTTGTCAAGATGGTGTATGTTTTAAAACTTATGTTGTTTTAATTTGTAACATAACAGATAAAATCATTTTGGGTTTACTATTTATATATTTATTGTATCATTTTAATACTACAACAAAAGGTTTGACAAGTCAACATTTAGGTCAAAAAGTCACATTTAATTTTATTACCGAACCTAAAGAAAGAGATTTAAGAATCATTCAAGAACAGTTGATATCTAGACACTTAAATTTATTAAATAATTAGAAAAATCATTTAAGATATTAAAAAATGAAATAAAATATAAAAAGTGGAAAAACAACTAAAATATGCTAATTTGCAAAATAAAATTGAAGAATTCAGTAACACTTTAGCAAGAGAAGTTTGTTCTAATCTTCCTCATGCTTTTTGGCATAGAAAGAAACATATTGTTAGATTATCTTATGTTAAGGAATTTAAGGACCGGAACACTTAATTTCTACTAAGGCTAGACCTATACAAATGAACAGTAAAAATTAATTAGAAAAAGTAATCTCCTTAGTCCTGTCCGGCTTTTTGTGTAGATAAAAATGCTAAAAAAGAAAGAGGAACACCCAGGTTAGTCATAAATTATAAACCTTTAAACAAGGTACTTGAATGGACCAGGTATTTTTTACCAAATAAAAAAGATTTTATTAATAGATTAAATAAAGCAGTCATCTTTAGTAAATTTGATTTAAAAAGTGAATTTTGGCAAATCCAAATACGCGAAAAGATAGATATAAAACTTGTTTTACCATCCCTTTAAGTCATCACGAATGGAATATTATGTCATTTGGTCTTAAAAATGCCCCCAGTGAATTCTAGAATATCATAAATGATATTTTAAATCCCTTCAGTCATTTTGCTATTGTTTACATAGATGATGTTCTTATCTTTTCCAATTCAATTGAAGAACATCGGAAACATTTGAATTCATTCTTCAATACAGTCAAAATCATTGGTTTAGTCCTATCTCCTAGTAAATGTTCTTTATTCCAAACCAATGTTAGATTCCTTAGTCATAACATTAAGTATGGTCAAATTAAATCCATTGATAGAGCCATTCAATTTACAGACAAATTCCTTAAGGAAATTTTAGATAAAAATCAACTTCAAAGGTTTCTAAGATCCCTCAATTATATAGGTGAATTCAATAAAAATCTATGAAAACATTGTAAGCCTTTATTTGAATGACTTCAAAGTAACCCTTCTCCTTGGACATCAGTTCATACATCAATTGTCCAAGAAATTAAAAGGTTTATTAAGGCACTTCCATGTCTTGGTATTTCAAATCCTTCTGCATTTAAAATAGTTGAAACAGATGCCTTTGAAATTGGCTTTGGAGGAATTCTTAAATAGAGGTTAACTCCCTCATCTCCTGAACGACTTGTTTGTTTTCATTCTGCTGCATGAGACACTAGACAAGTAAATTATTCTACAATTAAAAAAGAAATTTTATCTTTAGTTTTATGTATTAATAAATTTCAAAATGATTTATTAAACCAAATTTTTTAGTAAAAATTGATTGTCAATCAATAAAATATGCTTTGGAAAAAGATGTTCAAAATATTACCTCTAAACAGATTGTTGCAAGATGACAAACACTTTTAAGCATTTTTAGTTTTGACATTGAATATATTAAAGGCAGTGAGAACTCAATTCCAGATTTCCTTACTAGGGAATTTATTACAGGTTTAAAATGAGTGGGAGAGGTACATGTACAAATCCTTACAAAGGAGGTCGAACAGGCCAAAGTAGTTAACAAAGAGGAATCATGATTCCTCACCCTATCATTTCAGCTCCAGCAATGGAGTTAGTCAATAGGTTTCAGGTCCTTAATTGATTAAACCTTAGACCATTTCGTTCAGTCCTAGCCAATAACCCAAAACCAGTTGATCCTTTTTGCTCATCAGAAACCCAAAATGCTAACACTAGTAACCCAGGCCCGAAGTCAGAATATATTCCTAGTTTTGAGTTAAACCTTTTTTACATTGAAGTTCAAAAATGAACCAATCCAAGTAGCCACCCAATTTTTTCTCCCTAGATGGCATTTTATCCCATTTGCTCCTTATAAGTCATTAACCTATTATAAGGACATCCTAATTCAAACCGAGTCAATCGGCATTAAACCCATTTACTAAAAGAATGATAACACCAAAGTCCTATATCATTCTCTCTACTTTAAGCATATTCTATCCATGATAGACTGGGGCTCTCACCCTTTTGATCTCCAACCTTTAGTTAATCAAGATTTACATTTTAGTTTTTATGATTATATAGAAGCTTGGCATAAGATTTTCCTATACCAGAACCCTAATTTCAGTCATTCGTGGTTTTTACAATTTGGCCATAAATTCAAAAGTAAAATCCCATTTTGGTTTAACGTCTGGTGGTCCAGATATGGACCCACTATGTCTGTTTTTCCTAATTTATTTTAGCAACAAGTCACACATTACTGCAAAATAAAATATAACCCTAAGTTTGAAGGTATCCTAATAATGCTTAAATTTTCCAGTTAATATAAAATTCCTTAAATTCCTAAATGGCAGTATAACCTTAAGACTCTAGTCATTGAATCAACATTTCAATCAGCTGGTCTCTCATCCGCCACAGTTATAGAGCACAGTCAAATTCAAACAGTTACTGGCATTTTCATTGTTATATAGTGGGACAAATTTGTTATCAATAAGATTATTAATCTTGTTCAGAAAGAATTTCCAGTAGTTACTCCAGTTACTCCTCAGTAGAAAGTTAGAGGAATTATTGATTTAAGTCCTTCAGGTTCTATTGATTTGTCTAAAATTCAGAATTATTCAAGTGAAGAATTAAAATTGCTAACCCAAACGATTAATAAAAGAGTTGGTGGGCTTTATGAAGAAACAGTTAAATTAGATAAGACTCTCAGTTCCTCTGAAGGATAAATAAACATAGACCCATATGGTAGTAAATATCTCTAAAATGCTCAAGATCCCTTCGCATGATGAAGGACCTAGCCAAATCACATTTCAATAGAAAAGCAGTAAAAAGTGCAATTATTCAAACAAATTAAAAGCAAAGATTCCAGTCAAAAGTGTAATTATTCAGACAACTTTTACTATTCATCCACAGTAAAAGCAAGATTACAATCAAAAGTGCAATCATTCCGACAAAGCACTATTCATCTACAGTTCCCACCGCATGATGTTACAGCTAACTGTTAGGGTTTCGACACAGTGAAAGCAGCGGAATTTAAAAAAAAAAATTTGAAACCCTAAGACAGGATCCATGCGAAAACAGATTAATCAGAGGTTTAGATTATTTTACCGATTATCTGAGATGTTGAGAAGACGATGGAATTCTAGAACGGCTTCGAATCTTCAACGCAATCCAGCGACTACGTCTCTACGGTATCCACACGAACGATCCGCGAACCGTCACACGATCTGCAGCGAAAGGGATCTGCGGTACTAGCCACCAAGATCAGGATTTCTAACCTATTTTTCTCTCTAGCCTCTTTCTGAAAGCGGCTAGGGTTTTAGTTTTTCCTTACGTGACTTTTAGACTACTGATATATCATATATATAGTAGTTAATAGGAATTAACTAAAACCTAAAATAAATAGAAAAATAAAATCCGAATTTATATATATTATATTTTAATTAAGTCTTACTTAATTAATATACATATATACAAATTATCCTATTAATTTAAATTCATAATTTCTAAATACTATCAATCATATTGACATATTTAAAATACTTACAATTTAAATTAATTCCCTTTTAATTACGTTCTAAGTGTGTGACCCTATAGGTTATTATTATGTTGGCAATAATTTTAAAATCATATTATAAAATTATAAACAGTGAGCGGCATCTAGCAATGCATCACTGCTACCCAAATAATAATAAGATCGGTGATTCGATACAACCTTTTCGTGACCAATGTTTCAATGTAATTTAATCCTTTTAACCTTATATCCTAGATTAAACTCGAGGCATGGAATGTGTCATACTCTTCATAATTTAATCTGAGTTTTCTTGATCAATGAGTAGACTATATGAAACAAATCAATATTTGAGCATGGCCATGCATTTCATAGTCCTACTCAATCAAGAGGCCTATGGATATCACTCCTAATATATAGGAGGGTTAAATTCCATCTAGATCACTCATATTCCTCACACGATTCATGATGTACCCAATGATCACCTTTATTGTCCACCCTATTAAAGGTGACATTTGATGATATCAAAGTACATAAATTCTCGTGTAATAATATAGTGACTTCAGGTCGGAGGATCATTACATCATTGTCACTATAAGAATTTCTTATGACACTTTGCATAATGCTCCATGTAGAATTCTTATGGTGGGTCAGTCCAGTACATTGTTCTCTAACATGTACCTATGCATTGACTCAAATATCTCATATATTTATAACCAATGAGATTTGGCCATCAGTCAATCCACATACTAGTCTCAATGCATCATTGTTGTCCCATTAACAATGATACTCGACTAGGGACATTTAAGAGTAATGATATTAATTATAATTATATAATCTCATGTTCAAGTCACATACTTAAAGCTATATAATTCGTATCATTATTCTAAGGGCTTTTATTACGTTAACATTTATTTAACGCAGTAAATGAAATCATAATAAAATAATCCATTTATTCAATCAAATATAATATCAAAAATGTTAAGCAATTACATCAAATAATTAGCCTCTAGGGCATAAACTCTAACACTAACACCCAGTCCTATAAAAAAAGTAGATGTTTCAGTTCAAGACAGAGTTTTTTTTACTCACTTACATTAGATTTCTCTCAAGTCTTTTGTTGTATTCATCGTAAATCAGTAAGCATTTCAAGAAAAGAATCGTCCAAGTTTTGGAAGTGCAGTTATATGTTTTTAAGTTAATTATTTATTTTCTTAATTATATTTAACTATGAGGTCCCTTTTCCCAATTATCCCTCTACATCATTCACATTTTTAATACTTGTTCTTATACTCTGATTATTCCACCTTCATGGCTTGTTAGCTTCCGCCTTTATGGTTTCAGACCCTTGTTGATTGTTGGTACTATTGATGTTTCAGTAATCTAAATAATTGATAAGTCAATTTTATATCTATTTATCAGGTATTTTATACTTAATTATTTGTGAGTTTTTAAGTATTTTTAGTGTTTTAGGTAATTTATTTAATTTTATGCATTATTATTATTTTTAGTATTTTTATATTATTTTTATTCAATTTATATTTATTTTTGTAGGAATTAATTAAAATGGATGGCAGTTTGGTAAATTCTAGTAAAGGGCATTCGCGCAATGCGCGCGACGTAAAAGAGATTAGCAACAGCAACTAAGCACAACGACACCATTTTGGTCTTGGATGGGCAGCAGCAGTACCGCGAATATGGGACAGGAAAGCAAATCGTGCGCAATGCGCGGTCGGCTGTATCAATAAAGAAGTGCGATGGATCAGGCAGTTAACTTATGTTTTGGCTCGTGATGTCAGCAAGCTGTGCAACTTTTCTTATTTTTTTTTCTCCCGCGTGGGTCCCTGGCGTGATGCAATATTGTCCAGCTACTTGCTTTGATTCCATGTGGTATATCAACAAGGATGGGAATTAATAAATCCTTATTAGTTTTGGACAAGGAAAAATAAAATAGGAATTTTTATATTTTATTATTTGTATTTTAAATCCTATTAGGGTTTGGAAATTTTAAATCCTATTAGGGTTAGGAGGATTATGTAGCCTATAAATAGAGGGCTTGAGGTACACTTGAATATACAACTTTTTATTAGAAAAATTCTCTCTTTTATTCTTTAGTACTTTTTATAGCTATGTGTGGTTAAATTATTTTTCTTGGGTTAAGTGATTGAAACCATCAAGATTTATACACTGTGAGATCTAATTTATTTTAATTGTTCAATTTATATTTTGAGTATTGAATATTTTTTTGTGCTTAATTTTATTATTGGTGTGTTTAATTGCTAGGATGCCTACTAGTTTATTATTCACATTAATCTACTGCTGTTGGTGAAGCAACTAAGTTTAATAATTATTTTGCAGATCAAAAGATTATTTTATATTAGGAAAAATGTTCATCTAAATTAAATGTAAATGTGTGGCTTGTGTTGTTTAGTTCAACGATCTCTTTAATTCTTAAAGCTGCTATTAAATTAAATGTTTAGCACGTGCCGGGAGTTGTTTAATAGTAAGGGTACTTTAGAACGCGTGTGTCTACTTAACTAAAATTAAGGAGAGGAGAAAAATTATTCCACTTGCGAGTAGTTCTTTCCACGATGAATATTCAAAATATTAATTGATTTATTCTTGTATCAATGATCAGTTATAAATTCTTGATGGTGAATGTTGACTTAAACCAAGGTTCTTTTTCTTCTTATTTATTTCATTAAATTACTTGCATATTTATTTTAGTTAATTTTATTTAAATTATTTCATTAATTAAAAACCCCCCAATTTTGGTTTGTAAAACATAAAATTAAATTAATCATTTTATGTGGAACCAACTCTTACTTGCACTACTACATATTTATTTTTCAAAGTAAGATTTTATTTTTGGAGTGCCTGCAACAGCACACCAAATTTTGGCGTCGTTGCCGGGGACTGATTTTATTTATTTTTGTGTTTTTGCAAATTTTATTTTAATTTAGTAATTTATTTATTTATTTTAGATTTTATATTTTTCTAGTTTTCATATTTTATTTGAGTTGTGCAAGTTAAGGATGGAAATTATGGCTAGAAATCGAACTTTGAAAGAGCTTGCGGCCCCTGATTTGAACCATCAACCTTTAAGCATAATTTTTCCTAATTTAGATGTTAACACTTCCTTCGAATTAAAATCTGGTCCAATACATCTGTTGCCCAATTTTCATGGCCTTGCAAGTGAAGATCCTCACAAACATTTAAAGGAATTTCATATGGTCTGCACAAGTCTAAAACCTTCTGGAATGACTGAAAATCAAATCAACATAAGAGCTTTTCCATTTTCCTTAAAAGATTTGGCTAAGGATTGGCTCTATTACCTACCATCCGGAAGCATCACCACATGGGAAGAGATTGTTTGGAATAAGCATGAGAATGTTATTCCTCTTTTATAAGATTTGATGATGTGCTTAATTGAAAGATAAATGAATTAATATGCAAATATGTCTGCATTGATGAAAGCTGTAAGGTCCTTAATAGATGTTAGACATTATGTTTAAAGGACTTAGATTGAAAAGATCAAGATTGTTAGGTTGATCCAATATGAATGAGTATCTTTGTAAAGTCTTTCAAAAGATCACAATGTACAAGGACTATGAATAGAAAGATCAAACTTGTTAGGTTGATCTTAAGCTGTAAATAGATAGGCCTGAACGATCAAAAAGAACAGCATCAAAAAATAAGAAATCTGGCAAGAAAGTCAAAGTAAGGATCGTAGACTACACTCGGGATCGTAGTGTCAGTAAGTCATCAACATAATTATTCATGCGCTTACATTTCTAAAGGTAGAATCTTAGAGCAATCTACCTAAGATTATCAGAATGAATTCCCTGAATGTTCCGCAAGCAAGTTAAAGATCCAGGCACCAACTTCATCAGCAAAACTGATTGAGGAAGTGAAGAGTCATTCAGAAAGAAGTCTCATATGAACACTCAGAGGAAGATCATAGTGCTGCATCTAAGCTTGATCTCACTGCTTGTCCCAGCCCATTGTAGAATGTCTGAACTTGAAGCCATTTTGGAATCCCATGATGCGGACATTTTCTTGATAACTCCTTAAATCTTTCCCATGCTTCGTATAATGACTCTGAATCATGTTGGGCGAATGTAGTGATCTCAAATCTTATCTTCACTGTCTTTGCATAAGGGAAAAATTTTGCCAGAAACTTTTGCATCAAATCATCCCATGTAGTAATTGATCCCGGGGACAGTGAATGAAGCCAATTCTTTGTCTTATCTCTCAATGTGAACGGGAATAGCCTCAAGCGAATCGCATCATCCGAAA
This sequence comes from Hedera helix, assembly GCA_947179155.2. NCBI lineage: Eukaryota > Viridiplantae > Streptophyta > Magnoliopsida > Apiales > Araliaceae > Hedera > Hedera helix. The sequence goes on from OX359274.1 coordinate 17,173,145, forward strand.
CCCCTGGGTATTTGAAGGTATCACATATTTCCAAGAAACTCCTCAAATGCATGCTAGGATCATCATTTGGTAACCCCCCAAACTGTACAGAATTCTGGACCATTTGAATTGTTCTCGGCTTTATCTCGAATTGTGCTGTAGTGATTGCTGGTCTTGTAATACTCGACTGTATCTCGTTCATCTGCGGAGTGGCATAGTCCCGTAAGGACTTTTGCCCCTCTTCCTCTGCCATTCTTACTTGATCTTGATCCTGGAGTTGCGCTGTTTATGAATATAGTTATGAATCCGACGTATCCTTCTTTCAATCTCGTATTTGAAAGAAACTGTATCCTTACCCTGTGAACGTGTTTGCATATACAACCAAGATTACCTGAAAACGAAGGGTAATAAACTAAAATTTTATCAACCTTCACAAGAAAATACTTCAATTAAAACTAATATCAACACTTTATTTAAAACAGTTCCCCGGCAATGGCGCCAAAAACTTGTTCGCCTTTTTCCGTTTCAGAAAATACTCCACGCAAGTGCACATGGTCTAATCGTAGTATAAAGCTAGCAAGGTATCATTCCCGCGAGGAATTGCGAATAAAGCTCTTAATTACTAGTTAATAATTTAAATAACATCAATTGAATTTTGTGAATTGAAAATATTGTTAAGTTCTGAAGTTAAAATTCAACAATTAAATTACTCCAAACTAAGATCTCTAAATTAAACGACGTTTAGGGTTTACAACTTAATTATATGTCATCAACTGAACCTAGTTATTACTGTCGAGTTAGAATACATGCAATGAGTTGCTAATTAAGAACTCTCAAATACCTGAATAATATCTCTCGATTATTATACAACAAATCTTCCCCAATTCTACCAATTATGGAATAGACTGAAGAAGAACATCACTTTTAAACCAACAACCTATATTTCTATGATTGCTGAATTTAAAAAAATAATAAGCTCAGGTTCTTTACCAATTACACGTAGCAATTGAGTATATTTCTATCTCAATTACAATTTATGTTAACAACGAAGTTCACATGCTACCATGCAAGGGTCTAATTTCATACATCCTCTCTCAATTTTATATGAAATACTAGGTTAAATCACTGGCCAAGTAATTAGAACAATTAATCAGACATGTTAGTCAACCCCACATGTATGTAACAATCACAAGTAATAACTCAATTCAGATCATACAGATAATTATATTGCAAATCCTAAACAACAGAAATTAGCTCATATTCAAATTAAGACGAAATACACAGGAACAACGTCTAGCCATAATAAAAGTCAACAATTAAGGTACAAGGAGTTCAGAGATAAACTAATAATGTGTTTTTGCCCTTCTCTGCACCACGTCTTAGAATTTCTTCTGTCAAATTGCAAATTTCTTTGTTTTTCTCCTCTCCCGTCTCTCTGTCTGTGTCTTTCTCTCTATCGCTCTCTATATATCTTGTCTCTCTGTTCGACCCTTTTAACTAGCCTTCTTTTTCTCTTTACATCCCCCACTCCTCAGCAAATTAACTGCCCATCTCAAAACTGACTTGGCAACCGCTCAACAACGTGGGGGAAAAAACACTAATTTGACCGTGACGCAACTGCTTCATACCTCACGCAGCTGCATTGAAAACCCTTAACGCAACTGTGTTGAAATCCCCTGACGCAGCTGCTTCAGAAATCATGCAGCTGCGTTGAAGTCACTGTTGGGTATTTTCTATATGAATATATGAGTGCAAGTATACACGGTCAACAAGTAATAAAGTGATAAAGTAGAGTGTCGAACCCATAGAGAATTAAATAATAATAATTACCAAACACTAATTTAATATCAAATTAATTCTATTTAAGCAATCTCAATTTAATTATAAAATAAACTAATCAAAATTACTAACTAAATTGAACTACTAAAAATGATTAAATCAAATTAAAATAGTAAGATCACAATTTTCCCCAATGCTTCATTTAAATCTCTTTATTCTCTTTTTAATTAATTAACTATATAGAATTGTTAACTAAGATTTCTTAACTATTTACTAACATTTTTCAAGAATTAATAAAAAGATCTACTCCAATTTATAATGCTATATTTCTATGCAAAATAATTTGAAATAAACTCATTAAGATCCAACTCTCAATAAAGTTACATGTGGCATATAGGTATCTCCATCCTACACACTATTATGCTACTCTTCCAAGAAAGAATCAACAAATTCACATGTTATCATATCCGGATCTAATCCTAGAATTCCTTGTCCAATTCCTTCTAAGATATCACAATTAATTATTGCGCAAATAATTATACATGAATGCACAAAATATGATAAACAACTCATATATAATCATTAATAATTAAAAAGAAAACAAATTAAATTAAACTACAAATTGGGTTCAATTGCAATCTCAAATAAAAATTAACTCATAATTAAATAATTAATTAACCACAAATAATTTAACATCTCAAAATTACAAAAATAAAAGAGAAAGAAAAGAAATCAAATCTGTGTTGATATCCGTCTGTCACTCGGATCACAGTCTCCAATTCCCAAGTTCTGCCTTCAATTCTTGAATCCTTCGCGTTATATATTTGCTCCTAAAACTACTCCTAAATTACTCTAATAATCTGTTATTCTATCATAATCTATTCTAATCTATGTTAAAAGTACTGTATATAATAACTACATAGTATATTTATAGTTGTACAATAATAATCCTAAGCTAATGTGGAAAAGAAATCTAATTTGGAATCAAAATAATGCTTTAATCCGCGAATAATCCCCTTCACAGCATTAACGTGTCAACCAAACGCTGCCTCCGCATACTTGACAGGTCAAACTGACCTCCGCGCGCATTGTGCGCTTCTTATTTCCTTCCAGAACAAAAATGACGATGTTTCATGCCGTGTAGCTGTATTAACGTCCGCGCAATGCGCGTGGTTCTTTTTCTGGCCCAAACGACGTCGTCTGGTTCCTGGCTGCAACATATATATTGCGCGCATTGCGCGGTCCGGCTGTTCCAGGTTATTACGAAAATGCCACTCCCTTTTGCAGAATTTACAATATTGCCACCAAAGATTATTTCTCCTGCAAAATAAAATATAAATTAATTAAAAATAAATAAAAATAATAAAAACACATAAAATTAAATAAATTATCTAAAATCAATTAAAATACTTAAAAACTAACAAATAATTAAGCCTAAATATATTCAATAAATAGGTATAAAAACCTATTATCAAATACCCCCAAACTTAACTCTTTGCTTGCCCTCAAGCAAAACAAAAATAAAAACTAAGATTCTACTACTCAATAACTCAAAATTACTCAAGCAGTGAATCAATATGAATTTCAACTTTAACCTCAAAGATTTTAAATGATAACTTAAAGAAAATTTCAAAATTATACAAAGCCCAAAATTTCAACATATTTGTTAATCTTATTCTACTCAAGACCCTTCATGTGTGTGTGAATCCAAATGTATCAAACTAGCGAAAAAAATTTAGATCCGCTCACATAATTAAATGCCACATAAAAGATATCAAAAATATATACAACAAAACTCTATACTTTTATTTTTCACATCACTCAAAGCTAATACATGCAAATATAACTTAGGAGATCAAAAAGTTTTTTAATCTTTTAAGCACTACTAGGATTATTAATTTCTTTTTGCTTTTTTCTCAATTAAATGGGTGCATTTTATGCTTCATCCCATTTTTTTCTCTTTTTTTTCCCTCGATGAGTGCATTTTATGCTCCATCTCACCAACGAGTGCGTTTTACGCTCCATCTCGTTTCTCTTCACATATTTATGAGTGAGTGCGTTTTACGCTCCATCTCAACTCATCCCATAATTCTCTTAATTATTTTTCCCCACAAGATAAATTAATTTTAATAATCCTAGAAAATTCACTTAAATCATCTCTCATAAATCATATTTTACCACAATTTCGCTTCAAGTTACGATCAAATAAAAATATAGAATTCAAAAAATATCTATCATGAGCATTTAACCCAATAAACTTCACTTGAGTTAAAACTAGTTCAAACAATTGGACATGAGTGCATAAAAATTTAAAGGATCTTGAATAAAATAATAACCAAACAATATACCAAAATTCAAACTATGCAAAAATTTATCCATTTTTCAAAAGTTATTAAATAAAAACTAAAATTTATCATCGACCAAAAATTTTAAAATCCAAATTTTTTCATTGCCCAAGAAACTCTACCTAAAAACTAAATTATCCCATTTTCGTAGGAAACACGATTGCACTTAGCATGTGCAACAAGCCTTTAAACCCCATGGTTACCCCAAGTGGACGAGTTGTGTCTCGTGAGGGTTTGCAGTTAATACACCCACAAAATTCTAAAATTTAAACTAAAATAAAACCTAAAAATTTGAAAAATTCTTTCAAATTTACCCACACCCCCATACTTAAAACAGACATTGTCTTCAATGTATAAAATAAAGAAAATTAAGAACAAGGGACTCCCCTGAATATATATCATTTTTCCTCCTCATCTGCTAAGTCTGAGCTGCATTGAATAAACCTGACATAAAACAAAAACAAAATAAAATATTAAAATAAACTAAAATTTACTACTAAAATAAAAAGTACTAAACATAATATAAAATAAAAATAAAAAATAAAAAATAAAACTAAAACTTGGGTTGCCTCCCAATAAGCGCTTGTTTTTAAGTCTCAGCCTGACTACTCCCTTTTCTTTAGCCCGAATCGAATTTATGCTTGATGAATCGTCTTGGAAGCCATGCCTTGACCATTCGCTTAACTTTCCCTTGAGACTTGAGACCCCAAACTTGTGTTCATCTTTCATCCTCCAATAAAATTGACCTTTCAATCCCACCACATCAACCCGGAAACATTCTTCTTAACCACTCGGAAATTTCATTGTATTAAACACCTTGAAGGTCACCTCTTCATCTTGAACTCTCATAGTTAGCTCGCCTTTTTTCACATCAATCAATGCTCCCCCCGTAGCTAAAAATGGACGCCCAAGAATAATCGGTATATTTTTATCCTCCTCAAAATCTAGTACAATGAAATCCGCGGGGAAGATAAACTTATCCACTTTTACAAGAACATCTTCAATAATCCACTTTGGATAAGTAACTGATCGATCTGCCAATTGTAAGGTGACATGGGTGGGCTTCGCTTCCTTCAAACCAAGCTTTTTATAAACTGATAGAGGCATTAAATTTATGCTCGCTCCCAAATCACACAAGCATTGATTAAAGAACTGGCTCCCAATGGTGCACGGAATGGTGAAACTACCCGGATCTTTTAGCTTCGGTGGTAGCTTCTTTTGCAATACAGCGCTGCACTCCTCCGTTAGAGCCACTGTTTCATAGTCACCTAGCTTCTTTTTCTTAGACAAAATCTCCTTCATAAACTTTAAGTAGCTAGGCATATGCTCTAATGTGTCTGCGAATGGAATGTTAATATGTAATTTCTTGAATACCTCCAAAAATTTTAAAAATTGCTTGTCAAGCTTGTTCTTTTGAAGTCTTTGCGGGAAAGGTACTGGTGGCACAATCTGATTCTACTTTGAAATCATAACTTGTTTTTCCTCTTTATGTCCATGCAGCTCATTTTGATTATTCTTCTTTTCAAATTCACTATCATCATCCACATTTGGATTTGCCCTTTTCAAATCTTCTCTATCATCATCATGTAATTCCTTACCACTCCTAAGTGTGACTACATTGCATTGCTCATTGCCCTCCCTTCTTGGATTTATCAATGTATCACTTGGCAAAGCACCTTGAGGCCGACTATGCATGGCACTAGCAAGCTGGCCCACTTGGTTCTCGATGCTCCTCACTGATGATTCTAGACTGTTCATTCTAACCTCATTATGCGCTATGTATTTTATAACAGTTTCCTCAAAATTTGATGTTTTTTCTGGCTATGGTGGAGGTTGATTCTGAAAACCCGACTGATATGATGGTATTGGAGCAAAAGATTGTGCTTGATTGTTGGTGCTCCATGAATAATTTGGCTGATTTCTCACCCCTTGATGATAATAGTTGGCATTATTCCCTTGCTGTTACTGATTGTAGTTTGCCACATATTGGACTGATTCTGCATTGATTGGGCATTGATTAACTGAATGGTGCCCAGCACATATATCACAAGTTATTGCCATAGGTGGATTAGCTTGCCCAGTCTTTGCAATAGTTTCTACCATCTTCATTAGTGTTGCCATTTGTGCAGTCAATGCAGTGATTACATCTGTCTCATGTATCTCAGCCGCCATTGGTTGATTCACTCTTGCAGAAGGCCATTGGTAATCATTTGCTGCCATAGTTTCCAACAAGTTATAAGCCTCATCCAAATTCTTCGCCATTAAAGCACCACCTACAGCCGCATCAATAATAGTCCTCGTTGTACTGAATAACCCATTGTAGAATGTTTGAACTTGAAGCCACTTGGGTATTCCATGATGTGGACATCTCCGCAATAAATCCTTGAAGCGCTACCATGCCTGGTACAACGACTCTGAATCATGCTGCATGAATGAAGTGATGTCATTCCTTATTTTTGCAGTCTTCGCTGGCAAAAAGAATTTTGCTAAGAACTTTTGAGCCAAGTCGTTCCAAGCAGTGATAGACCCCGGTGGAAGTGAATGCAACCAACTCTTCGCCTTGTCCCTAAGTGTGAAAGGAAACAAACAAAGTCTTATAGCGTCATCTGAAACTCCATCACACTTGAAAGTATCACATATCTCCAAAAAGCTCATGAGATGATCATTCGGATCGTCATTGGACAAATCCACAAACTGCACTGAATTTTAGATCATCTGTATCGTGCCCGGCTTGATCTCAAAACTTGTAGCTTGAATTGCAGGCCTATGGATGCTAGATTGGATTTCAGTGACTTGTGGCATCGCATAGTCTCGCAACAATTTTCGATCCTCGTCCTTCATTTAACTTGAAAAGGAAGTAACAATTAAAATTAAAATAGTAAAATAAAATAAAAAGGTTTAAAGTAAAACTAATTTGATTAAAATTAATATTGATAACTAATTATTAAATTAATTCTCCGGCAACGGCGCCAAAAACTTGTTGGGTATTTTCTATATGAATATATGCGTGCAAGTATACACGGTCAATAAGTAATAAAATGATAAAGTAGAGTGTCGAACCCACAGAGAATTAAATAATAATAATTACCAAACACTAATTTAATATCAAATTAATTCTATTTAAGCAATCTCAATTTAATTATAAAATAAACTAATCAAAATTACTAACTAAATTGAACTACTAAAAATGATTAAATCAAATTAAAATAGTAAGATCACAATTTTCCCCAATGTTTCATTTAAATCTCTTTATTCTCTTTTTAATTAATTAACTATATAGAATTGTTAACTAAGATTTCTTAACTATTTACTAACATTTTTCAAGAATTAATAAAAAGATCTACTCCAATTTATAATGCTATATTTCTATGCAAAATAATTTGAAATAAACTCATTAAGATCCAACTCTCAATAAAGTTACATGTGGCATATAGGTATCTCCATCCTACACACTATTATGCTACTCTTCCAAGAAAGAATCAACAAATTCACATGTTATCATATCCGGATCTAATCCTAGAATTCCTTGTCCAATTCCTTCTAAGATATCACAATTAATTATTGCGCAAATAATTATACATGAATGCACAAAATATGATAAACAACTCATATATAATCATTAATAATTAAAAAGAAAACAAATTAAATTAAACTACACATTGGGTTCAATTGCAATCTCAAATAAAAATTAACTCATAATTAAATAATTAATTAACCACAAATAATTTAACATCTCAAAATTACAAAAATAAAAGAGAAAGAAAAGAAATCAAATCTGTGTTGATATCCGTCTGTCACTCGGATCACAGTCTCCAATTCCCAAGCTCTGCCTTCAATTCTTGAATCCTTCGCGTTAAATATTTGCTCCTAAAACTACTCCTAAATTACTCTAATAATCTGCTATTCTATCATAATCTATTCTAATCTATGTTAAAAGTACTGAATATAATAGCTACATAGTATATTTATAGGAGTACAATAATAATCATAAGCTAATGTGGAAAAGAAATCTAATTTGGAATCAAATTAATGCTTTAATCCGCGAATAATCCCCTTCACAGCATTAACGTGTCAACCAAACGCTGCCTCCGCGTACTTGACCGGTCAAACTGACCTCCGCACGCATTGCGCGCTTCTTATTTCCTTCCAGAACAAAAACGACGCTATTTCATGTCGTGTAGCTGTATTAACGTCCGCGCAATGCGCGCGGTTCTTTTTCTGGCCCAAACGACGTCATCTGGTTCCTGGCTGCAGCATATATATTGCGCGCATGGCACGGTCCGGCTGTTCCAGGTTATTACGAAAATGCCACTCCCTTTTACAGAATTTACAATATTGCCACCAAAGATTATTTCTCCTATAAAATAAAATATAAATTAATTAAAAATAAATAAAAATAATAAAAACACATAAAATTAAATAAATTATCTAAAATCAATTAAAATACTAAAAAACTAACAAATAATTAAGCCTAAATATATTCAATAAATAGGTATAAAAACCTATTATCAGTCACGCGGCTGCTTCATATCTCACGCAGCTGCATCTAACTATTCTGGAATGGACTGCTTCTGTGACGCAGGTGCTTCACATTGTGACACAGCTGCGTGAACCTTGCTTCTAAATCACTAAAATCCCATTACAAGCTATTTTCTCTGCAAACCTGAAACAAATACACAAAAATGCATAAAATTGAAATGAAAATGCCTAAGAACTAATAATATATAAGTTAAGAAGCAATTACTTTGAACGTACAACACTGACTCAACAGGGGAGACATAGGCCAATCCCTAGACGACGACGTTTTTGACGATGTCGTTTGATTTCCCCATTCATAATATTAAACTATGGATGAAGGATTATAAGACTCCCGTGTATTCTGGTTGCAGATTCATGTTATCTGGAATGAATGAAAAACATATAAGCCTAGACAAATGGAATGATATATACCAATTGTTTAGTCATGTTTTTTCTCATCTTTTTCTCATCTCACCAGATCACATGAATCAGCAAGAAAAAGAATACCCAAGAAGAAAAAAGAAATTTAATAACATTAAGTTGAACAACCCAGATCGCTACTGTTAAAATGAGATGAGATCCAAAATAATTGCTATGAACAATGACGATCGCATTTTTATAATTAAGGCTAAAAAAATTTATTTCTCCTGCATATCCTTATTGTAGATTCATGTTATACGCAAGAAAAAATAGAAAATTTAAAAACCTTAATTATAACTACCAAAATCTCTATTGTGAAAATGAGATGAAATATAAAATGATTGCTACGAACATTGACGAACATAGTTTTATAATTAAGGCTATAAATTTTTTATTTCTCCTGCGTATCCTCATTGCAGATTCATGTTATCTACAAGATGAAATAGAAAATTTAATAATCATAATTATAACTATCCAGATTGTTACTGTGAAAATGAGATAAAATTCAAAATGATTGCTATGAACAAAAACGAACACAGTATTATAATTGAACTAGCGTCCACAGTTTAATATTACAGACGGTAATTACCCCGTCCGCTAGGACTATAAATGGTAACCGAAAAATTCGTATTTGTCTGCATTTGTATTCAGAAAATAAAAACCCGGATATTATTCGTATTTGAAAAAAAACGGATATATCCGTATTCGGTTTAAAAGTATTCGCAAATAAATAGATACGAATGCGGATATATGCATATTCGTATTCGTTTAACATCCGATCGTAAATATATCCAGCGGATATCCGAAATCCGATATCCGAATAACTTATATATATATAATAAGGAAAATAATTTTTTTAAAGTAGCTTTCCTTATATAATAATTAGTTTTCACTATCATACAAAAATTATTTTTAAAGTATGTCATTTTACTTCTAAAAAGTAAAAAATAACACTTTTATTATAATATTAATAAACTAAAATAAATTGATTTAAGTATAATTAATGGATTTTTACTATTATAAAGTTAAAATATCTACAATGTATCATTTAACAAGTGTTACAATATAACTTTTGGATCCTTTAACTAATGTTATAAATATTATAAATGGTGTGATGTCGCAAGCACCCAAAAATAAAATCTTACTTTGGAAAAATAAATATGTAGTAGTGTAAGTAAGAGTCGATCCCACAGAGAATGATTAATTTAATCTTATGTTTTTGCAAACAAAAGTTGGGGGGTTTTTTAATTAAAGAAATAATTTAAATAAAACTAATTAAAATAAATATGAAATAAATAAATAAGAAGAAAAAACCTTGGTTTAAGTTAATATCCACCATCAAGAATTTACAACTGATCACTGATGCAAAAATAAATCAATTAATATTTTGAAGATTCACCGTAGAAAGAACTACTCGCAGGTGGAATAATTTTTCTCCTCTCTCCTTAATTTTAGATAAGTAGAGCCACTTGGTCTAAATACCCTTACTAATAAACAACCTCCGGCACTTGCTAAAGATTTAATTTAATAGCAGCATAAAGAATTAGAGAGATCGTTGAACTAAACAACACAAGCCACTTGTCTGCATTTAATTTAGATGAATATTCTTCCTAAGATAAAATAATCTTTTGATCTGCAAAATAATTATTAAACTTAGTTGCTTCACAAATAGCAGTAGATTAATATGAATAATAAACTAGTAGGCCTCCTAGCAATTAAACAAATCAATCATGAAATTAAGCATAGAAGAATATTCAATAATCAAAATATAAATTGAACAATTAAAATAAATTAGATCTCACAGTGTATAAATCTTGATGGCTTCAATCACTTAAACCAAGAAAAAGAATTTAGCTACTCATAATAATAGAGAACACTAAAGAATAGAAGAGAGAATTTTTATTATAATAGAAGTTATTTTTTACAATGTATCTCAAGCCCTCTATTTATAGGCTCCAAAATCCTCCTAACCCTAGTAGGATTTACAATTAAAAATAAAAGAAAAAGAAAATAATTATTTTCCTAACCCTAATTGGAAGTCTAAATAAAATATTAAAAATAAAATAAAGAATTAGTGCATCCTTTTCCAAATTAAAATTGGACTTTTATTCTACTGATTTGTTGCATTGCAGTGTAGAAAATCCAAAATAAAGAAGGAAAAGAACAAAATCTGCCAATCACGCGTCAGCCAATCATGAGGAGAGAGAAAAAGCTGAGAGACAGCCGCCGCCAGCCACGCGTCACGCGTCAGCCGCTTTTATCTTTTTTTTACCGTTGGCGCGTGTATTACACGCGCCCGCTCCAACTGCACACAGCCGCGCATTGCGCGAAGAATGTTTTTCCGCTTAGACCAAAACGGCGTCGTTTCGTTGTGTTGCGTATTCTGTTACTTGCGCGCATGGCGCGGTCGGCTTCTTTCCGGAAATTACATATTCGTCCCCGGTCTTTGCAGATTTTACGAAATTGCCCCCAAAGCTTATTTTTCCTACAAAATAAAATATAAAATAATTAAAAATAATATAAAAATACTAAAAATCCTAAAAACACATAATAATAAATAAAACACCTAAAACACTAAAAATAAATAAAAACACATAAATAAAAATAAATATAAAAATACTATAAAATTACGTAAATTAACATAAATTAACTAAAACCCTATAAAACCTATTAAAACCAAAATAAACTAAATAATTAAACATTTAAGCACACAATAAATATAAAAACTAAGTATTAGGGAATAAAAATATCATATAATTTAGCCCTATCAAATACCCCCACACTTAGCTTTTTGCTCGTCCTCGGGCAAAACAAAAACAAAAACTATAAAAATAAAACTAATAACCAATCAACTTACTTGAGCAACAGAGCAATATAAATTTCAACATCAACCTCAAAGATTTTTTTAAATGACAACTCAAAGAAAATTTCAAAATCATGCAAAATCTAGAATTTCAACATATTTATTAATCTTACTCTACTCAAGACCTTTTGTGTGTGTGTGAACCCAAATGTATCAAACTAATTAAAACTCGGATAAGCTTCGGTCATTAATTACCTTATAAAAGATATACAACAAAACTCAATATATTTATTTTTCACATCACTCTTTGCTAATACAGACAAATATAAATCAGAAGATCAAAAGGCTTATAATCAAAGAAACACACTAGGATTATGCATTTTTTTTTCTTTCAAATATTTTTTTCATCATTTATTTTTTCTCATTTAATGGGTGCATTTTATGCTCCATCCCATTTTTTTCTTCATTTTTTTTCACGGTGAGTGCATTTTATGCTCCATCTCACCAACGAGTGCGTTTTACGCTCCATCTCGCTTTTTCATGTGTTTATGAGTGAGTGCGTTTTACGCTCCATCTCAACCCACCACAAGATTTTTCTTTTCAATAATAATCCTAGAAAAATTACCTAAATCATCTCTTCCAAATTATATTTTGCCTTATATTTCACTTCAAATAATGATCAAATAAGATATAGAGTTCAAAAATATCTTTCATAAGCATTTAACCATTTAAACTTTCTCTTCATTAAAATTAACTCAAACAAATGGATATAAGTGCATAAAAATTTTAAAAATCTCAAACAAAGTAATTATCAATAAAAAGTCAAAATTCAGACTAAGCAAAAATTTATCATTTTTCCAAGAGTTATTAAATAAAAATCAAAATTTTTATCATTGGCTAAAAATTAAAATTTAATTAACTCATTGCTCAAGTGACACATCCTAAAAAAATAAAAAAATACCTCATTTTCGTAGGAAACACGGTTACACTTAGCATGTGCAACAAGCCTTTAAACCCCAAGGTTACCCCAAGTGGACGAGTTTTGTCTCGTGAGGGTTTGCAGTGAATTTACCCACAAAATTCAACTTTTCAAATTTTTTAAAATTCCTAATTTATTTATTTATTTATTATTTGTTTTTAAATGAAACAAAATTTTAAAATTCCCTAAAAATAAAATAAATATCATAAATCCCTTCCCCCACACTTAAAATTTACATTGTCCCCAATGTAAAGTAAAATGCAAAGAAAAAGGCACAAATAACTATAAAAAGAAAAAGGGAAAAGAAATGCAAATCTGATTTCTTGGGTTGCCTCCCAAGCAGCGCCTTTGTTTATCGTCATTGGCTCGACAGCATGCTTAAACACTACGTTACTCCTTCTTCTTGAATTTTGACCATTTCATCCATCTTTACTCCATTTATCATGGTCTTGTTAAAACTCTCTTGCAGTGGATATGAAAGTTCTACTCCCTCTTCAATGAACATATATTCGAGACGATTAGGGGGGAGGCTTCAAATCTGGAATGTAATCCTGCAAAACAAAAGGTAAAGATTTCTTGTTAGGAACTAGTAAGTCAAAATATGGATCATTACCTGTGTTCGGAGAATCATTCACAGCCGCAACAGTTTTCTTTAAATCAGCACTCAAGACTAACTCCTCTTTCTCTTTCCCAAGATTCAGACTAAATGTCGTTTTCAATTCACCCTTTCCATCAGGTGTAGAAACTTTTGCTGCTAAAGAATCAATCACAGCAACAGAGTAAACAGGATTATGACATTTCATGGCATCAAAAATATTAAATTTAACAATTTCGCCATCAAACTCCATTGTCAGTGTACCACTATGAACATCGATCTTAGCTTTGGAAGTCTTTAAGAAAGGTCTTCCTAACAAAATAGGAGCATTTTGATCGCCATTTTCCATATCAAGCACATAAAAATCAGCAGGAAAAATCAAATTATCTACTTGCACAAGAACATCCTCTACTATACCCTTAGGCTGAGTGCTAGACCCATCAGCCAACTGAATCACAGTACCAGTTCTATTTAAAGGTTCAAGTTGCAAAGAAGCATATATAGAATATGGCATGACATTAATAGATGCTCCTAGATCTAACATAGCCTTTTCAAATCTCGTGTTTCCTATCTTACAAGGGATAGTAAACATTCCTGGATCTTGACACTTTGTAGGGAGTTTTCTTTGAATTATGGCAGAAACATTTTTTCCTACTTGTACCTTTTCATATTTTTTAAGTGCTTGCTTTCTCTTGTGTGTACACAATTCTTTCAAAAATCTAGCAAAGCGAGGTACTTGTTTAATTGCATCTATCAATGGAATTTTTACCTCGCAATTATGAAAAGTTTCAAATAAATCTGAATTTTTCTCGTATGTCCTTTTTTCTGTTAAAGCATGAGGGAAAGGGGGTACCGGTTTATACTCAGAGAGAGGTGGAAAGTTATGCTTAGGAGTACCATTGTTAACGAGAACATTGTCATCCTCTTGACTGTTGTCTACCTCCTTGTTGTCCATTCCTGTTTTGCTTTGCTCTTTTGGCGCAGACTCTGTCTCTGTTGGAGTTTCGATCTCTTTACCACTTCTCAACGTGATTGCACTAACATTTGCTTTTGGATTCGCCATTGTTGGCGATGGTACTTTTTCAGAATTTTGCGCCTCCAATCTACTGATGGCACTTGTCATTTGTCCCATCTGTGTAGTTAAATTCTGTATATTTGCCTTCGTTTCCTGTTGAAATTGCAAAGTGTTAGTGCTAAGTTGTGTAATTATATCCTCCAAAGACATATGAGAATCAGATGTTTGGCCCTGTTGTTTGTTAGGATATGGCTGCTTGTTTTGTTGGTAGCTTGAGAAGTTTTGAGTCGTAGACGGATTCACTTGTGGATTTCCATAGCCGAAATTCGGATGATCTCTCCAACCTGAGTTGTACGTGTTCGCGTAAGGATCATATTTCCTTTGTGGTTGACCAGGAAAACCACCTGCTGCATGCACTTGTTCATAGGACTCCTCTTGAAGAGTGGGGCACATATCCGTCGGATGTCCTACTACCGCACAAATCCCACAAGCTTTCACTTGTTGTGTATTACCTACAGCCATTTGACGAACAACGGAGGTTAGACTATCAATTCGTTGCTCAAGTGAAGAAATATTTACCTCATTAACATTCTTGGATGAAAAATCAAGCCTAGTGCCAAATTGTTGGGAGTTAGCCGCCATGTTTGCAATTAAATCCCTTGCAGCTTCGGGCGTTTTGTCCACCAAAGCTCCTCCACTGGCAGCATCGATCATGCTCCTATCAGTAGACATGAGTCCTTCATAGAAGTATTGGATTAGGAGTTGTTCGCTGATTTGATGGTGGGGGCAGCTTGCACATAATTTCTTGAAACGTTCCCAATATTCGTACAGGGATTCTCCATGATTCTGTCTCGCACCACAAATGTCTTTTCTGATGTTGGCCGCCCTTGAAGCTGGAAAATATTTCTCTAGGAATAGTCTTTTCATCTCTTCCCATGTGGTGATACTGCCGGATGGTAGATAGTAGAGCCAATCTTTAGCCAGATCTTTTAGAGAAAATGGAAAAGCCCTTAGATTGATTTGCTCTTCAGTCACTCCAGAAGGTTTCAGACTTGTGCATACCATATGGAATTCCTTTAAATGTTTGTGAGGATCTTCACCTGCAAGGCCATGAAAATTGGGCAATAGATGGATTAATCCTGATTTTAATTCAAAGGAAGTGTTAGCATCTATATTTGGAAAAATTATGCTTAAAGGTTGTTGATTCAAATCAGGGGCCGCAAGCTCTTTCAAAGTTCGATTCCTAGCCATGATTTCCATCGTCAACCTGCACAACTCAAATAAAATATGAAAACTAGAATAATAAAAAAAACTAAGAATAATTACTAAAGTAAATTAATATTTACAAAAAGCACAAAATTAAATTAAAATCATTCCCCGGCAACGGCGCCAAAATTTGGTGTGATGTCGCAAGCACCCAAAAATAAAATCTTACTTTGGAAAAATAAATATGTAGTAGTGTAAGTAAGAGTCGATCCCACAGAGAATGATTAATTTAATCTTATGTTTTTGCAAACAAAAGTTGGGGGGTTTTTTAATTAAAGAAATAATTTAAATAAAACTAATTAAAATAAATATGAAATAAATAAATAAGAAGAAAAAACCTTGGTTTAAGTTAATATCCACCATCAAGAATTTACAACTGATCACTGATGCAAAAATAAATCAATTAATATTTTGAAGATTCACCGTAGAAAGAACTACTCGCAGGTGGAATAATTTTTCTCCTCTCTCCTTAATTTTAGATAAGTAGAGCCACTTGGTCTAAATACCCTTACTAATAAACAACCTCCGGCACTTGCTAAAGATTTAATTTAATAGCAGCATAAAGAATTAGAGAGATCGTTGAACTAAACAACACAAGCCACTTGTCTGCATTTAATTTAGATGAATATTCTTCCTAAGATAAAATAATCTTTTGATCTGCAAAATAATTATTAAACTTAGTTGCTTCACAAATAGCAGTAGATTAATATGAATAATAAACTAGTAGGCCTCCTAGCAATTAAACAAATCAATCATGAAATTAAGCATAGAAGAATATTCAATAATCAAAATATAAATTGAACAATTAAGATAAATTAGATCTCACAGTGTATAAATCTTGATGGCTTCAATCACTTAAACCAAGAAAAAGAATTTAGCTACTCATAATAATAGAGAACACTAAAGAATAGAAGAGAGAATTTTTATTATAATAGAAGTTGTTTTTTACAATGTATCTCAAGCCCTCTATTTATAGGCTCCAAAATCCTCCTAACCCTAGTAGGATTTACAATTAAAAATAAAAGAAAAAGAAAATAATTATTTTCCTAACCCTAATTGGAAGTCTAAATAAAATATTAAAAATAAAATAAAGAATTATTGCATCCTTTTCCAAATTAAAATTGGACTTTTATTCTACTGATTTGTTGCATTGCAGTGTAGAAAATCCAAAATAAAGAAGGAAAAGAACAAAATCTGCCAATCACGCGTCAGCCAATCATGAGGAGAGAGAAAAAGCTGAGAGACAGCCGCCGCCAGCCACGCGTCACGCGTCAGCCGCTTTTATCTTTTTTTTACCGTTGGCGCGTGTATTACACGCGCCCGCTCCAACTGCACACAGCCGCGCATTGCGCGAAGAATGTTTTTCCGCTTAGACCAAAACAGCGTCGTTTCGTTGTGTTGCGTATTCTGTTACTTGCGCGCATGGCGCGGTCGGCTTCTTTCCGGAAATTACATATTCGTCCCCGGTCTTTGCAGATTTTACGAAATTGCCCCCAAAGCTTATTTTTCCTACAAAATAAAATATAAAATAATTAAAAATAATATAAAAATACTAAAAATCCTAAAAACACATAATAATAAATAAAACACCTAAAACACTAAAAATAAATAAAAACACATAAATAAAAATAAATATAAAAATACTATAAAATTACGTAAATTAACATAAATTAACTAAAACCCTATAAAACCTATTAAAACCAAAATAAACTAAATAATTAAACATTTAAGCACACAATAAATATAAAAACTAAGTATTAGGGAATAAAAATATCATATAATTTAGCCCTATCAATAAATATCATTTAAATGTTATAATTATAGATTATAAATATTCATACACACTATAGCACTATTCCAAACATATAAAATGTACGTCAACTTATTAATGGACATCTAAATTTTAATAAGTAGACAATTCATTTTTGAAATTTAGGATTTTAAAAATAATGAAAACTTATTTGGATTGTAATTTAGAGCAATGATTATTATATTTATCATAAATAAATAAATTAACATTCATTCATTAATTAACTATACTTTAAAATTTATTATTTTTTCCCTTATTCTAGTTATATATAGTGTTAAATGTATCTAAAATACATCATTTAACAAGTGTTATAAATATCATTTAAATGTTATAATTATAGATTATAAATATTCATACACACTACAGTATTACTCCAAATTAATACATAAAATGGGCATCTACTTATTAATGGACATCTAAACATTAATAAGTAGAACATTCATTTTGAATTTAGGATATCAAAAATAATAAAAATTTATTTAAATTGTAATTTAGAGCATTAATTATTGTATTTATTACAAATAAATAAATTAACATTTATTCATTAATGAACTATACTTTAAAACTCATTATTTTTTCCCATTATTTTAGTTATATATAATGTTACAATATATCTAAAATGTATTATTTAACAAGTGTTATAAATATTATTTAAATGTTATAATTATAGATTATAAATATTTATACATAATACGGTATTACTCTAAATTAACAGATAAAATAGACTTCTACTTATTAGTGGATATATAAACATTAATAAGCAGTGCATTCATTTTGAATTTAAGATTTCAAAAATAATGAAAACTTATTTGAATTATAATTTAGAGTATTGATTATTGTATTTATTGAAAATATATAAATAAACATTTATTCATTAATATGCATGGTTTAAACTTTAAATTATGATTAGTTATGAGTAATTATTCAATTTTTTTCTTTATTTTTTATAAATAATTTGAATGAATTTTATTTTAGATGACTAATAAAAGAATCTGGATACCCGAATATTCGAATAATCTGTTTATTCGAATAAAATAAAATAAAACCCGTATTCGGATATTATTTCGAATACCGAATAAGGATAACATTTTTAAAATCCGCCAAATACTGGATACGAATATGGATAGCGAATTAATTTTTCGGATACGGATATAACTGTATTCGGATTTGTTTATATCCGTTTACACCCTTACCGTCCGCAGTTGAAATTTCAAAATAGTGTCGTTTCCTCGAGTACGGCCTAATATTCATCGTCCGCAGTTTAATACTATACTGCAGATGGTGAGTGTATTAAATGCATGTTGGGATTATTTTGGATATTTAATCTCATCCGCAGCATTAAACTGCGGACGAGAGTCATTTAAACCGTCAGATCTCGGCCTAGATGACTGAGATCTGTTATAAAAATAAATCTTTTTTTATAACGTTGTCAATGAATTAGTCTTATATATATATATATATATATATATATATATATATATATTATCACTCTACGACTCTACCTAACCAAATAAAACATAAGGACAACTCTACAAATACAATATTAAAATACTACATTCATCTTAACCATTAAAAAGTAGGGTATGACACGAATTTCAATGTCGTGTTTTATTTTTTAATTATTAAAATAAATATAATATTTGAATATTATGTACTTATATTTATTCAAAATACAAAGATCTGTTATGTTATATACAATTTACGACTTAAAGGACGATTATTCTTTTTCTTTTCTTTTCTTTTTTCACATTTTTCCTCAGACATGAAAAAATGAATGAGATTGTTATACTTTAAGGCGTCGAATTAGATTTGTTCTGTACTACAATCATTATGATTCAGTCAAACATCAAATTTGGATCTTAATTAATTGAAATATAATTAAAATAATAATTTTAGCGCTAAATTTATCATTTCAACACAAATATATAACTTTTATTGTGTCAATTTGTTGTCATCTGTTGTTCCATTTTATACATTGTATTTCTTGTAATTTTTATTTAATTATAAATAAATAAATAAGGATTAAATAGCAATAATAAATAAAAATAATGCAAATGTCACAATAGAATTAAACTCGACTATTGATGACGTCGTGTTAAAATGAATGCCATTATTATGGAAAGTGTAAGTTGCAATATCCTTGTCAATATACTCTCAGTACGTACATTTTCCGTTATTATGGAAAGTGTAAGTTGCAATATCCTTGTCAATATACTTTCAGTACGTACATTTTGCTGCTTAATTTCTAGACATGAAAATGGATTGCAATTGACTACAGCAATTGGTGTCCAACTCGTAGAGCTCTAAATCTAGCCATTTAACTGAACAGATAACACAAAATCTTAACAAAAAAATAAAAACAAATAAAAATAGGCTAGCTGTTTGACTATAAAGATACAATGATTATTTAATAAAATTTAATATTTTTACAAATAAAAGCGATAGTTTCATAAAATTTCGAACACATAAATAGTAAATAGGTCTCACACTTATATAATTAAGGTTTTGTAAAAATATCAAATTCTACTTGTAAAAATATTAAATTTTTTATTTAATTTAATTACTTGGCCAATTTCTTTAATCGCATCACGTGAAAGTAAAAGTTAAATAATAAACCAAGATTACATCAAAATTTCTATTTATGCATCTATTACTAATTACGGCTACGATTTGAAGATGGAGAATTAGAGTGCATAAATAATTATGGTTAACCACATCAAGAATCCACGACATTTTCGTGAAAAACATATTAATATTGATCGATACTTTAAGTTGGTTGGCAGCGTTTAATGGTATATATGTTCGGACAGTTCGGTTATCAACTGAGTACTTTGTAATATCTCAATTCTACATTAAAATATGGGAGAAAAAATTTATTTATATATAAAAAAAAATTAAGTTACTAATTAGCACATATAGTCATGACATTTTCAAAAGCATTATAGCGGTCTAATATGATTTTAAAAAATATTATTATACTAATAGTTTTTAAGGTCTTGTTAAGATGGATTTAATTTGACACGGACTCAAAATTTGACCTAAAAATTATTTTGGATTCAAGATATGACTCGGGCTATTACATATGGTATCAAACCAACCTCTCAAAAACTCATATTGGATATTCGATCAATCGAATTACCGAAAGTGAGAACACGAAACCAACCAGTATTATTCCACAATAATTAGAGAGACAAAAATCTATGAGTTGTGTGTGTGATCGATTCCATTCTAACAGGGACGTCCAAAATTTTAAGTAAGAAGTTTATAACCAACCTAATCCTAAATTGAAATAAGTGCAAATAATTTGTCTTTTTATAAAAAAATTAAGTAATTATTAATAATAATAGTTTCAGTCATGACTTTTTGCCTATATATTGAGAATTAAGATATTATTAGGCTAATAATTTTAAAATTTTAGTTGGATAAATTTAATTCAATTTAAACATGAGATTTAAATCAAATTGTTAATATTTAATAGTATTTTTACAAATTTAAACGTACCATACTAATTTAATACATAACATTTGAACCTCAAATATCATATTTATAATAAATTAAATAAATTATGTTTAAAATAACATACTTCTACATGGTACTAAATCTATATAATAAAACAGAACCTATTTTGAATCTAAAATCACAAATACGATTCAGATTTTTACAACTTAATCTAATAACTCACATTTTATCACACAAAATTTTTTTCGATAATAATAATAGTAGTAGTAGTAGTAATAATAGTAGTAGTAGCAGCAACAGCAGCGACAACAACAGTAATAGTAGTAGTAATAATAATAATAATAATAATAATACCGATAATAATAATAATACTGATAATAATAATAATAATAATAATAATAATAATAATAATAATAATAATAATAATAATAATAATAATAATAATAATAATAATAATAATAATAATAATAATAATAATAATACCGATAATAATAATATTTATAATTTTTATATTTTATAATTTTCTTAATAATAATACAGATAATAATAATATATTTATTTTTTAAATTTTAATTTATTTTTTTATTATATCATGTATTCAGACACGAGCAATTATTAATCTATATAATAAAACAGAGCGGCTCAAATCCCAATGTTTCAACAACCAACGGCCTCAAATCAATTTAGACTTCAACATCCAACAGTCTAAAATTATTTGGGACTTCAACATCCAACGATCACTAATCTATCTCTCATTTTTCCTCCCAATTCAACATCTTTTTTTCAAAAATCTATCCATTCACATTTTCCGCTCAAATCAAATTCACTACTATAATAATAGTAACAACAACAACAACAACAACAATAATAATAATAATAATAATAATAATAATAATAATAATAATAATAATAAATAAATAAATAAATAAATAAATTGCACGTAAACAACACGGGTCACCCTTTTAGCATTGACGTCATTTTCTTATTTTTCGAGTATTGCGATCATTATGTTTTTACATGCAAATTGATTTGAGCGAAAAATCATAACGACGGTTTAGATTTATTCTAATTGATTTATCAGTTATTTTAGGTTGTAAAGAGTCTTTAGGTAATAGAGTATTTTTGAAATTTTAATCTACGTCGTGCCTTCAGGCATGGGTAATTACGTGTCATCTCTCTGTTATTTTTGCAGGCTATATCGAGAGCAACTATTGTAGTAGGCTTTAACTCATGGTATGAGAATTTTTTGTCCAATTTCAAGAAAAAATATAGATAAAAAAATATTATGGTGATACAATTTAGTTGTTGCTATGGCAATACTTTTTTGTTTGGACTTAAATGACTCATTTATATTTTTGGGTATATATACAAAAGTCTTTCTTTTGAATTTTTACATTTTTTTTTTCTTATTGGATCTCATCAAATGGTTTGCAGTACTACCCTTTTTTTTCGTAAGAAATACTGTTCATGTATCATATTGATCGATGGTTAGAGATACTTGAGGCAAATAAATGCTGCTAAACTTCTCATTCCTTTTTGTCAATAAAAGAAAAGTGTGTGGGATACCCGAAAATACTATATTATACATATTTGAGGCCGCTATCGTCAATCAATTAATTACTTAAATCTGTCAAAAATTAATTTTAAATTAAAAATGAATAACACACTAATATTTGCCTAAAATAAGCTATGACTGAATTAAGTATTAATATTTTTTTATTAATAGTTAGACTCTTAGTTCTATTATGAAACTGAGAGTCCACTACAGTTTTAAATTTTTTAATTTAAAAATATTAAATATAATATTCAACTGTTATATTAGTTGTATCGTACTTTCAAACACGAGTTATCCTTAATACTTATATAATACCGAGCAATAATTATGTTCACCGCACGCGTAGGCCGGTGTAGGGTTCATATTCTGTCTCTGTTTTATTTATTTATTATTATTTATGAAATGTAGCATGCTTATGCTAAAAAATAGGCCTAGATCTAAATTCTTCAAGAAAGCTCCATGTTGGGATATGGAGAGTGACATCACTCGTAAACTATCCCTCACGATATGTCAGATCCAAATTACTCCCTCCATTCCTAAATAAATGAGATTTTTTCACATAAATTAAAAAAGTTATTAAATAATCGTAATATGAATAAAAAATAATTAATAAAAATTAAAATATCATTATTTTAAAAAGAAAAAGAGAAAAAAAATAGCCTAAAAAAGATGAAAGAGAATTAAAGAGAATATTGATATTTAGGAATAATTAAAGAAACAGTGTAATTAATGTGTCTATGAAATTTGAAAATGTCAATTATATAAAAATAAAAATAACTCTTTAAAACTATGTTTATTTAAGAATGAAGGGAGTAAAATATTTGCAATAATGGTATTAATTTAATCCAATTTTCTAAACCGGCCAGCCACAAAATACATTATGCTAAACCAGGACCCAAACAGCATCTTATTCCCATTATTTGGAGCCCACCAACCTAAACCGCACATGCCGTTGACTACATCTATTGGCCAATCATGTCTAGTCGTTGTTGTGATCCAACGGTCCTTAACATATTCAGAAATTTAGTCAATAGGGATAGAGAATGGTCATTTCTTTTGAAAAATAATATTTTTAATACCAAAAATAGTAATGCAAACAATATTTATGACACACTTGTATTATATACGAAAAAGTATAAGTTTATAAAAATTAATAACAAAATAGATGATAAAATATATTTTAATTATTAAATAATAGAACCTGATATAAAAATTCATGTCATATCTCATTTTTTAATTATTGAGATAGATATAGTATTTAATTTTATATTTAATTTTTATGTCTGTAATAGTGTCCATTATATACTCCATAAAACAATATAATTGTGTTGTATAATTGCATTGGATTAATATTTCTGCGATTGAAAATATAAACGTCTTTGTAGAACTAAAGATATTTTAATTTAACACTGAGAATACTATTTCATTGTGCGAATATGCAATATACATTTTGTTTTTGATTTTTTGTTTTTGATTCTCTTAGAATTGACATTTTCACATAAAAATAATAATATTTTAATATGATCATTCTTGCACGAGTAGTGAGTAGATCTCATATTCATGTGAAAAAAATTAAGAAATTGATATTTTTAAAACTAATTTAATATTTTCGAAAGATCAAATGAGACTCACTCGCGAAAATATCAAATCAATTTGTGAAAATATCAATTCCGTATAAAATTGATATTTTTACAAGCTAATATGATATTTTAACAAGATCAAATGGCACCCACTTGTAAAAATATCAAATTAGTTTATAAAAATATCAATTCTCCAATATTATTTTTCCTATTTTTTAGCTATTAATATTATTAAAAAAAATATTACTATTAGAAATCTAGAATAATTATAAATTTAATAATATTTTATATTTTAGTAAAAGACAATTAATATTTTAAATTATACTTATTGTTCTAACTATAGTAATTACTTTTTTTTCATTTTTTTGTTTTAAGAATAATAAGTTGTTTGAATGGAACGGGGTACATTGACCGATTGAGATTATACCTACCTACACAGGAGACTATTTTCGGCAAAATACCAAAATGGAAATGCTTGTTTGTGGTTCTTTTTCTTTGGCTTTGCCATAAAAGGAAGGAGGATTGACATACATAACCTACCTTACCAAAGTAGGTAGTTTCTCTCTCCTCTATGTTCTCTCTCTCTCTCTAGAAATGTTTTTAAATGTTCTTTCCACCTGAGCCTGGCTTGAGATCTTGGACAACTAAACAAGGCTCCAAATTGTTACTGTCACCTGAAAAAGCTCCACGGCTGATACCAACCTTTTTTCCCTGTAGTCTTGTTCTTGTTGGTAGATTCTCTTTCCTTTTTTAGGTTTTTCAACTTTTTTTTTCTTTTTATTGTTGAGGACATATAAACTTTGACCAAAGAGGTTGGCATGAACTAGGCTTGCAAAATATTTCCGTTTGGCCTAATTTGGTCTAGGTCTGATTTTGACAGATTGGACTTCTTAACAAAAATTTGGCGTTTTGAGGCTTGTAGGTCAAGTCGGGTCTTGGTTCATGTCATTTTCTGTAATTTTTTATAACCAAGCATTTATAACAATATGTAATTATGTATAAACTTGATAGTAGAATAATAATTTTTGAAGAAACAAAATACGAGGCAAAATCTCCTTAAGAATGCATATAATTTATTAGTTTTTTGAAAGATATATATTCTTATATCTTAATTTTTCATTTTGTTTTTCTCACCCTTAGTCTGTTTAGTTGCAGTGGGAGACAAAGATAGGTAGATGGTAAGTGGACTACCTTTTTAATATCTTAAACATATAACAGATTGAATGTATAACTATTTTATTATTAGTTGAATATAGATAAATACTTCTAAGACAAAAACGATACTTACAATAATAATAACATATTAATTAAAGATCACTTTATAACAGCGTCCTATAAGCTAGGCTGGACCAGACTTTTTTCAGGCTAGGGCGAGCCAAACTTTAGTGTTCAAACAACTGCTTTTTTATAGCATGCAGGCCAGGCCTAAACGAGTTGGGCCTTGACCAGGCCGAGCTCAGGTCAGCTAGCATCAACTAAAGACATTTAAATGTTAGAAATTGATATTTTTACATTATCTATCTTATATAAACACTGAATAACCGGTCTCATATCCATGTTAGAGATGTTCATGTGAAAAATATATCAATTTTCTCAAATTTAAATATATTTTTAACAATTGGTAATTTTGTTAAAGCATTATTAGGAATTAAATATTTTAGTTTCAAAATATTTTTGACTGAAGTAATTTTTTTTTGTATATTTCAAAACTTCATTGACTTTATATATTTTGTTGAATCTCTTGCAAATAACTAATTTGTCCCTAAAGAGTTGAAAATGAAATTGAAAACCCCATATTACAGTACTACACAACTGCTTAAAAATCTTAATTTCCATAAGTTTTATTTTCGGTAAAATATTCTTATAATCACGTAGCTAAACTCTACAATAAAAATAATCTGTGAGCCATAGGTAAGACCCGGTAGTATCTGTGAAATCAAGAGTTTTATTTTAATGCTAATTATGAATATTTATTTTACTCATATCCTGAAAACGGCCGCTAAAAAACAAAAAATAAAATAAAATAAAGCATTGAGAACTTATGGACCTATAATTAACCATGTTCTAATGTCTCATCCTTTGACTAGACCTGACAAAAAAAGCTCGGGCTCGCGGGCCGGGTCAGGCTGATTCAAAAAAATTAGGCTATGAACTTCTATTTTTCAGCCCAAAAAAAATTGGGCGTTTTGGCCCAGCTCGTGACCCATTTTTTTTGTCTTTTCTTATTTTTATTATTTGATATTGTTGGCAAGAAAAAAATGTTAACTTAAAAAATGAATCAAGTAGAGAATTATGAAAAATATAAGAGTAAATTCTAACATGTAATTTTAAATAATAATATAAAAAAATTTATGAATATTATATATATATTACCTTTAGTCTTTTTTTTACTCTCTTATCTTTAATATTAATATTATATATATATATATATTTATCAATTAATTAATCACAAGATTAGTTACATTTTAAGTTATATTACTATAAAATTATTGATTATTTTATTTACTAACACTATTAAATGATTATGTATAAATTATGTGTTATAATTGCAAATAATTAGAGTTAATATTTATTTTAAATTATGTATTATAGTTGTAAATATATATATATATTTTAAAAATAAATTATTTATAAAAAAAAATTAATTAAAAAATCCGTGAGCCGACCCGGCCCAGGCGGGCCACGAACTTAAGATTTTTAGTCCGACAAATTCTAGGCCTTTTTAGCCTGGTCCAAAATTGGCCCAGCCCGACGAAGTCTGGCCCGTTTGCCACCTCTACCTTTGACTATCATAATATATATTGTCGACGGTTTTTTTAATAAATTAAACTTTTAAACGAAATAATTACTTAATATTGTATAGAACTTTGAGTGTGTAATTGCACCTTGCCCATTATATTATACATTATTTTTCTTAAATATTGCATAATTCCTTTTTTGACCCTTCATCAAGTTGTCCTATGCCCGTAAGATTGAATTGCATTATAAAATTACGGAAATTTAATAACGAGACCAGATTAGGTATGCTTGAGCCCCCATAGACGTCCCATATCTCTACATTGTCGTCAGTTCGTCTTCTTGTGTAAATATAAGAATTAGGCGCCAAAATAATGGACCGTCCCTTATATTGCTAATAAATATTCACTACTTTATACTCAAGGACGAAGTTAAATTTATTATTCATTAGGGTCAAAATATTTTGAGGTTATTTGACGGAGATTCCTCCGAGTTATTTTTTTTGTGTGATAATTTTACACTTTTGAATTATATATTTAAAACATGTATTTGATTAAAATATCAAAGTAATAAATAATAACATTATATATATATATATATATATATATATATATACATATTTCCCTTTTTGTGCCGCTATCAAAGTACCGATTGCAAAAAATAAAATATATACAAAAGTCGCTAACATAGTTAACAGGTGGAGTAATCTTTTTTTTTAAAAAATAAAATAAATAAATTGATGTCCTACCCGTTAACATAGTTAACGGATGGAGAATGAATTTGGAGATATTTAAGCTTTTTTTTTTCCCCAAAGTAAAAAAAAAAAAAAATCGTTAATGTCCTATCTGCTAACATAGTTAACGGGTGAAAAATGAATTTGGAGATTATTTTTTTTTTAAAGTTTTTTTTTTAAAAAAACTCTTAAATAAGTGAGATTTTTTCGCAGGAATTAAAGAAACTATTAAATAATTGTAATATGAATAACAAATAATTAATAGAGACTAAAATATTCTTATTTTGGGAAGAAAAAAAAAACAAAAATTATCTAAAAAAGATGTGAGAAGATTAAAGAGAGTATTGATGTTCAAGGTAATTAAGAAAATAGTGTAGTCAACGTATTCTAAAAATTTGGAAATCTCAATTATATAAGAATAAAAATAGCTATTCAAAACGACACTTATTTAAGAATGGATGGAGTAAAATTTTTGCAATAATGGTATTAATTTAATCCAATTTTCTAAACCGGCCAACCACAAAATACATTATGCTAAACCAGGACCCAAACAGCATCTTATTCCCATTATTTGGAGCCCACCAACCTAAACTGCACATGCCGTTGACTACATCTATTGGCCAATCATGTCTAGTCGTTGTTGTGATCCAACGGTCCTTATCATATTCAGAAATTTAGCCAATAGGGATAGAGAATGGTCATTTCTTTTGAAAAATAATATTTTTAATACCGAAAATAGTAATACAAATAATATTTATGACACACATGTATTATATACGAAAAAATATAAGTTTATAAAAATCTATAATATAAAATAGAGAGACTCAAATCTCAAGATTTTAATATTTAATGGTCTCAAATCAATTTAAACTTCAATATCTAATAGTATAAAATCATTTAGGGCTTCAATATTTAATGGTCACTAATCTATCTCTTATTTTTCTCCATAATTCAATATATTTTTTTTAAAAATCTTTCCACTCACATTTTTCGTCCAAATTAAATTCACCACCATACTATAATAATAATAATAATTAATAAATAATAGTAATAATAATAATAATAATAATAATAATAATAATAATAATAATAATAATAATAATAGAAATAATAATAATAATAACAATAATAACTATAATAATAGAAATAATAATAATAATAATAATAATAATAATAATAATAATAGTACTAATAATTATAATTATAATTATAACAATAGTAATAATTATTATTATGATAATAACAATAGTAACAATAATAATTATAATAATAATAATAATAATAATAATAGTAATAATAATTATAAAAATAGTAATAATAATAATAATAATAGTAATAATAATTATAAAAATAGTAATAATAATAATTATAATAATAACAATAGTAACAATAATAATTATAATAATATTATAATTATTATTGTTATTATTATTATTATTATTATTATTTCTACTACTACTACTACTACCATTACAAGAAAAACAGCTATTAGCGACCGACCTTTAGCGACTGACTTTGGTCGCTAAATTGGGTTGCATAAAATCTAGTCGCTAGAGTGTATATTAGCGACCGCCAACAGCGACCGGATCATCAGCGACCGATATTTCGTGACCGCATCGGTCGCTAAAGCCTAATTAGCATTGTACTGACGTGACACCACATAATGGCGACCAACATTAGCGACCGACGTTTTTGCGACGGTAATTGCGACCGCTTATTAGTGACCACTAGGAGTAATAGCGACTGGGACATGTCAGCGACCGATTGTTTTAGTGACGGAGATTATTATTAGCGATCGTCCTTTAGCGACCGAATTCGGCGCAAATAATAATAAAAAAAGGTTTTTTTTTTGTTTTTTTGATTTCCCTATTTTTTGTAACCTGTATTAAAATCCAACACAACAGAATAAGATCTTATCTAGATCTCCAAGCAAATACTAAATTCATTCCAAATAATGACATAAAATCAACATCCATTAATCTAAATACATATATATACAACAAATCCCAAAATTACAATAATATTTTCGATCGTGCATGTGGTACAACATAAAATGAGCACAAAAGAGAATACAGGAAAAATATTTAGCTCATGCATCATCGAGATATAAGGCTGCTACGTATGTTCCTGTAACAAAAAAAAAAAAAAAAACATGTTTGAAACATCTAAATATATAGTACTTTTGAGTGATTAATTTAATAATAGCAATTGATAAGATTACCTCGTCATGCGAAGACTCTTCCCGGTCTGTCTGACTTGCTGCTGTCGCCACTACATTAGAAAAGGACTCGGGACTCAGCGCCTTCAGATGATCTTGCATTTCACGCAGGAGGGCAGGATCTCTACATATGGCTCGAACACACTCAGCAACATTATGTGTTGTCGGATTGTATGATACTTGCGTAGAGTGGCTACCCGAGCTGCCAGAAGGACTAATAATCGGCCGTCTTCGCTGTCCTTGGCCCATGACAAAATTCTTCTTTACAATCGATGCCCATTCCCATAACTCTTGATCAATTGACGGACGAGGACTGCTAGGGGGATACCGCTCGTCCATTAATTGACTGTAAGTGTCCTGTAATAAAGTTATAGATTCATTAGTTACAAGTAAATAATCAAGATTAATAGTAACATCAAAGAATTATAAACAAGTAACGTAGATAAAAACATACCTGTATCCGCAAAGCATTAGGCAGACCATCACGGGTCGCCACATACACATCCAACCAATTTACAGTCTGGCTTTCGGATCCACAAGACTACAAATATGACAAGTGTATAAATATATGTTTATATAATGCAAATGCATACTAATAAAATAAATATATGGCCGTAAACATAAATAAACTACTATATAACAAACTCTGTACCTTTTGAGCAAAATATTCCGCCTGTAATATACTACCACCTTTATATGTACTCTTTGGCTTTTCCCTTTCAAGTACACCAGCGGATCTGTTCCTAGCAGTAGTCTTACCTTTCCTTGCCCATTCCTCACTCTGCCACTGCTGTCACATCTCAGTCCATATATCGTGTGAGCACCACCACGGGACATACTCATGCATATACTCCTCAGCATGGCCAGAATGGTCTATGTCAGCATTGTGGAGTGCCTTTTCCCGCTTCTTCTTTATATTGTCTTTTGTTCGAACGACACACTTTTGCCAGAACAGTGTCTGTATAACACTGTTTTATGCCTCGTCCCATTTGTATCTTTTCTGAAATTAAAATACAATAATAACATTAAAATAGTTCTATTATAATTTGATAATAGTAAACATTGGTTGAATAGAATATCTGTAACTTAGGAAAAAAATACCTGAAACTCCTGCCAAAAAAATAGCTGGCCCACGTAACAGTTGGGGTAGGCCAGTTTTGCAGGCACAGTTGTGCAATACATTTAACAACCTTAATATTTGCAAAATCACTGAAATATACAATAATTTACATTAATATATATACAACAATAATAAAATTTTATTATACTACTATATGGTTAATTAATAACTTACGTGTTGTCAGGATCAGGGCGAATTTGCAATGGAATGCGGTCATCTAGATTATCTGGGGCCTTGGGGATCTGATTTGGACCCCGACCTAAACCGCGCTTTCTAGGCAGTGCTGAAGATGACATCTATTTAAAAAAATGACATATTAAATGTAAATGATTATGACATGCATGCAATAGTTTATGGCAAGTCAACAATATATAAAACATGTGTGCAATTATTAATGATAAGTGTATATAAAACATGTATATTAAACATACATTTTAATGAAACTTGTTGTCAGATTCAAAATTATTTTCACCAATATATGGAGAATCATAACCATCGCATATTTCAGATTCAGTGTCGGTGTCACTTAAAAACTCCTCCTCCTCAGTATTACTGTCATCTAACTGCTGTACTAAATCGGGATCCAATTCATCATCATCACCTCCACCCTCTAAATTGTTGAGTTGATTGTTGTCATCGACATTTATTATAAGAGGGTTATGTAACGTCTCCTCTTGGTAGACTTCTTCGTCTAGTGATTGGACACGATTGCGTGCGGGAGTATGAATGATAACTTGCCAATCTGTAGGCGGTCTATTCCTTTTTCGAATAGGAGTAGAGTGTAATATACTTGTTGTGTTTGAGTTGGCAACACAAATGGTGCATTCATATATGTCCTTTTGTTGAGGTCAATTTCAACTATTCCATGTCGATCAACACGTATGCCTTTTTCTGAATCAAACCAATGACACTTAAACAGATTAATCTGATCTCCGTAGGTACTCTTGTACGACAACTCAATAACGTCCTCCAACTCCCCATAAAAGGCACGACCAACCTCATTGTAACAATCTCCTTGAACAAACACTCCAGTATTACCGATGACATATGGCTTCGTATGAAAGTCATAGCCATTTACTTTATAACCATTGCGAGTAACTTGGTCCCTGTCTGGGCCCATGGCTAAGACTTATACATTTGAATTAATTGTACCATCATTAAGAACCTACAATTGTTAAATATATTGTTATAAGTGTTTCATAAATTAAATAAAATGAATTCGTACTAATTAAGTCATACTTAATTAAGTTAAATAACTTACTTTGTCCTTCAACCACTTTGAAATTTTTTGATCACGACTCAGTTCAACTTCTTTATCAGTGATGTCGTGCTGATTTATTATTCACTCAGCATCGTATGTTCTACATGTACATTATACATATTATTAACTCGGCATAGAATGTTAAATAATGAAATTATAGTATATGAGATTTAAGTTAAATATGAGTTTTACATGCATACCTCACAAAGTTGTCAATCTTCTTGCAATTGAGAATAATGTAAGTATGTGCCGCATGTAATTCTGCCTCAGATAGGAATATGCATTTTTCTTTACCATAAGCGTGCCTAGGTAAACCAAATACAGAAAGTTGACCATTAAGTTCAACGTTGCCCCCATCATCATGTCTTGGAACTCGATTAACCTTTGTCAAGACCTCGTCGGGGAAATAGTCTGAAACAAATGTAGATATCTCATCAAAACTGTACGCCTCACATATCGACCCCTCGATGTAAGCTCTGTTTTTTACCTTCCTCTTAAGGTTTCCCATCACCCTCTCAAAAGGATACATCCATCTATATTGAATTGGACCACCACAACAAGCTTCATAAGATAGGTGGATTTGCAAATGCTCCATGGAGTCAAAAAACATAGGTGGAAATATTTTTTCGAGTTTACATGTGATCTCAATGATGTTCTTCTCAAGTATGTCCATGTCATTTGCATTTAACGTTTTTGAGCATATGTCTTTGAAAAAATGACTAAGCTCAGTCAAAACATCCCAAACTGTTTTATCAAGCAAGTCCCGAAATGTTATAGGCATGAGTCTCTCCATGAACACGTGGCAGTCATGACTCTTCATCCCTTGTATTTTCCCACCTGTAACACACCTTGCAATGTTTGACGCATATCCATTTGGTAGTTTCAGAGACTTAATCCATGCACATACATCTTCTACCTGCTTTTTGGATAAGGTGTACTTTGCATGAGGTTTGACTATCTTTCCATTAGGTGATTGATAAAGCTCTAAACCAGGACGCTTACAAATATCTTTCATATCCAACCGTGCCTTATCATTATCTTTTGTCTTGCCCTTTACACCCAGCACGGTGTTAAATATATTGTCGAACACATTCTTCTCAATATGCACGACGTATAGATTATGATGAATCAAGTTTGTAGACCAATAAGGTAATTCCCAAAATATGCTTCTCCGAACCCAATTGTGAGACTCACTAAACCCATTGATTATTTCTAAGCTAGCACTCTTACCAAATGGGATTATTGGCAATCTCATCACACGGTCATGTACCTCTGTCCCAGACAATCGTGCTACAGGCATATCATTCTCTACTTTTTCTTTTCTGAAATTGTCTCTATTTCTTCGAAAAGGGTGATCTATTGGCAAAAAACGACAATGACAGTCAAACCAGCAGGGTTTTTGACCATGTGGTAGAGTGAAAGACTTTGTATGCTCTATACAATATGGACAAGACATCTTCCCATGTGTACTCCATCCAGATAACATACCATAAGCAGGAAAATCACTGATAGTCCACATAATCGTTGCCCGAAGATTGAAATTTGTTTTCGTCGAAACATCCCAAGTTTGTACTCCATCCGTCCACAATATCTTCAACTCGTCTATTAGAGGTCTCAAGTAAACATCTAGATTCTTTCCAGGACTCTTGGGACTAGGAATCATGAGTGAAAGAAACAAGTATGGTTGTTTCATACACATCCAAGGAGGCAAGTTGTAAGGAGTCACAATCACAGGCCAACAGGAGTACATAACAACTGAGTGACCGAAAGGGTTGAAACCATATGTTGATAATCCAAGTCTCACATTTCTTGGTTCTAATGCAAACCCAGGATGTGCAAATTTGAAATCTCTCAAAGCCTTCCCATCTGTTGGATGGTTAAGTTCTTCATCTTTAGCTGGAGATCTCGCATGCCAAGTCATATGTTCAGCTGTTCTTGAAGACATGTACAATCTTTGTAGCCAATGTGTAATTGAAAAATACCGTAAAATCTTAAAAGGTATATTTTTCTTTTTCGTAGTCTCACCCTCTTTATTAGGCTTAAACTGATCATGACTGCACAACGTGAACTCTGTTTTCTGTTTGTTTTTCTTATAAAACAACATGCAATCGTTCGGACATGCATCGATCTTTTGTTATCCAAGACCCAACTTCTTCACCATTTTCTTACAAAAGTAATAGCTATCAGGCAATTTTTCACCGTCAGGCAACATACTCTTAATGGCCTTTAAGAGCGACTCAAAACACTCGTGGCTCATGTTGTGACCAGTCTTGATGTTAAGTAACGTCGCCACTGCAGACAACGTAGTTTGCTTGGTGCATCCAGGCCACAATGGTTCGCTACCCTCCTCTAATAAAGTAAAGAACGCTTTGGCATCAAAATTCGTAACTTGCTCTCTAGCTTGTTCCCAATCAAAATCTGGCTCTGCAATATCATGAACCATGTCATTCATACGGTAGGTACAACTGCCTGGATTTTGTCCCTGTGTGATGACACTCCCTCTTTTCTGTCCATGTGCCTACCAACATTCTTCATAATTTTTCATGAACCCTTTAACAAGTAAATGATATGCGACCAAATCTCTGTTCGCATAATTAACATTCTTACACTTCAGACAAGGGCATCTTATCTTGTTTTGAGCATCGACACATTCTTTGTGACTATATGCATAATTCAAAAACACTTCGCAACCAGTTCTAAATTCAGTTGTAGCACCTATCTGAACATTTGACTTTCGTCGCCTCATCTAGCTACGGTCTGAATAGAAATCCATTATAGTATGGGGTACCTATTTTGACAAGATTTACTGTATTAATTAAATTGTGTTGTTGTCATTAGGTATGTGCTATATGCATGAATACTACATATCTTCAAGGGTCAGGCTTTTATCTCATTCTTAGATGCGTCTCCTCACTAGTGTCAACACCTCGAGCATGTTTCTTCTGTTTCAAGAAAATTTCGGCAGCACCTCGCCATGGTCTCTAATCACACGAAATAGACCAAGACAACTTAGTCTAAGTATGCACTCAGAGAACATGTCGAGATACTAGCCAAAAAAATCCTCAAAAAAAAAAACGGACTCAAGTCATTGACACCGGCCTAAATGAGAGATGGAATATCTAGGAATAGTCCTAAACTGGGGACTATTCGACATTCACTCTTAATGAGTGAATGTCGAACGGGTTTCTAAGCTCCTAATGTTACATGCACTAGTATTCAGTTTATTTTAGATGGGGTAAACTAAGCAAATGCTACTTAGTTTATTTATTTATTTATTTATTATTATTATTATTATTATTATTATTATTATTTTTATTGTCGACGCCGGGAAAATCGTCTTCTTTTAGTAATAACTACCGTTTCCAATTTTAGCCTTTTGATTACGATGTGATTTTTGGAAAAGATCGGCACAAGTGTCGACGGAATTTGAAAGATCGATTTTATGATGAGTCAATTGACCAGAGTCGCCAGTTGGTATATTTGCAATGGATGTACCAACTCATCCGAGTTTTAATTTTTGCAATCGTAATGGCTCATATGTGACTCCTAATTAGTTGGTCCGCTAACCGAGATTCATAGAGTTCGGGGGCTTGCTTAAGCGAGGGGAAGGTGTTAGGCAACCCCCGACTTCCGTGAAACACGGTTACCGTTATCTTAATGCTTTCCTTTCATTTAAATCCTAAAATGTGTGTTTGTGCACGTGTGCCTATGAAAATCGTTGGAATGCTTTATTTCCGAAAGTACTTCTGAAATCTCGTTGACCCTATGCACGAAGGATTCGTTTCGTTTTGAAAAGTTCATTCTTTAAGTTTTCGATTTTTTTGCTAACAAAATCTTTAATGATGACATTCGTGAAATAAGGTTTTCAAATCTTTCGTCAAATAAGAATGGAGCTCGTCCGATACTTTCAATTTTATTTTAGCCTCCGATCTAATATCCTAGTTTGCTTGATTTTATGAAAAGCTTCATCGTTTCATTCCAAAATCCTTTTTTCGTGTCGAAAAAGAAAATCTAGCATTAAAATAACATTGAGGTTATTCCTGGGCATGTGAGTCATCCAAATAATCCCAAACGCCCTCAATCGCAGATTTCACTATTACGGGGCCTTAAACCTGATTTCGATTCGATACCGTTTTAAGTCCCGATATTTACATATGTACAAAAATGACCCATTGTCATGACTACATACACCAAAAATTGTCCATCTTCGGAATTTGATCACGAGGATCTCATTCCTAGGCTCACAATCCCCAAAATCACCACACGACCATATAAGGGAAAGCTTAACAACACTAGAGTTATTACTATACCACAAGGACTGAAAATTGCAAATAACAAACTATGAACTACAAATTAACGCAACGAAGTACATATCACCGTACGGATGTCATCGGGACATTAGGAGGAGATTTTGTTCCGACGGAACCCTCACTAATAATTCCTAATCCACGGATCCTCAATAATACAACAAAATACTACATTTAAACGACCCAAAAAACAAGAGATTATGATAATGAAACTAGCTAAAACTTCAATAATAAACCCTTTTCACCTTGTAATACGTAAAGAAAACGCCTTATATTCCACTATCAAGTAAATAACACGAGATTGGCTAAGTATTTGAGCAACAAAAAATCAAATCTCCTATTTTTTTGGCCAACTCGTGGCCTTCTCTCTCTAAAACCTCGCTTTCTATCTTTATATTTCCTATTTTTTCTTCCTTTTCTCTCTCTCGGCCGAGCAAATGGCGATGTATAGTTGACTGGGGGCAGCCGCAGGTGCATCTGCGGCTAACTGCAGATCCATTTGCGGCTGTCTGCAGTAGCCGTTTGAGCCGCCGCCTCGGCTGCCGTGTGTTTTCTCGAGCCACGAAAAATACAACTTGTCATTGGCCGTAGATGCATCTGCGGCTGCCCGACTTCCTTTTCTTGATTTTCGTGTCACGCAGTCTTAAATCACTATTTTTTGCTGTATTATTTCGGAAGGATGTTACTTGATATAAAAACTGCTCTTTGTGCTTGGTTTCCAGGGGGCGCTGCCCCCTTACACCCCCGCCAGCTCACCGGCGAGTTAGGCAGCTGCTCGCTCACCGGGGAGCGAGACCCTCGACTACCATAAGCGTAGTGGCCATTCGTCGTCCTTGGTGATCCAATCAAGTTTTTCTTAATCAGCTGTTTGCCTTATCTCAAGTAATCTGATGCTCGTTGTTCTTTGTGGCGGCTTTGACCGTAAGTTGTTGTAGTGGCTTCGTGTTGGGGTCCACCTTCCTTTTCGCATGTCGGGTAAAGTGATGATTTTGCACTCCTGTCAGGGTTAGTATAAAAATGCAAAATTTTGGGTGTTTACAATTATTATTATTATTATTATTATTATTATTATTATTATTATTATTATTATTATTATTATTATTATTATTATTATTATTATTATTATTATTTTATTTGTTACTATTAGTATTAGTGTTATTATTATTATTATTAGTATTAAGAGTATTTTTTTTTAATTTAGTATTAGTAGTATTTTTATTTTTATTATTTAGCAGTAGTTGTATCATTATTATTGGTAGTAGTAGTTTTCTTATTATTAGTGTTAATAGTTTTCTTATTATTAGTAGTATAAAGTGATCCCATCTATTTTTGTCGTCGCATCCTTATACTACATGCAAATGAAAGCACTATATGATGGATAGAATTTTAAGAAGAAAAATCGTATATACCTCATACAAAATTAAGTGGGATTTAACAAACCAAGTATGCAATGCAATACATAATTTTAAGGAAATAATAAGTACACACAAAACTTTTCAAATATAGCATGAGATCAACGAATTTAACATACTGTTGACACAAACAGAACAATTAACTTTGGACATCAATTATATTAACTTTGAACCAAACTAGCCACATTGTCAGGCCTGTTTAACCTCTCCCCTCAGAACTTCGGGCCTAATGCTGTCTCATAAATACCAATAGTGTACTCCATTTATTAAACTTTTACCATTTTTTGTGGTCTAGGGAAACAGTCTGTCTGTGTATGTAAGACCCCGAATTTTATAAAATACAAAATTTAATTTTTCTTCATATATATTTTTTTTTCCTGAAACAGTATGTGGTTAAATTGATAAGGTTAAAAGTTAAGGATGTTATGTGCAAATTTTATTATGTCGGATAATATTCGTTTGGTCAGAGAATATTCGTTTTGTCGGGGAATATTCGATTCGAATGACGGCGCCGAAATAACAAAATAATGATGGACCCCTACAACAAATTATTGACAGATATAGAAAGCGACATATGTAACATTTGTAAATAAATATAGTCAACGGTACTATCACCTTGAACTGTTAAAATACCTGGTGATAAAGGAATAGTAACATACGGTATTGCATAGTAACACACGGTATTGCACAGTGTTTCATATTATTAAACTGATAGAGTGGTTATTGTACTATATTGACTTTATTGAACCAATAATTGTCACATGCATAATAATTCATATTATTGAGCTGATAATTGTCACAGTAGCATATGCACAATAATTTACATTACTGAATCAATAATTGTCATTACACAGTAACGTGTTATTTTCTTATTTATTTTCAGCATTATTGTTATCTCTTTTATGATATTGATTAAACTGTTGTATTCTATTATTAGTTGATTTTTTCTGTTTATCTAACTTGAAAAGCCAACTACACTGCATTTACAACAATTAGCCATAATAATGAATAATTGTGAATTATTGTTGAATAATTGAATTGATAAAGTTATTTGTTTTTATTATGATAAATTATATAAAGTTATTTGCTTTTATATATAAAGTTAATTGATTTATTTAAAGTTAGTTGTTTTATATATAAAGTAAATTGAATGATATAGATTAAAAGATGATCTTTAAATGAATGATTTAGATTAAGAAAATCTTAAAAGATGAAATGAGTGGTATGAATTAAACATTATCTTGAAATATACGATTTGTATTAAATTAGGAAATATTGGTGATGATAAAATTTTTTGCTATAAATAGAGGTTTTAACTTAAGGATTTTTCAAAAAAAAAAAAATTTCCTTGCTTATTCTTTCTTTCACTCTCCAAATATTTCTTTGTATAAGTTCTCTTTGAGTGTGCTAAAGTCATCTTGAGTATTTGTAAAGATCTGTAAGTGTACGAGTACTGACCAAGTAAGTCTTTTTATAAAAGTTATATAAGTAACCACACACATCGCACGATGTTTATAAATATTCCTTTAGAAGACTCTTCCTTTGGAAGATTCATTTTGAAAAGCTTCATTTGAAAGATTTATTTTGAAATATTATTTTCTTCAAAAACTATATTGAAGTTATTCTACTTTATTTTATTAAATCACTTTTGATGATTTCATACGAATTGGTATACACCATAAAATTATATATGGTAGTTACTAATTAAATTATAAAAATATAGGTTGACCAACTTCATATCCAGTCACGTGTTAAGGTAAGGGATACCATCTTTTTTATCTTCCATTATTCAAACTTACTATGGTAAGGGATTATCATTAATTGATTCTCGAAAATAATATTGTTTCTTTCTTACTCGTAAGATGTGTCATTTATCTCCATATATTAATTTGGGAGAATAACCTGACTACGCGGACTACCGCATGTTTGGTGAATAACCTTTCGTATTCATTCCTTATTAATTTGTGGGAATAACTTGACTACGCGGACTACCGCATGTTTGGTGAATAACCTTTCGTATTCATTCCTTATTAATCTCTGAGAATAACCTGACTACGCGGACTAACGCATGTTTGGTGAATTACTCTTCGTATTCATTTCTTATTTGTCTCTTGTTGGTAAAGTTTTCTGAAATGATTATATATTCTTTAATAGTTTTCGCTTCATCTAATATCATTTCAACTGAACCTTCCTATTTTTCTAAATTTTTCTATTGAACCTTAACTGTTATTTTGAATTGTGGATCTTAAATATCATTCTTGAATTTTAGTCCACATTATGTTGACAATTTGGACATTATTTGAATCTGCACAAAGAAAAATCATAAACTTTTGATATTTATTGATCATACTGTTTCTTCTGATTCATCATCTATATCACGATTGTTATTCTAATCATCAAGAACCAAGTTGTTGTGAATATATGTGGCCTGGGGCACATATAATAGGATAAAGGCGATATACTTGTTGTGACTTTTAGGGCACGTGGTGAATATTCTCTTTGGCCTAGGGCAAAGATGAACTGTTGTTAATATGATTATGACCAAAGGCTGAAAACTGGTATAATCATTACCGTTAGTGTTATATTTGAATATCTTTGGACCGTAATGCAAAGATGAACTATTGATTGACATGATCATAATCAGGAACTGAAAATTTATATTATCATGACCAGTGGTGTTTAAGATGATAAGAGTTGATGATATTTTTCTTAAAAATAGACACGAGTAGACATCATAGTCTACATTATTCTTCTAATGGATTGCTTTCCGCTGCTATTATTGATATAAAACTTATTGTCTATTATATTCAGTTAAGAACTCATCTGTTGAAGGCTAATGATAATTTATTTGTCATTATCTTAGTCATGA
This sequence comes from Hedera helix, assembly GCA_947179155.2. NCBI lineage: Eukaryota > Viridiplantae > Streptophyta > Magnoliopsida > Apiales > Araliaceae > Hedera > Hedera helix. The sequence goes on from OX359274.1 coordinate 17,213,904, forward strand.
TATTTCTTACTGGGCTTTTTGAGCTCACCCTTTCTTTTATTCCATTTTTTTTCCAGAAAATGAGAGAATAGCCGGGTCTAGCAGGGGAATAGAGTGACGATCCGAGAGATAATTATTGTAGTATTCACATGTTGTATATAGTGTGACAATAATAGTGAAGACTTAGTTGTGTATTATTAAGTTCCATACTTCTGTTCTATGTACTATTTGTATTAGAAATTGTGTATTTTATGACGTCTGAAATTGAGCTATGTAGGCCTAGATTTGGAGGCGTCACAGTGTATCTCAGAGGACTTGTCCAAACTATGTCGAGCTATCTTAAAATTATATAGAACCAAGCATCACAACATTGTGTAGTCATATTTGCATGGGGTTAATAGATTCTATTAAAAAAATTTCCATCCGAAGTGATAATATCTTTTACAAAAATTGTGTTTAACTGTTCTTCATGAGCTCCATGAACAACAACCATCTACTGTCCACAAAGTCTCATATAACACTAATCCAATAAAATGCTCTTAATGCAGATATACACTTGCATGCTGGCAACCAAATTGAGTTTATTGGTAGCTACCTAGAATCATTTTATCAGTTCCACCAAATGAAGTATATTAAAGCCAATACACGAAGATGGAATAGAGAATGCAAAAATCAAAATATATTTCATAAAATTAAGCAGTTTCCCAATCTGCCAGTTTGAAAAGAACAAAACCCATACTTTAACTTCAGATAAATTAAAAGACAAAAAGAAAGCAGTAAAAAAACAATATCAAACCACTTAGGCATGGCAAATTAAACCTAAAGAAATTTCAACCAACATTAACATAAATACAAAATACAAAATACAGAACCTCTAGGTTCGTTCCCATACTACAAATTTACACAGCATTTGCCAATATAAAGGAATTTAAAAGAAAATAAATAAATAAGAGAACTCATCTTTAATCAAATAAATATGCATACCAAGGTTTTGGGGTGAGCACCTTCTCTCTCTCTCTCGATTTCTTACTGTTTGCCTCTCAAATTATGTGTTTGATTTCAAGTTTGATTTCAGTTTGCATCATTTCGCCATTTTGCCTTCCAGCAGCAAATAAAAGGAAAGTAGTTTGGACTTGGGTAAGGGGCGGCTAGATTTAGGTAAAGATGTAACAGCGACCTCAGTTCGGTCGCTGAATAATTAATTAGGTGGCATTTGTTGCGACCACAATAGTGACCGCAATAGTAACAATAACGACCGAATATAATAGCTACTGATTTAGCGACCGATTTTCGGTTGCTAATTTTGGCGCCAATTCTCTCTGGCTTTTTTGGTGGTGAATTTTAGTAACATCGACGGTATTAGCGACCTTTAGCGGTCGCTAAAAATATTAGCGGCTGAAAAATTTGTCGGCCACGTGAATCGGTTGCTATAACCCTTTATTAGCGATGAAAAAGTTCGGTCGCTATTAATTTCGGTCGCTGGTAGGCACTTTTCTTGTAGTGTACTACTACTACTACTACTACTACTACTACTACTAATAATAATAATAATAATAATAATAATAATAATAATAATAATAATAATAATAATTATTATTATTATCATATAAAAAAAATAATAAATTTGCACGTAAAAAACATGGGTCACCTTTTTAGCATTGACGCCATTTTTTCTGTTTTTCGGATATTATGGTCGTTATGTTTTGACATGCAAATTGATTTGAGCGAAAAATCATAGGACGGTTCAGATTTATTCTAATTAATTTGCAAGTTATTTTAGGTTGTAAAGAGTCTTTAGGTAATAAAGTATTTTTAAAATTTTAATCTACGCCGTGCCTTCAGACACGGGCAATTACGTGTCATTTCTTTGGTGTTTTTGTAGGCTATATCGAGAGCAACTATTGTAGTAGATTTTGACTCATGGTATGGTATGAGAATCTTTTGTCCAATTTCAAAAAAAATATATGGAGAAAAAAATGATATGGTGATACAATTTAGTTGGTGTTATGAAAATATGTTTTTGTTTAGACTTAGAGTGCTCATTTTATACTTTTTGGTATATATGCAAAAGTATTTCTTTTGGATTTTTACATCATTTTTTTTCCCTCATTGGATCCTACCAAATGACTTGCAGTACTACCCTTTTTCCACAGGAAATACTATTCATGGACCATATTGATCGATGATTAGAGATACCGGAGGCAAATAAATAATGCCAAACTTCTCATTCCGTGTTGTCAATAAAAGAAATATGTGTGGGATACCCGAAAATACTATATTGCATAAATTTGTGTCCGCTATCGTCAATCAATTAATTGCTTAAACCTACCAAAAATTAATTTTAAGTTGGGAATAAGTAGCACACTAATGTTTGTCTCAATAAGAAACAATGATTGGATTAAGTGTCAATCTTTTTTGTATTAATAGTTGGACTCTCAGTTCTATGATGGAACTGAGAATTCACAACAATTTTAAATTTTATAATCTAGAAATATTGAATACAGTACTCAACTGTTATATTAATTGCACCATGCCTTCAGGCACACGTTATCCCTAGTCAATAATAAAATAGATGATAAAATATATTTTAATTATTAAAAAATAGGACCTGATATAGAAATTCGTGTCATATCTTATTTTTTAATTATTGAGATAGATATAATTTTATATTTTATATTTAATTTTTGTATATGTAATAGTGTTCATTATATACTCCATAAAACAACATAATTGTGTTGGATTAATATTTCTGCGATTGAAAATATAAACGTCTTTGTAGAACCAAAGATATTTTAATTCAACACTGAGAATACTATTTCATTGTGTGAATATGCAATATACATTTTTTACATAAAAAATTAATATTTTAATATATTTTCGCACGAATAGTGAGTAGATTTCATATTTATTTGAAAGAGAATCATGTGAAAATATTAAAAAATTGATATTTTTTCAAGCTAATTTAATATTTTTGCAAGATCAAATGAGACACACTCGCGAAAATATCCAATAAACTTGTGAAAATATCAATTCTCATATAAAATTGATATTTTCATAAGTTAATATGATATTTTAGCAAGATCAAATAAGACTCACTTATAAAAATATCAAATTAGTTTACAAAAATATCAATTCTCAAATAGTATTTTTGTTATGTAAAAATATTAGTTTACCTATTTTTTTAGCTATTAAAATTATTAAAGAAAATATTACTATTAGAAATCTAGAATAATTAAAAATTTAATAATATTTTATAATTTTGTAAAAGAAAATTAATATTTTAAACTATACTTATTGTTCTAACTATAGTAATTACTTTTTTTTTTCATTGTTTTGTTTTAAGAATAATAAGTTGTTTGAATGGAAAGGGGTACATTGACCGATTGAGATTATACCTACCTACACAGGAGACTATTTTCGGCAAAATACCAAAATGGAAATGCTTGTTTGTGGTTCTTTTTCTTTGACTTAGCCATAAAAGGAAGGAGGATTGACATACATAACCTACCTTACCAAAGTAGGTAGTTTCTCACTCCTCTATGTTCTCTCTCTCTCTCTAGAAATGTTTTTAAATGTTCCTTCCACCTGAGCCTGGCTTGAGATCTTGGAATGCGCATCAACTAAAATGCGCATCAACTAAACAAGGCTCCAAATTGTTACCGTCACCTGAAAAAGCTCCACGGCTGATAACAACCTTTTTTTCCCTGTAGTCTTGTTCTTGTTGGTAGATTCTCTTTCCTTTTTTAGGTTTTTTAACTTCTTTTTTTTCCTTTTTATTGTTGAGGACATATAAACTTTGACCAAAGAGGTTGACATGAACTAGACTTGCATAATATGTCCGTCTAGTTTGATCTGGTCTAGGTTTGACAGGTTTTGACAGTTAATTAAATCAGGTCAGACTTTAATTTTTGGGTCTGTAAGTCAGGCCGGATCAAACTTTTAAATGAAAATTTGGCATTTTGAGGCCTGTAAACCAAGTCGGGTCTTGATTCATGTCATTTTCTGTAATTTTTTTATAACCAAGCATTTATAACGATCTGTAATTATGTATAAACTTGAGAGTAGAATAAAATTTTTTGAAGAAACAAAATACGAGGCAAAATTTCTTTAAGAATGTATATAATTTATTAGTTTTTTAAAATGTATATATTCTTATATTAACTTTTCATTTTGTTTTTCTCACGCTTAGTCTTTTTAGTTGCAGTGAGAGACAAATGTAGGTAGATGGTAATTGAACTACGTTTTTAATATCTTAAATATATAACAGAGTGAGTGGATAACTATTTTATTATTAGTTGAATATAGACAAATGTTTTTGAAACAAAAACGATACTTACAATAATAATAACATATTAATTAAATATCACTTTATAACAGCGTCGTGTAGGCTATGATGGATCAGGCTTTTTTTCAGACTAGGGTGAGCCGAGTTTTAGTGTTCAAACAACTGCCTTTTTGTAGCCTGCAGGCCAGGTCTGAACGAGCCAGGCCGGGCTTAGGCCAGCTCGTATGCCACAGGTTTTTTGTGCATGTCTAGCATGAACTAAAGACATTTAAATATTAGAAATTGATATTTTTACATTATCTATCTTATATAAACAATGAATGACCAGTCTCATCTCCATGTTAGAGATGCTCATGTGAAAAATATATCAATTTTCTCAAATTTAAATTTATTTCTAACAATCGGTAATTTTGTTAAAGCAGTATTAGGAATTAAATATTTTAGTTTCAAAATATTTTTAACTGACGTAATTTTTTTTGTATATTTCAAAACTTCATTGACTTTATATATTTTGTTGAATCTCTTACAATTAAATAATTTGTCCCTAAGGAGTTGAAGATGAAATTGAAAACCCCATATTACAGTACTACACAACTGCTTAAAAATCTTAATTTCAATAAGTTTTATTTTCGGTAAAATATTCTTATAATCACGTAGCTAAACTCTACAATAAAAATAATCTGTGAGCCATAGGTAAGGCCCGGTAGTGTCTGTGAAATCAAGAGTTTTATTTTAATGCTAATTATGAATATTTATTTTACTCATATCCTGAAAACGGCCGCTAAAAAACAAAAAATAAAATAAAATAAAGCATTGAGAACTTGTGGACCTATAATTAACCATGTTCTAATGTCTCATCCTTTGACCTTCATAATATATATTGTCGACGCCTTTTTTAATAAATTAAACTTTTAAACGAAATAATTACTTAATATTGTATAGAACTTTGAGTGTGTAATTGCACCTTGCCCATTAATAATATTATACATTATTTTTCTTAAATATTACATAATTCCTTTTTTGGCCCTTCATCAGGTTGTCCTATGCCCGTAAGATTGAATTGCATGATAAAATTACTGAAATTTAATAATATACATTTTTTAAAGTAATAAGAGAGGGTTAGAAAAAGCTTAAAATATGGAAACAAGAAATAGTGCAAGGTTAACGAGACCAGGTTAGGTATGCTTGAGCCCCCATAGACGTCCCATATCTCTACATTGTCCTCAGTTCGTCTTCTTGTGTAAATATAAGAATTAGGCGCCAAAATAATGGACCGTCCCTTATATTGCTAATAAATATTCACTACTTTATACTCAACGAGATTTATTATTCATTAGGGTCAAAATACTTTGAGGTTATTTGACGGAGATTCCTCCGAGTTATTTTTTTTGTGTGTGATAATTTTACACTTTTGAATTACATATTTAAAACATATATTTGATTAAAATATCAATGTAATAAATAATAACATTATATATATATATATATATATATATATATATATATATATATATATATATATATATATATATATATATATATTTCCCTTCTTGTGCGCCGCTACCAAAGTACCGATTGCAAAAAATAAAAAATATATATATATATATATATATTGTAGACACCCAAATTTTGCACTGTTATACTAACCCTGAGGGGATGACAAAATCATCACTTTACCCGACATGCGAAAAGGAAGGTAGACCCCAACACAAAGCCACCACAACAACTTACGGTCAAAGCTGCCACAACAAACAACGAGCATCAAGTTACTTGAGACAAGATAAACAGCTGATCCAGAAAAACCTGATTGGATCACCAAAGACGACGAATGACCACTACGTTTACGGTAGCCGGGGGTCTCGCTCCCCGGTGAGCGAGCGGCTGCCTAGCTTGCCGGTGAGCTGGCGGGGGTGTAAGGGGGTCGCACCCCCTGGAAGCCAAGCACAAAGAGCAAATTCTATATCAAGTAACATCCTTCCGAAATAATACAGCAAAAAATAATGTCTTAAGGCTGCGTGACACGAAAATCAAGAAAAGGAAGCGGGGTAGCCGCAGATGCATCTGCGGTCTGTGGCCAACGACAAGTGGGCATTTTTCGTGGCTCAAGGAAACACACGGCAGCCGAAGATGCACCTACGACTGCTCCCAGTCAGCTATACAACAATCATTTCTGCGAACGAAAGAAGAAAAAAGAGGGAAGAAAGAAAGAAAAAATGGCGGAAGGATAGAGATAGAGAGAGAAACCTAAGAGTTTGAGAGAAAAGTGAGGGCTCCTCCATTTTTGTTCAACCTTAACACTATATATTGTATCCTATATGATCTCCAAGTGTTAAAATATCTATTTCATCATTTGAAATGAGAAAATTCAAGTTTATAGCATTTGTGGGTTTAATGTAGTTAGATCTTGTTATTATTTCATTTTATTGTTAAAGTTGTTATAGATCTAATATTTGTGTATTTGTTGGGTGGATCTACTGTGGATCCGAAGTTTTGGTGCATTGCGATTTAAATATTTTGCTTTTGTGTATTTTGAAGTTAGATCCGATGTAGTCGATATATGTTTTAGATCTATGGATTATGGACGGTTAGAGAGGATTTATTGCGGATGGAATTTCCTCCTAACCTCCCGATGATATTCTTGTAGTTTATTTTATAGCTTTTGAATGTAACGATCGCGATGCGCCTTTATTGTAAATATGTAAATGTTGGGCCTTAAAACGATATCGACACTGAAAATCGGGTTTAAGGCCCTGTAATAGTGAAATATGTGATTGCGGGCGTTTGAGGCTATTTAGACGGCTTACATGCCCACAAATAGCTCTAACGTCATTTTAATGCTTGGTTTTCCCTTTTCGACACGGAAAAAGGATTTTGGAATGAAAAGATAAAGATTTTCATAAAATCAATCAAAGTAGGATATTAGATCACTCGTAGGCTAAAATAAAATCGAAAGTATCGGATGAGCTCCATTCCTATTTGACGAAGGATTCGAAAACTTTATTTCACAAATGTCATCATTAAAAATTTAGATTTCAATATCTAATAGTATAAAATCATTTAGGGTTTCAATATTTAATGGTCACTAATCCATCTCTCATTTTTCTCCTCAATTCAATATTTTAAAAAAAAAAATCTTTCTACTCACATTTTTCGTCCAAATTAAATTCACAACCATACTATAATAATAATAATAATTAATAAATAATAGTAATAATAATAATAATAATAATAATAATAATGTAATAATAAAAATAATAATAATAATAATAACAATAATAATTATAATAATAGTAATAATAATAATAACAATAATAATTATAATAATAGTAATAGTAATAATAATAATAGTAATAATAATTATTATTATAATAGTAGTAGTAGTAATAATAATAATAATAATAATAATAATAATAGTAATAATAATAATATAGTAATAATAATAATAACAATAATTATTACTATTATTATTACTATTATTATTATTATTATTACTATTATTATTACTACTACTACTACTACTACTACTACTACTACTACTACTACTACCATCACCATAAGAAAAACAGCTATTAGCGACCGACCTTTAGCGACTGACTTCGATCGCTAAATTGGGTCGCATAAAATCAGGTCGCTAGAGTGCATATTAGCGACCGACAACAGCGACCGGATCATTAGTGACCGAATCGATCGTTAAAGCCTAATCAGCATTGTACTGACGCGGCACCATGTAATGGCAACCAACATTAGCGACTGACGTTTTTGCGACGGTAATTGCAACCACTTATTAGTGACCGCTAGGAGTAATAGCAACTAGGACATGTTAGCGATCGATTGTTTAGGCGACGGAGATTATTATTAGCGACCATCCTTTAGCGACCGAATTCGGTCGTAGATAATAATAATAAAAAAATGTTTTTTTTGTTTTTCTGATTTTCCTAGTTTTTGTAACCTGTATTAAAATCCCAACACAACAAAATAAGATCTTATCTAGATCTCCAAGCAAATACTAAATTCATTCCAAATAATGACATAAAATTAAAATCCATTAATCTGAATACATATATATACAACAAATCCCAAAATTACAATAATATTTTCGATTGTGCATGTGGTACAACATAAAATGAACACGAAAGGGAATACAGGAAAGATATGTAGCTCATGCATCATCGAGATATAAGGCTGCTACGTACGTTCCTGTAACAAAAAAAAAACAAAACAAAACATGTTTAAAACATCTACATATATTGTACTTTTGAGTGATTAATTTAATTGTAGCAATTGATAAGATTACCTCATCATGCAAAGACTCCTCCCGGTCTGTCTGACTTGCTACTGTCGCCACTGCATTAGAAAAGGACTCGGGACTCAGCGCCTTCAGATGATCTTGCAGTTCACGCAGGAGGGCAGGATCTCTACATATGGCTCAAACACACTCCGCAGCATTATGTGTCGTTGGATTGTATGATGCTTGTGTAGAGTGGCTACCCGAGCTGCCAGAAGGACTAATAATCGGCCGTCTTCGCTGTCCTTGGCCCTTAACAAAATTCTTCTTTACAGTCGACGTCCTTTCCCACAACTCTTGACTAATTGACGGACAAGGACTGCTAGGGGGGTACCGCTCGTCCTTTAATTGACTGTAAGTGTCCTGTAATAAAGTTATACATTGATTAGTTACAAGTAAATAATCAAGATTAATAATAACACCAAAGAATTATAAACATATAACGTAGATAAAAACATACCCGTATCCACAAAGCATCAGGCAAACCATCACGGGTCGCCACATACACATCCAACCAATTTACAGTCTGACTTTCGGATCCACAAGACTACAAATATGAAAAGTGTATAAATATATGTTTATATAATGCAAATGCATATTAATAAAATAAATATATGGCTGTAAACATAAATAAACTACTATATAACAAACTCTGTACCTTTTGAGCGAAATATTCCGCCTGTGATATACTACCGCCTTTATATGTACCCTTTGGCTTTTCCCCTTCAATTACACCAATGGATCTGTTCCTGGAAGCAGTCTTACCTTTCCTTGCCCATTACTCACTCTGCCACTACTGGCACATCTCAGCCCATATATCGTGTGAGCACCACCACGGGGCATACTCATGCATATACTCCTCAGCATGGCCAAGATGGTCTATGCCAGCATCGTGGAGTGCATTTTTCCACTCCTTCTTTATATTGTCTTTTGTTCGAACGACACACTTTTGCCAGTACAGTGTCTATATAACACTGTTCTGTGCCTCGTCCCATTTGTATCTTTTCTGAAATTAAAATACAATAATAACATTAAAATAGTTCTATTATAATCTGATAATAGTAAACATTGGTTGAATAGAATATCTGTAACTTAGGAAAAAATACATAAAACTCCTACCAACATACCTCGTGGGCAAGCTAGGTCGAGCTATCCTAAAATTATATAGAACCAAGCATCACAACATTGTGTAGTCATATTTGCACGGGGTTAATAGATTCTATTCAAAATTTTCCCATCCAAAGTGATAATATCTTTTACAAAAATCGTGTTTAGCTGTTCTTCATGAGCTCCATGAACAACCACCATCTATTGTCCACAAAGTCTCATATAACACTAATCCAATAAAATGCTCCTAATGCAAGCATACACTTGCATACTGGCAACCAAATTGAGTTTATTGGCAACTACCTAGAATCATTTTGTCAGTTCCACCAAATGAACTATATCAAAGCCAATACACGAAGATGGAATAGAGAATGCAAAATTCAAAATATATTTCATAAAATTAGGCAGCTTCCCAATCTGCCAGTTTGAAAAGAACAAAACCCATACTTTAACTTCAGATAAATTAAAAGACAAAAAGAAAGTAGTAAGAAAACAATATCAAACCACTTGGGCATGGCAAATTAAACCCAAATAAATTAAACCCAAAGAAATTTCAACCAACATTAACATAAATACAAAATACAGAACCTCTAGGTTCGTTCCCATACTACAAATCTACACAGCATTTGCCAATATAAAGGAATTTAAAAGTAAAAAAAAATAAGAGAACTCATCTTTAATCAAATAAATATGCATACCAGGGTTTTGGGGTGAGCATCTTCTCTCTCTCTCTCTCTCTCTCTCTCTCTCTTTCTCTCTCGATTTCTTACTATTTGCCTCTCAAATTATGTGTTTGATTTCAGTCTGCATCATTTCGCCATTTCGCCTTCCAGCAGCAAATAAAAGGAAAGCAGTATGGCCTTGGGTAAAGGGCGGCTGGATTTAGGTAAAGATGTAACAGCGACCGCTTAATAGCGACCTCAGTTCTGTCGCTGAATAATTAATTACGTGGCATTTGTTGCGACCAGAATAGCGACCGCAATAGTAACAATAGCGACCGAATATAATAGCTACTGATTTAGCGACCGATTTTCGGTCGCTAATTTTTGCGCCAATTCTCTCGGGCTTTTTTGGTGGTGAATTTTAGTAACAGCAACGGTATTAGTGACCTTAGCGGTCGCTATAAATATTAGCGGTTGAAAATTTTGTCGGTCACATGAGTCGATCGCTATAACCCTTTATTAGGGATGGAAATGTTCGGTCGCTGGTAAGAACTTTTCTTGTAGTGTACTACTACTAATACTACTACTACTACTGCTGCTACTACTACTACTACTACTACTACTACTACTGCTAATAATAATAATAATAATAATAATAATAATAATAATTATTATTATTATTATTATTATTATTATTATTATTATTATATAAAAAAATAAAAATAAATTTGCACGTAAACAACATGGGTCACCCTTTTAGCATTGACGCCATTTTTTTTCTTTCTGTTTTTCAGATATTATGGTCGTTATGTTTTCACATGCAAATTGATTTGAGCGAAAAATCACAGGACGATTTAGATTAATTCTAATTAATATGTAAGTTATTTTAGGTTGCAAAGAGTATTTAGGTAATAAAGTATTTTTAAAATTTTAATCTACGCCGTGCCTTCAGACACGGGCAATTACATGTCATCTCTTTGGTATTTTTGCAGGTTATATTGAGAGCAACTATTGTAGTAGACTTTGGCTTATTGTATGGTATGAGAATCTTTTGTCCAATTTCAAAAAACAAATATAGAGAAAAAAAATATTATGGTGATACAATTTAGTTGGTATTATGAAAATACGTTTTTGTTTGGACTTAGAGTGCTCATTTTATACTTTTTGGTATATATGCAAAAGTATTTCTTTTGGATTTTTACATCATTTTTCCCCCTCATTGGATCCTATCAAATGGCTTGCAGTACTACCATTTTTCCACAGGAAATACTGTTCATGGACCATATTAATCGATGATTAGAGATACTAGAGTCAAATAAATAATGTCAAACTTCTCATTCCGTGTTGTCAATAAAGAAAATGTGTGTGGGATACCCGAAAACACTATATTGCATAAATTTGAGTCCGCTATCGTCAATCAATTAATTGCTCAAACCTACCAAAAATTAATTTTAAGTTGGGAATGAATATCACACTAATGTTTGTCTCAAAAAGAAACTATAACTGGATTAAGTATCAATCTTTTTTGTATTAATGGTTGGACTCTCAGTTCTATGATGGAACTGAGAATTCACAACAATTTTAAATTTTATAATCTAGAAATATTAAATACAGTACTCAACTGTTATATTAATTGTACCGTGCATTCAGGCACGAGTTATCCCTAGTCAATAATAAAATAGATAATAAAATATATTTCAATTATTAAAAAATAGGACCTGATATAGAAATTCGTGTCATATCTCATTTTTTAATTATTGAGATAGATATAATTTTTGATTTTATATTTAATTTTTGTATATGTAATAGTGTCCATTATATACTCCATAAAACAACATAATTGTGTTGTATAATTGTGTTGGATTAATATTTCTGCGATTAAAAATATAAACGTCTTTGTAGAACCAAAGATATTTTAATTCAACACTGAGAATACTATTTCATTGTGTGAATATGCAATATACATTTTTCTTTTGCTTTTTTGTTTTTTATTTTCTTAGAATTGACATTTTTACATAAAAAAATTTAATATTTTAATATGATCATTTTCGCACGAATAGTGAGTAGATTTCATATTCATGTGAGAGAGATTCATGTGAAAATATTAAAAAATTAATATTTTTTCAAGCTAATTTAATATTTTTGCAAGATCAAATGGGGCTCACTCCCGAAAATATCAAATAAACTTGCGAAAATATTAATTCCCATAAAAATTTGATATTTTCATAAGTAAATATGATATTTCAGCAAGATCAAATAATACTCACTTATAAAAATATCAAATTAGTTTACAAAAATATCAATTCTCAAATAATATTTTTGTTATGTGAAAATATTATTTTTCCTATTTTTTTAGTTAGTAATATTATTAAAGAAAATATTACTATTAGAAATCTAGAATAATTATAAATTTAATAATATTGTATAATTTTGTAAAAGATAATTAATATTTTAAACTATACTTATTGTTCTAACTAGACCTAAATATAAATTAGTACCCTAAACTTTTAACGTTTTTTCACTTTGGGGATTGAACTCTCAATTTTTTCAATTGAGTGATTAAACTTTTAATTTTTTCCACTTTGGGGATTGACTTGTCTGTTTTTTCAATTAGGGGATTGAACTTTTAATTTTTTCCACTTTGGGGATTGTCTTCTCAATTGTTTTTAATAATAATAATAATAATAATAATAATAATAATAATAATAATAATAATAATAATAATAATAATAATAATAGTAATAATAATAATAATAATAATAATAATAATAATAATATTATTTTTATTTTTATTTTTATTATTGTTATAATTACTATTATTATTAGTAGTAGTAGTATTATAATTATTATTATTACTATTACTATTATTATTATTATTAACTTTTTTTTATTATTACTGTTATTATAATTATTATTGTTATTATTATTATTGTTATTATTATTATTATTATTATTATTATTATTATTATTATTATTATTATTATTATTATTATTATTATTATTATTATTATTATTATTATTATTATTATTATTATTATTATTATTATTATTATTATTATTATTATTATTATTATTATTATTATTATTAAAATTGAGAAGATAATCCCCAAAGTGGAAAAAATTAAAAGTTCAATCCCCTAATTGAAAAAGCAGATAAGTCAATCCCTAAAGTGAAAAAAATTAAAAGTTTAATCACTCAATTGAAAAAATTGAGAGTTCAATCCCCAAAGTGAAAAAACGTTAAAAGTTTAGGGTACTAATTTATATTTAGGTCTTCTAACTATAGTAATTACTTTTTTTTTTCATTTTTTTGTTTTAAGAATAATAAGTTGTTCGAATGGAAAGGGGTACATTGACCGATTGAGATTATACCTACCTACACAGGAGACTATTTTCGGCAAAATACCAAAATGGAAATGCTTGTTTGTGGTTCTTTTTCTTTGGCTTTGCCATAAAAGGAAGGAGGATTGACATACATAACCTACCTTACCAAAGTAGGTAGTTTCTCTCTCCTCTATGTTCTCTCTCTCTCTCTCTAGAAATGTTTTTAAATGTTCTTTCCACCTGAGCCTGGCTTGAGATCTTGGACAACTAAACAAGGCTCCAAATTGTTACTGTCACCTGAAAAAGCTCCACGGCTGATACCAACCTTTTTTCCCTGTAGTCTTGTTCTTGTTGGTAGATTCTCTTTCCTTTTTTAGGTTTTTCAACTTTTTTTTTCTTTTTATTGTTGAGGACATATAAACTTTGACCAAAGAGGTTGGCATGAACTAGGCTTGCACAATATTTCCGTTTGGCCTAATTTGGTCTAGGTCTGATTTTGACAGATTGGACTTCTTAACAAAAATTTGGCGTTTTGAGGCTTGTAGGTCAAGTCGGGTCTTGGTTCATGTCATTTTCTGTAATTTTTTATAACCAAGCATTTATAACAATATGTAATTAGGATAAATATGCACATACACCACACTTACTCCCTCCTTACCGAAACCACCTTGTTTTGGCAAAATTTTTTTTTATGGCATTTTGTATTTGATTAAAATATAAATCCCCCCCCCCCCCCCCCCCCCCCCCCCCCCCCCCCCAAAAAAAACAGGTACATTTCGGTAAGGAGGGAGTAAGTGTGGTGTATGTGTATATTTATCCATGTAATTATGTATAAACTTGATAGTAGAATAATAATTTTTGAAGAAACAAAATACGAGGCAAAATCTCCTTAAGAATGCATATAATTTATTAGTTTTTTGAAAGATATATATTCTTATATCTTAACTTTTCATTTTGTTTTTCTCACCCTTAGTCTGTTTAGTTGCAGTGGGAGACAAAGATAGGTAGATGGTAAGTGGACTATCTTTTTAATATCTTAAACATATAACAGATTGAATGTATAACTATTTTATTATTAGTTGAATATAGATAAATACTTCTAAGACAAAAACGATACTTATAATAATAATAACATATTAATTAAAGATCACTTTATAACAGCGTCCTATAAGCTAGGCTGGACCAGACTTTTTTCAGGCTAGGGCGAGCCAAACTTTAGTGTTCAAACAACTGCTTTTTTATAGCATGCAGGCCAGGCCTAAACGAGTTGGGCCTTGACCAGGCCGAGCTCAGGCCAGCTAGCATCAACTAAAGACATTTAAATGTTAGAAATTGATATTTTTACATTATCTATCTTATATAAACACTGAATAACCGGTCTCATATCCATGTTAGAGATGCTCATGTGAAAAATATATCAATTTTCTCAAATTTAAATATATTTTTAACAATTGGTAATTTTGTTAAAGCATTATTAGGAATTAAATATTTTAGTTTCAAAATATTTTTGACTGAAGTAATTTTTTTTTGTATATTTCAAAACTTCATTGACTTTATATATTTTGTTGAATCTCTTACAATTAAATAATTTGTCCCTAAAGAGTTGAAGATGAAATTGAAAACCCCATATTACAGTACTACACAACTGCTTAAAAATCTTAATTTCCATTAAGTTTTATTTTCGGTAAAATATTCTTATAATCACGTAGCTAAACTCTACAATAAGAATAATCTGTGAGCCATAGGTAAGACCCGGTAGTGTGTGAAATCAAGAGTTTTATTTTAATGCTAATTATGAATATTTATTTTACTCATATCCTGAAAACGGCCGCTAAAAAACAAAAAATAAAATAAAATAAAGCATTTGAGAACTTATGGACCTATAATTAAGCATGTTCTAATGTCTCATCCGTTGACCATCATAATATATATTGTCGATGTTTATTTTTTAATAAATTAAACTTTTAAACGAAATAATTACTTAATATTGTATAGAACTTTGAGTGTGTAATTGCACCTTGCCTATTATATTATACATTATTTTTCTTAAATATTGCATAATTCCTTTTTTGGCCCTTCATCAGGTTGTCCTCCTATGCCCGTAAGATTGAATTGCATGATAAAATTACTGAAATTTAATAATATACATTTTTTAAAGTAATAAGAGAGGGTTAGAAAAAGCTTAAAATATGGAAACAAGAAATAGTGCAAGGTTAACGAGACCAGGTTAGGTATGCTTGAGCCCCCATAGACGTCCTGTCCTCAGTCCGTCTTCTTGCGTAAATATAAGTAGTAGGCGCCAAACTAATGGACCGTCCCTTAAATTACTAAAAAGTATTCACTACTTTATACTCAGCGACGAAGTTAAATTTAATATTCATTAGGGTCAAAATATTTAGAGGTTATATATAAGTTAATTTTTTTCTGATAATTTTATATTTTTGAATTACATATAACATATTTAAAACATGTATTTAATTAAAATATCAATAATATATATGTAATGTTATATCTTATTAATCCCTGATATGCTTTTTTAATTATAAAGTAGTTTATAAATATTTGATTTCTTAATTATTTCAAAAAATAATATAAATTAAATTATAATTTATTTTAAAAAACTTAGACATATACATAAATAAAGCATTAAGAGTGAAATGGGATTAAAAAAAATTTTAAAATTTTAATTTGATCCTATACATTATTTATAAAATTTTGATAAAATAATTTTTTTAAATCTATTGTTATTATAAAAATAATTTTCTTTTTCAATAGAGTAATTGGCCCCACTATGCTCAACGTAACTTTGTCCCTGTTTGTTATACTTTTATTCTCACTTAACTTGTAATCATTAATAATTACTTACTAAGTAATTTTGCAACATTAATTCATTAAAAAATTGCAATATTTATTACCTTATTTTTTTTCCTCCCCACCAATTTTTAATTCCCATCGACAAATATGTACAACAGTAAAAGTTGGCTGTCACATCTCTTGAGAGAATAACCATTTTTTCTTAATTAAACTGTATTCCCGTAATGAGTAAAAATGATAATTTTATAAAAATTTTCACATAAATAATAAATAAATTTAATATTTGTGTGATATAGAAATTTATAAAATTATTATTTTTATTTATAAAAATATTAATTCTTTAAATTTAAACCTTCCATCAACATTTACCAAAATGTCCTAACTTTCCAACATAATGATGAATTAACAAAGGATATTTTGGTAATCTTCTGAGAGCAAAGGACAGAAGAAGAAAAAAACTCAAAAGGGAAAACAAAGTACTAAATTTTTGTTCATCGGAAATGTTTGTTTTGGATTATTCACACGATCACCTGAGACCCGTCACGTGTCATCCCTTCGGTAACCGTCGCCAGCTTCTGTAGATTCAATTTCACAACCGTATCGGCAAACAGACGCGTGTCCTCCTCGGTATTCCCCTCCGGCACATCCACGACGTACGATTCCAGAACAACGGTCCAGATCCTCCCGTCACGCTCCATCTCATGCACCGTCGTCACCGACCGGTAATTCCTCAGCCTGTGCTCACCGCCAATGATACTGAACCCGGTGACGTGCCGGTCGTCATCCAGTATATCCAGCCTCTCGGTACTGGTTGCAGCCGGTAAACCCGATATGACATTCACATCTCGGGTAACGCCCACCGCCATTTCGAACCCGTCTGTAACGGTACAATTCTTGATGAAGTGCTTGTACGTTTGGGGTTTATCGAATCGGCGCACGATAGACCAGACGGTGTCGAGCGGCGCGTGGATACGTTGCGCGAGTAGGGAAGAGCACCGGTTCTTGCCGAGTTTGTACGAGTGGAACTCGACGATGAACCGGTTTAACTCATCGAACTCGTCTTGGGTAAGGCCCGGTGGGATTATTAGGTGGTGGGCCGTGATGGTTTCTTCCGCTTCTTGGTGTTCTTCAGTCATTGAAGTCTCACCCTTTACCATTGCATATATTTGGAGAGAGAAAAAAAATTGAGCTTGTTTTAGAGAGAGAAAGTAGAGAGAGGGTCGGGGGAGAGGTGGGGAGAGAAGCAAATTATATATTTGTTTTTAAGGGATGGGCCGTGGTGGAAATTGAGGGGATGGGGAGGAGTGAAATGGGAAATCTTGGGGGTTCTCTTTGTTTTTTGTGGATCTTGATTTTAGAAAATTCAAAATCAACCGCTTATTTAAATTATTTATAAAAATAAATTGTATTAATATAAGTATAACAAATATTTTAGATATATTTTTAAAAGTATAAAAGGTGAGAGATACTTTATATTTTTATGTAAATTGTGCTCACAATAATGCTGTTTTAAAAAATTATAATCTACTTTTATGTACATAATATATAGCAAAAAGTATATTTTTTAATTTAATTAGATTAAATAATGTTTTTTTGTAAGATAATTAATTTAATTATGTGCTCGTCCCTTACATTTGTTTTCGACATATTTTTTATACAAATTATATAATTATAAAATTTTGTTATATAAATATAATATACTTATTTTATATACTGTCAAAATGATTCTCTATTTTGAATTGTTTAAAATATTTTTTTTTTATTAAAATGAAATAAGAGAGAGAAAATAAATATAAAATATAGGTATTTATGGGGTGTTGGGAAGGTGTCAACTGTCAAGTAAAGGATGAATACAGGTGGGAAGTGACCCTTTCTTTCACCAATGGCTGATTGACAGCTTACATTAGCTACCCAAGCCATGCTTAGTTTCAGTTCAGGTGAGTTTCCCTCTCCTCTTTGCCTTTATTTTAATTTTTTTACAGCTTTTATTTTGTTCCCAATAGAATAAAAAAGAAAATTTCTTTTATTTTCCGGTTTGTTCAACCGTGATAACATTGGTAAGATTTGTTGCTCGTTCTTATATATAGATTAAGGATAATTCGTGCATTAAGATATGAAGCAATTAATATAATAATTGAATATTGTGTTCAATATTTTTAAATTAAAAAATCTAAAACTGTTATGTATTTTTAATTTTATAATAGAACTAAAACATAAAGCATCAACCAAAGTGGCTTGGCATTATACTGCGACAGGAAGGAAAAAATATATTAGAAGTCTTCACACGCATAATGATCATGGGTTATTCCTTAATCTTTGTATTGGATAAAATCATGTGTTGCTAAATTTACTTTCTGAGGTGTATGATTAAACATTATTAATTATGTAATGTTTTGAATTTTATTATTAATTCTCAAATTAGTTTTAATGTTAATAATACTTATTTATTGATCGTTTTAAATTAATATTTTTCATTCATAATATCATGTTTTTTGAATAGTTTCAATTAATTTAATTTAATCCGGATTATGATTTAAAATTTAAATTAAGAACTAATATTATTTGTTTTTCAAACGGTGGATACATTTAATACTTTGGTCTTATATATTTAAACCTTGAAAAATAAGAATTTACAAAAGAAATATTTTTATGAACTTAAATGAATAATTTTGAGAAAACATTGAATTAATTTTCAAAGTGCTACTCATAATTAATAATAAATTGTAAGACGTGCATAGTTAATATTGTGGATTCCGAACCTCAGATCTTTCTTCCATTTAATAAAATTAGTTATTTAATTAGTTTTATTAATTTAGTTTTAGTTTTAATTATTCCAAAAATCACTTTTTGTTAACTAGATTAGAATTGAATATAATTTAGATTTAATTAATTATTCAATAATCCTCGTAGGATCGACCTCGTACTTTGCATAAATCTATTTTACAATATATTCGTGCGCTTGCGAGTATTTTATAAAATTTAAACACAAAAAGTTTTTAGCGCCGTTGCCAAGGATTATTAGAAATATTAATTAACTTAAATTTTATTTAATTCTTCTACTACTTGTAGTTTAATTTATTATTTAAAAACTAATTGCCGTATTCATGCATTCACTCACGTAGAGCACATTTTGCTTAGATTTTTTATTTTATTTACTTTTTATTAAATATAAATTGTGGTGATTGCTGGAAGATTTGTGTGCGTTAAATTTTTTGTTCTTCCGTAATTCACATAGTGTTAGGACATTTTTTTTTTTGTTACAGTTTATTTTTATTTTTATTATTAATATTAATTGTGCATTTTTATTTTTAATTTAACATCAGGGGTTATTTATTTATGAAATTTAAATAGGCACACTTAGAGGGGGGGGGGGTTGAATAAGTGTGGAGTAAATTATGTCTGATTTTCGTGATTTAACAAAACAGTAAGTAAAACAGTTTGCTGAATGAATAATTTCAGGTTGCTGATTTAGAGACTGATTTACACTGTTAATGGAATCTAGATGATATGTGTCGACGCCGGGATTTTCGTCGCTTCGTTTTTTATTATTAAAAGCCCTTTCCAATTTTAGCCTTTGAATTTAAGATGTGATTTTGAAAAGGATCGGCTTAATGTCGACAGGTTTTGAAAGATCGATTTCTTGATGAGCCATTTGACCAGAGTCGCCA
This sequence comes from Hedera helix, assembly GCA_947179155.2. Taxonomy (NCBI): domain Eukaryota; kingdom Viridiplantae; phylum Streptophyta; class Magnoliopsida; order Apiales; family Araliaceae; genus Hedera; species Hedera helix. The sequence goes on from OX359274.1 coordinate 17,234,028, forward strand.
GTTGGTATATTTAAAATGGATGTACCAACTCATCCGAATTTTGTTTTCGCAATCGCTGGCTCATATGTGACTCCGATTTAATTGGTCCGTAAACCGAGATTCATAGAGTTCGGGGGCTTGCTTAAGCGAGGGGAAGGTGTTAGGCACCCCCCGACTTCTGTAAAACACGGTTACCGCAATCTCGATGTTTTCCTATCCTTTTTAAATCTTAAAATATGTGTGCGTGTGTGTGTGTGTGCCTAAAATGGATGTTTGTGGTGTCCTTTTGCATGAAGTTGCTTTGATTTTATATGGCAAATGTGTTTTGTCGGGAAAGCGTTTAGACGTCTTTTGACCCAAGTGTCAAGGCTTCGCTTTTTATAAAAAAGATTGATTTTAATTTCGAAAACGATGAGGTTTTTTATTAGATGTCGTTTTAGAAAACAATAGTTTTTAAACTTTTGTCAAATAGGAATCGAGACTATACATTGCCTCCTAACAATAAACTTAAATAAAACGAAGGCAACTTCTAGAACTCTTTAACCCTATGCACAAAGTTTAATGAAAACGTTTATTTGTCTTTTACGAAAACATCTTTAATGACATTTTTAAAAACCCTATGGAGCCTTTTCGTCAAACAAGGATCAAAATTCGCCAAAACTCTTAACTTTTAAACCTCGTGAATCTAATATCCTAATTTGATAACTTTTAGAAAATCTTTATTGTTTTTTGCCTTATTTTTGGAAAATCGTTTTGTGTCGTAAATCAAAATAAGCATTCAAAACGTGTCGGAGCTATCCATGGGCATGTGAGCCATCTAGACAACCCCAAACACCCACAATCACATATCTTTACTATTACGAGGCCTTAACCCGACTTTCGACTTGATGTCGTTTTAAGGCCCAAAATTTACATATTTACAACCATACATCCTACCTAACGATTACATACATCCAAAAATGTCCATCATCGGGATTTGACCATGAGGATCTCCTCCCTAGGCTCACATTCACCCAAATCGTTACACAATCAACACTACGACAAATCTAACAATACTAAACTCATTACGGTACTATATGGATCACAAATCTCAATGCCAATACTACAGCTATCTATGAACTCAACGAATGATATATCACCGTACGGATGTCATCGGGGCATTAGGAGGAAGTTACGTTCCAATGGAACCCTCGCTAACGACCCCTAACCCACGGATCATCATCCATACAACAACAAACTATACTATACAAACCCAAAACACAACATTATCACATTAATATAAACAAGAAAATATCAAAAGAACACTCTTTTCACCTTGCAATAAACCAACGAAAGCTTTATATATCACGATTTGGACCAAACCACAAGAATATTCAACTATCTTAGCAAAGAAAAATGAAATTTTCACTTAGCTTTTGCCAAACCTGAGCTCCCTCTTCTCCTTCCTTGCGTTTTCTCTCTCTCCAAACTCCCTAATTTTTCTCTTCTTTTGCTCTCGGACACAACAATGGCGATGTATAGCTGATCTGCAGTCAGCCGTAGGTGCATCTGTGGCTGCCTGCTATGGCCGTCTGAGCCGTCGCCTCTGCTGCCGTGTGCCGTCCTCGAGCCGCGCACTGTCCCGTTTATCGGTGGCCGCAGGTGCATCCGCGGCTGTCCGGCTTGTTTTTCTCGATTTTTGTGCCACGCGGTCTTAATTCGCCAATTTCTGCGGTATTATTTTGGAAGGCTGCTACCTGATGTATAAACTGCTCTTTGTGCTTGGCTTCCAGGGGGCGCTACCCCCTTCCACCCCCGCCAGCTCACCGGCGAGCTGGGCAGCCGCTCGCTCACTGGTGAGCGAGAGCCCCGAACATCGTAAGCGTAGTGGCCATTAGTCGCCCTTTGTGATTAGCTCAGGTTTTTCTGGATCAAATGTTTGCCTTGCCTCAAGTGACCGGCTGCTCGTTGTCCGTTGTGGCGGCTTTGACCGTAAATCGCTGGGGTGTCTTTGTGTTGGGGTCTACCTTCCTTTTCGCATGTCGAGTCAAATGACGATTTTGCCCTCCTATCTGGGTTAGTGGAAAAGTGCAAAATTTGGGTGTCTACAATATGATCAGTTTTGCTTGAAAATAAATGTGATGTGTTGAGCTAGCAGTTTATATAGATAATGAAAGTAACCAATCACATGAACACGCGAATTTTTACGTGGTTCGACCCCTATCTTCTACTCTAGTGGCTTACTCCACGTCCAATACCAAATGGTATTGGAGACTTCTTTTTGTTAAATATTTTTGCCTTGCAGCACCTTCTTACAATAATAGTTCCCACACTTTGAGGATAATTCCTCCCGAGTACCTATGCTCCCTTGTGCACACCTATGCACTTACTTGAGTACTTTTACTCACAAAGCTATTAAGCTAGCCCGAAACTTATTGTAACAAACCCTTCAAACAGAAAATAGATTAGTACAGTCCTTAAAACTAATTACAGAAAACACTATGATCAAAGCATGAATTATATAACAACTCAAAACTCAAACTTAAATGCAATGATCAAAAGTTAAGATATCACCAGATTATTCTCAACTGATTTACCGCTGGGAACAAAATCAGATTGTCAAGTGACCTTCAGCAGTGTAACAGTTGTTTTCGTGAGAGAATAATACTTGTTGCGCAGTTTTTCTTTTTAACAAACTCAGTGTAACGTCAATATTAGTCGTATTTGTTTGTTTTGCTGGACAAGATATATATATATATATATATATATATATATATATATATATATATATATATATATATACTTTTGAAAATTAGCCGTTAGGGAGGATCCATAACAATAATTACACCTTTTTGGACTTGGTAACTATTTAAGGGATTTTACCAGTGATTACCTGTGATTGATAAAGAGGATCACGAATTAAAGTAGCTTTATTTTCATATAATGATGATTCCCATAATATATGTTCTGAAGCACAATCTTGGAAATATGTTTTTGACACCTCAGCATAACGTAGGTCAAGGAAATAGTCATTTCATAAATGGTTGCAAGTTTCTAGCAGTCACGGTCAGCTTTTATAGAAACAAAAAGATCAACCCATTACTGTTACCATAAAATACACTAGGTTTATTCAATTTGTTTGTTATCAGATTTATAGCAACTCTTGATTGTCAATCAATCAAGTATTAATGACTTGATTTAAGAATTTCTCCAATCTTGGAAAGGTCAATCAATTACCAAATTTAATTTAGATTCCCTTAATTATTCTAATTGATCCTAATATGGAATGTCCATGATGGTTGACTCGGCAATTTAGTGTGACACTTGATTTGGATATATTTATAACATATTTCTTTTTAAATATGGAATGAAACCTAATGAGCTTTGAATTGAAATATGAGTCATAGCTAATATCTTACATGAAAACCTAAAGACTCAGGATAGAGCTTCACAAGACTTTCCATTTGTAGCTTTAATCTAGTGCCAATATCAGTTTGATGCATGTCATTATTTTCAACTTGTTGCACATATCTCAATAGACATAAACAAGGTTTTAGAATTGAAATAACGTTATCATCAAAACCAAGAATCGGAGTGTGACCAAATCAACAATCTCCCCCTTTTGATGATGACAACACATGAAAATAAGGCTCCCCCTAAAACCATGCATCAGGTAAACTGTAATGATTGAAAATAATAATACTCCCCCCCCCCCCCAAACCATGCAATCATGTTTTTCTCCCTCTTTGTCATCAGGAAAAAGAGAGCCAAGGGACCATCAATATAAGCACAAGTAATAGAATGCAAAAGTAAGCATAAAATGTTTAAACTAGAGTATAAGCTTCAGGCAGAATGTAGTACGTAGAGTTATTACAGACCCAAGCAAATAATAGAACTAGAGAATCAATCATCAAGGTCTACAAGCACAACGTTGTTTTTTGTCCGACGAGTGAAGTATGGGCGATGTACGACACGGGCCATCCGTTCCTCGTAGGATAGTTTATGGGCAAAACAAGGTGGACGAGGAATATGAATGTCAGGATTAGTGCGTAAATCCAGAAAGTCACCAGCATATTTAGCCATCCAATTTATTACAGGCCAATTTGGAATAGTAGAATGAGCTTGGCGATGGCCAATGTCATTAAAGTGACGAACAATAAAGGATCCCAACGTTCCGAGTTGACTGCTAACAAATTTGATCTCATGACTAAGTTGACATACATTCCTATTCATTTTCCTTTACATCGTAGCCACTATTGCAGTTGTCTGGATTTCAAAACCAGCCTGTAAATCGATAAACTCATCTTCAACTCGTTTAAACAGATTAGTAGTATCCTGATTAGTGACTGGATGTTCCTTTGTTTTGAGTGCTTTGAGCCTTTGTTTAAGCTCTGTCAGTCCAGTCTTCATTGCAAACTTCATCTCTGCCATGTCAATCTTCATTTTGGTTTGATTTGCAAGAATTTGTTGAAGAAGAGAAGTGATCTCAAGAGATTCAAGGGTAGTGGAATGTGGCAACTGAGATGAATTGTCAAGTAAATTCTCTCTAGGAAGTTGAACAAAATGACCATCAGTGAGAGTTAAATGAGACTGCTTTAGATTCTTCGAATCAATGGAGTCAGTGAGTGGAAGAAAGGCCTCAGTGTCAAAAGAGATTCCAAAATATTGAAAGATTTTAGTGAGAAGGCCGCCGTATGGAAGACATTTCTTGTTTTGTTTGACACAACTGTCCATATGTAGCATGATCATTGAAGCTAAATTAAATTCCAGCCCTTTCATGATAGTAGAGACGAGAACAAGATCCTGGAAAGTAAAATTAGCACCACCACTAGTGCGAGGCATCAAGTTTGAGCATATAATTTTATGAATGACTAATGTTATAGGTGATACCTCAACAGTAGTGGGGAGGACCACTTTAGTGAGAGAGAGATCATTCATGACAGTTTGAAGTTGAGTAATAGGGGAGAAGGGTTCTTGCATTGCACCTTTCAGTGTGAAAGGACATGACCCAGTAAAAAGAATGGACAAAATACTCCCTAAAACTTCATCAGAAAACCCAAACAATTTTTCTTTAACGAGAGAAGTATATGTTCCCTGTTTTAGTTCAAAATTTGCATAGAATTGTTAAACAAGTTGTGGGTAAGCAGTGGTGGGAGGATAAATCATTGAAGTAATACCACAGGAATCAAACAGTGCTTCTAGTGTGGATTGCTTATAAATAAATAAATCCAATGATTTCTCATAAAGTAGAGGTTTTGACATAATGTGAGTTTGAAACCGAGTCTCAAAATTATTTCCACGAAAATAGTTCCTAGTTAAGGAGGGAGAGGTGGGTATTACCGATTTAGAGCCAATTTCAGGAGATTGGACAGCCATTTTTTCTTTTCCCTTTGACTGTTTGAATCCTGTTGATATCCCCGTGCTTGGTTTCTTTGGATAACTCGAGTTGACGGTGATAGGGGTGTTGTCACCGGTGCTTGATTCTTCTTCTTTGATTCACTTGGAAGTCCGAGTCTTCATTTTTCCTCAACTGATGACTTTGAAGATGAAGATGAAGGGTTTTGTTGAGAGAAAAGTTTTGATCGGTTTTGGAGAGGAAGAGTAAATATGAGAGAGAGACCCGAGTGCAGTTTTTAACATAGACGAAGGAGAGAGAGAGAGAAAACACGATTTCTAAAGACTGCTGATATTTTGTTTAAGGAACCGTAAATTATTCTTTAATTCTATGTTATCATATTAACGTAAAAGTGTGTATTATGTTTATGCAAACACGTAAATTAAATTTTCCATGCAGATATGTACTATATAGAATTATGAAATCATACACATACCAAGTTCACGTCTTAAAGTACAGATCTTTCTTCACCTAATGGTTTGGTAAATATATCAGCTAGTTGGTGATCTGTAGGAACAAAGACTAATTTAATTAATCCTTTTGATACATTATCTCTCAAAAAATGATGCCTAACTTCAATGTGTTTTGTACGTGAGTGCAAGACAAGATTTTTAGATATGTCAATGGTGCTCGTGTTATCACATAAAATGGGCACTGTATCACAAATAACATCAAAATCAATTAGAGTTTGACGCATCCAAAGAATTTGGGAGTAGCAACTCCCTGCAGCTAGATATTCACCCTCTGTTGTTGATAGGGCAACAGAGGTTTGCTTTTTGCTATGCCAAGATACTAGGCTTTGTCCCAAAAATGTACAAACACCACTTGTACTTTTTCTATTAGTTTGACAACCTGCATAGTCAGCATGTGAATAACCTATTAGATCAAAATCATCACATATTGGATAATACAAACCAATATTGATAGTACCACACAAATATTTAAATATTCTTTTAACAACATTTAGGTGTGATTCTTTTGATTTTGCTTGAAATCATGCACAAAGACAAACACTATACATAATATCAGGTCGTGAACCAGTTAGATATAGTAAACTCCCAATCATACCTCGATATTTGGTAATTTCTACATTAATACCTTTATCGTCTGCAGTAAGCTTGATTGTGGTACTCATTGGTGTTGCCTTAGAATTTGACTCATCAAATCCGAACCTCTTTAATAGATCCTTTATGTACTTGGTTTGGTAAATATAGATGCCATCCTTTGTTTGCTTGATTTGTAGTCCCAAAAAGTAGTTAAGCTCTCCCATTAAACTCATGTCGAATTCCTTGTGCATACACTTAGAAAACCACTCACAAAGTGATGCATTAGTGGCACCAAAAATAATATCATCTACATATATTTGAACAATGATAATATCTTTATTTTCATGTTTAATAAATAATGTAGAATCGATTTTACCTCTTGTAAACCCTTTGGATAGTAAATATTTGCTCAATCTTTCATACCATGCCCTTGGTGCTTGTTTGAGTCCGTAAAGTGCTTTTTTGAGTTTGTATACATGATGAAGATCTCGTGTTCAAAATCAGGAGGCTATTTTACATAGACTTCCTCATTTATGTATCCATTCAGGAATGCACTCTTTATGTCCATTTGATGTAACTTGAACTGTTTGTAGCAGGCGAAAGTAAGTAGTATTCAAATAGACTCTAATCTTGCCACTGGGGCAAATGTTTCTTCGTAGTCTATTCCTTCTTGTTAATTGTATCCTTGAGCCACAAGTCTTGCTTTATTGCGAGTTATATTTCCATGTTCATCATGCTTGTTCTTGAATACCCATTTCGTTCCAATGATTGAAACTTCCTTTGGAGGGGGAACTAACTCCCATACTTGACATCTTTGAAATTGTTGAAGTTCCTCTTGCATTGCTAAAAGCCAATTTTCATCTAGAAGTGCTTCCTTCACATCTTTTGGTTCTATTTGGGACACGAATGCGGTGAAGGCACACAAATTTTGTACACCTCTTCTTGTGGTAAGTCCTCGGTTAATGTCACCAATTATGTTTTCTGGAGGATGCTTTTTGACGTGTCTTGCTGTTTTATGCATCGAAAAATTGTGTTGCTATTCTTGATGTTGGATGGAACTTGAGATTGAGGATTCCTCATTTTGATCTTCTAAATCAGCTTCCAGATTTTCCAAATCGGTTTGCTAATTATCAGATCTGGTTTGCTATTTTTGTTGGTAATGACCCGAATTTCATTAAACATTGTAATTATAATTATTATATAATTAGCAATGAATTAAAATTTTTGTACTAATTAATTGTGCATTAGATAATTAAATAAATGTACTTATGTATGTGTATATTTATTTAAAGAATTAAAGCAAGGTGTATAATTAATTAAAATAAATCTAATTGGATTATATTTTAAATCCAAATGAGTTGATAAACTAGGTCAAAGATATTAACCTAGTAGCCCATGTAATTAATTAAACAAGCCTAATGCTTGATTTAATTAAATGTAACCTAGAATAATTAATGTAAGCCCAATGTGTTATTTAAATTAAGCCCAAACCAATTCAATGGATGAGCCCAATATATTTAATCCTATAGTCCAATATAGAGCCCAATAGAAAGTCAAAATTGGTCAACAATTGAACACATGTATATATATCCTATGAGTGTAAAACTCACTCAGTGAAGTTTTTCTCGACTTGTATTGGCTCATAGGATATGACATGCGTGTCAGTGTTGCGACCATACAAACTAGACTACACGCATGTCATATCCTATGAGCCAATACAAGTCGAGAAAAACTTATCGTACGAGGAAATTCCTATCTAGAGCTTGAAGAAAAGATGAGGGCTAACTATCCAAATCTTTTTGAGTAGTTTAAATTTGTAATTCCGGGGACATAATTCTTATAAAGGGGGGGGGGGGAGAATGTAATGACCACGAATTTCATTAAACATTGTAATTATAATTATTATATAATTAGCAATGAATTAAATTTTTTGTACTAATTAATTTTGCATTAGAAAATTAAATAAATGTACTTATGTATGTGTATATTTATTTAAAGAATTAAAGCAAGGTGTATAATTAATTAAAGTAAATCTAATTGGATTATATTTTAAATCCAAATGAGTTGATTAACTAGGTCAAAGATATTAACCTAGTAGCCCATGTAATTAATTAAAGCAAATCTAATTGGATTATATTTTAAATCCAAATGAGTTGATAAACTAGGTCAAAGATATTAACCTAGTAGTCCATGTAATTAATTAAACAAGCCTAATGCTTGATTTAATTAAATGTAACCTAGAATAATTAATGTAAGCCCATTGTGTTATTTAAATTGAGCCCAAACCAATTTAATGGATGAGTCCAATATATTTAATCCTAGAGTCCAATATGGAGCCCAACAGGAAGTCAAAATTGGTCAACAATTGGACACATGTATATATATATATATATATATATATATATGTGTGTGTGTGTGTGTGTGTGTGTGTGTGTGTGTGTGTGTGTGTGTGTGTGTGTGTAAATGCACACTAAAGCATAAAAAAACAAAGCAAAAACATGGCCAAAAATGGCCATGTTGCCGGCCAAGAGGGGCCCCACATGGGGGGTTGCTTGATTCCTTTGTTGCTTCAAAATTTCTTCTTGTCATAGTAGCTCAACCACCCTAGTCAATCATCTAGTCAATCAAAGGAATAGTAATCCTAATTAACACTAAATTCACCAACATAGTTTGATTAAGTGAATTGATGCTAGGTTAGTGAATGGCTATAAATAAGACACTCCACACACTTGGATTGGTTTGTTAGTTCATTTGAAGCTTTGCTAGAAAGAAAAATAGAGAGCATTTGAGAGAAACACCTAAGTGTTGAGAGAAAAAGCTAGAGGTTGTGCTTGGTGAATGTCCACTGGTTACACAACATACTTTGGTAGGAGGAGAAGAATAGCATCCAAGACCTCAAGGTTTAAAAGTGCTATATCTCTTCTCGAATTTCATTTCTATAGTCTAGAATGATTTTGAACAGTTAAAATCTATTTTTAACCGATCAACACTCATTTTGATAGTCTAGAAGTATTTAACTATGTAATATATGTATATTCATAGTTCTATGTGTTTATATCATGATTTGGTATGTGAGAAATGCATGAAAGTTGTAGAAATGTTTATAACACATTTTACCGGTAAAACCCTAACGAAACATGTTGTGTTTAATGTTGTATTTTGAAATATACAAGTTCAAAATTGCTTTTTTATGGCTAGAAAGCTAGATCTATGAGTTTTAAAGGAAACCCAACCTAAAGCTTTCAAAAATATTGAATAACGAAGAAGTTATAACTTTTACCGCAAAAGATGTCGTTTTTAAATCCTAGGTGGTTCGATCCGTAATTTTCGTGTAAAACATTTTCAAAAAGACGATCGAACCATGGAATATTGTAAAACAAGAAGTTAGGAACACATCAACACTGATTTGGTGTTATTTGGATGTGTAAATTTCATTTAATCAATGTTTGAACAAAAAGTATCAAAACTGTCAAAAAAATAAAAAATTTGAAAAACATTCTGCAGTGTAGCACTGGGGCGCCATGTGCAGCATTAATCACTGTGCCACGGCGCAGTGCACTGTTTCCAAAAAAATAAAATAAAATCCGAATCGGGTCGGGCCGGGTCTGGTTCGGGTCAGAAAATGAAAAATGTTACAAAAATCATTTTAGTATTTTTGGACTTAATAAATATATTTGTAAAGAAATATATAATTAATTTTATAATTAAAAGTGTATATATATTATTATTGAATTAATAATATAAGGAAGTTAATAAAATATTATTAAATAAATAATAATTTTAGAAAATCATTAAAATATTATTAAATGTATAATAATTTTATAAAGTGAATAAAATATTATTAAAGTGTTAATAATATTAAATAAATAAAATATTATTAAAATGATTAATAATATTAGTTAATAAATAAAATATTATTAAATGATTAACAATATTAATAAAGTAATAAAATATTATTAAAATCATTAATAATATTAGAAGTCTAATAAAATATTATTACATAATTAATAATATTAGAAAATGAATAAAATATTATTAAATAATTAATAATATTAGATACTTAATAAAATATTATTAAATGTGTAATAATATTAGATAATTAATAAAATATTATTAAATGATTAATAATATTATATACTTAATAAAATATTATTAAATAGTTAATAATATTAGATAATGGGTAAAATATTATTAAAAGATTAATAATATTAGATACTTAATAAAATATTATTAAATAGTTAATAATATTAGATAATGAATAATATATTATTAAATGATTAATAATATTAGTTAATCTTAGATGATTTATAAGGTATTATTAAATGATGAATAATACTACAAGACTAATAAAATATTATTAAATTGTTAATAATATTAGATAATGGTATGAATTATATTAAATAGTTAATATAGGTTCTTTGTGGGTGAAGTATTATCAAGTAGTGATAATATTTCCTAAGTGTTTAAATACCCATAATTACTAAATTATGTGGTTCGCAAGAGTTATAAAGGTCATCATACTTATGTGTATATGATACTAATCTAAAGATCAACATGATTAAATTGATAGGTCTATTCAAAGGGAATTAGTTGACGTGGTTAGCAGTACGTCGCAAATAAGGCAAGTTCTCTAACCCTACTCAATTACTGTTGAACAAGTTTCTATACTTGTATTTATTGTCAGAGCTTGAGGTGGTTTAATTATTTAAAATTATCCCACATCCATATTGTTTATAAAATCGCACTTAGTGCATTTGAAGCTTAATAATTCTCAATTCATGAATTGTATTAAAAATGTCTAAAGCTAATAGTTCAGCTAGACATTGCGTTTATAAATTCAATAACTTGAATACTCTTAAAAGCTTATCCAAACCATTGTTGGGTGCATATTTCTTATATTAAGTATGAGAATTGAACAACCCTACATTAGGGGATTTTATGTCGGGAAACCGATCTTGGCGCCAGATGACTAAATGTAATGCATATACAGCGGGTTGAATAGGCTGATCCCCTTGAAAACCAAACTACTCAAAGGGTCAGAGGAAACTCTATTATACACTCGTTAGTTTAGGGTCCTTGGTGACCACTCAGCATTTAAGATTCGAATATTCTTGTTCAATGAAATTTGAGTCTTGTTCATTTCACAATTGTTTTAACCATTGTTGAAACCATTGATGTTATTTCCCATTCATTCATGATATATTAAATCTCTATGATTGTTGTTAACTTACTGAGCAAACTAGTTGCAAATCCGTGCTATATCCTGAAGCATTTTCAGCTAGACCCAAATGCTCCAAGAAGGACAAGGGAAAAGGGAAATTCAGAGCTTAAGTTAAATTATGCATGTTAATTAGTAGTATAAATATGTATTTACTGTTGGTAAATCTTTGGTAATTCCTTATGATAGGAACTATTTATGTTATGGTTAATAGACCCTTGTATTGTAACCTTTTTGTAAGGAACTAATATGTATTATTCCGCAAAGTTTAAATGCAATGTATGTATTTAATTCCTAGTAATGTATTGTATAGTGTGAACCAAACCCGAGGTTATGGAACCCAGATTTGGGGTCGTCACAGTATCTCTGTATCTGGTAAACTGTGTTGGTCTGTCTGTTTCGCTGATTATGAATCCAGCAAGCTGCTTTGAGTATTTTGTCTTGCTATGATGACAGCAGCCTCTATATTTCCTGCATCATCTTCTCTTTCTTTTGGCAGATCATTGTTAGACTCACTAAAACTAACATGGACAGATTCTTCAACATAAGATTTATTAATGTTAAATATACAATAATCTTTGCTTTGTTGAGAATAGCCAATAAAAATTCCTTCATATGATTTAGCATCGAACTTTCCTAAGTTACCACTAGTATTTAGTATGAAACATTTTGATCCAAACACTTCGAAGTAACTTATATTCGGTATTTTTCCATTTAATAACTCATAGGGTGTTTTCAAAAGAATAGGACGAATGAGTACTCTATTTAAAATGTAGCAAGATGTATTTACCGCTTCGACCCAAAACTTTTGTGGAAGCTTACCTTCTTGTAATAATGTTCGTGTAGTTTCTTGTAAAGTTCTATTCTACCTTTCCACCACCCCGTTTTGTTGAGGTGTCCTTGGTGCGGAGAATTCATGACTAATCCCTTTTTGCTCACAAAATGATATAAATCCTTTTTGAAATTCGCCCCCATGATCGCTTCTTATCCTTATGAGCTTGAGACTGTACTTTGTCTCTAAATTCTTTATAAGTCTGTTAAAATCCCTAAATGCTTCATCTTTAGTTTTAAGAAATGTTACCCAAGTGTATCTAGAAAAGTCATCTACTATTACAAATGCATAGAATTTATCATTTAGACTAGCATGCCTTACTGGACCAAATAAATCAAGGTGTAATAATTGTAAAGGTGATGATGCTGATACCTGATTTTTTGCATTGAACGACGTTCTTATCTGCTTACCCAGTTGACAAGATCCACATATACCTTTCTTTTCATAGTTGATTTTGGGACGTCCTTTTACAAGATTCTTAGTTGATAACTTCTTTATTAGGTCCATATGTACATGTCCCAATCTTTTGTGCCAAAAATTTACTTCATCCTCTATAGCTGATAAACAAAATTCTTTATTCTGTTGCTTAAAGTCGATTGTATAGATATTTCCTTCTCGTTGTGCAACTAGAGTAAAGTTACTAGTACCATAAAAAATAGAGCATTTATCTTTTTCAAATTTAACTTGATGTCCACTATCCAATAATTGACTTTTGCTTATGAGATTAAATTCAAGACCTTTAACTAAATGAACATTTTTAATGTTTATCTTACCATTGCTTATTTTACCTTTACCGATTATTTCACAAGTCTTGTTGTCCCCAAATGTCACCGTTCCATTTTTCTTCTTAAGAGATAGCTCCAAAAACTTTGATTTATCGTCCGTCATGTAGCGAGAACATCCACTATCTAGAATCCATTTTTGTGATGAGACTTTTGCTTTAAGGCATACCTACAATAACAAATCAGTTTACTATTTTGGTACCCATATCTTTTTGGGTCTGCTATTGTTACTATATAAATCACCTTTTCTTACCCATATCTTTTTAACTTTCTTATTACAATTAATGTTTAAGTGTACTTTGATTCCACATTTTGTGCAACTAGTAAACGGAGACAATTGATTCAAATTAAAATGAGATTTGGATTTTAACATTTTTATATTATTCTGTTTAGTTGTTACTTGATATCCAATACCTTGTTTTTCTAAACTAGGTCTCTGTTTTCCTAACATTACATATAAATTTTCTTTCCCTTGAACAAATTTTACCAAAGATATTTTTAATGACTCTATTTCTTTTTGTAATTCTTTTTCATTATTATTATCATTGTAAGAACTATCATTAAAAACATCAATACATACATCTCTCATTTTTATCTCATTTTGTAATTTCTCATTTTCATTATTCAAGAAATTTACCTTATTGTAAAGTATTTTATTATAATTATCTACATAATCAATTTTAGCATTTAAAATAATTTCATCTCTAAATGGTATTTCTTTTTCTTCCTTTTCTTCAATTAAGGTGTCTACTTATAATCATCAATAATTAAAAAGAAAATAATTTAATTTAAACTACACATTGGGTTTAATTGCAATCTCAATAATAAATTAGCCCATAACTAAATAATAAATTATCCACAAATAATTCAACATCTCAAAATAATAAAAATAAAAGTAAAAATAAAAGAAATCAAATCTGTGTTGATATCTGTCTATCACTCATATCACAGTTTTCAATCCCCAAGCTCTGCCTTCAATTCTCAAATCATTCGCGTTCAATATTTGCTTCTAAAACTACTCCTAACTATGTTAAATCTATTCTAATATATGTTAATGTATATTAATCCTTTGAAAATAAGAGCTACATAGTGTATTTATAGAAGTATAATATTAATCCTAATCAAAATTAGAATTAAAAATCAATTAGGAATCAAAAAGTAGCAAATAATCCAGGATTTGCTTTAATGTGCCCAGCCAAAGGCGTCTTTGACCAAAGTCAATGCACGCTGCTTGATAAGATGGCCGCCCACTGGAATGACGTTACTTCAATAAAATTTGCATTCCCAGCCGTTCGCACATTGCGCGGATGGTTACTGCCTCATGCCCAAATGAAACAACGTCGCACTGTGCTGCTGTACTATCCTTATAACGCTTCAAGCGCGAATGTTGCTACCATCCTTCATACGGCGTCGTTTCCTCCAGCGATTGACACTGCCAACCGTGCTTGGCGCACAACACATGCTTCAGCATAATTACAACTTTGTCACCAGTCTCCTTATTTACTAAATTGTCACTAGACTTCTCAATAATTACCCTTTTGCCATCAGGATTTATTTTCCTACAAAATAAAATATAAATTAATTACAAATAAATGAAAATAATATAAAAATCTTAAAAAAAATAATAATGCATAAAATTAATTAAATTATCAAAAATTAATTAAAATACTTAAAAACTCACAAATACTTAAGCCTAAAAATATTAAATAAATAGGTATAAAAACCCATTATCATGTTTACCGAGGGATACTGTCAAGTTGACGTTAAGCTCATATCAAATGATCTTGGCAGCTTTGTTATGACCGATCCTCCGAAGCGTAGAGTGACTTTGGATTTTGAATATATCTTTGTATTTGATCGATCACTTCTATGGTCTTTGGTAGAATGGTTTTATGTCCTTATTCTCCTTCATTATATGAGCCATTCTATATCTCTGATGTTCGACCATTACTTCTCTACGATTTTCTCTTTTGGTGAGTTTTCTAGGTGTATATCATTAATGTTCCTCACCAAACCTATTCTTCCTTTTTCTTCTCCTGATTTCTCTCTTAGACCTGATATCTTAGTTAATCTCTTTCTCTCCCTTTTTTTTCTTCTTGTAAGGTGGTCCTTATATACTCAGAGAGATCTCCTTCACTTTGTCTGTTGAGAATTTGCTCATTGATAATTCTATTCGTTAGGAGATAACCGTTGCTTTGAAGATCAAGGATATTGAATATCTCTGATGTAAACATTTCTTTGTGGTGTCAACGTGATTTCTTTTTTTGAGTTATCACATCAGCCAGTTTACAACATTATTTATCTATTGAATAAAGCTCAATCTTCTCTTTGAAAGATATTTTTTGTAGTATACTGTAGAATGTGTCAGCATTCTTTTAGCTCTATCATCGTAGAGTATACCATAAATAAAAATCTAGTGTCAGCTGAAGTTTGACCTTTATAACCGTTAGTCATAACTTTGTTTGATTCCTCTTCTGAGCTTAACCAGTGATCGTTTTATCACTTTCATCATTTTGGTCATTTCCTAGATCATACTCCTTGATCAATCTATTATGGAATCTTTCACTCTTTGCCATTTTGCTGATTGTGAAGTACCTTGACTCTATTTGGCTTTACGATTATTATGCTTTACAATTTGCTAACTTGTATTATGATCTTAGAGCAACTATACAATCTTCTTATTTATTAAATCCTTTAAATACATGTTCTTTTCTCTTAGTTTCTCATTTTCTTGTTTTAACAAAGTATTATTTAAAGTTACCTCACTTGATTCTCCTTCAAGTCCCATGAAATAGATTTAAGCGATTTCATCGTTTGCATCGACCTCTACTTCTAAATCGTCATCACTCTATTTGATAAGAGCTTTCTTCTTGTTATCCCTTAAGTTTAATTTCCCCTTATTTTTCAGTTGAAAGCAGTCTTTCTTGAAGTGACCTGGATGTCCACATTCAAAGCACATTTCTTCATTCTGTTTTCCCTTAAATTTGTTTGTTCCCATAGCATACTTTCTTTTGTTATTCCTTTGCAACATCCCTTTCAATTTTCTGGATAACATAGCAATTTCTTCATCTGAGTCATCACTTGATTCTCCTCCTTTTCCTGTAGTAAGAGCTAGAACTTTTCTTCTAGGAGTTTCCTCCTCATCATCATATCTTTTTAGTTGATGTTCGTATTCCTCTAGTTCACCAAATAGAGTTAAAGTATCCATAATAGAGATATTTAAAGAATCTTGAAGAGTAGTGACTTTGGACACAAACCTCTTAGGCATAGCCCGTAGTAGCTTTCGATTTATTTCACTCTGAGGAATGGTCATATCGAGTAGTTTTAACGAATTCATGAGCACTAGAAATCTAGCTTAAGCTTCCATGATGATTTCTTCCTTTTATAGCTTAAACATCTTGTAGTTGTGCATGAGCATACTTAACTTTACTTCCCTTACCTTTGATGTTCCTTCATGACTCACTTTAAGAATATCCTAGATTTCTTTGGCCGTATTACATGAGGACACTTTATCTATTTCAGATTGAACCACGCCGCTGAGTAGTGTGTTCATTACCTTTGAGTTGTAGGAGGTCATGTATACCTCAGTTGAGTCCATTTCAGTTAGAGCTTTTGGTGTACCATCATCCTTCCTTGGAATAACCAGACCATTCTCCACGACCCACCATTTCTAAGGATCTCTTTTGAGATAGATCCTCATCCTGTACTTCCAAAAGTTGTAATTTTCAGTTCCATGTAGCAATGGTGGTCGATTGGTGGATTGCCCTTCTTGTGCGTTGCTTCCAAATTGTGTTATATCAAGATCTTACCCTACAAGTCACTTTTAAGACCAAGATAGGTAGAGCCAAGCTCTGATACCAAGGAAAATTTAAACAGGTACACTTAAAGGGGGGGGGGGGGGGCGGGGTTTTAATAAGTGTGGAGTAAACTATGTCCGATTTTCGTGATTTAACAAAACAGTAAGTGAAACAGTTTGTTCAATGAATAATTTCAGGTTGCTGATTTAGAGACTGATTTACACTGTTAATGGAATCTAGATGATATGATCAGTTTTGCTTGGAAATAAATGTGATGTATTGAGCTAGCAGTTTATATAGATAATGAAAATAACCAATCACATGAACATGCGAATTTTTATGTGGTTCGACCCCTATCTTCTACTTTAGTGGCCTACTCCACGTCCAATACCAAATGGTATTGGAGACTTCTTTTTGTTAAATATTTTTACTTTACAACACCTTCTTACAATAACAGTTCCCACACTTTGAGGACAATTCCTCCCGAGCACCTATGCTCCCTTGTGCACATCTATGCACTTACTTGAGTACTCTTACCCACAAAGCTATTAAGCTAGCCCGAAACTTATTGTAACAAACCCTTCAAACAGAAAATAGATTAGTACAGTCCTTAAAACTAATTACAGAAAACACTATGATCAAAGCATGAATTATATAACAACTCAAAACTTAAAAATAAATGCAATGATCAAAAGTTAAGATATCACCAGATTATTCTTAACTGATTTACCGCTGGGAACAAAATCAGAGTGTCAAGTGACCTTCAGAAGTGTAAGAGTTATTTTCGTGAGAGAATAATACTTGCTGTGCAGTTTTTCTTTTTAACAAACTCAGTGTAACATCAATATTATTCGTATCTGTTTGTTTTGCTGGACAAGATATATATATACTTTTGAAAACTAGCCGTTAGGGAGGATCCATAACAATAATTACTGTTTGACCTTTTTGGACTTGGTAACTATTCAAGGGATTTTTCCAGTGATTACCTGTGATTGATAAAGAGGATCACGAATTAAAGTAGCTTTATTCCCATATAATGATGATTCCCATAATATATGTTCTGAAGCACAATCTTGGAAATATCTTTTTGACACCTCAGCATAACGCAGGTCAAGGAAATAGTCATTTCATAAATGGTTGCAAGTTTCTAGCAGTCACGGTCAGCTTTTATGGAAACAAAAAGATCAGCCCATTATTGTTACCATAAAATATACTAGGTTTATTCAATTTATTTGTTATCAGATTTATGGCAACTCTTGATTGTCAATCAATCAAGTATTAATGACTTGATTTAATAATTTCACCAATCTTGGAAAGGTCAATCAATTACCAAATTTAATTTAGATTCCCTTAATTATTCTAATTGATCCAAATATGGAATGTCCATGATGGCTGACTCGACAATTTAGTATGACACGTGTTTTGGATATATTTATTATAGATTTATTTTTAAATATGGAATGAAACCTAATGAGTTTTGAATTGAAATATGAGTCATAGCCAAGGTCTTACATGAAAACCTAAAGACTCACGTGACGCCCCCAAATCTAGGCCTACACAGCCCAAACTTGAGTCGTCAAAAGACTACAATAAAATTATCACAACAAAGCACAACATACAACAATAGAGTGTATAATAATACACAACTAAGTCTTCACTATTATTGTCACACTATTTTACAACACGTGAAGACTATGATAGCTATTCCTCGGACTCTCACTCCATCCCCCGGCTAGACCCCGTTACGTTTTCATCTCCTGTTGAAAAACAATGGAACAAAAGAAAGGGTGAGCTCAAATAGCCCAGTAAGAAATATCATGACTAAGATAATGACGAATAAATTATCATTAGCCTTCAACGGTTGAGTTCTTGAGAGAATACAATATACTACAAGGTTTATATCAAAAACTGTAGTTAAATTCTTGAACAATGTTCAGATCAATAATAGCAGCGAAATGAGCAATCTATTAGAAGAATAATGCAGACTATAATGTCCACTCTCTTCTCTTTTTTGTAAAAATATCATCAACTTTTATCATCTGAAATACCATTAGTCAAGATAATACAACTTCACAGTTCCTGGTCATAATCATGCAGATCAACAGTTCATCTTTGCACTACGGGCCAAAAAAATTCAATATAACACAAACGGTCATGATTATACCAGATTCAGCCTTTGGTCATAATCATACCAACCAACAGTTCATCTTTGCACTACGGGCCAAAGAGAACATTCACCACATGCCATAAAAGACACCGAACAGATGTATCGCCTTTAACCTAGTATATCGCCTTTAACCTATCATCTGTTCAACAATTATATCACATATGTGCCCCCGACCACAGATATTCACAACAACTTGATTCTTGATGATTAATACAAATAACAGTGATACAAATGATGAACAGAAGAATAGGATAAACAATAAGTATTAGAAGTTTACTTTGTGCAGATTCAAACAATGTCCAAATTGTCAACATGATGTGGAATGAAATTTAAAAATAATATTCAAAATCCACAGTTCAGAATAACGGTTACAGGTCGATAGAAAGATTCAGAAAATAGGAAGGTTCAGTTGAAATAATGAAGTTCAACTATTATGGAACATATAATATTTTCAGGAATTATAGAAGCAATAGTTCCATAATAAGTTTCGATTTAGGTGTATGAAAGAAAATAATATCCCTTACCGTAGCAGGTTTGATTAACAAAAGGTGAAGGAAATTAATATCCCTTACCATGGTAATTTTGAATAATGGAAGATGAAAAAGATGGTATCCCTTATGAGTATAAAGGAAAATGATATCACTTACGAATATGGAATAAAAGTGTCATGTGATAATTCGTGTAGACAAATTATTTCCACACGAGACAAATAAAAAGGGTTATTCACCAACAGGCGGTAATCCGCGCCGTAAGGTTATTTCCATCAATTTGAATACGAAGAGTTATTCACCAAACAGGCGGTAATTCGTACCGTAAGGTTATTCCCATCAATTTGAATACGAAGAGTTATTCACCAAACAGGCGGTAATCCGCACCGTAAGGTTATTCTCAAAGATTAATAAGGAATGAATACAAAAGGTTATTCACCAACAGGCGGTAATCCGCGCCGTAAGGTTATTCCCACAATTTAATACATGGAAGTAAATGACACAAGAAAGAAACGATATTATTTTCGAGAATCAAAGAATGATAATCCCTTCAAGTAAGAAAGAAAATAATATCCATTTATGATGATGAAAAGAGTGATACCCCTTACCGTAGTAAGTTAGAATATGAAAGAAGATAATATTCCTTACCTTAACACGTGACTGGATATTGATTTAAATGAGGTTGATCAACCTATATATTTATAATAAAATTAGTAATTATCACATATAAATTTTAAAGTGTATGATAACTCGTATATTATGAATTATCAAAATTATATATATGTAACATAATTTTTGTAGTATAATATAACACCTTTAAAATAGTTTTTAAAATAATATTTCAAAATAAATCTTCCAAAGAAAGCTTTTAAAAATGAATCTTCTCAAAGAAGAGTCTTCTAAAGGAAGATTTGTGAATACCGTGAAAAATAGGAATTTATGAATTTACTACTTTATAATAAAAGACTTACTTGAAAAAATTCTTCCACTCCTTTTGGCTTTCAAACACTCAAAATAGCCTTACTATTCTCAGAGAAAACTCATAAAATTCTTATAGAAAATTTTTATGTTTTAGGTGTGATTTTTCTATTCAGTTGAGCAAGCTATTCATAGGAGAAAATAAGTTACTATGCGTGGTAGGTGGGGGTAGGTGGCTGGCTGCTGCTCGCCAGCAGCAGCAGCCTCGTGCTGCAATTTTTTTTCCCTCCAACTTCTTCAACTTCACTAACTCATGTGGGCCCCACCAATGGGTCCACATGTTTCTTATTATTCACATTACTATTCACGTTACTATTCATGTTACTATTTCAAGTAGTAAAATTAATTAATTTTATTTTATTTTATTTTATTTTATTTATTTATTTATTTATTCTTCCTGTGGGTCCAACATATAATAAAATAATGCTACCACAATAATTCAACAATAATTTAATAAACACGTTACTGATTATTATTAATTTAATAATATAAATTACAGTGTATTTGCTACAGTGACAATTATTAGGTTCAATAATTTTAACTACAGTGCACCAACAATTATTGAGTCAATGATATGAAATACAGTGTAATGACAAGTATTAAATTAATAATGCAAAATACTGTGTAACAACAATTATTGAATTGATAACATAAAATATTATGCAATGACAATTATCGATGAAATGATGCGTAACAGTTACGGTGTCAATTATCAGACCAATAATATGAGACACTGTGCAATACCGTGTGCTACTGTAGAGTATTGTGTGCTACAGTAAAATACCATAAATTATCGTATGCTACTATTCTTTTATCACCGGTATTTTAACAGTTAACACCGTTAACTATTTTTATTTAAAAAAGGTTATTTCTGTCGTTTTCTATATCCGACAAATATTCCATTGTGGGGTCCACAAATAATTTGTTATTTCGGCGCCGTCGTACGGTACGAATATTCCCCGACCAAACGAATATTCCCCGACAAAACGAATATTGTCCGACAAAATAAAATTTGCACATAACATCCTTAACTTTTAACTTTATCGATTTAACCACTTACTGTTTCAGAAAAATATATATGACGAAAAATTAAATTTTATATTTCATAAAATTCGGGGTCTTACAACTCAGGATAGAGCTTCACAAGACTTTCCATTTGTAGCTTTAATCCAGTGCCAATATTAGTTTGCTGCATGTCATTATTTTCAACCTGCTGCACATATCTCAATAGACATAAACAAGGTTTTAGAATTGAAATAATGTTATCATCAAAACCAAGAATTGGAGTGTGACCAAGTCAACAATTTATTTATTTTTGTGTGACGTTTGTGGTTAATTGCGTATTTCTTTTGTGATTTGTGGGAGGATGGACACTTACTTTGGTTGGAATAATAGTTTTGCTTGCAATCAAGAATCCTATGAAAACTTTAACGCATAAAAGGTAAATCAATTTTTTTCAACATACCAAAATCCATATTCATATTTAGTTCTAGAACCTCAATATGTACAAGAATTTTCGTTTCCATATTCCTATTCGTATTTAGATCCAGAACCTCAATATGTACAAGAATTTTCAAACGAAGAAGATAAAAGATTAAGAAAAACTATGGAAGCTTTCATGCAAAACACTAATTAAGCTATATCTCATCTAGAAATTTAAGTGAGTCAGTTAGCTACCATAATAAATGAATTTAAGGTTAAACTAGAAAATCAAAATGGTGGTGAAAATGAGTTTGAAGTTAATCTAGAAAATCATAATGGTTGTGAGAATGATGTGTTTAAGAGTTATGAGTCTGCACCTAAAATTAATCATATCACATTTAATGTGGCAGTTGAAAAAGTCTATAAGCGTAAAACTCCATATCCAGAAAGACTTATTCCTATAAAACAGCCGAGTGATTTTGTGGACCAACATATTGAATTAAACATGATCCAAGAATTGTCTATGACCTAAGAAATAAATGAAAATTAACTTATGGTTGTAGATGATCCAATAGACTTTTTCTTAAATCATCTTAATCAAAACTGGAATGAGTTTGAATACTTGGATAAAGTCAACGAAATATTGCAGTCTACTACACAAGAGTCAACCAAATTAGAACATCCATTTGTACTAGTTCTTCCATATTTTGAAAATATAAGAAAAAAATTTCTTAAGGTCAATTCTAAGCAAAACTGTTATACAAATTATGATCATTTTCGATTGCCTAGACCTCCTGAAAATTCTAAAAAAATCACATTGACTTTTCATTTTGCATTACCATTTTATCATAACTTGTTTATGAAGTTTTATAAAATTTGTAAATATGTTTATATTATTTTTCACCACATTTTTTTTGTTGTGTCTAGTGTAGGATAATTATTTTTAGTGTGTAGTTTTTTTTTTTTTAGTTAGTTAGATTTATTATTTTATTTTTATTCTCTGTGAGTAGTAATGCTATTCTTTATGATTTTTTTTGGTAGAGTGCAATGCGAAACCATCCAGGTGTGATTTTTTTCCTTATTTTTTTATTTTATATTATCACTTATTTCCTTTATATGTGGATTTATACATGTGCAATTTTGGGTAGTATGTAAGGAAACATTGAGAACAATGCATGATTTAGGTATGAGGGGAAGTTTTTGCATTTTTTTTTAGTTTTACATTTTTGTTAGATTTTTATCTTTTTAGGAAACAGGTTTTAAAAAAAAAATTGAAAAATTAAAAATTTGTTAAACTTTTTATGAGTTGGATTAATTTTAATAAGTGTCTGTGGAGTAAAAATATTAGTAGGATTAAAAAATTTAGAACTCTTGAACCTTTGATAAGATATAAAATCTTAGTTTAAAACACCATCTTGAATAAAATTAAAATCCATTTGCATTTTTGCATTTCATGTTCTCACCAATTCTTAATTGTGGGGTATAAACTCTTAGTCAAGCAGTCTTCAAAAAAAAAAAGTAAAAGAAAAAATTAATAATGCATCGAGATGGAGCGTAAAACACATTTAGTGTAAGAAAAGAAAAAAGGAGTTGAAAAATAAAATATAAATACTACTTTAATTTCCATAGAATAAAATTAAAAAAATTCAAAGTATGATAGATATAAGTAGCTTGACTAGTCGATTTTTGTGGCCTTTGTTATTTGAGTTAGTAAACCCTTAGGGGTGTCTTTATATCTAATGCCATAAAACTAACTGGTTTGTGAGTCATTGGTCAAACGCTTGTTACATGGGTAACTCTGAAAAGCCTAAGAAAAATAGACATTACACAAGTCAAGAATGAAAGAATAGAAAAAGCAAAAAAAAAAGAAAAGAAGTTTACTTGATTTTCATGGTAAAAGTCCCTACTAAGAGTTACATCACATACCGATGCATGGATCACGTAAAAATAAATTTATGAAATATGGTGTCTTAAAATGAAGATAAAGTATTTTTTGATAAGAAGAAAGAGTTATTTTGAATTTGATCTTGCTTTTGTGAAATGTCCATGATACTTAAGAAGTTTTCTTTCGATTTCATAAATTGGTTAAACTCCAAAAAGATTTATTTTTAAATTTTGAATATTGTGGGTAAATTCATTGTAAACCCTCACAAGACAAAACTCGTCCACTTAGGGTGACCTTGGGGTTTAAAGGCTTGTAGTATATGCTAAATACTATCGTGTTCCCTACGAAAATGACTTAAGTTTAGTTAGAATTTTATTTTACTTATTTATTTTGTTTTCTTAGTTTTTGCTTTGCTCGAGGACTAGCAAAAATCTAAGTTTGGGGGTATTTGATGAGCATATTTTATACATATTTATTTCCTCTAAAAAATAGTTTTATTAGTTTAGTTGTATGTTTATTTTATTTTGTTTGGACTTATTTTGGTTTTCAGGTTTTGGAGAATTAAAAGCCCAATATTTTGGATCCAATTAAGTGCAGGAATAAAAAAAAGACCCAAGTAAATGCAAAAATATGGAGAGCTACGGAAAAGATAAGAATAAAAAAGAGTTTAAGATTAGTGGACAAATCAAAGAGATAAAAAGAAAAGAGTTTGAAGGAAAAAAGGAAGTTGTAGTTGCTAATTATAAAAAGGAGATATAGAGATTGGTAAAAGGAGCATCACGTTGGAAGGAGAAAAGGAATCCACAAAGCAACAACTTAAAGAATTATTCAAGCTGGGCAAGAAAATCGAGAGACCGTAGCAGTAAAGTATCACCAAGGCAACTTGGCGCGCATCATCAGGTTGCAACATAAAGCATCAACCAAAGTAGCTTGGCATTGTACTGCGGCAGGAAGGAAAAAATATATTAGCAGTCTTCACACACATAATGATCATGGGTTATTCCTTAATCTTTGTATTTGATAAAATCATGTGTTGCTAAATTTACTTTCTAAGACGTAAGATGAAACATTATTAATTATGTAATGTTTTGAATTTTATTATTAATTTTCAAATTGATTTTAATGTTAATAATACTTATTTATTGATTGTTTTAAATTAAATTGTTTCATTCATAATATCATGTTTTTTGAATAGTTTCAATTAATTTAATTTAATCCGAGTTATGATTTAAAGTCTAAATTAAGAACTAATATTATTTGTTTTTCAAACGGTGGATACATTTAATACTTTGGTCTTATATATTTAAACCTTCGAAAATAATAATTCACAAAAAAAATATTTTTATGAAATTAAATAAATAATCTTGAGAAAGTAGTGAATTGATTTTCAAAGTGCTACTCATAATTAATAATAAATTGTAAGACGTGCATAGTTAATATTGTTGATTCCAAACCTCATAACTTTCTTCCATTTACTAAAGTTAGTTATTTAATTAGTTTTATTAATTTAGTTTTAGTTTTAATTATTTTAAAAATCCCTTTTTGTTAACTAGATTAGAATTGAATATAATTTAGATTTAATTAATTATTCAATAATTATCGTGTAATCGACCTTGTACTTTGCATAAAGCTATTTTACAATAGATTCGCGCGCTTACGAGTATCTTATAAAATTTAAGCACAACAACAGGTTTGAGCAATTAATTAATTGACGATAGTGGGCTTAAATGTGTGTAATATAGTCTTTTCGGGTATCCCACATGTCTTTCCTTTATTATTGACAAAATGAAATGAGAAGTTTGACATCATTTATTTGCCTCTAGTATCTTTAACCATATATCAATATGATCCATGAACAATATTTCATATGAAAAAAAAGATAGCATTGCAATCCATTTGGTGGGATTCAATGAAGGGAAAAAAAATATAAAAATATAAAAATTCAAAAGAAAGACTTTTGTATATATACCAAAAAGTATAAAATGAGCCATCTAAGTCCAAACAAAAAAGTATTGTCATAACACCAACTAAATTGCATTACTATAATATTTTTTCTTGAAATTGGACAAAAGATTCTCATACTATGAGTTAGAGTCTACTACAATAGTTGCTCTCGATATAGCCCGTAAAAATACCAAAGAGATGACACGTAATTGCCCGTGCCTGAAGGCACGACGTAGATTAAAATTTTAAAAATACTCTATTACCTAAAGATTCTTTGCAATCTAAAATAATTTACAAATCAATTAGAATAAATTTGAACCGTCCCTGTGATTTTTCGCCCAAATCAATTTGCATGTGTAAACATAACGACTGGGTATTACAGTCGTTATGGTTACATATGCAAATTGATTTGGGTGAAAAATCACAGGAACGGTTCAAATTTATTCTAATTGATTTATAAGTTATTTTAGGTTGTAAAGAGTCTTTAGGTAATAGAGTATTTTTGAAATTTTAATTTACGTCGTGGCTTCAGGCACGGACAATTACGTGCCATCTCTTTGGTGTTTTTGCGGGCTATATCGAGAGCAACTATTGTAGTATGCTCTGACTTATGGTATGAGAATCTTTTGTGCAATTTCAAAAAAAAATATAGAGAAAAAAATGTTATGGTGATGCGATTTAATTGGTGTTATGACAATATTTTTTTGTTTGGCCTTAGAGGGCTTATTTTATACTTTTAGTTATATATGCAAAAGTCTTTCTTTTGAATTTTTACATGTTTTTCCCCCGTCATTGGATCCTCCAAATGACTTGCAATACTACCCTTTTTCCACAGGAAATACTGTTCATAGATCATATTGATCGATGGTTAGAGACACTGAAGGCAAACAAATGCTGCCAAACTTCTCATTCCGTTTTGTCAATAAAGGAATACGCGAAAACACTATATTACATAAATTTGAGCCCGCTATCGTCAATCAATTAATTGCTCAAACCTATTAAGAACTAATTTTAAGTTGGAAATGAATAGCACTCTAATGTTTGCCTAAAAAAGAAACTATGACTGAATTGAGTATCAATCTTTTTGTATTAATGGTTGGACTCTCAGTTCTATATGGAACTAATAGTCCACAACAATTTTAAATTTTTTAATCTAAAAATATTGGATACAGTACTCAATTGTTATATTAATTACACTGTATCTTCAGGCACGGGTTATCTCTAGTATGAATATATAGATGAACATGTTAACCGGTAGAAAACCCTAATTTGATATGTATATTGATGATTTGTGATTTGAGTTGTGAAAGTTATTTTTGTGAGTTTGGTGTTCTATATGGTAGATTTATAAGTCACAAAGATAACCTAACTTGAATAAATGAAAAATGTGTTAGAATGAATGAGTTATGATGTCTTTACCAAAACATGTTGATTTTCAAGCCCTAACCCTTCTATCATAATTTTTGTGTCAAAAATGGTTTCAAAAAATTAATTGATTCATGAAATATTGAAGAACAATAAGTTAGTAAGATAACAAATTAAATTTAGAGTCATTTGGATGTGTATAACATATTTTATTGAAGATTGAAACAATCAGCACAAGTTGGAAAAATTTGAAAACTTAAAAAATATTTTCTGCCTAGCAGCTCTGGTCTAAAAAATTGAATAATTAATTTAATTTAAAACGGGCCATGTCGGGCCGGGTCTGTTAAAACCAAAATGGATCAAAAAATTTACAAATTAAATAATATTAGTATGGGACCCAATTAAAATAATTAAAATATTATTAAATGTTTAACTAACAATTAAATGATTGATAATATTAGAAAATAAATAAAATATTATTAAATGATTAATAATATTAAAAAATAAATAAAATATTATTAAATAAATAATAATATTAGCAAATGAATAAAATAGTATTAAATAAATAATAATATAAGTAAATGATTAAAATATTATGAAATGAATAATAATATTAGTAAATTAATAAAATATTATTAAATAATTAATAATATTAATAAATAAATAAAATATTATTGAATAAATAATAATATTAGTAAATAAAAAAAATATTTTTAAATAATTAATAATGTTAACAAGTGAGTAAAATATTATCAAATGATGATAATATTGTTATGTATTCAATGTATTATTAAATGTTTAATTATATGATTAAATGTTAAATAATTTAAACTAATATGTACAAATGTTATTAATATGAACTAATATGTGATATACTAATTGAAATATCAACCTTATTAATGTTAAGTCTTTCCAAAGGGAGTTAATTTAAATTGATTAGCAGTAATCAGCGAAACAGACAAGTTTTCTATACCCATAACTGTATTTACTTTTTGAAGTGATTTAATTATTTAACATTGATCAATATCGATATTATTATTGTTATTCGCACTTGTGTGCAATTAAAGATTGTTTCATTATTGAATTGTACAACATTAAAGTTCTTTTATTCATGAATTGATTAAGTAGAAAGTCTAAGATAATTATTTAGGCAAGACAATATGTAACGACCGCAAAATCTCCATACTCGCTTAATGGACTTTGTGCGTTAAACTTTCATAACATCTACCAACTTAACCAATAATTCCATAATCTTATTGGTTGTACCAGTCTGTTACAAACATTTCTCTAAAAATTTATTTACTTAATCATTGGATCGTGACTTGATCTCGATCTCATCCTTTCTACAAGTATCAACTTGTAGTTCATCCGTATATATGGATAACAACATATATGCCGGTCAATTTTTAACTTTAAGATTTATATATTCTATGCTTCTATATATCTAAGGTTCACAATATTAAAAATAGGATGATTATTGGAATAAAAGAATCTTGCGATAAATGTTTGTATATTTATCAATGGTAAGATTTCTTTTCTTACAGGACATATCATATTATTCGATACCCTCATTTGAATACATAGCTTTATAGAGATATCTCTTTATATCAATATTCTCTATCTATCTGAAATTCAGAATATTAATAACATACTAGTACTTGGAACCAAGAAATCTTACGATAAATTTGCCTTCTTCACCTGTTATTCTGTCTCGAATTCTTACAACACTTACAATGTTATTCAATATCCTCAATCAGATTTATAGTTCTTTATCAATATTATTTTAATATTTAACAATTCTAAGTCATATCAAATTTAAAGACATAACACTTTTTATGATAATAATAATATGATTGAATAATATCTGGTTACATGGTTTGCTTGTTCTTATTACAACAATCATTATAACTTTATATAAATACAAGTAAATAAAATATAAAATCTAGTCTACACTTCTTCTTTACATTTAAGATCTTCTTATTATTCTTCTTTAACTACAAATATAGTTTTATTCGCAAGAGTGAGAACTAGAGCTCAACAATTCTAACAAATAACATGTACACAGTTTATACATTTATATAAACTTTAACATACTTTGACTTATCATATTTCTCAATTTAATATCACAAATAACTCACATTACAACAATTTATATGACATTGTCACACAAAGCGTATAAACCATATTTATAATTTGTAAAAATAACACATAAAAGTTAACACACTTGCATGTTCAATGCACGATTTAGTTTACATTGATTTGAACTCGTAGTATAGTCCAAATATGTTTAACATAGCAATAATGGTCGTTAGTATACATATAAATATGTATTTAATTTAATTAATTATGTAAATTTATGGTTTGATGTCAATTGTCACTAAAATTGTTGCAATAAATAGTTAATTATACTAATTCATCATGTTCATCACTCAAACCATCACTGAAGGCAGTTTAATATGTTAATTTAATGAAACTTTCACTAAATTTGTCACTAAAGATAGTTTCAATTAAGTTTTAATGAAAATATCACTAAAAGCTCATGCCACAGACAAGATTGTTGTTAAAGATAGTTTAGATTAAAGGTTGAACAAGTTTGTCACTAGATCTGTCGCTATATATTGTGTTCTATGTGTTTCTGGGCTTGACTTTTGTTGAAAGCTATTGTTATGGTTAGTTCGTGGCGAACGTCGTCGCTATACATGTGACGCCGCGAGATCCCACCTTCCTTAAATTATATCCATTCTATTCTGGATTACAAAAACATTAACCTTAAACCGTATTAACCGGAATCTCGTGCGTTAAAACTTAACCTTTAATATTTAAAATCCTTTATTTGACCATAAATGCGGTCCATATTTTTTTTTTTAAAACTTAATTTAACTTATAATCCTTACCTGTCTCAGGATCGCAACATTCACTTACCTTTTTCTAGAACCTTGGTCAACCATTAATAATTTGTGACCTAGTCTATTACCTGTTTAAATCATACATATATTTATGATTTCCGTAACATATACGGTAATAAAATTTCGCCATTATGTATTCATTTGTATGGCCCTGTTTAATTGTACCTGATTTGTTTATGATCCTGTTCACATATACCTATAAATATACATTTATAACACACATGCGAGTTTCATTATATCCATACTCGACTTGTTTCCATAATACAATCCTCATGCCTCATTACCTTCTATAATTACAAATAATACATTCATTCAAATTTAACTATATGAATTTACAAACCATACATCTGCTTTTATCGTCTAGGTTTAACATTTAAACCAAACTATTACACATCTTGCATCTACACAAATTTGCATATAACCAACTTGCTTTCCGCTTATCCATTTATTCACGTTCTTTACCTTAGCTGCACCGGAACCTCCGACCTTCTTATACTTTACTTGAAAAGTTAGTTTATAGCAAAAATGAGCATAAAGCTCAGCAAGTTAATCAGCTAACACCTTTCATGCTTGTAATTTATAATATGCGTCATGCATTCTTTACCTTAACATACAATGCTTAATGTCACGTAATTCATTTAGCACTTAAACCACATATTTGCACGTAAGGCACATTCAACTCATATACCATCACATAGCTCACATAGAATATCTAATACACTTAAGTCTGAAAAACTTGCATGTACGCTTTATTTTACTTAACCTTCACTTCTTCCATCATCCTTCATTATCCGTCTTGTCGGCTTGCTCAATACGAATTCTGTATGTCAACACATAACTTATACATCAATATTGAATTATAAAACTTCACAATCTTATTCAAATTTAACTTATAATTACTCGACCATTCGTCTCTAATCATTTTACATTTGATGTATTATACCTTACATAGGTTAATAATACATCCTAGCTCGTTCCCAACATTTTTCATAACTTATATCATGACTAGGCTTAGCTTTAGGTATGTTATATTATGCCACTCGTTATCTCATTATACCACAACACCCTTTTCATAGTCTATTTTTATCATTCTAGGGTTTATATAACCTATCTCTATTATTTAGAATCAAAACATTTCATTTTGGGTCAAAAATAACATTTTTCTAAACTCTACTATCCGTGGCCCCGACTGGATTTTTGGCCTAGAATCTGCGGCCCCGGCCGTGGCCCAGAATCTGAAATTTTGATTTTCTCTCATGCTTTGTTGATTTTTAATTCTTTAACCATACATCCAATTGAGTTCAAATTTGGACCACATCTAGTCCTTACTACATAGTATTTTATAAAATTTTTACTTGCCTCATTTGGCTATTCAAAATCATAAAACACTAGCCCGTAGGAGGGCTGTTCACAACAATTTCAGACTTAGAAAATTTTTGAACTTTGAAATCTAACTTTGTGATTTTTGGCCATATGCTTTAAAACTCCATTCCAACACTTGAAATAGTTCATATAACCTATATATGACATGTCCAAACTTTCAAAATCATAAAACTTCGCACGAGGCGATTTTTGTCCGTTAAAATTCATTTCGAATCGAAATGATCGATTTCGATCGTTCGAATCGCCATTTCGCTCAAATTGAACTCCGTTGATTACCAAATCGACTCTAACATGTGTATTATCATAAAACTTAAGTGTTTGGACTCATTTCACCTTTAATTCCTTAAAATTGCCAAAAATCACACCTTGGTTGGATTTTCATCAAAACTTTCAAACTTTTCATGAATTTCTCATTTCCAAATCTTAGGCTATTCTTGGCCTCTTAATGTAAAACTTGACTCTAACTTAACACATAACACATATAACCTACAATTGACTTGCATGCGCCTTTAAAACCTTTAAAACTTCATTTGAATCCATTTTTCTAAAAGGTCTATTTTGGTCGTCGGCGAACGTTTTAAATCGTTTAAAAACCACAACTGTTGCCATTGACACCAAATAACTTCCAAATCAACTTGAGCACATGTATTTATCCAAAACTTGACTGCTTGACCTCATTTGATCACCAATTGTACAAAATAGCTAAAAATCTCATATGAGTAAGATTTTTGTCAACTTTACAAAACTCAACTCTTAAACCCCCTTTGAATCTTTACACTTTATGCACATATACATTAACACATACACATATTGCAACTTTAAGTATTCACGTAACTTCTATACGTATCTTCCAAGTCACTTTACAGATTATTACGTTGTCTACACAAAAAGTATAGCCTAATATTTAATCTTTCCCTTAAAAATTTATAATTTTCAACCTTTCATGAGCTTTTATGCTTTCTAACATGAAATATCCCATAAATCAAATATATTCAACCTTTCTATCTAAGTTTTCATCAAATTTAACAACATATAACACTTGATCATAGCTTAAATCATGGATTTCTAGCCTTAAACATGAACTTGAATAGCATACATCTTTGTTCTACCCACTTGAGTCTAGGTTTCATCATAAATCATATACATATCTTGTAAATCACATAATCAACATGTATCTTCATGGATACATGCATGGCTACCTCTATGCTTGAATTTAAACATATAACAATAAGTTTAATAGCTTGAACATGACTATACCTTCTTGTAACTTCCTTCTCTTCATGCAACAAAGCTTGCTAGAGCTTGAAACTTTACTTTGATTGCTAAATCTCCATCTCTTGCTCGCTTTTCTAGCAAAATTCATGAGCTAACATGGAAACCCTAGCTCTCCTCTCTCTTTTCTCTCTTGCATTTCGAAGTTGCTGGAAACTTGCTAATAAAATCAGCTTTGCTTGCTTAATACATACACATATACATATATTTATTACTCCAACAACTAACCATAGTTAGTTAAACTTAACTCATGCATGGTTGGGGTCTTTTATGTCATTTCACATAGCTCTCTAAGGGTATATTAGTCATTAAGCCAACATAGGACACAATTGTTATTTCATAATTTAATAAGGGCAACATGGTCATTTGTCCAATTTCCTAGAGAATTAAATTCTCAATAAAATCATAACTTACTTAGTTTTGCACCAATTCAAGTCCATTTTGCTCCAAACTTGTTTCATTATACTTGAATTTAATTTCACAATCAAATACTCCATAATTTGCTTGTCCCATAACACTTGTCACACTTTGAAACTTGAATTTCATAACCTAATTTCAATAATCACAACAATTGCTAATTTTTATATCAATTCATACTTAATTTTCTACAAACCATTTGGTTCCACAATAAATTAATTCCATAAATTTTAACTATCAACATCTCAATACCATCAAATTGCTCATCTTTTCCATCAACCGCTTCCTCGAGAAGCGAACCTTGACCGGATTACCAAAATCCATCAACATTTATCCTTTTTACGTTCATAATATCCTTTTACGATTTTAACGTCATGTAACTTGTTTACTTCACACACACATAAGCTAATTTACACCATAGTTGAAATCTTCACTCTTTCTACTTATACTCGGGGTATTACCTTCCATATTTATGATTCACATAAATACATGCCTTATTCAAAATCAATATATTAATTTCTTAATAGACTCCACATGTTCACATATCGCTAATCTTATTATTCACATCACCTAGCCTTTCAAGGCCTATTCATTAACCTCGTTCTCAATTTTCATAACTTAAGTTCAATGCAATTATATTTTCCTCATTTCCATTATTCTATAACTTTAAATCTTTATTCCTTTATTAAATTTAATATACATTTGTATCCACATATTCAGTTAACCACATAGGTCATTTAGCACATATCTTACATAATAAATCATTCATTAATACATTCTAACATTCAACGCTAGGTTTTACTACTAACATTTACTTAATTAATCATAATCCTCATTTGAAATTATTCTAAAATCCTGGGGTGTCACAATACATACTGTTCTTGAATACCGGAAGCAGACTGTCGCTTTAGGCTATAGCCATAGACTATCCGTTGCTAAATCCCAGTGTTCTTGAAGAACACCGGAAGCAAACTATCGCTAGTCCGTTGCTAAAGGCCCGGTGACCCGGCGTTCATCACCTGCCCAGAATCAACCAGTTATGGTCGAGTGACCACTTTTGGCTTGAATCACTTTTAGACGATGCACTGTTTTGAAATACCAATTGATCCTAGATGTACTAGACACGACATATTATACCGACATGCTAATTTGGACTCAAACAACATCACAATTACAAGTTACAATTCGGTGAAATAGTCGTGTCAGGCTATTTTTCCTTTTCTAGGCAGCCCAGGATTCTAGATTTCCTAAAATTCATGATCAACTGAGCACCTTCCAACAAGCATATCTATCTGGATATTGATCTGATTGAGATGATTCTTGCTTCCAAGTCTTCACTACATGGCATACTATAACTACAATGCTTAACATCAATCAACCTAATAATTTATGATAGAGATATTATGGTATCAAAGTGTCATATCAGATTGTTTATGTGCAGTCCTGAACAGGGAGCAAAATCTCATTATTTCATGCATCTAGATGTTATGAAAATATGTTTTAACAACTCAGATCTCTTATTAACATAAGGTTAGTCATTTATAAATATTTTATCATAACATCTAACTAAGAATTTAAGATTTATAATAACGTAGGGTTTTGTAACTTTTTGAGCAATCTTGCATCTTTAATCCTTTTAATTCTGATCAAGGCTTGAAATGACTGATATATAAACTTAATTTTAGATTGTTTTTGCTTGTGAATTCCTAATTTTCAACAAAGGGAGGGGTGGCTATTTATAGGAGAGTTAGGGTTAGGGTTTTATGGTCTTTTTGCCAATCTTTCTTAACAAGCAAGTGGTCGGGTCCCCTTTAGGGCATTTTGGTTATTTCTACTGTGATTTTAAAGGTAAATTGGTCATTTCATAAGCTAGCATTTGATTGGTTGATTAATGATTTAATTAACTAATCAAACTTACTTAATTTAATCATAATCTTGATCAAGTATACTAATTTATATAGTTGACTAATTTCACTATTCACGGTTGACATTTTCGTATTTATACTGTATAATTTTCATATTAATTTCATATTCTATCCGTATAATTTTTGTATTATACGCGTATTTATGAATAGTGATGAGGGTTAGGTTATAACCCTTAGGGTTTGTAGGTTTAGGGTTTAACTCTTTTTTTAATTTAGGTTTTAGCCTTAAATTGACTTCTTGATTTTAGTAAGTGTTAAGGTTAATTACTTGAATCAAAACACAAAATTCTACATATAGAAATATTTCATAACACATTTGAAGCTCGATTTAATCTGTACTAATCACATAACACATAGTTTAGGTTAAAAGTTTAACCTTTAATCGTAGACGCTCGTACATTCGAGTTGTATTTAGTCATTTAAGATAGCTCAAAGTATATTCGAGTAATCAATCTTAAGTTTTAAATTGACAACCTTTAGGTAGATCTTTTCATATTAGATTTGAAATATTTGAGATATTACATTCAATCCAACTTATAAGAATTTCGTCATCGAAATTATAGTATATTAAGATTAGTCATTTAATATCATATTTATAGGTTTTATAAATATTCAGGCTATTACATTCACTCCTCCTTATAAGAATTTCATCATTGAAATTACCATTATCTCTAATTTAGTCCTCAATACAAATTTTCTTAATTCATTATTACTCATATCAAATTCCTAACACTTAAATTAGGTCAAGGATCTTTAATCTAAACCTTTTCTTACACTATGTTTTAAGCCTTTAATTATACTCTATCTTTTTCTCTTCCTTTAATTAGGATTTTCTTCTAATGATACATATGGGTCAATCAAGACCTTGAATTTTTTCATATTCTATGGGTGTTATATGACCCGCAAGTTTAACAAACATTAGGACTGAAAAACACCAATATTCAGTATTGTTGAACATTGCATATTTAATTTGATGATAAGAATTAAAGTGATGAATGCAGTCAATAACAAGATTGTAAAGTCCTTTGATGACACATAATGTACAAGGACTTAGTTAGATAAGATCAAAGTTGTTAGGATTATCTTTTGAATATGAATGTATTGAGTTGTGAAGTCCTTTGATTGTTTATGATGTACAAGGACTTAGTTAGAAAAGATCAAATCTGTTAGGTTGATCTTATGTCAAATTGATCGTAGAATACGCTTTACGACTCCAAGCAAAGAAAACTCAACGATTCAGTCTATTCGTAGAGAGGATCCTACGACTTTGCACAAAGAAGACTCAACAATTTGGCATGTTCGTAGAGTGGACTCGATGAATTTACTCAAAGAAGACTGGACGACTAAGACCGCTTGTAGAATGGACTCTACGACCAAGGAAGAAGCCTAAACGTAGAACGGACTCTACGACTAATAGAGTAGCCATAAAGTAAAACTCTACTTCCTCGAGGAAAATTGTCTTATCACTGAGCAAACACTTCAATCTAAACCTAAATCATCATTTGACTCTTCTCCTGTGCTAAGACAGAAGCAACTTCGTTGAAAAGAACAATCTGCATCGATATGACAGAAGAGCTTCTACCAAAAGCTCAAAGCCAGAAATATCAGGGGACTGACCCAAGCGCACTATGCAATAGAGAGAAGACTTTTAAGGCAGTAAAGTTAGAGGACTGTGTCCTATCAGTCCTATAGTATGGAAGGACCAAATTACTCTATGAAAGTTGGTAAAAACCTACGATTGACATATTAGTCCCCAAGGAAAAAGGGGAACACCTTCTATGGACTAAAATAGCAGATCAATTAATACCTCATTAGAGCATTAATGAGCTAAATAAATATAATATTCAACAGCTCTACACTACGAGGTAACGGGCATAAATTGAAGCTAAGGGCAGACATTCTAACGGGATGAAAACAAAAGCTCTCATATAAAGCGCCCATATCTAAAGAAGAAAGTAAGATTTTTAAAAACAAGAAAGAAAGAAATTCGCAAGAGTTCAAAAAGAAAAAAAAATTGAAAAGAATCTTGCTTCGCTACTGAGTTCTTCAGAAACTTATGCTAAACGCAACTCAGTAGCACACCCAAATCTACACTACTCGAGAAGAGTTCTTAGTGAACTACAGTATCTAAGTCTATTAGACTTATAGAGTTCTTAGTAAACTAGAGTATCTAAGTCTGTTAGACTTATAGAGTTCTTAGTGAACTAGAGTTCTAAGACTACTGATCTTGAAGGAATCTTAGTGATTCAAAAATTATAAAAGTATCCTGAGTGGATTTGCTGCTTGAAGAGCAGATCAGTGGAGTAGGAGTCTTGTGAACTCTGAACCACTTAAAACCTGGTGTCTTTCATCTTATGTCTTTTAACTGCTATTTCTGCTATATAATTGCTTGTTGAATTATTATTTTAACAAATCAAGAAGGGGTAACTAAATCATATTCTGCTGTGCTAAATAAATTAATTAAGAATTCATTCTCTTAAAAACAAAGCAAGAAAAAGAAAAAGTTTTAAAGAATCTATTCAACCCCCCTTCTAGATATCTTTCGTGTCATTAAGAACTTACAATTGGTATCAGAGCAGGTTCTCACATTTGAAGCCTTATAAGCTGGAGTAGATATAATGGCACACAATAAGAACGGATCAGAACTCGGTGGAGGTAACAAACCACCAATGTGCAATAAAGAAAAATTTGCTAATTGGAAAGTTCGTATGCAGGCTTACATGGATGCAATAGACGATGAGCTGTTCATGATAATACTCAATGGGCCATTCATACTAATGAAGCTTGGGTTAACAATTGAAGATCCAAACAAGTTAGTAGCAAAGAAAAGAGAAGAATGGACCGACAATGAAAAGATGGATGATTAAAGAGATAAAAAGGCCAAAAACATCCTAGTTCAATCTTTAGATGATGAGTTGTTCGAAAACGTTGTCAACTGTAAAACAACTCAAGAAGTCTGGAAGACTCTGTTGATCATGCACGAAGGAACAGAAGAAGTCAGAGAGAACAAACAATCACTGCTTATTCAGCAGTATGAAATGTTCACCCACATCTCAGGAGAGAACATTACAAACACCTATGAAAGATTCAACATGCTGGTAAATTCTCTTAGACCGTTTGGAAAAGTCTATCCAAACAGAGATCTCATCATCAAATTCATGAGATCCTTGCCAGGGAAGAGACCCTATCTGAGGGAAGAAAGAAGGAGAAGAACATTGCTCTTAAAGTTTCAACTTCAGCTCATAAAAGCAATCTCAAGGATAATTCTGATAATGATGAATCAAATGATGATGAAGGTGCTGCCATGCTAATCAGACAATTCAAAAGATTTATCAATAGGAACATACCTCAGAAGTTCAGAAGCAACAGCAACAAAGAACCAATAAATGACCTTTGCTACAACTGCAAAAAGCCAGGTCATTTCATTGCTAAGTGCCCTAAACCCTTAAAAGAAGAACTGAGGAGAGATAGAACAAAAGCAAATCCAAAAAGAGAATTCAAGAACTTCCATAAGAAAAAGAAGAAAGACAAAATTTCATAGCTGAAGGCTGTTGGAGTGACTCAGAAGAAGAACTAAACTCTGAGTCAAGCGACGATGAAGAGCCGCAGAAGGCCAACCTATGTTTAATGGCAAAGGAGGAAGGACAAAGCAAAGAGAAATTCAATATAGACGAGGTATTTGACTTTTACTCTCCTGAATTAAGAATTAATGACCTTAGAGAAGGCATGCATGACTTAATAGTAGAACTACACAAATACATGAAGATGTTTAGAAGGCTATCTAAAGATTACTCTCACCTCAAATAAGATAAAGAGAAAATTAGCATAGAATTAGAAGCCACACTTCAAACTGCTAAACTTAATTCTTGTCTTGAGTCTGAGAATGAAAAGTTAAAAAATAAAATTGAATTAAGCACTCAGAAAGAGTCTTCACTAGTATCCAAAATTCAAGAACTAGAAAAGACAATTTCTATATGAAAAAAAATCAAGTTTGTCTATGGACACCATGATCTCAAGCCAAAGAAATGCGGTTGACAGATCAGGATTAGGTTTTGAGAATTCTTTCTCAGAGCCTAGTATGGAGAATTCAAAGGAAATAAATAAAAGAAAATCCTTTAATCCTAATAAAGGAATTGTGTTCATCAAATCCTCAGATTCAATCCCTCCCAGCTATCCACAATCTGCTAATCCTGCTATCATATTAGTCAATAAAACTCATACTGGTCTGGGGTTCAGAAAACTGAAAAACAAGTCAACATATATAACTGAATCTCAAAGGATCATAAAGTCTGGCAAAACTTACTCTATGAACCATCCTTACAGAAACCGTATAATCTATTATCACTTCATGAAATATGAGAATCGTAGAGTAGCATGGAAGCAGAATGTAGATAAGCTCAATCGAAGGACTTTCAGCAATTATAATTCTCACAAGTCATGGACAAACAGGAATTCTCATATATACATAAACAATCGTCATATCAATCATAGTTATGATTTATCAGGCTATCATTATCATAAATTGCAAAGACCTAAAATAAAACAAATCTGGGTCCCAAAAGGTACTAACAAAA
Organism: Hedera helix; assembly: GCA_947179155.2. NCBI lineage: Eukaryota > Viridiplantae > Streptophyta > Magnoliopsida > Apiales > Araliaceae > Hedera > Hedera helix. Next base: position 17,273,782 of record OX359274.1, read on the forward strand.
CAGGACCTAAGTAATTATGGGTACCAAAATGAAGATTGATTTGTTATGCAGGTAAAGAGATCCATTTGGTATCTTGACAGTGGATGCTTAAGACATATGACAGGAGATAAAGCTCTTCTGACAGACTACAAGGAAAAGGATGGTCCTGTAGTCATTTTTGGGGACAACAATTCAGGAAAAATTAGAGGATATGGCTCAACTGGAAATGGTGCAATATCTTTCAGCAAAGTTGCTTATGTTGAAGGAGTAAAGCATAAACTGTTAAAAATCAGTCAACTATGTGACAAAGGGCATCAGTCACTTTTCTCAACAACCAATGCCAAGTCAGAGATTTGAAGTCTAACTCTCTAAAGCTAGTAGGAGTACAAGAAGGAAATGTCTACGTGGTCAATCTTGCCAAATTAAGTACAGATAAAGTAGTCTGTTTCCTTGCTAAAGCCTTTAAAGATTTGTGCTGGCTCTGGCACTGAAGATTATCTCATCTTAACTTCAAGAACATGTCAAAGCTTGTCTCTAAAGACCTAGTAAGAGGTTTGCCAAAACTTAACTTCATCAAAGAAAAACCCTGCAAAGCATGTCAACTTGGAAAACAAACAAAGATCTCTTTCCAGAGCAAGACACTCAACTCAAATGATAGAGCCTTTCAATTGCTACACATGGATTTATTCAGGCCTATCCCAACAGCAAGCTTTGGAGGAAAGAGATATTCTTTAGTAGTAGTAGATGACTACACTAGATACACATGGGTGTCCTTTCTAAGCTCTATAGATGAAACTATTTCACATCTTATCAAACTCTTCAAACTAATCATGAATGAAAAAGGTGATAAGATCAAGGCCATCAAAAGCGATCATGGAAGAGAGTTTGACTTTTCAGTTATAGACCAGTTCTGTGAAGAAAATAAAATCATTCACAACTTCTCAGCCCCAATGACTCCTCAATAGAATGGAGTAGCAGAAAGAAAGAATAGGACTCTGATTAAAGCTGGAAGAACTCTCCTTACAGCAGCCTATCTTTCTGAATATTTCTGGGCTGAAGCCATCAGTACGGCATGCTACACTCAGAACAGGTCACTCATACACTCAACATTAAAGAAGACTCCATATGAGTTATGGAAAGGAAGAAAGCCAAACATAAGCTACTTTCATGCATTTGGCTATCTGTGCTACGTGTTCAACAACGACAAGAAGCATCTAATCAAATTTTAACCAAAGTCAGATGAAGGAATATTTCTTGGTTATGCAACGGATAGCAGAGCATTCAGAGTATTCAACAAGGAATCCTTAACTGTTGAAATCTCTATCCATGTCACATTCGATGAATCTGATCATGAAAAGAAAAGATCAACTCACAACGATTCATCAGATATAAGCTCAATGATTGAAGAACTCAAGATCGTAGAGTCTGACTCTACGATCATGGAACCAGCAACAGAAATTGTTGAGCAAGTAGAGGAAATCGTAGAGCACACCACACCAGACATTGAAACTCTACGATCAGAACAAGAAGTTAATTTGGAGGAACTCAAACAAGAAGGCACCAGAACAGAAGTTCCTAGTAGAATAAAGTGGACCAAGGATCACACTCAAGATTTAATAATTGGAAATCTAGACGCCGGAATCAAGACAAGAGCTACAACTTCAAATGAATGCTTTTACCTAAGCTTTCTCTCACAAGTGGAACCCAAGAAGATTGAAGAAGCCTTAGGAGACTCAAGTTGGATAGAGGCCATACAAGAGGAGCTAAATCAATTTGAAAGAAGTAAAATATGGAGATTAGTTACCAGACCTCAGTATAAACCAGTCATTGGCACAAAATGGGTCTTCAGGAACAAAATGGATGAAAATTGTGTGATTACAAGGAACAAAGCTAAGACTGGTGGCCAAAGGCTATTTTCAACAGGAAGAAATTGACTACGATGAAACCTATGCTCCAGTAGCCAGATTGGAAGTCATAAGGATCTTCCTTGCCCATGTTGCACACATGAAGGTCAAAGTCTTCCAAATGGATGTCAAGAGTGTATTTCTGAATGGAGAACTTCAAGAAGAAGTCTATGTGAAACAACCTCCAGATTTTATCAATCCAATATTTTCAAATTATGTTTATAAATTAGATAAAACATTATATGTTCTAAAACAAGCTCCCAGAGTATGGTATGAAACCTTAACTAACTTTTTTATTGAAAAATGATTCACTAGAGGAAGAGTAGATACTACTCTATTTTTAAGAAAACATAAGGATAAAACACTGCTAGTTCAGATCTATGTGGATGATATTATTTTGGTTCTTTGGATGAAAAACTATGTAAAAGGTTTGCCAAGCTTATGCAGAGCAAGTTTGAAATGAGCATAATGAGAGAACTTAACTTCTTCCTCGGACTTCAAGTAAAGCAGACTGATGAATGCATCTTCATAAACCAAGCTAAATACATCAAAGACTTATTAAAGAAGTATGGCATGAAATCTGCAACTGTAATGAAAACTCCTATGCTTCCTGCCACTAAACTTGACAAAGATGAGAATAGTAAAAACACTGATATCACTCAGTACAGAGGTATGATAGGCTCACTCTTATACCTAACTGCTAGCCGGCCAGATATAATATTTGCTACATGTATATGTGCTAGATTTCAGGCTAACCCTAAAGAGTCTCATCTAATAGCTGTAAAAAGAATTTTCAAATATGTTGAAGGAACTCCAAATTTGAGATTATGGTATCCCAATGAGTCTTCCTTTAATCTAATAGGATATTTAGATGTTGACTATGCAGGATGTAGAATAGACAGAAAAAGTATAAATGGAACTTGTTAGATACTTGGCAGCAGACTTGTATCTTGGTTCAGTAAGAAGCAAAACTCAGTATCTATATCAACTGCTGAAGCTGAATATATAGCTGCAGACAGTTACTGTGCACAAATCCTATGGATGAAGACTTAACTTGTTGATTATGGGTTTGAGCTTAAATCTATTCCTATATATTGTGATAATACAAGTGCAATTGCTATAACACATAACCCTGTCATTCATTCAAGAACTAAGAACATAGATATAAGATATCATTTCATTAGGGATCATGTACAAAATGGTAATATATCACTTCACTACATCCTAACTGAAGATCAACTAGCAGATGTGTTTACAAAACCTTTAGATGAATCAAGATTTAATAAACTAATAAGTGAGTTAGGAATGCTAAATTTAGACTCTTGATATATATATATATATATATATATATATATATATATATATATATATATATATTCCATGCTTTGAAAACTACTAACTCTGCAGGAAGAAAAACGTTTAAAGAAGTAAGTAAAGAACAAGATCGTAAAACTCACTCAACGATCACCAAGCCGAGGATCGCAGAGTACGCTTAAGGTCGTAGAGCCCACTCAACGATCGACAAACCAAGAATCGTAGAGTACATTACAAACCGTAGAGCTCACTCAACGGTTGTCAAGCCAAGGATTGTAGAGTACTCCCCAGTCGTAAAGCTAACTCAACGACCATCAAAACAAAGGATGGAGGTGTCAAGAAGGATCGTAAAGCTCAGGGGGAGACTACGGGCAAAATGGTCATCAACCAACTAAAAGTGTTTCTATCAGAACATGACATGCATCTCAGCAAACATAGAGGAAAGTATAAATATTTTGAAAACTGCGCATCGTTCATCATTCTTCAAAAATCAAAAACCTAAACCTCTCTATCTTTCTCTCTCTCAAAAATCCAGAACCCTAAAATTTCAATACTCAGTTAAATCAATTCTTCCTGTTTCAGAAAATCAATCCAATGGCTCCTGCTCAAGTCATTTCTGGAAACGAGCTCAACTTTGAAGCATTCACGACAACAGACAAGCAGTTCATAAGGATAATCCAGTTGCTAGAAAGGGCTGGCCTTTGAGAAGCTCTGGGAACAAATATGAGGATTCTAACAAAGCTAGTCCGAGAGTTCTATACAAATGGATCCTATGCGAATGGAACCCTAACCACTATGGTCAAAGGGGTTCAATTCAACCTCACATCTGAAGAGATAAACCTAGCCTTAGGTTTCAAGCATGAAGGCCTCACGACTCTCTATATGGTGAGCACAGAAGAGGGCCTGAGAAGAATACACCACAAAAAGAATCCAGAGTTGAAAGGATTGAAGAAGAAAGAATTTCCCTAAAAATATGAATTTCTAGCAGACATCAATGGAAAGTGTCTCCTCTGTAAGGACTCTGCCCACAACTCTGTCAATGAGCTCCAACTGAAAATAATGATAGCCATAGTAAAGAAGATGAATATCAACTATGACTCCCAATTAGTTGAAGGGATTGGAAAATGGATCCAAAATGCAGAGAAGGCGAAGGGCACCAGAAAAATGTCCTATGGAAGATTCATCAGCATTCTTCTTTAATCTATTTTGGGAGACAAGATTGAGCACGATGAAGGAGATGTCATCAATGTCAATAAGAGGATAACTCAAAGATTGTTCGAAAATTGGAAAAGAAACCCAGTTGAAAATAGAAAACTATCCCGGTCTGGGGATAGTGAAGGAACGCATAGTGGTGCAGAGCCCTCACTGTTAAAGAACTTACCTGCAGAAGCAGAATCACAAGAGGTCAGCAAGAAATCTCCTGGTCTCATCAGAAAGAGAAAAGGAAAGAAAGCTCTTGAGATTGAAGAACCTCAAGGCTCATCAAATGAGGCCCTTGATGCTGCTTCTGAAGAGAAGGGTGTCTCAAAGGATAAAGATTCAGATATGCAAAGAGAAACTTGCAGCAAGTATAAGGCTGAGGAGGCCACTTCAAAATAGCTAAGGAAAAAGAGAAGAAAACTAGTAAAATTAGCTCAAAAAGGTTTAGTAGTTGAGGGGGAACTACATCAAAATCCTGACAATGATCCAGCTGAGGGGGAGCCATCAGTAGTTCCTGAGCCAACAACTGTTCAAACTGAGGGGGAGGATCAAGAAAACATTTCAATCCCTTCAGCCACAATGAATATTGATGAAGAGGATGACATCGAAATAGTGGTAGTCAAAAGAAATGAACAAAGGCATCATAACTATAACTGTCTGCTGAAGTTCTTGCCACTAATGCCATTTCACCGAGCCTTGGTGTTCAATACATGGGATTAACTGTTCTGGACCTACAAAGCATATCCCAACGTGGTGATTCTGGCTCGAGGCTACCCTCACAACCTACATTTTGCCCAAAAGCTGATCTCAAACAGCTCCTTTTCATCTTCAATAGGGCAAAAGGTACACTTCATCCCTCTCACATTTATACAAAATCATACACCTGCCTGGACCTTCAATCATTTTGAGGAACTATCAAACGTAAGCACTCGAACAAGCTCTACGTTCAACGCTACCCTAGTCGTAGAGTCCTCACACTCTACGGCTGGTGGTCAAGGAAGCTTAAATGATCAAGACTCTCCTCAAACCCCACTTTCAACTCACACAATGCCTCCTGCTCAACCTTTTCGACCTCCAAGACCTCTCCTGGCACTCGAAGACTGGTCAGGAATACTTTTACATTCCAAGCTCAACGACTGACCAATGGCAAACAGCTCAACTCCTTCAAGAAATTATGGACAAGATATCTCTGTTTCCCACTACTGAGGGGTTAACTGAATTGACAAGTTATATGCACATAGAGATACAAAAAGACCTGGCATCTCAGTCCCACAACACTCAACGGAGAATAGACAATGTTGTTACTGCTGCCAACGATCTTTCTTAAAATTTGGGACAACAATTTTCCACAAGATTGAAGCAGTTAACAGTAGCAGTCTCTGAATATCTCGAGCATAGGGACAAAATGTTTTTGGAAGCAATAGAAAATCATCAGAAGTGTGTTAAAATTCTTCAAGAAACCAGTGATAAATCTATTGCTCATCTTGCTAACCAGTTCCTCGAGTTGAAGAAATCCATCAAAGAACAAACTCACCGATCAGATACTACTCTCTCAGTGGTGGAAACAAAACAAATCCTAGTTGAAGAACGACTTCAATAACATCGCAACAATGTAGTTGCCACTCAGACTCAACTTCAAGAACTTGTTCGGGGTGTGCAGCAGCTGACAGAAGAAGTGGTCAGAATTAATGATGCCAACAAGGGGGAGAAGAAAACTAGCACAAAACAGAAGAGTTTGGTTATAGAACCAACTGTAAGTCAAAGCAAAAGAGGAAGAGCACCTCAAGGAATGAGAATTGTTCAAACATCAATTCAACCTCCTAGGTTTGAACCAGTACCAACTCATCCTAGACAGGCCTCAACTGCAAGACCATCTGCACCAAGTCATCAAGGACAATCTTCAACTACGGGGCCATCTAGCTCACAAGCATGGCTCCAAGTTAAAGAAGAAGAAACTTTGCTGAGGGAAGAGGAACTGAGAAAAGCAGAAGAGGAAAGGAGAGCATTCTTCAGGCAGAGAGAGGAAGATGAGAGAAAGCAAAGGCATGAAGACGATAGAAGGAGACCTCCTAGTAAAAGGAGATAAGTTTTGTTTTAATTTTTTTTACACTCATTGTATAACTGACTATACATCAATAAATTCATATTTTTTATTAGAAAATACAGGTGCTCACTATATGTTAGGCATTCAATTATTCATATGCATTTTGCCTAATTAAGGTGTTCAAATTACTATCTGCTGTTTATGTTATCATCATCAAATAGGGAGAGATTATTGAACATTGCATGTTTAATTTGAAGATAAGAATTAAGGTGATGAATGCAGTCAATAGCAGGATTGTAAAGTCCTTTGATGGCACATAATGTACAAGGACTTAGTTAGATAAGATCAAGGTTGTTCGGATGATCTTTTGAATATGAATGTATTGAGTTGTGAAGTCCTTTAATTGTTTATGATGTACAAGGACTTAGTTAGAAAAGATCAAATCTGTTAGGTTGATCTTATGTTAAACTGATCGTAGAATAGACTCTACGACTCCAAGCAAAGAAAACTCAACGATTCAGTCTGTTCGTAGAGAGGACCCTACGACTTTGCACAAAGAAGACTCAACAATTTGGTATGTTCGTAGAGTGGACTCTACGAATTTACTCAAAGAATACTAGACGACTAAGACCGCTTGTTGAATGGACTCTACGACCAAGGAAGAAGCCTAAGTGTAGAACGGACTCTACGACTAACAGAGTAGCCATAAAGTAAAACTCTACTTCCTCGAGGAAAATTGTCTTATCACTGAGCAAACGCTTCGATCTAAACCTAAATCATCGTTTGACTCTTCTCCTGTACTAAGACAGAAGCAACTTCGTTGAAAAGAACAATCAACATCGATATGACAGAAGAGCTTCTACCAAAAGCTCAAAGCCAGAAATATCAGGGGACTGACCCAAGCGCACTATGCAACAGAGAGAAGACTTTTAAGGCAGTAAAGTTAGAGGACTGTATCCTATCAGTCATATAGTATGGAAGGACCAAATGACTCTATGAAAGTTGGTAGAAACCTACGATTGACATATTAGTCCCCAAGGAAAAAGGGGAACACCTTCTATGGACTAAAATAGCAGATCAATTAATACCTCATTAGAGCATTAATGAGCTAAATAGATATAATATTCAAAAGCTCTACACTATGAGGTAACGAGCATAAACTGAAGCTAAGGGCAGACATTTCAACGGGACGAAAACAAAAGCTCTCATATAAAGCGCCCATATTTAAAAAAGAAAATAAGATTTTTAAAAACAAGAAAGAAAGAAATTCGCAAGAGTTCAAAAAGAAAAAAAACTGAAAAGAATCTTGCTTCGCTACTGAGTTCTTCAGAAACTTATGCTAAACGCAACTCAGTAGCACACCTAAATCTACACTACTCGAGAAGAGTTCTTAGTGAACTAGAGTATCTAAGTCTGTTAGACTTACAGAGTTCTTAGTGAACTATAGTATCTAAGTCTGTTAGACTTATAGAGTTCTTAGTGAACTAGAGTTCCAAGACTGCTGATCTTGAAGGAATCTTAGTGATTCAAAAATTGTAAAAGTATCCTGAGTGGATTTGCTGCTTGAAGAGCAGATCAGTGGAGTAGGAGTCTTGTGAACTCTGAACCACTTAAAACCTGGTGTCTTTCATCTTGTGTCTTTTAACTGCTATATTTACTATATAATTGCTTGTTGAATTATTATTTTAACAAATCAAGAAGAGGTAACTAAATTATATTTTGCTGTGTTAAACAAATTAATTAAGAATTCATTATCTCTTAAAAACAAAGCAAGAAAAAGAAAAAGTTTTAAAGAATCTATTCACCCCCTTCTAGATATCTTTCGTGTCATTGGGAACTAACAAGTATGTGAGGTGATCAACTTTTAGTACGATATGTCTTGTATGGCATTTAAAATATCCATATTCATTAGTTAACTTACATGTTGAACTCCATTATAGGGCTGTTTAGCCGAAATAATTAGCATTGACTCATATTTAAACCTTTCAAAACTTTTAAAAATTAATTTTATGATTGTATACCGCACTTTGCAATTATGTGTTGATGACTCATCATTTATTATCTCCTTACTAGGTTCCATGGTGCGTTGATGAAAAATTATTTTTTATTTCTCAATTTAATTTTGTCTAGCTTGAATAATTAGCATAGACATGAATAACATAACTCAAAATTTTTCCTTTTTGAAAATTATTTTAGGTTTATCATATCAGAGTAGGTAACAATGTGTTTAACTCCACACCCCCGTTACTGTGTGTTGATGATAACAAAATTATTTTATCTTTACAAAGTAACTCTGTCAAGCTTAATTTTTTTTAGCATAAACCTAGCTAAAAAACTTTTTCCAATTCAGTGATTGAACAATTCTTTTCAAAGGCACCCAAGTGCAAATATACCCTTAATCTTCTTTCTTTTATACTATTCTCTAACCATAACACAAGTTTTATAAACATATAGTAATATAGTAAACTGGTTGATTGTTTAAACCATAAGAATAAATATACCAGTTCCTATTCTTATCAACACAGGGATGAAAATGTCTCAGTTCGTATTAGTCTCTGCCAATATTCTTACTGAAATTACACTTTTGTAGCTATATTTCATAAGTCAGTTCGACTGACATATCATAGCCCCCGCCCATACATGGGTTCGTTCACTCAGTAACTAATATACAAATATTTTTAAAACTATTGCTTTGATATAACAATTGCTATCTATTCAATATACACATGAGAAAAGGATTAACTTATCAGAATATATATAAAGAAGAGTTTGACAAAAGATTTTAATTTACTTAGCAATATAGTGAACTGAGTGTTTCCTCCATCCAAGAACTAATGAATCAGTTCCCCGTCTCATCCACACTATCCTTAACTGATATCATTCAGTCTGTAACCCGCTTTGAAAACAATGATCATGAATCATTCATACCAACAATATAGTTATATCGATTCTCTGATGCATATTAAACTCTTACCTATACAAGAGAGTCGTTCTACTCAATTTTGCTAACATGAGTTTTCAATTGTTATTTCTAACAATAAATTTTCTTTAGTTCATTTCTTTATCATTTGTATTTCTTTATGAGTTTACTTCTTTACTTTGTCAGGTCTTTATGTTTTAATATTATACATAATACCAATCACACAATTTCATTGCATAACACATTTGATTTTATACAAACATTACACCTTTTATTTATATTAAAAGATTACTTATATAAGCTATTACAAGCAACATTCTCTAAGTGATAAATCACTTTACTATTTTTAACATCTCTTATAAAAATGAGAAATTTAATATTACCCATTACACATAAACACTAATATATTAATATACAAATAGCTTTCCCTAGTTGCTCCATACGTTTCTCTGATCATTATTGATTGATTTCTCCTACTTTATTCGATCCCTTCTTCGGGCACTTCTTAACGTGATGTCCCTGAACTCCACAGTTAAGACAAATTTCTTTCTTTGCTTGTGAGTAAATGTTTGCCTTATGCCCTTCTTGTCTGCAGTTGTAACACAATCCTTTTCGTTTTAAACATATTTCCATATGACTCTTGCCATAAGTTTTACATGCATTTACTTTATTCTCTCATTTCTTCTCCTTATCATTTGGTTTATTCTTTTTAGTGTTATTTCATTTTATTTTGTTTGAAGTTTTCTTTGATGCACAACATCCTTTGTCTATTATCTTTGCAAGTTGTGCATGCAACTCATTACGCTCTTCCTTCATTTTGCCTAATGAAGTTTGTGACTCATTGTTTAACCCTCTCTCAATCTCCCACAATTTCACCCAGTCACTTATGTTGCCATCCACCACCTGTACTTCAGTTAATGGTTCTATGGCCACTTGACTCTTCCTAGAGTCTGTATCTATCTCAATGTTGTTTTGGGTAAATTCCATCAACTCCTTACCAAGATCTTCAATAAGATATTCTTCGAAATTATGTTCAAGCTCTAGAATAGGCTCATTCATAATCTCCTCAATATTTCTCAAAATTAGTCTTGCAGTCATACCCTTCTTTGGGCAGTCTCTTGCTTGGTGATCTTGGGCTCCATAGGTGAAGCAACCACATTTTTTGGAATTTAGACAATTGGTGGAGACATGTCTCTCTTATCCATAGTTATAAGAGACATTTTTCCCTTGTATGCATACTATGTGATCTTTGCTACATATCTTGCATGTCTTTCCCTTCTTTTTATTTTTATTCAGCTTCCATTAAACCTTACTAACGTTCCTCATTTTTCGTCCACCTGAAAAAGAGTTCATTGTGTTTAGTATAGTTCTTTCACATAATATTTTTATGTATTAATATTTATTCATATCTTTTAATTATCTACGGACTCTTCATAAATCCATTTATTTTTAATCCATCAAATTATATCTTAAAGTACTCGTTACCTTAGAGTTATAACTTACTGCACCTATTGCTCTGATACCAACTATAACGACCACAAAATCCACGTACTCGTTATAGCGGACTTTTTACGTTAAACTTCTATAACATCTACCAACTTAACCAATGATCCCATAATCTTATTGGTTGTACTAGTCTATTATATACATTTCTCTAAAAATTTCTTTACTTAATCCCTGGATCGTGACTTAATCTCGATCTTATCATTTCTACAAGCATCAATTTGTAGTTCATCTGCATATATGGATAACAGTGTATATATCGGTTAATTTTCAACATTAAGATTTAGACATTCTGCGCTTCTATATATTCAAGGTTCATAGTATTAATAATATGATGGTTCTTGAAATAGAAGAATCTTATGATAATTATTTGTATCTTTATCTGTGGTAAGATTCATTTTCTTACAGAACATACCATATTATTCAATACCCTCATTTGAATACATAGCTTTATAGAGATCTCTTTATATCAATATTTTCTATCTATCTGAAATTCAGAATATTAATAAGACATTTGTACTTGGAACCGAGGAATCTTACAATTCATAAACTGTTTATATGAATTTAATATAACAAATAACTCACATTGCAACGATTTATATCACATCATCACACAAAGCGTATTAACCGTGTTTATAATTTGTAAACATAACACATAACAGTTAAACGACTTGCCTACTCAATGCATGATTTAGTTTACGTTGATTTGAATTCGTAGTGTAGTCCAAATATGTTGAACATAGCAATAATGGTCGTTAGTATACATATAAATATGTATTTAATTTAATTTAATTAATTATGTACATTTATGGTTTGATGTAAAATTGTCGCTAAAATCATTGCAATAGGTAGTTAATTAAACTAATTCATCATGTTCGTCACTCAAACTGTCACTAAAGGTAGTTTAATATGTTAATTTAATGAAACTTTCATTAAATCTGTCACTAAAGATAGTTTAAATTACGTTTTAATTAAGATTTAATGAATCTATCGCTAAAAGCTCATGCCACGAACAAGACTGGTGTGATGTCACAAGCACCCAAAAATAAAATCTTACTTTGGAAAAAATATTAATGTAGTAGTGCAAGTAAGAGTTGATCCCACAAAGAATGATTATTTAATTTTATGTTTTTGCAAACAAAAATTGGGGGTTTTTGAATCAAAGAAATAGTTTAAATGAAATTAACTAAAATAATTATGCAAGTAATTTAATGAAATAAATGAGAAGAAAAAGCCTTGGTTTAAGTCAAAATCCACCATCAAGAATTTACAACTGATCACTGATGCAAGAATAACTCAATTCATATTTTAAATATTCAACATGGAATAATTATTCTCATTCAAATAATTTTTCTACCTCTCCTTAATTTTAGTTAAGCAGAAACAAGCGATCTAAATAACCCTTACTACTAAATAATCTCGGACAAGCGCTAAAGATTTAACCTAGTAGCAACATAAAGAAATAGAGAGATCGTTGAACTAAATAACACAATCCAAGCGTCTGCATTTAATTTAGATGAATATTCTTTCTAAGATAAAATAATCTTTTGATCTGCAAAACAATTATTAAACTTAGTTGCTTCATAAATTAAAGTGACCAAATAATTACGAATTTGATATTTAATTTAGCAATAGATTTCAACGAATAATAAACTAGTATGCATCCTAGCAATTAAACGAATTAATCATAAAATTAAACACAGAAAAATATTCAATACTCAAAATATAAATTGAACAATTAAAATAAATTAGATCTCACAGTGTATTAATCTTGATGGCTTCAATCACTTAAACCAAGAAAAATAATTTAGCTACTCATAATTATAGAGAGCATCAAAGCATAGAAGATAGAATTTTTCTAATAAAAAAGTTGTGTGTTACATTGTACCTCAAACCCTCTATTTATAGGCTACAAAATCCTCCTAACCCTAGTAGGAAGTACACTTTCCAAACCCTAATTGGATTTAAAATACAAGTAAAAATAAAAGAAAAATAAAATAATTATTATCCTAACCCTAATTGGAATTAAAATCCAATTTGGAATCAAAAAGTAGCAAAATTCGCGAAATAATCTCGTTTTTGGGAATTAACGCGCAACCAAACGCTGCGTTCGCTACAGTACCGGTCACTAGCCTCCGCGCAATGTGCAGTAACTTCTGAAGGCTCTAAATGACGCCGTTTCTAGTTTCTTACTATGCTGCTGCTTGGCCACGCATTGCGCGACACTTCTTCTTCTTCTGGCGAAACGACGTCGTCTCTCTCTTCTTTACTACGCGCACAATGCGCGGACGTCCGTTCTGAAAATTACCATTATGCCACCGTGTTGTTTAATTACCAAAATGCCATCAGATCTTTGCATAATTTACAGATTTGCCCCCAAGCTTATTTTTCCTACAAAATAAAATTTAAAATAATTTAAAATAAATAAAAATAATATAAAAATACTAAAAACAATAATAATAAATAAAAACACATAAATAAAAAGAAATATAAAAATAATATAAAATTACCTAAATTAATATAAATTAACTAAAATCCTATAAAACCTATTAAAACTCAAATGAGCTAAATAATTAAACATTTAAGCAGACAATAAATATAAAAACTAAGTATTGTCAAGCTATTTATTTATTAATCTATTATTATTTTTCTAGTTCACACTTTATTAGTCCACAAATAAAATAATTCAAGTTATTATTTTATTTGTTTAATAACTAATTAGAGTAGTCTTTACTCTTATTTTATTTACGCTTCTTCTATTCATAATTAAAATAATTATTAATATTATTTTAATTATTTATCCTTTATTAATTCACACTTAAAATAATTAATAATATTATTATAATTACCTATTCTTTATTGATTCACAATTAAAATAATCTTTAATATTATTTTAATTGTTTAAGTCTCATTAATTCACAATTAAAATATTTCATAGTATTATTTTAATTGCTTATGCATTATTAATTCAGAATTAAAATAATTCTTTAATATTATTTTAATAATTTAAAGGAATATTTAATAATCTTTATTATTATTTTAATTAACTCACAAATAAAATAATTTTTAGTTATTATTTTATTTATTTAATATTAACGCACAAATAAAATAATTATTAATTTATTTTTTAATTAACTCACAAATAAAATAAATTCTAGTTATTATTTGATTTGTTAAATATTAACTAACAAATAAAATAACTATTTAATATTATTTTAATTAACTCAAATAAAGTAATTTTTATTATTATTTTATTTTTTTAATATTATTTTAATCAACTTATAAATAAAATAATTTTTAATTATTTTAATTTATTATTATTATTATTACAATTATTTTTTTTATCGGGTCGGATCGGTCAACCCAATTGGTTTGATCCGGGTTTGATCGACCTGGTCAACGAAAAACCTGGACCAGCACTACAACACCCTAGTTAATACTAAGGAACGGCGACGCTGCAGCTCCTTTCAACAGAAAGCTCTTCCCAGATTTTTGTCTTCAACATTTTTTGGTTCAATCCTTCATAACTTGTTCATTTTACATTCAAATGATCTCAACTCAGATTTATTATTTCATAAACCCATATATCAACATGATTCAAAGTTTAAATCATTTTTTAAAATATTTATTTAACTAAAATTATTGGTTCTACAAGCTAGGATTCCCATTTGACATGTTTTACAAGAAAATTCTTCATAAATTCATTTTAACTCTATTTTCGTTCGTTCCACTTGGGATTTTTTTCGTATCTCATAGATCTATAACATAATTTTTTTAGATCATACAAATAAATTACACATTTTATTTTATTTTGTACCAAATATCATGTTTTTAGTAGGACACTTAAGGTTTTCATAATCATATGTATACATCTTGCATTTCTAAGCTACTAGACACAAATTAACCACATAAACTTCTTTAAATAACCATCCTAATGCTTTCGGATCCTTCATGATCCCACAACACATAATTCTCCCACAACTAAACATAAATATTCATACAACTTAATAACATGTTAACTAAAGGAGATAACTAGGGTTAGAAATTATTTTTACCTCCTTGATGCTCTTTTCCTTCTAAAGATGAATCTTAAGTAGATCTCATTTCTTCCTTAGTTGAATCACCAACATGCAAGAGCCTTCCTTAGTTTTCTTAATTTCTCTCAAGCTTTCTTGTTTTCTCTCTAAGACTAACACTTACAAATTTTAAGTAAATTTTGTAAAATGTCTTACGAACTCCTATTTATAGGCAAACTATATGTATTAATACATGTATAAAATACTCCCAATTGGTTATTATCTATCCACCAGCTATTAACCATTGAATTACCAAAAGTTAGTGAACTAATCCACCAACTCCCACTTTAATCCATTCCTTCCTTCATGATGGCCCTAAAGTACAAAATAAAAAAGAAATATATATATATATATATATATATATATAATTTTTTGTAAATATTCTAGAAAATAGGTCATTAATTTGGGCCATTTAATTGGATCATGAGTTGGTCTTCTCATTGGACTTATAGTACTCAACCTTAGGTTAAATTATTGGACCATCAGTGATTCTCAGCAATCCACTTAGTGGACTTAATAGCAATTCAAGTATTGAGCCAATTAATTTAATTCAATTGGGCCAATTAACTAAATCTAGCAATTATACACACATGAACTTTTAATTCTTAACACATTCGATCATAACACATTATATTATATAACATTCATATTGAACTTAATTATTATTTATTATTATTATTAGTCCATTTAATTATTTAATCATCTCATAATTAATTAAATTAATTATTCAATTTATTCCCATTTCACTTTACGCCACACAACTCATATTAAATAATCTTAAATTAATTATAATTTAAGCTCACCATCATCATCAATTCATTTATTATTTATCATATAGCTAATTCAATTTAAATTAAATTTATTAATGCTCATAACATAACACACACACACACACACACACACACACACACACACACACACACACACACTATGTATGTGTGTGTGTGTATATAAATAATTTTAAAATATTCTTATTTTCATTAATAATATTAGTATATTTTTCTTAGTTATTATATGGTTAACAAAATGATTTATTTTCGACGGATAATCCGTCGAACATAAATTTAATATCGACAAAATTCTGTCAAAAAAAATTCTTTTTTTTTAATAACCCGAGACTGATCAGTTCATTCTTCTATTTCATTTCTCCCTTTTTTCAAAGTCGAGGCCCATTCTCTCTTTTCATTCCCTCTCCTCTTATATTATTTTGGTCCGATCTTTTGCTTTTTCTCATTTTTTTTTATGTATTAAGTAGTATTAGTTTTGATTTATTCAAAAAAATCCAACTTTTATCCATATATTGGTTTAAAATCTTGGGTGAGACGGTGGTTTGCAGTTTTCGATTTTCGGCGAAGGTGGTTCAAGGCGGTCGCGGTTTCTGGCGACGAGGTGCCAACTAATAGCTTCATTTTTGGTTTCCAATATCTTCAATTTAAGGTTTATATATATATATATATATATATACACGTTAGTATATTTTTATACTGTGTTAATATATATTAATCTGGACTTTTTATATGTATTATATACTGTTTATATATATTAATTTGATTTGGGTAAACTAACTAGATTAATTGGTAGAATATATATGTATAAACTCTCTATTGGGACTAGGTTTATGTGTTAGGACTGCTTTAATATTACTGTGAAGGATATTGAATTTTATTGCAATTCACGTCTTATATCTTGGAATGCAGGTATATTTGCTATTTCCAATGGAATTCTTAACAGAATTTTTGTCACAATTCTTAAAATGCAATATCCGTGGGCTTGCTTTATTATATAAAATAAATTAACATAAAATAAAATTAAACTAAAATAAAGTAATAGAAATTAAAATAAAATAAAATTACATAAAATAAAACTAAAATAAAATAACTGAAACTAGAGTAAAATAAATTAAAATAACAAAACATAAAATACAATAAAAATAAAATAAAATAATTTAATTTAATTATATAATTTAAAATGAAATAATAAAAAATAAAATAAATAAAATAAAATAACTTAAATTTAATAAAATAAATTAAAGTAATTACATAACTGTTCATTATTTATACATATTCAAAACTTAGTAGTATAACGTTATTTTTATTTTCTCAGGCTCTAGCTAGCATTAACGTCTGAGCGAGTTTGCTAGATCATTATCTCATACGGGCGTTGGTTTGTTAGAGACGTTTCGTACGGATCTAATTTTTCGTTGACCTGACTTGCCATGTCATGCACGCCTTCATTAACTTGCACGAGATATTGCATTTGGGGCTACTGCCAAGAGTGCAGGTATCACTCCGTAGCAGTTCACCGCGACGAGGTGGTCCGGATGGCGGTTAACCTACTTACGGAGGCTTTTGGCCCGATGCTGAGTCAGCCCCCGACTACTTAGGTATATTTTATTCAATTAAAATTGTACTGTCGGTATTACATGTAAATTCAACTATATTTATTTATTTTTGTAATTCCCAACAATTTTCTTACATTATAAATAATTTTTGTGTATGAACAGGATGACGCTGCCAAGCGGGGCCTTTCTGATGAGCTCGGTGATAATGACGCTGATATGTAGTCTTAGATAGTTGTAGGCGTACTTGTATAAATTTGCAGTTATAGTTTGTACATTTTTGTAATGAGAAAATTTATTGTAATTGTAAAACTTATTATTCGATTGAAAACAATTTTAGTTTTATATTCGTAGTTTTAAGTTCTACTAGTTTATAATCCAATATGTTATTGTTGGGTGAGATTGAACGTTAGTTTACAAATATTTGTTGTTTGGATTGAAAACAGGCATATGTACAAAATGTGGTGTAAAAACCTGGTTATTGAAAAGAAAAAAAAATATTTAAAAAAAAATCCTTATATTTGATGGAATAAGGTATCCCCGTAGAAAATTCCATTGATAAAATACATTTTAAAAATTCTAGAACCTGCCATGTGTTATCTAATTCCGAAGGAATTGTGGTATTGTAGACGAAAAATCAGTCGAACATAGTAATTGCCTCTTCACCAGAGAATGTCACGTGTCGGCGTAGTTTCGATGTATTTTCCCATCGAAAATAAGTTTCGTCGTGTATAATATAAGTTCAACGAAAAGGCTGTCAGAAATATCGTTCGTCAAGGTTAGGGATTTTTGATCAACTTTTCGACGGACTTATGTTTGACCACTTTATATTCGACGGAGGTTTCGACGACAAAATGCGTCATAAATATCTTATGTTTGACGGAATAAGCCTGTATTCAATGGAATGTTACGTCGAAATTAGCCTTTTTTCTTGTACTGCCATCTCATCGCGTATTGCTACTAACACGGTGGTGGCCCTAGATGCAATATCTTGCGAAAGCTGATGAAGGCGTGCATGACTAGGCAAGTCTTGACGATGGAATATCGGATCCGTACAAAAGGTCTCCGACAACACTGTCATTACCCTCTGGAATAGCTCGCCATCCAAGCCAGCACTAGTATGAGATGATCCAACAGATGCGCTCGGACACTGACGCTAGCTATAACTTGCAAAAATAAAAATAAATTTATACTACTAATTTATGAAGCGATATAAATTATGAAATAATGAGAAACAAAGTAAACATAGCTACTACTTCCAATCCTATTTCATGAACCAACTTGTAATATTGAATCAAAGAATCATATTTTGAATTCCATTTCAGCCAAAAAAATGTAATTTATTTTGGGACAGTACTCGTACCTTAATCGAGAAAGCTAACTCGCCGAGGAGGAGAACGAAGCGAGGAGGACGGGTGGTGGTGGGAGGATGGTAGTGGGAAGACGGGTTCATCAAAAAATCGCGAGGAATATAGAGAGAGAGAGGGGGAGAGAGAAAACCTGATATAAGAGGAAGAAAAAATTAGAGTCGACGGGGGAAAATTGATTTGAGGATTTTTTTGATATAACTTACTTCTGATGGAATTTCCATCGAAAATATATTATTTCATCGATTTTAAGTTTGGCGCCAGCGGGAACTTTTCACGGTCTTTTGCTACTATTGTTTCCAACTGAATTTCGTCGGAACTAACATAATATCGGCGAATTTATTTTCGATTGCATTTTTTGTTAAAAATAATATAGTTTCAATAGAATTTTTTTCGTCATAAATAATTCCGTTAGAATTAGACTGTTTGCTTGTAGTGGTTTGTAAGTTTTTATTTAAGGGGAATGAAAGGAAAAATAATTAAAATTCCTCCAAATTTCATGTTTGTGAGTTTTTTTAAAGGAGGAATTAAGGAATTTGAAGGTAAAATTGATTTTATTTTTGATTAAAAAAATTTCCCTAAAAAAATGGTAGGATTTGGAGGGATGGGAAATGATGGAAAAGTGATATATTTTACATTATAAAAAATAACCTTGTTACGTTTCATTTTATTTCGTATTAAATTAATTGGTTTACAGTTTTCTCATTTCTGAACATTCATTTTACGTCGTTGATTCCTCACCTCATATTTAATTAACAGATATTTCCTTATTTTTCTACTCTTTTTTTTATATATATTTATTTATTATACGAAAAAACAAAACATATCTTTAAATATAAAAATGAAAATGTACGTACGTTGGTATAAAATAATATGAAGTTCATCAACTATTTTTTTATTCAAAAATATCATCTATATTTTATATAAGAAATATGAGAAATGTTATAAATTCATGCATTTATCCATCATAAATTTGTGAATATCCATTGAACTCTCATAATCCAATGTACCCTTCAAGGATATAAATGTATCTCTTTAATACATGTATATATATTTATTTTTGATTCATTCCCCCTCCATCTTTGTAAACCTATAAATAGAGACATCTTGTTTGATGAAGAACACAATTGAGAATGAAAAAAAATAGTTCTCTTATTCTCCCAAATATTTTCTCTCTTAATTATTTTCTTAGACTATATTTTACAACATGTTATTAGCACAATTCTCTAATCTTTCAAGTTGTGACATCATATTGGTTTCATCTTCTCAAGACTCAAAGATCTAACTTTTAAAAAATATAGAAATTCATCTGGATAGATCAAAGATAAATGATGTAGATATATGTCTAGCAGACAGTGCTTTAACACACACCATATTCAAAGACAAAAAATATTTTTCTCACTTAACATTAGGAGAAGCTAATGTCAATACAATATCTGGTAGTACACAATTAATTGAGGGTTCCGAAAGAGCCAATATTTTCCTACCTAAAGGAATAAAATTTATAATAGATGATACATTATTCTCTATAAAGTTTTAGAGAAATCTATTAAGTTTTAAAGATATACATTTGAATGGATATCATATTGAGACAATAATTGAAAGAGATACTAAATATCTCTACATTACATCAATTATCTCGGGTAAGAAACGTGTATTGGAAAAATTACCTGTTTTTCCCTATAGATTATACTACACAAATATTAGAATGTTTGAAACTTATGCTACAGTAAACCATAAGTTTATTAATAATTTTAATGTTTGCATAATCGGTTGGGCCATCCTGGATTAATAATGATGAGAAAAATTATTAAAAATTCATGTGGTCATCCATTGAAAAACCAAAAGATTTTTCAGTCAATGAATTTTCATGTGTTGGTTGCTCCCAAGATAAATTAATTATAACGTCATCACCAGCTAAAGTTGAGTATGAAACCCCTGCATTTTTATAACATATTCAGGGTGATATATGTGGACCCGTACATCCATCATGTGGACCATTTAGATATTTTATGGTTTTGATATATGCATCAACTAAATGGTCACATGTATGTTTATTATCAACTCGCAATTTGGCATTTGCAAAACTACTTGCACAAATAATTCGTTTGTAAGCACATTTTCCTGATAATGTGATTGAGAAAATTCTTACTGACAATGATGGTGAATTTGAAAGTAGTATGCCCTCAAGCTAATCACATTTGATGTGATATACATATATTTTGCAATCTTATTCAATTTATTAATAAAAGTATCAATGCATTTATTTATTAATGATTAATTGGCTGAATTAATTATATGAATAAACTCATAGTTTTGAGCAATGCTTTTAGAATCATAATATTGTTTGTACTAATGAGATATAAATTCAAGATAACTCAAAACTAAAATGTTCCTAATCATGGGATCATTAAAATGGGGATTAGTGAATCCGGATAGATTAGTACATACTATATTTTCTCTTATGAAGAGGATGATTGATCTCATAATCATTTGTATAGAGCCACTAAAGCAATTATGTAGGTGCTTATTAGAGAATAAGTTCACTGCACGTGACTCGCTCAAGGAATAAATAATGGAGTTTTACTTGTCTGTCAATAAAAATTCCTTTTGTGATAGTAGTACAAGTGATCCTTAGACTTGAGAACATTATAGTACATTGTGTATGATGAGTCATACTTTGGCATATTCCTTAAGACCTTTAGGATATATCAAATGGTATGATTGGGTATAATAAGTTATACATAGAGGTAGGTAAATGGTCAACAAAGGATCTACCACTTCCAGTAAAGGAAGAGAATGTCCTATGTAATTCAATAAATGACAACTCAAAAATCATTGGCCAATGTAGAATGAAAATTAAAAAAGAGTTTCTAATTTATATTAGAGTTGTACATTTGTGAATTGATATACATATGATCAAATGAAATAAGACTTGACAATAATTTCATGTCTTATATTTGATTGAGATATTGAGTGGTTGAAAGATTGAATTATATGATAACTATTCGCTGAAAGGTTCTTTTACGATCAAATGCTAAAATCTATATTATCTGGAATATCGATTAATCGCTAAGGGGCTTACCCTTATTGTGGAATAAATATTATTTATTAAATGAATTAAATAGTTTAATTCATTTACATATATAATATTAGAATGGTTCTAATTAATTTATTCTACAACCGATTTATTATGGAGAACCTAAAGGGTCACATCGCAAAAGAGTAATATTTATTTTAGAAGTGGATGACGTAATCGTAATAATAAATTAAGTATATTTAATTTATACTATGGTGATAGAATAAATTAAATAACTTAATATTTATAATTTAGTATTTTAGAAATACTAATTATAAATTAATAAGAGAATTATTATTATTATTATTATTATTATTATTATTATTATTATTATTATTATTATTATTATTATTATTATTATTATTATTATTATTGTTATTGTTATTATTATTATTTATTATTTATTATTATTATTATTATTATTATAATAATTATTATTATTATTATTATTATTATTATTATTATTACTACTACTACTACTACTACTACTACTACTACTACTACTACTACTACTAATAATAATAATATTATTTAGTTCCTAAATGATTTATTAATTAATTAATAAGTAGTTGTATTATAAATAATTAAGTTCCTAAATAGTTTATAAATTATAATTATAATAATTAATTAAATTACTAAATGGTTTAGTAATTAATTAATAAGAAGTATTTTTATTATTAAATAACTAAGTCCTAAATGATTTAGGAACTATACTTAATTAATTTAGTTCTCAATTGAATTGAAAATTAAATTAAAATCATAATCATAAATAGTTTAGGAGGGTTATCTATATCTATAAATAAGAAGGGTTATATTATGAATTATTGTTACACACTCTTTCACAAGAATTGAGAAAGTACTTCATAATTCTCTACATCTAAAGAGTTAGAGAGAGAGAGAGAGAATTAGGGTTAGTCACCCATGGTTTGGAGAAATCAAAAATCCACTTCTTTAATTTATAAATCCCTTAGTGGATCACCTTTAGAGGCTTCACACTTGAGGAGTTGGCATTGATCCGTGGAATTTAATCGGTGAATTTGAAGAAGAACGCAAATGATTAAAGGGAGCTTAACTTGTACATGTGGAAGTTTGGTTCTACAAAGGTATAAATCTTTTATCATTCTTCAATTAATAATTATGTCATAAGAAAGATTATGGTTATTAGTTTGTAGAAAATTTTAAAATATGATTTTGTTTGCTTTCATTGCGGTATTACAATTAGATTGTATGTATGTCATATTTTTGCAAACCAACAGAATTTACATCTCAAGCCTGCAATTGATTGCACGCCCATTGCTTATAAAATCTAAACTCCCTATTTCTTCTTAGGGAAATGTTATTTTAACTGCAACAACATTGATATGCATCAGGGTAATAAGTTATCATAAATTCCCCCCCCCCCCCCCATTCAATTGGTTCATGGTCAGGAACCAAATATTTCCCATCTAAGAATTTTTAGATGTACAGTATATGTTCCAATTTCTCAATCACAACGCACAAAGATGGGTCCTCAAAGGAGGTTATGAATATATGTTGGATATGAATCTTCATCTATAATTAAATATCTAGAACTGTTAACATGAGATTTATTTAGGCTAGGCTTGCTGATTGTCATTTTGATGAATTAATTTTTTTGACATTAGGGGATGAAAATAAGTAACTGAAAAATGATATTTCTTAGAATGTATTATCATTATCTAGTTTTGATCCTCACATAAAACAATGTGAACTTGAAGTTCAAAAAATAATTCATTTGTAAAATATAGCAAATTAGTTGTCAGATGCATTCACTAATCTAAATAGAGAAACTAAATCTCATATACTAGCTGCAAAATAATCCAATTAGAATTGATGTCCCTGTAGGACAATTTGTTAATGCTAATGAGTCTAATGCACACTAAAAGCATGGGAGACCAATCAGTTCCAAAGATAAAAAAATTCGAAAAAGAATATGAGGAAAAATTCAAGATGGTCAGAACAAGAAAATAAAAGCTCCAGAAGAGACCGAAGCTCCAAAAGAGTCCATTGACATAATTGATAAAATTTCAGAAGGCATTCAGGTACCTAAAACTAATGAAAATGAAGAGATCTCAATAAATTATATCATATCGGGAAAAAGTTGGAACTGAGATGAAATTAACGTCAACGATATTTTTGCATATAATGTAGAACTCAGTATTATGGAAGAAAATAAGGATCTTGAACCAACATCTGTAGAAGAATGTAAACATAGAAATGATTGGCCAAAGTGAAAAGTCACAATCAATGCTGAATTAAATTTATTTGTAACGCAAGAAGTTTTTGGACCTGTAGTCCGTACGCCAAATGATATAAAACTAATGGGATATAACTGGGTATTTATGCGAGAAAAAAAGAAGAGAAAAATGAGATTATGAGATATAAAGCTCGGCTTGTCTCACAAGGTTTTACCCAAAGACTTGGTATTGATTATAAAGAGACATATTCTCCTGTGGTGGATGCAATTGCATTTCGATATTTGATTAGTCTAACGATATATGAAAAGATTGAAATGTGTCTAATGGAAGTCGTTACAACTTATTTATATGGTTCACTTGATAATGATATTTATATGAAAATTCCTAAAGTATTTAAGTTTTTTGAAACATATAATAAAGATTCCCGAAAAATTTATTCGATCAAGTTAAATAAATCCTTATATGGATTAAAATAATTTGGTCGCATTTGGTATAATCGATTGAGTGAATTCTTGTTAAAAAAAAAAGAGGGTATAAAAATGATCCTATATGCCCATGTGTTTTCATAAAAAGATTTGAACATGAATTTGACATAATTGCTATTTATGTGGATGATTTGAATATTATTAGAACTCCGAAAAAGTTATTTAAGGTAATGGGCTTATTAAAGAAATAATTTGAGATGCAAGACTTGGGAAAGACACAATTTTGTTTGGATCTTCAGATTGAGCACTTAGTAAATGAAATTTTGGGCCATCAATCAAATTATATAACAAAAGTGCTAAAACAATTTTATATGGATAAATTACATCCACTAAGTACACCAATGGTTTTAAGGTCACTAGAAGTGAACAAAGACCTTTTTCGACCTCATAAAGATGATGAACATTTTCTTGATCTTGAAGTACCATATTTTAGTGCAATCGAAGCACTACTGTATCTTTTTAGCAATAGACAACATGATATATCATCTGTTGTAAATTTATTAGCAAGATATAGTTCTTCTCCAATTTGAAGACATTGGAATGGAATTATCTTTGAGGGACAATAAATATGGGCTTATATTATTCAAATTTATCCAAATAAGATTCAATTGGATATGCAATTGCAGGATATTTATCTGATCCACACAAAGCTCGATCCCAGACAGGTTATCTATTCACATATAGAGGTATTGCTATTTCATGGCATTCTATAAAGCAAACTTTAGTTGCTACATCTTCTAACCATGCAGAAATTTTAGCCATTCATGAGGCAAGTTGTGAATGTGTCTAGTTAATATCAATAACTCAACATATTCGAGAAGCATGCAGCTTGCCAACTAATAAGGAAATCCCAACAATATTATATGAGGATAGTACTGCTTATATAGCTCAGTTAAAGGAATGATACATTAAAAGCGATAGGACAAAACATATTTTGCCTAAATTCTTCTTCACATATGATCTCCAAGAAAAAGGCGAAATTAGTGTTCAACAAATTCGTTCGAGTAACAATCTTGCAGATGTATTTACCAAAGCCCTTCCCACTGTAACATTTGAAAAGCTTATACAAAGGATTGGAATGCGGCATTATAAAGATCTCAAAGGATGTTGTCATCAGAAGGAGTAAAATACGCACTGTACTCTTTTCCTTCGCTAAGTTTTTTCCCACTAGGTTTTTCTTGGCAAGGTTTTTAATGAGGCGGCAGTACGCAAATCGTATTATTGAAAAGAATTATGTACTCTTTTTCGTTCACTAGGGATTTTCTAAGTGGTTTTTCCTAATATAGTTTTAATGAGGCTTATTCTTAGTACAATGGATATTCAAAGGGAAGTGTTATGAATTCAAGTATTTGTCTATCATAAATTTGTAAATATCCATTGAATTCTCCTAATCCAATGTACCCTTCAAGGATATACATGTATCTATTTAATACATGTATATATATTTTTTTTGATTCACCCCCCCCCCCCCCCCTCTTTGTAAACCTATAAATAGAGACATCTTGTTTGGTGAAGAACACAGTTGAGAATGAAATAAAATAATTATCTTATTTTCCCCAACATTTTCTCTCTTGATTGTTTTCTAATACTATATTTTACAACAAGAAAGATATTGTTTGAAATATAATTAAACTAACCATTGTTAATTAGTGGCTCGTCCCAAATCAACTGGATAATGGATAGCCTTTTTGGACAATATAAAGCACTGTCCTTTGTATTGTCAAATGACAACTATGACCATGTTTCATCCCTTGTTAAAATGGATTTTTTATGATTTTTTAAATTACAAGTATGTTTTTTTTTAACAAAAATAAATATAGTATAAATAAGTCTCTCTCTCTCTATATATATATATATATATATGTGTGTGTGTGTGTGTGTGTGTGTGCGTGTGTGTGTGTGTGTGTGTGCGCGCTCTCTCTCTCTCGTGCACGGGCGTGGCAAAGTAAAAAAAAAACTAAAGCAAAATAAATCTAATAAATAAATATTAGTAAATTACATTTATAAAGTCATTAGTGATATTTTAATGTTATTTTTAATGAAATCAATCACGAGTAATGTTGGAATATAACTATTTTTCAATGGTACATATATCCGGTATTTATTAGTTATTGTTACGATTTTTTTTCTTTTGATTATCTATTATTTTGTTTAAAATGATTATTTTTTTAAATATTTTGTATTGTAATTTTTTCATAGTTTACATTTTTAATATATTTTTGTCAATTAAATTGTTTAGTAAAAAAAAGTTATAAATTGATTTGAGTAGTTCTAAGTTTGACTAGAAAGATCAAGTGAGTCTTAAGTTCAATTTGAAAACGAGTTAGATCCAAACCATGTTTATCACTCAAATTATAAAATGAGCTAAAAATGAGCGTGCTCGTTTATATTTTCATTGTGTGATCCATCTATATATATATATATATATATACAATCAATCTCTCCAGCGAACCAATCTAACGGACTTTAAAAAAAAAGACATGCGGGTCTCTCTCGGTCGGGTGGTGTGTGAAATGGGGCAGCTACATAAACCAAAAAAAAAAAACCACTTCAAGTCATATTTTCTCTCCCTAATTCTACTCCAAGTTCAACTCATTTTCTCTCACTACGAACCAAAGAAGAAGAAAGGTAAACATCCGGCAAGCGATTTCGATGCAGCTCCAGCCAAATTTTCTTAAAGCTACATTCTGTCCCAATAAGCTCCATAACTATATTAATTTTTAAATTTTTTATTTCTAACGTAAGAAATTTAGGATTTATTAGTTGGTTGAATTTTTGTTTAGATTTCTTTTTCAAGCTAGTTTAATCTTCTCCAAATTAAGTATGAATTTTGTAATTTTGTGGATGAGTTGTTACATTTAAACGTTCGGATGTGTCCTATGGCCAAACAAAAAAAGGGCAGCAGAAGGGTATGGTTTAGCAGTTGGGACTTGGGCAAGGCCGAAGGGTGGTGGATGTGCCCCCCTGGGCTCCTTTTGTTTCAAAGAAAGTTTTAGTATATAATGGACTTTGACTATTGCATAACATGACTGGATCAAAAAATAAGTGATTTGGTTTTATTAGAGACATGTTTGAAAAAAAAAAAAGGGATGAAATAGTTATGGTTATGAATATGTGTCTCCAATTTTTTACCGAATTCACACCTTCATTTTTGATTAAAAAGTTTGAGTCCTTTTGTTTTCCCCTTCTTAGTGGTGATTTTTTTTGTTCAATTTTCTGATTTCGATGAATGGATTTTTAGGTGTTCTTTATTTTTGAAACAAAACTTATGTTTACTTGATGTTTCTCATTTTACTATTGCTTCGATTATATTGACTAACTGGGTCAGCTGGATTTTACCCATTTGATTGAATTTGTATGAATATATGTGATTTGAAATTGCAATTTCTAGTTGTTTTCCATCTTTTGTGTTTTTTGATCTAGGGGAGGAGAACAATTGTTTTTAAAATTCTTTAGCTTGAGATTATACACTTTTATCAACATGTCCCTGTTTGAGCCCTTATCGACATTGTTAGTTTAATATTTAGAAACTCTTCTCCTAATTAAGATGGATATCTTATTTAATTAGTTATTTAGTTTATGGATTTTTAATTGAGTCGTTCAATATGAACATTGTTGAATTTTGTTGATTATTATAATTTATAGGCTAAATTAAAAATTTTGTTGATCGGTTTTATACCTTGTTTTACATCTGTCTGTTGATAAAAAATACGTTATCGAATTTTTCTACTGCTACATCTGCATGGCCTCCTTTCATATGTCGTTGTGGTACGGGCCCTTGTATAATCAAACTTTCAATGTCGAAAAAGAATTCGGGTAGACACTATTATTCTTGCTCAAGAATAGTGGTATGTATTTATTTATTATAACTTTTGTTTATTTGGTCATTTTACACAACTGAATAAATTTATTGTGTCCCAAAATATGCAGTAATGTGGTAACTTCATCAGTTGGTGTGACGAATATGTTCGAGCGTTGTATAATCAAGGGAGGTTGCAAATGGACACATCCGAGCATTTAAATGTAATAACTCATCAAACGAATGCTAACGACTCCAGCGAATTAGCGAGGGTACAAATTGATATGCGTCAATTGCTGTAACAGCCCGAAATCCCCCACCTTAACAATTATCCGATTATCTCAGGATATTATCATTACTATCTTTAAAACCTTATTAACCGGGATTCCGTGCGTTAAACTTTAACCTTTGACCTTTAGCTTTAACTGACCGTAATTTGGTCCATATTTTTTTTTTCAACTTATTTAATTTACATTCCTTAAACCTGTCTCAGGATCGAAACGTTTACTTATCCTTCATTAAACTTAGGTCAAACATTAATAATTTGTGACCTATTATAGTCATATATATATGATGTCATAATCTGAAATAAAATTTCGCCATGAACTTTTCGTACATAGCTCTGGTTACTTACACCTGTTTGTACCTGTTCCTATTCATATATATATTTACATATTTCTGTACTCCACATACAAGTTTATCACATGTATCACTTTTCCACTTTCCCTGGACAATATATACATACACTTTTCATCCGCCGATAATACAAATTAGCAAATTATACATTCCTTTCTACCATCTAGGTTTAATATTTAAAATCGTTTATTACATAACTTGCATATATGCAAATTCGCATACATTTGATTTACATGAATATCTCATAGAAACAATTTCCAAATCTCTTCACGCATCTTCATGCATTCACACTTTTTACCTTAGCATCACCGGAACCTCCGGCCTTCTTGTATTCTACCTGAAATGTTAGTTCATGGCAAGGGTGAGCATAAAGCTCAGCAAGTAATTCAGATAGCACATTTCATGCTCACAATTTATTTATGCGTTATGCTTCTCTACTTAATCATGTTATACATGAATGCCACGTATTACACTTAACAGTTAAAACATATAGTTGCACGTAAGACACATTTCAAATATTCCACTAACACGCAGTTCACCTAGAACATAACACCTTATAGTCTGAACACTTGCCTGGAATGCATTTATTTAGCTTAACCTTTTACCACCTCGTTTGGCCGTTCTATCCTTCTTCGCATCGGTTCGCTACATCGAGCGTTATCTGTAAACATACAATCTATATTTATCAATATAGGATCATTAGCTTATATAAATCATCAAACTTAGTCCAACATTTCTTAACTATTATTCTCGATTCATATCACGTTTGTTGTATTAGATTATAATACATCTTAATTCACTTCCGACACTTTTCATAATTCATCACACTCTTTAACTTAACTTAAGGCATATTATGTTATGCTGCATATTATTTCATTTCTCCTTGACATCCTTTATATAGCCCATTTTTATTTATTTAGGATTTACATAACCCATTCTTATCATTTTGTATCAAAACATAGCGTTTCGGACACTTTAAAAATTTTCTGGGCACTGTTCACTGCGCCCCGGCGCCAAGTTTCTTCTTCCCCATCTCGCTGGCCGCGAGAAGCTCTCGGCCGATGAACAGTGACACTGCGCCCCGGCGCAGTTACCAGTGTATAATACTGCGCCCCGGCGCAGTCCTGGTTCTGCAGAATTCCTGATTTTCCTCCCTGCTTTACTGATTTTTAACTCTTAACCCACATTTCCAATTGACACCAAATTTGGTACACTTCTAGACCTTGCTACATAGTATTTTAATAAATTTTCATTTGCCTCATTTGGCCTTTCTAAATCATAGATATACTAGCTTGTAGGAGGGCTATTCAACTTGTTTCTATACTTAGGAAATTTCAGAATTTTCAAAATCAACTTTTGCAATTCTTGTGATTTTTGGTCATTTGATTTAAAACATCAATTCAACGCTTGAAATAGCTCACATAACCTATATGTGACATGTCTAAACTTTCAAAACCGAAAAACTTCGCACGAGGCGACCGTTAAAATCCATTTTGATTCGAAACGATCGATCCCGATCGTTCGAATCGCCAAAACACTAAATTTTCATTCCGTTAACTTCCAAACTAACCTAGACACGTGTATTAACATAAATATGAGTCATTTGACTCCATTTCATCTTTAATTTCTTAAAATTGCCAAAAGTCACCTTTGATGGCCATTTTCATTAACTTTTTCAAAACCTATCATTGTCAAAGCTTAAACTCCAAGTAAATCCTTAACTCCTTTTTGACACAATTTACTTCCAACACTTCATTTAGTACACATAGCACATATATAACTTGAGTGGGCTTTCAAAACCTTTAAAATTATTCAAATGAACTTATTTTTCAAAATGATTCAATTTAGGCGTCGGCGAACGTTTTAAAACCTTTAAAATCCTCAATTGTCGCCATATGAATCAAATGACTTTCAAATCATTCCTAACACGTGTTTTAACATCAAACTTAGCTTTTTGGCATCTTTTGATCACCAAGTACACATAATAGCCAAAATTGCATATTGATGGCATTTTGTCAACTTTTCAAAACTTAACTTTTGAACCTACTTTGAATTCTCAAGTCTAGACATCAAATACATCAACACTTGTTCAAATAACAACTTTACATAATCACAAAACTCCTATGGCCATCTTCCAAGTCACTTTACAGATTATTACGTTAGCTACACAAAAAGTATAGCCTAATATTCAATATTTCCCTTAACATTCATAGTTTTCCATCCTCAAAACATTTTGTAGGCTATTTAACATAAACACACACATGATTTCCTCATGATAAACCTTCCAAACTATAATTCCATTAAATCTAACAACATGTTACATAAAATCATGCCTTGAACCATAGCTTATAATTTGTAAATATACATAAATATTACACCATCTTTGTTCTATTTCTTTCAAGCCTAGGGTTTCATAACTTTCCAAACAATTAACATGTAATTCCCTTTAACTTCATAATCAATCCTTACTTTATAATGATTCATGCATGGCTATCTCTAAACTATCCCTTAAACACTTCAACTTCAAACTTTAGAATAAGGACATGATTATACCTCTTTGTATGCTCAACTTAATCATATTAAAAGCTTCCTCATGTCAAGCTCTTCCTCTTTTCTTCTTGCATCTTGATCATTTGGGCAACATAGCTTCTTGGATTTCAAGCTCTTCTTTTCTCCTTCATAGCCTTCTCACGTTTCTCTCTCTTTCTCTCTTATTTTCCAGCAAGATGAAGTGTGCACCAATGCTAGCTTTGTTAGATTTTTATGTGTGTTAACTCTTATTGAGTTACTTAAGCTTAACCATGGCTAATTCCAACTCAAGGGCAATTTAGTCATTTCACAAGATAAGGGAGGGGCATTTTTATCATTTCACCACTTGGGACATATTCGTCATTATCCAAATTATCAAGGGTATTTTGGTCTTTTTACCCCTTTAGGACACAATGGTAATTATCTAATTTGTTGAGGGGCATTTTGGTAAATTGCCAAATTAGCTACACTTTCATTTCTTACAACTTTTCCCACACATAACTAGACTTTCTTATATTTTCCCCCATTAACTCATTCTTCGTTCATTTCTTATCCAAATCAAATCATTTTTGATCCAAATTCGTTTCATTGTGCTCGAATTCTATTCCTCATCAAATTAATCCATAATTTACTTGTCCCATATTGCTTGTCACACTTTAAACATTGAATTTCCTTAATTAATAATAACTCACCATAATTTGTAAAATTTGCATAATACGTTATCCTCAATTTCCTACGAACCAATCCGATTTCACATTTAATCAATTTTAATCCTCGACAACCCCACTAGTTGACTTGTTCATCTTTCCATCAACCGCTTCCTCGAAAAGCGAACTACGCTCGGATTACCAAAATCCATCATTATTTAACCTTGTAAACTCATAAATCCTTTATTACGACTTTTACATCATTTTACCTATTTTCTTCACTCACATATGCTAATTCTCAACGTACAGACAATTTACGTCTCTTCTACGCACTTTCGGGTATCACATTCTGTATCTATACATCATAACAAATGATTTTCTTCTTTAAGTCCATAAATATCAATTTTCCTTATAACCTCAAAACATTCCAAAATCCTTAACTATATTATTTCCTTTGATCATTAGTATATCAATTTGGTACAACAGTCCCTTCTTTTCGACACATACATAACTTACCTTGGCATTTTCATAACCTCGCCTCATCAGGCCTATTTCTTAATCTCGTGATTAGCTTCTCCTACTTAAATTCAATTTACACATACATATATATATATATATATATATATATATATATACACATATTCATACATTCATTCTTTAACTTGCTGACACATAGTATCGTATTTTACAATAATTTCTGTTCAAATTACCCCATTGTGGGCATTACAACTAATCATTCATCTTTAATGCATTATATCACTATTCAACCATCCTAGGTCATTTATAACTAGGTTTTATCACTTAACCTTTACTTACTTAATCATAATCCTTATTTAAAATTCTGTAAAATCCTGGGTTGTTACAATTGCAACTAATAGTGTGATTTGTCATAATTGTTAATGTTATGTATGCAGTCATGTTGTTAATGTTATTAAATCTGCTGTAATTTTGATAAATGGTACCAATCTGTGTAGTAAACTGACATTTTATGAGTCCCTTTTTTCCCAGATTTTATAACCGTCAACCGACTAATGTTATCCATGTTGATTGAAGATATGTCTCCCTTTTTCAATGTCTGCATTAGTATAAGATCACAAATTTAGAGGAAAGCAAAACTAACAGAATCAGTCAACAAGAGAACAAGTACTAACCTAGAGCGCAAATTTTCAAAACTTTAACAAATCCATTAACGGAAACAAATCCAAACATAAATGTGTACCATTGTTAATACAAGCACCCATTTGAAACCAAATCAGTAATACACAAGTACTACAAGTACTAATTACAACACTATCTAACAAAGTAGTAGTAGCCAACATCCAAATTAGTAGCAGCCAACAGCAACAAGTATCTCAACCAAGCAACATCACAAAAAATGAACATTTCTAACGAGGTTGATAAACCTGAAATAAAATAAAATAAAAATATATGTATATTAGATCTATGGATATGTAACTCATAATACTGAAAAAATGAAATGATCAAACCTTTCGAAATATGATTATCATCCTTTGAACTTGAAAATGTTGTAGCACCTTCACTGCTGGGATAATATCTACATAAAAGCCAAAATAACACTCATCATTTAAAGATAGAGATAGAAAAAATTGTTTACTATTACTTAAATATTACTTACCGATATGCAAGCATTGGACAATTCCTTTTGTCATGTGATTGTCCAACTTTGCCCCAACCATGACAACGTAGGCCTTTGACTTTTTTACCTTCCCTAATGCCATTTCTTTCCCTCATTTAAGTCTTTTGCCACATCCTTTTTCCCTCACTTTATTTGGTCATTGTAAATATGGTCGTTATTGCAATTCATCTTCCCGTAGACTACACTTGCACCAATTCCACATTGTGAGCTTTTACCACTATCTACAACAAGATTGATTGATTCGAGTGCATAAGCCAAAACATCTTTATAAATATTAATTCCTTTTTGGTTTGTGAGGGCTTTATCAATAACATCCAAAGAACATTGAATTAATTCACTCTACTTGATTAGATATTCTTTGTCGCTATTTATCATTATGCCACTTTCATTATCAACCATTATATTGGAGTTTGCCTCTTAGTCCACCTCTTCAAAATATATTGTTGTGGTAATTCATCAAATTCATGTATTTTGTGTAAGTAACCAAGCACATGTCTACATGGTATCCCTATATTCTTAAACTTGTGGCAACTACATGAAGCAAAACTACATGTATTTCAAATGGGTGCTTGTTAATACAAGCACCCATTTGAAACCAAATCAGTAATACACAAGTACTACAAGTACTAATTACAACACTATCTAACAAAGTAGTAGTAGCCAACATCCAAATTAGTAGCAGCCAACAGCAACAAGTATCTCAACCAAGCAACATCACAAAAAATGAACATTTCTAACGAGGTTGATAAACCTGAAATAAAATAAAATAAAAATATATGTATATTAGATCTATGGATATGTAACTCATAATACTGAAAAAATGAAATGATCAAACCTTTCGAAATATGATTATCATCCTTTGAACTTGAAAATGTTGTAGCACCTTCACTGCTGGGATAATATCTACATAAAAGCCAAAATAACACTCATCATTTAAAGATAGAGATAGAAAAAATTGTTTACTATTACTTAAATATTACTTACCGATATGCAAGCATTGGACAATTCCTTTTGTCATGTGATTGTCCAACTTTGCCCCAACCATGACAACGTAGGCCTTTGACTTTTTTACCTTCCCTAATGCCATTTCTTTCCCTCATTTAAGTCTTTTGCCACATCCTTTTTCCCTCACTTTATTTGGTCATTGTAAATATGGTCGTTATTGCAATTCATCTTCCCGTAGACTACACTTGCACCAATTCCACATTGTGAGCTTTTACCACTATCTACAACAAGATTGATTGATTCGAGTGCATAAGCCAAAACATCTTTATAAATATTAATTCCTTTTTGGTTTGTGAGGGCTTTATCAATAACATCCAAAGAACATTGAATTAATTCACTCTACTTGATTAGATATTCTTTGTCGCTATTTATCATTATGCCACTTTCATTATCAACCATTATATTGGAGTTTGCCTCTTAGTCCACCTCTTCAAAATATATTGTTGTGGTAATTCATCAAATTCATGTATTTTGTGTAAGTAACCAAGCACATGTCTACATGGTATCCCTATATTCTTAAACTTGTGGCAACTACATGAAGCAAAACTCAATTCTTTGTCATAAATAAGTTCTCTCACTCTACGTGTGATCAATTTTTTCCTATGAACTTGAAAAACGCATTGATTGCCATTCTCCTTAATAAACTCAAAATGATAATTCAAGCATTCCCATATCTCATCTTGAAATTTATAAAACCTTTTTCGAGTATAAATATCAACCATTTGGAATAAAAAGTCACGATTCATCTTCACTTTAGGCTTCTCAATCAAATTGTTATCATCAGCCAACAACATTTCTTGACGTTGGCGTACTAGCCCCCTACTAAATTGAATCATGAAATCAACTAAGGAAATATTCTTAGATACATATCTTTTGAAAAATGAGTGAGAGCTTTTCGCTCGTTGGCTACTTGACATATTGGACAAGAAAACATGATTACAATAAGCAGGCACCCAATTTGAATGAATTTCATACATTATTTGTAACCATTTGTTGCCATTTAACCCGCTCCTCCCTACAAGCTCCATCCATGTCAAGTCAAACTCTTCTTTAGACTCCGAATTCCAAATACAATCGGCAAATTCATTATAATGAGCATTATATTTCATCGAGTCTAACTTTTCAGAAAAATTTGTCAATATGTACTAACTACAGTATCTATGAAAAGTGTCCGGAAGAGTTTCTAAAATTGCTTTAGATATCGCAGGATCTTGATCAGTAATGATCATTTTAGGGGCATCACCTGGCCAAACGAACGAATTCAAGGTCTCGGCACTTAAGAAAACACAAGCAAAATTTATAATTTGACCATGTTTGTTAACTCCCATCAGTGCAGCAAAAATCAGCCCACAGCGATTGGTGTTGTATGTCGTATCAAAGACGACTATATCACCATAAAAATTAAATGCCCTTCTAGAGATAGCATCAACCCAAAAATAATGTGTTAGCCTATGTTCACTATCGACCTTGAGAGAGAGAGAGAGAGAGAGGGGGTGCTAAGGTATTTTCAATTTTATTTGTGTATTGAGTAGATGATGAGGGTTACTGTTGGTAGGTTGGAGAAAGATTAATATGACTCATTTAATTTTAATTATGTAACGTAGAATAGTATTAATTGTTTATAAGATTTATTTAATTTTAGTTAAAATTAATATAATTCATTTAACTTTAATTAATTTTAAATTTAAAAATATTTTAAATTAATTTAATTTTTTTATAATGATCTTATAATTTTTTTTAAAAAATATAACTTAAATCTCACAAACTTTGCACCCGAACAAGTCACTCTATTTTACTAATCCACCTATATATTTCATTCAAATAGAACTAATCTCTCAACTTTACAACTCGAAGTGACACCCAAGAACAAAGTATATAATTTTTAATATTCTATCTGTTTTAAATTATAAAATTAATTTTAATTTTAATTTTTTTTAATAATTTTTAATTTAAAATTGATATGAATTTATTTAGTTTATCTCAATATAATCATAAATATTATAAATTAACTAAAAAGTGTTACTAGTTATAAAATTTATTATTTTAAGAATTTAAATAAATATGTAAATTTTAAATTTAAAAATATTTTAAATTGACTTTTTAAAAAAAAATAATAATCTTATAATTAAAAAAAAAGAGTATAATTTAGAAACTCACAACAAATATTAATTTTAGTAATTACATCACCATATAAAAGATATATATAAAATAACATTATTTATATATTTATTTAGTCTTTCACTGAGAGACAGAGAGAGCTTGCGTGGTTCCCTCAATTAAAAAGTGTGCATCCACGTCATGCCAAGGCTGGACCAGCCTAGGCAGACCAATTAGCTGCTGTGGGAAAATTAAAGATGCCAAATTTTAATTTTAATATTTATTTATTCTTTCATTTAAAATCCACAGATGATGGTAAGGGGAATCTCCATTACACTTGTTTTTCCTCTAGTTTTATCCTTGATATATTATTTTTTATGAAAAAATTATTTATTTAATCAAAAAAATTATTTAACTAAAAATATTTAATATTTTAAACGATACTTAATATTGTTATAATAATATTAACGGCCAAAAAATATTATTTTACTTTTAAAATATTCACCACCTAGAAAGACCAACAGATCTTAGCCAACAACCTTTATCCTTGTTCAAATTTTATTTTATTTTTTTCATAACAGTATTTGTACTCTAAGATAGATCGGAAAAGTTTTGTCCTTCATTCTTTACCTGATGTGACTTTTCAAAAAAATAACTATGCCAATGTGTATTTTAATAATCTAAGTGAGCAATCAATCTCAAGGGAGTTAGTAATCTATTATCTATCTATAACCGATACTTATATTATAAAAATATTATAACTTATTGTGGCTTTATTATTATTTTAAAATAAAATAAAAAATATAAAAAATATTAATGTCACACACAAAAATAAATAATAATTTAAAAGAAAAACGTTTGTTTGAACCTCGCACGAATTTTAAGTTTGTTTGAACAAATTGGGTAGAATTCTTTTGGCTTACAAACAACGTAAAATTTATTTGATAATAATTAATAAGTTAAAGACCTAAACAATATATTTGACAGATAATTAATTCATGGACATTAAAGAAATTAGAGTAAGAGTGTGAACATCATATAAAGAACTTATATAGTAAAGAACAAAAGAACAGATTGAATTGTAGAGGGAAATGGGTATAAATCTATAAATATATTATTTGGGAAAAAATTATTGTCTACAAGTATATATTTTCTTTTCTTCTCTTTAGTTTTATGCCGTTTTTTGCTTCGTATACCTCGTCATACTCGTACCAGTTTTTCTGGTCATCAAAGCAATTGACTTCTTATTATTTAATTCCTATTTATAACTTTATAACTTCATAAAAAAATTAATTATTATTTAACCAGACAGATATATTATATATATATATATATATATATATATATATATATATATATAAGAGATCGTCCATAGCTAATATTTGTTGTATATACTATTTAAGCAAACACATCTGAAACCGTTGAAATCATGACATAATGGTTGTAATATAGTTCCAACAGCTACCTAAGTGAACGATAGTGAAAAAAAATAAATAAATTATACTCAATCGCTAACTAAGTGAACAGATAGGGGGAGAATTATGAATGAAGCTAACTAAGTGAATAGGTAGGGGGAAAAAAATACTACCCAACCGCTACATTAGATAGCGGTTCCAAGCCACTACCTTAGATAGCTGGTTGGGAAAAAAAAAATATTTCAAGCCACGGTTTGGGAATTTTATTTTTTTACATACCAAGTTGCTACCTTAGATAGCGGTAGTGTTAAAAGGTTTTAAATAGCACTAGCCACTACCTTAAATAGCGGTAGACCAACTATGTCGTTTTATGAAGCCTTCCTATCATTTTATGAAGCCTCCTAGCCACTGTCTTACATAGCGTCACGATAATTACCCATGCTCAACGTCGTCGTTTTAATAACCCTAAACAACCCTAAACATAAGAATTTTGGTACTTGTTGCCACCGCTGCATTTTCATTTTAACCAAGTGTAGCTACTGTGACGCCCCCAAATTTGGGTTCCAAATACCCGAATCCGGTCATCACGATCCAATACAAACATTCACCTCTAAACAACATACAATAACTAAATGCGGAATAATAAATATATGTTGTTCATTCAAAAGGTGTTACTAGTCCCAAGATACGATAACCTTACACAAAAGTACACAAATACCCTTAATAAAGTACTTAGGGTTTATATTACATAACAGTTAATTTAATTAACTACAGGGCTGCATCTCGAAGTTTATTACTTCATCTTTCCTTTACCCTTGTTCTTTCCCGAAGTCTCTGGTAGCACTGCAATAAGGTTTCATGATATAGCAAGAGTGAGCAACTAGTTTGCTCAACAAGTTTAAATAACAACAAGGAACAATATATCATGAATGAAAGGGAATAGCTGAACAATTCAATAATGTGAATAACATAAGCAGGAATAATAATTTGCTTTTAAAATTAAGATAGTCAAATAGACTATGAACTATAAATATCCACTGAAGTCAATAGCAGGTTGACCCAATGGTTACTACCAGAAATATGTACCCGAGGGGATCAGCCTCAGTACAATATGTGTATGCATAACATTTAATTTCCGTATTTTTGTATCTGATATTAGATACAGGGTACTCCCCTAAAATAAAGGGGTGTTCATAATAGTCTAAGAATCCGCATCTTCAATGATTTGGATAGCTTTTAAAATCTTTAACATAAATGTCTAGCCGAACAATGGCTTAGACCTACTTTGAACAGTTCTTTAAACAATAGAACAATAATTAAGTACAAGTCAATGACTGTACGATATCAAGTGCAATAAGTGCGAATAACAACAATATCGATGTGGAATAATTGTAAAGTAATTAAACCACTCAAAGCATGCTTGGAAATAACAGTTCAAGCTTAGATAAATAATTTGCTCAATGAAATGAGT
Source organism: Hedera helix (assembly GCA_947179155.2). Lineage (NCBI taxonomy): Eukaryota > Viridiplantae > Streptophyta > Magnoliopsida > Apiales > Araliaceae > Hedera > Hedera helix. Next base: position 17,313,463 of record OX359274.1, read on the forward strand.
TTAGAGATAAGGAATTTTCCTGTCTGCTCAGCTACAATAAATGTCTTGCTTTAACTAACTGGCTTTGAAAAGACCTAATATTAATAAAGTTGGTCTAATAATTAGTACGGCGTATTTGCACGACTATACGCTCACTAAGGTACTTATTTATCATATAAGTACTAACACATAATTTACATTAGTCGAAATAATATTATTAACCTTATAGACCCTCAATCAAATTAGGTTAATAATTTAATAAGTTAGAAAATATTTTTCTTAAGCGTTGGACACTTATTAAACCCTTAAAAAACTTATTACAATTGTTTAATTAAAGTATAATTAAATTAAATTTATTTTATTAATTCAATCTCTATTTAATTACTATTTAATCTAGGTTAAGTAGAAATTAATTAATTAACTCTAGTTATTATTTAAAATAAATATTAACTATTACGCTGAACACCCATCATTTAAATCAGATTTTAATAACTGTGTCTACAATTCTTTGTTCATCAGTGAATTTGAGGAGCATTGGGATATCCTAATGAGGGACTATGAATTGCATAACAATGAATGGCTCAGAAGTTTGTATGATGTCAAGGAAAAATGGATACATGTATATACAAAGAGATTTTTTTCCTGCTGGAATGACAACTATCGGAAGAAGCAAATGTATGAATAATTTTTTTGATGGACATGTGAATGCTTCAACAAACATGAAGGAATTTGTCGCGAAAAGTCAAAATGTTATTGAGAAATAATTCTCGAGGGAGAGAAAAGCCAACTACGTAACTGCCCATCGAAAACAGAACTTAATTTGTAGGTCATCTTTGGAAGTCCATGCTGCAAAAATGTATACTAAAGAGATGTTTAGACGTTTTCAAGTTCAACTTCTTGATTCCATGAGTACAACATTCACAAAGTAAGTGAACTTTGCGTTATTGACACAAATGTATACACAGTGTACAAAGCAGATGCAAATGAAGATTCCTGAAGATATCATGAGGTCACCAACAATCGCCTATCCAACACATTTGCAAGCACATTATGAGATTATTCACGTTTAAAAATATTGCCGAAATTTTGGGAGACATGATACTTCATTGGTGGACAAGAGATGCAAACAGGAGTATTGTTGAAGAAGTTTCCCTTCCTCAAACAATACGATACAACCATTTGATGACTGACTTTTAAAAGTTAGCTATTAAAGCTTCTTGCTTAGTTCGAGTTTACAAAACTATACTAAAACTAAATTCACGTAGAAAAGCCCTTGTTGATCAATATGATCAGGATGGGAATAATATCGATGTAGCAAACGATGATATTGACCTCGCGGACGGATATGTACCTGAAGAGATGGGACTGGAAGACGATGATGCAGAGGAAGACCGAGACTTTTTGCCACCAATTACTTCTTAAACAAAGGGCCGAAAAAAATAATCAAGAATCAAAAGTGCTTTTGAGAAAATAGTTGGTAGTAAGCCTCACAGAAAATGTGTCATAGGTGGTTTTGAAACCAACCATGACAAACACAATCATTATAGAGTTTTAGGAATTCTTGAACCTAAGAAATAATTATTGCAATATTTTTCACTTCTATTATTTATGTATTGCATTATATGTGAATGTTTTCAAAGAGATGGCATTGGAAGATTTTAATTTTTGAAAAACATGTGATCACATATGTATTGCACAACTTTTTTTTTATTTTTATGTGAAAAACATGTATAAAATTAAAATTATGGTTGGCATTTAATTAGTCACAAATTATTTGTACTTGTATTGTATTATTAAGTCTAATAAAAGTGTCTTGTGTAAAATGAACCCCAAGCCTCATAGATACCATGACTTGGGTAAAATGATCAAATAATTCAAACCATATAAAAAATTACTAGTCCAAAAATAATACACTAGCAAGTATATCTCTCGCTTTACACTTACGAAGTTAATGACAAATTCTATATCTAAAAACAACAACATCTTGAGCTGACCATTTATGTTGTTGTACGTCAATATCGCCCCGTACGTAGTAGTCTACGCATACTTACAGATAAAAAAAATTCCATCATCAAAATCGTTATCCTGTATTGGTCATTGCATCACAGTGTTGACTTTTGGGGCTTTCTTCGGCTAGTTGGCCATTGAATTACCTAGACACAATGTGAATGGAATCAGTTGTGCCTACAAAAATTACCCGATTAGATTGACGTTAAATATGAAATCAAATAAAACACATTTTATACATCATATCAATTTAAATGCATACTAGTTAAAAGAAATTAAATTTACCACAACGTCAATCTAATCTTTGTATAGTTGTCAACTTCATGTAAGCACTGTCATTATACAATGGATCAAGGAGATTAATCTTCCATTACTGCACCGCAAAAACTAACAAAATAAAATGATGATTATGCAAAACACACAAAAGTATTAAAATATATTCGAACTCGTACAATGGGGGCCCCACAGGTGGTTCAATGTAGTTGTTGCAAAAATTTTGTGCTTGATTTTGATACCTGATATGCAAAAAAAATATTTAAAGCTAAATGCATAAAGAAGGTAGGCACAAAACCAAATCGGGCCCACCTTCTAATCTCTGTTCTTAGATATTTTTCCTCTCTATCATGCAAAAGTATCATATACGCATCCATTACATGTTCGTACAACCAGTTACTAGGGCATAAACTTATGAAATCATCATGATACAATATGTAGAACTGTTGAGGGTGAGATATAGGGAAAATGTCAGGATTCACAATAGCCTTGTTGAACATATTTTCGTTAATCCATTGTACTTTATAGTCCCATAATAACTTTATTGACGAACCCTCATCTCCATATGAAGTATTGGGAGCAGCTGCTTCAGCCAGTGTAGCCACTTTAGCCTCAAAGTTAATGAAATTCGATAAACCCTCCTCTCACGTAGGTTGCAGTGCACTAGCTTGGGAGTTAGGGATGTAGACATTAGGCACTGTAAAATTTTGCGCATCAATAGCTTGGGGAATAAGGAGGTAGACATCGAGCGGTGAAAAAGGTTTTTCTTCATCTAACCTCACATGTAACTCCTTCTGGCCCTTGACATCGCTGTCATATTTAGCATACTGTTGGTCACGTCCCTCTTTCTTGAGAACATACGAAGGAGACATCTTAAGCTTGAAACATTTGTCAAGAAGGAACTTGACATTCTTAACCTGTAATTTAAAAAAAAAACACATTAGTAAGTCAACAACTAATTTAAATAAAATAAATACATTTAAAAGTAAAGATTGAATAATTTAAATGAATGAAACATGCTCACTATATTTACAAGACGATACTAACTGTAGACGGATCGAGGCTCGTATGAAGTGTCAGTATCTCTCTCAGGTCGAGCCCTATGAATTCATCTACGTGTAATCCTGTTGTACCACCTCATATATGTCTCAATGAGTATTGTATCTAAAGCCTCTTAAATTTGCCCCTAAAAATAATCTATATATAGGTGTTAGTGATCGATATAAGGCCGCCTCAATGCCATATTATCATTAACATTAAACTTATGTTCCTTGGCCTTTCTTAGCTCGGTGTGATATTCAGTTGGATAGGGTATGACTTGTAAATATCCAAACTGCCTCATAACCTGTCCAGCATTTGGTAATCAACAATATTGAAGTGAATTAATGGGATACGGGCTAATCCCGATAATCTCCCATTAAAATTATAGTTGTCCTCCATAATATCATCCCATCTGTCGTAAGGCCGCCACACTACCTCCCACGTAAGCTCCCTATCTAGCTCCCCCTAGTAGAACTATAGATGATGATGGAAATTAAGTCTTCTACCGGGATGATAATATGTCTGGGCCCTTGTCCTAGGTAACCAAAAATCATATTTTTTTCCTAGGGTTTGGCCTTCCAACAACTAGTCGCTCGTACGCCTAGATTTATAGTAATGAAACACAACCATTTAGGTAATTATTAGATCTCCTACTAGTTGTATACAACCCTCTGTACAAATACAAAATAATTTAATATTTTCTGAATAAAATTGAGATTTTTTATTAAAAATATATATTTAAACAAAAATTTCACAATCAACAACACCATACATTAAACATTATACTATACAGTACTAATTAATTTAATATTTTTTTATATCAAATTGATATAATTTTTTCAAAAATATAATTCACAAAAAATTGTCAATTAACAACTTTATAGACTAACATTATGTTATATAGTACTAATTAGTTTAATAATTTGTTATAGCAAATTTTTATATTTTTGTCAAATATATTTCATAAAAAATTCAATATAGTAAACATTTTATAATAAAATATTCAGTTAAAATAAACCTTACTTGCAGAAATTAGAGATTATGTGTAAAGGTATGCTGGGAAGCAGGCGCTTTCTTTGAGCAAATGGTAAGAGCAACGAATGAATTTATGGTAAGAGCAAAGTCGGCAAATGGCAACATATAGTAAAATGACCGCTACGCATGACCATTAGCCGTTTACTTACATGTTGGCTGACGCCACTCTTTTGACTGACCAAGAAACACTCTTTTGACTGACTAAGAGCATTTTTTGATTGACCAATAAGCACTTTTGACCAAGATCAACTAGTCGTTCACTTCGGTGCCGGCTTGGAATACTATTATTTCCCCCCCTACCTGCTATCTAAGGTAGCGACTTGGTATGTAATTTTTCCCCCTTACCTATGGCTTGAAATGTATTTTTTTCCCTACCCACTATTTAAAGTAATGACTTGATATATAAATTCCTCCCCCCCCCCCCCCCCCTTGCGCACCCCACACTTGGCTTGGAATGTATTTTTTTCCCTACTCGCTATCCAAGGTAGCGGCTTAGAATGTATTTTTTCCCCTTCCCGATATCTAAGGCAGTGGCTAGGTAGTAATTCCCCCCCCCCCCCCTATCCGTTCACTTAAGTAGCGGCTGGGTATGTAATTTTTTCCCCTTACTGTGACGCCACCAAATCACTATACTTATTATAGATGACTTGGTGCTCACTATAAATGCTAAATCATTAGGTTTATAGATGATTTTCCTTTATTCATAAATAAAGTTATCATCTTAATTCCTAAAGATCTTTCATTATTTTATATCAAATCCTTGTAATCGATGCAAGACACTTAATACTCAATCATAGTATTTTATCCTCAAGATTTAGATATTCTATAACTTTACATATTCCAAGATTCACGGCATTAAATCATTAGGACGGCTCTTGGGAACAGAGAATTTCGCGATGAATTTTTGTATCTTCACTCATGATAAATGTTTGCATCTTTATCTGTGATAAATGATTGTATCTTTGTCCGATGCAAAATTCTCTTTCCATACAGAACATTACCCAAATAGTTAAAACCCTCACTCGAAACACATTTGGTTATGGTGATATCTCTTCATATCAATAATCCTACTTATCTAACATTCATAATAGTAATAACGAGGTATACCTTGGTCCGAGAAACCTAATGATGGATTTGACCAGTCAGCGTCGATTAGTCATGTCTCGGATGTACAACACTCACAAGTTATTTACCGATCTTCATCCAGATAACTAGATCATTATCAATACTATGTTAAGTTTTAACAATTCTAGGTTTAATTAAAGTAAAGACGTAATAAGAGAATGTGATAAAACTTAATAATATTTATATAACACTCAGTTACATGTGTGAAACTTGTTTTTATTACAAAATATCATTATGAATACAGTTAAGAACAGTTAAAGAAAACAGTAAACTAGCCTACACATTTCTTCTTTCCTTTCTTTTTTGAGCCGGAGCTTTCGGGTTTGTCTACAAATTAGGTTTATTTGCAAGGGTGAGCTAAGATGCTCAGCAAGTCTTAAACACATAGCATATAAGTGAACTCACGTCGATGTGGATTGTAAGGATTCATGACACAACAATTGATATTACAAAATATTTTAACATAGCAAGACTGAGTGGTGGTTAAACCTTGAACTGTTCTTTGTCTTTTGACTTAGAACCATTTACAGTGGATATATAAAAGGGATCAACTTAACGACATCCTATGTTATGCATAACATACACGACACTGGACTAATAATGAACAGTGCGACATATTCATTCAACTCAGTTACTTCACATGTCAGGATCGCCCCAAGACAACTTGGTTTGATATAATAAAGCATGGTTCAAAATATATCACGAATAAGAATTTCATTTTTCAAGTTATGCCGAAACAAGAAGCAATAAGTCTCATATCAAAGATTTATAACACGTTGCTTGTACAAAATGTATAAATCACATAAAAAGCAAGTAAACAAAGGTTAAGGATATAAAACTTACCTGATCTGATAATACAGTTTACGTTAATTTTAAAGTTCAATTGTATGGCCTATAAAGTATGTGATTTTTGAAAGTAGTATGCCCTCAAGCCAATCACATTTGATGTGATAAGCATATACTTTGTAATCTTGTTCGTTTATTAATAAAAGAATCAAGGCATTTATTTATTCATGATTAATTACTTAAATTAATCAAATGGATAAACCCATAGTTTTTTAGCAATGCTTTTAGAACCATGATGAGGATCATGCTAATGAGATCTAAATTCAAGATAGCTCAAAACTAAAATTGTTCCTAATCGTTGGATCACTAAAATGGGGATTAGTAAATCTGGATAGATTGGTACATACTATGCTTGCTCTTATGAAGATGATGATTGATCTCATAATCATTTGTGTAGAGACACTAAAGCAAGTATGTAGGTGCTTATTAGAGAATAAGTTCACTGAACGTGACTCGCTCAAGGAACACCTAATTGAGTCTTACTTGCCTGTCAATAAGAGTTCCTTTTGTGATAGTAGTACAAGTGATCCTTGGACTTGAGATCATCATAGTATCTTGTGTATGATGAATTATGTTTTGACATATTCCTTAAAACCTTTAGGGTGTATCAAAGGGTATGATCGGATATAATAAGTCATACATGGAGATAAGTGAATGATCAACAAAGAATCTACCACTTCTAGTAAAAGAAGAGAATGTCCTATGCGATTCGATAAATGACAACTCAGTAGTCCTTGGCCAAGGCAGAATGAAAATTAGAAAGTAGTTTCTAATTTACATTAATTAGACTTATTCATTTAAGAATCGAAATGTATATAATCAAATAAAATAAGACTTGACAGTAATAGGTCTTATATTTGATTGGGACATTGTGAGGTAGAAGGATTGAATTGTACGGTAACTATTCGCTGAATAGGTTCTTTTGTGATTAAATGTTGAAATCTATAGTATCTGGAAAGTCGTTGATCGCTAAGGGGGCTTACCCTTATTATGGAATAAATATTATTTATTTAAATGAATTAAATAGTTTAATTTATTTATATAAATAAGATTAGAATAGTTCTAATTAATTTATTCTATAACCGGTTTAATATGGAGAACCTAAAGGGGTCACACCACAAAAGGAAAATAATTATTTAAGAAGTAAATGACATAATTGTAATAATGAATTAAGTATATTTAATTTATACTATGTGGATAGAATAAATTAAATAGCTTAATATTTATTATTTATTATTTTGAAAATACTAATTATAAATTAATAAGAAGAGTCTTATTATTATTATTACTATTATCATTATTATTTAGTTCCTAAATAGTTTAGGAATTATAATTATTATATTAAATCAATTAAGTTCCTAATTAGATTAGGAGTTTAATTAAAAACCCTATTCCTAAAGGTGTTAGGAGGGTTTACTAAATCTATAAATAAGAGAAGTCTTATTATGGATTAAGATTACATACATACACTTCCATAAGTTTATTCTCTAGAGAGAGAAAACTAGGGTTTGTCATCACCCACTTCTTGAATTATTGTTATTCCTTGGTGGATTACCTCTAGAGGCCAAACACTTGGGTGGCTAACGTTGATCATTGGAATCCAATCGGTGAAAGTCAAGGAGAACGCGAAGGACTTGGAGGTGAACTTGTACCCGTTGAAGTTTTGAGTTCTACAAGGGTATATCTCTAACTTCTTCTTTATTAATTAATAGTTGCGCATAAAGGTCGATCCTGGATTATGGTTTGTAAATTTTTAAATTTGATTTTACCATGCTTCCGCTATTTTGTGCAATTTGATTGCGACTATGAATATTACAAACCAACAGTGGCATCAAGAGCCAAACTTTATGCGAATTATTAATTGTTTTAATTTCATATATGTATGTGTATATGTTTAGAGCAATTTATTGGGCATAATTTGTTGTATAAAATTATTAATTTTAATATACCGAATTATATATATATATATATATATATATATATATATATATATATATATATATTACTTCCGGTTTCGCCCAAAGCAATCCGGCAACAGTTTGTCGGTATATATGCATATTAGCTAGCAGTTTTGGTTCAAACAGCAACCTATTCGGAAGTTATCTATATAAAGCGAGTTTCGATTTTGGAAATTGGAACAGTGCAGCAATTTCGGTAAAAGTAAAAAAGCAGTCTGCTTCTCGGTTTTGGTTGATCAAATTAAAAGGCAATTGTTGCTTCATGGAATTGGTATTATAATATATATATCGAATGGATTAAGTGATAAAGCAGCCCAACTGTTTCGGTAAAACTGTTTTGCCTCTTTTCGGTATATATATATATATATATATATATATATATATATATGTGTGTGTGTGTGTGTGTGTGTGTGTGTGAAGCAACAAAGCAGCTGCAAGCAAAAGGCAAAGCACGTTTCCGGTTTTTGGTGATTAAAAAAAAAAAAAAAAAACATGTTTGCTTTTTGGTTAATATATATATATAGTTAATAGCCAGCACAGATTCGGAATGTATATATATATATGATTGTCCCATTTTGTGTGTCAATTGATAAAGGAAAGCAGTTTCGGTCATGAGCTATATATATATATATATATATATATATATATATATATATATATTAATTAGCCAAACGGTTTGATAATTTTATACAGATTTTAAAATTTCAAAATAAAAGAGTTTATTTTGAATAATTTTAAAATAATAAAAATAAATAGTTTATTTTTAAATAATTTTATAATTAAAATAAAAGGTTTATTTTAAATATGAAATTAGATTTTATATAATTTTAATTGCCTATTAAATGATACCAATACATATATGGAATGATTTATCTAATTCATGCGATGAATATTATGTATTGATATATATGTTGATATATATGATAATAAATGGGATTGATTATGGACTATTGACCAATGAGATTGGATTTAATTTTAAATGGATGCATGAATGAATGAGTTTTATAAATGGGGTATGCGTACCTCGTCTTTCTAATTTTTCTTATGTATAATTCTATCTCCCTCCTATGTACTTCCCCTTGACTGTTGATCAAGGTTTCTTATTTATTATAAATAATTTGTAATAGGATTAGTTAGAATTATTTTGAAGAATTGGAGCCAAGGAGCAAGGAGCGCATGAAGATCCGTTTGTAATGGAGCCCAAATTTAAATGTAATAGTTATATTTAATTTAATTTATTCTTGCACCCTAGGTTTGACCTTTTGGTTCACTTGGTGGCTCTAGTGAACCAAACTAGAATAAAAGTCCATAATCAATCCAAGTAGAATATAGTATTCTATATGTGCATGCTTATTTATATATATTATATATTATCCAAACATGCTTCGCATGTTAAATAATATGACGCGCATTTTATATATATATATGTGCATGCGTGCTAAACAAGATGAAACAATTAATATTAATAAACCCCTCATGATGTAGAATAAATATTATTTAAAAATGAATTAAAATGTTTAATTCATGAATTAAAAGGAGTTTATTTCAATTAAATAAAATTAGAATTGTTCTAATTTATTTATTCTACTACTAAAATATTAAGTTGTAACGTTCAAAGATATTTGGAATATCGAACGTTGCCTTCTAGCATGATAAAACGATAGAGTATCAAATAATCAATATACGTTTGTTGTGCACACACAAGACTTATATCGATAATTTGAGATGTTGTTTTATCACATTTGATGCTTATAAGGAATTGAACATTACTGTTTTGTTGTGCACACACAAGGGCAGTATTTTTCTCTTTACTATATGGAAGTGCTAGGTTGGACTTAACTTAGATAATTTTGATTCGGATGTGCACACACTTGATCATAATAATCTAAGAGGCAAAATACAAGGAGTTACATGTTGATGTAATTGACAAAAGTTGTCTACCTATTTATTTATATATTGTTTGTTGTGCACACACAAGGCTATATATATTTGAAATAAGATCCTTATCTCACTAGCAAATCTTTAATTAGATTTGTCGATAATGAAGAGGGTAATATAGTTTGATGAAAATAGTGGGAGACACCATTTTAAATAAAGACCTAATTAACTTGGTGATTAATAAAATGAATGCATGTTAATGTTGTTATTAATTCACTTAAAGAATATTGTTATATTTAATTCACTAACACTGCATAGCATATTAGATGCTAACAATTAATCGAACCGAATTGTTCGGATTGATTCAACAAATTTGAGAAAAGTTCTCAATGCTGAAAAGCTAGCAAATATCCTTAATTTGCCTATTCCTGCAAACGTTGTAGACTAAGTCTATGAGGAAGATATTGTTATTTTAAGAAATAGCAAGATGATGCAAAGATGACTCAATGCATCATGCTCGCATCCATAAGTATTTAGTTACAGCGTCAACACGAGAAAATGAATGCACCTACTATATTGTTGCACATTCAATAGTTGTTTGGTGAGCAAAGTAGGTCAACTAGATATAAGATATCTAATGAGCTCTTCCAATCTATAATAACTAATGGCACTACAGTAAAGACACGTGTCCTAAAGATGATCAATCCGATTGATCAATTAGGACACCTAGGTTTTGTCAAAGATGGAGAGTTGAGTCAAGATTCGATCTTGCAGTCACTCGCTGACTCCCTTTCACAAATTGTTGTGAACTTTAACATTAATAAGCTTGAAGTCAGTTTACCTGATTTGCTTAAATATGTTGAATAAGTTGAGAGTCACTTTCCTTCCAAGAAAGACCAAGTCTTACTAGTAGATGAATCTTCTAAGTTGAAGAAGATGGCCAAAGGTGTTTCTGAGGAGTCAGAAATGATAGAAGGCAATAGAAAGGCTAAACAAAGAACATAAATAAAAGTGATCCCGAGGGCAAAGGAGTTTGCTTTCATTGCGATAAGCTGGGACACTGGAAGAACAACTGCATGAAAGTTGCAATAGTTAAGTAGAAGAAGTTGAGTGAAACTTCAACTACAGATTTGTTCATAATGAAATAGAACTTTCTATAAGTCAAGTTTCTACTTAGGTATTAGATACCGGCTGGTGGTCTTGAATATGCAAACTGTTGCAGAGACTAGGCAGAAGTAGAAGGCTGAACTAAAGATAAGTAATCATGTGTGTGGGAAATGGAGCAAAAGGTTGCTACATTAATCACAGGAACTTACAGTTTAGCATTGCCTACGGGCAAATTCATGTAGTTAGTAAGATGTTACTATGTTGATTACTTGATGGATTTTGTAACCTTGACTTACATGAAAATATTTCAAAATTGAACAAACTAAAGGCAAAGAGATGATATGGATCATACCTTCATGCAATACTATTAACTCGGCCATGTTAATGAAACAAGACTAAACAAGTTGTATAAAGATAGGTTTTTAGAGCCTTTTGATTATGAATCAAATACAACTTGTGAATCTTTTATCATGGAAAATATGACTAAATCTTCATTTAGTGGACATGGAGAGTGAGTTACGGAGTTGTTAGAGATGGTACACACAGTCGTGTGTGGGACCTATGACAACAAATGCAAGAGGAGGGTATTCATTCATTACTTTCACTGATGATTCTAGATTTTGATATATGTATTTGATGGAATACAAATCCAAATCGTTTGAAACGTTCAAAGAATTCAAAAGTGAAGTATAGAAACTAAAGGCCAAAAGTATTAAAGTTCTTCGATTAGATCGAGAGGGGAATACTTAAGCAATAAATTTCTAGATCATCTTAAGCGAAATGGTATTATCTCACAATGGACATGGTGATGATCCATGATGAGTTATACCAATCTTCCAGTATCCTTCTAGGGTTATACCTTAGAAACGATCGCGTATCTACTAAATCAGATACCTTCTTATTTCCTCCTCAAGATTTCATATGAGTCATGGATAGGGAGGAAACCAAGTCTTAAGTATGTTAAGATTTGGATTGTCCAGCTTATGTCAAAAAGTTTGACAGTGATAAGCTTGGGACAAGATTTGATAAGTGTAAACTTGTGGGATATCCTAAAGAAAGTTTAGGGTATCACTTCTATAATCCGACTAACTAAAAGGTGTTTGTTGAAACACGCTGCCTTATAAGAAAAGAAGTTTTTCCTTAAAGGGTTAGTGGGAGTAAAATAGATCTTGAAGAAGTTCAAGAACCACAAAACACTACAGATTAAGTGAAGGAATCTGTATAAGTAGATAAACTTATTGTACCACAACCAAGTCGTAAATCTGGTTTAGTACTAAAGATACCTAAAGGTATGGATTCATCATAGATGATGATGATGAGGTACGCATCATAGTAGATGATGATCCAGTTATATACGATGAGGTATGAGTATTAGATACTCAAGAGAAATGACTGATGATCATAAAATCCGAAATGAGTCTTTGGAGAAAGACTAAAGTAGATGGCTAGGTGTAGACCTATAAGACCTGACTAGTGGTAAAAGATTTCAAATAAGGTCAATGAGTTGACTATAATGAAACTTTTCACTAGTGAAAATGCATATATCAATTTGGATTTTATTTGCAGTTATAGCTTATTATACAAAAGGATGTATGTATGATACAATCAAGAGGATTTGTCTCCATATAGATGGAGTAAATTAAGTATGTAAGTTACAACAATCCAATTATGGATTGGAGCAAATTTCTCAAAGATGGAACATCCGTTTTGATGAGACAATCAAAGGAGTTTGATTTTATCAAAGACGATGATGAACCAAGTGTGTACAAAGGTTAGTGTGAGCACTGTGACATTCATAGTATTATATGGTGATATAATACTAATAAGGAATGACATACTGATGTTATAATCAGTAAAGATGTGGTTATCTAAACACTTCTCCGTGAAGGACTTGGGAGAGACATCTTATATTTTAGGGATAAAGATCTATAGAGATAGATCTAAAAGGATGCTTGGCTTGTCCCAAGGAACGTACATTGATTATATGCTAAAGAAGTTTAGTATGAAAGATTCTAAGAAATGGCTCATGTTGATGGGTCTTGGAATACATCTCTCAAAGAAGCAGGTTCCAAAGACACCTGAAGAGAGAGACCGTATAAGTAAGACTCCTTATGCCTCAGCAATAGGATCTATCATGTACGGGATGATATGTACTTGACCTGATATTGCTTATGCATGATAAGCAGATATCAGTTCATTTATGGAGAAGAATATTAGAAAAGAGTTTCTAATGATGAGTCTGATATAAAATTAGAGGGCTTAACAAACTCAAGTTTGTTCAGACTAATCAAGATAACAGCATATCCGTTTCAGGTAATATGATTACCTTGAACGGTGCTGCAGTGAGTTGGAGAAGTTTCCAAACAGCAAGGAGTTGCTGATTTAGTGACAAAGACATAGTAAATAACTATTAGTGAAGCTGCAAAGGTGATTGTTTGGTTCAACAAGTTCATTACAGAACTTATAATGGTTTTTAGCATTAAATGAGTTTAATTTGCCGAAGAACATAGGTCTCATCTGAAATCCAAACATATGTTGCAGCACTTTCATATGATTAGATGAATCATTGAAAAGGAGACGACACCATAAAGATGGCAAGCTCTTAGAACAACATTACAGATCCATTAACTAAAGCATTTACTAAGCAATTTGTACGCCACTTAGAGAAGAATGGTATAGGGATACTAAAGGGCGATTGGCTTTAGTGCAAGTGGGAGATTGAAAGTAGTATGCCCTCAAGCCAATCACATTTGATGTGATAAACATATACTTTGTAATCTTGTTCGTTTATTAATAAAAGAATCAAGGCATTTCTTTATTCATGATTAATTACATAAATTAATCAAATGGATAAACCCATAGTTTTTGAGCAATGCTTTTAGAACCATGATGAGGATCATGCTAATGAGATCTAAATTCAAGATAGCTCAAAACTAAAATTGTTCCTAATCGTTGTATCACTAAAATGGGGATTAGTAGAACCGGATAGATTGGTACATACTATGCTTGCTCTTATGAAGATGATGATTGATCTCATAATCATTTGTGTAGAGACACTAAAGCAAGTATGTAGGTGCTTATTAGAGAATAAGTTCACTGAACGTGACTCGCTCAAGGAACACCTAATTGAGTCTTACTTGCCTGTCAATAGGAGTTTCTTTTGTGATAGTAGTACAAGTGATCCTTGGACTTGAGATCATTATAGTATCTTGTGTATGATGAATTACGTTTTGACATATTCCTTAAAACCTTTAGGGTGTATCAAAGGGTATGATCGGATATAATAAGTCATACATGGAGATAAGTGAATGATCAACAAAGAATCTACCACTTCTAGTAAAAGAAGAGAATGTCCTATGCGATTCGATAAATGACAACTCAGTAGTCCTTGGCCAAGGCAGAATGAAAATTAGAAAGTAGTTTCTAATTTACATTAATTAGAGTTATTCATTTAAGAATCGAAATGCATATAATCAAATAAAATAAGACTTGATAGTAATACCATATCTTATATTTGATTGGGACATTGTGAGGTAGAAGGATTGAATTGTACGGTAACTATTCGCTGAATAGGTTCTTTTGTGATTAAATGTTGAAATCTATAGTATCTGGAAAGTCGTTGATCCCTAAGGGGGCTTACCCTTATTATGGAATAAATATTATTTATTTAAATGAATTAAATAGTTTAATTTATTTATATAAATAAGATTAGAATAGTTCTAATTAATTTATTCTATAACCGGTTTAATATGGAGAACCTAAAGGGTCACACCGCAAAAGGAAAATAATTATTTAAGAAGTAAATGGCATAATTGTAATAATGAATTAAGTATATTTAATTTATACTATGTGGATAGAATAAATTAAATAGCTTAATATTTATTATTTAGTATTTTAGAAATACTAATTATAAATTAATAAGAAGAGTCTTATTATTATTATTACTATTATCATTATTATTTAGTTCCTAAATGGTTTAGGAATTAATTAATAAGAGTACTCTCATAATTAATAATTAAGTTCCTAAATAGTTTAGGAATTATAATTATTATATTAGATCAATTAAGTTCATAATTAGATTAGGAGTTTAATTAAAAACCCTATTCCTAAAGGTGTTAGGAGGGTTTACTAAATCTATAAGTAAGAGAAGTCTTATTATGGATTAAGGTTACACACATGCACTTCCATAAGTTTTTGGGAGAGTACTCACATATTCTCTAGAAAGAGAAAACTAGGGTTTGCCATCACACACTTCTTGAATTATTGTTATTCCTTGGTGGATCACCTCTAGAGGCCAAACACTTGGGTGGCTAACGTTGATCATTGGAATCCAATCGGTGAAATTCAAGGAGAACGCGAAGGACTTGGAGGTGAACTTGTACCCGTTGAAGTTTTGAGTTCTACAAGGGTATATCTCTAACTTCTTCTTTATTAATTAATAGTTGCGCATAAAGGTCGATCCTGGATTATGGTTTGTAAATTTTTAAATTTGATTTTACCATGCTTCCGCTATTTTGTGCAATTTGATTGCGACTATGAATATTACAAACCAACAATTTTAACATCTATATTAGTTATAAATAACAACCTTTGAACTTAACTATCTTTATTTTAATATTTTAATTTCGTTTATATAGGTTTTATACTTCCCGACAAGTCCCGACTGAACAAGACCCTAAGTTTTGGACAAAACCTTCAAAGAACAACTTTTTGGGAAGTTTTAAAAGTCTGATGGGATGGCACGACCACCCCATAATTAAGCTTATCTG
Source organism: Hedera helix (assembly GCA_947179155.2). Taxonomy (NCBI): domain Eukaryota; kingdom Viridiplantae; phylum Streptophyta; class Magnoliopsida; order Apiales; family Araliaceae; genus Hedera; species Hedera helix. Next base: position 17,329,481 of record OX359274.1, read on the forward strand.
GGTCGCGGCTACCCCAGCTATGCAGCACATTTGGCTGCTCATACCTCTTTTACTGTAACTGTCATAACATTATCATACGAAAATATTTTGAAGTGATTCTTGAGTCTAAATTGCTTATAATTTTATGATCTACAACTTTCATTTGTATTTCTAAGGAAGATTCGGATTTTAAGTTTTTGAAAAATTTCAAAAATAGACAGTAAGAATGTTTTGACCAATATTTTTAGGGTTAACCATATGAAACATGATACCGCTTGCTTTAACTCTTTAAGAAATCATGTTATAAGACTTAATAACACTTTATAATATAAAAATAATAAATAATAAACATTCTCATACAAAGATTCATGACTTTTTCTCAAGAACACATGAAGAACACGAAGATCGAAAAATCGTACATGACTACGAGTTATGTTCTTGAGCTTTTGGATTTCATACGTGAAATAATTTGAGCATTATAACTGCTTACATAAGTGATTATGACACTTTATAATTAACAAAATTTGATCATTATAACGGCTTGCATAATTGATTATAACAATTTATAATAATTACTCAAGAACATACGAAGAATACGGAGAACGACAATCGTTCTATGAAATGAAATTTGACATTATAACTATTATAAAATGAAGAAAGGCTTAAGAACACGTGAAGAACATGGAGAACTACAATCGTACATGACTACGACTCGCATTCTTGAGCTTTTGAAAATTAAAGACGAAAGAAAAATCGAACATAATAAATACTAGAGATTGTACCTTTTGAATTTGCAAGTTTTAACTATTTCTTTGCAATTTCCAATGTAGCAACTCACAAGAATTCTCTCTCAATATATGTATAACTTTGATACTTGAATTTGTGCTTTGAAAATGAATGATGAAACAAGTGCACATTGCTTGCTATTTATAGGCCAACCAAAGCTAGCGCATTAAGGTCATTATTACCAAACTTCCAAGCTAAGCTAAGTTGAAGTGCACCAGCATTTCCTTCATGAAGTGGCTAGCCAAAGTGACTCACCAAGCCATTCAATGCTTGAAATGATCACATTTTTGGTGACACAACAATTTACACATGTTAGCCTCTAATTGGTCCAACACTTAGCCTACCAAATGAATAGTTCCAGGGCTTGTTTGGTTGGTCAATTAATCATTTATTTGAAGGGCAGTCATGGTCTTTTACCAAGCTTGATTAAGGTTTATTTAGTCCTTTTGATAATCTAGCTTAGTTATACTTAAGTTAATTAGTAATAAACCTAGGTTAATTACATTATTAATTCACCAATTAGCTTAACATATAGATTAAGTTAATCTTTCGTTTAATTAACCTTAATCCTAGTTAGGTTTAGTTAAATAACATGATAGTTAGGTTAAATGGTAATGTAGTTTCCTTAACCTAGTTCGATTTCAATCGGATTAGTATTAATCATTTAATTAAGTTTATTTAAATAGCTAATTTAATTAGTTTGTAACTAGGGTTAGGTTTAGATTAGGTTTGCTAATCCAGTTATCTCTAATCTAGTTCATTTCTAAGTATTCCGGTTGAATTGATCTTTACTGATTTAAAAGTCAGATATTACAGAGTTTTGTTCCGAATAAACACTATTCTATGAAGTGAAAAGTCAAAAAGACGTTGCACGTTTTTTTATTAATATTATTTTCGACTACCATTTCTCAAAAAATGGTTAGACGATCAAAAAGGCAAAAAAGAAATTTTTTGTCTTATTCCTGACACATTTTTAGAGAAAAAACTTTTATCGGCGAAAATGTATTTTCAAAGTGAGGGAAAGATGAATCCTTTAACAGAATGTTATTTTGATGTACACGTTTCACTCAGGGGCCTAGGTTAATTTTCCTAGGGTTTAGGATTTAGGTTTAATCTTTTTTTAATTTAAAAAATAATAATTTTATTCTCCTTTTTCGTGCTAAGGTCGGATACTTGAACTGAAACACAAAAATAAACAATACCGAAGATTCTATAACACATATAAGATGTAATTCAATATTTATTTATTCATATAAAGTCAGATTACAACTCTCTCGGAAGTTCAAAATATTACGCCTACCCGTTCATTTAGTTAGCTTTATTCTTAATTCCACCCCTTTATCCGTTCACTTAGTTAGCGGCTAGGTATAATTTATTTATTTATTTTTTCTACCCATTCACTTAGGTAGTGGTTTGGTATAATTTCCCCCCCCCCCCCCCTACCCGTTCACTAAGTTAGCGGCTGGGATTATATTAAAACCATTATATCATTATTTCAATGATTTCAGATGCGTTTGCTTAAACAGTACATACAACAAACATTAACTGTGAATTATATATATATATATACTATGCTAATGCGCTTCTTCGTTCATGTTGGTTGTTTTCACGATTAATATTAACGCACAAGTATATGCGGCCCTCAAGTAGTACAAAGTAATTTTAATGTCGATCCCATAGAGAGTTAATACTAATTATTTCCAGATATTAAACTTATAACAATCTAATCTTATGTAAACAATGATTAAAGTTGGTTATTTTGATTAACACAGATTTATAAAATAAATAAAATACGACAACTAATATTAGTTCTAGACAAGCTAAGACCACAACTTCACCCAATACTTCGTTAAAACCTCACACCCCTCGTTTTAATTAATAGATCAAATGAAAGATAGCTTGAGAATAAAAGCCACCATAAACCTCTTTCGATAGTTAAATGATTTACACCATACTAATTAGAGCACTTTATTCCTATGTGATACTAATTAAGCAAGACGACAATATAAACAGATTCTCAACAAGGCTACACAAGATACCACGGTATATTCCTATCCGAGATACAGGTTAGGTACTTCATCCGAAGATAAAGAATCCTATAAGTGTTATCATGTTTTAGGTAAAGCTATCTAATCCATTTTTTAATATCATAAACAACATCATAATACTTATAAGGTAAGTAATCCATACACGAAGCACAAAATATGATAATCGTTCATTTTCAATCCATACACATTAAAAGAAGAGATATTCAATTAAAACTAAGTATTGAGCTCCATTGTGATCTTAGAAAGGAAGTTAGTTTATAACTAAATGAATAAAAATTATTAACAAGATATTCATCATTCTTAAATTACACAATATGAAGACAAAATATATAGCTAAAACTTCTTGTCTAATAAACTCCATTCGCTATGAAGCAATCTAAGCTAGACAAATCTCCTTGCTCTTGAGCTCAAAACCAATCAAAGATGCTTTGTAGACTAGAAGAATTGAATAAATGCTGCTCTGGAGAATAATATTTGATCTCTAGGTCAAGCTACACTTAGAGTTAAATAATCAAAAATCTCTCATGTGGACAGCAAAATTTACCGTTGCGGCGGTGGTTAGGTCTGGAAATTACCACTTTACCCTTATAGCTTAAAAATCCTGCCAATCACAAAATAACCATCAGAAACCCTAAAAACCACTCAAAGAAACATAAATAACTCCCAAAAAACTTATAAATCATTAAGCCAAAAGTACTAATTCGTAGGTATAAAACTTACTCATAAAATACTCTCAATATTGAGTATTTGCTTGTTTTCGAGCAAAATAGTAAGACATAAACTAAATAACTGAAATTAACGATCTAACAACATACTAATCCAGACATGAATTGGAATCGTAGCCTCAAAGATTAAATGCAACAACTAAGATAAAACCCAAAGCAGAACAAAGTCTAATATTTTAACAAAATCTCTAAGCTCACGACTACTCATGATCCGAATTTTGTGTGTGTGTGTGTGTGTGAAATCCTCTGTTTAAAATTAGTCAAAATTTAAATGAACTTATAGTATTAACTGATATGAGTGATTTCATTTTAACACCCTTATCACATCAATCACAACCAAATAAGGCAAATATATAAGAACAAGATCTCATGGATTTAAACATGAAAAGCTAAATTAATTTGTTTATATATAAATGTGAGTGCATTTTACGCTCCATCTCACCTTAACTTACAAGCTTGACTGTGCAATGCCTAATTATATTAGGTTATTTAGAGCTCTACCCGTGTACCGAGCTTTTGATTAGTAACTCCCAAACCAGTCAGCTTTAGGGCACTAGGTGGAAAGACACCCCTACGGATCTAATAACTCGAGTAGAAAAAGTCACAAAATTAGACTAGCCAAACTTTTATTATACTAAGAACATAAAGCTAAAGATTTATTTCTTTTTTCTTTTTTCTTTTCTTGTTATTTTCTATAAAAAAAAATTATTTATTTTATTTTAAAACTATACGTATCTGAGATCCCCCAAACTTATACACAAGCCTAAACATAGTGCAAAAAATGATCAAATAAGGCTTTTAGCATTTTCAAACTTACCCCACAAGCAAAAACCGTGTCATTACTTTAAACAAAAACTAACCAATAAAAGGGCTCGTGAATGACGAATTAACCGAATCACAAGCATTATTAACTCAGGTCAACTGCTAAAATACAGACTAAGCATTCTCATTGATTTACTTGACAAGCACAGGGCAAAATAATTCATATCATTGGCTATTTAACAAAACAAGACTCACAACTCAAGCCTGGATAAACTACTAATAATAACCTATAATAAGCATGTTAGTCTAAGCATCTATAAACATAAAACATGACAAAACTAATCAGGTATTACTAAAAATAAGAACAGATAAATAGTTAAAACAAACTTCAACATCCCCCAAACTTCAACATTGCAATGCCCTCATTGAATAGATAACGAAATTTATAATAGAAGACTCCCCTAAAAATGATCACGCATCTGCGTCTTCGTCTAGGGAATCCAGAGGGTAATATGGAATTACTGGTAGGTTTAGAAATTGCAGTCGGTTCGGACCCATATTTAGCCCCGTACATATAAACATCTCAACCAAAGTTGTTCTAAAACTAGAATTGAACTGCATCCTTGAGTTGACCTACTGAGCTATATTGTTAATTTGGCGAGAATTGAGGTGGGATTCTTTTCTCAAGTGTCGCATCTCTGTAGCTAAGAACTCTAATGATGCCTGTTTTGCAGCGTCATCCTTCGACTCACCCACAAAGAGCTCCTCTTTGTCTAGAAACTGAGCCCCCAAAATAAATTTGACTCCGCTCGAATTAGCTAGAACGCCATCCCGCTTTAGCATCTTTGGTTGTTAGAGAGGTTCATCATCAGACCAAACCACTCCAGTATCCCAGCACACTCCACAAATCAATGAGGGATGTGGCAACCCACTTAGTGAACCCCCGTGGAGAGTGTGCTTGATGGAACTTAGAATTACTCTCCCCACATTAATGCTCTTTTGACTGACCAAACAGTACAGCAGCACGACCCTTAATCTGATCGCATCACTGACATCCATGGTGGGAAACAACTTGGCACAAATGAAGTAGTACCACACTATGTCGTACTTTCTCAAAAACCAATGCAAAAAGAGTCGTGGCACCCAATCCTTAAGAGTTCACTTAACATTTGGCTTGCACAAGCCTCTAAGCACATCATTTATATTAAGATGCTCTGTTTTGTGGGTAGTGTATTGGTCCTCTTCTTCTAGATGGGCAATATTATAATAAGCATTAATTTTCTCTACTCCAAAGTGAACATCCACTCCACGAATTTGAACCACATTGTCATTTTCATTAGCATTTGCATAAAATTCCTTGACAATGAAAATTACGGCAGGCTCGGGCTGTGTAGTGAAAGTAGCCCAATTCTTGGTTGCAATCATGTCATACAAGTGACCATCCGTCATTTTAGGAATGAGGCCATGCTCCAGGATGATAGTCTTTCCTTCCATCATTTCAAAGTAACACTTCTTCGCATCTATGCTTACAAACCGATTTACATCATAAGCTGTTCGAGAGCTCTGCTCACGTCTCCTTTTAGGACCCATGATTGCTCATGCAATGCCAAGAAGAAACCACAACCTAAACCAAACACAACCCAACTGAAATTGAACAATGTTCTTTGTGGCAATTTAACAAACAGTTGGTGTGCAAAATCAATTTGAACTATGAATTAAGCTTCCCCCAAAACTAAAATCAGCCACCCTTAGAGGGTATCTCACCAGCCCCAATCATAATTCCTAAACCATAAATCAATCCAAAAGATTCTAAAATTAACAATCTTAGAACTTACCATAGTTGGAAATCAATGGAAGAAACCAAGGATTTATGTACACACTTGTAGGAAAGAGAACGTAGTGTAATTACTAGCTTGAATCCTAAGTGTGGCTTGGTTGCTTAAGAGGAATGTGATTTGCTGTAGTAATCAGAGGCTGGTGACGATTGGGAGAGTTTAGGAGTAAGGGTTTTGAATTGGAGAGAGGTGGGGGCACACGCGTATGAAATAAACTTCGACTGAGATTTTTATTTTATTTTTTCTAGTTTTTGAACTACCGTTGCGGCGGCTAAAGCTCTGTCCTAAAAAAATTAAAAACTGGACACCACCGGTGGGACAGTAGTAGGGGAGCACCGCGATGGCTGAACTTATTGTTGTGATTCATTTTTTTGTTACAATAAATTTCAAAGTGTCATATTGTTTTGATGGTACCTGAAAGTTTCATATAGAATTATCAAAAACTAAATAACTGATCAAAATTTTAACTCAAAAGCATAAAAATTGCAATTAGTTATAAAGCTAATTTTTAATTATAATTATAATTATAATAATATACTATATAATTGGTATTTAAGCAATCAAAATAAAGCAAATGAACTAAAAATGAAATGCAATGACAGTAATACTAAATTAGAAATAAAAATGGGTTGCCTCCCATTTAGCATTTCATTTAGAGCCTTGGGCTTGACTATTTCCCGTTTTACTTCAAGTTGGAGATAATAATGGATACCTTTCATCGAGCCACCTCACCCCCCATATAATGCTTTAATCATTGGCCATTGACTTTGAACGTGTTCATGGTAGTAGCATCTTCTAATTTAATTGCTCCATACGAGAATATCCTTTTGATAGTATATGGCCCCGACCATCTTGATTCGAAAAAAGCCTCAACCGGGAATTGTAAAGGAGCACTTTCTGGGCATCCTTGAACCTCCGCTCCACAATCTTCTGATCATACCACTGCTTGGTCTTTTTCTTATAAATTTTAGCGTTTTCATACAATGGGAGACAAAATTCATCCATCTCATTCAGTTGAAGCAGCCGCTTTTCACCGGCTTCATGTAAGTCAAAATTGAGCTTTTTAATGGCCTAATAATCATGATGTTCGAGTTCAACCAGCAAGTGACACGCTTTACCAAAAATCAAGGGATACGGTGACATCCCAATTAGTGATTTGTATGCAATTATGTAAGCCCACAACGCCTCATCTAATTTTCTCAATTAATCCTTTATGTTGGGATTCACTGTCTTTTTCAGAATACGTTTTATCTCTCTGTTAGAAACTTCGACTTGACCACTGGTTTGCGGATGGTAGGCCGCAAAAATCTTATGGGAGACCCAATATTGAGCAAGGAAGGAAGCAAAATACTTATTACAGAAGTGTGAACACCCATCACTAATAATAGCATGCAGAGTGCCAAAGCGCGAAAAAGATATTTTTTCGTAGAAAGTTAAGTACCACTTTGGAATCATTGCTCGGTAGAGCTACAACTTTGACCCATTTGGATACATAGTCTATAGTAACTAGTATATATTGATTGTTAATAAATAACAAAAATTGTCCCATGAAGTATATGCCTCAAGCATCAAAGATTTTGATTTCTTGAATACTGTTAAGGGGCATTTCATGTCTCCTAAAAATATTTTTCGTTCTTTGACAATTATCGCATCTCACTATAAAAGAATGAACATCTTTAAACAAAGTTGGCTAGTAAAATCCAGACTGTAACACCTTTGCTGCCATTCTCTCGCAACCAAAATGTCCTCTGTAATCAGAAGAGTATTCGCCTTTTTCCGTTTCAGAAAATATTCCACGCAAGTGCACGTGATCTAATCGTAGTATAAAGCTAGCAAGGTATCGTTCCCACGAGAAATTGCAAATAAAGCTCTGCATTACTAGTTAATAATTGAAATAACATCAATTGAATTTTGTGAATTAAAAATATTGTTAAGTTCTGAAGTTAAAATTCAACAATTAAATTACTCCAAACTAAGATCTCTAAATTAAACGACGTTTAGGGTTTACAACTTAATTATATGTCATCAACTGAACCTAGTTATCACTGTCAAGTTAGAATACACACAATGAGTTGCTAATTAAGAACTCTCAAATAACTGAATAATATCTCTCGATTATTATACAACAAATCTTCCCCAATTCTACCGATTATGGAATAGACTGAAGAAGAACATCACTTTTAAACCAACAACCTATATTTCTATGATTGCTGAATTTAAAAAGATAATAAGCTCAGGTTCTCTATCAATTACACGTGGCAATTGAGTATATTTCTATCTCAATTACAATTTACGTTAACAACGAAGTTCACATTCTACTATTCAAGGGTCTAATTTCATACATCCTATCTCGATTCTAGATGAAATACTAGGTTAAATCACTGGCCAAGTAATTAGAACAATCAATCAGACATGGTAGTCAACCCACATATATGTAACAATCACAAGTAATAACTCAATTTAGATTATACAGATAATTGCATTGCAAACCCTAAACAACAGAAATTAGCTCATATTCAAATTAAGACGAAATACACAGGAACATCGTCTAGCCATAATAAACGTCAACAATTAAGGTACAAGGAGTTCAGAGATAAACTAATAATGTGTTATTGCCCTTCTCTGCACCTTAGAATTTCTTCCGTCAAACTGCAGATTTCTTTATTTTTCTCTTCTCCCGTCCTTCTGTCTGTGTCTTTCTCTCTATCGCTCTCTATCTCTCTTGTCTCTCTGTCTCTCTTGTCTCTCTATCCAACCCCTTTTAACTGGCTTTCTTTTTCTTTTTAAATCCCCCACTCCTCAGCAAGTTAACTGCCCATCTCAAAACTGACTTGGCAACCGCTCAACAACGTGGGGAAAAAACACTAATTTGACCGTGACGCAGCTACTTCATACCTCACGCAGCTGCGTTGAAAACCCTTGACGCAGCTGCCTCATACACCACGCTGCTGCGTTGAAATCCCCTGACGCAGCTGCTTCAGAAATCACGCAGCTGTGTTGAAGTCACGCAACTGCTTCATATCTCACGCAGCTGCGTCTAACTATTCTGGAATGGACTACTTCTATGACGCAGGTGCTTCACATTGTGACGCAGCTGCGTGAACCTTGCTTCTAAATCACTAAAATGCCATTACAAGCTATTTTCTCTGCAAACCTGAAACAAATACACAAAAATGCATAAAATTGAAATGAAAATGCCTAAGAACTAACAATATATAAGTTAAAAAGCAATTACTTTGAACGTACTACACCGACTCAACAAATACCCCCAAACTTATCTAATTGCTTGTCCTCAAGCAAAAATAACTTAACAGAACTGAACACTAGAAGCAACCATGATTTTTTTTTTAGAATAACATGAATCATTATTACCACACACCAGATTCAGGCCTCAAAGCAACTCATAATAGCCTTACAGAACTTTCAAGAACTACAGAATTCACAAATCTAACAGAATCGACAATCAAACCCTATTTAAGATTCCTAGTTGTGTGTGTGTGTTCCATAGTTTCAACTAGTCAGAAAATTAGACAAACTCTTAGATTAATCACAAGTAGAATTTCAGTTTGAATTTACACCCTTACTTTTACAACACTTAACTAAGTCAAGCAGTCACATAAATTAGGGATCATATTACTCATAAGAAATATAGGAGCGAATGCATTTTATGCTCCATTTCACCCCTAAACTCACTAACCGTGACTCGTGCAATGCATAATTCCATTAGGCTATTTAATGCTACCTCTCTAACAAGCTTTTAACCAATGACTCCCAAACCAGTTGGTTTTAGGACACTAGATGTAAAGACATCCCTAATGGTTTACTTGCTCAAATAGCAAAGGCTACAAAATTCTGACTGAGTCAATTATTCTCATGTATGTATATTTTTTATTATTTTATTATTTTTCTTTCTCTTTTCTCTCTCTCTCTCACACTCTTTTTTTTTTTTTTTTATAGATCCCCCCAAACTTATGCAAAAGTCTTAACTCAGCATACGAGAAGTTCAAGTAAGTATTGGAATTCATCATAGGAAACCCACAAATTATCAATCTGGTAAGTTTTCTAATTCTCAACTAATCAAACAATCCACTTTGTGCTTATAAAGACATAGGAATAAAAAATAGCGCAAGACTACTCGACTGTAAGATTGAAATTCATCATGTTCATCCATTTCTCTTTAAAGGCTAGTAAATAGCAAACATTCTTATCATCGGCCTTGCACTAGTTTTCATGATTACCTTCATAAGAAATTTTGCTAAACAGAATTAAAGAAACTACAACTAAAACTAACCGTTTTCGTAGGTACCACAGTTACACTTAGCACGTGTAACAAGCCTTTTAAACCCTATAATTACCTTATAAGGACGAGTTAAGTCTCGTGAGGGTTTGCAGTGAATATACCCTCAAAATTCATCTACATTCCTAATTTTTTTATTTTTATTTATTTTTATTTTTTTTAACATAGCAACAACAAAACATAAACAAACAAAACACATAAACAAAACAAACATTCCCTAAACTTGACTAACTCAGTGCCCTCAATGAGTATTATAACAAAATTGAAATAACGAAACTTCCCTTGGTGAACACTACTCCTCTGCTTCTTCCTCTAGTGAGTCAGGAGGTAATACAAGCATCGTCGGAGGAGATGGAAAGTGCAATGGCTCACGACCAGCATTCATTTCTAAGCGATTAAACGCCTTCGCTAAAGTCGTGGAGAATGCTGCTTGGTATTGCATCATAGAACCCATTGCTTGTGCCAAATGGGCATCCCGTCTAGCTTGTCAACGAGATTATCTCCGTAGTTTCCTTACTTCCGCCACTAACGTGTCAATTATATTTGACGATGAAGCTGCATCATGTTCCTGCTCTGCTGCAAATAACTCCTCGGTATCCGGAGAATGCGGATCACCCAATAGAAATCCCGCTCCTTTTGGATCAGGAGGTGCCCCATTCCATTGCTTGAAGTTCTTAATAATTTGAGAATCTATGGGGACTTGAGGGTTCTGAGTTGGTTCACCTTCATCCCATACCACGCCTGCTGCTTCGCAAAGCCCACAAATTAATGACGGATGAGGTAGGCCCCGGATTGGTTTCCCTTTGATGGCATACTTGATTGAGCTATTGATCACTTGTCCCTTATCAATGGTTTTCTTATTGACTATACAGAATAAGAGGACCGCTCTTTCTTTAATTACCTCGGTGACATGTGTGGTAGGCATTAGTTTAGCATACAGAAAGTAGTACCATGCCTTCCCATATCGGCTCAAGTATGTGTAATTGAAGGTTTTGGGTTCACCGTCTCTATACTTCCAAACTGCATCCGGTTGGCACAATCCTCTAATAACCTCCCCATAATTTACCGGCTCCTTAGCAAATGCTGAATACTCATCCGCTTCTGAATGCAATGGAATACCATAGTACTCGTTTATTTTAGCAGGAGAAAAGGAGACTTTCTTACCCTGAACGACTATGTCATTATGTTTAACAGTCTTGGCATTAGCATAAAATTCCTTAACGATTGAAATGACAGCAGGTTTAGGTTGGTGAGGTAATGTACCCCAATTTTGGTTGATCATTCTCCATAACTCACAATCCAAAGGTCCTGGATCCAGACCCCGCTCTAGTATAAGCTTCTTGGCATCGACATGCTCCTCATGGAACTCGGCCGCTTCATAGCTCATAAACCGGCTAGAATCGTATGGAGGGGTGGACCTTGAGCTCTCTCCTCGGTGACGTTTTGGTGCCATTGAACTCATAAGCTTTCAAAAGTGATAGCAACACCAACCAATTCTCAGAACAACTTAGCTTTTTCTTTGAGGAATTTAAACAAAGAGTTGGCGGGTACCTTGTTTACAACCCCCAAACTTATAACCTTGATTCTTGAATTAAACCCCCAATAGCACTAAGAAGTCCAATACGACACCAAATTATATAATTGCAATATTCCAACACTATCCACAAGACTAATTTTATGAAAATTGACAAAGCAAATTCTTACTTGAAGACGTAGGAGAAGACCCCAAACTTGAAATTTTCTTGAGAAATGGAAGGAGTGTGAGAGTGATGTAGCCTTGAGAACTCTATTTATATTAGCCAAGATGCACCATCCATCCTTAAATGCATGTATAACGGACATAACTGGTAGGTGAAACGAAGGGGCTGAACGGAAGAAGACTATGCGGAAAAGAGGCAGACGAAATGGCACACGGTTTACACACTCAGCCATTTAAGTTTGAAAATTCCCCGTCACACAGTTGCGTAAGGTATTGACGCAGCTGCGTCAGACCTGATTGTATAATATGTGACACAGGGGCGTGACTTTAAGCGCAGGGGCGTCTCTTATTACGCAACTGCGAAGGAATTTCACGTAAGTGCGTCTAAAGTTGAATCAATTCCAGTGACTTCTTACGTAGGGGGTGATTTTCTGATGCAGGGGCGTCAATTCTCACTGGAAGCTATCGTTATCACTCCAAAATTATTCCTTACTTCCACTCTATCAACATAAAATTGGTATAATGGTAAGCAAGAGTCGAACCCACGAGAAGGTTATTATTTATAATTTATCCGAATGCTTCTAACAGTAAATAACAAGTAATAATAAAAAAGGGGAGTTTTGAAACTATGATTCTAATAGGAAACAATAAATATTAATTAAAATTATCCAATGATTTGCAAACTTCAGTTCTTCAGTTCAGTATCATCTTTTCATAAATATGATATAATTAAGTCAATCAATATCTTTCCTTCAATGAAATTAATAACCCTAGGTACCCACGGTCCGCATTATCTGGAATTCCCCTTAAGTTTTAAATCTAATGTGACGATCGCCCCCACTAGACCCTAATTATCATACAACCTAGAACTATCAGTCTAGATTTAATATGACAATAGCATTAAGAATTAGGGAATTAGGTTATTTCAAGCAATAATCGTACAATCGCAGATTATTTAACCTGTCTTCTTGATATCATAGCAATATTCAAATGCTTGACCACAATCAAATATCACTATTCGCTACTCATGATCACATATAACATCGTTTGCTTAATATTATACCTTAATCTAGCATATGATAATAATCAAATCAATTCAATGGGCCCTTATCAAATTAATCAAACCAATTATCATTAAGCAATTCTAATAGATCATCAAGAATAAACTCCACAGACGAAGGAAGAAATACTCATAACTCAATTAATTCATAAATAATAAATAAGATTCAACATCCCTTAGAACTGAAAATAAAGAACTTAGCCTGACATAGTCAAAAACGCCAATTAGCCTTCAATGAAAATCTTCCACTCAAAGTTGTGTTAAAACCATCCTAATCTCATCTATTTATATCTCTAATAACTCTCCTAAAAGCTCTTAACTCGCAGCAACATTACAATCCTTCTTTAGCTCAACTTCTGGAAACGCACGAATCTTTTAATTTAAATCTGTCGACCACGGCCTCAGCCGCAGATTGCACTGCAAAATCTGGCCCCGGCCACGGCTACTGTTCATAATTTACAAAATTGCCATTAAGCTCTGTTTTTACCGTTTTGACCCTCCAAAGCCATTTTCTGCAATAGAAACATAAAAACAAGTAAAATGCCCCTAAACATACTCAATGATAGAAATTTATTAAGCCCAAGAACATTCGATTCATAAGTATAAACTACACTCATCAAATACCTCCAAACTTAAGACTTTGCTTGTCCTCAAGCAAAAACACCAACAAGAAAAAACAACTACATGAATGCCTAGGCATGTCCAACTAATGTCTTGAGCAATAAATCAACATAATTCATGAAAATCCAGCCTCAAAGATCCTTAAGTAATAATTCAGCAAAATTTCAAATTCATGCATAATCAAAAATCCAACATATCACCAATTTCTCTCATTATCAACCCTTGTGTGTGTGTGTGAATTCAATATATCAACTCAATCAAAATTCTGATACAACTTATGAACCAATATGACAAATAAAAGGTATCACCTCAGAATTTTAATCCCCTCTATACTTGTCTTCACATTTTTTCCATTTTTTTCTTCATTTTTTTCACTTTACGAGTGCGTTTTACGCTCCATCTCGTGAAATATTAAGTTAGCATGTGCAATGTCTATTTTCCTTAGGCTTTTTAAAATTACCCATTTAGCGAACTTTCCACCAGCGACTCCCAAACCAGTTAGCTTTAGGGCACTAAGTGTAGAGACACTCCTAAGGGCTTACTTGTTCGAGCAATAGAAGCCACAAAAATAGACTAGCTAAAGTTCTGCTCATATCTGTCAACTTTTCTTTATTTATTTTTTTGTTTGTTTTTTTTTCACAGTTAAGACATACATCAAAGCAATTATGTATTTCACCCTTTATATCGTACGATCCAACATAGTATAGAGGTCACCACTATCTTTAATTAGCATCTAATCCATTAAATTGAACCAAAACTCAACTGACTTAATATATTGAATGTGCAATGAAAAATTAAAGGTCTCGAGTTCAATAAAACTAGCAAATAGTTAGAATTTCCAACTTAGCATTACTTATCCATTTTACTTAAAATCATTACAAAATTCATCAGATTTCTATCATCGGCCATCATTAAATTTCATGCATCAATTACCGATCAAGCTATGCAATGAAATATGATCCTACATGCATGCAACAAACTAATTAAAACTAAATATAAAAAGAAAAATATTTTTGTAAATTTTTAATTTTTTAATTTTTTTTTAATTTGTGTTTTTAAATTTTTTGTTTTAAACTGAGATATGCTAAAACAACTAAACAATGTCCTAAAATATGCAAAAGCAATCCTAAACTACTATATATATATATATGTAGACTATTTTCCACCCCCAAACTCGAATCAAACAATGTCCTCATTGTTAAAGAAATAAAGAACTAAATAAATAAGAACAAGAGAACTCCCCTGATAGGTCAATCGTCGTGTTCGACCTCCTCGTCATGGTCATTAGGAGGTGGGTATACCGGCAATGGTTGTGGCTCAGGGAAAGGAACTGGATCGACCGTCAGATTCATCCTAGTGAACATCTCAGTCAAAGCCATGTTAAAATTAGTCTGAGAAGCAAACATATGAGCTTGTCGTTCAGCGAGTCGTGCATTCTGTCTTTCTAAGCGGCCCATCCGATTATCGACCCACAACTGTAAATTTCGGAGCTGAGAGCTGAATTTGGCCTTGCGTTGAACGCTAGAAGTAAATGGTTCACCAGTTTCAGCAATAGGGTCGTTGTGGATAATAAAACCTAACCCACAGGGATGCAATTCACCTCCGTCCCATACTTTATAGCGCACAATCAAGCCATGATCCAACAAAATTAATGGCTACTGCAAGGACTCATCAGTTCCCCATTTAACACCTGCTCGCCTACATAAACCACAAATGAGCGAGGGATGTGGCAAACCACCCTGAGATCGACGCCTCAATCACATCGCCCACATTAATCTGTTTGCCCGTCATAATAGCATATAACAGTACCGCCCGTTCTTTCGTGACATCACTGACGTGCGTAGACGGCATAAACTTAGCACAGATAAAGGCATACCAGATTTTGCCATAACGACTTAAACAGTTAAAGGGGAAAATCCTAGAACCCTGAGTGCCTCTAGTTGTCCAAACTGTCCCAGGCTTGTACAATCCGCGTATGATCGTGTCGTAATTTGGATTCTCGAGAACAAACTTCGCATATTGGCAAAAGACGGGCGGTCGCAAGTTATAAAAATCATTGATCGTGGTGCCACTAAAAGAGACCAACTTGCCCCAAATCATAACGGTACAACGCGATGTATTCTCAGCATTCGCATAAAATTCCTTGATAATTGAGATCACTGCAGGATCTGGTTGATCCGTGAACGAATCCCAACCACGCTCCATTATCATACGAGCCATATCACCATCAACTAGCTCCTGGGACGAAGACCGCGCTTAGGAGTTAGAGCTTTACCCATTAAATAAAGATCAAATTTGTCCGCCGCCTCGGCACTAACAAACTTTTTCTTATCAAAAGCACGGGAGGGCGGTGCGGAACTTTCACCCCGTTGTCGTTTTGGCGGCATATTGAACACAATTGCAAGTCCCCAACTCTCAATATCCCACCAAGAATATGGAGCACATGCCTAACAACACAAAGATCGGAAAACAGACAATATACGTCTTTGAGGCAATAAATCAAACACGTGGTGGGCAGTCTTGTTCGCCCCCAAACTTAAAGGATACCCGCGAGCTCTAACAATGGCACCACGGCAAGCTCTCCTTCACACACTACATGAACACACAACTCCCCCAAACTCCTCAAGTTGGCCAATATAAACCAACTGGGTTTCTAAAAGACAACCCTTAAAGGAAACAAAAACCGAACGGAAAACCAAAGTCGTGCCTGAAGCTGTAGTTAACGAACTCTCGTGTCCTAAATTGGAGGCCTGCTATGGCAGAGTGGAACAAACTCCCCCTCGACAGAATCGACCCCCTTCGTGGCAGAATCTAACCCCGGGTAGCATATGGAGGGGGTGTGTAGTAACGTAATCGGTAGGGAGATGTGCAAAAGGAGAAGAAGAATCCGGATGGGAGATGGAGTCTGATTAGAGGGGGAGAGAGTCTCGGTTTAAGGGTTTGCGTTGGGAGGTTAGTCGTGAATGGGAGGTTGTAAGGTTTGGGTCTCGGCTGGGAGGGTTTTATGTTTGGGGGTATGCTCGGCTGGGAGGGTGAATAATGTGACCCACTCGCGACTGGACCCTGGGTTTTAAAAAAAACTGAGCTGTCGTTCACGGCGGGGGCCACGGTTTTCGTGCAAGAATTCTGGCCGGGGCCAAGTTCGGCTGCAACCTCACGGCTGGGGCCGTGTTTTTTTAAGCATAAAGCCAGCCGGGGCCGTGTATGGCTTCAAGGTTTTGGCCGGGGCCGTGAAGTCCTAGGCTTAAAACTGGCCGAGGCCAAATTTGTCTACGAGGAGCCGGCTGGGGCCGTTCATTCTTAGGCAAAATTCTGGTTGGGGCCGTGAATGGTTGCAAGCTTCTGGCCGGGGCAGTGAATTGCTAGGAAAAATGTTGGCCGGGGCCGTGCACTATGTTGCTGAAAAGTTGCTTCTTTTCTTTTATATTTCTGCTGTTAGTCTTTGCAATGTATTTTAGCAATACCTAGAATAAAAATAAAAATTCCCAAGGATTAAAATGGCTTACATGGCGTAATATATCCTAAGCTAAATAAAATCAACAACTTTGAAATCCTAAATTAACTCAAGTTTAACTAAAAGACGTAGACATTGAAAGACACATGAAATGACTAATTTAAAGTCGGGTTGCCTCCCAAAAAGCGCGTTTGTTTAATGTCGTTCGCTCGACATGTTGCTACTCAAGTGTGATAAACGGGGTGCAACAATTCCACGAGGTCGACGTCCTCTACTTGATATCCTTCATAGAACGGTTTAAGCCGATGACCGTTCACTTTAAATATTCTTCCCATGTGTGGGTCGTTAATCTCAATCGCACCATGAGAGGAAATGTGAACAATCACAAAGGGCCCTTCCTACCGAGAACGCAGCTTTCCTGGAAACAGTTTCAAGCGGGAATTGTACAAAAGGACTTTCTGACCAAGTACAAACATTTTTCTCAAAATCTGTTTATCATGAAACGCTTTTGTCTTTTCCTTATACAATTTGGAGCTTTCATAAGCCTCATTGCGTAGTTCTTCTAACTCTTGTAATTGCAATTTTCTATGCTCGCCAGCTTCAGTCATGCTCCAGTTGCATTGTTTAATGGCCCAAAAAGCCTTATGTTCTAGCTCGACTGGTAGATGACATGGCTTTCCGAAGACGATCCGATACGGTGACATCCCGATAGGAGTTTTGTATGTAGTGTGATAGGCCCATAATGCATCTTCTAGTTTCAGACTCCAATCTTTTCTGTTAGGCTGAACAACTTTCTCCAAAACGGACTTGACCTCGCGGTTTGAGACCTCTGCTTGGCCATTACTCTGCGGATGGTAAGCCGTTGAAACTTTGTGCATGACATTGTATTTCTTGAACAGTGCTGTTAATGTCCTATTGCAAAAGTGCGTTCCTTTATCGCTAATGATAGCCCTTGGAGTTCCAAACCTGACAAATATGTTAGATTTGACAAAATTTGCAACAACTTTAGAATCGTCAGTCTTGGTGGCTTTAGCCTCCACCCATTTGGAAACATAGTCAACAGCCAGAAGAATGTAAACATTACCATAAGAGACAGGAAATGGCCCCATAAAATCAATGCCCCAAACATCAAAAATTTCAACAACCAAAATAGGGGTTTGTGGCATTTGATTTCTACTGGATATGTTTCCGGTTTTTTGACAATTAGCACATGGTTTAAAAAATAGATAGGAGTCTTTAAAAATACTAGGCCAAAAGAAACCACATTCTAAAATTTTACGAGCTGTTCGTTTTGGTCTAAAATGACCCCCACAAGCGTAAGAATGATAGAAAGTTAAAATGGATGAAAACTCAGAGTTAGGGATACATCGTCTAACTACCTGGTCAACACAGAATTTTCACAAGTATGGATCATCCCATACGTACCGTTTCACATCACTCTCAATTTCTCTTTCTGCATTTTAGAAAATTCACTAGGAATATAAGTGCTGACTAAATAATTAACAATGTTTGCGTACCAGGGTGCAGCCTTATCAACGGAGAATAAATGCTCATCTGGAAAGGAATCTTGCAGTGGAAGTGCTTCTTCATCTTTAAGCAACCTGCTTAAGTGATCTGCCACTAAATTATCCGCTCATTTCTTGTCCATTATTTGCAAGTCAAATTCTTGGAGCAGCAGGATCCATCGTATGATCCTTGGTTTGAAGTCCTTCTTTGTAAGCAGATACATGAGAGCAGCATGGTCATAATAAACTATGACTTTAGTACCGAGAAGATAAGATCTAAATTTGTCTAAAGCAAAAACAATAGATAATAATTCTTTTTCTGTTGTGGAATAGTTAATCTGAGCAGCATTCAATGTCCGAGAAGCATAGTAGATGGCATGTGCAACTTTGTCAACTCGTTGGCCCAAAACAGCCCATACTGCATAGTTACTGGCATCACATATGATTTCGAATGGTAAAGTCCAATTTGGTGGCTGTATCACCAGTGTGGAGGTCATTAATGTCTTTAATTTATCAAACGCCCCTTTGTACTCATCGTCAAACTGGAATTCTACATCTTTTTGCAGCAATTTACACAACGGCATAGCTATTTTGGAGAAGTCCTTGATAAATCTTCGATAGAAACCTGCATGACTAAGAAAAGAACGAATCTCCCGCACGCTTGCGGGGTAAGGTAAAGCAGCAACAATTTCTATCTTAGCTTTATCCACTTCTATTCCCTTAGCTGAAACTACATGACCTAGGACGATACCCTGTTCTACCATAAAATGACATTTTTCCCAGTTAAGAACAAGATTAGTCTCTAAGCATCTATCCAACACACGAGTTAAATTACCTAAGCATGCATCTAACGAATCACCATAAATTATGAAATCATCCATAAATACTTCAATGCAATGTTCAAGAAGATCGGAAAATATACTCATCATGCATCGTTGAAATGTACTAGGTGCATTACAAAGTCCGAAGGATATCCTACGATATGCAAATGTACCGAATGGGCATGTGAAAGTGGTCTTTTCTTGATCTTTAGGTGCAATCACAATTTGGTTATAACCCGAAAAACTATCTAGGAAGCAATAATAAGTGTGGCCTGCTAATCTTTCTAACATTTGGTCAATAAAAGGGAGAGGGAAACGATCTTTTCTAGTTACGGCATTCAACTTCCTATAATCAATACACACTTTTCATCCTGTTTGCAGAGGAGTAGGCACTAACTCATTATTATCATTTTTAACGACAGTTATGCCAGCTTTCTTAGGAACTACCTGAACTGGACTGACCCGTGGACTATCTGAAATAGGGTAGATAATACCTGCATCAAGTAATTTTAGAACCTTTTTTTTCACAACCTCCATCATGGGTGGATTCAGTCTGCGTTGTGCACCTCGCTTTGGGGTGGCTCCCTCTTCCAAAAGAATGTGATGCATACACACAGCTGGGCTAATACTTTTGATATCTACAATTGTCCAACCAAAGACTTGTACGTGGTCCCTTAAGACTCTAACCAACTTTTCCTCTTGGACTTTGGTTATATTATTTGCAATTATCACTGGCAGTGTTTCCTCTTGCCCTAGATATGCATATTTCAAATGGTTTGGTAGGGGCTTCAATTCCAACCTCGGAGCCTGCACAACAGAAGGTAACAATTTTTCATGAGTCACCGGTAGTAGAATGGATGAAACGGCATACTTATCTGAAATTTTCCGTATAGATTGTAATGCAGCTATAGAATCCTTTAAGTCCGGATTTTGTTCAATCTCGACTTCCGCTTCCAGCTCCAAACTATTCGTGATAGCATCCTCCAAGGTTTCCATGTGTATGTGGTTGAAAGATTTCTGTACCAAGGAATCAAGGACATTAATAGAAAAAAAGGAATTGTCATCACTAGGGTACCTCATGGTTCTCTCCTTGGTGACGTTTTGGTGCCATTGAACTCACAAGCTTTCAAAAGTGATAGCAACACCAACCAATTCTCAGAACAACTTAGCTTTTTCTTTGAGGAATTTAAACAAACAGTTGGCGGGTACCTTGTTTACAACCCCCAAACTTATAACCTTGATTCTTGAATTAAACCCCCAATAGCACTAAGAAGTCCAATACGACACCAAATTGTATAATTGCAAGATTCCAGCACTATCCACAAGACTAATTTTATGAAAATTGACAAAGCAAATTCTTACTTGAAGACGTAGGAGAAGACCCCAAACTTGAAATTTTCTTGAGAAATGGAAGGAGTGTGAGAATGATGTAGCCTTGAGAACTCTATTTATATTAGCCAAGATGCACCATCCATCCTTAAATGCATGTATAACGGACGTAACTGGTAGGTGAAACGAAGGGGCTTAACGGACGAAGACTATGCGGAAAAGAGGCAGACGAAATGGCACACGGTTTACACACTCAGCCGTTTAAGTTTGAAAATTCCCCGTCACGCAGCTACGTAAGGTATTGACGCAGCTGCGTCAGACCTGATTGTATAATATGTGACACAGGGGCGTGACTTTAAGCGCAGGGGCGTCTCTTATTACGCAGCTGCGAAGGAATTTCACGTAGGTACGTCTAGAGTTGAATCAATTCCAGTGACTTCTGACGCATGGGCGTGATTTTCTGACGCAGGGGCGTCAATTCTCACTGGAAGCTATCGTTATCACTCCAAAATTATTCCTTACTTTAACTCTATCAACATAAAATTGGTATAATGGCAAGCAAGAGTCGAACCCACGAGAAGTGTATTATTTATAATTTATCTGAATGCTTCTAACAGTAAATAACAAGTAATAATAAAAAAAGGGAGTTTTGAAACTATGATTCTAATAGGAAACAAGAAATATTAATTAAATTATCCAATGATTTGCAAACTTCAGTTCTTCAGTTCAGTATCATCTTTTCATAAATATGATATAATTAAGTCAATCAATATCTTTCCTTCAATGAAATTAATAACCCTAGGTAACCACGGTCCGCGTTACCCGGAATTCCCCTTAAGTTTTAAATCTAATGTGACGATCGCCCCCACTAGACCCTAATTATCATACAACCTAGAACTATCAGTCTAGATTTAATATGACAATAGCATTAAGAATTAGGGAATTAGGTTAAGCAATAATCGTACAATCGCAGATTATTTAACCTGTCTTCTTGATATCATAGCAATATTCAAAAGCTTGACCACAATCAAATATCACTAGTCGCTACTCATGATCAGATATAACATCGTTTGCATAATATTATACCTTAATCTAGCATATGATAATAATCAAATCAATTCAATGGGCCCTTATCAAATTAATCAAACCAACTATCATTAAGCAATTCTAATAGATCATCAAGAATAAACTACACAGATGAAGGAAGAAATACTCATAACTCAATTAATTCATAAATAATAAATAAGATTCAACATCCCTTAGAACTGAAAATAAAGAACTTAGCCTGACATAGTCAAAACCACCAATTAGCCTTCAATGAAAATCTTCCTCTCAAAGTTGTGTTAAAACCATCCTAATCTCATCTATTTATATCTCTAATAACTCTCCTAAAAGCTCCTAACTCGCAGCAACATTACAATCTTTCTTTAGCTCAACTTCTGGAAACGCACGAATCTTTTAATTTAAATCTGCCGACCACGGCCTCAGCCGCAGATTGCATTGCAAAATCTAGGCCCGGCCACGGCTACTGTTCATAATTTACAAAATTGCCATTAAGCTATGTTTTTACCGTTTTGACCCTCCAAAGCCATTTTCTGCAATAGAAACATAAAAACAAGTAAAATTCCCCTAAACATACTCAATGATAGCAATTTATTAAGCCCAAGAACATTCGATTCGTAAGTATAAACTACACTCATCACTCACGTAGCTGCTTCCGCTTCTGACGCAGGTGCGTCAACGCCTCAACCAAATTTTCATCAATTCCAGTGTAGTCTGACGCAGGGGCGTTCTTTCAGACGCAGATGCATCACCCTCTGTTTTAAAATTTTTAATTCCTTGTCTTCTTGCCTGAACGTTTGACAACTTTGAAGAACTGTACCTGACATACATTGCTCAAATTAGTTGCAACAAAAACCCTAAAATATAAATATGACTAAACTCATCAAATTATTTCCGCTAAATTAATCAACTTAAAAGAAATGAAACTTGGGTTGCCTCCCATACAGCGCTTGTTTTATTGTCATCAGCCTGACATTATTCCCTGTTTAAGATAAGAAAAGGACCAAGGACTTCATCCTATCGAATGTGTCTCCACAGTAATGTTTGAGTATTTGACCATTCACTTTAAACGTGGCCTCTGAATCATTGCATTTTAACTCCACTGCTCCATACGGATAAATAGCATGAATTGTGAAAGGACCTGACCACCGTGATTTCAGCTTTCCTGGAAAGAGTTTGAGTCGGGAATTGAACAATAACACCGATTGACTTGGTTCAAACTTCCGGTCCACAATGTGTTTGTCATGCCAACGTTTGACTCGTTCCTTGTAAATTCTTGCGTTTTCATATAACTAAAGTCGAAACTCCTCCATCTCATTGAGTTGTAGCAACCGTTACTCACCAGCTAGGTTAAAATCCCAATTCAATTTTTGAGTTGCCCAATATGCGTGATGTTCCAATTCCACTGGCAAATGACAAGTTTTCCCCAAAACCAGCCGATAAGGCGACATTCCAAGTGGTGTCTTAAAAGCTGTTCTATACGCCCAGAGTGCATCATCGAGCTTAATGGACCAATCTTTACGATTCGGATTTACTGTCTTCTCCAAAATCCGTTTCACTTCTCTATTTGAAATCTCCGCTTGTCCACTTGTTTGTGGGTGGTAAGCAGTAGCAACTCTATGCGTGACTCCATATTTAGCTAGTAGGGCATTGAATTGTCTATTGCAGAAGTGAGATCCTCCATCACTGATTATTGCCCTAGGTGTCCCAAATCTTGTGAAAATATTACGTTGCAAAAATTTGGTTACCACCTTAGCATCATTAGTGGAGGTTGCAATTGCTTCCACCCACTTAGACACATAATCGACTGCTAAAAGGATATAAGAATTGTTAAAAGACAAGGGAAAAGGTCCCATAAAATCAATACCCCAAACATCAAACATTTCAACCTCTAAAATAGAATTAAGGGGCATCTCATGTCTTTTAGAAATATTACCTATCCTTTGGCATCGATCACATTGTAGAACAAATGAATAAGCATCCTTAAATAAAGTAGGCCAGAAAAAACCTGATTGAAGAACCTTAACAGTTGTTCTTTGTCCACCATAATGGCCTCCATGACTTGATGCATGACATTGCTGAAGAATACTTCCCATCTCTTCTTGAGGAACACAACGTCTCACTAACTGGTCAGCACAACTCTTGTACAAAAATGGCTCATCCCACAGATATTGACGAACATCATGTAGAAACTTCTTCCTATGTTGACTTGACAACTCTGAAGGTAAGACCTTCCCAACAATATAATTGACCAAATCGGCATACCATGGGACCTCTGACGTAATTACAAACAACTGTTCATATGGGAAGCTATCATTGACTGCCATCTCATTGTTTCTAGGTTGTTCCGTCCTAGACAAATGATCTGTTATCTGATTTTCAGATCCTTTTCTATCACGAATCTCAAGATCGAACTCTTGAAGCAATAAAACCCAACGGATCAATCTAGGCTTTACATCTTTCTTTGTAACAAGGTACTTTATTGCTGAATGGTCCATGTAGACAATTACCTTTGTTCCAATGAGATATGGACGGAACTTATCAAAGGCAAACACTACAGCTAACAACTCATTCTTTGTGGTTGTATAATTTAGCTGAGCATCAGTTAAAGTCTTACTGGCATAATAAATGGCTTGAAATACCTTGTCCTTACGCTGGCCCAAAACTGCCCCAATTACGAAGTCACTTGCATCACACATTAACTCAAATGGATGACCCCAATCTGGAGCTACTACCACCGGAGCTGTAATCAATTTCTGCTTAAAAATCTCAAATGTTGTGAGGCATGCTTCATCCAACTTGAACGGGACTTCTTTCTCTAATAAACTGCACAACGACTTTGTGATCTTAGATAAATCCTTAATGAACCTTCGGTAAAACCCTGCATGACCCAAGAAGCTGCGAATACCCTTAACTGAATTCGGAAGAGGTAACTTCTCAATGGCTTCAATCTTTGCTTTATCAACTTCAATGCCCTTCACTGACACCCGATGCCCCAGAATAATCCCTTTTTGAACCATGAAGTGGCACTTTTCCCAATATAATACCAAATTTGTTTCCATACATCTTCTCAGCACCAAAGTTAGATTCTCCAGGCAGACATCAAATGTATCACCAAAAACCGAGAAATCATCCATAAAGACCTCCAAATTCCGCTCGACCATATTTGAGAATATAGCCATCATGCACCGTTGAAAAGTTGTTGGAGCATTACATAATCCAAAAGACATTCTCCTGAAAGCAAATGTTCCATATGGACATGTAAATGTCGTTTTCTCTTGATCTTCTGGTGCAATGGCTATCTGGTTGTACCCCAAATACCCATCTAACAAACAATAATATTCACGTCCCGCAAGTCGATCCAACATCTGATCAATGATACGCGTGGCTTTATTCAACTTCTTATAATCCAAGCAAACTCGCCACCCCGTAACTGTTCTCGTCGGAATCAACTCATTATTCTCATTAGGAACAACTGTTATACCACCTTTCTTCGGGACACAATGAACAGGGCTTACCCAAGCACTGCCTGAAATTGGGTAGATAATCCCATCATCTAGCCACTTAATTATTTCTTTCCTCACCACCTCCTTCATAATTGGGTTTAGTCTTCTCTGTTGATCAACTACTGGCTTTGCAGTATCCTCCATTAAAATTTTATGCATGCAAAATGAGGGACTAATACCTTTAATATCTGCTAAGACCCATCCAATAGCTGATTTGCACTCCCGAAGCACCCGTAGTAATATCTCTTCTTGAACCTCGTCCAACGATGCTGAAATAATGACAGGCAAAGTAGATGCCTCACCCAAATAGGCATACCTGAGGTGGTTAGGCAATTGCTTTAACTCCAAAATTGGTGGCACCTCAAATGAGGACTTCCCATTTGCCTTTGAGTTTTCAGAGTAATCAAGTTCCTCAAAATGTTGCCTGAACTTTGTAAACCTCGGTGCAGCGTCCATTAATTGCACGTACTCCATCGCTTGATCACAACCTGAAATTTTCTCTAAACTGATTGACTTCTCTAGTGGATCACTGATACTGTTTCCTAAAAACATCTCGTTTATAATATCATCAACAATATCAACTCTTAAACACTCATCAACCTCATTAGAAAATTTCATTGCCTTCAACACATCGAACGTCACTTCCTGGTCCTGAACTCTCATAGTTAATTTCCCCTTCTGAACGTCTATCAAAGTTCTCCCAGTAGCAAGAAACGGTCTTCCTAAGATGATAGGAATATCTCGGTCCTCCTCAAAATCCAAAATAATAAAGTCCGCTGGAAATATGAACTTATCGACCTTAACTAGCACATCCTCCACTATACCTCGTGGATATGTAAGAGATATGTCCGCTAGCTGGAGTGTTACATTCGTAGGAGATGCTTCCTTAAGACCCAATTGTAGATAAATCGAAAAGGGCATGAAATTTATACTTGCTCCCAAGTCACATAGGCAACGACTGAAATGTTGACTCCCAATAGTACATGGTATGGTAAAACTTCCCGGATCCTTTAATTTTGGAGGCAACTTCTTCTGTAAAATGGCGTTGTACTCTTCAGTTAATGCAACAGTTTCATAATCTCCCAATCTCCTCTTCTTGGACAAAATGCCCTTCATAAATTTCACATAGCTCGGCATCTGTTCCAATGCATCTGCAAAAAGAATGTTAATTTGCAACTTCTTGAAAACCTCCAAAAACTTTGAGAACAACTTATCAACCTTTTGTTTCTGTAATCTCTGTGGAAACGGGACGTTAGGAACCTCATTCGGTTTCCTGTCCATTTTAAACCTCTCCGTAACTTGAGATTTTAAATCACCCCCTTCTTCTTTCTCTTCTTCAATAACTTCACCTTGCTTTTCCTTAGCACCCTGCAATTCTCTACCACTCCTGAGTTCAACAACCTTACAATGCTCTTTACCTTCTCGCTTTGGATTTACCTCCGTATCACTTGGAAATGATCCTTGAGGTCTACTGTTCAATGCACTCGCTATTTGTCCCATTTGGTTTTCCAGATTCCTTATAGCCACAGCCTGAGTCTTCACTGTCGAATCGAACTGATTAACCAACTTAGCTAGTACATTTTCCATCTGAGCCAACTTATCCGGTTGTTGAGGCTGTTGATTTTGCTGATTATGAAACCCCGGTGGATATGTATTTCTCGAAGCCTGTCCTTGGGGTTGGGATTGGTTGATACTCCAAGAAAAGTTTGGATGATTACGCCACCCCGGATTGTAACTGTTAGAATTCCCCCCTTGTTGTCGATTGTAATTGGACACAAATTGCACCGACTCTAGATTAATTGCACACTGATCACTTTAATGAGTCCCTCCACATAGTTCGCAAATTATTTCCACTTGTTATACCTTCTGACTCCCCATTGCATCTATCTTCTTAGCAAGGGACGACACTTGTGTTGACAATGCCGTAACAACATCTAATTCAATAACTCCAGTTGCCCTAAGTGGATTCATTCTTACTGTCGGCCATTGGTAGTTGTTTGCTGCCATGGTTTCTAGTAAGGCGTATGCCTCATCACAACTCTTGGTCATTAGATCACCCCCTGCTGCTGCATCTATGTTTGATCTCATTGTTTGTCCCAACCCATTGTAGAATGTCTGAACTTGAAGCCATTTTGGAATCCCATGATACGGACATTTTCTTGATAACTCCTTGAATCTTTCCCATGCTTCGTATAATGACTCTGAATCATACTGGGCGAATGTAGTGATCTCAAATCTTATCTTTACTGTCTTTGCATAAGGGAAAAATTTCGCCAGAAACTTCTACATCAAATCATCCCATGTAGTAACTGATCCCGGGGGCAGTGAATGAAGCCAACTATTTGTCTTATCTCTCAATGTGAACGGGAATAACCTCAAGCGAATTGTATCATCCGAAACCCCTGGGTATTTGAAAGTATCGCATATTTCCAAGAAACTCCTCAAATGCATGCTACGATCATCATTTGGTAACCCCCCAAACTGTACAGAATTCTGGACCATTTGAATTGTTCCCGGCTTTATCTCGAATTGTGCCGCAGTGATTGCTGGTCTTGTAATACTCGACTGTATCTCAGTCATCTGCGGAGTTGCATGGTCCCGTAAGGACTTTTGCCCCTCTTCCTCTGCCATTCTTACTTGATCCTGATCCTGGTGTTGCGCTGTTTCTTGAATATAGTTCTGAATCCGACGTATCCTTCTTTCAATCTCGTCTTCGAAAGGAAATGTATCCTTACCCTATGAACGTGTTTGCATATACAACCAAGATTACTTGAAAACGAAGGGTAATAAACTAAAAATTTATCAACCTTCACAAGAAAATACTTCAATTAAAACTAATATCAACGCTTTATTTAAAATAGTTCCCCGGCAATGGTGCCAAAAACTTGTTCGCCTTTTTCCGTTTCAGAAAATACTCCACGCAAGTGCACGTGGTCTAATCGTAGTATAAAGCTAGCAAGGTATCGTTCCCATGAGGAATTGCAAATAAAGCTCTGAATTACTAGTTAATAATTGAAATAACATCAATTGAATTTTGTGAATTGAAAATATTGTTAAGTTCTGAAGTTAAAATTCAACAATTAAATTACTCCAAACTAAGATCTCTAAATTAAATGACGTTTAGGGTTTACAACTTAATTATATGTAATCAACTGAACCTAGTTATCACTGTGAAGTTAGAATACACGCAATGAGTTGCTAATTAAGAACTCTTAAATAACTGAATAATATCTCTCGATTATTATACAACAAATATTCCCCAATTCTACCGATTATGGAATAGACTGAAGAAAAACATCACTTTTAAACCAACAACATGTATTTCTATGATTGCTGAATTTAAAAAGATAATAAGCTCAGGTTCTCTACCAATTACACGTGGCAATTGAGTATATTTCTATCTCAATTACAATTTACGTTAACAACGAAGTTCACATGCTACCATGCAAGGGTCTAATTTCATACATCCTCTCTCGATTCTAGATGAAATACTAGGTTAAATCACTGGCCAAGTAATTAGAACAATCAATCAGACATGGTAGTCAACCCCACATACATGTAACAATCACAAGTAATAACTCAATTCAGATCATACAGATAATTGCATTGCAAACCTTAAATAATAGAAATTAGCTCATATTCAAATTAAGACGAAATACACAGGAACAACGTCTAGCCATAATAAACGTCAACAATTAAGGTACAAGGAGTTCAGAGATAAACTAATAATGTGTTCTTGCCCTTCTTTGCACCACGTCTTAGAATTTCTTCCATCAAACTGCAGATTTCTTTGTTTTTCTCCTCTCCTGTCCCTCTGTCTATGTCTTTCTCTCTATCGCTCTCTATCTCTCTTGTCTCTCTGTCTCTCTTGTCTCTCTGTCCAACCCCTTTTAACTGGCCTTCTTTTTCTTTTTAAATCTCCCGCTCCTCGGCAAGTTAACTGCCCATCTCAAAATTGACTTGGCAACCGCTCAACAACGTGGGGAAAAAACACTAATTTGACCGTGACGCAACTGCTTCATACCTCACGCACCTGCGTTGAAAACCCTTGACACAGCTGCCTCATACATCACGCAGCTGCGTTGAAATCCCGTGACCCAGCTGCTTCAGAAATCACGCAGTTGTGTTGAAGTCATGCAACTGTTTCATATCTCACACAGCTGCATCTAACTATTCTAGAATGGACTACTTTTGTAACGCAGGTGCTTCACATTGTGACGCAGATGCGTGACCCTTGCTTCTAAATCACTAAAATGCCATTACAAGCTATTTTCTCTGCAAACCTAAAACAAATACACAAAAACGCATAAAATTAAAATGAAAATGCCTAAGAACTAACAATATATAAGTTAAGAAGCAATTACCTTGAACGTACAACACCGACTCAACAAAGAGTGACAGTGATGAAGCACATTCTCCATTTCCCCTTTGGGTACATACCTCCTTAAAATTTGATGTGCACATTGCTTGAATAGGAAATGGTCATCCCATATAAAGAACCGCACATCACTTAGGAACTTCTTCCTTTGTTGATAACTTAAGTCCGGGGGAAGCACATTGCTCACAATGTAATTTGCAACATCCGCATACCAAGGTAATTCATAGTGAACAGAAAACAGTTGCTCATTTGAAAAAGATTCATTAATTACCCTGCCATCCTTACCTCCCAATTCAGAATTCTCTAATCATGAAAAATGATCTGTGACTTGATTTTCTGTTCCATTTTTATCTAAAATTTCTAAATCAAATTATTGGAGTAACAGAACCCATCTAATAAGCCTCAACTTGGCATCTTTCTTTGATATCAGATACTTAATAGCAGAATGATCAGTGAACACAATTACATTTGTTCCAATGAGATAAGAACGAAATTTGTTGAAGGCATACACAACTATAAATAATTCTTTCTTAGTGGTTGTATAGTTAAGCTGTGCATCTGACAACATTTTACTTGCATAGTAAATAGTATGAAATTTTTTCTCCTCCTTGTAGACACCTAAATTTTGCACTTCTCTACTAACCCTGGCAGGAGGGCAAAGTCGTCACTTGACCCAACATGCGAAAAGGAAGGTGGACCCCAACACAAAGTCACCCCAACGACTTACGGTCAAAGCCGCCACAACGAACAACGAGCATCAGGTTACTTGAGTCAAGGCAAACAGTTGATCCAGAAGAACCTGATTTGATCACAAAAGACGACTAATGGCCACTACGCTTAGGATGGCAGCGCCCCCTGGAAGCCAAGCACAAAGAGCGATTTCTACATCAAGTAACAGCCTTCCGAAATAATACAACAGAAAATGATGATTCAAGACCGCGTGACATGGAAATTGAGAAAAGCAAGCCGGACAGCCGCGGATGCACCTGCGGCCACCGACAAACGGGACAGTGCGCGGCTCGAGGAAACAACCCGACAGCCGAGGATTCGGCGCGGACGGCCACAGCAGTCAGTCGTAGATGCACCTGCGGCTGCCTGCTGAACTCTATACAGCGGCCATTTCCACTCGAGAAGGGAAAAGAGGGGAAGAAAATAAGAATTTTAGAGAGAGAAAAAGCCGAGAAATAGAGAGAGAAAGCCACGGGTTGGCCCAAAATAGTGAGAAATTCAACTTTCTTTGCTCAAACACTTGATCAATCTCTTGTTATTTGCTTGATAGTGGAATATATAACGATTTTTGAAGTGTTGCAAGGTGAAAATGAGCTTTTATTGAAGTTTTATCTTACTTTTTTCTTGTGATTTCTTGATTTTGTAGATCTATTAGATTTAATCCGGTTATTTTGCTTTAGTGGTTTAATCGGTAAATATTCGTTTATTTGTGCATTTGTTGGGTGGATCTACTGTAGATCCGAAAATATTTAGTGCATTGCTATTTAAATAGTTTGATTCGGTGTATTTTGAAGTTGGATCCAACGTAGTCAATATATTGTAGATCTATGGATTAAGGACGGTTAGAGAGGATTTATTGCGGATGGAATCTCCTCTTAACCTCCCGATGATATCCTTTTAGTTTATTTTCTAGCTTTTACGTATGTAGCGATGGCGATGCATTTGTATTGTAAATATGTAATTTTTGGGCCTGAAAGCGACGTCGGATCGAAAATCGGGTTTAAGGCCCCGTGATAGTGAAATGTGTGATTGTGGGCATTTGGGGTTATTTGGATGGCTCACATGCCCATGAATAACTCCGACGCCATTTTAATACTTGATTTTCCCTTTCGACGCGGAAAATGGATTTTGTAAAGAAAAGATGAAGATTTTCATAAAATCAATCAAACTAGGATATTAGATCATCCGTAGGCTAAAATAAAATTGTAAGTGTCGGATGAGCTCTAGTCCTATTTGGCGAAGGATTTGAAAAATTATGTTTTACAAAATATCATCGGTTTTATTATCGAAACAAAAAACAAAAAACAATAAAAAATGAACTCTTCGATTAAATCAAATCCTTCGTGCATAGGGTCAATGAGATTTCTGAAGCACTTTCAAAATAAAGTATTCCAACAACATTCATTTAGGCACACACGCCCGCGCGCGCACACACACACACACATGTTTTAGGATTTAAAAGGATAGGAAAACATCGAGATTGTGGTAACCGTGTTTCACGGAAGTCGGGGGTGCCTAACACCTTCCCCTCGCTTAAGCAAGCCCTCGAACTCTATAAATCTCAGTTTGCGGACCAATTAACTCGGAGTCACATATGAGCCAGCGATTACGAAAACAAAATTCGGATGAGTTGGTACATCCATTTTCAATATACCAACTGGCGGCTCTGGTCAATTGGCTCATAAAGAAATCGATCTTTCAAAACCCGTCGACATTAAGCCGACCCTTTTCAAAAATCACATCTTAATCTAAAGGCTAAAATTGGAAAGGGGCATTTTAATATTAAAAAACGAAACGACGAAAATCCCGGCGTCGACACTCCTGCTGTCATAACACTACTCTAATAGCATAATCATTAGCATCTCACATCAATTCAAAAGGCAACTCCTAATTCAAAGCAACTACTATCGAAGTAGAAATCAGTTTCATTTTTAGCATATCAAATGTGTCGATGCATGCATTTTCCATCTTGAAGGGCATGTCTTTTTCTAAAAGACTATAAAGCGACTTAGTGATTTTGGAGAAATCTTTAATAAACCGTCTATAGAAGCCTACATGGCCTAGGAAACTCCTAAGTCCCTTCATAGATGATGGCGGTGAAAGTTTTTCGATAGTCTCTATTTTAGCTTTGT
Organism: Hedera helix; assembly: GCA_947179155.2. NCBI lineage: Eukaryota > Viridiplantae > Streptophyta > Magnoliopsida > Apiales > Araliaceae > Hedera > Hedera helix. The sequence continues at coordinate 17,362,209 of OX359274.1, forward strand.
TAACTTCAATTCCTTTTGCAGAAGCTCTATGTCCAAGAATAATCCCTTCTTTCACCATGAAATGACATTTTTTTCAATTAAATATTAGATTTGTCTTCACATACCTCTTTAGAACCGCCGTCAAATTCTCTAAGCAAATTTCAAACGAATTCCTGAATATCGAGAAATCATCCATGAAGACTTTTAGAGTATGTTCCATTATATCCAAAAAGATGGACACCATGCACCACTGAAATGTGGCAAGCGCATTGCATAATCTAAATGACATCTTTCTGAGGCAAAGGTGCTATACGAACATGTGAATATGGTTTTCCCTTAATCTTCAAGCGCGATAGCTATTTGGTTATAACCAGAGAATCCATCTAGTAGACAACAAAATTCATTCCCGGGCAGTCTATCTAGCATTTGATCAATGAATGGGAAGAGGAAAATGATCCTTTCTAGTTGCCTTGTTGAGTTTTTGATAGTCCATACATACCCTCCAACCGGTGACTGTCCGAGTAGAAATTAGCTCATTGTTTTCATTTAACACAACGGTCATACCCCCTTTTTCGGAACGCACTGAGCAGGGCTCACCCATGGGCTGTCGGAGATATGATATATAATTCCAGAATCAATCCATTTAATGATTTTCTTCTTCACTACTTCTTTCATAATGGGGTTGAGACGTCTTTGATACTCAATGTTTAGTTTAGCTTCATCTTCCATGATGATCTTATGCATACAAATGGATGGACTAATCCCTTTTATGTCTGAAATAGTCCACCCCAAAGCTGTCTTATACTTTCTAAGCACACTTAAGAGCTCACTTTCCTGTTCTTCATTTAAAGCTACATAAATTATAACAGGCAATGTAGATGTTTTTCCCAAAAAAGTATACCGTAAATGACTCGATAGCCGTTTGAGTTCTAGTACTGGTGCATCCTCCTTAGGTAAATTTGATGGAGAAGTAAAAGTTCCAGCTCAATCCAGAAAATCATATTGTTGCTTGAACTTTGTGTAACGAGGAGAAACATCCAACATCTTCACACACTCAACATAAGTAGGATCTTCCGAAGTAGATGTTCCATTAATTGAAGCTTCCAAAGGGTCAGATACACAAGTTTCCATAAATACTTCATTCACTGCCTTGTCAACCACATCAACCCTATAACAATCCTCAGAGTCACTCGAAAACCTCATAGACTTAAAGACATTGAATGTTATTTCTTGATCCTGAACCCTCATGGTGAGCTATCCCTTTTGGACATCCATAAAAGTTCTCCCGGTGGCTAGAAATGGACACCCTAATATAATTGGCACCTCCCAGTCTTCCTCAATGTCTTTCATTAATTTTATATAGCTCGACATCTGTTCCAAAGCTTCAGCAAATGGAATGTTTATGTGTAGCTTTTTCAATACCTCCAATAACTTAGAAAACTGTTTATCCAGTTTCTGTATTTGCTGCCTTTGAGGAAATGATATGGGTTGCACTCTTGGAATAGTCTTGTTAACTATCGGGACTGACACTTGGACTTCTTCCACCACATTCTTCTTCTCTCCACTTATTGTATTTTCTTCATCAACAATAACTTCCTCTTCAATTGAGTTTGGTGACACTGTAGTGGTTTCTCCAATAGTATTTAGTAAAGTTCTACCACTATGCAGTGTAACTACCTTGCATTGCTCCTTACCTTCCCTCATTGGATTAACTTCAGTGTCACTAGGCAAGGTTCCTTGTGGATGATTGTTGATAGCGCTTGCAAGTTGTCCCACTTGGTTTTCAAGATTCCGAATAACAACATCTTGGCTATTTATTCTCATCTCATTTTGTGAGATATACCGGGAAAACAGTTCTTTCAGGTTATACCTTTTCTCCGGAAAAGGAGGAGCTTGTTGAGGTTGTTGTTGTTGTTGTTGTTGATTGTAATTTTGAAATCTTAGAGGATATAGTTGCCTTGGAGTTTAAGATTGACCTTGATTGTTATTATTGTTCCATGAGAAATTCGAATGATTTCTCATTCCAGGATAATAATGAGTCGGCACATTGTTGTTTTGCTGCCGATTATAATTACTGACATACTGCACTGATTTTGCCTTCATAGCACATTGATCACTTGGATGTTCTCCAGCACATATCACATACCACTGCTACACTTTGCACAGGTTTCACTCCCACAATGTCGATTTTCCTTGTAAGTGCAACCACTTGTGTAGATAAGGATGTAAATGCATCTATTTCATGCATTCCGCTACTGTCCTTGGAGTTAACCTCTCAGAAGACCACTGATAATTATTTGTTTTCATGGTTTCCAACAGCTTATACGCCTTATCACAACTCTTTCCCATTAAGGCTCCACTAGCTGCAACATCAATATTTTGTCGGATAGAACTTGACAATCCGTTATAAAATGTTTGTACTTGTAACCACTTAGGTATACCATGCTAGGGACATCTTCTGAGAAGATCCTTAAAACGCTCTCATATCTCATAAAGAGACTCAAAATCTTGCTGTTAAAAGGTTGTAATGTCATTTCGCATTTTTGCTGTTTTAGCAGGCGAAAAGAAATTCGCTAAGAATTTCTGAGCTAGATCAGCCCAGGTGCTAATGGAGTCCGCTGGTAGAGAATGCAACCAACTCTTTGCCTTATCACGCAGAGTGAAAGGAAACAATCGAAGTCTGAGAGCATCTTCGAAAATTCCTGTTATCTGAAAGTGTCACAAATTTCCAGAAAGTTTATCAAATGATCATTTGGGTCATCATTTGGCATCCCACCAAATTGCACATGATTTTGAATCATTTGGATAGTGTCCGCCTTGATCTCAAAGTTGTTAGCTATAATAGCTGGCCTAATGATGCTCAAATCGATTGTGTATAACTTGACCCCTCCTTTCTTTTCGTAGTCTTTGCAGAGTTCTTTGAATTTCAAGATCGAAAGCTACTAATTTTGGATCTTGAAAATGTTGCATACAAAATCAAGAGTACCTGAAAAATTAAACATACATAAAATTTTAAATTAAGATTATCTCGAATGAGTTTAATATTGCAAAGAAATTAGATAAATAACTCCCCGACAATGGCACCAAAAGCTTGTTAGTCGTTTGCACGATTAATATTAACGCGCAAGTATGCGCGACCCTCAAGTAGTATAAAGTAATTTTAATGTTAATCCCACAGAGAGTTAATACTAATAATTTTCAGATATTAAATTTAAAACAATCTAATCTTATTTAAACAATGATCAACGTTGGTGATTTTGATTACTACTGATTTATAAAATAAATAAAACACGACAACTAATATTAGTTCTAAACAAGCTAAGACCACAACTTCACCCAATACTCCGTTAAAACCTCACATCCCTCCTTTTAATTAACATATCAAATAAAAGATAGCCCGAGAATAAAAACAACCATAAACCTCTTTCGATAGTTAAATGATTTGCACCCTACTAATTATATCACTATATTCCTATGTGATACTAATTAAGTAAGACAACAATATAAACAGATTCTCAACAAAGTTACACAAGATACCACAGTATATTCTTATACGAGATACAAGTTAGGTACTCCATTCGAAGATAAAGAATCATACAAGTGTTATCATGTTTTAGGTAAAGCTATTTAATCTATTTTTCAATATCATAAACAACAACATAATACATACAAGGTAAGTAATCTATACACGAAGCACAAAACATGATAATCACTCATTTTCAATCTACACACATTAAAAGGAGAGATATTCAATTAAAACTAAATATTGAGTTCCATTGTGATCTTAGAAATGAAGTTAGTTCATAAGTAAATGAATAAAAACCATTAACAAGATATTCATCATTATTAAATTACATAATATAAAGACAAAATATATAGCTAAAACTTCTTGTGACACAAGTTTCAAGCTAATAAACTCCCTTCACTATGAAGCAATCCAAACTAGACAAATCTCCCTGCTCTTGAGTTCAAAACCAATCAAAAATACTTTGTAGACTAGAAAAACTGAAGAAACACTGCTCTGGAAAATGATATTTGTTCTCTAGGTCAAGCTACACTAAGAGTTAAATAACCAAAAATCGCTTATGGACAGCATGATTTACCACTGCGACGATGAAGGCCACCGCTGCGGTGGTGATCAGGTCTGAAAATTATCATTTTGCCCTTACAGCTTAAAAATTTTGCCAATCACAAAATAACCATTAGAACCCTAAAAATCAATCAAAGCAACATAAATAACTCCATAAAAATTTACAAATCATTAAGCTAAAAGTACTAATTCGCAGGTATAAACTCACTCATCAGTTCACAAAAACTAATTTTATTTACAAAACTTATAAATATTAAAAAAATATTTTTATTCCTTGTTTACTCTAAAGTTAATAAGTTGTTAGTTTGATAGTGGTGATATAATAATAAAATTATTATGATAAATTTGAATATATCAAATAGTTTTATATTATTACTAATAAAAAAAAAACTCTTTCTATAAAATAATAAATAAAATTCTTTTTGTGAAACATAGGATCGAATCATCATTTATCGATTAATTATAATTTATCCGTTCGCTCACTCGTACAATATATCTGTCCAATAATCTATTGAGACAATGATGATATTAATCTCATTAATCACTAATATTCAATCCATAAACAATTTAACGAACAAAAAAGAAATAAATACTTTATTGCATTCTAATTATTTTGATTAAATTAAATTAAAAAAATCGTTATGCAAGTTGAAGTACTGGCTAATCAACATCTGCCTACCTAACTTTAATAGTGTTTGCTCTGAATCCAGACTCTAAAAAGAAAAGCATGGGAGGAAAATATAAATAAAAAGAATTAATGAGAAAACTAATTAATAATTATAGATTATTTAGCAGCCAAGTATGTCACCAATATTACTATATTTAAGGCGGTTAATTAATATTGACAGAATTAAAATAATAGATTAGCATCCCTTCCATTACATATTTATTTCAGTTTCTCCCAATATATATTTACCCCCTAAGAATATTGTTATTTGCGATGGTTCTTATGACATAATTATTAGCGACAAATTTTATTTTATAATTAAAGGTAATATTTATGATGTTAAATATATATGGGAAGAAATTGGAGAAAAGTTATAATGGAGGGGATCTTAATTTAAAAAATATCTAACAAATGTCACTTATGTTACGTTTAGATTAAGTGAATGAAATGGATAAAAGAATGGAATAAAGAAGGGAATGAAATAAAGAAGAAAATGATTCATTGCATTCCAACTGAAATGAGTCATTCCATACACTTCTCTAAAAAATAAAATTTATAAATTTGGAATGAATGAGAATGATCAATTTCATTCTAATAGAGTAACCAAACACAATATTTTTATTTCATAAGAATGAGTCATTCTATTATCACATTTATTCCTCTAATCTAAACGTAATAGTAAAGTGTTAATGTTACGTTTGTATTTGAGGAATGAAGGTGACAATTGAATAAATTATTCTTATATAATCAAGAAATTGTGTTTGGTTGCTTTATTTGAATGGAATGAACTATTTTTATCTCTCCCAAATTTATAAATTTTATTACTCGAGGGAGGGTATAAAATGATTCATTCTAACTGGAATAGAATGAATTAATCTAACTTTTTATTTTATTCTCTTCTCTATTCTATTTATTTATTAATTTCATTTTTTCAATTTAAACACAACGTAAGTGTCACTAACACATTTACAAAAATATTGTTATATGTAAATTTTCTCTGCAGCTTTATTTTTGTTTCAACAATATTAACACCCGTTATTAATTCGAAAATTTTGAAAAAAAGAGATGCATTACTTAACCTGGAATTCATGCCTATTGGTGTGGACTTGTTTGTTTCCGGGATTATTAATTGGATATAGGTAAAAGTAGGGTATGAACTGAGTGGTAATTCGCTTTTGACTGCGCCACAGCTAGAAGATTTAGTCCACAGAGATTTACTTTGCATGCTGGAACTAGTGCTCGATGTTCTGCTGATAGATTCAATATCTTGGGAAAGCTGAAGAATGTCAGATTACAAATATTAAGTTGTAATATACTTATGTGCCATTAAGAATGACTTAGACGGCTGGTATTGCAAAAGAAAAAATAATTATATTAAAGTAAATATGCATTAAATGATATTTTTGTAATTATTTTTTTAATAATATTGAACACATGAAACGACACTTATTACTCTTATAATATAATCTTTGCTCTAAAAATATAAGCACACTCCAAAATAAATTATAGGCAAGTGACGAATCATTTGTATTTTACCCTTAATGCTACTGGTAATATCATAGCATAATTTACGCTCTCAAAGTAATAATTGACTATGAAAGTAAAAAATTGTGACTGAAAGTAAAATTGTTGGTGGAACTAGTGCAAAGTATCATAACGACATAAATAATGATAAGTAGTATTATCAAAATAAAAATGATATTGATATAATAATAATAGTCGCTTAAAATGTCAAGTATTGTTAAAAAAAATTATAAAAGTGTCGTTAAATATATATATATTTACACTGACAATCAACATACTAAATATTATTATGGCATTATCAACCACCCTTAATAAAGGTCATAATTAAGGAAGCTGCATTATATGAATCTTGACCTTTGTTAACTTAGGGTAAAATGCAAATGGTTTGTATCGTGTATTTTGGGATCATATAATATGCATGTATAATTGGAGGAAGCATATAAATACCTGAACAAGTCTATCTTCAACAGACAAAATTCGATCCATTACCTTTGGAGTTGGCCTCCTGAGCTGCCACATTCGAAGGCATGCATTGTTTATCCTTTCTGCCGGCAATTGAAGTTCTATGGTTCTTATACATATATATATATATATTGGGGACATATAGGACATACACTAGTTATACTCTTTAAAACAAGAGTAAACAGTCAGAATTAGAAACTAAAAATAGGCATCCGCTACTAATGGTAGTGGACATTTAAAAAAAAAAAAAAATTGTCCGCTAATAATAGTAGCGGACGTATTTTTAGATTTTGGTTTAGAGCTTAGCTTTCAAATCGACGTCTACTGCTATTACTAATGAATTTTTTAAACGTCCGTTATGTTTTGAAGGGTATAGATAGTGTATACCTTATAAGGATCCATAACAAATACATGCTATGGATCACTCCCCCCTACATATATATATATAATTAATATTTTCACAAAAAAAATTGATAGTTCCACAATACCTCACTCACATGAATAGTAAGTGGGGTCACCTTCATGTGACTGAGGCCTTGTAAAATTATTAATTTTTCTTGTGAAAATATCCAATATATATATATATATAGATGATGCATAACATTATAATTTTGTAGGCATACCATACCATGTATAATGAGTGGGACAAGTAAAAAAAATGACAAAAGTATTTTAATGAAATTTCCGAAATTAAGATGTTTGAATCTATTTAATTATTTTTATAATAATAAGTAGAAGTTCATTAAACATATGTCAAAGTGTTCCATTTTCGTGCTTTATTAAAAGTGTGCGAGTACTTTTATCATTTTATTATTTTATTAATTAAACTTATGTTGTTTTATTAGTTTTGTTATGTTATGTTGTGTTTGAACTTAAAAAAATAAATTAAAAATCCATTTATAATTTTATAAAATTGAAATAAAGTTAAAATTTGATGCTTAATTTCAAATGTTAAGTTTGAAATTAAGTTGCCAAAAAGAATAATATATATATATATATATATATATATATTGTTGAAGCTTAACTAAGTTCCGAGATTTTCCCATCTACATCTATTGTTGACCAAATCAAAAACACTCAACGATTTTTTTTGTTTTCTTATACTTCTACCAGCTCTTGAACCCGCGACCTTGAATTAGTGATTTTCGACACTACCCAACCGGGCCAAGGAGAGCTAGTCACTCAACTAGTGTCGATCACAGACTCAAGTGGCAATTCTCTTTATTTTTAAAGTTCTTAAATGAAAATTCACTTTAAAAACTGAACATTTTATGTTAAATATTAAAAGGCAAAATGGGAGATAAGAGTTACCTCAGACAAGAGCGAGATAACTCACGATATCATTTTACATAATTAGATAAACTATCTCTCATGTTATGTACAATTGAGACCATGATGAGATTTGCCACATTAGTTTTGAAAGTGAACTCAATTGAGACCTTGAGTGACACATCCTAAATATATGATAGTTCTCACTTTGGAATAGAGGGAGAACTAATTTGATACACAACTGATATTAAACAAAACAACTCAAATGTATCCTCTTCACTGAATCGAACAAAACAAAAAGTTGGACTAGCTTTTTGGGCTTGGATAATGCAGTCAAAATCGATTAAGATATCCTCTATTACACTTATTATTCAATTTTCTCAATATACATTCAGCGAAATAAATATTCATTTACCGTCGCAACAAAATCGTTATAATTAACGACACAATTAAATTTTCCCAAATAACTATGCCATCAATACCGTCGCTAAAAACAATAATTTTGTTTTATTGCTAAGTGTATATTTAAAAAAATTGGAAGATTAGAGTAATGCAGGGATCCAAATCCAGTCACAACATCCCTATTTAGTTCATCCCTAAGAACAAGCGCACAAAAAGAGTGATGTTTTCCCAACAACATTGCTGATAAGTACATATTTATAGCTATTTGAAGGTAAGCTCTCCATTTGTTCCCAATCTTTTAAGTGTTTAAATTGATTAACATAAGAATGCGTATACAAGAATCACAATAAAAATGCAACTTTTTTCCTTTTGCCAGAATTAAGCCGCAGAAAACATCAGGGAGCTGGGAAATCATTAGCTACAATCCTGCATTTAGTGTACGAGGATGGCTCACTTAGCACTGCCCATATTCTTGTCACTTCTCGTAATTTGGAGAATGAGAACTAATCTAAGATAACATTTTGGAAAATACTAAAACAGACTTCAGTAAATGGCAATTGCCTCGAGAATCTAAATTATAAGTAAATGGTGATAAAAAAGAAAAGGTTGATGGTTGAGAGAAACCCAAATATTAGCCTGCATCAATGAAAATAATCATCCCAAACTAGACCTTGTCATCTCATATGCCAAGAAGCATGCTGCATTTGCAGGAACACTTCGAGCCATGGCAGGTCCAAAACCCTTGTACAAGCCTTTGACACCCTCCGAAGCCAAGATCTTTCGGAAAGCATCAATTGAGCCGGAGAATTTTGGGTTTTTGTAGTTGTCAACCTGAATGGAACTCTTCACCACATCAGTAGGGTATACAGAAATCCAGAAGGAACCTCCAGCCAAGCCTCCGGCTAACATCAGTGAGCCCCTTCCTAATTTTGATGTGTCTTGCCCTCCAGCTAGGTACTGCTTTAGGGCTTCGTAGACACCAAACATAGCGGCATTTCCTGGTATTTCACGTGCCATTGTGGGAACTAATCCCCTAAACAGACCCCTCGCACCTGCTGATCGAAGAACGTGTTTTGCCACATCCATTGGTCCGCTATACTTCACTGCAGCACCAGCCGAGCCAGTATCTGCCAGTGCACTTTGGGCTTGCAATCTGCTTTCACAGAGAATTTTGATCAGCATGTAGGTAATATGGAAGGTTTTGGCAATTGCTCCATCAATGTAACAGTGACAAATGTAAAACTCAAAGCAAGCCTGAGAGAGAGGAAAGATCAACGTGTAAATTGTAATTTTGGAACCAATCCAGTTAAGAATTTTTCAGATGAGGGCAAATAATTATCCACCGAGGGCAAATAATTATCCACCGTAGCGAACTCAACCTGCAGGACTTCTATAGATGTAAAAACTTATGTTACAAATAGTAGGTTTTATTAATGGACCTGCACTTGATCAATTCAGTTGGGCAGGCCAGGAAGGAGACAGCGACTCCAGCCCCAGCTCCACAAACAATCTGCTGGTCAATTGTAAGCGGGGCACCAGGTTGGGACCTCAGTAATGCCTCCATTTGTCCCCTAACTGAGAAGAGGACGGCATTGAAGGCTGCCACAGTAGCAAGTGGGGCACCCATACCTTTGAACAGACCACCTACGCCTTCAGCTGCTATGGTTTGTCTCACAGCATCCATTGCTCCAGAGAATTTAGGAGGCTGACCAGGTAGTGGAACTGGCTGGCTTTGAAGCTTGACCTTGATGGTATCAAAAGGGTGTCCACATATCAACTGCGCTGCTCCCCCAACAGTGCCAGCAGTTAGATCCTTGGCTACATCAACCATCTGGAAATGTAAATAAAAGAAAAATAGTTAACTTTGGCCTGTGATATAACATCATGCGTAGAGAGATCAATGTTCTTGGTTCTTCAAAACATTGATTGCTGGGTTGTGGTAAAGAAAAGTAATATTCAAGCATTTACATTTAAACTGCAGAACATAAAAGAGAGAATGAGGATGCAATTAAAGTGGTCGCTTTGGTAATTCAATCTTCTCATCACAAATTATGCTGAACTAGTAATTTTAGATAATGACTGAAATGGATTAAACTTTGAATTGGAATAAATAGGGAGAATAAGTATCACATTCTGTGGGGATGCAGAAAACATAAGAAATAATGTTGAACGCCTTGACCAATTACACGTAAATAATGCTTTCACCATTATAAGTTTGAATAATAGGATTCTGACCTCTACACAACATTTTGTGAAAATTCATAACACAACAGAAGTTATTGATGTGATAAAGCTTTGGAACCTTCCAATACTTAGAAATCCAAAAAAGAAAAGAAAAAAGAAAAGAAAAAGAGACAAGACAGCTGTGATAAGGTCCAACTAGATATGTATTTGAGTCTGCATTCAAACTGTTATGGTGGCTACGTTTAAATATCTTTCGATTTCCATAATCTAAACCATATAAAAATTCATTCTAAATTTCAATTCTCAGCTAAGTCCATAAAAACTAAGTTCTATTTTGCAAAATATAACTGTCATAATCAGGCTTTCCACTAGTATTAAGATCAAATCTCCCCAGGTAGGATTTGAACCTACGACCAGTCAGTTAATAGCCGACCGCTCTACCACTGAGCTACTTTGCCCGGAATCAATGAATTGAATCATAATGGAATTCATATTAAGATTAGAGTATACTATAGGCTTATCATATAAATTCTGTTCAGATTAGCGTACATGCCGGACTAAAGTGAGGTCCTGAGGAGGTAGCTTGTAAATGAGAGCAAAACACCTTCCCATCATTATTATCTCTGTGATAGAAAGTTTACCTCAAGGAGAGTTCATGGGATGCAATCCTTTTTTAAGTTCAAATGTAACATTCAACATTTCACGGGCAAATGACAATAAGTTCACTTAGAATAGAAAATCATTGGCCAGAAAATACATCAGAAACATTAGGATAAAAATCGCAGCTGCTTATAATGACAAAGTTGAAGTGTGTCATATAAATATGACAACAATATAAATAAATTTGCTTTGTATTGCTAGTTCTGTATCATTAAAAGAAAGAAATAAAAGGGAAAAAAAGGCAATGAAGACAAAACAAAGAAATGTCTCAGATGATTGTAATAAAATACAGGAAAGGAAGGGAGCAATGGGAAAATAATAGGATTAAGACATTGCAGCGAGAAGGAGAAAAATGAATTTGACGAGGTTGGACAAACTGTTTACTTTATTCTTATCATTATTTACAGCTTTCATTGTTCATACCTATACAATATTCATTTCCAAAAACTCAAAAGTCATTGTACGAGGAAGCCTCCACATAAAAGCATCAATAACTTTACAAGTAATGACTTAGTAAACCATACGTTATCAACTAGACATATTAACAGAAAACCCTTCGCAGAGCAGAATATATAGCAGGAATCTTAAAATATATAGTATGACTCGCTAAAAGCAACTCAAAAGCTTACATACGTAAATATACAACATATTTTTACCTGTGTGTCTTCACAGAATAATAGTGTTGTATCTTACATCTTTAGGCGTGATCCCAGATTCATCATGCAGGTTCAACTGTCACAAACTTCTGGCTCTGGGATTGGTGTTTATCACTACTATATACAAATGGACGGAAATGCAATTATGCCCCAACCTTTTTTAGTATGATTCTTCTAAACAAAAGACTTGAAGTGCACATGTCAAGTTAGTTTAATTCTCTTGCTGCTGTCTTCTATTTTGCTCTTTATACATAAGAAAGAACAAAACTTTTTAGCAAGCTTTATATGCCAACCTAGTATTTTGGGAAACTATAATAAGAACAGAGTTGTACCCTGAAAATCAAAACCAGTTGTGCACAATGGGCAGTAGAACTAAGTTCTATCCAACTGATCAAATGAGTCAATTGACCAACAAACAAAGAATAGGAGAGTTGTGTCTAAACTACTACTATAAGATAAGTAACTCTCAAAATCTAGTTACATTTGCATTTGCCTTTTATAGATGAGTGCATACTATGACACACCAAGCAATCCATTTATGCAGGAGCAAAGTGAAGCCCCTGTATAACCAAATGATTGTATTCTAAACTCCAAACTATATTTAAAAATTCATGGGCAAGTCTCTCCTCTAGTTGCAATGCTCTCCAAGTTCTACTACATCAATTACACAACACATTCAAGAATAAATATTAAGCCTTTAAATCACAAGACACAAGGCACTGCGAGAAATTAGAATTAAAGAGAGGCCAATTCAAAATTCAATTCTCTCTTCTAAATAACTTTAAAAATTCTGCTTACCTCCTTACAATTAAAACCTATTTCAGACATGCACACCAATACACAACTTCAACAATATATGTATATGTGTACAACTGATTGATAATAATTCCATTGAACCCGAAAAGTGAGAGATATATAAAACTTCACAGAAACAATGAATCTTACCCTGTTTGATTTTTTATAAAACCAGCTCCAAAATTGTAAAGTTAGGGAGCCAAACCAAATCGAACGGCTCCTTGAAGAATTCAACAGGATGTGATCTAATATAACATAAGATATAAAAACCCAAGTCAGGTTCGTATTAACCAGTGGCAATTGTGAACCTAAGCAAGCCAAGAAATATGCGGTTGGTAGATTAGATCCAATAGGGAATCAATCAGAAAAAAAAAAACAATCGGTAATATATGAAAATATAGATAGGAGAGTCAGAGCCACATAAGAGAGTTGGGTTAGGACAAGAATTGGGGGTGTGGTTGGTCGGGATTGAGTGGATTTCAGACTCACCCAATATATATTATATACACTCACTTTGTTTGTGGGAGTGAGTCGAATTAGAGGCCAGAGATGAGGATACGATTTGTGTGCTTGTCTCGGCCTCTCTCTGGCGATTAAAAACTAGCAGTATATATATATAGAGAGAGAGTCAGTTCCCGGAAACGGTGGAATAGAGGAGAGTGATTCCAAGAATGTGTGTCAATGTCACCGAAACAGTTTGCTCCTCCTCTCACATGAGGATGGGCCCCGCGTTGTGGTACGGATCTCAACACGCGTGACCCCACCCTCATATGAGAGGGAGAGCATACTATTCATCTTGTCCTAAGTGCATAGAATAATTTTTCTTAAACAAAACTAAATGCAAAATGAAACCTTACGTCCATTTGACTTACTATTAAAAATAGAACTTGACACGAATTTTTATATTAAATTTATTTTTATATTTTATATTTTATTTTGTTATTAATTTTTGTCAATTCATAATTTTCCTATTCTCTTACTTTCAAAAAAAAAAAGAAAAGGAAAATGTCTTAAAAGTATTTTTCATTTTGAATTCATTATTAACGCTAGGGGCGAATATGATGTGAATTCATTACTAACGGTAGGGGCGAATATGATGGGAGTTGATACAGTTGTGAATAGAAAAAACACATATTTGAATATCTTTTGGTGCGATTGCTAAAATTAGAAATTATAATATGAAATTGTTTGAATTAGTGTGAAGTGACATTTAAGAGTACGATATGGTACAAAACTTTGAAAATCAGTTATTTTTTAAAAGACATTTCACATGTTAACGATTTTACCCACTCGTCAAATCACCGAACAATGAGCAATAAACTTATACAGGGACCAAATAGTGATAACACCAAAAGTTTAATGGTTTGGGTCGTCAGGAGATAACTCTAGTATAAAAATCAATACATGACAAAAGCGCTAACAATAAAGGAATAAGCTTAGTGCTGTAAATTAATTGTGTGTACCTTTGTCTTATAATGTAACCTTATTTATAGTAATTTTCATCGCTCGACAAAAGAACACCCAAAGTTGATTGGGAATGGGAATCCAATCTGAGTTCTTTTAGGAATTAGATCCTTATCAGTGGATAAGATCTCCTTTTCTTAAATATAGGAAACCAAATAAAACAAGAAGTCATAGGTCAACTAGACTTTGACTCTCCTAAAAGGTCAAGTCACCCTATAACCATCTTGTTGTCTGAGCCACATGACTCTTATAAACCCTAGGCCTAAACAACGGGCTTCGATTATGGGGCCCAAATAATCATACCCAAAAATTGCCCCCAACTCCCCTGTTATAAAAATTTTATAATAGGGGAGTAAAGAAATATAAATTAATCTTCATAATAGTCATCCGAAATTAAATATCCGGATTATTCAAATAAATGAAATAAAAAGAGCATTTCTTTAATATTAATCTATCAACTTGAAGCAGAGACTAACCCAAACTAGGCATAAAAGAGAGAAACCTTTTAGTATTCTCATTAAATACCCCGTAATTCGGTCCATATGCACATCATTGTCATGCACAATCTTTTAAGACATTAACTAATCGGAGCGTGCTTAGCTTGGATGGGAATCAAGGAATTATGGCTTGGGTAGATCCGATTCAAGTTCTAGTTAGGTAAGTTACGAGGGCGAGGGCTTAATAGATTGATTCAAGAGATTTGGACTGACCAAAATTTAAGAGAATTAACTAAAAAAGTTGATCTAAAGTTAGTCTACTTGGTTCAAGCAAGCCTAAGCCCAAATTAAGCAAGTCAAAACAAGTCAGCAAGCAGCAGCAACGCCCTCTTAAAGCACCGCAACACCATAAAATTCGAGACCAGGTTTTGTGCCAGCGTCGCAACGCTATCTCTACCGAGACTCAGCGCCGCAGTTAATGTTTTCAGACCCTGACCGGTCATCAAACCGAAATGGGTACCAGGTGGATGGATCATTGGTTCCACCAATGGTCGAACCGTTATTGAACCGGTGATGTTATAAATATATAAAATATATATTATTAATAATTAATAAAATTTTAAAACATATAATTTTTTGTAAGCTAAAATATAATTAAAGTATGTTATAATATTACTAAAAATATCTAATTTTAAAAATAAATTTTTTTTATTCAAAAAATATATTAAAAAATACTTTAAAACTGGTTCAACTAATTGATTTTACCAGCTGTACCAGCAGTCAAACAATTTTTGACCAAATCAATTGAACTGGTCCAAACCGGATCTAACGTTGAACCGGGTCCTCGTTCAATTAGCCGGTTCGGTGGCCGTAGGGCCACAATCAAGTGCCGCAATGCCACTATGACGAAGCGACATGCATGAATTCTTTTATTTTCAGTATAATTAATGTTTAATTAGGGTTTTGTTTCCTACTTTAATTAAGATTATTATGTAATTTAAGTTCCTTTTGTTATTAGAAATAGGGATTCTAGAATTATCTTTAAAGTAGTATAAATAGAGATTAAGAGAGTTGATGTAAACATAACAGTGTTTTTTTCAGATTAATCAAATTCTTGTCATTTTTTGGTTATTTAAGAATTTTTAAGCAGTTATTAGTTTTTCTTGATATTCAATCTGACTTATCATTTAACAATCCATAGTTGGGTGTGACGTCTTCTATCTGTACCATGGTTCTTGTCTCTTTATAGACAAAGGGTTGAGGTTTCCATTCAACACAAGATTCATTGCACAAGCAATTGTACCAAGGTTCTTGCTTCCATATAAGTGAATGGTAGAGGTCTCATATGTGTTCTATCAATATGATTTTGCTAGAAACAATCTAGGCAACGTCCACTTCATGTAAGCGTGCCGTTGAGCTTATCAGTTGGCATCAAAGCTATGTTCATCTAGTGGGTTATCTATCATTACTTTCCTTGTTTGATTATTATTATTATTATTTTATATATATATATATATATATATATATATATATATATATATATATATATATATATATATATAGTTGTCATCAATTACTTGTAGGTTCACAATCTAAAGCCTTTAATCAAGCTACAATCCGTGAAGATCAAGGAATTTCAACTAGTAAATTAAAAAAAAATCGCTAGCCTAACAAGTTTTCCCAAAAAATTTAGAAGGTTTATAAGTAGCAAAGTCAAAATTTTCGCTAGCCAAACATGCTTTCCCGAAATTTTAAAGGCATACGAGGAGTCAAAGTACAATCTAAGGCTGGCAAACCTGAACCTTGTTAGTAACTTATAAATATTTAATAATTTAATAACTACAATTATCTTCTCAAAATTTTAATTAAATATCTATCTATTTAATAATATAATAAACTATGATTTATGTCATTTATGTTTCGTACGAGATTGGTGAGCTTGTAATTTATATTTGACAAATATATAATGAAATTGAATTGCGATTTAGGTAGAAGTCTAATAGATAAGATAAAAAAAAAATAGAGTGAAATATTTTTTAAATAAGATAAAATAAATTCAATTTTTTTTAACAACACATAACTATACTTAATCTTATTTTTTATTATAAAAAAATAATTAATTAAATATTGAACAAATCCACACCTTGGCATGAAAAAAGAATCCTCCTCCTCGATATATAGAAGAGGAGAGAGAATTTTATAGTCAATATTATTTGCGCTTATTTGTAAAGGTATTAAAGGGGGCACTTGAAAAATGAGTGAATTAATTGGGACTCCCATTAATTAAAGGTTGCAGATATACTTAGTATTATCTGACAATTTAGTATTAGAGTTGGGGGTAAGTATGCATAAAGACCGGAGGACTAAGCTGGCTGATCCTTGGGACTGATATTAGATAGGCCTAGACTCGTTCGGTAGCCTTGTTATTTTATTGTTATTGATAAGTTCTCGTTGAATTGATCTAAAAACTTTGATTTGTTTGGTGAATTCAGAAAGAACCTATAAGAAAGAATAATTGAGTGGAAAAGGCAAGAGTGATGAGATTATTTAAAGGTAAAAGGCAATAGAGTGATACACGAGTGATTCAATTATTGAGCAAAACACGTAAGGGAGTGGTGATGAGATTTTTATCTACTAACCCTTATGTTGGGGCAAACATGTTTGACATGAAGGATAGAGGCATATTTGGAGAGACCTCATCAACAGAGGAGCCAAAGGTGGATTCCAAGTTGGAGATGGATGCCATTAAAAGGGAGTTACGGAGATTATTTAAGAAGTTGGACCAGATAGATGATAGATTTAAGAAGGTGGAAAGTGTTCAAAAGGAGCAATAACAAATTCTTACGGGTCTTTAAGGAAGGGAGAAGGCACGATAGAGGGAGGCCAGGGATGAGGAAGAGGAGTCTTATAGAGGTAGGATTAGTGAAGATGAAGAGTTTGGTCCTGATATATGAATGAGACATGAAAGTAAGGGATAGAGGGGATAGGAATCGTGAAGATAATGACTAGGGTAATATTAATATGAAGATTCTATCTTTTCAAGGAAGGAGCGATCCTGAGGCATATTTATAATAGGAAAAGAAGGTGGAGTGAATGTTTGACTGCCATAACTATTCAGAGTGTAAAAAAGTTCAGTTTGCAGCCACTGATTTTACTTACTATGCCATTACTTGGTGGAATCAAATGAAGATTAGCATTCAAAGATGTGGATAACGACCGATTAAGACTTAGGAGGATATAAAAGTTGTGATGAAGAAGCAGTTCTAAACCACTACTACCGCGACATATTTAGGAGTTTGCAGAGTCTCAAACAAGGTAGTCGGAGCATGGAAGATTATCACAAGGAGATGGAGGTGATGATGGCTAAGGCTAATGTGGTGGAGGACCACGAGGCGACAATGACAAGATTTTTTGCGAGTTTAAATTGGGAGATTATAGATTTGGTGGAGTGTCAACATTATGTAAAGCTAGTAGATATGGCACACATGACTATCAAGACTAAGAAACAGCTCAAGAGGAGAGGTGGCCAATGATCAATTTCCACCATGGGTTCATCTTGGAAGCCCAATGTGATGAAGAAAGGTGAAAATCCAACCACAAGCAAACCCAAAGTAGAGCCAAAGCAGGAAACAACTAACTGTGGAAACCAAGGTAAAACTTATCCATCATCTAATAGAATTCGTGATATTAGATACTTTAAATGCCAAGGCAGGGGTCGTATTCTGTGTCAGTGTTCGAATCGAAGGACTATGATATTACTTGATAATGGTGAGGTGGAGACCAAGGAGGAGGATAACGATGCAAATTCTATGCCACCATTAAAGGAGGCTGATGATGATAAAGAGTTTGCTATTTTCAGATCAATGACGGTTATTAGGAGAGCTCTTAGTGCACAAGTAAAGGAAGATATCATGGAGCAACAGGAAAATCTCTTTCACACTAGGTGTCTTATTAATGGTAAGATATGTTGTGTGGTGATTGATGGTGGGAGTTGCACCAATGTTGCTGGTACTAATATAGTGGAGAAGTTAGGGCTGCCTATAACCAAACATCCCCAGTCTTATAGATTGTAATGGCTCAATGACAGTGATGAAGTAAATGTGACTAAACAGGTATTGGTTCCATTCAACATTGGTAGATATATGGATAAGTTGAAGTGCGATGTGGTTCTAATGCAAGCAGGGCACTTATTATTTGGGAGGCCATGGCAGTTTGATAGGCGCATGAAGTATAATGGCTTTATGAATCAATACTCATTTGCTCACAATCAAAGATCAGTTACTCTTTGTCACATGATGTCAAAATAAGTGCATGAAGATCAATTGTATTTACAAAAAAGATTATGTACAAAAATGAGAAAGTGAAGAAAGAAATATAAATGAGGGAAAAAATAAGAGAGAAAAAGAGAAAGTTGAGAAAAAAGAATAGAGTGAGAGAAAAGATGAGAATGAGAGAAAAATAAATATATATGCAAAAGAGAGTTTTGTATTCTAAATAGCTGACGATTGTACTTTTGTACAAGGAGACATTTTTAAATATTAACGTGACTAACTCTTCTTTGCCTAGTGTTGTTGCATATCTTTTGCAGGACTATGGTAATGTGTTTCTCGAGGATCTACCAAAGGGTTTACCACATATTCGGGGAATAAAGCATCAAATTGATTTAGCGTCCGGTGCTCCCATTCCGATTCAACCAGTGTATAGGAGCAATCCTGAGGAGATGAATGAGTTACAAAAGCAGGTTAATGAGTTAATGAAGAAGGGGTTCATTCGAGAGAGCATGAGTCCATATATAGTTCGGTGATTCTAGTACCTAAGAAAGATGGGAAGTGGCGTACATGCATCGATTGTTGAGCGATAAATAATATCACTATAAAGTATCGACACCCTATTCCTCGCTTCGATGACATGTTAGATGAATTTCATGGTTCATGTATATTCTCAAAAATTGATTTCAAAAGTGGGCATCATCAAATTAGGATGAAAGAAGGTGAATAATGAAAAACTATTTTTAATATGGTTTATATGAGTGGTTAGTTTTGCCTTTTGGATTAATTAATGCACCTAGCACTTTCATGAGATTAATGAACCATGTTTTACGATCTTTCATTGATTTTTTTTTATAGTCTACTTTGATGATATCTTGGTTTATAGCAAAAACTTAGACGATCATGTAGTACATTTAAAATCTGTTTTAGATGTGCTTAGGAAAGGGAAGTTATTTGCTAATATGGCTAAATGCAAGTTTTTTATGGACAAAATTGTTTTCCTGGGCTTGTTGTTAGTCCACAGGGAGTAAAAGTTAACAAAGAAAAGATACGTGCAATTCAAGAATGGCGTAGTCCTACGAATGTGAGCCAAGTTCATAGTTTCTATAGACTCGCGAGTTTTTATAGGCACTTTATGAATGATTTCAACAGCATCACGACACCACTTACTGAAGTAATATAGAAAAGTGTTGGGTTTAAGCAAGGAAATGAGCAAGAGAAAGCGGGGAGATGAGCAATAGAAAGTGTTTCAATTAATTAAAAAGAAATTAACTAATTTTCCTTTACTTGTTTTACCTAATTTTACTAAAACCTTCGAAATTGAATGTGATGCATTAGGTATGGGAATAAGAGCGGTAATGATGTAAGAAGGAATACCTATTATATACTTTAGTGAGAAGTTGAGTGGGGTAGTGTTGAACTATCCTACTTATGATAAGGTGTTGTACACATTGGTTCGAGCGCTAGAAACACGACAGCACTACCTATGGCCAAAAAAGTTTTTGATACATACGGACCATGAGTTTTTGAAGCACTTGAAGGGTCAACATAAGTTGAATAAGAGAAATGCGTTGTGGATGGAGTTCATTGGGACATTTCCATGTCATCTAGTATAAACAAGGAAAAGAAAATATCGTTGTAGATGTTCTTTCTCGAAGGTATGTGTTATTATCTACTATTGATGTAAAATTACTTGGGTTTGAGTAAATTAAGGAATTATGTGCATTAGACCATGATTTTTATGAAGAGTTTAAATCTTGTGAAAAGAATGTAATAGATAAGTAGTATAAGCATGATGGGTATTTATTTCGTGAAATAAATTATGCATATCTGTTTGTTCTTTGCGTGAGTTGTTGATTAAAGAATCGCATGGAGGGGTTTAATGGGGCATTTTGGAGTGGTTAAAACTTTAGCGATTTTACAAGAACATTTTTACTGGCCACATATGAAATGGGATGTAGAGAGAATTTGTGATAGATGTGTTACGTGTCGTCAAGCTAAATCTTGTGTGCAACTCCATGAATTATATACACCATTACATATTCTTAGTGAATCGTGGATTGATATTTCTATGGATTTTATGTTGGGTTTACCTAGGTCTATAAGTGGTCACGATTTTATTTTTGTGGTCGTGGATAGATTTTCTAAGATGACACATTTTATTTCATGTCACAAAACTGTTGATACATCCCATGTTGCTGATTTATTCTTTAGAGAGATTGTTTGATTGAATGGCATGCCTAAGACAATTGTTTTTGATAGGAATACTAAGTTCTTGAGTTACTTTTAGAAGACTTTTTGGTGTAAGTTAGGTACTAAATTGTTGTCTTCTACTACTTGTCATCTATAAACTGATGGTCAAATGGAAGTAGTTAATAGGACTTATCATCATTGTTAAGGACTGTGATTAAAAAGAATATCAAATATTAGGAAGAGTGTTTACCACATGTTGAGTTTGCTTATAATAGATTTGTTCATTCTGCTACTAATTTTTCGCCATTCGAAATTGTATATGGTTTTAATCCTTTAACACTGTTGGATTTATCACTTTTACCTATTTCTAACTATACTAATTTGGATGGAAAGAAAAAAAAGGCTAATTTTGTTAAGTAGATACATGAGAAAGCTAGACTCAACATCGAAAGGAGGACGGAACAATACGCCAAGCAAGCTAATAAGGGTCGTAAGTAGTTGATCTTTGAGCCGAGAGATTATGTATGGTTACATATGAGGAAAAAGAGATTTCCACCTCAAAGGCGTTCTAAATTGCTTCCAAGGGGAGATGGTCATTTTCAAGTTTTCGAGCGCATCAATGACAGTGGCTACAAACTAGACTTACTAGGTGAGTATAATTTTAGTGCTACATTCAAAGTTTCTAGTCTAAATTCATTTGATGCGGCCGATGATTTGAGGATAAATCCTTCTCAAGAGAAAAAGAATGATGGGGACATGCTTAGCTTAGATGAGAATCGATGAATTAAATCTTGGGCAGATTCGATTCAAGTTCTAGTTGGGCCAGTTACGAGGGTGAGAGCTAAAAGATTCTAGGAATGGCTTAATAGATTGATTCAAGAGATTTAGGCTGACCAAAATTCAAGGGGATTAATTAAGGAAGTTGATCTAAAGTTAGTCTACTTGGTTCAAGTAAGCCCAAGACCAAATCAAGTAAGTCAAAGCAAGCCAGCAAGTAACAGCAGCGCTGCAGCACCCTTCTGGAGTGCCGCAGTGCCATAGCACCCGAGACTAGGTTTTGTGCTAGCGTCGCAGTGCCTTTAAGCAGCGCCATAATGCTATCTCTACCGAGACTCAGCCTCATAGCGCCAGAATTAAGCGCCACAGCGTCACTGTGACGAAGCAACATGCGAGAATTCTTTTTATTTTCAATATAATTAATGTTTAAATAGGGTTTTGTTTCCTACTTTAATTAGGATTATTATGTAATTTAAGTTCTTTTTTTTATATATATTAGAATTAGGGATTTTAGAATTGTCTTTAAACTCGTATAAAAAGAGATCATGAGAGCTGATGTAAACATAACAATATTTTTTCAGATTAATCAAATTCTTATGAGTTTTTTTCTCATCTTTTGGTTCTTTAAAAATTTATAAGCTGATTTTAGTTTTTCTTGAGATTCAATCTTGACTTATCATTTAACAAATCATAGTTGGGTGTGGCTTCTTTTATCTATACCAAGGTTCTTGTCTCTTTATAGACAAAAGGTTGAGGTTTCCATTCAACGCAAGATTCACTGCACAAATAATTGTACCAAGGTTCTCGCTTACATATAAGAGAAGAGTTGAGTCATTGCATGTGTTCCATCAATACGACTTTGCTAGAAAAGATCCGAGTAGCGTCCACTTTATGCAAGCGTGTCATGGAGCTTATCACTAACCTAGACAAAACGGTTTGGAATGTTATGGTTGTCTCCACCAATATCGTCAAATCTAAAGTACTTCAACCTTTTAAATCAAACAAGAGAAGACTTTACCATTCTCAGATTCCTTACGCAATAGTTAAACCAAGAAAAAGAAAGAGAGAACTAGGTTCACCGTTGTCTTAAAAAACACAAGTCTTCTCTTGTTCTCACTTTCAGTCTGTTAACATGGCATCTCAAGGACCATTGTCTCCCAAGGAACTTCCTTCATCTCAACCTCCCTACAAGGATGAATTTTCAGAAATCCTCTTGCAAAAGTCCTTTTTAACCAGAGGAAAATAGGACGCCTTTATAGACAACACCACTGTCATAAAAAAAAAACAGAGAAATCCCTTGCCAATGAACCCATCAAAAATCCTATAGTCCTACCTACTCAAAGCCCTAAATAAAGCAGAAGAGTTAGAGATGATAGTGAAAAAGAGGTAGGAATCTGAGAAATCCTTTATCAAAGCACACAACCTATCTTCAGTAACCGAGGCTCGCATTCCCCTGATCTTAGATCAATTTCAAGTACCTAGCAAATACGACCTCAAAGTGCCCACCCTTGGTGAGAAAATTTTATGGCGACCCGAAGGAAAGTGGGTGATGATTCCAATTAATCTATGTCTTAAGGTATAGGGTTCACTTCCCCCTCTATGAATTTATCTCTTCATTCATTTCCTTTGTCGACTTCAGCTTCGCCCAACTAGTACTGAATATTTATGTCTATCTTGTTTTCTTTATCACTTTATATAAAGAGAACAACATCAACCCCTCTCCAGACTTTCTCTTTAAAATGTTCAACCTTGGCCAATCCAAGGAAGTCGGGTTCAAATAATTAAACAAGAAACTGAAAAGATCGGTTTAGATGGATTCCCCATCAAGCAACAAGGGATGGCACTCATTCTGGGTGTACATCTCAAGAAGCAATACCCACTTGATCCCCCACTAGGGTGAACCCATATATGAATTCTTCAAGTTCTATTATATTCATTAAGAGAGGCTCAAAGAATTCAACACTCTTTTATAAGAAAATAACAAAATCTTTTTGGCAACTAGAACTCCTGTATAGCCAAAAATGGCTTTTTTCCCATGGATATAAGTATAAAATATTCATGAATTACCATCAACTTAGATAGATACTTACCCTGTCTTGTTTGTTTATGCAGTGACTATCTTCAAACCACAATCGACCATAGAAATTCGAAGAGTCACCAATAGCAGTTGAGCCCTTCCAAGCCATCTCGATATCCTATCCTCCCCCATCCTCAAAAAATGCCCTTGAAATGACTAACGAAGAAAACAAGACCAAGCTAAATAAGAACAAAAAGAGAAGCAGCTGGCTGGTTAAGAAATACCCAGTTGAATCCCACTCCCCTTTGAAGACAACATTCCCTATTCTCCTCTAACTTCCCTCTTATCTCACCAAAGCCCCAATCACCTGTACCGTCATCAACAATGATCCATCCTCTTAAGCCATCTAAAAAGGAGTTGTGCTTCATAAAAGGCCAATGGAAAATGAAAAGATCCTAAAGGTCATACCACAACCTAAGAAATCTAAACTAAATAAAGCCAAAGCACCAAACCAAGAAGGCTCAGAATCTCCCAGACATGTCATATACGTCCCAATCTATTGGGTTCCTTCTTATACTTCGTTATGGAAGGAACCACCAGTAGATTAATTCCCCCTTGACCTAATTAATGTGTTCAACTTTCTTACCAATGACCGAAGGTTTGAAAGGAAAGGTTGGTCCGCCCTTGTAGCCAAAAAGCTCCATCCATCCATCCATTCATACCTCCATCTTCTAGTTTCTTAAATTCCACTTTCGGTTGATGGATCAAACAATTGACATTCTAGAGGAGAAGAACTGTTAACTAGTCGAGGCTGATAAATAGAAAGAAGAAGTTGAAGTTGCCTGGAAGGAAGTACTCTGACTCTTTCCCAAGAGAACTAGAGTCAATCAAGTAGACTGGCCTCACTAGAAGAAGAAAAAAAAATGCTTAAAGTGGACAACATCAGAGCTATATGAAAAAAAACATTTAATGGCAACCTAGAGAGTTTGAGTTAACTGATACGATCAAGAACCGAGGGCAAAACCTTAAGAATCTGGAAGAAGTTTTATAGAAGCATTTGAAGGATAAGTTGGTTTTGATCAAAACGGTCCGCGACCTTGAAGCTAGAGTAAGATCACTCCAAAATCAAGTTCTTGCTTCGAAAGAGAAGGGGTGATGCTCGTTGGGTACAAGGCTTCGAAAGAACTTACGAAAATAATACTAATTGAGTACAATTAAGGGAACCTGTATGCCAATAGTAATATCAAGTCATCCGATACTAACCCTGTCTCCCTCGGATTCTCTGAATATGAGGGCGAAGAAGAGGAAGAAATTGTTACACAGGTCGACGTTGAGACCATCAAGGCTGAAATAGAGGCTTAAAAGGTTGAAGTAGAGACTTAAAATCTTGAAACCCTAACGATCAATATTCTGACCTCTAAAGTCAAAAATCAAATGGAACAAACCTAATTGCCTATGAATGAATCAACGTTCCACCCATTTTTGTGTTATTACTTGATGATTGAAAATTTTTGACGTTTATTAATGTACTTTTGTTATTGAATGGCAACTAACTCAATAATAAATAAAATTTATTAATACTCTAGAAACAAAACTCAAACTCTAAAAATAAAAAGGAAATATAATAATTGGAAAACATATCTACTGATAGAATTTTTGAAGATGGGTTGCATGCCATGTATTTTTTAATTCCACACCATCCATAGTTCAAAGTCTATAAGTCCTAGGCTTCGAGACTTCAATGACTTCATACGGGCCTTCCTAATTAGGCACAAGCTTCCTACAATTTTGAGAAGTCGAAGCATCAGCTTCTCGAAGGATAAAGTTACCATCAACAATCGTCTTTGTTTCATCTTTTGGTTATAGTGTCGAGCCATCTTCTACTGATAAACCACCAACCTTAAACTATAGTATCATGAACCTCATTTAATAAATCCAAGTTAAGACGAAGTCCTTCGCCATTTTATAAGTCCTTGAATTGACTGATCTGAAGAAAAGGTAAACCAATTTCTACCAGGATAACGGCACTGGTACTATAAGCTAGCCAAAAGGGAGAATCTACCATAGTACTTCGAGGGGTGGTTCGATATGACCACAGGACACTACATAACTTATTGGGCCATCTTTCTTTAGCTTCATCCAACCTCCTCTCATTCCCGTTTAATAAGGTCTGGTTCGTCACCTCCACCTGCTCGTTCGACTATGGATGGCCACCAAGAACTTTCGATGCTATATATTGAGATCACTAAGGAATGCTTTAAACTTGGTCCTAACAAACTGGAGGCCATTGCTAGATACTATCACCACCAAAATACCGAATAGGAACACTACTGACTCTTAAAAATTGAGAACAATCACGAACAGTAATCTTTTGAAGGAATTTGGCTTCAACCCACTTTGTTATATAATCAATCACCACTACTATATAAGCCAACTGACCCTTCGCCTACGGTAGAGGCCCTAGATTATTGATTTTATACACTATAAATGGGATCGGGGATAAGATTAATAAAAGCTCCTTGGAAGGTTGATGAGGGACAAAGCAATTGAGGTAGCATTTCACACACTTTTAAAAATAATCCTTGGCATCTTGATATATAGTCGGCCAATAATAACCTTGTCTCATCAACTTATATGCTAATAACTTAGCATCTATATAATTCTCGCAGATGTCTTTGTGCACCTCCTAAAGAACATAAGATGCTTCCGAAGGAATAAGGCACTTCAGTAAGGGGAAAGAATAAGCACGCCAATACATATCTCCATTGATTAGGAAAAAATAAAAACTCAAGTGCTTAATCTTCTTTGCTAACACCTGATTCGAAGGCAACTTTCCTTCACTAAGATAATCAAAGTAAGGAGTGAGCCAACAATTAAAGCCTTTAATCTCCATCACCAATTTTTTCACTATACTAGGTTCACTTAATACCACATTGGTCATAACTAATTTCAACAGAGGATCAATGACCATATTATTCGCTTGATCAACTCTCTAAAGGGAATAAGAAACAAAATTTTGAAGATAAGACTGAACCTCGTCAAACAGATACGTTATCATTTGCGACCTTAAAGCCTTATACTTTCCTTGAATTTGCTTCACCACCAACTGAGAGTCATTGAAGATGATAAGGTGACGGACCTTAAGGCTCTAAGTTAGTCATAAACCAACTAATATCACCTCATATTCAACTTCATTATTTATCTCCTTAAATCATAATCGAATAGCCTATCATACCTTAAACCCTCCAAGACTGGTAAGGATGATCTCAGCCTCGTTCACGCTTGGTGTTGAAGACCTACTAACATAAAAAGTCCATGATGCTTAAGTTGATGGCCATACAGTCATAATACAAACTTCTGATCTAGATTTGGACATTACATTAACTTTGATAAACGAACATTCAATCATGAAATCTGTCAAAGCCTATGCCTTGATGGCGATATGAGGCCGATACTCTAGAAAAAACTGATTAAGCTTAATTACCCAAGTTACTAGTTGATTTGAAACATGTGACTTATGTAGAACTTTTTTTAAGGGCTAATCTGTACATATAACAATCAGCTAACCCTGAAAATAGTGCAATTTTTTTTAAAACCAAGCTTTCACGGGTACAAGTTCATCTCCCTTTAATCCTTCACGTTCTTATTCAAATTCACCGATTAGATTCCACAGATCAATGTTAGCTCCCCAAGTGTTGAGCCTCTAGAGGTGATCCACCAAGAGATCTATGAATTAAAGAAGTAGATCTTGGTTTCTTTAAACCATAGGTGGCTAACCCTAATTCTCTCTCTCTCTCTCTCTCTAACTCCTTAGATGTAGAGAATTATGGAGTACTCTCTCTAATATAATGAAAGAGTGTATAACCTTGATCTATGATGAGACTCCTCTTATTTATAGATCTAGTCAACTCTCCTAAACTATTTAGGATTAGGGTTTTAATTTAATTCCCAATTTAATTAGGAACTAAATTAATTAATTACAATTCCTAAACCATTTAAGAATCTAATTATTTAATAATGAGAGTACTTCTTATTAATTAATTACTAAACCATTTAGTAACTTAATTAATTATTATAATTATAATTCCTAAACTATTTAGGAACTTAATTATTTACTAATAATAATATTACTACTTATTAATTAATTACTAAACCATTTAGTAACTTAATTAATTATTGTAATTATAATTCCTAAACTATTTATGAACTTAATTATTTAATAATAATATTACTACTTATTAATTAATTCCTAAACCATTTAGGAACTAAATAATAATACTAGTAATAATAATAATAAGACTCCTCTTATTAATTTATAATTAGTATTTCTAAAATACTAAATTATAAATATTAAGCTATTTAATTTATTCTATCACCATAGTATAAATTAAATATACTTAATTTATTATTACAATTATGCCATTCACTTCTAAAATAAATATTACTCTTTTGTGGTGTGATCCTTTAGGTTCTCCATATTAAACCGGTTGTATAATAAATAAATTAGAACAATTCTAATTCATTTATTACGAATTAACTCTTTAATTGAGAATAAATAATTATTCCACAATAAGGGTAAGCCCCCTTAGCGATTAGTCGACTTTTCAGATAATATAGATTTCAACATTTGATCGTAAAAGAACCTTTCAACAAATAGTTACCGTACAATTCAATCCTTCTACCATACAATGTCCCAATCAAATATAAGACAAGGATCTCTACTAAGCACCTACATACTTACTTTAGTGTCTCTACACAAATGATTATGAGAGCAATCATCCTCTTCATAAGAGCAAACATAGTATGTACCAATCTATCCGGATCTACTAATCCCCTTTTTAGTGATCCAACGATTAGGAACAATTTTAGTTTTGAGTTATCTTGAATTTAGATCTCATTAGCATGATCCTCATCATTGTTCTAAAAGCATTGCTCGAAAAATATGGGTTTATCCATTTGATTAATTCAAGTAATTAATCATGAATAAAGAAATGCCTTAATTCTTTTATTAATAAATGAACAAGATTACAAAGTATATGCTTATCACATCAAATGTAATTGGCTTGAGAGCATATTACCTTCAAGTTTGACAGATCGAGACATAAATTGTCGAAGAATGGTGATCTGACCTATCACCAAATGTCCTTTGAAGACTGTAGGGACTTCATGTCTAAGATGACCTTAATTTTTTGTGGACTTACTTTTATCCCGTGCTTGGTGACTAGATTCCCTAAAACTTACCTACTCCGAGCTCAAACATGAACTTAGTGGGATTTAGGAACATTTTACGGTCCTGAATAGTCTGAAAGCACTCCTCTAAGTCATCAAGATGATTCCAAACTATAGTGCTTTTGATGGTCATGTCGTCCATATAAACCTCCATATTCCTACCAATATGCCTTCGAAATATCTTATTCACCTTCTTTTGATAAGTTGCACATACATTAATTAGTCCCAAAGGCATATTCTTGTACGCATTAATTGCCCTAAGAGTAATGTTGTTGTTATTGTTCATCAAAGTTAAAAAAAACTCTATATTTAGCCGACTCAATTTTTAAAACCCAAATATTTGACCGACTAATAACTCACTTGTCCAAAATCAGATCTAGCTCATCTTAGGACAAGAACTTCACCATACTGTAAACTTCCAAAATTCGAGAGGTATTAATTTTTGAAACTAGTTAGCTATCCTGAAATAATGACAAAAAATTTGGACATATTACATTTTCAGATTTTTCGGTAGTTGGACTGTTTTGGTAGAAAAATAGTCAAAAATTGAAACCTTAATATTTTTTAGTCGTTCGACTTGGAGATGTTAGTAAACTCATAAATCTATCATATAGAACTTACGAATCTTAAAAATATTAAAACCACAGAGAGTTTTTTTTTTAAATAATCAGATTAGTACTAAGTTTTAGAAGAAAAAAAACTTTCTCCAACATGCATGCATCTAACTTTCGTTCTTGTACACCAAACACACAATGAGCACATATACTTCATCATAACCATCCTTATTCATTTGGATCCACCCCGATCCTCAACCCAAAATCACTACCACAACCAAGCATTGAAACTAATTAAAACTAAAAGTTAAATTAAAAAGAAGAAACTAAAGGAGTTCGAAAACTTTTAAACCTTCCTTTTGAAGCTTGATCTAGATCTACTTCTTACTATAGATCTTAGAGAGATGACCTCCTCCTTCTCCTTCTTGAACCCAAAATGTGGCCTTCTATGCTTTCTCTTATTCTTCTTCTCTAAAAAAAAGAGTTTTCACTCTTTTATCTTTAACCCCTCTCTAGTTCTCTCTTCTTTTCTCTAACTTCTCTCTAACCTCTCTCTCTAAAATGAACTTCACAGATACCCTATCATACCAAATTAATCACACACAAAAATCATAGCTTTTAGTTAAAGATAGATACATAAATCATAGATTATTATAAAATTGTTAGGGTTTAAGAAGAAGCCATGACGACTGTTGCTGTTGCTGATGCTAATGCTGCTGTTACTACTGCTTCTTCTTCCCGTCCCGCCGCAACTCCTAAAAGTGATTTCACCATAATGGATAAAAAGGCTTAGGTTTTTTTTATCAACTACAACAGTTTTACAGAAGTTGGGCTGGGTTGATTTGTACAACAATTAGGTTGGTAATTAATGAGGCCTGCATGTGATGATTGATTTTATACCTAGTTATTGAATACTCTTAAACTTTATTATTTTGTAAATTCTTTAGCATTTTAGTTAGTTTTATGTGTTTTAATGTTATTATTGTAAATTATGGTTTAATAGTAGTTTTATGTGTTTTATTTGTATTTTGGGTAATTTATATTATTTCTATATATTTTATTTAGTTTAATTTTATTTTTATAGGAAAAAGGCCACCACCGCAACGGTGCCCTGCTATCGCCGCAGTCGTAGTACAAAACTCAGAAAGCAGCAGGAGCCATCATTGCGGTGCTCCATTGAACTATCGAAAAAAATTATAACTATCACCGTAGCGGTGCACTGCTACTATCGCAACAGTGGTACTGTAGCAGGTCGACATATTTAGTTTAAGTCCAGTTTTCAGCCCTAATTTTCATAACTTTCATTTTCCTCTTTTCATTTAGGGCTAAAGGAGAGAGGCTAGGGTTGAGAGATCTTGAGGGAATGGGGTTTTCCAATATGGGAAACCTCTTAACCTTAGATTTTTCATGCCCAATACCTTCAATTTTTGGAACTATCAATTAAGAAGATGAAGATCAAGAAAGAGCCATGTATGGAAGCCATTGAGGGATGGAGTTAGGAGCTTGGGAGGTTTGGTGATACAGGTTTTCTCTTTTATGCTCTTATTTATCTTTGTATTACATTGATATTGGATTTCTTGATAGATTTTTATGTATATTGGCTATACATCTCTCATCAGAATCTAAGTATTTCTTTTGAATCCAACTAATTATTGTAGTTGAACTTCTTTATCTTAATTGACACCATATGGGAATTATCATATTTTGTACTTCATGTATTAATTAACTGCAAGTGATTGATTGGGTAGTATATATGAAATTGACAATTGGATTATATTTTTTGGGCCCTAAGTATGATAACATGTGTTGTGTATTTGTTCTTAGGAGTGTATACATAATTTATGTGTTGGATAGACATATACCTTCATGCCACGTGTAACCAATGTGAGAATCTATGCTTAAAAACCCTGCTTGTGTAAGTTCTCATAGAAATATAATGAATTATCTTGTTTGGGTTGTTCTTGTTTAAATTTTGTTAAATGGGATAGGTTTGGATGAGATATGCTTATTTGACAATCGAAATATAATGAGTTAGGAGATGAATGACATGTTGGGGAAAATTGCAATCTTACGTTCACCTATCTTTACTGCTTTTGTAGTTTAATTGTTAATTGTGTATTTACATTTTTTTTCCTGCTATTCAGTCAATTGTTTGAATTAAGATCGATTTGATAAAACCGATGGTTGAAAATCATTAGAACTAATTCCTCGTAGGATCGACTTTACTTTCACTTTATTACTTGTTGACTGTGTATGCTTGCACGCTATTCATTCAAATGAATTTAAGATCGAAATTTAACTAATAAATAAAATATAAATAAACCGTTTCGATTTCGACCAACAAGTTGTTGGCGCCGTTGTCGGGGAATTATGTTTCTAATGTTTTTCGATATTGATTTCATTCATATTGGTCTTACATTTATGTCTTTAATTTTGTGGGTACTCTTGACTGTGTTCGCGACATTTTCAAGGTCTGAAATAAGAAATAAGAAGTCTGACTGAAGGCTATAAAATAGGTGCTAATTGGGAGGCAACCCAAGTTTCTCTAATGCTTCGTTTTGCTTGTTTTTCTTATTCAGGTTAGAACGTAGCAAATGATGGAAAACAGTTATAATTATGGGAGCGAAAGTTGACAATTAACCCAAGCTTCAGGAAAGTCCTTTGCTTTAATTCTTTCATTGCTTATAGTGAGGATAATGTAAATATCAAGTTTAGGGGTCGTCTACGCTTTGTATTTTATTTAGTTTTATTTAGTTTTGGTTGTATTTTATTTTGAATTTTGTGGGTATATTCTCTGCAAACCCTCACGAGACAAAACTCGTCCTCTTGGGCAACCTTGGGGTTTAATGGCTTGTTGCACGTGCTAAGTGCAACCGTATTACATACGAAAATGGATTTGTTATAGTTATTTTTGTTTTATTTTCGTGTGTTTTGTTTTAGAGTTGTTATAGTATAGGTTTAAGTCTCTTGAGTATTATTTTGATGTGATTAAAACTTTAATCGAGGATCGGGCTATTGATTGTTCTTATTATAACTCGTAGAAAATGGATTAATATTACTTAGTCAGTGTGCTTGACTTGTTGTTGGTTATTGCATTACTTGTGATTCCTTTCACTTTGAACACTTAGCCATTTGTTCAAGCCTGTTAGGTGCTTAGTGATGGTTTATATGACTACATGTTTATGGAGGCGAGCTTTTACTTTAGAACTTGTATATGCATCACACGAAGCGATTCCTCATGTTTAGATGTTTATTTTGTGGTAGCATGGGATGAAGCATAAAACACACTCACATATATATAAAATATATAAAAAAAAAAAGAAAAAAAAGTAAAAAAAGAAAAAGAAAAAGAAAAAGAGAAAGAATATATATATATATATATATATATATATATATATATATATAAATTATAATAAGTTGTTTGACTAGTTGATTTTTTTGGCCTTTGTTGCTCGAGTTAATAGGCCATTAGGGGTGTCTTTACACCTAGTGCCCTAAAACTAACTAGTTTGGGAGTCATTAGCCAAACACTCGTTACATGGGTAACTCAATAAAACCTAATAGAATGATACATTGTATAAGTCAAAAATAAAATTTGAATTATCTGCTGGGATTTGTGTAGAATGATGTGTTATGCATGCTTTTAAAGTTTTTGATTTCTTTCATAAGGTGTGTTTACATAGGCTAATCTGAGCTATAATTAGTTTATTGCAAATGGTGCACACACACATACACATATGGATCAGGAGTAATGTATGATTAACATATAGGTTGAAATTGTAGACATGACTATGTTTTGAAGTTTTCTTGTAGTTATCGTTTGAAATAATCTTTGGGGCCATTTAGTTTTTCTTATTGATTCATTGCTTGAGTTATTGTTAATTATTTTCGTGTATATAGTTTGTCTTTGTTTTGCTTGAGGACAAGCAAATATTTAAGTTTGGGGGTATTTGATGATTGATTTTTATACCTAGTTATTGAATACTCTTGAACTTGATTATTTTTTGAATTCTTTAACATTTTAGTTAGTTTTATGTGTTTATATGTTATTTTTTGTAAATTATGGTTTAATATTAGTTTTATGTGTTTTATTTGTATTTTAAGTATTTTATATTATTTTTACATATTTTATTTAGTTTAATTTTGTTTTTATAGGAAATTACTACAGGAGTGGCATTTTGGTAATTTTATAAAAAGGTCACCGTTGCAGCGGTAGTACAAAACTCAAAAAGCAGCAGGAGCTAGTGCCACGACGCTCCATTCCACCATCGCGATGCTCCATTGAACTGCCCAGAAAAATTATAACTACTGTCGCAGCGGTGATACTGTAGCAGGTTGGCAGATTCAGTTTAAGTTCAGTTTTTAGCCCTAATTTTCATAACTTTCATTTTCCTCTTTTCTTTTGGGCTGAGAGAGAAAGGCTAAGTTGAGAGAGCTTAAGGGAATGGGGTTTTCCACTATGGGAAGCCTCCTAATCTTGGATTTTCCATGCCCAATACCTTTAATTTTTGTAACTATTAATGAAGAAGATGAAGAGCAAGTAAGAGCCATGGATGGAAGCCATTGATGGATGGAGTTAGGAGCTTGAGTGACACAAGGTTTCTCTTTTATACTCTTATTTGTCTTTATATTACATTGATATTGGATTTCTTGATGGATTTTATGTATATTGACTATACTTCTCTCATTGGAATCTAAGTTTTGCTTTTGAATACAATATATTATTGTAGTTGAATTTCTCTATCTTGATTGACACCATATGGATTGGATTATCATATTTTATGCATCATGTATCAATTAATTGCAAGTGATTGATAGGGTAACATATATAAAATTAACAAATGGATTTTATTATTTTGGTCCCAAATATGATAACATGTGTTGTGTATTTGTTCTTAAGAGCGTATGCATAATTTGTGTGTAGAATAGACATATACCTGTATGCATGTCCAATGTAAGAATTTGTGCTTAAAAACCCTGCTTGTGTTAGTTCTCATAGAAAAAAGTAAATTATCTCGTTTGGGTTGTTCTTGTCTAAATTCTGTCAAATGTGATAGGTTTGGATGGGATTTGCTTATTTGGCAATCGAAAGATGCCTATAAGTACTATCATATTCTCGGTTGACAATTCTCCATGACCATATAATTGAGATAGAGTTAGGAGATGAATGGCATATTGAGGGAAATTGCAATCTTAGGTTTACATATCTTTACTGCTTTCGTAGTTTAATTATTAATTATGTATTTACATTTTTTTCCTGCCATTCAATCAATTATTTGAATTAAAATCGATTTGATAAAATCGATATTTGGAAATCATTAGAACTAATTCCTTGTGGGATCGACTTTACTTTCACTTTATTACTTGTTGACCGTGTATGCTTGCACGTTATTAATTCAAATGAATTCGAGATCAAAATTT
Source organism: Hedera helix (assembly GCA_947179155.2). Classification (NCBI taxonomy): domain Eukaryota; kingdom Viridiplantae; phylum Streptophyta; class Magnoliopsida; order Apiales; family Araliaceae; genus Hedera; species Hedera helix. The sequence goes on from OX359274.1 coordinate 17,397,257, forward strand.
AACTAATAAATAAAATATAAATAAACCATTTCAATTTCGACCAATAGTAGGCCAAACTTTTCTAGGCCAGGCCAGGCTCAGGCCTTTTTCTAGACTAAGCTAGGCCACATGCTACAAAATGAGGCCTTATTGGGGCCTTCAGGTTGGCTTTTTCAGGTCAAGCCTAGGCTGGACCAAGGCTAGGCCTTAGGCCTTTTGTGCACCTCTAATCTGAGGTCTGTGGTAAGGCATAGGTTATGTATGATACTGTTGGAATAAACGTGTAGTTTATGCATGATACCATTGGCATAAACCTCGCCCTCAACCAAAAATCCCTTCAGCAGCTAAACTATCTAGAGGCTAGATAGTTATTCACCCTCAGCGGCTGGATTATCTTAAGATAAGACAATTATTCTTGTTCTAGTGGACAATATGACACTTTATATCCTAGAAAGGACCATGAACTGGTTCGAATAGTTCAAATATGACCATAGAATAATTTTTTAATTTCATGATTGTAGACACCCAAATTTTGCACTTCTCTACTAACCCTGGCAGGAGGGCAAAATCGTCATTTGACCCGACATGCGGAAAGAAAGGTGGACCCCAGCACAAAGCCACCCCAGCGATTTATGGTCAAAACCGCCACAACGGACAACGAGCATCCGGTCACTTGAGGCAAGGCGAACAGTTAATCCAGAAAGGCCTGAGCTGACCACAAAAGACGACTAATGGCCACTCCGCTTACGATGTTCGGGGGTCTCGCTCCCCGGTGAGCGAGCGGCTGCCCAGCTCGCCGGTGAGCTGGCGGGGGGGGTAGGGGGCAGCGCCCCCTGGAAGCCAAGCACAACGAGCAATTTATACACCGAGGAACAGCCTTCCGAAATAATACAGCAGAAATTGGCAAATTAATACCGCGTGGCACGAAATTCGAGAAAAATGCGCCGGACAGCCGCGGATGCAGTCGCGGCTGCCGACAAAAAGACGTTCGCGTGGCTCGAGGGCGGCACACGGCAGCCGAGGAGACGGCCACAGCAGGCAGCCGCAGATGCATCTGCGGCTGCCTGCTGAGGCACTATAGATCGCCATCTTCAACCCGAGAACCAAAAAAGAAGAAAAAAAAAGAAAAGAAGGAGAGAGAAAGATCGCGCGGGAGAGAGAAAGGGGTCGGATTTTTGGGCTAGATTGAAGCAACACTTTCCATTGTTGTGTTCATTTAGTTAGCGATCTTGTGGTGTAACTCGTTTTGTATATATAAAAGCTTGAATCCGTGTTTTGCAAGGTGAAAAGATTGTCTTTTTGGTATTCTATCGCTTGTTTTGTTAATATAGCTTATGTTTTGGGTTATGTGATGTAATATGTTGTTATGTTGATAAAGGATCCGTGGATTAGGGGTTGTTAGCGAGGTTTCCATCGGAAAGTAACTCCTCTTAACGCCCCGATGACATCCGTACGGTGATATCTCGTTCGTTGTGGTAATGGATAGTTTTAAGTGTTTAAGTTGTGATAGTTGGGTTATGTAATGTGATAGCATTGTTAAATCTCGTTAGATTTGGTTTAGGGTTGGTTGTGCCATGATTTGGGTAAATGTGAGCCTAGGGAGGAGATCCTCGCGGTCAAATCCCGATGATGGACATTTTGGTGTATGTAATCATGGTATAGGGTCCATGGATGTGTATGTTGTAATATCCGGCCTTAAAGCGATACCAAGTCGTGTTCGGGTTAAGGCCCCGTAATAATAATAAAATATGTGATTGTGGGTGTTTGGGGTTGTCTGGATGGCTTACATGCCCGTGGATAGCCCCGACACGTTTTGGGATGCTTGTTTTAATTTACAACACAACAATGATTTTCAAAATAAGGCAAATAATGAAGATTTTGTAAAAGTGATCAAATTAGGATATTAGATTCACGAGGTTTAAAAAGTAAAGAGTTTTGGCGAACTTAGATCTTTATTTGATGAAAAGGCTTTAGTTGGTTTAAAAAAAAATGTCACAAAAAAATGATTTCGTAAAATAAATGAACGTTTTAATTAAACTTTGTACATAGGGTTAAAGAGTTCTAGAAGTTGCCCTCGATTTATTTATATTAACTGTTAGAAGGCAATGTATAGTCTCGATTCCTATTTGACAAAAGTTTAAAACTATTGTTTTCTAAAAAGACATCTAAATAAAAAATCCTCAACGCTTTCGAAATTAAAATCAATCTTTCTTATAAAAAGCGAAGCCTCGTCATTTGGGTCAAAGAACGTCCAAAACACTTTCCAGATAACACTTTTGCCATATAAAAATAAAAGCGAACTTTTATGCAAAACGCACCACAAACATTCATCTAGGCACGCACGCACACACACGCAAACCACACATTTTAGGATTTAAAAAAGGAGAGGAAAATATCAAGATTGCGGTAACCGTATTTCACGGAAGTCGGGGGGTGCCTAACACCTTCCCCTCGCTTAAGCAAGCCCCCGAACTCTATGAATCTCGGTTTGCGGACCAATTAACTCGGAGTCACATATGAGCCAGCGATTACGAAAACAAACTCGGATGAGTTGGTACATCCATTTCAAATATACCAACTGGCGACTCTGGTCAATTGGCTCATAAAAAATCGATCTTTCAAAACCCGTCGACATTAAGCCGACCCTTTTCAAAATCACATTTAATTCAAAAGGCTAAAATTGGAAAAGGGTATTTTAATAATAAAAAACGAGACGAACGAAAATCCCGGCGTCGACAGCTGGCGACTCTGCTGGGGACAGTAGAGGGCTTAAGCCGCGTTTAAAATCTCGATGTTTTCCGATCCTTTAAAAATCTAAAAAATGTGTGCGTGTGCATTTACTTGCGATTAATCTACCTTTTGTGCGTGTATGATTGAATGTGCGAGTTTTGTGATTGCTTTACGAATGCTTTACCTTAATGTCATCATTTGCATACAGTGAGGTACGATGAATGTATGATGAATGTATGTTGAGCAGTTCCTCCTCCTGAGGCAAACCCGTCGGATGTGGATTACTGGACTCAAAGGGGCGCTCCCCGGCGAGGCTCAGGAAAAGCATCCACTCAGATCCAATCCAATTGAAAGACCGGATTTATTCCCGTCGAGTATGTTGCGAAGATCTGGGAACCTTCATGCCGAAAAGCCCGCGAGAGTAACTTAGGGTAGGTCAGCCTCAGATAAACCCAACGAATGGAAAGTCTCTTCATGCCCTTTTACGCTTTACGCGCATGATATCATACTATAGTCAATCATTTTGTACCAACCAATTTTGTCAAAATAAAAGTACTAACCTCTGTTTTACAGGGACAGCTTGGAGAGCATCATAAATTGCACAATGTCATTACTTTGGATAAAATAAAGGGATACTAACCCTGTTTTGCAGGAAAATATTACAAAACTCAAAAACTCAAAAAAAAAAAAAAAAAAAAAAAATATATTTGCTTTAGCATGCATCCACCAATGTCATTTCCCGAAACTAAACTTCGGTTGTTTTATACGCAGGATTGCGCCCCAAACTCGTCTCCGGTCCAAGAAAGCCAGAGAATTAACAGTCGAGATGGCTGAGAACCCTAACCCTGATCTGGCTCCCGTATCTCGGGAAGAGTTCAATGCTGTAAAAAATCAAATGACCGAGCTGACCATGTTGCTCAAAGAGCATTTCAAACTGAAGGCAGGGCCACAGCTCGAGGACCCGCCGGGGCCATCATCTCAAGGGAACGTACTGACCCCAGAAACTCCAAAAGTAGAGCTACCAAAGCAAGTCATTATCATCCCTGAAGACGAGGTGGCCAGTGGGGTTAGTAAGAAGATAAAGCAGATGGAGGAAGCCATCAAAACAATGAAGGGGATCGGGTCATATGGCAGCGTGAACTATTCCGACCTTTGCATCTTTCCGGGAACCAGATATCCAGAAAAGTTCAAACTCCCCGAATTTGAGAAGTATAACGGATCAGGGGATCCTTACACCCATTTGAAAGTATACATCGGAGAGCTGGGGGGATATGCTGAGGACGAGTCACTGAGAATGCAACTGTTCCAGAAAAGCCTGACAGGGGAGGCTAGAACGTGGTATGCGAGATTGGACAATGCTAAGATTCACAATTGGGAGGAGCTGGCCCATACTTTCCTAACCCAATACAGCTTTCAGTCCCAGATGGCCCCGGATCGATACCAGATGACAAAAATCAGAAAACAGACCAGTGAATCCTTCAGAGACTATGCTCAGCGGTGGAGGAGGATGGCGGCCCAAGTAAACCCTCCCATGGATGAGGCTGAATTGGTGATAACCTTCATAGACATACAAGAGGCTCCTTATTACGAAAGAGTATTGGCTGGATTAGGCAAACCTTTTTCAGAGATGATCAAACATGGTGAGATGACCGAAATAGGTTTAAGGACTGGGAAAATCAAAGATTTCACAGCATTAGAGGCCATAGCTGAGCACCTTTTAGCCAAAGAGCACCACCTTGTACCCAAACAGAGTCAGGAAGAGGTGGATGTGTCTTTCGTTTCGCACGGACAATCGTGGAGACCCAACAATGGCCCCCCCACCTCGGTAAATGGAAACCATCTGCAACTACAGCAACAGGCCACATTCAATCAGGGTCCAGACAGGCAAGGGAAGTTTGAACGAACAGATAGTCGAAGATTCACTCCCTTAGGCGATTCCCTCGAGAACGTATTGGCGTTATTGGTCGCCCAGAAGAAAATCACTGAGCTAGCTCCACCCAGCGATTCAAGAGGCAAACGATTTGACCCCCGCAAACGATGCGCTTATCACTCAGACTCACCAGGGCATGATACTGAAGAGTGTTGGGCGTTGCGGCACAAGATCCAAAATCTTATCGAAAGAGGAGAGCTAAAAATGGCAAACGATATTGAGATCACCGCAATGGGGAACCCGAACATCGACGAGCCTCCGCGAACTATGAAATGGTGAACTTAAATGATACGATTGCGAGTCCCAAAAAAAAAAGGGGTGGGGATGTTATTGGCTGCTTAATATTATTCCTCGTTTTATTTTTCTATGCATTATTATGTTATGTTTTCTTGCAAAAAAAAAAAAAAAAAAAAAAAAAAAAAAAAAAGAGCAATCTTGTGTGCTATTGATGGCCTGAACTACGAAAGACCTGATCTCCTCTTCCTATAGGAGTACGTAGGCAGCTACTTTGGCGCGGTCTAATCCTTGTGAAAATCTATAGAACCCTTCGATGGTTTTACAGTTAACGATCAATTACTCAGACAACCTGTTCTCCTGTCAACCCATCGGAGTACACTATCAAAGGCAAAGGATTCTTGGGTTCCCAGCATCTCATCAGCCCACCTGTCAAAGACACCACGAATCAATGACCTTGACAACAATCAGGACTGGGGCAATTTTGAAATCGATGACGATTCGACACTGGGTCATTCATCAATCATCCATGGAAAGGTAGTGCACAATTCAACATCTATGATACGATCTCGTCAGCGTACAATAACATCATCAGAGATGTACTATCAATTGGTCCTTTCCAGTCAGAGCTCTTTCAGAATACGAGGACCCACAGGTAAGATACAACTCATTTCATCTATTTATTTATTTCCTGTCTCCCTGTACATATATTAAGACTGCACATAGTTTAACTCTAACATTACTTTTGGAAAGAGAAAAGTTTTATTTGACTTGTTAGGAATCGAATTAATTCTGACAAGCATCCGTGGAGCAGACTCATGAGTATGATTAGACGATTAAAACTGTCCAACAAAGACCTGATTTCGAAGTGTCGTTCGGAGCAGAATTCACCTCATAGGCAAGTTAGCGCTTTGCGGTTGCGCCAACTTTCAGATGTGGGGCATAAAACTATGACGATAATGATGACAGTTGATGCAGAGTCGAAAGGTAAATAAAAATGAATCCAATGTCTCGAATCGTGGCCTGAGTTATTCGAGTAATTAAGCCTGAGGGGTGTCTTCACACCTGGTGCCCTAAAGTCGCCTGGTTTGGGAGTCACCGGCCCAACACTCGTTACGTGGGTAACTCAGAGCCTAAGAAAACGAGCATTAAAGCTGCAGAGACCTGAGCAGATTCGAATCGTGGCACGGGTTATCCGAGTAATTAAGCCTGAAAGGTGTCTCTACACCTGGTGCCCTAAAGTCGTCCGATTTGGGAGTCACCGGCCCAACGCTCGCTACATGGGTAACTCAGGCCTAAGAAAACGAATCTTGCGCAGAGTCAGACGAGGAATGAATGTGGTAAACCACCTAACTTGTATCGAAGCGTGGCCTCTGTTACTCGAGCAAGTAAACCCGAAGGGGTGTCTTTACACCTAATGTCCTAAAGCCGCCTGGTTTGGGAGTCATTGGTCCAAAGCTTGTTAAATGGGTAACTCTGAATAGCCTAAGAAAACGAGACAAGTTGAGTGGACACGAAAAGGGAAATGCGGAGTTGAAAAAAGAGGAAAACAAAAAAAATTCGACCAGAGAAAAGAAGGAAGCTCATCTAAAGTCACGGAAAAGAGGCCCCTAAATGAAGGATGTATCGCACAGTGCACTTGCCATATGACGTTGATTCTGTGAATAACGATAACGAGAATGAAGCCGGAATACCTTTGATAAAGGAAGGTAGTTTTTGAATTTAATCATACTCACGTATATTGACCATGAATGCTTAAATGTTCTATTACGATTTCATAACTCGTCAAATGAAAAAAAAAATAATAAAATAAAATAAAAAAAATAAAAATCGAGAGTGACTTAATACATTCACAATTTATTCAATGTCAAAATAATCCACTCACGATTTACGAAAAAAGAGATCCATCTCGATGCCAAGTTTTTTTACGATAAGACGAAAACATCACAGACACGGATCAAATTTCATAATCCCGAGCATTCCATTTTGCTGCTCTACTGTTGAGATGTTTAGTAATATCGGAGTTAACCCCGCCGACCCGAATGGTCGAGCATTTTGCATTTATTACTTGTGCAGGATATGACTCGCTGTGGATAAATTCGACATGACCAGCGAAACGTCTTCCTATACGTATCCTCGACAAGACACGAGTAGAGGCTGGGGCATCTTAAAGATCGTGGAAATGAAAAGAGCACAGGTCTATATCAGACTCCTCATCAACGAATCTTCCCCCACGACCATCAATGGATTTTAACAAACTCAGCCTGATGCATGCTGACATTACCTCGATACTCAAGTGAGCATATGCAAGAGCGATATAATTCCGGACGTCTGAGCTGAATCGATTAAAAGGCGAGGAAGGGCAACATGGCCGTCGGTCATCGCAACAAGGCAAATGGACTGCCTCAATCAGATGAAAGTCAAGAACTATCAAAACATACGACCAACTGACAAGGGGATCACCTAGGTATCAACCCAGAATCTAGGCATAATCCTCTAGCATAAGAGGAAGTCCCTGCGCCCCAAATTCAAAGACGTGACGATCTGTGAGCAGGATGAGGAGCACTGGATAAGTCGATTGGGCATTCAAAACGACAGATACAATTCCCCCAACAGAGAAACGATCAGGGGCATGCGATTCAATGAACCAACCTTGAAGTCCAGAAACTGTGCTCCCAAATAAGGCATGGCACAACTGAGTAGTCAAAAAGAACGACATGTGAAAAATTGTATCATTTGACTAAACAGGGGTCATTTCCTTCCCAGCATATCTATTGATCCAAGCATAACATCCGTGCATCCATGTATATATATCAAAATAAAAATGTGCATGAAAAGAAAATCACAGGTACGAGACTGTCGGCGACACGAATACCGGTGCCATTCATCGGAGGGACATGGCAGCGGGAAACTTGCACGTTCCAATGCGCCCAGAATCTATAGAACATAAAGGAATTGCAAAACGACTGTCTGAAGCACCTTCAGCTAATCAACAAGGATGATAGGTCAAAGGCAACGGCTGTCAAGAGAGATTTACAAGGACGAACCCCAAGAATGACAAGTCAAACCAAAAGAAGTGGCTGGCAAAAGCGATTTACGAGGACGAATCCCAGGGAGGCCCCACAAACTAATCAGGTACGCTTTCCTTTTAAATTTCCTCTAGAATTATTGCATTTTTATGATGTACAATACGATGCGAGTCCATTTAGGATAGTACATAGTGATTCCGGAGATGAGACCCGACAATTACAAAAATGACCCGTCAGTGAAAACTTGACCAAACCAAAAACGACCAGTCAGATACGATACCTGACCAAACCAAAAAACGACCAGTCAGATACGATACCTGACCAAACCAAAAACGACCAGTCAGATACGATACCTGACCAAACCAAAAATGACCAGTCAGATACAAAAACTGACCGTTCAAACATGACCAGTCAGATACGAAAACTGACCGTCCAAACATGACCCGTCAGTCAAAGGAAGCTGACCGTCCAAACATGACCCGTCAGTCAAAAGATACTGACCGTCCAACATGACCCGTCAGTCAAAAGATACTGACCATCCAAACATGACCCGTCAGTCAAAAGATACTGACCAACTCAAAAATGACCCGTCAGTCAAAAGAACTGACCGTCCAAAATGACCCGTCAGTCAAAGAAAACTGACCGTCCAAACATGACCCGTCAGTCAAAAGAACTGACCGTCCAAAATGACCCGTCAGAAACAATACCTGACCGTCCAAAATGACCCGTCAGAAACAAGAACTGACCGTCCAACACGACCCGTCAGAAACAAGAACTGACCGTCCAAAATGACCCGTCAGTGAAAACTCCTGACCGTCCAAACATGACCCGTCAGTGAAAACCCCTGACCGTCCAAACATGACCCGTCAGAAACAATACCTGACCGTCCAAAATGACCCGTCAGTGAAAACCCCTGACCGTCCAAACATGACCCGTCAGTGAAAACCCTGACCGTCCAAAACGACCCGTTAGATACGAGACCTGACCAATTCAAAACGACCCGTCAGATACGAGACCTGACCAATTCAAAACTACTCGTCAGATACGAGACCTGACCATTTCAAAAACGACCAGTCAGATACGAGACCTGACCAATTCAAACGACCCGTCAGATACGATACCTGACCAATTGAAAAACGACCCGTCAGATACGATACCTGACCAATTGAAAAAACGACCCGTCAGATACGATACCTGACCAATTGAAAAACGACCCGTCAGATACGATACCTGACCAATTGAAAAACGACCCGTCAGATACGATACCTGACCAAATGAAAAAATGACCCATCAGATACGATACCTGACCAATTGAAAAAACGACCCGTCAGATACGATACCTGACCAATTGAAAAAACGACCCGTCAGATACGATACCTGACCAATTGAAAAAACGACCCGTCAGATACGATACCTGACCAATTTAAAAAACGACCCGTCAGATACGAGACCTGACCAATTCAAAACGACCCGTCAAATACGAGACCTGACCAATTCAAAACTACCAGTCAGATACGATACCTGACCATTTCAAAATGACCAGTCAGATACGATACCTGACCAAACCAAAAACGACCAGTCAGATACGATACCTGACCAACCCAAAAGCGACCAGTCAGATACGATACCTGACCAACCCAAAAACGACCAGTCAGATACGATACCTGACCAAACCAAAAATGACCAGTCAGATACGATACCTGACCAACCCAAAAACGACCAGTCAGATACGATACCTGACCAAACCAAAAACGACCAGTCAGATACGATACCTGACCAACCCAAAAACGACCAGTCAGATACGATACCTGACCAAACCAAAAACGACCAGTCAGATACGATACCTGACCAATTCTAAACGACCCGTCAGATACGAGACCTGACCAATTCAAAACGACCAGTCAGATACGATACCTGACCAATTCAAAAACGACCTGTCAGATACGAGACCTGACCAATTCAAAACGACCCGTCAGATACGAGACCTGACCAATTCAAAAAACGACTCGTCAGATACGAGACCTGACCAATTCTAAACGACCCGTCAGATACGAGACCTGACCAATTCAAAACGACCAGTCAGATACGATACCTGACCAATTCAAAAACGACCCGTCAGATACGAGACCTGACCAATTCTAAACGACCCGTCAGATACGAGACCTAACCAATTCAAAACGACCAGTCAGATACGATACCTGACCAATTCAAAAACGACCTGTCAGATACGAGACCTGACCAATTGAAAAACGACCCGTCAGATACGATACCTGACCCAATTGAAAAATGACCCGTCAGATACGATACCTGACCAATTGAAAAACGACCCGTCAGATACGATACCTGACCATTTCGAAACGACCAGTCAGATACGATACCTGACCTTTTCAAAAAAACGACCCGTCAATACCTGACCAATTGAAAAGTGACACGTCAGAGACGATACCTGACCAATCCAAGAGCGACCGTCGGACACGAAACCCAAGCAACATCCATTCGTGAAATTCGAATCGACCCCTACGCGATCATGTCAAGTGCGGCATTTGCATTATCTCAAACATATGCATTGCATCGATAAAACACATACTGTCTTTCCCGTGCATCGGGTGCCTACTTCTTTATCATGTCCATTTCATATTTCATTCCATAGACATGATAAAGAGGGGCAGCTGTAGACACCCAAATTTTGCACTTCTCTACTAACCCTGGCAGGAGGGCAAAATCGTCATTTGACCCGACATGCGGAAAGAAAGGTGGACCCCAGCACAAAGCCACCCCAGCGATTTATGGTCAAAACCGCCACAACGGACAACGAGCATCCGGTCACTTGAGGCAAGGCGAACAGTTAATCCAGAAAGGCCTGAGCTGACCACAAAAGACGACTAATGGCCACTCCGCTTACGATGTTCGGGGGTCTCGCTCCCCGGTGAGCGAGCGGCTGCCCAGCTCGCCGGTGAGCTGGCGGGGGGGGTAGGGGGCAGCGCCCCCTGGAAGCCAAGCACAACGAGCAATTTATACACCGAGGAACAGCCTTCCGAAATAATACAGCAGAAATTGGCAAATTAATACCGCGTGGCACGAAATTCGAGAAAAATGCGCCGGACAGCCGCGGATGCAGTCGCGGCTGCCGACAAAAAGACGTTCGCGTGGCTCGAGGGCGGCACACGGCAGCCGAGGAGACGGCCACAGCAGGCAGCCGCAGATGCATCTGCGGCTGCCTGCTGAGGCACTATAGATCGCCATCTTCAACCCGAGAACCAAAAAAGAAGAAAAAAAAAGAAAAGAAGGAGAGAGAAAGATCGCGCGGGAGAGAGAAAGGGGTCGGATTTTTGGGCTAGATTGAAGCAACACTTTCCATTGTTGTGTTCATTTAGTTAGCGATCTTGTGGTGTAACTCGTTTTGTATATATAAAAGCTTGAATCCGTGTTTTGCAAGGTGAAAAGATTGTCTTTTTGGTATTCTATCGCTTGTTTTGTTAATATAGCTTATGTTTTGGGTTATGTGATGTAATATGTTGTTATGTTGATAAAGGATCCGTGGATTAGGGGTTGTTAGCGAGGTTTCCATCGGAAAGTAACTCCTCTTAACGCCCCGATGACATCCGTACGGTGATATCTCGTTCGTTGTGGTAATGGATAGTTTTAAGTGTTTAAGTTGTGATAGTTGGGTTATGTAATGTGATAGCATTGTTAAATCTCGTTAGATTTGGTTTAGGGTTGGTTGTGCCATGATTTGGGTAAATGTGAGCCTAGGGAGGAGATCCTCGCGGTCAAATCCCGATGATGGACATTTTGGTGTATGTAATCATGGTATAGGGTCCATGGATGTGTATGTTGTAATATCCGGCCTTAAAGCGATACCAAGTCGTGTTCGGGTTAAGGCCCCGTAATAATAATAAAATATGTGATTGTGGGTGTTTGGGGTTGTCTGGATGGCTTACATGCCCGTGGATAGCCCCGACACGTTTTGGGATGCTTGTTTTAATTTACAACACAACAATGATTTTCAAAATAAGGCAAATAATGAAGATTTTGTAAAAGTGATCAAATTAGGATATTAGATTCACGAGGTTTAAAAAGTAAAGAGTTTTGGCGAACTTAGATCTTTATTTGATGAAAAGGCTTTAGTTGGTTTAAAAAAAAATGTCACAAAAAAATGATTTCGTAAAATAAATGAACGTTTTAATTAAACTTTGTACATAGGGTTAAAGAGTTCTAGAAGTTGCCCTCGATTTATTTATATTAACTGTTAGAAGGCAATGTATAGTCTCGATTCCTATTTGACAAAAGTTTAAAACTATTGTTTTCTAAAAAGACATCTAAATAAAAAATCCTCAACGCTTTCGAAATTAAAATCAATCTTTCTTATAAAAAGCGAAGCCTCGTCATTTGGGTCAAAGAACGTCCAAAACACTTTCCAGATAACACTTTTGCCATATAAAAATAAAAGCGAACTTTTATGCAAAACGCACCACAAACATTCATCTAGGCACGCACGCACACACACGCAAACCACACATTTTAGGATTTAAAAAAGGAGAGGAAAATATCAAGATTGCGGTAACCGTATTTCACGGAAGTCGGGGGGTGCCTAACACCTTCCCCTCGCTTAAGCAAGCCCCCGAACTCTATGAATCTCGGTTTGCGGACCAATTAACTCGGAGTCACATATGAGCCAGCGATTACGAAAACAAACTCGGATGAGTTGGTACATCCATTTCAAATATACCAACTGGCGACTCTGGTCAATTGGCTCATAAAAAATCGATCTTTCAAAACCCGTCGACATTAAGCCGACCCTTTTCAAAATCACATTTAATTCAAAAGGCTAAAATTGGAAAAGGGTATTTTAATAATAAAAAACGAGACGAACGAAAATCCCGGCGTCGACAATGATCATGAAGTTGATCTTGGCATCTTTTGATTCAAACCATAATCCTCCTTCGAAGATATGCCCTGATTCACTTACTACAATGATCTTTTTCATGCCTTTGATCTTTGTCCGTCTTTCTCCAGGTTCGTCAAAAGTTGAGTGACTTTTGGTTTTCACATAGATCAGTAGCATAAGACCTGTTACGCGGATAAGAGAAAGAACTTTGTAGAAATGAACACTAGCTTTATAAATCTTATCAAAGTCTGGCTAGTTTCTAGAGACAGTTAAGGTTGAAGTCATGATTTCTGATCTAGATCTGATACTCAAAACAAATTGCAAGGTTATGAGTCCTTCTCTGAGAGGTTAGGTTTTTCTTGAGAGAAAGATAAAAATAGGTTAATCTTTAAAATAAAGGACTTCGTGTAAATAATAAAGTTGCTAGTAGATGAAACAGTGAAAATGAATAATAATATATGAAATACGTAAAGATGCTTCCTTCTTTTAGCAAGTGAATGGTACACATGTTGAGATGTTATTACTTGTCAGCTGATTTTGGCATTATTAAGCAGTAGCTTATGATGTTTCGTCTAATGTTAACGCGCTTTTGTCCGTCCGTGCTTACCACTCACTATTACCTTCTACCTTTGAGCTTTTAATAAGCGATTTCTTTTGAATAATTTTTGTAGAGTGAAATTATAAGCTTTCAGCTTTTGTAGAGTCGTCTTTTGTAGATTATTCACTCAACGATTACTATAACTTTACAATCCATCACAAAACAACTTTACTGTACGATCTTCTCACTTGCATGGTTAATTTTACAAGGCAAAATATATAATCAATCTAAGTTCAATATGCCTAGTTCACTTATTATCTTATTGAATATGGATTCATCTAAAGGTTTAGTAAACACATATGTAAGTTGACCATCTATTGGGATACAATGTAAAGTAATATTACCATTTTAAACATGATCTCTAATGAAATGATATTTTATGTCTATATGTTTAGTTCTAGAATGCAGAACATGATTATGAGTTATAACAATTGCACTAGTATTGTCATAATAAATAAAAGTAGATTTAAACTCAGGCCCATAGTCAGCCAGCTGATTTTTCATCCAAAGCATTTGAGCATAGCAACTTCTAGTAGTAATGTACTCAACTTCTGCAGTTGAAGTTGATACTAAGCTTTACTTTTTGTTGAACCATGAGAAAATTTATTTTTTAACAGTTGGCAAGTCCTACTAGTACTCTTCCTGCCTAATCTACATCCTGTTAAGACAATATCTGAATATCTAATTAAATTAAAGGGAGACTCCTTAAAATACCATAGTACCAGATTTGGAGTGCCCTTGAGATATCTAAAAATTCTTTAACAGATATCAAATGAGATTCTTTAGGATTAGCTTGAAATCTAACATAAATACATGCTAAAAATATAATGTCAGATCTACTAGCAGTTAGAGATAGGAGTGAGCCAATCATACTTCTGTATTGAGTAATATCAATACTTTTACCTTACTTATTGTTATCTAGCTTAGTTGCAGGAGCTATTGGTGTCTTCATGGGAGTGGCTTATTCCAAACTATATTATTTCAGTAGATCTTTGAGATACTTGGTTTGGTTTATGAAGATATCTTCATTAGTCTACTTTAGTTGTAGTAGAAGGAAGAAGTTCAACTCACTCATCATGCTTATTTCGAACTTGCTCTGCATAAACTTGACAAACCTCTCACATAGTTTTTCATCAGTAAAATCAAATATTATATCATCTACATAAATTTGCACTAACAATATTTTGTCCTTATGCTTTTCTAAAAGTATTGTTGTGTCTACTCCACCTTTAGTAAATCATTTTTCAATAAGAAAAGTAGATAAAGTTTCATATCATGCTCTAGGTACTTGTTTCAGTCCATATAAGGTTTTGTCTAGTTTATAAACATGATTAGAGATAGTTAGATAAACCAAACTCGGTGGTTGTTCAATATAGACCTTTGCTTGAAGTTTACCATTGAGAAATGCCCTTTTGACATCCATTTAAAATACCTTGAACTTCATGTGGACAACAGATACAAGAAACAACCCAATTTATCCCAATCTTGCTACTAGCACAAAGGTTTCATCATAATCGATTCCTTCTTCTTAAGAGTAACCCTTTACATCAGTGAAATAGAAGTAGGCACACTTAGAAGGGGAGTTGAATAAATGTGTAAGTAAACAATGTCCAATTTTTGTAAATTAATAAAACAGTTTAAGATGCAATCTGCTAGATTATGAAAACAGTTTACTAAATCAAAAATTATGTCTACTGGATATGAAAACAGTTTACTGTATCAGGGATTTAGTCTGCTGGATATGAAAATAGTTCACTGTATTAATAATGAAACTTATTATAAGATCAATGCAGTGAGCCTGTTAAGACTTTTATGTGTTGAGAAACTTAAAAACATACAACAAGATAGATAAATCAAACAATCACATGGACACCAAGAATTTTTACATGATTCCCCCCAAACCTCTACTTTAGTGGCCTAATCCACATCCAATATCAATTAGTATTAGAGACTACTTTTATTAATTAACTTTGATTTACAAATCACATTTTTACAATTCAAATTCTCAACCTTGAGGACCTATCCCCCTTGAGAACTTATACTCTCCTTGTGCATACCAATGCACTCCTTGAGTATACTTACTCACTGAGCTTCTAAGCTCACTTGGAATTTTATTGTAAAATCACCTAACCTAAACGGATTAGACAACAAATTAGAGAGACAATTATATGAATAGATTACACAATAACTATGATCAAAGCAAGAGAAATAAATCAATTTAAGGCTCAAACTTTATATGCAATGATCAAGTAATATATAATTTACTCGCTGTTATGACCGCATATAGCAGGTTTTCGTTACAATCAATCTCGGATTAGCACAAATATGTTTAGGCATGATTTTCTACAGATTGAAATTATGTCCAGCAAGATTGAATTAGAACATGGGTTACCGTTAGGTTATCCCATGATTATAGCTTACCAAACTTGTTCTTTATATCCACCTCCATAATTGATTTATTAGAATATATAGATAGTTTTAATCCATTTAAATATGGTAAGCATTGATTGCTTTAATCCCACTGATATACACAATTTTTCTAACAAGGAAAGATCAATTCAATTATGACTAACATGTTTATGGAAAGTTCAAATAATTGATTGGTTCAATTAAATCTTTAATAGACAGTTATTCTTAGAAGGAAACTTTAATTAGTTTACTTAACAATCTATTTAACTTTTAATTTCAAAAATCGTGAATGATAGTTTCCTTTTAGAAGGGTTTTGAAAATTTTCAAACTAAGTTTACATGTATGCAATGCAATCTAAGAGCCTTGATTGAATTGAAACTCTAGTTGAGATCTTACATGGATCCTAGATGACTAGAAATAACTTTCTGTAGAGCCCTTGATTTTCTACAGAACGGATCCAGTTTGGTTATTCAGGCAGCTGCATGACAGCCTTTTGTCTATCTCGATACAGTCTTATTTCCAGCTTGCTATATGACACTACTTTATTCTACTTAATCCAGTTCAGTCCTCAGCTTGTTGTATTGATGCATAATACTGATCTGACATTAATGATGTTAAATTGTCCTACTGCATGGTTAGTACAATAACACAAGAACTTATAAAAAAGATGGAGTGTGATCAAGTCAACAACTAGTTTGGCCTTGTTCCTTGTGCTCACACCGTATTCATCAATTTTATTTTTGAAAACCTATATGGTGCCAATTACTGGATGGTTTCTTGGTCTTGGTACCAACTTCTAAACCTTATTCCTCTTGAAATGATTAAACTCTTCTTGCATTACCTTTATCCAGCTTGAATCCACTAGAGTCTTATCAATCTGCTTAAGATCCATTTGAGATAAGAAACTCAACTAGAAATATTCATTCTGAGTGACAAATTGAGTGCTGACTCTTATTGTTGGATCACCAATGATTAGATTTAGAGTATGATCTTTTGCCTACTACTTCCAGTTGGAATATTTGTCCTTGTGCCTTCCTATTTGAGTTCTTCAAGATTTCATTCTAGAGTTTTTGATGTGGTTGGTTTGTTATTCGTAGAGTACTTATAGCTGAAATTGTTGGCACTACGATTTCTTCACTTGACTTTACAATCACAGTGTTAAGGATAATAGGGTCTATCTGCTTTTCAATCTCATATGTAACTCTATGATAGGAGGGTTATTAATCGTAATGTTAGCCTATTCTACATTTTCACAAAAAATAACAGCATTTTCAAGATTGCTAAATTCATTAAAGGTAACAGGAAGTGAAATTTCAACAGTTAACAATTTTTAATTGAAAACACAATAAGATTTACTATTATCAGAATATTCGAGAAAGATACATTTGTCTAACTTGGGTTGGAATTTAGTCAAATAACTTTTACTAATGTTGAGGATGTAACAAGTACAACCGAAGATGCCCACGTAGCAAAGATTTAGCTTCCTTCCCTTTCAAAGCTTGTAGGGTGTTTTCTTGATCGTTGAGTGCATGAGAGATTTGTTCTGAGTGTAGCATGCTATATTGATAACTTCAGCTCAAAAGTAATCTAGCAATCTTGTGGTAGCTAGAAGTGTCTTTCCTACTTCAATAGGTGTCATGTTCTTTCTTTTAGCTACACCATTATGTTGTGGAATTCTTGGTGTAAAGAACTTATGATGTATTCCATTTTCTTCATAGAACTTGTTAACCTCAAAAAATTCAAACTCCCTCCCATGATCACTTCTTATAACTTTAATCATATCTCCCTTCTCATTCTCAACCAGCTTGAAGAATTTGATCAAATTTGAGCTAGGTTCATCCTTAATGGTCATGAAAAAGACCCATGTGTATCTACTGTAGTCATCTAGTATGACTAAAGTGTACTTCCTTTCTCCAAGGATGACAGTTGAAATAACCCCAAATGAATCCATGTAAAAAAGATGCAGGGGCCTATTATTAGAGTTAACCGTCTTTTTCTTAAATGAGACATTTAGGTCAGCTTGGGCAGTCTAGAGACTAGATCTTTAGTTAATAACTTGGACATAGTTTTGAAGTTGAGGTGAGATAGTCTTCTATACCATAACGAGCTTATGTCTTATGATACTTCGGCAAGTAAGCAAGTTATTTTTGATGAGTTTAGCTTTGTTTGATCTACCACGTATACATTTTTTCCTCTTATCCCAGTTAGTTTTATAGAATTTATTTTTAGATCTCTGACTTAACATTAGTTATTCAGGAAGACTAATTGATCTCATTTATTACATAATTGGCTAATGTTTAGCAGGTTGATATTCAATCTCTCAACATAAGCTACTTTCTTAGTTGTGACAACACCATTTCCTATAGTTCTATATCCTCTGGTCTAGCCAGAGTTGTTATCTCTAAAGACAACAACAAGTCTATCTTTTTTTTTTTCTTTTTTTTTTTTTTTTTTTTTCTGAAGCATGATAGAAGAGCTTGATTTTTTGTCAAATGCTTTAATCATCCACTATCTAGATACCATGTTGAACTAATGGAGCTTCTTATTTGTAAAAATGAAAAAAAAATCTTTATTTTGGTATCCAAAATTTCTTAGGTCCAAGAGGGTCAGTTCTTTTAGGGACCCAGATCATTCTAATTTTGGGTCATCCAATCACATGATATGTATTAGATTTACATATAGCAGCAATATGTCCATGAAAATGACAGGTAACATATTTATATTATCCATGCTTGTGTGTGTGACTGGATGTCTGCTCCACTAAGACCTATGTGGGGCACTATTAGCTTTTCTTTTTGGCTCATTTTGTTTCTGCCGTCACGCTACTTTATGGTTTTGGGAGTTAAAAAAGTGAAAAATTACTCTACGATTTTTACTAGGTTGGTTCGTAAAGTGAGTTTTCGCTGACTCTATGACCCTTCGAGTTTTAATCATAGTGTTGGCCTTACTTTGTGTTTTCTTAAAACTAAGGCTTGTGTGTGAACTATTGGTCTCTGGACAATAATTTGGTCAGTAAAAATAGTAGAGATTAAAATAATTAGCTTTACAATCTATGTTGACTTTACAAAAATAATGTTTCTATGGGAAGCCGAAACAATGTTATTGTTAGTCTCAATACATGTGCGCAAACTTTGATTTAGGGTTGAATTCTCAAATCCTAGACCTGGTTTTTTAGACTTCGATCTTTGACTCATGATCGGGAATTCATAGAGGAAGTAGACCTATTCCAGGAAGAGATAGTCTTTCCTAACACGACAATCTTAAAGATAAATATTGACTCACTTCATGCAAACTGCTCAATGGTAGATCTCGAAGATTTATTCTCTTCCTTAAGAGGATATACAAAGTCAGTGGTTTCTTGAATTGTTTCCAACTCAATTTGCATTTTATCTTTTCCTTCTTAAAGAAGAGAATGGTCCTTTAAAAGTATCCTAAACCGCTTCATGTATTTATGCAATTCATAAGTAATATCACATAAAGTAGTTCTAAGATCAATTAAATTAACATCAAGTGAATTGAAGTCAAATACCTCACTGATAACAATTCTTGATGGTTAGTGGTGATGTCCTTTGTCTGCCCTTCAATTGTCATTAGGCACATGTTAGCCTTGTAAGGTCCTTCATTCTCACTTGACTCGGAGTTCGAGTCACTTTTTGTTGCACTCCATGATTCTTCAGCGATCATTCATTTATCTTTCGTATGGAGCCTCTTGGAAGATACCTTCTTTTCCTTCTTGTTGTACTCTTTCTTCTCATCTTTATTCAATTCCTCCCTTATAGGCTTGTTACAATCAGCAATAAAGTGACTTGGCTTCTTGCACTTGTAACACAAATCTTTGGAGTTGTCTTTCTTATTACTGTTGTAGTTATTGTTGTTAAATCTGCTTATCCTTTTCTCATAAACTTACTTAATCTTCTGGCAAGTAGAGCAATATCATCATCTAAATCTTCTTCCAAACAGAGTTTAGATGGAATTTCTGCAGTCTTGAGAGCAATACATTTATCTTTCCTTCTTGCTTCATTTGTTATTGTTATTTCAACTCTTTATTAAGTTCAAGCTCATAAGTGAGTAGATTTCCATATAACTACTACAAAAACATCTCGTAGAGATTCTGTGACTCTTTGATGTCTGTGACTCTTTGATGGCAGTGGTTTTAGCATCCCATTTATTAGGCAGAGCTCGCATGAACTTTATGTTGACATCCTTCTTTGAATAGATCTTTCCAAATGCTCTTAAGGAATTAAGAAGGATGTAGAATCTCTCATATATTGCAATGATGTCTTCACTGAAAATATGTGAAAACATATCATATTGGTGAGTAAAGAGAGACTGTTTATTTTTATAACATCTTTTATTCCTTTATGCATAGCTAGGAGAGCTTCCCAGAATTCCTTAGCAGTTTAGCAGTTCACCATATTTTTTGAATAGTTCATCCTCTAGAGCCATAAACAAGATGTTCTTAGCATGCTTGTCTAGAGCAACGAGCTTTTTCTCATTCTTAGTCTATTCTGATCTTAATTTAGCAACCACTTTGTTGAAATCTTTAGTGGATGAAGTCACCTTTGTTAGAATGTATGGACCATTTAGAACAACATCACATAATTCATCATCAATAGCATCCATGTAAGCATGTGTTCAAAATTTTCAATTAGCAAATTTACTTTATTACACATAGGTGGCTTTCCTTCGCCACTAAGTTCAGAACTAGTTTTATTGTGTGCCATAAGATCAACTTAAGTTGTAATGCAAATTCAATGAGAAATTAACTTTGATACCAATTGTTATTTCTCAAAGGCAAAAAAGGGATCTAGAAGGGGGGGGGGGGTTGAATGGATCCTTTATTTATTAAAAAGAAATTGACTGAAGAATGTTTACTAGATAATTAAACAATTAACTTATTCAATAATGCACAACGAAATTTTATTTTTTTTTTTGAAGAAAACCCTTTTAAGATTAAATAAAAATCTCAGTTCTGAATTAAGTGAGCTTGTGGAAAGATATTGCAGTAAATAAAGCAGTTATGGCAGTTATAACAGTTAATATGAAAATAGCACAGAGACATTGAGATTTTAAAGAGGTTTGGAGCCTAAAATACTCCTAGTCCTATATTTTTGATCCATCAATTTTTTGGATAGATCTTGATGTTATGTAAATTCTAAAACTTGAATGACTAAAATCCGTGTTAAAATGAATTAGTTATGATTTTTCTACTAAAAGACTCCACTGTCGGAAGTTTTTCATGAACAGTCCGGTTCTAGGCTATTTTCAGTGGTCAAATCGTATCCAAAAAATTAATCTGATAATGAAAAATTATAGTTCGGGAAGTCACGATTCCTGTAATGACCGAGAAAATTACGAACCCAATTTTTTTTTTATTTAATTATATCCATAAGAAAATATGAGGTGTGAGGTATGAAGTATGTGATAAGTTGTATGATGAGAGGTATTAAATTAGTTAATTAAATTAATTAACTAAAGAAGGAAAAAGATTTCGAGAGAAGCTTATGTGATGAAATCACAAAGCTTGAATGTTGGCCTTGTATGGCAATTAAGAAGATTTATAGTAAACAAGTTAATTACTTGTATGAATAATGAGAAAGAAGAAGCAAGTGAATTATTTAAGACAATCCAAGGTGGGAATAATTGTTTGTGTATGGTTAACTATATTATAAACCCAATTTGATGATAAGGGTTAGTGAATGAATTAAATTAATCAAGTCAAAGTACTTGTATTAATATGTGTTAGGGTTTCATTAAAACAAACCCAAGAATTTGTAGGTAATAGTGTTATGTAAGCTAATTTAATTAAGGAGTCCAATGGACTTATAAATAGCAAATCTAATTGGATTATATAATAAGTCCAAATGATATATTAAACTAGTTCCAATAATCTAACCTAGTAGCCTATATAATTTAATTAAACATTGATCCATGTAATTAATTAAACTAGCACAATGCTTGTTTTAATTAAATGTAACATAGATTATTTAAATGTTAGCCCAATGTGATAAATAAATTGAGCCCAAACAAATTAAATGAATGAGTCCAACTTATTTAATACCTAAGTCCAAAGTGGAGCCCAATAGGAAGTCAAAATGTTGGTCAAACATTATATATAGGTATATATATCAATTGGTGTATATATGAATAATAAATGTAATAAAAAAATAAAGCAAAAATGGGGGATTTATCCCATTTTGCTGAGATTTAGGGGGCCCCACTTGGGGTTGCTTGATTTTCCAAGTTGCTTATAATTTACTACTTGTCATAGTAGGTGAACAACTAAGGTCAATCACAATGTCAATCAACCTAGTCATTCATGCAATAGTAAGCACCAATTAGCCTTAATTTGACCAACATTGGTTGATTAGGAGAATTGATGATGGTTTAGTAGATGACTATAAATAAGATACTCCACACAAGTATTATGTTGGTTGGTTCATTTGCTAGAGATTTCAAGAGTGAAAAGAGAGAGCATTTGAGAGCTAAAGAGAGAAATACTTGTAAGTTGAGAGGAAAAAGCTAGAGAGCTTGTGAGCTAGTGTGCTAATGGTTCACTCAAGAAGGAAGAAGAGGCCTAGCAAGAAGAAGATCTCCATAGAAGGAACTATGAAGGTTGAAAAGTGTTCTAACCCTTCCTTAGTTAATTTCTATGGTCTATATATGTTTTAATCGGTCAAAAAGTATTTTTAACCGATCAAAAGTTATTTTGATGATCTAGAAGTCTAAAGCTATGATATATAAGTATATTCATGGTTTGATATAGTTAAATCATGTTTTGGTATGAGCGGTATGCATAAAAATGCAAGAAATGTCTATATTAAGCTTTACCGGTAAAAACCTAGGTAGCTATATGGTATTTAATGTTGTAGTTTGAAATGTACAAGTTGGAAAAATAATTTTTATGACTAAAAGGTTACCTCTATGAGTTTTTAAGAAAACCCAACTTGAATCTTTCAAAAATATGGAAAAATAAAGAAGTTATGAATTTTTCCTCAAAGCATGTTGATTTTAAAACCCTAGGTTGCATTGTGAACGATTTTAAGCCTAGTTCCGTTCAGAATTTGGAATTGTGATATAAAGAGAAATTGTAGAGGGGGAAATTCTAATGAGAATGGACTCAAGAATCACCCCAAAATGTTTTTAAATGAAGAAGTTATGGCTGTCGGAGCGTCGGAGGGTCGGGCAGTCCAAATTAGGGTTTTTGAAAATTGGCCGAGCGCCTACTGAGCGCCTACCAAGCGCCTAGGCGCTTGAACCGGCTGTCTCTGAGGGCAGACTTGGTCCGGGTCGGGTCGGGTCGATCCGGGTCGGGTCGGGCCGGTCCGGGTCGGTTTTTTTTGTGAAAATTTAAGTTAAAATAAGTGTAAAATGAATGTGTTTAAATAATAAACCAATATATTTAGAGTCTATAAGAGTCAAATTGGTAGCTAAATGTTTAAAATAAAGACTAAGGTTAACACAATTAAAAAGTTAACTATTGGTATTATTTGAAGGGTATTAAAATATTATTGAATGTTGAATAATATTAATATGTGATTAAAAGGTTGTTAAATGATTAATAACATTTGTAAATGATTAAAATATTATTACATGGTTAATAATATTAATAGGTAGTTAAAATATTATTAAATAATTAATAATATTAATAAGTGATTAAAATATTATTGAATAATTAATAATATTAGTTAAGAATTTAAAGTATTAATAAAGGGTTAATAATATTAGTAAGATAGTAGAATATTATGAAATATTAAGAAATGAGTAAAATATTATTAAATGGTTAATAATATTGGTATGTGAATAAAATATTATTACATGGTTAATAATATTAATAAGAGAGGATAATATTATTAAATGGTTAATAATATTAATATGTGATTAAAATATTATTAAAATGATAATAATATTAATAAGTGATTAAAATATTATTAAATGGTTAATAATATTAATAAGAGATTAAAATATTATTAAATGATTAATAATATTAATAAATAATTAAAATATTATTAAATGACTAATAATATTAAGAAGAGAATATAATATTATTAAATGGTTAATAATATTAATGAGAGAAGAAAATAGTATTAAATGATATTATTTTGAGTGTAAAATATTATTAAATGGATAATAATATTTAGAAGTTATTGAAGATATTATTTGATGAATAATATTATCTGAAGAGTAAGACATTATTAATAATGTTAACATATGATTGAAATATTATTAAATGATTAATAATATTAACTAAGGATAAATATATTATTAAATGATTAATAATATTATTAAGAGGGTAAAATATTATTAAATGGTTAATAATATTTATGATTAAGATGTTGTTTGATGATTAATATCATTGGGGATAGTGTAAAGCATTATTTAATTATTAATAATGTTAATAAGTGTTTGAGATAATAAAGAGGTTAAGAGAATTATTAGATGGTTAATAATATTAAGGAGTTAAGTGATTTATTATTGAAATAATAAATGGTTAAAATATTATTATACGATTAATAATATTATATGTTGTATTTATATATTATCAAATGAGATAATATTATAAAGCAATGAAGTGATGGTTATGTGAGTTGAAATATTATCAAGGGAATTGATAATATTATTAAGAGTTAAGGTTATGATTAAGTGATAGATGATTTAAGATATATTTGTTAAGGTTATTAATGTTAAATAAACCTATATGTGTTATGCTAATTGGAGGATCAATGTTATTGAATATTAGGTCACCCAAAGGAAGTATTTTTAAGTTGAATAGCAGTAGTCAGCGGAACAGGCAAGTTCTTCTTAACCCTAACTTGTATTTATTGTTGCAAGTTTCCTTCAACTTTATGTACCTTGAGCTATTCAAATTATTGTTGAGCAAATTCTACACTCGTAGTTATTTGACAGAACTTAAAGTGGATTAATTATCTAAAATTATTCCACCTCATTATTGGTTATTGTATTCGCACATAGTGCCTTTGCAAATGTTATAGTTCAGTAATTTATGAACTGTTTAAGAATGTCTAAGCTAATTGTTTCGGCTAGACACATGCATGTTTAAATTCATCTAATTGAATATTATGAAAGCTTATCCAAACCATTGGCTGGTGCGGATTCTTACAGTAAGACTGAGAAAGAACAACCCTAGTTAAAGGGGATTTTTATTTGTCGGGAAACCGAATGCGCGCAAGAAATCTAAATGTTATGCATATACATAGGACATGAGAGGACTGATCCCCTCGAGTGTCCCGTTATTTTTAACAAGGTGTCAGACATTGTATGTCTGTTCTACCTTAGTAGTAGTTCAGGGTCATTTGCGACCACTCAGCAGTAAAGAGTCAATCCATTCTTTTGTTGAACATTGATTCTTGTTATTTCACAATTGTTATTTATTGTTGAAACTCTCGAAGATAAATCTTTTTCATTCATGATATATCATTTCTTATTTAAACTTGCTGGGCAAAGTAGTTGCTCACCCTTGCTATATCATGAACTATTTTCAGTTAAGCCGAGTTATCTAAGGTGTATCACGGCAAAGGACAGATGAACGAGTAGACGTAGTTAGTTCGTACTATTTGTGTAAACCTTTTGTATTATAAGGTAACGATGATGTATTAAGGTTAGTGGAACCTGGGATTGAAGGTACGTTTTGTAATGAAATTATGTATGTTTTCCGCGAGTTATTGAAGTTTTAATTTATGAATGTTTGTTAATAGATGAATAGTGAGCACCGAACCCGAGGTTCAAGGGACCCGGATTTGGGGGCGTCACAGGTTGGTATCAGAGCTGTAGGTTATAAACCTTAGGTGGGGGAAAAACCTTAGGATTATGACCGTAGAGAAGACAAGAAAACTCATAAAGAGTTTAGGAGATGAATTGTGGAGATTCATCAAGTAAGAAAAGTTATGTGTAAGTAAGAAAAGATCTATTATTAGATCGGAAGAGTATGAGGAATTCGGAAGATGATTCGAATGTTAGAGGTAAGCAATGATGTAGAAAAGAGATTAAGGATTGGGAGATACCTAATCTATGAAGAATAGTTAAGAAGAAGTGATCAGATGTAAATATGGCTAATGTAAAATAGAAGGAAGTGATGTTAAGGAATGATTCGAGGACATTGAGGATATCTTGAGAAGATTGATCTATATGGATCGGTGGTAATAAAGATGATCAGAGTAAATAGAGATGAAATGATGGATTAAACAAATAAGTTATCACAGGATTAAATGAATCATAGAAGAATGAGAAGATTTTGGAGTCAATCATAAAAGCAGATAATAATGAAGTGATTGAGGAAAAGTAGAATGATTGTAGAAAGAAATAAGCATGATAAAGAATTATATAAGAATGATTATAGTATATGTTGAGGAGTCTAACTTTGGAAGTATATATCTTTGGGAGTTTGACTTTGGAGAATATGTTTGGAGAATTACGTTTCAGAAGTTATTTTAGAAGATTTAAAAATCGGATCATTTTCTAATCTGTAAGTTGAATTTTATCTATGCAAATGATGAAAGAAGTTATAAAATTTTGAAAATCCCAACTTTGGAGATAAGAAGCGGGATATGATATGTAATTAGTATAGTGCTAAGAACAAGTATAGTACTAAGTACTAAAGTGATGCATATTAAAATGTTTATTAAATATGCAAATGGATGATAGAAAGACAAGAGGACGATAGTATGGAAGTTTGAAGAAAGTATGTTGAATGAGAAGATCGAGATATAGTGTTTAGGTTATCAAACGATTTGAAGATAGGTGACTGATAATTGTGCGTATAGTTAGTAAGCAAAAGAATGCTTAAAGGTGTGTAGCTGTATAAATGATGAGGTACTACGTACCAAGAAAGAATATGTTAATAAATTTTAAGTGATGGATTATATGTTGGCATTAAAAGTATATGCCTAAAATCTATAGAGAGGTAATAATACTACCGTATTATGCCAAACGATAATGTCAAGAGAAAGTTCTAAAGAAAGAATACTCTAGACAATAGTGAAGAAAGTTAAGGAGTTAGACCATAATTCCTTACAGACGATTGATGAGTCTAATAGTAGATGCTTTTGAGGAATGAATCAATGAAATTGGAGAAAATCCAGAGACAAGGAATAAATATCTGAAAGAGGATATCAAAGAAGTGATAGACGACATCTTATAATAAGATTGTTGTGTAAAGAACAATAATAAGATCGTGAAATGATCTACGAAGATGAACTCATGAGGAGTTATGTGTTAAAGTATGGATTAAGAAAATTCATACTAAGTTAATAAGAAAATTAGAGGTTGTAGATTTTATTTGAGGACTCATATTAGTGGTTGAGTTGTACGATTCCTTGTATGGGCGATGAATTAGTGCTTGGTTTTAGAACCGCTTAGCTTCCTATAGTAATATAGTGGCCGAGTTGACCAATTTCTTGTATGGGCAGGAGATTGTGTTTGGTTCGACAACCACTTAGCTTCCTAATTATGATAATCATTGAAATCTTGGGTCGCGCTATCCGATGTATATATGGTGAGAAGGTGAGTCTTTTCTTATAGTATATCGGATATGTAGAGAATGTAGAGATTAGGTGCGTGTTCTTAAAACTCATACGTATGGTAAGTTCGTGACTCATAATGGTATGGTGGAGCCCCTCAGCGAATGGACGATTAAGGTCTGACTAGGATAAGTTCCTCAAGCCATGCTATTGTGGTAAGTTCCTGAACTCATATTGTGTGGTAAGTTCGATGAACAAGTTGTGATGGAGGTTAGAACAAGGTCATAGATAAAGATTTAGTTATCAGTGAATTGTGAATTGTGTGAGACCAGTATTGTTCTCCCGAATACTACTGGTAGGTTGTGTTATATAGTGATGTCTTGCATCAAGGAGCAAGCTATGATTTGAAGAAGGATAAGGTGGGTAATCACGTTTGTGGCACCACAGTTACTTAGGTTTGAAGAGAATCATTATCAGAGAAGATGTGAGTATTTGTTTAAAGATATGGAGACTTCAGAAAGAGGAAGAAATGAAGAAGCTGATAAACAGCATGAGAAATTATCAAGAATACGATGATAGGTATAAGATTAATGGAAGATATGATGAGGAATAAATGACAATGTTTAGCATGATAGTGAATTTTCTGGATGATGAAAAATTAAAGAAGAATAGTGATACACTACTTAACAATCAAGTACGTGTAAGGGAACATAAGAAGAAGACGGTATTCGAGTTATTAAGTTCCAGGGTAAAGAATGTAAAATATGTTGTATGAGAGGAAGAAGAAGTGAATAAGAGGAGTAAGGGATACTATGTGTTTATAAAACCCAACTCCTGGAGTATGTGGGTTAGATGGTTATGTTAAGTCCCAACTTTTGCAGTCTTTATGGGATATGAACGTTTATTGAAGTAGGTTTCAAAATGTAAGGTGCTAAGGCACTACTGGTTGCGTATAAATATAGATGTTATGTTTATATGCTTTAGAATGATACTGTGAGCATTAATATTAAATGCTACAAGAATGAATGTAAGGAACATAATATAAGAGCATAACGTAAGTTTTATTTTAAAAACAGATAATGTCGCCGCATAGACAACCCCGAAACCGGAGGAGGGAAGAATCAGTTAATAGTAAAGGAGGTCAAATGGACCCGATGCAAACTTTTGCTAATATGGTAGCAGAAGCGATACAAAGCGGAAATCCAGCATTAGGAAGTTCGCCGAAAAATCGAGTGGCAAATTTTAAGGATTTTAAAATGGTAGGACTACCTGAGTTTCGAGGAACGAGAGATCCAATCGAAGCTCAGACATGGATGAAAGAAATGGAGAAAGTATTTGAAGTTGCATGTGTTGTAGAAAAATAGAAGACAACAATTGTCACCTTCATGATGAAGGGAGAGGCTGATTTTTGTGTAAGGCTAACAAAAGCCGAACAGGAGAAAGAATGGTTACGTGGACTCGTTTTAAGGAATTGTTCTTTGAAAACTATTTTCCAAATAGTACAAAGACAAGAATGGAAGTGAAATTTTTGGAACTCAAACAGGTAAGTACGACAGTAGTAGTATATGCCGCTAAGTTTAATGAGCTAGCAAGATTTGCTCCACATTAAGTGGACACGGAAGAACGAAGGACAAGAAGGTTTGAACAAGAATTAAATACATGGATCTACAGTAAGGTTTCAATTTTTCGGATTAACACGTTTTCATCAATGATAGGAAAGGCAATCATAGCAGAAGGCGGAGGTAAGGATTTGACAGAGTATAATCAAGAGAGGAAAGAAAAGTGAAGAAGAAAATGGTAAAGGAAGTAGCAGAGGTTGTAACGCTCATAAACGAAAGAGGAACCAAAAAAAAAAAAAAAAAATGGTGAGAATGGTCAAAGAAAAGAAACACGAAGAATAGAAAGTTGTGAAAGTTGTGAAAAGAATCACATAGGAGTATGTCTAAAAGGGACAGATAGATGCTATAGATATGGAGGGAAAGGACACGGTGCTTCAAACTGTCCTGGTCCCAGAAAGAATTGGAAGTGTTTTATTTGTGGAAGAATGGATCATCCTTTTAAGGACTACCCGAAGAAGGAAAGTAAGGCGAGAAGTAATATCAAGAAAGCCAAGAGGCACGATGTCAGTTGTTTTCGAGAAATAATATAATCGTTTAGGTATTATTTGATTCGAAGACTATCTGACTGAGAATTTCACTAAATAAATAGAATTTCTCGAAGAAAATAGAATACTTTATTAAAATAAAGTGTATTTAAATCAAAGGATTGTGTTAGATAGATAAAGAGTAAGTTATCCGTAAAAATTTATTCGGATATACGAAGAAAAGAGTCAAGAAGAAATCAGATGATAAGAAAATCTTATGTAATCTTATAACGGTGATTCTGGGGACAGAATCCTTATAAGGAAGGGTGAATGTAATGACCGAGAAAATTACGAACCCAATTTTTTTTTTATTTAATTATATCCATAAGAAAATATGAGGTGTGAGGTATGAAGTATGTGATAAGTTGTATGATGAGAGGTATTAAATTAGTTAATTAAATTAATTAACTAAAGAAGGAAAAAGATTTCGAGAGAAGCTTATGTGATGAAATCACAAAGCTTGAATGTTGGCCTTGTATGGCAATTAAGAAGATTTATAGTAAACAAGTTAATTACTTGTATGAATAATGAGAATGAAGAAGCAAGTGAATTATTTAAGACAATCCAAGGTGGGAATAATTGTTTGTGTATGGTTAACTATATTATAAACCCAATTTGATGATAAGGGTTAGTGAATGAATTAAATTAATCAAGTCAAAGTACTTGTATTAATATGTGTTAGGGTTTCATTAAAACAAACCCAAGAATTTGTAGGTAATAGTGTTATGTAAGCTAATTTAATTAAGGAGTCCAATGGACTTATAAATAGCAAATCTAATTGGATTATATAATAAGTCCAAATGATATATTAAACTAGTTCCAATAATCTAACCTAGTAGCCTATATAATTTAATTAAACATTGATCCATGTAATTAATTAAACTAGCACAATGCTTGTTTTAATTAAATGTAACATAGATTATTTAAATGTTAGCCCAATGTGATAAATAAATTGAGCCCAAACAAATTAAATGAATGAGCCCAACTTATTTAATACCTAAGTCCAAAGTGGAGCCCAATAGGAAGTCAAAATGTTGGTCAAACATTATATATAGGTATATATATCAATTGGTGTATATATGAATAATAAATGTAATAAAAAAATAAAGCAAAAATGGGGGATTTATCCCATTTTGCTGAGATTTAGGGGGCCCCACTTGGGGTTGCTTGATTTTCCAAGTTGCTTATAATTTACTACTTGTCATAGTAGGTGAACAACTAAGGTCAATCACAATGTCAATCAACCTAGTCATTCATGCAATAGTAAGCACCAATTAGCCTTAATTTGACCAACATTGGTTGATTAGGAGAATTGATGATGGTTTAGTAGATGACTATAAATAAGATACTCCACACAAGTATTATGTTGGTTGGTTCATTTGCTAGAGATTTCAAGAGTGAAAAGAGAGAGCATTTGAGAGCTAAAGAGAGAAATACTTGTAAGTTGAGAGGAAAAAGCTAGAGAGCTTGTGAGCTAGTGTGCTAATGGTTCACTCAAGAAGG
Source organism: Hedera helix (assembly GCA_947179155.2). Classification (NCBI taxonomy): domain Eukaryota; kingdom Viridiplantae; phylum Streptophyta; class Magnoliopsida; order Apiales; family Araliaceae; genus Hedera; species Hedera helix. Next base: position 17,428,178 of record OX359274.1, read on the forward strand.
AAGAAGAGGCCTAGCAAGAAGAAGATCTCCATAGAAGGAACTATGAAGGTTAAAAAGTGTTCTAACCCTTCCTTAGTTAATTTCTATGGTCTATATATGTTTTAATCGGTCAAAAAGTATTTTTAACCGATCAAAAGTTATTTTGATGATCTAGAAGTCTAAAGCTATGATATATAAGTATATTCATGGTTTGATATAGTTAAATCATGTTTTGGTATGAGCGGTATGCATAAAAATGCAAGAAATGTCTATATTAAGCTTTACCGGTAAAAACCTAGGTAGCTATATGGTATTTAATGTTGTAGTTTGAAATGTACAAGTTGGAAAAATAATTTTTATGACTAAAAGGTTACCTCTATGAGTTTTTAAGAAAACCCAACTTGAATCTTTCAAAAATATGGAAAAATAAAGAAGTTATGAATTTTTCCTCAAAGCATGTTGATTTTAAAACCCTAGGTTGCATTGTGAACGATTTTAAGCCTAGTTCCGTTCAGAATTTGGAATTGTGATATAAAGAGAAATTGTAGAGGGGGAAATTCTAATGAGAATGGACTCAAGAATCACCCCAAAATGTTTTTAAATGAAGAAGTTATGGCTGTCGGAGCGTCGGAGGGTCGGGCAGTCCAAATTAGGGTTTTTGAAAATTGGCCGAGCGCCTACTGAGCGCCTACCAAGCGCCTAGGCGCTTGAACCGGCTATCTCTGAGGGCAGACTTGGTCCGGGTCGGGTCGGGTCGATCCGGGTCGGGCCGGTCCGGGTCGGTTTTTTTTGTGAAAATTTAAGTTAAAATAAGTGTAAAATGAATGTGTTTAAATAATAAACCAATATATTTAGAGTCTATAAGAGTCAAATTGGTAGCTAAATGTTTAAAATAAAGACTAAGGTTAACACAATTAAAAAGTTAACTATTGGTATTATTTGAAGGGTATTAAAATATTATTGAATGTTGAATAATATTAATATGTGATTAAAAGGTTGTTAAATGATTAATAACATTTGTAAATGATTAAAATATTATTACATGGTTAATAATATTAATAGGTAGTTAAAATATTATTAAATAATTAATAATATTAATAAGTGATTAAAATATTATTGAATAATTAATAATATTAGTTAAGAATTTAAAGTATTAATAAAGGGTTAATAATATTAGTAAGATAGTAGAATATTATGAAATATTAAGAAATGAGTAAAATATTATTAAATGGTTAATAATATTGGTATGTGAATAAAATATTATTACATGGTTAATAATATTAATAAGAGAGGATAATATTATTAAATGGTTAATAATATTAATATGTGATTAAAATATTATTAAAATGATAATAATATTAATAAGTGATTAAAATATTATTAAATGGTTAATAATATTAATAAGAGATTAAAATATTATTAAATGATTAATAATATTAATAAATAATTAAAATATTATTAAATGACTAATAATATTAAGAAGAGAATATAATATTATTAAATGGTTAATAATATTAATGAGAGAAGAAAATAGTATTAAATGATATTATTTTGAGTGTAAAATATTATTAAATGGAAAATAATATTTAGAAGTTATTGAAGATATTATTTGATGAATAATATTATCTGAAGAGTAAGACATTATTAATAATGTTAACATATGATTGAAATATTATTAAATAATTAATAATATTAACTAAGGATAAATATATTATTAAATGATTAATAATATTATTAAGAGGGTAAAATATTATTAAATGGTTAATAATATTTATGATTAAGATGTTGTTTGATGATTAATATCATTGGGGATAGTGTAAAGCATTATTTAATTATTAATAATGTTAATAAGTGTTTGAGATAATAAAGAGGTTAAGAGAATTATTAGATGGTTAATAATATTAAGGAGTTAAGTGATTTATTATTGAAATAATAAATGGTTAAAATATTATTATACGATTAATAATATTATATGTTGTATTTATATATTATCAAATGAGATAATATTATAAAGCAATGAAGTGATGGTTATGTGAGTTGAAATATTATCAAGGGAATTGATAATATTATTAAGAGTTAAGGTTATGATTAAGTGATAGATGATTTAAGATATATTTGTTAAGGTTATTAATGTTAAATAAACCTATATGTGTTATGCTAATTGGAGGATCAATGTTATTGAATATTAGGTCACCCAAAGGAAGTATTTTTAAGTTGAATAGCAGTAGTCAGCGGAACAGGCAAGTTCTTCTTAACCCTAACTTGTATTTATTGTTGCAAGTTTCCTTCAACTTTATGTACCTTGAGCTATTCAAATTATTGTTGAGCAAATTCTACACTCGTAGTTATTTGACAGAACTTAAAGTGGATTAATTATCTAAAATTATTCCACCTCATTATTGGTTATTGTATTCGCACATAGTGCCTTTGCAAATGTTATAGTTCAGTAATTTATGAACTGTTTAAGAATGTCTAAGCTAATTGTTTCGGCTAGACACATGCATGTTTAAATTCATCTAATTGAATATTATGAAAGCTTATCCAAACCATTGGCTGGTGCGGATTCTTACAGTAAGACTGAGAAAGAACAACCCTAGTTAAAGGGGATTTTTATTTGTCGGGAAACCGAATGCGCGCAAGAAATCTAAATGTTATGCATATACATAGGACATGAGAGGACTGATCCCCTCGAGTGTCCCGTTATTTTTAACAAGGTGTCAGACATTGTATGTCTGTTCTACCTTAGTAGTAGTTCAGGGTCATTTGCGACCACTCAGCAGTAAAGAGTCAATCCATTCTTTTGTTGAACATTGATTCTTGTTATTTCACAATTGTTATTTATTGTTGAAACTCTCGAAGATAAATCTTTTTCATTCATGATATATCATTTCTTATTTAAACTTGCTGGGCAAAGTAGTTGCTCACCCTTGCTATATCATGAACTATTTTCAGTTAAGCCGAGTTATCTAAGGTGTATCACGGCAAAGGACAGATGAACGAGTAGACGTAGTTAGTTCGTACTATTTGTGTAAACCTTTTGTATTATAAGGTAACGATGATGTATTAAGGTTAGTGGAACCTGGGATTGAAGGTACGTTTTGTAATGAAATTATGTATGTTTTCCGCGAGTTATTGAAGTTTTAATTTATGAATGTTTGTTAATAGATGAATAGTGAGCACCGAACCCGAGGTTCAAGGGACCCGGATTTGGGGGCGTCACAATTCCAAAGATATAAAGTAGAGCTCCATCGGAGTTGTAAAACTCAAGATATTCAAGTTTTAGTAAAGGAACCCAAATCAAAAAACTAAGGGGCATTCTGGTTTTTAATTATTATTTAATTAATAAAAATTATGAAAAGGACTAAAACATTATTAGATTAATAATGTTAGTAAGGAAAAATAATTATTATTAATTCTAAATAATAAGTAACTAATTATTTATTATTTAATAAAGATTAAATATTATTTAATTAATTAAAATTAAATAATAATTAAAGGAGTAGTAAGTTAATAAATTAATTATTTATTATTTAATATTGATTAAATAATAAATAAAGGTAATTAAATAATTAATTCTTATTTAATTAATATTAAATAATAATTAAAGGATAGTAAGCTAATTATTTATTATTTAATCAATATTAAATAATAAATAAGTTTAATTAATTAATTAAAGAGGGTTAATTGCTTACTATTTAATATATTAAATAGTAATCAAAGGATGTTAGAGTTAATAGTATAATTGTTTATTATTTAATTAATATTAAATAATGAGTATGGATAAATAATTAATTAATTATTATTTAATTCATATTAAATAATAATTAAATGGTAATTAAGTGGAATAAATTATTACTTAATCGGAAGAAGATTATTAAGTAATTAAAATATATTGATAATATTAATGATTAACTACTAAATGATAATAGTTAAGAATTAAATCATTATTCAATAATTAATAATGATATGTAATTAATTTAAAATATTATTAAAGAATTAATAATATTATTTAGCATTTAATTAACTATTAAATAATAATAGTTAAGAGTTAACCCATTATTAAATAAATAATAATGATAAATAAAGATTTAAAATATTATTAAAGAATTAATAATATTGTTTAACAAGTAATTAACTATTGAATAATAATAGTTAAGGGTTGAATCATTATTAAATAATTACTAATGATACGTGAGGATTTCAAATATTATTAAATGATTAATAATATTGATGAACAATTAAATTATTATTAAAATAATTAATAATAATGAGAAGTCAATTAAAATATTATTAAAGGGTAATAATACTAGCAAACGATTAAATTATTATTAAAAGATTAATAATAATGATTAAGGTAAACTATTATTAATAAGGAATTAATAATAGTGATGATTATTTAAAGTGTTATTTAACAATTAAATAACATTATAAGTTATTACTAATTAATAGTAATAGTTTAAAATATTATTCAAGGCATGTAATATTATGATAAATCATCGAGTTAAATGATGTGATTAAGTTAAATCAAGGGTATAGTCCATTAGTGACTAATTAATTGTTCGTACTAAACAGAAATAAGGTCCAGACATTAATGCAGTGACATTAATAAATGTCAGAACTGCATAGTTTGTACAAAAGATTTACGGTGTTGAATATGAAACACTGAGTTAAGTCAACGAGAAACTAAAATATGAATTTAACCCTATTGATTTAAAAAATGGACGATAAGAAGAAATAAATATCTTTACTGATTTGGTATTGAGTCAAACCTTAACTGATATTATGCACCGTTGATCTCACATACCGTGTAAGTGGTGCAAGGAATGCAAAAGGTTAGCGTAAGCTGGTTATGCAAGTCCAGGCAAGTTTTTCAGAATGTGTTGCATTATTTGCATAATTTAGAAATTTGAAAATGCGTTATGTATGCACATGCTATTACGTGCAAGACTGTGTCAATGTGACTTTGTGCAACGAGATAAAATAGACTGTTGATATGCTGTAAATGATTTAAGTTGATTATTCTATATTGAACTGCATGACATTATAAATGGCATGTAAGAAAAGCATGAATCATAGAGTAAATGCAAAGTATGATATGCATGAGTTATGTAGTCACTGCAAAGCATGAGATGCATAAAGCATGATGAAATATGTTTATGTGTTATATGAAACTGTTAGACTTGCTGAGTCATCGTGCTCACCCTTGCTTAAAACAAAATATTACAGAAAAGCTTGAGGAAGCTGATTACTCTGGTAGAGGCGAAGATGAAGATTGACTAACAAGTCATCAAGATTGAAGCGTAGGTGCTTTTATAGTAAAACTTGCGATAGATTAAATTACATTCCTTGTGTAATATTTGCGATTAGGTAATGTTTTAATGTGCTACAGAATAGCAAACCTAAATGTTAAAAGAACATGTATAGATTATTTAAGATCGTTTGCAGAGGTTGTCCTTTATATATAAGGATAATAGATGAGATAATTGAGTCATTATACATATGATCTCAAAGTTGTAATAAAATGTTTAAACATTGCGGTTCTGAAATGGAATAGAGTTGAAGGTTGTATTCAAACGTACCGTTTGTATTCATTTAAGGTTTAATACCTAGATTATAGTAATAATTGTATTAACTTATTGTTTATGAGTTTAATATAATTAGTTTAAACTCATGATTGAGATTACTTTTAACGGATTAAATCCGGGGCTTCAAGGAGACCGAATTTGGGGTCTTTACAGCTTTTCCTTCCTTCCTCTCTTCCTCCTCTAACCATGGCCTCCCTCTATTTATTTTTCTCTTGCTCTTTTGTTTTTGCTATGTAACTTGGTGAAAATGAAATAAAGTCTTATAATGAACTAATAGCTTGGGTATTTATAGATGAACTTTGAAAGAATTATAATTTGGCCTCTCTATTTAAGTCTTCATCTAGTCCACTCCTTCAACTTCTCGTACTTCCACTTGGCCCCACAAATTTAACCTTAAACAACCATTTACTTAAACTAAACAAGGATTATAGTTAATTAATCAAGTTTACTATTTGAGGGATGTGATTTGAAGTTGTTGGGAGAGTGGTTAAGAGTGGGTGGGGTTGTTAAGGGTTGGTTTCCCCCCCCCCCCCCCCCCCCACATGGCTGGGTACTCCACCTTTTCTTTCTTTTTTTTATTGCATCATTTATTAGCTCATTGCTTACTTCACCAACTTTACCAAGACTTGGGCTCGTTAGAGACTTAGCTATTTGGGCTTTTACATTGATTTCTTTGGGCTTGCAAGTAGTTTCCAAAGGAACTTGGTTGTTTAGTTGATTTGGGCTGGCCATAGGGCTTGTTTGCTTAGTTATTTTATTATTTTTCTTATTTTGTTTTTTGCTTAGTTTATTTATCCTTGGCCCAAACTAGTGTCCTAGCTTAGTAAACATACTCTTTAACATTTCCTTACTTCTTCTTGTTTGGCTATTATTTTCCAAATATTCAAGTTAATTTTGTATTCTTTCTTGTTTGGCTACTAGTTTAATAAATATATAAACTCATTTATATATCTTTGCATTCACGTTATTTACACAGTGATATTTTCAAAAAAATTGTATTTCATTAATAAAATATTACATAACCCTAATTCCAAGATTTCATGCTATACACGAATATTACAGTAGTTTTAGGACAATACCTACTTTAAGTTTAATTGTCATTGTGATGCCCTTGACCTTGGTCTTGATCATTTCATCAGTATGAGTGTCATTCCAATAGAACTCCTCAACTATCTTGGAGTATACTTTGGTATTTTAACTTAGTACCAATTCTACTCCATCACTTTGTAAAAACTTGAAGATGGTGAGGAAATGAGTGTTAACTCCTTCAAACTGATATATCTAAATTAATTTTCAGATATAATTTGAGAGGTCAACATGTTATGAGTAAGTGATTTGAGCTAAAAGAGAGATATTCAAAGTTAAGGTTTAGTAATCATGGAGTAATTTGAAAGAAAAGGTCACAAGTAGGTAAAGTAGGAGAGAGCAAACACAAAAGCAATTGAATATGTGAAAAGTCAAAAATTAAAATTTCAAAATATGTGTACTTCCTTATATTTACTACTAAGTGGGACACGTATAAGAATTATATTTGAGGTGTCACATGTTATAACTGCAACCGACAGTTACTTTTTGTAGTAAACGCTCTTTAATTGTTCTCTTTGCCACATGCATTAATATTGTATTATCTACTTTCTAAGTTTCCTGCCATTTGTAGAGTATGCCATCGTAGTGTGCACTTTCACTTTATGATCCATTGCGTATTCCTGAAAGTAGTATGCCCTTAACCCAATCATATGTTGATATGATAAGTATATACTTTGTAATCTTATTCAATTGTTAATAAAAGAATTATTTATTTAAAGGAATTTCTTTATTCATGATTGATTGGTTGAATTAATTAAATGGATAAACCCTTAGTTTTATAGCAATACTTTTAGAATCATAATCTGAATTATGCTAATGAGATCTAAATTCTAGATAGCTCAAAACTAAAATATTCATAATCATGGGATCACTAAAATGGTGATTAGTGAATCCGGATAGATTAGTACATACTATGCTTGCTCTTAAAAAGATGATGATTGATCTCATAAATCATTTGTGTGGAGACATTAAAGCAAGTATGTATGTGCATATTGGAGAATAAATTCACTAAACGTAACTCACTTAAAGAACACCTAATGGAGTTTTACTTGCTTGTCAATAAAAGTTCTTAATGCGATAGTAGTACAAGTGATCCTTGAACTTGAGATCATCATAGTATCTTATGTACGATGAATTATACTTTTCCATATTTCTTAAGACTATTCGGGTATAACAAATGATATGTTTAGGTATAATAATTTATACATGGAGATAGGTGAATGAAGAAATAAATGATCTACCACTTTTAGTAAATGAATAGAATGTCCAATGTGATTCGATAAATGACAACTCAGTAGTCCTTGGCTAATGCAAAATTTCAATTAGAAAGAAATTTCTTAATTTACATTTACTAGAGTTGTGCATTTTGGAATTGAAATACATATGATCAAATTTAATAAGACTTGATAGTATTTTTATGTCTTATATTTGATTGGAACATTATATGGTAGAAAGATTGAATTATAAAATAACTATTCGCAGAATAAGTTCTTTGTGATCAAATGTTAAAATTCATATTATCCGAAAAGTCCTAAATTGCTAAGAGGGCTTACCCTTATTGTGGATGTAATATCTTAAACATTTCAAATATGATATGAAAAGATCTATATCAAGGTTGTTGTTGAGCGGAATCGGCACCTATAAAAAGCACGCGATTCCGAGTTCGTTTGAATGAACAATAACGCGCAAGTATACGCGGTCAACAAGTAATATAATGAAAGTAAGTTATCGATCCCACGAGGAGTTATGAATAATATAAGCAAAGTATTAAAAGTAAATCAACTTGGTTCTAATTCGACGAAGATGTTTTTGGGTTTTTGGTATGAAGAAATTTAATTAACTATTAACTAACTAATACCGACTGAAATTCAATAGGACACAAGCTAGGATTGCAATTTCCCCCAAAGTAAGCTCAGACATATAAATCTCTTGAATTACATGGACACAGTGAATAGCTAACCGAGAATTCATTATAGCGTTTATATGTCTCTTTCGATAACATATAAACATATCCTATCTAAATCTGTCGATTCAGACAGGAACACCCAAGCAAAGCAATTCACCATATGTCTATGAGAATTAACAATAACGAGGATTTCAAGCACAGATTCTCCCATTGGCTACACATGGCACAAAGGTATATGTCTATCCTTTATACAAATTATGCAATCAATCCTAAGAGCAAATACATAACATATGTCATCATATCTTTGGCCATCCCACTATACTCCATCTATCAATTTCATATAGGGTACTAAATCAATTACTATGTCTAGCAATTAATACAAGAATAACTAGATATGATAACCCATTCACAATTGCCAAACAATCATCCAAGAGAGATTTAATCAATCAAAACCACACAATGGGTTCCATTACAATCCTAGAATGGAAATCCAGTTCATTACAAGGAAACTAAATCCCACCAACAAGATATTCATCAAAACTTAGAGAACAAAATCAAAGGAAAAGGAAGGAAAGAGAAAACCAAATGGGGATCCAATCTCCAAGCTCAATCCATCAATCCAAGCTCTCCAATCCTTGATTCAAGCCTTGTTCTTGTGGTTCCAAGCATGTTTCCAGCCGCCTCCCTCTCTCTCTTGAAGAGAAAATTAGAAGATATCCAAGATTATGGCTCAAAATGACTTTAAAAAGGCTAAAAATCGAGAACTGGTCGGGTCCGGACGCTGCGGCGCTGCCCTGGAGCGCTGCAGCGCTCAAACACACTGATTTGGCAGTCCCCAGGACCGCTGCGGCGGTGGAAACCACCGCTGCGGCGGTAGGCTTAATTTTGGTTTTTGGACTGCTGCAGCCTCCTTCCGTGTTTTGAGCATATCTTCTTCATACGAACTCCGATTGAGGTGATTCAAGATGTTCTGGAAAGTAGACTCGTAGACCTACAACTTTCGTTCTTAACAAAATTGAAGATTCAGAAATGATCAAGGCCAAAATTGGACGTTAATTGGCTGCTGCGTAAACGGAGCGCAGAAAATGCGAACCGGGCAATTCCAAGCCTTGATCCACCAAGCCCTTATTATAATTCGTACAAAATGAAATAGAAACACATAAAAACAATACAACACCACATCCTATACAATGTGGTACAAAAACACATACAACTAAACAAACCATTAACATATAAATTACGAATAAATTACAGAAAACGACTTAGAATACATAAAATACTTAAACATGATCTAAAACACCATATTATACAATAACATACAAACACATATAAAATCACCTAAAACACTTAAAGATCCACAAATTATCAAGCTTAAATGTATTCAATTCATAGGTATAAAACCCACTCATCAAATACCCCCAAACTTAAACATTTGCTTGTCCTCAAGCAAAACAAAGACCCACTAAATAAAGCAAAATAACTAAATAAGTAGACAAAAAAAAAAAAAAAAATTCTACTAGTTAAAAATCACAGGAAATTACTTGAAGAATCACAAATTATCAAGGTTAGGAGTACTCTAAACATACATATAACATTAAATAACCAAAGTACCCCCAAACGTAAATCTTTGCTTGCCCTCAAGTAAAACAATACCAACTAGACAAACAAAAACAATAAACGTGAGCAGAGAGTTAATAAGACAACCAAATTTGACCTCATGGATTATTTCAAGTTATAATTATAAGAAAATTTCAAAACATTGCAAAGTCTAGAATTTTAACTCACATATTAGACATACTATACTAATGACCCCCGTGTGTGTGTGAACCATTTACAATAAACCAATCATCACCCAGAGGGGTTCTTGTAGACAAATTACCTTACAAAGAAATCTAAAACTTAAAACAACACGCATAATACATCACTTTACACTAGTCCCAACAGATAAGTCATAACAAAAACTAAACTTGACATGTGCAATGTCTCATTCCATTAGGCTCTACAGAGTTACCCATTTAACGAGCGTTTGACTAATGACTCCCAAACCAGTTGGCTTTAGGGCATTAGGTGTAAAGACAACCCCTAAGAGCCTATTAACTCGAGCAACAAAGGCCACAAAACTCGACTAGTCAAGTAATTTATTCTATTTATTAACATCTTTGTTTTGTTTTGTTTTGTTTTGTTTTGTTTTTTGTTTTTTTTTTAAATGTGAGTGCGTTTTACGCTCCATCTCACGCTATAGACAAATCAAACATGAGAAATCGTTTCGAGTGATGCATATACGAGTTTTAAAGTAAAAGATTATCTTTATAAGCATGTAGTCATATAGACCGCAACAAAATAAACAACTAGTTCATTACAAATGGTTATGTGCTCGAAGAAAAAGGGATCACAAGTAATGTAAAGACCAACCGTAAGTTAAGCACACAGACGAAGCGACACTAATCAATTTTCTATGAGTTATAACTCAAATAATCATTTGCCTGATCCTTGATTATGGTTCAATAAAATTAACACCATGCTCAAGAGACTCACAAATATACTATAACGACTCAAAAACAAAAACAAAAACAAAACAACATATATTAAACAACACATAAACGAACCCAATTTCGTATGGAATACGATTGCACTTAGCATGTGCAACAAGCCGTTAAACCCCGAGGTTGCCCAAGAGGACGAGTTTTGTCTCGTGAGGGTTTGCAGAGAATATACCCACAAAATTCAAAATACAAAAATTAACAAAAATCTTTTTAGCATTTTTTTTTTATTTATTATTATTATTATTATTTTTTTTTTTTTTCAAACATGCATACTTAATTAACAAATTAAACTATCATGCAACGAAAATTAACTATCATGCAATCCTAGTCCAGACAACAAGAAAAACATCAATGCAGAATAAGCATGCAACTACCCCCAAACTTAAACTCCACATTGTTCGCAATGTAAGATAAGGAAATACAAAATAGAGGAACTTCCCTGAACATGACTCAGGCATGGACCTCATCATCAGGAGAGTCTGGAGGATAGTCAGGAGAAAGCATAAGTCGCTCCGAGATTAAAGCTTTGTTGGCCTCATTGTTGCCAAAACGCCAGCGATCATAAGTTGGTGCCGCTCGAGAACTTTCATCCGTCCTTGCTCTTTTTGGTCCCATTTCGATGCACTGTACTCCCAAGATGATATCCCAAGTGATGATTGAAGAAATCTATAGGCAACCCAAATTTTTCTCTTTGAGGAATTTTGTCAAACACCTGGCGTGCGATCTAAATTTGCACAAATTGGACATGACCTCTCCCAAACATGAATTAGCCACCCAAATTGAGGGTTTATCAATACTGCACAAAGCCCACGACAACTTCCCCAATCCACAGTCAAAACAACCACATAAAATGACACAATTGAGAAGAGAGAATAAATGGTGGTTTGGATCCTCAATGTGGCTTGGGATTGGAAGGTATTGCAATTGGGTGCAAGAATCAGATGGGAGTGATGGTTGGAAGAGTTTAAGGAAGCAAGGCTTTTGAGAGGGAATGCCGAGCAAGCTGGTTGCGTTCATGTTGCTAGGAAATAAACCCCGACTAGGGTTTATAAATTTTTTTTTGAGTTTTTGAACGACCGCTGCGGCGGTAGCAGGGCACCGCTGCGGCGGTGAAACATTCTGCTTAACAAAAAATTAACTCCTGAAGACAACCGCTGCGGCGGTAGCAGGGCACCGCTGCGGCGGTCAAAGCTGCTGCCAGAATTTTTTTTCTGTTCAACTGATTCCACATTGAGGCATTGCTTTGATAGTACCTGAAAGTTTTACATAGATTTATCAAAAACTAGATAACTAATCACACTTTTAACTCAAAAACATAGAAACTGCAATTAGTAATAAAGCTAATTTAATTTTTTTTTTTTTTTAAATATAAATATAATTATACTAATATACTATATCAAAAGTATTTAGCCCATCAAACTAAAGCAAAAATGACTAAATATAAAAAATAATAACATGAATTAAATTAAACATTTGGGGTGCCTCCCAAATAGCGCTTGAGTTATAGTCCTCAGCCGGACTACTCCCTGTTCAATCCGGATTACGCGCGAAGATGGTCACATCATGCCGCCTTTTAGTTATTTCCTTTCGTTCGTCGGCGTGTGTGTATGATTTAAGCCCTCCGAACTTGAATTTCGTCAGGTCCTCCTCTTCTTCCGCGAATTCAATCCGGAAGCATTCCACAAAATTTTTAATAGGATGCAAGAACTACACAAGAGGCACACTCGAGCCTTGCATCAAAACAGTAGACTCCTTTGCTTGATCATCACCATCCAATTTTTCTTTTCCCACGTCATCTTCCATAACCGGATGCGAACACATCTCATCATCACCAACTTCAACGTGGAACTCCTCACAACCTTCTAGTAAATCATCCCAACACTCCTCTTTACCCACTATTTCAAGGTTAGACTCTACGACGCAAGGTAAAGCATCTTGTGGGCTACAATTGATAGTGCTTGTGAGTTGTTCCACATGCTTAGTAAGAATTTGAATTGATGAATCTCGATTGCTCATTCTCATCTCAATTTTTTCTATGTAGTTGACAAAGAGCTCCTCCAACTTAGATTCATCCTCTTCTTGTGGTGGAGGTTGAGATGAGAGCATATGTGTGTTCATTGCCATCTCGTCTTGCTCAATGGTTGTGGTAAGGTTTTCCTCAAATCTCAAATATTCTTCTTCTTGTTGTCTCTTTTCATTTTTCTCTATCAATGCGGCAAGAAGACTCTCCACATTAGAATATTGCTCTTGCGGTGGTGGAGGCTCATATGAGACTTCAGGTTGGTTTGAAATCCATGGATCAAACGGTTGGACATGATTGTTGTTGTCCCATGAAGAGTCTGGATGATAATGCGATTCTCGATGATAATAGCTTGGGGAGTAATTGGACTCCTGTTGATTGTAAGCATTTTGAATAGGTTGACCACCGAAAGGATCAACCGTACCTGTAAAAGTCTTAACTCGTGCAGCCATTAGTTCCATAAGTGCATCCATATCAAGCAAATGAAATAAAAACAATAAACAAAAGAAAAATCGCCTAAATTAAAACTAAGAAGACAAAAATTAATATTTACAAAATATTATTCAATAACTCCCCGGCAACGGCGCCAAAAACTTGTTGAGCGGAATCGGCACCTATAAAAAGCACGCGATTCCGAGTTCGTTTGAATGAACAATAACGCGCAAGTATACGCGGTCAACAAGTAATATAATGAAAGTAAGTTATCGATCCCACGAGGAGTTATGAATAATATAAGCAAAGTATTAAAAGTAAATCAACTTGGTTCTAATTCGACGAAGATGTTTTTGGGTTTTTGGTATGAAGAAATTTAATTAACAATTAACTAACTAATACCGACTGAAATTCAATAGGACACAAGCTAGGATTGCAATTTCCCCCAAAGTAAGCTCAGACATATAAATCTCTTGAATTACATGGACACAGTGAATAGCTAACCGAGAATTCATTATAGCGTTTATATGTCTCTTTCGATAACATATAAACATATCCTATCTAAATCTGTCGATTCAGACAAGAACACCCAAGCAAAGCAATTCACCATATGTCTATGAGAATTAACAATAACGAGGATTTCAAGCACAGATTCTCCCATTGGCTACACATGGCACAAAGGTATATGTCTATCCTTTATACAAATTATGCAATCAATCCTAAGAGCAAATACATAACATATGTCATCATATCTTTGGCCATCCCACTATACTCCATCTATCAATTTCATATAGGGTACCAAATCAATTACTATGTCTAGCAATTAATACAAGAATAACTAGATATGATAACCCATTCACAATTGCCAAACAATCATCCAAGAGAGATTTAATCAATCAAAACCACACAATGGGTTCCATTACAATCCTAGAATGGAAATCTAGTTCATTACAAGGAAACTAAATCCCACCAACAAGATATTCATCAAAACTTAGAGAACAAAATCAAAGGAAAAGGAAGGAAAGAGAAAACCAAATGGGGATCCAATCTCCAAGCTCAATCCATCAATCCAAGCTCTCCAATCCTTGATTCAAGCCTTGTTCTTGTGGTTCCAAGCATGTTTCCAGCCGCCTCCCTCTCTCTCTTGAAGAGAAAATTAGAAGATATCCAAGATTAGGGCTCAAAATGACTTTAAAAAGGCTAAAAATCGCGAACTGGTCGGGTCCGGGTGCTGCGGCGCTGCCCTGGAGCGCTGCGGCGCTCAAACACACTGATTTGGCAGTCCCCAGGACCGCTGCGGCGGTGGAAACCACCACTGCGGCGGTAGGCTTAATTTTGGTTTTTGGACTGCTACAGCCTCCTTCCGTGTTTTGGGCATATATTCTTCATACGAACTCCGATTGAGGTGATTCAAGATGTTCTGGAAAGTAGACTCGTAGACCTACAACTTTCGTTCTTAACAAAATTGAAGATTCAGAAATGATCAAGGCCAAAATTGGACGTTAATTGGCTGCTGTGTAAACGGAGCGCAGAAAATGCGAACCGGGCAATTCCAAGCCTTGATCCACCAAGCCCTTATTATAATTCGTACAAAATGAAATAGAAACACATAAAAACAATACAACACCACATCCTATACAATGTGGTACAAAAACACATACAACTAAACAAACCATTAACATATAAATTACGAATAAATTACAGAAAATGACTTAGAATACATAAAATACTTAAACATGATCTAAAACACCATATTATACAATAACATACAAACACATATAAAATCACCTAAAACACTTAAAGATCCACAAATTATCAAGCTTAAATGTATTCAATTCATAGGTATAAAACCCACTCATCAGTTGTCAATTCAAAACCTAAGAACGATTGTTCGAGTATATATTAAGTTATCTTAAAGACTAAATAAGACTTGAAACTACGATTAGTATACGATTAGAGGTTAAAATTTTAACCTAAACTTTGTGTTATGTGATTAGTAAAACTTGAATTGAATTTAAAATGCGTTATATGATTTTTCTATGTGTAGGATTTTATGTTTTGGTTCAAGTATTTAACCTTAACACTTATTAAAATCAAGAAGTTAATTTAAGACTAAAACCTAAATTGAGAAAAAAGATTAAAATCTAAACCCTAACCCTAAGGGTTAAACCCTAAAGGTTAAAAAACATATAACCTAAGGGTTGAACCCTAAGGGTTTGAGAACCTAAAAAAGTTATGATAAGTATGATTTTATTCCTATTTATTAGGTATTTTTAGGCTTAATTAATTCTGAGTTTTTAAGTATTTTTAGTATTTTAGGTCATTTTATATAATTTATGTAATTTTATGTGTTTTTATTATTTTTAGTATTTTTATATTATTTTTATTTATTTTTAATTATTTTATATTTTATTGTGTAGGAAAAATAAGCTTGGGGAGAAATTTGGTAAATTCTGCAAGTCTGAGTGGCAAAATCGTAATAAATCAATTTTTGATGACATAACTGTAATTATCCAACCGGTGGCAGAATTGTAAATATGGAATCATGGTCGACCGCGCAATGCGCGCGTAAGGAAGAGGCGGAGCAACAGACACGACGTCGTTTGAAGGACGGATACGGAAAGAAAAGCCCACGCCATGCGCAGGCATGGCCAGGAGGAAGAAGCAGTCGCGCAATGCATGCGGCTGGCGCGCTGACTTAATCAACGGAGCGAAGGGACTGTTTGGTTGCGCGGAAATTGCTGGAAACGAGATTATTCGCGATTTTGGGCATTAATTTGATTCCAAATTGGATTTTAATTCCACATTAGCTTAGGATTATTATTGTACTTCTATAAATATATTAGGAGAGCACATTAACAGATTTTGATCAGCAGATTATTACAGATAATTAGGAGCTCTCTCTCTCTCTAAGGTGTATCATATCTCACTGAATTCTTTTGCATATTATTATTATTATTATTATTATTATTATTATTATTATTATTATTATTATTATTATTATTATTATGTTTGACTAATTTTTATTTATTCAGTTCTAGGGGATTTCAAACCCAATTACAATTAATGGATAAATCAATTCAGTAATATTATTTATTCTTCCTCATATGAAATTATTTGTGATAATTTGTTTTAATTGCTTCTTGATATTAAATTTGGTTGGTTTGATTAGAGCTCATTAGATTGATCAAATTATTATCAATTGCTAGATTTAAGAATTATATTACGTGTAATTGATATTGTTCCTAATTGTTGGTAGTGAATAGTGATAGATGATTGTGGTCAAGCTTTTGTTTATTGCTAGGGTTATCATGATATGAGTTAAATAATCCGAGCTTATGAGGTTGTTGCTTAGAATAATCTAATTTTCTTGTGATTAATGCTTCCATTATATTAAATTTAGAGAGTTTGTTCTATATTATATAATGGTTAGAATCTAATAAAGAACATATTTTGTTAGATTAAAATTAAGGGAAATTACAGGTAGCAGAGCTTATTGTTGCCTAAGATTATTAGTTTCATGCGAGGATATAAATATATATTGATTGATTGATCTAATTAATTGTAAGGGTGAGAATGAACTGAAGAACTGAATATTTTAATTTATTGATTAATCTTATTAATTTATTTTTGTTTATTTAGTTACTTATAGTTAATTCAAAAAATTCCCCTATTTACTTATTGTTATTTAGAATCGAAAATATTAGAATTTATTGAAGCAATATCACTTTCCGTGGGGTCGACCCTTGCTTGCTATTATAACTGATTTTGTGATTAAAAGTAAGGATTAATTTTGGAGTGTTAACGACAACTTCCAAGTTACTATTCATAAATATGCGTATAATATGAAACTATTCGAATAGAATACGAGAATTATACGATATGAATACGAAAAGTCAACTGATGAATAATAAAAGTCAATAATATTGGCTAGTTGAATTCAAACTAGAAAGCAAACTAGTTGGTTAGGAATAAACTAAAAAGCTAACTAGTTCGATTGAGATTGAACTAGAAAGCTAACTAGTTCGATTGAGATTGAACTAGAAAGCTAGCTAGTTAGTTAAGATCAAACTTTAATGCTAACTAATTTAGTTGAAATTAAACTAAGTTAGATGGTATTTAGTTGGAATTGAACTAAATTTAATAACATCTAGTTGGAAACTAACCAAGTTAGGTGTAACTAAGTTACAATCTAACCAAACTAAACTAGTAACCAAACTAAGCTATGAATGGACTAAAATAACCTTCATTAAAGCTTGTGAAATGACCTTAATACCCCTAAATGGCCAGCCACTTCCAAGATTGAGAAAGCCAATTTGAACTTTTTTTCCTTTATTAAATTGTAGGCTATATCTTGACCATTCAAAATAGAGATGACGATGTCACATTAAGTGATGATTAAATGAATTATATGGCATTAAATGAGCTTAAAAATTTTGACCAAAATGAGGAGGTGATGCTAGATCTTTTGTTTAAACATAGCTTGGAAGTAATGTATTAATGACCTAAATGCCCTAGATTTTCTTGGCCTATAAATAGAGGCATTAACTTTTCATTATTTCCTCCCATTTACAAAGAAAATTGAGAGCAACAAAATTAGTAAGAGTTATTGTGAGTTAGTGTTTTATGTATTGAAGCCTTGCAAAGAAATAGTTAAAGCTTGCACTTTAGTTGTTATTATGTCGATTTTTAATTCATAGTTTAGTTAAATCATGAAAATATAAGTAGTTATAATGCACAATTTATTTCATGTCTAGATTAATAAACATCACTTTTACAAGCATTAATAATGCCCATTTTATTTCAAGTATTGAATCGAAAACATCAAAACCTTAGTTGTTACGATATTCGATTTGTTCTTCGCGTTCTTGAGAAAAAATCATAAATCTCTACATAAGTAGGTTTATGATTTTGTTATTATTATGTTATTAAGTATTATTGAGTGTTAGAATATGTTATCTTAGCATATTAATACATGAGATATCATGTTTTACCAATCGGATCAAAGAAATATGAATTTAGTTTTCAGTTTGACATTGATTACAATTTTTTTGATCCCTTTCGATTAGAATATTGATTTCAAATGTAAAAAAAAAATGATCTAGATCATGAAATTCTAAGAAATTTTGACTCAAGAATCACCCAAAAATATTAAGAAATGAAGAAGTTATGGCTATTTGAGTAAAACAGGTCCGGGCAACCAAAATTAGGGTTAAGTTATGTCGCCTGGGCGCGGCTGCACCACTAGTAAGCCTAAAAGCGGTGCGGCAGAACTGATCAAGTTTTCAAAAAGTCAAATTTTGTTACCATTAAGGTTTTGTCCAATCGGAACTCCGATTTAACTTGTCGGTTAACGAAAAGTTCAAACGAAACACCGTTAGGGACTTAAAACCTAAGATAAACTTGTAAAGTCAATGTCTTATATTTGTATAAAGTCATAATAGGATTAATGTTTATGTTAAATCACATACCTTGTAGGCCTTACGAATGAACGCAAAAATTAACGTAAATTGTATTGTTGAATCAAGGCAAGTTCTAACTCTTGCTTTAAAATTGATTATGTGCTAGTTGTGCAGCATTTGTTAAATGATGAATGAGATGTATAATTTCATGTGATTATGTGTAAATGTTAAATGAGTATGAAATGATATATTTGTTAACTCAAAGCATGTTAAAGTTTATATGAAAGTATCAACTGTGTATGTGTTATTTGTTAGACTTGCTGAGCCGTGGTGCTCATTCTCGCGAATAAAACTTATTTGCAGTTAAGAAGAATGATAAGAAGATCATGGAAGTAAGGAAGAATGTGAAGACTAGACTATTTACTTGTCTTTTACTTGTAGTCTCAAAGACTTTTGTAATATAAACAAGCAAACATGTAACCAAATTTTATTCAATGATATTATCATATTATCATTAAAGAATGTTCTGTTTTTAAATTTCATATAATTTAAATTTGTTAAAACATTAAAATAATGTTGATAAAGAACTGTGTATCTAAATGGGAATATTGAATAACATTGTGAGTGTTATAAGAACAGAGATTTAACACAGATGAAGAAACCAAATTCGTCGCAAGGTTCCTCTGTTCCAAGTAGAAGTGTGCTATTAATATTGTGAATTTTAGGTAAATAGAAAATATAGATATGAAGAGATATATCTATAAAGATATATATCTAAGTGAGGGTGTTGAATAATATGAGGAGTACTGTAAGAAAATTAATCTTGGCACAGATAAAAATGCAAATATTTATCATAAGATTCTTATGTTCCTAGAACAATCTTATTGTTAATGTTGTGAACCTTTGATATATTGAAGTATAAAATGTCTAAATCTTAGGGTTAAAAATTGACCGTTATATATGGTGTTATTCATTTATGTGAATGAACTACAAGTTGATACTTGTAGAAATGATAAGATTGAGATCAAGTTAAGATCCAGGAATTAAGTAAAGAAATTTTTTATGAATCGTTTGTAATAAACTTATACAACAAATATGATTATAGGATCATTGGTTAAATTAGTAGAATGTATGGAGTTTAACGCACAAAATCCGCTGTAGAGAGTATGAGGATTTTGTGGCGTATAGTGGAATAAATAAATATTTATTTATAAATAAATTAAAGGTGTTTAATTTATTATTATAAATAATATTAGAATAGTTCTAATTTATTTATTCTACAACCAGTTTAATATTGAACATAAAGGGTCACACCGCAAAAGAAAAATATTTATTTTAGAATTAGTGACATAATGGTAATAATAAATTAAGTGTATTTAATTAATACTATAGTGATAGAATAAATTAAATAGCTTAATATTTAAAATTATGTATTTTAAAAATACTAATTATAAATTAATAAGATGAGTTATTATTATTATTATTATTATTATTATTATTATTATTATTATTATTATTATTATTATTATTATAATTATTTAGTTCCTAAATGGTTTAGGAATTAATTAATATTAAGTACTATAATAATAAATAATTAAGTTCCTAAAGGGTTTAGAAATTATAATTAAAATATTAATTAATTTAGTTTTAAATTAGATTAGTAGTTAAATTAAAACCTTACTTCTAAAGAGTTTAGGAGAGTTAGCCAAATCTATAAATAAGAGGAGTCTTATTATGAATTTAGGTTACTCACACTTTCATAAGTATTG
Source organism: Hedera helix (assembly GCA_947179155.2). Lineage (NCBI taxonomy): Eukaryota > Viridiplantae > Streptophyta > Magnoliopsida > Apiales > Araliaceae > Hedera > Hedera helix. The sequence continues at coordinate 17,448,900 of OX359274.1, forward strand.
GAGAATACTTTTAATAATTCTCTATATCTAAGAGAGAGAGAGAGAGAGAATTAGGATTAGCCATCTAAGATTTAGAGAAACCTAAATTACTTATTCAATTCATATTACTCTTGGTAGATCACCTTTGGAGGCTACACACTTGGGTAACTAGCGTTGATCTAGATATTCTAATCGGCGGACTTGAAGAGGAACGCGAAGGAATTGGAGATAAACTCGAACCTGTTGAAGAATAGATTCTACAATATCATTCCTCAATTAATAGCATGGCATAAGAAAGATCATGTTTTGGTTTGTACCTAGTTTTGAGCAAGTGCATTAGTTTAAATAATTGTTATTATATTCCAGTACTTATTAGAAATATTATTTCCATTCATATATTGGACAATGATGATTTTGATATTATAATAAAGAATAACAATTGTTCTATTCATAATGATAATATTTTGTATGGTATTAGTAATTTACTAAATGGGTTTTACATACTTTACTTGCATGAAAATATTTTACAAATTGAACAAACTAAGAAAAGAGAAGAGATGATGTAAATCATACATTTATAGACTCGTTCATATTAATGAAACAAAATTAAACAAGTTGCATAAAGATGAGCTTTTAGAGCTATCTGATTACGAATCATATCCAACTTATGAATCTTGTCTCATGAGAAAAATGACTAAATCTCTTTTAATAGAAGAGGAGAAAGAGTTATAGGATTGTTAGAGTTGGTACACACACATATATATATGGATCTATGACAACGAACGCTAGAGGAGGGTATTTAAATTTTATTACTTTCACTGATAATTATTCTAGATTTGGATATGTGTATTTGATGAAATACAAATCTAAATCATTTGAAAAGTTCAAAGAATTCAGAAGTGAAGTAGAAAAATAAACAGGTAAAAGTATTAAGATTTTTTAATCAGATCGAGGAGGGGAATACTTGAGCAATGAGTTTCTCGATCATCTTAAAGAGAATGGTATTCTCTCACAATGGACACCCCTTTGTATGCTTTAATTGAATGGTGTATCTGAAAGGAGAAATCGTACTTTGTTGGACATGGTTTGGTCCATCATGAGTTTTACCGATCTTCTAATATCCTTTTGGGATTATGCCCTAGACATGGCTGCACATTTACTTAACAAGGTACCTTCAAAATTCGTCCCTAAGACTCTATATGAGTTATAGACATGGAGAAAATCAAGTCTTAAGCATATTAAGATTTGGGGTTGTCCAACTTATGTCAAAATGTTTGACAATGGTAAGTTAGAGACTAGATCCGACAAGTGCAAATTTGTGGGATATCCTAAAGAAATTTTAGGATATTACTTCTATCATCCTACTGATCAAAAGGTGTTTGTTGCAAAATAGGTTACCTTCTTGAAAAGGAGTTTATCATTGAAGAGGTCAGTGAGAGTAAGATAAATCTTAAAGAAGTTTAACAACCACAGAACACTGCGGATCAAATGAAGGAACCTGACCAAGTGATGATTAGTTTTTGTACCTAGTTATTAAATATTCTTGAATTTGATATTTTGTGAATTCTTTAACATTTTAGTTAGTTTTATGTATTTTTATGTTATTATTACAAAATATGGTTTAATATTAGTTTTATGTGGTTTATTTATAGTTTAGGTAGGTAATATTATTTAATTATAATTTAATTTAATTTTTATAGGAAAAAATGGCAAGAGTGGCAAAATCATGATTATGAAGCTGTCGTCGTTGCAACGGTCCTTTCCACAGCCGCGGCGCTCAAGTGCTCGGCTAGAAAAATATTTAAAGCAACACTGCCCTATCACCGTCGTGGTACTGCACTGTTTCAATTCGGGATTTTAGTTTCTAAAGTCCATTTTTCAACCCTAAACTTAATAATTTCATTTCTTCTTCTTTGGGACGCTGCTAGAGGTGATTTTGGAGGCCAAGAGATGCACTATCCATGGTTGCTAAGAATGGATTCAACATCATTGGAAGTCATGGATTGAATGCTTGAAGCTTAGAGATGTGCTGACAGCCATCTTATTATTTAATCTATTTAATTTCATTTTTCCCCATTGATGTTGGTTTATTTTCGACACTTAGATGAATATTTATCCATGGATGTAATATCTATATGTTAGTATTGAATCTGTAACATGTTTTAGCCATTGTGATTATTTTTTTGCTCATTTACTATTGATGTTTTGCTAAAATACTATGAACTAAACATGGAATCTACGATTGTGTTGGGAATCAAATTTGTAGTTTTAATTGAATCTCGCTTATTTGGTTGTTGTTTGTATTTGTGAGTTCTTTGAAAAAAGAATTTTACTTTGCAAGCCAAGTGCTCGACGAATTGTCCAAATGAAGTTTGTTTTGTAATTAGCTTATCTTTATGCTTCGTTAGCTTAGGTTTGTAGTCTCTTAGATGGCACAATATGAATTAGATTGTCATATTTAGTTCTTTATGTTTAATTTCATGGAAAATTGATTAATTTGGTAACCAACATGAAATTGACAAATGGATTATAGTGTTGTGACCCAAGTATAATAACATGTTTTATGTAGCTGTTCTTAGGAACATATACATAAATTATTTATAGGATAGATATATACATGTGTAACTATGTCAGAATTTGAGCTTAAAATCCTTGCTAGTGTTAATTCTTATAGACATATAGTGAATTGCTTAGCTTGGGTTGTTCTTGTCTAAATTTTGTCTAATGGGATAAGGTTTAGATGGGATACGTTCATATATCCTTCAAACGAGGCGTATAAATACTTTAGTATTCTCATTTAACAAGTCATCATGATCGTATAATCAAATGGAGAGTTAGGAAATGAAAATGAAGTGTTGGGGGAAATGGCAATCATATGTTCATCTATCTTTAATGCTTACTTAGTTAAATGTTAATTTACTTTATTTTCATTTCACTTCAAACGTTTAAATAAGATTGGCTTGATGATGAATTACTACTTGGAAACCATTAGAAATAATTCGTCATGGAATCGACATTTTTTTTATCACTTTATTACTTGTTGACCGTGTATGCTTGCTCGTTATTCATTCAAACAAATTCTAGATCAAAATTTAACTAATAAATAAAATATAAATAAATAGTTCGAATTTTGGCCAACAAATTTTTGGCATCATTACCGTGGAAATATTTTTTGATGTTTTCCAATATTGATTTGATTCAAGTTGGTCTATTTTAAACTTATACTTCTGTTTTAATTTTTGTTTGGACACTTGATTGTGTTTGCGGCATTCTAAAGGTTCAAAATAAGAAATAACGAAGTCAGGCTGAAGAATATAAAAAAAAAAGTGCTAATTGAGAGGCAACCCAAGTTTTCCTAATGTTTAGTTTAGCTTTTCTTTCATATTCAGGTTATATATTAGCAAATCGTAGGCGTCGATTACAGAAGGCGATAGTTGACAAATTGGCCCAATTTCCAAGGAAGTCCTTTGCGTTTAAATTCTTTCATTTCAATTAGTGAGGACATTATAAATTCCAAGTTTGGGGCTCTTCTACGTCTATTTTGATATGATTGGTGTTGTTCTAGTTTGTTTTATTTTGATGTGTTTTATTAAGTTTTATTTTGTTTTAGTTTTATTTTGTTGTGAATTTTGTGGGTATATTCTCTACAAACCCTCATGAGACACAACTCGTCCTCTTGGGCAACCTTGGGATTTAAAGGCATAATACACGTGCTAAATGTAATCGTGTTTCCTATGAAAATAGAGGAGTTAGATTTGGTTTTGTTTTATTTTGCTGTGTTTTATTTAAGTGTAGTTGTAGTATAGGTTGAGTCTCTTGAGCATTATTTTTATTTGATTAGAACTATAATCAATGATAGTAATGTTTGTTCATATTATAACACATGGAAAATGGATTAACGTTGCTTAGTCTGTAGTTATTGCATTGTTTGTGGTCCCTTTCACTTTTGAGCACATTTTTATTTGTAATGAGCTAGTTATTTTCTTATAGAAGGTTTATATAACTACAAGCTTGTGAAGGATAGCTTTTACTCTAAAGCTTTTTTATGCATCATTCGAAGCGAATTCCCCATGTTTGAGTTGTATATTATGTGGTAGCGTGAGATGTAGTGTAAAACGCACTTACCCCCCCCCCCCACACACACACACACATATATATATATATATATATATATATATATATATATATATATATATTTGACAGAAAAAAAATAAGAAAAAGAACAACAATACTAAGATTAGATATAAGTTGCTTGACTAGTCTTATTTAGTGGCATTTGTTACTCGAGTTAGTAAGCTCTTAAGGGTGCCTTTACACCTAGTGCCCTAAGACCAACTGGTTTGGGAGTTATTGGTAGAACGCTTGTTACATGGGTAACTCTGAAAAGCCTAATGGAATGAGACATTGCACAAGTCAAGATTAAATTTGATTTTTCTGCTGGGACTAGCGGAGAGTGATGTGATATGCATGCCTTTGAAGTTTTTGCTTTCTTTTATAAGGTAATTTATTTATATAAGCTCATCCGAGATATAATTCGCTTGGTGCAAATGGTATGCACACACATATACTTGTCGATCATAAGTAATGTATGATTAACATATAGGTTGAAATTTCAAACATAGTGATGTTTTGAAATTTTCTTGTAGTCATCATTTGAGGTACTCTTTGCGACTATATGGCTTTTCATATTAACTCATTGCTCGAGTTGGTGTTAGTTTTTTTCGTTTTATAGTTTGTGTTGTTTTGCTTGAGGACATGTAAAGATTCAAGTTTTGGGGTATTTGATGGTTGGTTTTTATACCTAGTTATTAAATATTATTGAATTTGATATTTTGTGAATTTTTTAGCATTTTTGTTAGTTTTATGTGTTTTTAAATTATTATTGTAAAATATGGTTTAATATTAGTTTTATGTGATTTATTTCTATTTTAGGTAGGTAATATTATTTCATTGTATTTTATTTAATTTTATTTAATTTTTGTAAGAAAAAATGGCTGGAGTGGCAAAATTGTAATTATGAAGCTGTCATCGCCGCAATGGTCCCTTCCACCATTGTGGCGCTCAAGTGCTCGACCAAAAAAATATTTAAAACAGTGTTGTCCTGTCACCGCCGTAGCGCTGCATTGTTCTAGTTCGGGATTTCAGTTTTTTAAGTCCATATTCTAGCCCTAAATTTAATAATTTCATTTATTCTTCTTTGGGAGGCTGCTATAGGTGATTTTGGAGGTCAAGAGATGAAGAGATGTACCTTTCATGGTTGCTAGGAATGGGATTCAATATCATTGGAAGCCACGAATTAAATGCTTGAAGCTTGGAGATGTGGTGATAGTTATCTTCTTCTTTAATCTATTTAATTTCATTTGTTTTCCATTGATATTGGTTTATTTCGGAACTTGGATGAATATTTTTGTATGGATGTAATATCTATGTGTTAGTATTGAATCCATAACATGTTTTAGCCGTTGTGATTGTTGTTTTGCTCATTTATTATGTCTATCTTGTATGTATGTTGGATGATGTTTTGCTCAATTACTATGAACTAAGCATGGAATCTATGATTGTGTTAGGAATCTAATATGTAGTTTTAATCGAATATCTCTTTTGTTTGGTTCTTATTTGCATTTGTGAGTTCTTTGATAAAAGAATTTTAATTTGCTCCAAGTGTTCGACGAATTGTACAAATGAAGTTTATTTTGTATTAGGCTTATCTTTGTGCTTTGTTGGCGTAGGTTTGTAGTGTCTTGGATGGCACTATATGAATTGGATTGTCATATTTAGTTCTTCATGTTTAATTTCTTAGAAAATTGATTAATTCGATAACCAATATTAAAATTGACAAATGGATTATAGTGTTGTCACCCGGGTATGATAACATGTTCTATGTAGCTGTTCTTAGGAATATATACATAAATTGTTTATAGGATAGATATATACTTGTACGCCACGTGTAACCTGGTGAGAATTTGAGCTTAAAATCCTTGCTAGTGTTAATTCTCATAGACATATAGTGAATTGTTTAGCTTGGATTGTTCTTGTCTAAATTTTGTCTAATTGGATAAGGTTTAGATGGGATACGTTTATATGTCCTTCAAAATAAGGGTATAAATACTTTAGTATTCTCGGTTAACAAGTCATAGTGACTGTATAATCAAATGGAGAGTTAGGAGATGAAAATGAAGTGTTGGAGGAAATAGTAATTATATGTTCATCTATCTTTAATGCTTACTTAGTTAAATGTTAATTTATTTTTTATCACTTCACTTGCCTAATTCAATTTAACATTTAAATAAGATTGGCTTGATGATGAATTACTACTTGGAAACCGTTAGAAGTAATTCCTCGTGGGATCGACATTTTTCTTATTACTTTATTACTTGTTAACCGTGTATTCTTGCACATTATTCGTTCAAACAAATTCTAGATCAAAATTTAACTAATAAATAAAATATAAATAAACAGTTCTGATTTTGACATAGTGATTTTTTAAAATATAAATATAAATACACTTGTAGATCATGAGTAATGTATAATTAGCATATAAGTTAAAATTCTTGACATAGAGATGTTTTGAAATTTTCTTGTAGTCATTATTTGAGATACTCTTTGTGGCTATTTGGTTTTTCATATTGATTCATTACTCGAGTTGGTGTTAATTGTTTTCATTTTTATAGTTTGTGTTTTTTTGCTTGAGGACAAGCAAAGATTCAAGTTTGGGGGTATTTAATGATTGATTTTTATACTTAGTTATTAAATATTCTTGAATTTGATATTTTGTGAATTCTTTAGCATTTTAGTTAGTTTTATGTGTTTTTATATTGTTTTTGTAAAATATGGTTTAATATTAGTTTTATGTTGTTTATTTGTATTTTAGGTAGGTAATATTATTAAATTGTATTTTATTTATTTTAATTTGATTTTGTAAGAAAAAAATGGCTGGAGTAGCAAAATCATAATTATGAAGTTGTCATCGCTACAGCAGTCCCTTCCACCGTTGCGACACTTAAGTGTTCGGCTAGAAAAATATTTAAAGCAACATTGCCCAGTCACCGCCGCAGTGCTGCACTGTTCCAGTTCGGGATTTCAATTTTTTAAGTCCATTTTCCAGCCCTAAACTTAATAATTTCATTTATTCTTCTTTGGGAAGCCACTAAAGGCCATTTTGGAGGCCAAGAGATGAAAAGATGCACCTTTCATGGTTGCTAGGAATGGGATTCAGTATCTTTGGAAGCCATAGATTGAATGCTTGAAGCTTGGAGATGTGGTGACTACCATCTTCTTCTCTAATCTATTTAATTTCATTTGCTTTCCATCGATGTTGGTTTAGTTTTAGAATTTGGATGAATATTTATCCATAGATGTAATATCTATGTGTTAGTATTGAATCCATAACATTTTTTAGCTATTGTGATTGTTGTTTTGCTCTTTTACTATGTATATCTTGTATGCATGTTGGATGATGTTTTGCTAAATTACTATGAACTAAGCATGGAATCTATGATTGTCTTGGGAATTTAATATGTAGTATTAATCGAATCTCTCTCTTATTTGGTTCTTGTTTGCATTTGTGAGTTCTTTGAAAGAAGAAATTTACTTTGCACGCCAAGTGTTCGACGAATTGTCCAAATAAAGTTTGTTTTGTATTTTTTTTTATCTTTGTGCTTTGTTAGCTTAGGTTTGTATTCTCTTGGATGGCACCATATGAATTGGATTGTCATATTTAGTTCTTCATGTTTAATTGCTTAGAAAATTGGTTAATTTCGTAACCTATATGAAATTGACAAATGGATTATAGTGTTATGACCCGAGTATGATAACGTGTGTTATGTAGTTGTTCTTAGGAGAATATATATAAATTATGTATAGGATAGACATATGCATGTACGCCACGTGTAACTAGGTGAGAATTTGAGCTTAAAATCCTTGCTAGTGTTAATTCTCACAGACATATAGTGAATTGCTTAGCTTGGGTTGTGCTTGACTAAATTTCATCTAATGGGATATGTTTAGATGGGATACGTTTATATGTCCTTCAAAATAAGGGTATAAATACTTTAGTATTCTCTGTTAACAAGTCATCGTGACCGTATAATCAAATGGAGAATTAGGAGATGAAAATGAAGTGTTGGAGGAAATGGTAATTATATGTTCATCTATCTTTAACGCTTACTTAGTTAAATATTAATTTGCTTTATTTCTATTTCACTTGCCTAATTCAATTAAACGTTTAAATAAGATTGGCTTGATGATGAATTACTACTTGGAAACCGTTAGAAGTAATTCCTTGTGGGATTGACATTCTTCTTATCACGTTATTACTTGTTTACGGTGTTTGTTTACACGTTATTCATTCAAACGGATTCGAGATCGGATTTTAACTAATAAAAAATATATAAATAAATAGTTCTGATTTTGACCAACACCAAGTAAAAGAACCTATTGTACCACAACCTAATCGTAAGTCTATAGAAGAGTACCGAAGATACCTGAGAAGTATTGATTCATCATAGAGGATGATGATGAGGTACGCATCATAGAAGATGATGATTCATTCACATAGGAAGAGGTTATGAGTAGTAAAGACTCAAAGAAATGGCTTACAACAATGAAGTCTAAGATGGACTCCATGTATGAGAACCAAATATGGACTTTGATTACTCCACCTGAGGGCATAAAGCCCATTAAGTGCTAATGGGTCTTTAAGAGAAAGACTAGAGCAGTGGCAAGATAGAGACCTATAAGACTTGACTCGTTGCAAAAGGTTTCAAACAAAGACAATAAGTTGACTATTATGAAACCTTATCACCAGTAGCTATGCTTAAGTCTATTCGGATTTTGCTTGTGATTGCAGCTTATTATGATTATGAAATCTAGGAAATGGATGTAAAGACAGCCTTCTTCAATGGGAAACTAGATGAGGATGTGTATATGATACAATCAGAGGGATTTATTTCTCGACATGGAATAAATTAAATCTGTAAGTTACAACAATCCATTTATGGATTGAAGCATACTTCTCCAAGATAGAACATCCATTTGGATGAGGCAATCAAAGAGTTTAATTTTATCAAAAATGATGATGAACCATGTGTGTACAAAAAGGTTAGTGGGAGCGCTGTTATATTCATAGTAATATATGTTGATGATATACCACTGATAGGGAATGATGTTCCAATGCTACAGTCAGTCAAAATATGGTTGTCTAAACACTTCTCCATAAAGGACTTGGGAAAAGTATATTACATTTTGAGGATAAAGATCTATAGAGATAGATCTGAAAGGATGTCCAACTTGACCCAAGAAAGGTACATTCATTCGATGCTAAAAACATTTAACATGGAAGATTGCAAAAGAGGGTTCATACCAATGAGCCATGGAATACATCTCTCCAAGAATCAAGCCCCAAAGACACTTGAAGAGAGAGACCGTATGAGTAAGATGCCTTATGCTTTAGCAATAGGATCTATCATGTATGGGATGATATGTACTAGACCAAATGTTTCTTATGCACTGAGCGTGACAAGCAGATATCAGTCGAATCTTGGATAAGAACAATGGAAAGTAGTGAAAAATATCCTAAAATACTTAAGAAGAACTAAGGATGTATTTCTTGTTTACGGTGGGTCGAATTTAAAACTAAAGGGTTATACAGACTTAAGTTTTCAAACAAACCGAGATGGCATCAAATCTGTTTTGGGTTATATATTTACCTTAAATGGTGGTGCAATTAGTTGGAAGAGTTTCAAGCAGTAAACAGTTGTTGATTCAGTGTTAGAGGATTTAGTGTTAGAGGTAGAGTACATAGCTGCAAGTGAAGCTGTAAAGAAAGTTATTTGGATGAAGAAGTTCATAACCGAACTCGGGGGGGTTCCTAGGATTCAAGAACCAGTGCCTTTATTTTGTGACAACACGGGAGTTGTTACATAAGCCAAGGAACCCAAGTTTCATCAGAAATCTAAACACGTGTTGTGATGGTTTCATTTAATTAGAGAAAACAAAGAAAGAGAAAATGTCACCATGGAGCGAGTGGACTCTCAGAACAATATAGCAGATCTATTTACTAAAGCATTATCTCAGCAACAGTTCGATCATCATTTAGAGAAGATAAATATTAGATATCAAGGCAATTGGCTTTAGAGCAAGTGGGAGATTGAAAGTAAGTATGCCCTTAAGTCAATCATATATTGATATGAGATGCATATACTTTGTAATCTTATTCAATTATTAATAAAAGAATTATTTATTTAAAGACATTTATTTATTCATGATTGATTGGTAGAATTAACTAAAATGAATAAACCCATAGTTTTGGAGCAATGCTTTTAGAATCATAATATTGATTCCAAAACTATGGGTTTATTCATTTTAGTTAATTCAACCAATCAATCATGAATAAATAAATAATTTTAAATAAATAATTTTTTTTATTAATAATTGAATAAGATTACAAAGTATATGCATATCATATCAACATATGGTTGGCTTGAGGGCATATTACTTTAAAAAACATCATTCTCTAAAGCTTATAATAAGGCATGCTCAAAAGAGGACGTTTACATTAAAATCATGAGAGCTTCATCTAGTAAATGAATCTCCAAAACCTCAATCCCCTAAGGGTACACCCAAGCTAATTCTATAACAACCATTTTACTGACTCATTGATAAGCTAATGCTTAACAGACAGAGCTGCGGAAGAGCCACTCAAGATTCTCCTAGAAGAAAGACGAAGATATTGCTTCAGTTACCATGAATCTAGTGAAAATCATAAAGAAAGCAAGAACTACTTCATCAAACTTCCATCTACAATAACAAACTAAGCATTCAACTCCAAGGATATGTGTTCTCTCTAGTCAGATCACAATATCTATAGATTGTAGCAAGCTCCTCCATCAGGGAAGATATCTGATTTTTTATGAATCACGGTGTTCACCAAAGCTAGACTATTGCTGGTTGTTGAGGATGGTGGATGTCATCAGACTAGTCAATGTCTAATGTCACCTGAGGATAAGAAAATGGATTTTCCTAAAAATAAAGGCACAATCCAGATAGAAGAATTGAGAAAAAAAATAAGGAGGTGAATGATGAAGACCATGAGCTAATCAAGTGAAGATCTGGAGCACAACTCAAAGCCAACCCAACCACAAGATAAGGAAGGAGCAATAAAGGACATCACCATCGATATTCAAGAAATTAATGTCAGTGAGGTATTGTTTATCATTTCTCTTAATGCTTGTGTGCATAATTCTTAATTGCTTTAAGTGTTATATGTGCCAATCTACATACACACAACACTGTTCAAGATACTATTAGAAGACCATTATCCACCTTAAATTAATGTGTGAAAAAACGCTGTCTGAGTTGGGAATAATTCATTAACATGCTTTCTCTATCTAAATATGAGGATGATAATAACTTTTAGGACATATCCTTAAGAAGTGTATTGGGAGATTCCATTCTTTTGGAAAAGATAAAGGAGCTAACCACTTTTATTGACCATATTGATCAAATACTAATTTTTAGTTTAGAAATACAAAGTAAAGTTAATCCTACGATCGAAACCTCAAAAAATCGTAGAGTCGATGAAACTAATTTTATGAATCAACTTGGTGAACATTGTAGAATTGATTATTACTCTGTGAACTATAAAACTCTAGCTTAATATGACAGGAGAAAGGTAACCAAATCAGTCAGGCTAAAGTTGATCTCCACATTTCTCAAAGAGATAGACTCCTAGTCACACACACACACAATCATACATCATTTAAACTCATTTACTTGAAATATTGTGATTGTGTGATTCTACTCCCTATAGAATTAGGAAAATGATTTTTTTTCATTGTACTTTACTTTGGTGTCAAAATCTTCTGGAGAAAGGAAGGTCTGACTGTTATCCATAAAGATGATGTGCTTGGAATATTGAATGTGAAGGGTATCATCACTAGCTTAAATAGCTTTTGTTGAAGGATTGAAGTTCAATCAGCTGTTCCTCAGTCAAATATGTGTCAAGAAACTTCAAACTATTTTTCCTAAATAACCAAAGTCAATATGAGTGATTATGAGAAGGAGTTCGACTCTTTTGAAAACGTCAAGTTCAGAGTGATGAAACGAGTATATGATAAATATCTCTATACAAAGAACTCCACTAACAGATTAGTGCAAAAGAGAATAGAATAATTCTTAAAGCAAGAAAGACACTTTCGGCCACCAGGATGTTAGAATGCCATCAAAGATTAATCTGTTAACACGATTTGCTCCACTCAAAAGAGGTTTCTCATTTACTCAATCTTCAAAGATAACATCCTATGATCTTTAGGAAAAGAGGAAATTAGATCTTGAATATCTGTACATCTCTGGCGGTACATGTTAAATCCTCAACAAACAATAATGATTAACTGACTATTATAACTAAAGCTAAACGAGACATGTTTGGTTAATCATAGAACTTACTGGTTTAAGATTATTAACTATTGGCATTATACATTTTAACTGACAATCATGAATCAAAAAAAGTTGCTACGTGAAATAAAAGTGGAACAAGATGATATCACTACCCTCAACCCTCCAATCTCAAAGAAAAGCTGACAAACTCTACAATTGGTGTCTCATCGATTATAGAGTCAAGGGATTAATATGATAAATATGCAGACACTACGTTTCTGAACTCTGTGATCATAGAACCAAATAAAAAGGTCGTAAAGTCAAGTTCTCTAATCCAAGCACTTACAAATCAACAAACCAATAACAGAACTCCTCTTTGAGGATCGCAAAGAAGAAAACATTAACAGAAAATCTTAGAAAAAATATAAAGGTAAAGGATCATTCATTATACTTAATCCTTAATGATCCTACATATATGAGTTAGTACTTGATTCGGTGTTATTAACAAATATTTCCAATTAAGACATTTCAAACGGAATACTAGATACATCAACGAGACTCCTAGTAATGCTAGTTGGATGGAAGCCTCGATAGTATTAAAAAATCTGGGAGGCAATTCCCATATTAACAAAGACATCCAGTCTTAAGCATCAAGTAAATTTTTAATCACAATCTGGTTAAAGACAGAGCATCGATAAAAAATAAGAAAAAAATTGGTTGCATAAGGAAATCAATCATGAATTCCTGCACCAGTAATTAACTAATGGCCACTCTAGTGTTTCTTGCTCTTACTACCCTTTACGAAATTAAAAGTTATCACATGGATGTCCAAAATGCTTTCCTATTTGCTGAACTTAAAAAAGACTATAATTTCCAAGCTTTGCTAATTCAAATCTCTAATAATATGTATTAGACTTGATAGATCATTATACAAATTAAGTCAAGCTATTAAAGCACATGGTTTAAATCTTAATTGATTTTTTATTAGAAAAAGGTTCATCATAAGCAAAAAGAAACGCAACACAATTTCTTAGGAAATTTAGGTGCCTAATATGTTAGTACAAAATTATGTGGATAATGTAACTCTTGATGTCACCTTCAAAAAGTTATGTGAGAAACTTGTCAGGCATATACAGAGTAAATTTGACATATCCATGATTAGTGAGCTAAACAATCTTACATGAATACCGAATGAAAATTCTGATGAAAACATGTTCATCAGTCAAACCAAGTACATTAAAAGATCTATGGGAAAAAATGGTTTGGAAAACATCCATTATCATAAAGATTGTCATGTCTACTACGTTAAAAGCAAGGCCAAAGTTGGAAAATGATGAAGTATTGACCTTATTCAATATAAAGGAAGAATTAGCCCTCTTACATAACTAACTGCTAGTAAATCTGGAATTATGAATCTAACATAAAAATGTGCTAAATATAGAGACTAATCCTAAGTAGTTGTATTTGACATCTACTACAAGATTATTGAACATCCAATTTGTTTAGATATTCAGGTGCCAATATTGAAAAATGCATAATTGACATTGAAAAGTATTAATGGGACATGCTGCTATAATTATGGAATAGATTTGGATCATAGTTCAGCAAGAGGCAGAAGTAAATGATAACAATCACTACAAAAGTTGAATACATTACAGCTAAAAGCTATTGAGCTTAAAGGATGAAAAATCAGCTGGCTAACTATGATCCTGATTCTAATCTTACTTTTCAACCTATTACTACTATTATCATATTTGATGAAACTGTCAAGCATTCTTGAACTAAAACTCTCAAAAAGGCATCTGTTTAAGTTGAGATATTGTACTCAATGATAATGTTACTTTATAAAATATCTTAACTGATGTTCAAATTATTAATTTGTTCATTGCCCTGCTCAATGAATCCAATTATGATAAGTTAATCAGATTTAGGTTTGACCAAATTTAATGACAAATATCAGTCTTGTCTATTTAATCATAAATTATAGAGTGTAAGGATTCTGTGAAGAATCATCACTTGATCGCTAAGTGAAGACATGTTAAAGTATCACTTTATGAAAAATTAAATATCAACAGACTTTTCGAGATTCAAATCTCTTAATAAGATGGTCCAATCGATTAGTTCTGATAGTTGATGGCTAACTTAGGGAAAAGACAAATAGTTAGAAGTTATAGTTATGCCGACCTAATTTTCCTAAGTTTACTGACAAACGTAATTGTTGTAGTCGACCTAGTCTTTTGACTCACTAATAAAAGCTTAATGTGTGTCCTCTTCAGCCATTAGAAAAGCAAAGTATTTGTTTGCAAATCCTCTGTATTATCTGCCGAAATGAATGCACTGACCGTTCATATTTTTTTCTTAAATTATTTAAATACTTATCACATCCAAGAAGAAATCACACACAATTTCATCAGATCTAAACATAAAACATGGTCTCACCCCAACTATCTTCAAAATCTCTTCAACCCTACTTCCCAAAACTATTTTTCACCTTTAAGTAACGCGAGCTAAAATTCTAATATGTGAAGTTATTGAAGGTTATGGTGAATCAGAAGATCAAAGGACAAGGGTCAAAGGCTATAAAGCATTCGTTGAGATAGGCAAATCAAGATATAACTTGGAGAAAAGATTTTGATATAATGTATCATATACTATTTCTAATTTTACTAGCGTAAAAGTAAAAAATCTTTTAATCATAACTGCCATGCATAGCCCACACTCCTTCTTTCCATGTAATAACTATCCAATGGAGTGCTTATTTTTTTTTGCTATTACATTTTTCAAGGCAATCTGCAGGAAAAGAGGGGTGAACTGCTAAGGGGGGACTTAAGAGAAAAGGAAAGGGTGGGTTTTTAAGACCCTTATATAGACTATTTGTTTATGCAAGTGGTATGCTAAGAATCCCTCTCCATAACAAAAGCCTCTCTTAATGTCCTTCTAGGAGCCCTGTTCACAAAGGATCTAATGAAGACTCGTCACCCTAATTGATGCTGACTAAAAATGGGAGATCGAAGAGAAATGGGTAAATCAATCCCAATGTCAGTATCAAACGAGAAGTGTAACGCCCCAAAATTCCCGTACTTACTGAAGCGGACTTTGTGCATTAAACTTCTCTTTACTCATAACTTAACCAACGATCCCATAATCATATTGGTTGTACTAGTCTATTTTAGACAATTCTTAAAAATTATTTTACTTAATCCCTGAATCTTAACTTGGTCTCAATCTCATCCTTTCTACATGTATCAACCTGTAGTTCATCCGCATATATAGATAACACCATATATACCAGTCAATTTTTAACCTTAACATTTAAACATTCTATACTTCTATATATCCAAGGTTCACAACATTAATAATATGATTATTCTTGGAACAGAAGAATCTTACGATAAATGTTTGTATTTTTATCCGTGACAAGATTTTTTTTTCTTACAGAACTCCCTATATTATTCAATACCCTCACTTACATATATATCTTCATGGAGATAATTCTTCATATTAATATTTCCTATTTATCTTAAGTTCACAATAATATTAATACACTTGTACTTGAAACAAAGGACCCTTACAATGAATTTAATTTCTTCATCGGTGCTAAATCTTTGGTCTTACAACACTCACAATATTAATCAATATCCTTATTCAGATATATAGTTCTTTATCAACATTGTTTTACTATTTTAACAATTCTAAGTTATATTAAATTTAAAGACATAATACTC
This sequence comes from Hedera helix, assembly GCA_947179155.2. Classification (NCBI taxonomy): domain Eukaryota; kingdom Viridiplantae; phylum Streptophyta; class Magnoliopsida; order Apiales; family Araliaceae; genus Hedera; species Hedera helix. The sequence continues at coordinate 17,464,979 of OX359274.1, forward strand.
TTTGATGATAATTAATAATATCATTGAATAATATTCGGTTACATGATTTACTTGTTCTTATTACAACAGTCTTCATGATTACAAATAAAAGACAAGTAAATAATATAGTCTACGTCTTGTTCTTTACTTCCATGATCTTCTTATCATTCTCCTTAACTGTAAATAAAGTTTTATTCGTAAAAATGAGCACGACGGCTCAGCAAGTCTAACAAATAGTATATACACAGTTTATGCCTTCATATAAACTTTAACATGCTTTAAATTAACATATCTCTCAATTTAATATCACAAATAACTTTTATTTCAACAATTTATATCACGTTGTCACACAAAGCGTATAAAACATGTATATAACTTGTAACACAACACATAAGAGTTAGAAAACTTGCGTAATTCCATAATACAGTTTAAGTTAATTTATGTGTTTAATCATACAGCCTATAAGGTATGTGAGGTTGACATAACCATTAGTCCTATTACGACTCCATACTCTAGTTAATAATAACTAGTTTATTTATATTTTTCTTGCTTCAATAACATATAAACATAAACTAGACATTGAAGACTAGTTTCTTTATTCATTATTTTGATTAATTACAACTTGATGTCACAAGCATATCACGCTAGGACATCATGTTTTACTCAAGAATATTCAAATTAAATTGAACATAATAACAGCTAGTGTTTTTGATCTTTTATTCTTTATACATGAAATAAAATCGGACATTATATCTGCTTATAAATAGAATTTCTTCTACTATATTTGAAAATGAATTGAGCATTATAACTTGGTGTAAAATAAATATTCATCTACTATATTTAAAATAATGTGAGCATTATAACTGTTTATAAAATGAATATTCTTACTAAATACTTGAAGAAAATTGAACATAATAACTGCTTGTAAAATGAATATTTCTTCTTTATAATAGAAATAAATCGGGCAATATAATTGTTTGTAAATAAGACTTTTATACTATATATCTAAAATAATTTGGGCATTATAACTTCTTAGACAAGTATATTTATACTAAATATAATAAGAAAGATGAACATAATAATCACTAGAGTACATCTCTTGTAGTGCCTGCTTTAACGTATTTTGCGCAAGAATTCGATACTTGAAATATATTTTTTGCTCACAATAGCTCTCAAATTATAACTATAGAGTATTTTTGCTATTGAAATGCTCTTAGAAATGATGAGAAAAATGAAGAAGGGAGCTCCCTATTTATAGAATTTTGGAAGTTTCATTAATCGTATTTTTATCTCGGCTTATTATACTTTGCATCAGGTTTATTACACTTTGCACCCTAGAATATTCTTGGAATATTCTTTCAAAATATCTTCCACGAAGCGACATCATTAGGTGATACCATTCTTACATCATCCTCTCTTCTAATTGATCGAAAAATGTTCATATGGATTACCAGTTTGGTTTTCTTGGTTCAGATTGGTCCATTTCGATTTCTAGTTTCTATAATCGTGCTAGTTTTCTTAGTTTGATTACTCCAACTTGGATTTGTATAGCTTGGCTCAGAGCGGTCTATTCTAATTAAAAGTCTAACATTACTGAGTTTTTTTTTCATATAAACACTATTCTATGGAGTGAAAAGTTCAAAAGACTTGACACGTTCTTTGATGAATTGTATTTTTGGCTACCATTTCTCAAAAAGTGGTTAGACAATCAAAAAGTTAAAAAAATTATTTATTTTCATATTATTCTCATGCATATTTTTTGAAAAAAAATATTTATTGATTATTACGTATTTGTATTCCATACAAACACTATATCTTCAAACGAAACATTTAAAAATAAAAAGCGTTTCTGTATAAATAGTAATTCCCGTATTTTTCTACGAAATTTTTTTATTGAATAATATTTGTTTCCACATCGTATTACCAGTAAATGTTGAAACGGAATGTCATTACGACATACACGTTTCTATCGGAAGCCTAGGTTATTTTATAGGGTTTATCCCTTAGGATTTAGTTTTTAACTTATTTCTAATTTAGGTTTTTGCCTTAACATAATTTCTTGCTTTTAATAAGTTTTGAGGTTAATTACTTAAATCAAAACACAAAATCCTACACATAGAAAATCATATAACACATAGATTGGTACACAATTCAATCTTTATTTTTAAACCTCTAGTCGTATACGATCGTATCTACGAGTCGTTTCAGGTCTTTACTTATCTTAACGGATACCCGAACAATCGTTATAAGGAATTCGTTTTAGTCAAAGCTAGGTTTTTAATTAACAGCTTTTATATAATCGTTTAAGATTATATTATATAGTTTTGAAATGTTTGGGATATTACAGGAAAAGAATATAGAATTGAGGGAGAACAATCAAGAGACTTATATATAACTTAGGGGGAGTTAGGGGGAGAAACTTGTAATATGTTTGTAAATCGTGTTTGTAAATGGCTATATAAATGAAAATGTTTATTATTTATACAGCTTGTCTTTGTGTTCATTTGCATTATAACTAAGTGTCTTTTATTGTTTGACGATTATGCGATTGTTTTGTCGTATCATCAAATAAGGGGATAATGTTAGTACATTCTCATGTCTGCCCATTTGGATTTAATGATGACAAAACAATGTTAATATGATGTTTGAATTAAGTTACATAGGGGGGATTGTTTTGATAATTTTGTATTATTGTGATACTCTATTGCATTGACTTGACAACAAAAGAAAAAGAAAAGAGAAACAAGTATTAGAACAAATGTAAATGTATAAATATTTGTTTATTTTTGTACAGTCATTATAAAAGAATAAATTGTACAAGGACTTAGGGATCAAAAATGTTAGGTAGATCCAAATAGAAAAGTTAGATTAGTTAGGGATCAAACTTGTTAGGTTAATCCAAAAGATAACATATGTGTAGTCCTTAAAAGAATGATATTGTAAAGGGACAATAGGGATCAAATTTCTTAGGTTGATCTAAGTACAAAGAGTTATAATGAAAATGTAATAGATTAGGTTAAAGAGTGAAGACCATAAGAGCAAAGAAGCAAATCAGAGGTTGAAGAACAGAAGAGAAAATAAACCGTGGGATTACACAAAAATGGAGAAGAATGGCCAAAGTCATAGAGTAAGCTAGGATCATTAAGAAAAGTATCTTAAGCTCAACTCTATGACTCAAGACTCTCAGATCATCAAGTGTCGAGCAAAGTTTAAGACCATCGAGTAAAGAGAAGATCGTAAAATGTAGAACAAAGAAGAATTGTTGAGTGAAAAGAAAAATCAACAAAGAAGAGAAAGTGATAAGTGGATTTTATTCCTATTTATTGAATATTTTTAGCCTTAATAATTTATGATCTTTTAAGTATTTTTAGTATTTTAGGTGTTTTATTTATTATTATGTATTCTTACATTATTTTTATTTAATTTTAATGTTAATTTTGTAGGAATTATAGAAGGAATGGCATAATTATAATTTCAGCAGCTGTGGGGACATATTTGTAATTAAGCAAAAAGGCGGTGGCAATCTTATAAATTCATGGTTGTAACAAGGATCACGCATGGCGCGGCTAGAAGGTCAGCCGCATTAGAAGCTAATAACGCCGTTTGACATTGGCTAAAATTGGACGACCGCGTATGGTACACGAGGCTGCATGGCAGAGGTAATATGCCGACTTTTTGGCAGTGCGAGAAAGGAATAAGTCCCGTGCCATGCCCGGGCGGTTGAATTTCAAAATCGGAAGCTTTAAATAATAGCTTTTTGCGTAATGGTGTTAACAACTGTCAAGCGCTACAGGGGCCTGTTTGGCAATGCACATTAATTGCATAAACAGATTTTTATCAAGATTATTGATTTCTAGTTGGATTTTTATTCCTCTTTTGCTTAGGATTTTTATTGTAGTCCTATAAATACACTATGGGAGACTTATTTTTAGCATATTAACATAGATTAGAATATATTAGAATAGAGATTGACATAGATTAACATAGAATTAGACTAATACGAAGCAAATATTCAACGCAACAAATTCAAGAATTGAATGCAAACGCTCGGAGATTAAAGACTACGATCCGAGTAACAGATGTATATCAAGACACACATTTGAATTTATTTATTTATTTTTTATAATTTTGAGATGTTGAATTATTTGTAAACGATTTATTATTTAATTATGAGCTAATTTTTATTTAAGATTGCAATTGAACCCACTATGTAATTTTAATTAATTATTTTTCTGTTTAATTGGCGCCATGTGAATTGGTTCATTATATTTTTGTGAGTTCATGTACTAATTAGATGCATATAATTAATGGGATAATTTATATGAAATTGACAGGCGAATTATAAATTTAGATCTAAATATAATGACATATGCTTATGTTATTCTACGTGTGTTGGGATGCATAATTCGTATATAGGATAGACATATACCTATATGCCATGTGTAACCAATTTGAGAATATGAGCTTAAAATCATTCTTAATGTTAATTCTCATAGAAATATAGAGGATTATTTAGCTAGGATGTTCCTTTCCATTCTATTGCCTTGTGTCGAATGAGGAAGGATTTATTTATATGACATGGACCAAATGCGTGTAAATACTATAAGAAATTCTCAAGTTAACAATTCATCATAACCAAATAATTAAATAGAGATCGATATGAAATTTAAATAAAGCATTGGGGAAAACTATAATATTACGTATTTTTAATCTGATTTAATCCTTGTTATTAATTTAATTTAATTTAGTTGTTAATTTAATTAGTTTTATTTTATAATTTATTACAATTGTTTAAATAAAATTAATTTAATATAAAATTAGTACTTGGTAATAATTATTTTTAATTCCCTGTAGGATTTACACTTGATTTAATCATTATATTACTTGTTGGCCACGAATATTTGTGTGTTAATTGTTAATTAAAAATTAGGCAAACAAAAAGGCATATACTTTGATATGATAAGTATATACTTTGTAATCTTATTCGCTTATTAATAATAGTTTTACAATTAAAGGCATTTTTTTTATTCGTGATTAATTGGTTGAATTAATTAAATGAATAAAATTCATAGGTTTTTAGCAATGCTTTTAGAACCATGATGATGATCGTGCTAATGAGATCGAAATTCTGGATAGCTCAAAATTAAAATTGTTCCTAATCGTAGGATCACTAAAATGGAGATTACTGAATCCGGATAGATTAATACATACTATGTTTGCTCTTATGAAGATAATAATTGATCTCATAATTATTTGTGTGGAGATACTAAAGCAAGTATATAAGTACTTATTAGAGAATAAGTTCACTGAACGTGACTCGCTAAAGGAACACCTAATGGAGTTTAACTTGCATGTTAATAGGAGTTCCTTATGTGATAGTAGTCCAAGTGATCCTTGGACTTGAGATCATCATAGTATCGTGTATATGATGAATTATAATTTAACATATCCTTTAAGACCTTTAGGGTATATTAAAGGGTATGATTGGGTATAATAAGTTGTTCATGGAGATAGGTGAATGATCAACAAATAATCTACTACTTCTAGTAAAAGTTGAGAATGTCCTATATGATTCAATAAATGACAACTCAGTAGTCATTGGCCAAGGCAGAATGAAATTAGAACGGAGTTTCTAATTTGTATTATTTAGAGTTGTGCATTTTAGAATCGAAGTATATATGATCAAATAAAATAAGACTTGATAGTAATTTCATATCTTATATTTCATTGGGACATTGTATAGTAGAATGATTGAATTGTATGATAACTATTTACGGAATAAGTTCCTTTATCAACAAATGTTGAAATTATATTATCTGGAAAGTCATTGATGGCTAAAGGGGCTTACCCTTATTATGGAATTAATATTATTTATTTAAATAAATTAAATAGTTTAATTTATTTATATAAATAAGATTAGAATGGTTTTAATTAATTTATTTCACAATCGGTTTAATATGGAGAACCTAAAAGATCACATTGTAAAAGAAAAATATTTATTTAAGAAATTAAGAGGCATAATCATAATTGTAACGACCCGAAAATCCGCGTGTTGGCTACGCCGAATCCCGCTCGTTAGACGTACAACCTTGTACTTAAATCCACAATATACCTCAATAATATAATTGATGAAACTAGTTTATTTTAAAACTATTACAATCGCATTCACAATCTACAACTATATTGTAGTTATTTAAAACAGAGTTTATTTAAATCTATAACATGATCCTGCCTCAGAATCGAAATCTTTACTTAATGACATCTTAGATCGAATATAATATGTTCTAGTGTGTTACAAAAATATGAGTACAATAAACTCACTAAATACCACATTCAAATTTTTATTTATACAAATATTCTTTTGTACACAACGGTACGATAATATATCTCACATCTGTTCCAAATTGCAAGTTATACTAACTATTTAAGTTTTCTAACTTTGATTTATACAAACAAACTACCTTAACAGGTTTATCGCAATAACATCTAACTTTCTCTACACAGAGATTCCATTACCATGTATAATACCATTCGTACAAGTCGGACATTCACGTCTCATTTTCTGTCTTTATCGACATCGTCTAAATTTCTCGAGCTTCAACTGAAAATGTTGATTAAGCAAGAATGAGCACGACGGCTCAGCAAGTCTAACAGATAGCACATAACACATAGTTCATATTTATACATGCTTCTCATACTTCATGCATTACATTATATGAATGCATCATGCTTCTCATGTTTTGCATTTATTTATGCAACATACTGATCATGCATTAGAATGAATACATGGCATACAGTTCAACTTATTCAATTAACTCAAGCTTTCTATCATATAGAATCAACACACATCATATGAGTTCACAAAAGCATATTTAATTCAAATTCTCACATACTTCAAGTGCACACACAACAGTTATACACATAGCAACAATATCTGAAAAACTTGCCTGGATTGCAAAACCAGCTTAAGCTAACCTTTCATGTTCCTTGTAACACCTACACGGTATGTGAGATCAACGGTGCACAAAATCAGTCAAAGTTTGACTAAATGCTTAATCTTATATTCGTCTAGTTCGAACCACTAATTAGTCGTTAACGAACCCTACTCTGGGTTTAACTTAATTACACCACAAAACTCAACAATTTGTCATAATATTATCCGCCTCGGATAATATATTGAGCTATTACCTAATAACACCTCAATCAACTTTTAATGTTATTTAATTGATAAATAACACTTTAAATAGACATCAATATTATTAATCATTTCTGAAAACCTATCATTAATAAGTTACCCACTAGTTAGTGCTAACCTTGAACAATCTAGCTAACACTTAATTCACATACCCACCACATATTGCATATATGTATCTCATAATACCTTTATTATGTCATTTTAGTGCCTCTTGATCGAATAAATCAAGTTATATAATTTATTCGAGTTATACATAAATACAGCTTTAATTATTCAATACACAAGTATATTTTTCAAAAATATCAAACTGACTCGTTATTTTTAATATTTTCTGGAAATCATTAGTATATGATATAATACGCACGAATTAATTTTCGTTTAATTTTTCAAGTCAGTTTACTATTTTTAATGGAGCCAAATCTGACCAAATTTGCAATATTTATTAAAAATCTAAAACTCAACATAAAATTCTGAAATTTAAACTGTAGCCTCTTGTTATATCAGATAGCACACAGTAAAAAATTCAGAGTAATCCGAGTTACCAACAGTGAGTTATAACAGTTTAACAATCTGTAATGCAAAAACTTGTTTGGCCATAAATCACTCATACGAACTCCGATTGAGCTCAATTTTGGACAGAGGCTACACAACAACATATATTTTCAAAATCCAGAAACCCAGAATTTTTACAGTAAGTTAAATGACCTAAATACCCCTCAGAAAGTCTGGGCAGATTGCATTTCGACTGAAAACAGTTTTGGCCAGTTTTATGGGAAAAATCATATAAAATCACTCGTAACTCGGAATTTAGTCAATCCAGTTGGGTTAATTCCAGAACTCGAAAATCTAGGTCCCTACGTGCACGGATTTTTAAAATGAGCTACGGAATGAACACAGAAACTGCGCAAAGCGGGCTGCCGACAGTGGCCATTTTCAGCTTTGCGTAGTTTCGTTCGAAAAATCGTATCGCGCCCGTTTTAAATCATTTTGACGTGATACCAACTAGGTGTTGTTCAAAACTTATACCTTTAACATAATAGATCATAAAACTGAGCATACCAAATAAACACATAAGATTTTAAAACTCAAAACCGAAAACATAGCTTAAGGTTTCTTAACTAGTTTTCAACTTAAACAATTTTTCTACAAAACTTATGATGATCAACCATAGATTTAAGCTCATAGAACATTTTTAAACAACAAGAGTTGATCATCTCATCAACTTAGCATACAAGGGTTTTAGAAAATATTTTTACCCAAAATATCACATAAACTAGTATGTAAAAATACTTAAATTCTCAAGAGAGTATCTCATGAACAATAAATCACAAAAACTCCATCAAAATCTTCAACCTTATATCTTCTAGCCCTCCATGGCTACAATACACATATATCTTCCACAACTAACCATGGCATAAATATTTAAAGTAATAAATGAACAAAAGATAGAACTAGGGTTTGAAGAAAACTTTTAAACCTTTTTGTTTTGCTTGATCTCTTCCTCCTCAAGCCAAAATAATTGATGAATATTGATGACATACACTCCCTCTATGTTCCTCCCAAACCGTGGCCCTCCTCTCTCTCTATACTTGAGATTTTAGAAATTTTGAATGGAGGAAAGCAAGGTTAGGATGATCAAGGAAGCTTTCTTCCAATCTCTCCCACAAAATCAAGGGTTTCTCTTAATATAGTAAGCTAGGGTTTGAAGCAAATTCATGGAGAAGATGATGAATAGTTGGAGGATGGATACCCTTCGAAGATGATAGATAATATGGAATTGAAATAATATCAACTCCATTCTAATCTCTCCTTTCAATGCACAAATAAATTAATTTGAAACAATTTTGGAGTCCACCAATAGAATATTAGCAAGTGCTCATGGACTTGTAGTCTAATTTAATTCCAACTTAACCTCCCTTTTCCATGCACTAATGAACTATATTGGAAATAAATTTGGAGTCCACCAATAAAAAGCAACCAAGTGGCATCAAGTGGGGGCTCCATGGCCAAATATCCGGCCACCCATGTATATGTGTGTGTATAGATATATATATATATATATATATATATATATATATATATATATTTAAATGCATAAACGGGGTAATTTTGCTCATTTTTAATTCCATAAAATAATTTAATAAAGGGGTTTCAATTTAAATACACCCAAACACCTTAAATTAGGATAAGTTTAATCACCCAAAATATCCACTAGCATACTAGTTACATAAATTAATTAGTAACTAGTTTAATTTAATTATGTTTCGTATCGTAAATAATTACCCGTCACGCACATAATTAAATAATTAAACTTTTTAATTTAAATTACAACGATGACTCACAAAAATTAAATATTTATTTAATTATTTATCCCGTTTTAGGGTTTGCTATATTCAAGTACACTTGAATATTTAATTTCTCGCTTCGACGAGTCACTGACATTAAATTCATAGGTTAGTCCATTAATTAATATACTCATATCGCATGGACTTCCCTTTAATTATTTACCAATTAATCACGTGCTCACAAAGATTTAAATTAATCCCCAAAATTCAACTTGTTGAAACTTAATTTTCCAATTTAATTTACAAGGTGTGATAATAACTACGGTTATTACATTCTTCTAGATTCCAAATTAAATATATTATTGATCTTAAAAAAAATCTCACTAGCACACAAAGAATTTATTTTAGTCAAATGGGCTAGCTAAAATAATTAATTAAATAGCATACACAAAATATCTTATTTCTAATTCTTTCAAATATCCGGGATATTACAATAATAATAATTTAAGTATATTTAATTTATGCTATGCTGATAGAATAAATTAAATAGCTTAATATTTCTATTTTAGTATTTTGAAAAATACTAATTATAAATTAATGAGAGAAAATCTTATTATTATTGTAGCTATTATTATTATTATTATTATTTAGTTCCTAAATGGTTTAGGAATTAATTAATAAGAGTACTCTCATAATAAATAATTAAGTTCCTAAATAGTTTAGGAATTGTAATTATTATATTAAATTAATTAGTTTCTAATTAGATTAGAAGTTTAATTAAAAACCCTACTCCTAAAGAGTTTATGTAATAACCCAAAAATTCATAAATATGATAAAGATAATCTTAAATGATTAATATGATTATAAAATGCAATAATCCTTAGATAAGAAAGTGGAAGATAACCATTTTTGTAAGAATGGGGCTTGTAACGTAATCGAATACGACTAAAAATTAAAATATAAGACCTAGCATCTGTAAATAGATAGACGTTGAGTAAAAATGTGTTAGATTTCTGTAGTGGAACGAAAATAAAAAATGATTAATACCTGAGTATAAAATAGGTAATATTGAGCCAAGACCAATCAAATGAGACTCAGGCTAAGAAAGAGTCATGCCACAGACGTGATAGAACAAAGTGAATGAATCAGGAGGTAAGGTAGTACCTAAGATAAGACAAACGATGAATTTAGTTGAATAGATAGATGTTGTAAGGGTTTAAAAGTAAACCAAACTTCAACAATACGTTTGTAATAATTCTGAGGATAAAAAATTTTAAAGGTCGAAGTCTAAAACCTAATTGAGGAAAAGGAATGTGAAGAGACGACAAAACATCCTAACCTAATTCGAATGTTTGGATTAAATATGAAACATGTGTTTAGAGGTTTAAAACCTAGAGATGATTTGATCTTTGATATATATATATATATATATATATATATATATACGACGTAAGTGTTTATGATACATATAAATAAGGGAAGTTTACTCACATGCGATTAGAATACGGAAAGAACATGCGTATGATATAAATTATTATATATATTTCAACACATAAATCAATAAGAAAATTTCATGAAACACTTTTCATTAACGAATGAGGTTTGGTTAAAAATTGTTATAAAATGATGAGATTGAATGAATATTTATATAGGGTTATATTTATTTATTAAAAATGAAAAAAAAATGGAGAGTCATGTAACTTAAATATTTTGGTTAATCACATGGATTATGATTTATATGAGGTTATTGACCAAATATCAGTAATGAATGTATGGTTGGGTATTTTTGAGGGAGCCCAAACAATGGAGTTAAGTAAACCCGATTCTTTTAAAAATTGTAAGATTGAGTGTTAGACTTTAGTAAAGAGAAATTTCGTTAAACCCCATGCTCAGTTAAGGTTTTTAGTTCGAGTGGAAGGTTTTAAGGCTCAACGGATTTTATGTCAGCCTAGAAGGGGTATTAATATAATGGTTAAGTTGGGTATACTTGATGTATCACTTTTGGCTAACCAAGTGAATTACTATATTCAACATCTCATATGGTGTAATTCATGTTATATTTGTGTGACCAATTTTAGCTAAAATGAAAGATAAGAAAGAAAATTAAATGATTTTGTATCATATATATAAGACTAGCATGAAGGACTAATTAATGTGTAGCATTAAAAGGAGATAAATAAAATAATTTGTATGAAACTTTCCATAACTGGAAAGTTTCCATTAAAGGAAAGGCTAGAGAAATGGAAGGATGGCCATTTTACCCTAGATAATTTTAGTAATGACTTTGGTGTCCGAGCAACGATGAAATGTCTATGTTACCCTTAAAAAATAATAATGACTTTGGGGTCCTTGAAATGTTAATATTTGTAGTTCCAAATGGGTGGAGAATTAAGGGCATTATTGCCATTTTGAAATGTCGACATACATACACCTTTATATGTATATATGAGGTATTAATTTTACTAAGTGTTATGTGTTAATACTTAATTTAATAAAAAGATTTTTCTTGGTAAACAAACGTAGAAGAACATGATAATAATAAATAAGAATTTAATTAACAAAATTATCAAGGTTGCTTAATTTATTTATGATTGTTATATTTTATGTGATTTAAGGTATGTGATGAGATTTAATTGGTAAATTAAATCTGTACAGAGATGGTAATAAATTGTGTTGAATTAACATAATTGAAAAATAAATAAATTGTTTAAAAACAATTTATGAAAAATAAGAGAAATTTAATGTAATTGTACAATTAAATTGTTGATATTTAAAATAGTTGTGGAGGTGCATAAATTATTATTTAAATGGTGTTACATGGTAATGTGAGGTATATATATGTGTGTGTGTGTGTGTGTGTGTGTGTGTGCATGCTCAATTGTTATATTGATAAAATTTTATTGATTATGGAGAAAAAGGGATTAATAATTAAATTAATTCAAATTTTAATGAAAAGCTAATGAGGGAATTAGTAGAATTGTAATTATTGATTATATAATTAATTAATAATGAAAGTTTAGAAATTTTAAGAGGAGAAAGTAATTATATAATAATAAATTATGTAATTTAAGTAAAATATTAATGAAATAATAATTATATAAATTATATAAGAATAATTATATAATTTATATAAAGGGGATTCAATTAATTGAGGATGGAAGAAAATAGAAAATAATGAAAGAGTTAATAAATGTATAATTATTGATTATATAATTAATCGATAATTATGGAGAAATTTTGGAAGTTATTTAAAAAGGAGAATGTAATTATATAAATTATATAATAATAAATTATAGAATTTATATAAGAAAGTTAAAGTAAATAGTAAGGAAATAATAATTATATAAATTATATAAAAATGATTATATAATTTATATAAGGATAGTACATTAATTAAGAAAGAAAATATAATTGTACAAATGGTGCAATATTTTATTATATGATTTATATATAAAGTGTGTTAAATAGTAAAGAAATGGAAAATAAATGAGGAGAATGAATGTTTTAATTTATTAAATTATGTTTATTGTATGATGGAATTGTATTAATTTTCTAGGAGATAATATTTTAGAAACGTAAACATGTTAATTAAACATGTTGTCCATGTAACGAAGTGAAAGAGTATGAAAATTAATTTTTATAAGTTGTATGTGTTATTTTATTAATTTTAGAGGTATAAAATACCTCATATAATTACATGCATGTCATTATGCGTGTATAAAAATTGTCATGTAAAGTACCTTAAAAAGGTATAATTATTATTTATAAATCATTTCATGAATTTTGGTAAATTAAAATAAATATTTTACATACATTATGTAAAATATTTATTACACGAAATAACTACGAAAGGTATTAAAATACTCATTTATACATGATTTTTTTTGTGGCTTATTTGGATGGTAAGACGGTGGAATTGAAGAGAGAATTAAAATTAATTCACAATTCAAGCTTTATTACGGAAGGAGGAAAAGAATTCAAAAAAAACAACAAAAAACAAAACAAACACTCTTTCTCTATTTTATCTCCACCCGAAACCACCACCATCACCGCCACCGAGCACCATCACCGCCAAGAAAGGAAGAAATATTGGTGTCGTCCAAGTGAAGAATAAGTTTCAAAGGAAGAATTGCAAGCTTTGGAAGGTATAAAACTAAATTATTTGATTTATTTTGGTATTATTAGTGATAAAATAAATTTTGTAAAAAATTAGAAAATAATTAGAATAATTATTCTAAATAATTTTTGGAGCTATATATGTGAATTATATGATTTTTAGAATTATTATGTTGTGAAATTAATGTACAAAAATGGTGTAAAATGGTTGAGATGGCTTACTGTTTCCGGAAGAGAAGAAGAAAAAAAATAGGGCCACCCGCGCATTGCACGGTGGCCAATTTTTTTTCAGAAAAGCAGAACGAAACGACAGCGTTTTGGCACGCGAAGGAGGGGAGCCGTGCCATGCGTGATGACTTCGGTAACCGGCAGTGGAAACGACACCGTTTGGTGTAGGCGGAGGCGGAGGTCGCACAATGCGTGGCTGACATGACTGGTTAATTACCAGCGTGCCCCTGCGCTTTTTCGGAAATGACCAGCGTGTCCTGGAAGTTACGAAAATTATGAAAATGCCCTCAGAAATTGGTTTTTAATTAAATAAATGTTTAAAAATTATAGAAAAATACTAAAAATATATAAATGATATTTGGACATTAAATTTAATATTTTTTCAAAACTATTAAATATTCGAGATTACTATTTAAATATTTTAAATATTAATCTAGTAAGTTTAGAATTTAGAAAAATTGTTAAATGAAAGTTCGAACAACCGAATACGCTAAGCTTTATCTGACGAGCCGGATTGTCCACATAGAATGTGTTCTATATCAATTAAATTAATATAGTAGAGTGCTAATCAATTATTATTTAATTGATTTACTATAGGTCGTCCAAGAAAGGGTTTTGAGTTGTAATTTAATAATTGGACATTGAGGCAAGTTTTTCAGTACTTGATATTAATTGTCATATGATGTTATATGCTTACTTTGTTCAAATGTGTATAGAAGTTATGTGTTATGTGATCTGTTGTTGAGGTGATTGAGATGTGCCTTCGGTGCAATTATGTGACTATATGTGAAATAGTTCAATGTCTTCTTTAAAAAATTGTTAATCTGAGTTAGATATGATGCACATGAAATATATTGCTCTAGTAGAAGCACAACACATGATGTATAACACACACAGAGCATATTATGTGCTACGTGAAGCATGAAAAATGTAAATTGTTGAACTTGCTGAGCCCTAGTGCTCATTCCTTGCATAATATAAAATTTGCAGGTAAAAATGAAACTTCAGAAGTATTAAATCATGACTAGAGATTATGTGGAACATCAAGGAAAGTTGCATTTGTAATTGATGTATATATTTTATTTGTGTATAGAAACTGGATATGGTTAAATTAGTGGAATGAGTATTTATAATTCATGAGATATATATATGTCGGATTCTAATTGGATAAATAAGGTTTAGTCATGTATTTTGAGTATTCAATAATACTTATCATGAAAGAAAATAAAAAGTAAAGGTTGCGATCCAGGGACTAGGATCGAGATGCTAAGTTTTTTTAAAAAAGTCCAAATATTTTAATACAAAGAAAAAAAAATTATACCGAAAAATTCGGTAATTGATGATTATAAAGTTAATTAAGGGATTAAATAAGGTGATTCAAGGTTTATTAACGAACCGAAATTAGGGATAAGTTTATGTAAATTTCGGGGTCGTTACAATTTTAACCTAGCGGCGTGATTTAAGGGAAATGAATGAGTATGATTTTGTAAATGTTTTCAAGTAAGAACAAGTTTGTAAAAAAGATCAAAGGTTGAATCTAGTAACGAGAAGAGTGTTTTTAAAACGAAAAATGTTGGAATATGTTGTTAAAACATCAAATGAGTAAATGTTTTCAAAATTAAAGACAGAAAAAAAATCAGGTTTTCAAAATACATAACTGACCGTAGCTGCACTGGGGGGACCGCAGCTACGCTCAAAGCTACTATCTGAGATTTCAACTGGAGTGCACATACATTGGTGACTGCAGTTGCGGTGAGGTTGAGCGAAGTTGCGCCCAAGCCTGTTGTTTTCAGTTTTTAGTTTTTCCGAGTCGGGTTGAATTCAGACCATGTTTTTCTTAAGATTAAGAGTCAGTAATGTATAAACTAAATACTTACGCGTGTTAAACAAATGTGGATGACCTAATTATGTCTAATTGGTAATTTGGAACAAATAATTGGTGTAAGTCGTTAATGAACATTAAAACGATAAGGTTTATAAGATAATTTGTAAGATGAAATAATTTCACAAGTATAAGTTGACCGAGTCGGGTGAGTTAACCGAGTCAAATAAGTTGACTAGGTCGGGTAAGTCCGGTAAGGATTTTCAAAACTAAAAGTTTTATTTTTGGGAATGTCAATGGTAATGTTTAAACATTTTACATTGTCCAAATAAGTAAAGATGGTTTAAGGGTAAGTTAAATAAATTGATTTTGGTCCAACGGTGACCATTTGGTAGCTTGGATTATTATTAGAAAAGTTTATACGAGGAATAATGACAGTTAAAACAAGAGTCTTAATTTAAGATTAGGTTAAATGTCAAGATTTAACTAAGATTGTATTATCAATCTCGCATAACATGTAGGTCAGATGAAAGACGCAAAAATTAGCGTTATGGGTAAAGATGATGAAAGGCAAGTTTTTCAAAACATGCTCCTAAGTGTGAATTGTTATTAAATGTGAACTGCTATTAAGTGTGAAACTGTTATATGTATATGTAATATTATGTGCAATCAAGGTGTTAATGTGTCTTTGTGTAAGAAGGTGATAAATTGTTAATGTTCAGATAATAAGATGAAATGACTGTTAAACATTAACTATATAGTGTGATGCATATATATAATGCAAAGTATGAGTAGTATGATTCATATAACCAAATGCATAGCATAAGAAGTATGATACATGTATAAAATGCACATCATGTATGAACTATGAAGCATGTAATATGAAATGTGATATGTGATAACTGTTAAACTTGTTGAGCCGTCATGTTCACCCTTGATTAAAACTAATATTTTCAGCGATGTTCGAGGAAATCCGAAAGTCCCGGTAAAGTTCAAGAATGCCTAGTGCTTAAATAACTGGAGATTGAGTTGTGGTTTCTAAACCATTGTGTTATTTAGTAGTTAACGATAGTGTTAGACGCTTATGTTTTATATTCAAACTTTGTCGTTAGAACTTGTATTATGTGGTTGTAAAACCTTTCGATTGAGCTATGTTCTATAATAACTAAATTTAGAAATTTATAATAGTTGTAAAGATGTTGATTAAGCTAGACGGGTATTCAATATACTTAAATGAACGAGATAAGTTTTGTATAAGCAGATAAACTTAAAGTCAATTAATGAGTTGTATACTCACAATGATTGTAATAGACTAGGTCACGTTATATATAATCTAAGATTTATTAAAATGTAATAAAGATTGCAATTTTAGATTAGAAGCATTGTAAAGTTTTAAATAATCGTGTTTTTATTAACTATATTGTGGAGGTATGATATGGTTATTAAGAATAAGGTTGTACTTTAACGTACGTGGTGGCCTACGGTAAGTACAGGGATTTTCGAGGCGTTACAGTTCGTATCAGAGCTGTTAGGTTATAAATCTTAAGTACGAGTACCTTGGGCTATAATCGTAGGAGGAATGACAAAAGTAGTAAAGGAATAAACTCGAATGGAGTTTTAAGTAATAAGAAATTAATTTGGGAAATTCATACGTAAAGAATAATTTTAAAAATGAATATAAGGTACTCTATTGACGGATCTCAAAGCAAACAATAAGAGGTATCTTATAATAAGATCAGTGGAAAAGAGAAAAAAATGTTAAGCAGATCATAAAATGATCTATAGAGAAGAATTCGTAATGGGTTATAATAGATAAGGGTGAATCAAGAAAATTCACATCAAGCTAAGAAAAGGTTAGAGGTTTGTTGGGTTTTAATCGAGGACTCATGTCAGAGACTGAGTTAGACATTCCTTTGTATGGGCAGGGAATTTATTCTTGGTTTAACTACCACTTAGCTTCATATAATGATAATCATTGAGATCTTGTGTTGTGTTATTAGCTATATATGTGGGGAGAATTCTTTTCTCATGTGTATATTGTATAGTCACGGTTGTGGGATGGTAAGGCTACATTCGAATTCTTAAAACTCATACTTATGGTAGGTTCATGATTCATAATTGTATGGTAGGTTTTTGACTTGATTTGTTCTTTAAACTACATATTCCTAGGATAAGTTATTAAACTCATATTATTGTGGTAAGTTTCTGAACTCATAATGTGTGGTAAGTTCGATGAACGACGCTTGTGGTATGTCATCATGGGTTAGAAGGTGGGCCATAGAATGGGATTAATAATTCTCATAGGTCGGCTAAAATTCTTAGGAGGGGAAATAAGTAGAGATGTATGATAAGATGGAAAAAAGGAGGAAATTGGATGCAATTTAGGAGTATATATTCCAAATCCTCTAACTAATGCTAGATTTTGAATTTTTAAAATCATGTTAAATTCGCACATATGTGCCTTTGAAAAATTAAAGAATTTTGTTATTGTCCATGCAGGTAACTTGGGGTGTAGAGTTAACACGTCGTTACCTGTTACGGTATGATAAAAACATTAAAACGATTTTTCAGTATTTTGAAGACGTTAAAGAAGAGTACTCCATGCTACTTGTTTCGGCTGGACAAATTTGATTTAAAATATCAAAATGTATTTATAAAATCATCGATCACCATTAAAGCCATAGTGTGGAGATGACAAATGATAGAATCATCAATGTATGGTAACAAGGGTATGGATGTGGACCTACAACCACTAGCACATCGTTACATGGTGCGGTATCATAAAGTCATAAAATAATTTTTAGTTTACTTGAACTGTTTGAGAGTACAAGTTGATATCGTTTGTTTCGGCTAGACACCTTTGGCAAAAGAATTAAGACATTTGAAAATATTAAATTCTTTCAATCCAAATTGTTCTGGTGCGGAATCTTGTGCTAGTCTAACCCTTATAAAAGGGATATTTCGGTCGAATATACCGACAAGACCCAAATAGTATGATATGTTGAACACCTAAATTACTAATCGAGGTATTTTCTAGTCTTAATGATTAGTAAACAGGCCTAACAAGAGATAGTTTCTAGTCTTGGTGATTAGTAAATAGGTCGCACAGAGAATGTTTCCAGCCTTTATGATTGTTAAACTTGTAGTTAATTGGTAGCGACAAGAATACTCGTTAAACCAATTCAAGAATAGTTTTATGTGGAATCTTTTTAATTCCTAAGTTATTTAAGCTCTTTCACAATTATCAAACAATTGTTGAAGACTCTTGAAAAATGTTCCAATATTATAGACATCGAATGTGTAAAAGTGTGAACTTCATAGAGAAGAGTGGTCATAGAATCTGATGAATAATGAGAAACCCTCATAAGAGGTAAAAACTGGTACCTTAAATTGAGAACCTAATTCTAGTAAATAGAATGAATAGAAGTATGTATGCTGTAATTTCGAGGACAAAATTCTTAGAATGAGGGGTGAATGTAATGACCCAAAAATTTATAAATATGATAAAGATAATCTTAAATGATTAATATGATTATAAAATGCAATAATCCTTAGATAAGGAAGTGGAAGATAATCATTTTTGCTTGAATGTGGCTTGTAACGTAATCGAATACAACTAAAGATTAAGATATAAGACCTAGTATTAGTAAATCGATAGACGTTGAGTAAAAAGGTGTTAGATTTTTTGTTATGGAACAAAAACAAAAATGATTAATACCTTAGTATAAAACAGGTAATATTGAGCCAAGACTAGTCAAATGAGACTTAGGCTAAGAAAGAGTCCTGCCACAGACGTGATAGGAAAGAGTGAATGAATTAGAAGGTAAGGTAGTACCTAAGATAAGACAAACGATGAGTTTAGTTGAATAGATAGATGTTGTAAGGGTTTGAAAGTAAACCAAACATTAACAATACATTTGTAATAATTCTGAGGATGAAATTTTTTAAAGGTCGAAGTCTAAAACCTAATTGAGGAAGAGGAATGTGGAGAGACAACGAAACATCCTAACCTAATTCGAATGTTTGGATTAAATGTGGAACATGTGTTTAGAGGTTTAAAACCTAGAGATGATTTGATAAATATACTTTGAGATATATATATATATATATATACGAGTCAAGTGCTTATGATATGTATAAATAAGGGAAGCTTACTCACATGCAATTAGAATGCGGAAAGAAATGCGTATGTTATAAATTATTATATGTATTTCAATACATAAATCAATAAGAAGATTTCATGAAAAAAAATTCATTAACAAATGAGGTTTGGTTAGTAATTGTTATAGAATGATGGGATTGAATGAAAATTTATATAGGGTTATATTTATTTATTCAAAATGAAACAAACAAAAAAAAATGGAAAGTCATGTAACTTAAATATTTTGGTTAATCACGTGGATTATGATTTATATGAGGTTATTGATCAAATATCAGTAATGAATGTATGGTTGGTTATTTTTGAGGGAGCCCAAACAATGGAGTTAAGTAAACCCGATACTTTTAATAATTGTAAGATTGAGTGTTAGACTTTACTAAAGAGAAATTTCGTTAAACCCCATGCTTAGTTAAGGTTTTCAGTTCGGGTGGAGGATTTTAAGGCTCAACGAATTTTATGTCAACCTAAAAGGGATATTAATATAACGGTTATGTTGGGTATACTTGATGTATCACTTTTGGCTAACCAAGTGAATTACTATATTCAACATCTCATATGGTGTAATTCATGTTATAATTGTGTGACCAATTTTACCTACAATAAAAGATAAGAAAAAGAATTAAATGGTTTTGTATCATGTATATAAAACTAGCTTGAATGACTAATTAATGTGTAGCATTAAAAGGAGATAAATAAAATAAAATAAAATAAAATGATTTGTATAAAGCTTTCCATAACTGAAAAGTTTCCATTAAAAGAAAGTCTAGATAAATGAAAGGATGACCATTTTACCGTATACAATTTTAGTATTGACCTTGGTGTCCTAGCAACGATGAAATGTCTATGTTACCCTTAAAAAATAATAATGACTTTAGGGTCCTTGAAATGTTAATATTTGTGGGACCAAATTGGTGGAGAATTAAGGGCATTATTGCCATTTTGAAATGTTAATATACATACATCTTTATATGTATATATGAGGTATTAATTTAACTAAGTGTTGTGTGATTAAGAATATGTGTTAATGCTTAATTTAATAAAAAGATTTTTCTCGGTAAATAAACGCATAAAAATACTGTTCATGTGAAAAAAATGTTTTTTTTTTCATTTTTCAAAATTTCACATTCAGAAGTAGCCTTGATATGAAGTGGCGATACGTATTTTGAAATAATATATTTCCCGAAGAATTAGCGGAAATGAGTCGAGGAAGAAACTTTCCATAAATGGATGGAAAGTTTCCATTTATAAAAAGTCTAGAGAAAATGCACAATAACCATTTTTGCCTAAACAAATAATGTAATGACTTTGATGCCCTTGTATCCCCTAGTGACCAAACAAGCTTCGGTGGGTGTGGAGAAAAGACTAAATTGCCTTTAGTCTTACTTTTGTTTTATAAAAGAAGAGCTAGGGTTTCATTTTTTTTCTAAGTCTCTCATTTCATTTGTTGGAGCAAGAGAGAATAGAGAGAGAGAGAGAGAGAGGGAGGCTACCGAGAGATGGGAAGAGGGAGAGAGCAAGAGAAGGATAGTGGAGTTGTAGCAAATCTTCATGGATCCATGAGCAAGGAAGCTTCAAGCTTAAGCATTTAAAGGTAAAATTTGCTATACCTAGAACTCCTAATCTAGCTTTTATTTTTAGAATCTTTGATGGGGATGGAACATGATTGTTCCAAAATGGTAAGGAAGAGAGTGTGATGGTAAAATATGTTTAGAACACCTTTGAATATCAATGTAAAGCCAAGAACTCAATAAATGTGTTGCTAAGTCTAACACCCTAGATGAGTGCATGGTTGAAAAAGGTAATGACTTTGTACGGTTGAAGTTGTAAGATGATCCATGAATTCCTTCATAAATCTATAATTTAATAATGTGGTGCTATTGGAAAGCTTAAAATGTTAAGCTATGGTGTATGTTGAGCATGAATGGCCTAAATGCCTTGTACATGTTTGATAAAAGTCCTATAACGAATGTTTTCTAAACTTTGAGCTTTCGTTAGTTAAATCTAATAAAAGATCAATGAGTAATGTATGAAATATGTTTTGAATTATATTGGTTTTAATTATTTTAACCTAGAGGCGTGATTTGAGGGAAATAAATGAGTATGATTTTATAAATGTTTTCAAGTAAGAACAAGTTTGTAAATAAGATCAAAGGTTGAATCTTGTAATGAGAAGAGTGTTTTTAAAACTAAAATGTTAGAATATGTTATTAAAAGATTAAATGAGTTAATGTTTTCAAAATCAAAGATAGAAAAAAATCAAGTTTTCAAAATACAAAGCTGATTGCAGCTGCGCTGGGGGGGGGGGGGGTGGGAAGTGCAGCTGTACTCAAAGCTACTATCCGGGAATTGAACTGGAGCACACCGGCAGACGCAGGGAAGCGCATCTGCGCTGGGGCTGAGCGCAGTTGTGCCTAAGCCTGCTGTTTTCAGTTTTCCCAAGTCGAGTTGGATTCAAATCATGTTTTTCTAAAGATTAAGAGTCAATAATGTATAAACTAAATACTTAAGCATGTAAAACCAATGTAGATGACCTAATTGTGTCTAATTGGTAATTTGGAACCAATAATTGGTGTACGTCGTTAATGAACGTTAAGACGAGAAGGTTTATAAAATAATTTGTAAGATAAAATAATTTCACAAGTATGAGTTGACTGAGTCGGGTGAGTTAACCGAGTTGGATAAGTTGACTAGGTCAGGTACGTCTGGTAAGGATTTTCAAAACTAAAAGTCTTATTTTAGGGAATGCCAATGGTAATGTTTAGACATTTTACAATGTTCGAATATGTAAAGAAGGTTTAAGGGTAAGTTAAATAAACCGATGTGGGTCCAATAGTGACCAATTGGTAGCTTGGATTATTATTAAAAAAGTTTGTATGAGGAATAATGAAAGTTAAAACTAGAGTCTTAATTTAAGATTAGGTTAAGTGTCAAGATTTGACTAATATTGTATTATCAATCTCGCATAATATGTAGGTCGGACGAAGGATGTGAAAATTAGCATAATTGGTAAAGATGGTGAAAGGCAAGTTTTTCAGAACTTGCTCCTAAGTGTGAACTATTATTAAATGTGAACTATTATTAAGTGTGAAACTGTTATGCGTACATATGATATTATGTGCAATTAAGGTGTTAATGTGTCTTTGTGCAAGTACGTAATGAATTGTTAATTTTTAGATAATGAGATGAAATGACTGTTAGACATGAACTGTATAGTATAATGCATATATATCTATAATGAAAATCATGATTAGTATAATGCATATAACCAAATGCATAGCATAAGAAGTATGATACATGTATAAAATGAGCATTCTGTATGAACTATAAAGCATGTAATATGAAACATGTTATGTGATAACTGTTAAACTTACTGAGCCGTCGTGTTCACCTTTGTTTAAAACTAATATTTTCAGCGATGTTCGAGGAAATCCAGAAGTCCTTGTAAAGTTCAAGAATAAGGAATGCCTTGTGCTTAAATGATTGGAGATTGAGTTGTGGTTTCTAAACCATGTTGTTATCTGGTAATTAACAATAGTGTTAGACGCTTATATTTTGTATTCAAACTCTGTCATCATAACTTGTATTATATGGTTGTAACATATTTCGATTGAGCTATATTTTGTAATAACTAAAGTTAGAAACTTGTAAAGTTGATAATTAAGCTAGACAGGTATTCAATATACTTAAATGAACGAGATAAGTTTTGTATAAGCAGATAGACTTAAAGTCAATTAATGAGTTGTATACTCATAATGATTGTAATAGACTAGGTCATGTTATATATGATATAAGATTTATTAAAATGTAATAAAGATTGCGATTCTGGATTAGAAGTGTTGTAAAGTTTTAAACAATCATATTTTTATTAACTATATTATGGAGGTAGCATGTGGTTATTAAGAATAAGGTTATACTTTAATGCACGTGGTCGCCTGCGGCCAGTATAGGGATTCTCGGGACGTTACAGTTTAAGAGGGTTGTCTATATTTATAAATAATATGAGTCTTATTATAGATTAGGGTTACATACACTTTCATAAGGTTTGGGAGAGTGCTCATATATTCTCTACATTCTAAGAGTTAGAAGAGAGAAAAAACTAGGGTTTGCCACCACCCACTTCTTGAATCCATATTTTTCTTGGTAGATCACCTCTAGAGGCTACACACTTGGGTAGCTACGTTGATCTAAGGAATCTAATCGGTGGATTTAGAGAAGAATGAGAAGGAATTGGACTTGAACTCGTACCTGTGGAAGCTAGTGTCTACAAGTGTATAATTCTCTATCTCCTTCTTGTTTAATTAATAATTGTATATAAAGAATGATCCTGGTTATGGTTTGTAAAATTTTAAAAACTAATTTTACCATGTTTCCGCTGTTATTGTGCAATTTGATTCTATGTTCATGATTTTTACAAACCACCAAGACGTGCCTAAGACGGCTTTTAGAACGCGATATGGACATTACGAATTTTTAGTAATGTTATTAGCATTGTCGAACGCACCAGCAACGTTTAAGGATTTGATGAATAGAGTGCTTAAGCCGTATTTAGACAAGTTTGTTATAGTTTTCATCGATGCTATTTTAATTTACTCCAAGACCCAGGAGGAACACGTGGAACACTTAAAAGTGGAGCTAGAGATATTGAGAAGGGAGAAGTTGTATGCAAATTTTTAAAAATGTGAATTTTGGTTAGAAAGAGTATAATTTTTAGGACATGCGATAAGGAAGAGATATCAGTGGATCTGACAAAAGTGAAAACCGTGATCAATTGGGAGCAGCCAAAGACTTCAACAGAGGTACGAAGTTTTTTAGGGTTAGCAGGGTATTATCAGAGATTCATTCAAGATTTTTCTAAGATAGCGATCCTGTTAACTAATTTGATTAAGAAAACAATAAAGTTTGTTTGGACTGATAAATATGAGGTGAGTTTTCAAGAATTGAAGAAGAGATTAAGTGAGGCACCTGTGTGGCCTTACCGGACAATAATGGAGGTTTAATGGTGTTCAGTGACTCGTCGCAGAAAGGGCTTGGTTGTGTACTAATGCAAAACGAAAAGGTTATCGTGTACGTGTCGCGACAGTTGAATGATTACAAGAATGGGTACCTAACTCAAGATTTGGAGTTAGCGACGATGGTGTTCACTTAAAAGATTTGGAGACATTATTTGTATGAGGAGAAATGCGAGATATATATGGACCACAAAAGCCTAAAATACATCTTCACATAGAAAAAATTGAACATGAGACAAAGAATGTGGTTGGAGCTAATCAAGGACTATGATTGCTAGATTTTGTATAATCTGTTGGTTTGCAAAAACATAGCATACATATAATTATTATATAAGCGCAATGGAACAAAGAAAAATCATATTTTAAATTTTTTTTTACAAACCAATAGCTAGGATCTTTCTTATATGACTATTATTAATTAAGGAAGGATAAAAGATTTATACCTTTATAGAATCAAGCTTCCACAGGTACAAGTTCAACCACCTTAAATCCCTTGGGTTCTTTTTCAAATTTACCGATTAGATTCTACGAATCAATGTTAGCTCTCCAAGTGTGAAGCCTCTAGAGGTGATCCACCAAGAGATCTATGAAATAAAGAAGTGGATTTTGGTTTCTCCAAACCATGAGTGGCTAGCCTTAATTCTCTCTCTTTCTAACTTCTTAGATGTAGAGAATTATGAAGTACTCTTTCAATTCTTGTGAAAGAGTGTGTAACTTTAATCTATGATAAGACTCCTCTTATTTATAGATATAGTCAGCCCTCCTAAACTACTTATGATTAGGGTTTTAATTTAATTCTCAATTCAATTAGGAACTAAATTAATTAATTGCAATTCTTAAACCATTTAGGAACTTAATTATTTAATAATTAGAGTACTTATTAATTAATTCCTAAATCATTTAGGAACTAAAGTAATTACTGTAATAATTATAATTCCTAAATCATTTAGGAACTAAAGTAATTACTACAATAATTATAATTCCTAAACTATTTAGGAACTTAATTATTTATAATAATACTATTATTTATTAATTAATTCATAAACCATCTAGGAACTAAATAATAATAGTAATAGTAATATTAATAATAGTAACAATAATAATAATAATACTCCTCTTATGAATATTTAATTATTATTTCTAAAATACTAAATTATAAATATTAAGCTATTTAATTTATTCAATCACCATGGTATAAATTAAATATACTTAATTTATTATTACGATTATGCCATTTACTTCTAAAATAAATATTACTTTTTTTGCAGTGTGACCATTTAGGTTCTTCATATTAAATCGGTTGTATAATAAATAAATTATAACAATTATAAATCATTTATAATGAATTAACTCTTTAATTTAGAATAAATATTTATTCCACAATAAGGGTAAGCTCCATTAGCGATTAATCAACATTCTAGATAATATAGATTTCAACATTTGATCGTAAAAGAATCTTTCAGTAAATAGTTACCGTACAATTCAATCCTTCTACCATGCAATGTCCCAATCAAATATAAGACATGAAATTCCTGTCAAGTCTTATTTATTTGATCATATGTATTTCAATTAACAAATGCATAACTCTAGTTAATGTAAATTAGAAACACTTTTCTAATTCTAGGTTGGCAAATTTTTGCTAGGTATTGAGAGCTCTAGAGAAAAGAGAGTAAAAAAAATAAAGAAAAAAAAAGAAAATATTTTAAGTGTGGGAAATCCTTATGGAGAGAAGTATCAAGGAAGAAGAGATGAGTCATTGTGGAACATCCAAGCTTGTCAAACTTTCTAGCAAGGAGGAAGAGGGCTATTAGGAGGTATAAAACCCTATTGGCCTAAATCTTTAAGTTTTATTGTATATTTAGTTATATATGTTTAAGATCATGCATGGTTATGGGAGTTGATGTTGTGTTGGGGAACCATGGTCGGTTCCGGAGGTATAAGGATGGTTGTTGATAGAGATTATGTGTTTAGACCATGATTTGGTATATGAAACATGTATATAAGATGAACTTGTATGTGAACCCTAGGTAATGAGCTTGATGTACAAGAAATGATCTATGTTGTGTATGAAAATCTTAAGATTTAAAACTTGAATATTATATATCTATGAGTTACGAAGCTAATCCAAGTGGAACGAACAAAAATAGAGTTAAAATGAATTTATGGTGGAAGTTTTAGCAAAACATGCCTTTTGTAAACCCTAGCATGATTAGACCAATATTTTAGCCAATAAATGTTTTTGGAAAATGATCAAAGCTTATGAATATTGTAAATCTATGAATACTAACCAATGAACCTAGTTTGAACTTATTTGGATGTAAAATGATTAAGATATGGAGATTGGAATCAAAATGGGTAAAAAAACACAAAGCTGAAAGCAGCAGTGAGAGTGTATCCAGATAGATCCAGATTGTAATATTAAGTATATTTAATATGATTTAATCCTTGTTATTAATTTAATTTAGTTGTTAATTTTAATTAGTTTTATTTTATAATTTATTGCGATTGTTTAAATAAAATTAATTTGATATAAAATTAGTACTTAGTAATAATTATTTTTAATTCCTTATGGGTTCGACACTCGATTTAATCATTATACTACTTGTTAGTCATAAATAATTGCATGTTAATTGTTAATAAGAGACCATGTGTTAAGCATTAAATTGTCAAAAAAGAATACTTGAGCACAAAAATTGGAGAAATCAGATATACTGCAGAGTGGGAGAAATAATCAGAAGAAGCAAAGGTCATCCCACAAGATCAACACAAAAGAAAGAGTTTGTAGAGTTTTGTCAAGCAAACTCATCACAGCACAGCAAGGACGAAAGACTCTAGTAGAAGAAGTGAAGATAGAAACTCACAGGTGCTAAACAAGTCAAAGTACTCAAGATCGTAGAATGAAGCTGAACTGATTATTCTAGATCGTTGAGTTACTAATATCGTTAAGTTACTTCATAACGTAGAGTTACATCATGGACGAGCTACCTCGCTGCTATTCCTATCAGATATTATAATGCCAATAGCATTGAGTGATAGTTTCACCATAACACATGATTGGGATGTCCTCATCGAAAAGCTCTTCAGCATGAAGTTGTCTGAAATAAACTAACTGAAGGAGACAATGAGTAGAGCATGATTCAGCAGTAACTAGTTTATCCGAAGATGACACATGAAATCCATTAATTACATAATTTCCAGTAAACGAAAAATATAAAAATATAAAATATGACCAAAATTTATTATTATTATTAATCTTTAGTTTCATATACCAATAATCTAAATTTTGGTATTAATCTAAGATAACATGTTCAAACACTCCTTAATTGGTACTAATCATCTAAGCTGATCATCTTAAAGACCAAAGGTCAGTGGCAGAAATTGAGTCATGGCCGAGGGGTGTCCGCCATATGCACGATTTTTCAAACTTTTTATTTATGTTTCTAAGTTTTTATTAATTTTACTAATAATTCTTTCAAAAATTTAAAATATTTATACTAAAATATTTGATTAGTTTCAAAATATAAGAATTATTTTATTTTATTTTTAAATTTAATTTGAGACATTCTCATATTAAAAAATGATGCAGCTTATTTAACTTATAAAAATTAATTTTGTGACGCTCCCAAATCTGGGCCCACACAGCCCAAACTTGAGTTGTCAAAAAACTACAACAAAATTATTATAAGTAGTGCAACGTACAACAATACAGTGTATAATAATACACAACTAAGTCTTTCACGATTATTGTCACATTATTTTACAACACGTGAAGACTACGATAGCTATCCATCGGACTCTCACTCCATCCCCCAGCTAGACCCAGCTACATTCTCATCTTCTGTTGAAAAATAATGGAACAAAAATAAAGGATGAGCTGAAATAGCCCAATAAAGAATATCTTGACTAAGATAATGATGAATAAATTATCGTTAGCCTTCAACAGTTGTATTCTTGATAGAATATAATAGACTACAATGTTTATATCAAAAACTTCAGCTAAGTTCTTGAACAAAGTTCAGATCAATAATAGCAGCGGAATGAGCAATCCATTAGAAG
Organism: Hedera helix; assembly: GCA_947179155.2. Taxonomy (NCBI): domain Eukaryota; kingdom Viridiplantae; phylum Streptophyta; class Magnoliopsida; order Apiales; family Araliaceae; genus Hedera; species Hedera helix. Next base: position 17,493,828 of record OX359274.1, read on the forward strand.
AATCATGTAGACCATGATGTCCACTCGCTTCTCTTTTTCAAAAAAATATCATCAACTTTTATCATTTTAAAAAACACTAGTCATGATAATATAAATTCTCAATTCCTGGTCATAATCATGCAAGTCAACAGTTCATCTTTGCATTACGGGCCAAAGACATTCAATATATCACCAACGGTCATGATTATACCAGTATTCAGCCTTTGGTCATAATCATACCAAACAACAATTCATCTTTGCACTACGGGCCAAAGATATTCATTCACCACATGCCATAAAAGACACCGAACTGATATATCGCCTTTAACCTATCATTTGTTCAACAATTATATCGCCTTTAACCTATCATCTGTGTCCCAGGCCACAGATATTCACAACAATTTGATTCTTGATGATTAGTACAAATTACAGTGATATAAATGATGAATCAGAAGAAATAGTATGATCAATAAATATCGAAAGTTTACTTTGTGGAAATTCAAATAATGTCCAAATTGTCAACATGATGTGGACTCAAATTCAAAAACGATATTCAAGATCCACGGTTCAGAATAACAGTTAAAGTTCAATAGAGAGATTTAGAAAAATAGGAAGGTTTAATTGAAATGATATTAAATGAAGCGCAAACTATTAAGGAATATATAATCATTTCAAAAACTTTACCAAATAGTACTTACCATAGTAAGTTAAGAGTATGAAAAGAATGATACCATTTACCATAATAAGTTTGAATAATGGAAGATGAAAAAGATGGTATCCCTTACGAGTATAAAGGAAAATAATATCACTTACGAATATGAAAGAAAATGATATTACAAACGAATATGAAATAAAAGTGTCATGTGATAATTTGTGTAAACAAATTACTTCCACAAGAGACAAATAAGAAATGAATACAAAGAGTAATTCACCAAACATGCCGTAATCCGCGTAGTCAGATTATTCTCAGAGATTAATAAGGAATGAATACGAAAGGTTATTCACCAACAGGCGGTAATCCGCGCAGTAAGCTTATTCCCACAATTTAATAAAAATTGAATACGAAGAGTTATTCACCAAACAGGCGGTAATTCGCGTAGTAAGGTTATTCTCAGAGATTAATAAAGAATGAATACGAAAGGTTATTCACCAACAGGCGATAATCCGCGCCGTAAGGTTATTCCCACAATTTAATAAAAATTGAATACGAAGAGTTATTCACCAAACAAGCGGTAATGCGCAGTAAGGTTATTCTCAGAGATTAATAAAGAATGAATACGAAAGGTTATTCACCAACAGGCGGTAATCCGCGCCGTAAGGTTATTCCCACAATTTAATACATGAAAATAAATGACACATCTTATGAATAAGAGAGAAACGATATTATTTTCGAGAATCAAAGAATGATAATCCCTTACCTTAACACGTGACTGAATATTGATTTAAATGAGGTTGATTAACTTGAACAGTACTCGTACACTTATAGATTTTCATAAATACTCAAGATGACTTAAGCACGCTTAGAGAGAACTTACACAAATAAGTATTTAGAGAGTGAAAGAAGAACAAGTAAGGAAGTTTATGAAAAATCCTTAAGTTAAGGCCTCTATTTATAGTCAAAAATCTTATCATAACCAAGATTTCCTAATTTAATCCAAACCGTTCATTTCAAGATAATGTTTAATCCTTACCACTCATTTCATCTTTTAAGATTTCTTTAATTTAAACCATTCATTTAAAGATCATCTTTAATCTACACCATCCATTTCAAATTCTATATTATCTTTAATCTATACCATTCATTTCATCGTTTAAGATTTTCTTAATCTAAACCATTCATTTAAATATCATTTTCAATCTACACCGTTCATTTAAAATTCTATAATTATTACATTATCTTTAATATATACCATTCATTTTATATCACCTAATTTTATATTATTTATTATAATAAACAAATAACTTTATCAATTCAATTATTCAACAATAATTCACACTTATTCATTATTATGACTAATTATTATAAATACAGTGTAGTTGGCTCTCTGAGTTAGATATCAAATTACTTAATAATGAAATACAACAGCTTAATTAACATCATAATAAAGATAACAATAATGCAGAAAGTATATAAAAGAAAGAATACGTTACTGTGTAATAACAATTATTAATCCAATAATGTGAATTACTGTGCATATGCTACTGTAACAATTATCAGTTTAATAATATAAATTATTGTGCATGTGATAATAAGGTTAAATATTGTACGATAACCACTTTATTAGTTCAATAATACGAAATACTATGCAATGCCGTGTGCTACTGTGCAATACCGTGTGCTACTGTGCAATACCGCGTGTTACCTGTAATACCGTATATTACTATTCTTTTACCACGGGGTATTTTAACAATTAAAAGTGATAGTACCATTGACCATTTAAAAATTATTTATGTCATTTTCTATATCCGATAATTATTCGTTGTGGGGTCCACTAATGTACGACACCGTTATACGAATATTCCCTGACTGAACGAATATTCCCCGACCAAAAGAATATTGTTCGACATAATATAATTTGCACATAATATCCTTAACTCTTAACTTTGTCAATTTAACCACTTACTGTTTCAAAAATAATATAAATGAAGAAAAAATAAATTTTGTATTTCATAAAATTCGGAGTCTTACAAAATTTGTTAGTACTTATTAGCTAGTTTAAAATTTCCAGATTATTTGTATAAAACTAAATAAATTCATTTTAATTTTGAAATTGAAATATCACAAATTATTTTAAGAAGATAAAATTAACTCTATATTTTGAAATTGATGGAGTATACAACAATCAATATAGCACATGCACACGTGCACACCCCTAATATGAGGATTTTTTATTTCTTTAATTTTGAATTTATTTTTTGTAATTTATGTAATTGTCATTATTTATTACAGATAGGCTCAAATTTTATACATTGAGAAAAAATTGATAAGGCTTACATTATAAATTTAATAAACATATACTTTATGACCTTAAAATAGCGTCGACAGATGTTACTCTTACTAGAAAATTTAAGATAAATATAATAATTTTTAAAATTTTCTTTTACAAACATAAGTAATCATTAGATTAAATTTGTATTTATTTTTTTACAATTTTTGTGGCCCCTCCCTAAATAAATTTCTTGTTCCACCCCTGTCAAAAAGGATAGACTAGTAGCATAGGTCTTTCTATTTATTGTACAAAGTTACAAGTTTGAGTCTATGTGCAACAAAAAATTAGAATTCAACAAGAACATTTTAGAAGATTAAAAAAAATAAGTTTTTTTCTAAATTCAATCTCCCGTAGTTTCCCTTTTTGCCCCTTCCCCATGCTTCCCCCACCCCCATTCACCGACTTAGGCCCTATATATATATATATATATATATATATATATATATATATATATATATATATTATTAATATTATTGTTGTTGTTGTTGTTGTTGTTGTTGTTGTTGTTGTTGTTATTATTATTATTATTATTATTATTAAGTTGGAAATGAGCAGCACACTAATGTTTGCCTAAAAAAAAATTATGACTGGATTGAGTATCAATCTTTTTGTATTAATAGTTGGACTCTCAGTTATATTATAGAACTGATAGTCCACAACAGTTTTTACATTTTTCAATCTAAAAATATTGGATACAGTACTCAACTGTTATATTAATTATATCGTGTCTTCAGGTACGAGTTATCCCTAGCATATATATATATATATATATATATATATATATATATATATATATGTATATATGTACAGTGTAGGTTCAAAAGAAGAAGAAGTTAGTTATGGTAGATACTTGATAATATAAATCTAGTTTTTCTTTTCTTATAAATAAATAAATAAAATCCTTAGCCTTTTGATCCGGGGAAGGTTTCTTTCTATTTCTAGAAAGGCCCTTTCCTAGATATCTTCTTTGTTTTTATTTTACTTATTTGAGGTGAGAGTTTGTTTTTATTTTGAGTTAAGTGATTTCTTTCTTTATATGAGTGTTTCTTTCTTATCTTTTATGGAATTTTATTTTTAGCATTTTGTGAGATTTTTTAAAGAAATATATGTTATTGATCACTGTGCTCCTCGGCGATGGTAGAACCAATTTTTTTAAAATCGGTTTGGACCGGTTAAACTCGGAATCAATCATAAAAACGAATCGATTTGGCCCAAGAACCGATTTTTTATCGATCCAGTCAAAATTTGATTGATCATCGGTCAAACCGGTAATTCAACCGGTTAGGTGACTTAGTAAACCGGTTTTAAAGTATTTTTTAATATTTTTTGTACAAAAATATTTTTATTTTTAAAATTAGATATTTTTAATAATATTATAACATACTTTCACTATATTTTAGCTTACAAAAAATTAGTTGTTTTGAAATTTTATTAATTATTAATAATATATATATATATATATATATATATATATATATATATATATATATATATGGAGTCACTGATTCAATAACGATTTGATCATTAGTTGAAAGTATAATCTATCCGCCCAGTACTCTTTTTAATTCTATGACCGGTTCAAGTTTATAAACATTGGGAAGATGATTACTAATAACATGTTATTCAGTATTTGAAGATTGGTTAAATTGAAAAATTTTATTGTTATTTTTATGTTTGTATTCTGAAGTAATTATGGTGGTCACTAGCTATTGGTTACGATTAACCAGTCTTTCTAATTTGATCTATTAACTATTTTGAAGGGACTATATTTGTATACTTTTATCAATTATAATTTTTTTCATGAATTGTAATAAATTTACACATTCAATATATTTCAATATTTTGAATTGTTTAATTGCGAAAAAAAATAAGATGACCAAAAAACATGGGGTAATATGAGATTATCAGATGTTGGTCATGTTAAGATTACTATTTTTAGACAAAAGTATCCCTCGTATTTTAATAATTTCAACATTTCGGTCCTTCTATTTTACACAATTACAGAAAAAATTTACCGACCAAAATACCGGTGTATATTTTAGGCACTCCTCTTTATTTTAATAATTTGGCTTAAATGCTTTTTTTGTCCTTATTCGTACTATTTTTTTACTTAATTATCATATATTTAAATCTTTTTTGTTGTTGTTGCTAAGTAGTTTAAATCTATTATTGTGCTTAATTGACTTAATTAATTAAATTTTATGTTACATCTAGCAATTGAATATATTATGAATTATAATTTTATAAAAGTATTACAATTTTAACATATTTTATTAATTAAATATTATTGAATTAATTAGTTGAACATTTTTATGAGTGCATTTGAAAAAAACTCTTCAAGCGAATCATTTAACATAATTTAGTAAATGTGCAATTTAATAAGCGATAAATATTAGAAAAAATATAACCAGTAATCTTAAATATGTATCAAACTTGGAGAAATCAATTACCAATACATAATTCCTATCAAATAAAAAATAAAAAAATATGATAAAAAAAAATTTGCTAATAATAAATACCTAATTAATAATCTAAATTTTGGTAAGTATCTAAATTAAATCTGACTTAATTGCCAATGTGATTTTCTTCTCCGACATTTTAAATTACAATTTTATGTTGATCTCACCAATGTAGTACACATATACACACTATTTACTTACAAAATTTATTTCAATTATCAACGTATGAATTATAGTACAATCAATAATGACTCATTATGTATGACTCATTATGTTAGTGTAAGGGGATCGGTCTTATTATGTTATAATTTATAGTACTTTTTAGTTAATATACAATTGTTATATTTGTTTATACTAAAAATTTTAAAAATTATATTATTTTAAATTTTTAAAATTTTAAATTTTATAAATTAATTAAAAAAAATTAATGTATTTTTAATTTTAAAATTGAGGGAGCATATTTATTGGAAGCAAAACCATGTTTATTACGCGTTACGTAATTCACAAGTCTATGCCAAAGATAATTACACGGAAGGAACCATTTACTACACATATACACGCTAGTGCTATAATCCACATGTGGATATTTGAAGCACAATCAACAATGACTCATTACGTCAGTGTTTATTTTTTAAAAAAATATTTTAATTTATTATAATAATGTTTTGTTATTTAAGAAGAGGGATATAGGTGGAGAAGTGGATAATTTAATGTCTTCAATTTTTATCTTGCATTTGGACGCGTTTTCATAATTTGCTGTCAACAAGATTCAAACCATCAATCTCTATATCAATAAAGTGAGTTATATTAATGGATCAAGTAGTTATCGATATCATTATGTTATAATTAGTAGTACTTTTTAATCAATACACAATTATTATATTTGCTTATGCTAAATTTTTTTTTTTTAAATATTGCATTGATTTTAAATTTTAAAATTTTATAAATTAACTTAAAAAATTAGTGTATCTCTAATTTTAAAATTGAGAGAATATATTTATTTAAGGAAGTTAAACCAAAAGATAATATTTGCTTTTAATGAAAAATTTGACACGCAAAAACATGTTTATTACACGTTGCATAACACACTAGTCTACGCCAAAGATAATTACACGGAAGGAACCATTATAGTATATACTCCCTTGCTCCGCAAGTCATAATCCTAAATTTTAAAATTATTCAAATTCATTTGATTTACTCAGTATAATTGTTGACTTAGTTATATTCTAGCCTTATGTTTTGATGATGAGATGTTCAAAGTACTAAATTGTTTTATGGCTTTTCAAGTATTTTGATGATAAAGAGCTTTCATTGGATATTCAAGCAATTGAAGGATTTTCTATTTTCTAGGAAAAACAATGTAAGGTTAATTGCATAGTAATTGATTTTTCATTTAAAGGCTCTAGGACATTTTATTGCATTATATCTTGTTATATAAATTGAAAATGTTTTAAAATCTAATGAAAAAGGTTTTTCTAATATTAAATTAATATTAGATGTGATTTAAGATTTATAGACATATCTTCAGTTTCAAAAGAGATTAATATTTTTGATATATGATATAATGCTACACGTGGATTTGCATGATCTTTTAGAATTTTAACTTTTGGAAGTTGATATGAGTTAAAAGTGATTTACATTTTTCGAGGAAAGGTTATCATTATTATCTTGGACTTCTAAAGATTTGAAATGATCTTTGACTGAGGAGTAGTTCAATTCTCTACGTCACAAACTTAAATGCTGATGAGAGAGAATATGTGTTGGCCTTATAAAGTATCACTTGTGAGGTCAGTAGGAATGATGTTAAAGACATACAAGGACTCTGTTTTAGATACCAAGTCGAATGTATATCTGTTAAATAAGAGTCTCTTTCAGATCTGTTTTTAACTGGATATTTAGTTTCCGAGTAAAAAGGTTTTTAACGGAAATAATCGTTGAACATCATTTATCCTCTGATTAGCAACTTTTATTAACAGATATTTGCGTTCAACGGTAATAATATTGGCTATATAAATCAGTGTTTGCATGTTTAGAAAGAGAGAACTCACGAAATATTCATTGCACTTATTATTATTATTGATCAATCCGATTCTGTTAAGTGCAATCTTTTGAAGTTAAGCAATTTAATTTCTGGTATTATTTAAGGTAGCATTCGGTAAGAAATTTATTGCTTATTTATTTTGTGTTACTTGATCATTGCATATAGTTGAGTCTTTAATTGTTAAATTGATTACTCTTGCATTGATCATAGACTTCTATATTTGTATTGAATTTTCTGTTTTAGACTAAGTATAGTTTAAAGTTTTTAATCCTAGTGGATTAAGGAAAGTTACAAACAGATTCAAGGAAGCAAAGGTGCTTGAAGGGTGCATAGGTGCACAAGGAGCAAGAGAGCTCAAGGAATTATTAGTTAAATAATTTTGATTGGAATCTGTTTTGTAATCTGTGATTATTTATAAAGAAATAAATAAAATGAGTCTCCAATACTAGTTGGTATTGGACGTGGACTAGGCTATTATTATAGAGGGTAATAGCTGAACCACGTAAAAAATCTTGGTGTTGATTTTATTATTTGCTTTGCTTAAATCACTTAAGTTATTCAATCATCTTAATAACTAAAAACTAAATTATTGCTTTATATTAAGATAATTCTTTAACACCAAGTATATTTTATTTTCAGTAGACTATTATTATTCAGTAAGTTAATTTCATTATTTTGGTAGCCTGAAATTAATAGTTCATTTTAAAATACAAAAGTTGGTCATAGATTGCTCCCACACTTATTCAACCCCCCTTCTAAGTGTGCCTAGTCAAATTTCAATAATTGTAACTGTAAATTATCTAACCAGTATTAATAATTATATTAACGAATACAGTACCTTTAATATACAAAAGAAAAAAATAATATTTTTAGTTGCTTATTTCTTAACTTAAAATTTTACATATTGAATATTTTAAGTCAACTTATTTGTTAGATATAAACGATTTTAGAAAAACTACCTGTAAAGAATATTTCAACTCAATTTGTTAAACAAACTGCTTAAAACAAATTAGTAAATAAAGTTATAAGCTATTTTAGAATAAGCTGCGGGCTTTTATCTTAATTTGGAGTTAAATGCTTTTTGTATTTCCAAGTTTATCCAATTTTGCACATTATATCATACACTTCAAAACGTGACGCTTAACATCCCGTATTTTTAGTGAACCGGTACATAATACTCTCTTACCTTAAATTTGTAAACTAGAGCGACATGGTTAGTGTGTTTTTGACTCTTATGTTGACTTTGACCATTTTTAATAAGTTAATTTATCAATTAATATATTTAAAATTTTATAAAAAAAATACCAATAAAATAAATGTTTATTCTGTTAAAGCATTTTTATTGACAAAATTTAGTAATTAAATAAGTATGTATTATGTTAAAATTAACAACTAAATAAATATGTATTATGTTTAACCATTTTTAATAAACTAAAATATCAAAGATGTGTTCAATTAATAAAAATGTATTCATAAAATTTATCAACTAATATTTTACAAATTTATTCAGTTAATATATAAAAATGTATCAAACCATTTTAATAAACTAAAATATCAAAAATGTATCCAGTTAATAAAAATGTATTCATAAAATTTATCAACAAAATTTTTAAAAATGTATTTAGTTAATAAATAAAAATATATTCAGTTGATATATAATACATATTTATTCTAGTTGATAATTATAATATAATACATATTTATTTAATTAGTTAATTTTCTCAATAAAAATGATTTAATAGAATAAATACACATTTATTTAGTTGGTAAATTAACTTATTACAAGTGGTTAAACATAATACATATTTATTTAGTTGGTAATTTTAACATAATACACATTTATTTAATTGATAAATTTTGTTAATAAAAATAGTTTAACAGAATAAATATTCATTTAGTTGATAAATTTATTTTTTATGAAATTTAAAATATGTTAGTTATTAAATTAGCTTATTAAAAATGGCCAAAGTCAATATAAATGTCAAAAAACACTAACCTTGTCATCCTAGTTAATAGATTTTAGATTGAAAGGTGTTATGTGTCGACTTGTTAAAAATACGAAATAGAAAATGTCATATTTTAAAGAATTCAACGTGTAAAATAATACTCTCTCATTTCTATTATATAAGTTATTTAAGATATAATTATACATATTAATTTTTTTTATTAATATTAATGTTGATTTAAAATTTTATTATTACTTATGCACTAATTAATTATTCTTTTTTATCTCTCTCTCAATTACTCTATCTTTAAATATAAAATAAAAAATAATTAATTTTTTTTCTTAAATATATGTAAATGTTTTATATTTTAAAAGAATTTTTTTTTAAAACGAATTATATAATAATGAAAAGGGAATAAAAACTTGGATATGCGAAGTCTATTCAACTCCTCAATTTGACAATACCTAAGCAAACAAAAACAAAGTTGTTAAGTTATGAATTTTCGTATTCAAACTTGAAACAAACACCAGATTAATTTATCCACATGGGGGTTTATCTCTGTCTCCACTTGTCGTAATTTCATTGGCTCCCCAGATATTTATCTTCCATAACAAAAGATCCAAAAATCGTACATCGTACACGCGAAGCCGTGTGATTTCTTCTTTCGATGGGCCCAACCAAACAGCATAATTTATTTCAAAGTCCCTCCCTCCTTCGTAAATCACAAAGCCTCATCAAAAAACACACTAAGCCGTTGCTCAGCCAAGCTCAAGAAGAAGAAAAAAACCAGAAAAATTCCAATTTCTTAACTTTTTTGAATTAACCCATACATAAATTCGACCGTTGGGAAATGGAAATACCGTTGATTTTCAGTGTGCCAAATCCGGGAACGACGGCGTTTTCTTCTTGTTGTAGAGTTTGTGTTTGCGATTTTCCGGTGAGTTTACAGAGGAGGAAGAGTAAAAAGAAGTGGGTCGCCGGCAAATTTGGGGGTTTTAAGGTGGTGGCGGAACGGAGTAGTGAAGGGATTGATGGAGGAGAGAGAAAGAGTGGAGGAGGGTATACGAGTTCGGCTATGGAGGTTAGCACATTCAATCAGAGCTTTGGAGATGAAGAGTTCCCTGTTTGGGAGAAGATTGGGGCTGTTGTCAGACTCAGCTATGGAATAGGTGAGTAGTTTTTATAAAGATGCAAGCTTTTTTAGGGGTATTATATTTCAAAAGTAAAATGAAATGAAATTTGTTTCAATTTCAAATTTGGGAACCTAGTTTTTTTTTTTTTTTTTTTTTTTTTTTTGAGAAAAATCTTATGGTAAACATTGAATTTGTACTTCCTTTTTGGTTGGGATTTGGGATGGCCTTTGAATTTAGAACTAAATGAAGAAATAGAAAATGGAGAGGCAAAACGGGGATGCTCAGAAGAAGTAGAAGACTAAAAGAGAGTACAAAGGCTTTAGTTTCTGGTAGGAAGGGCAAGGAAAGAAAAAGAAAACAAAAAAAAATATAAAAGAGGAAAATATTTAATGAATATAAGTTTAATTAGTTATATTTCAAAGATATTAGTATCATGACCTATCTAGAAAAGGAAAAGGAAAATTAATATCAAGTACTATGTTAAAGTGTAGTGTAATAGAAGTAAGGTTGCAAAGCTTCAACAATTTTTAAATTTAATTTAAGGTTGTAAAGCTTCAACAATTTTTTAATTTTATTTTATTTCCAAGTTCCAAATATTACCTTAAAAGTATATGATCCATAAATATAAATCTTAAGCCCTATAACTGCATGTAATTAGAATGAATTTCAGTTTCCTTATCACAAAACACACTGATTTCTTTTTTCAAGATCCATACCGATGCTCATTCACCTGTACTGTTTAATCCCCCTACAGTCTGCTCGAATCATCATTTTAACCATTACCACCAATGAATGATCGATACAGGTAAAATCACGTGACAGTGATTAATAACGTCCTATACCTCAGCCTCAATTCTCCAATTTATGTAGTTAATGCACAGTCGTGTTCTTTTCTCCTTCCAACATGCCAAAGGAACAGGCTCGGGCACCAACTTTTAGGTTCCAATCCATCTTAATTTTCAATATGCCTTCGCCATTGTACCCATCACAGTTATCAATTCTTTTTAACATTAATGTCAAACTGACTTGTGCTTTATAGCAAAATGTAACTGGAGAAAACTTCTCGACAGTTATTCACTTATGAGTCGTTCTCGTAAAAGCCTAGTATCTTTGTTATTGGAATAGGAAGTTGAAGTCAAGTGAAGTATCTTATTTACACACAGCTTAGACAAATCATGATTAAGTAATCTGTCATTCAATTTTGTAAATGATGATTTGTTTTCAGATGGAATAGTAAATTATTTTTTTTCTGTGAATTTTCGTTTAATTTATTTCTGTCTACTGTTGTATACAAGTATAAAACAATTGCTGCAATGAAAAAATAGAAAAAAAAACATGTTATCTTAAATATCTGATTAATCTTTCCTTCAAATTTTCAAAAATCAGGAATTTATGGCGCAATGGCTTTAGCAGGAAGGTTCGTGTGCTCCATTACAGGAACTGATTGCATGGGAGGTTTCCAACCGTCATTGAATGCCATTGTAGAAGGACTGGTCTATGCATTTCCTCCCATCATGGCGCTTCTCTTTATACTAGATGTGGGTTGAAGTTTATCACTATCTCTATTCCACTTTGAATGTCATGGTTGGAAACTGTTTTTGTGACATGGAGTTTTAGACTCATCGCTGAGATATTTAGATAAAATTTCCTTATATACTTATTTATAGTGGCACTTTAAATTTACTAAAAATAATTTAGAAAAAGCTAAATCTAAAATGTTATTGGAATATCTTAAAGTCTGTTTCACAATATGATTTTGAGCCAGGATATTTGTAGTGGAACCGAAAGAGGAATGTGTGGTTATTATGTTCTTTATACTTTCATTTGTGTTTCCTTGGGGTATTATATTATGTCACCTTTTGAAACGCCGAGGAATAAATTTTAAAATTTTAATTTGATGGAAAGATACGTGTGTACTTTGTCTATAAAAAAGATGTTATATATCTTCTTTCAACTTTCAAATTCCATTTTGATTGTTGATATTTGCACATTACTTCAACTTTACATTTCCTTTATACAAATCACTGTGGTTGCAGGATGAAGTTGTTAAAGTGTCGCCTCATGCTCGTGCCATCAGGGATGTTGAGGATGAGGAGCTTCGAAGCTTCTTTGATGGAATGTCACCATGGCAGGTAAATAGCTTTTGCATTAAATGTTGATTGTATTCTCTCTGCATGGTCTGAATCATCATAAGAAGAGTAGATTCCAGACACAAAAAAGGAAAAAGAAAAAAGAAAAAGAGTTATTACATTTTGTTACAATTTGCAGTTTATCCTCGTTGTTGCTGCAAGCTCTGTTGGTGAGGAGCTTTTTTATCGAGCTGCTGTTCAGGTTAGTCTCCTATATATAGTATTTGTTGTCCTTGTACTCTATAATTCAACTAAGTTTCCGTCTTTTAACATTTTTAGCCATATTACCTATTAACATTTTTATCCGTATTATATAATTTTTAAAAATTAGTTAAACTCAATAAAACATCTTATTTCGATCTTCTGAGGTTACCTATTTGTATCCTTTTCGGATTTCTGCTCATTGCAGGTCACACGCAATTATGAAAAAATGCTTTTATATATAATTTCTTGTTTCCTTAGTCTGATTGGATTAACAACAGATGAATCAGATCCTGTCAAGATTCAATACAAGTGCTAATTAGCTTTCCAAAAGCCAACAATCGGAATACGCTTTAGGAAGATTAATACATTTCAGATCTATGCGAGTGAGATATAATTTAATATTTTTTTATCATATTTTCTGAGAGTAGTTATCGGTATGATTTTAATAGTCATGGCATGTTGTATTAATTTAAAACTAATCTTTCTACATACTAATATTTCCCAAATGCTTTTGGAAATAAGATATTTGAATATAATATTGAAATCCGATTTTGATGCGAGAATCTAAGATTCATTAGGTTCAAATAGTTATAGAGTGCTAGTGCTGATAGTCTAGAACCCATTTGTATCTGACCATTAACGGCTCTTTAGTCTACATTCTTTTTACTCTTCACTTGTGCTTGTAGCTCCATGAACTGACTTAACTTCTTGGATTCTCAGTTTTCAAGTTTTTGTTGTTGTTGTTTCTCTTAATTGACAGTAACTCTTAACCACCATTTGGCTTAGGATATCAGTTTATTGTAGGAAATGCTATTACCATAGCTGTATTGGTTGCTGCTAAGGTAATGGTGCTGCTGTAAATCAGTTACAAAGCTTCACATTTGAACATTAATTGGGCAGTATCTAACTTTTGTTTTGCTTAACCGAGTCACCTTTAAGTTAGAGGCTTTAACTCTGTAATTTTGATGATGCCTTTCAATTCTTGATTCAATCATTATACTTCTAAGTTTTTTACCTGGAGCCCTCCTTCAAAAAGTTTCGCTTTTCGAACATCTAAACTTCATTACCAATGTCTGCAAACTATTATATGAGGAATGCTATGTTGTTTTCATTCATTTCATGCTTTTCTTCTTCTATTCCCGAATATATTCCTCTCATTATGTAATTCTTAAGCAAATTAATGCATTATAGGAATGCATGATGGTTTTGTTTTTGATGATAATGTACTCATCCTTTCCTTTCTTTATTTAATTTTCCCCTTTCTCAAATTTGTAGGGAGCATTGGCCAACATTTTTTTAAGGGGCACAGATTTTGTTACAGATGCTCGTGGAATGGTTTCACTGGTATAAGCGCTTCTCCCCCGATTTCCGTCCTTCCTTTCTTTTGAAATTAAGTCCTATTGCTAATCAGTACTGCTTTATGGTTCTTAAAAATGTAGACCGGTGTGCTGCCTCCCTTTGTCCCATTTGCTCAAGCGTTTGCTGCTGTGATTACAGCTGTTCTTACGGGTTCCCTTTATTATATGGCTGCCTCTCCGAAAGGTTGTATTCTCTCACAATTCTTGAGCTCTTTTTTTCTTTTTCTTTTTTACCTTTTTTTCATATTATATATATATAACTATAAACATGCAATATATGTTATTTTTCTTTACTTTTTTCAGATCCTACCTATATTGTAGCACCAGTTTTACAATCTCGATCAGGTCGTCAAGATTTGAAGAAACTTTTTACAGGTTTAAATACTTTTCCCCTACTTCAAGTTACATTTACAATCACTACTTTTTTGTTTAAACTGTGTATCTGGACATATTTTCATATGACATGTAATGCGATTAACTCCTCTTTTTACCCCCTTAGCTATCCATTTTGTTGTGCATGAATTACCGAAATACTGAGTTTAAGAGGATGAAAGTGAAGTGGGAATGGAGGTTCTTCTCGCTAGAAGTGAATCTTAGAATTTGAAGAATTTGCTCTCTTAAAATACAAATGATTCTCCTTGCAGATTCTTGTCTCTGACATAATTGACCTAATCGTGTTTCTTTTATAACTGAAATATAATGGATGATTTAGAGTAACTCCCCTCCCCCAATTTCCGACACATTTCAAGTCCAACAAATGGCATTAAATGATATCCTAATTCAGTTTTCGCTGCCCACATGTTCATTGACTTGGGACTGAACTTTGAAAGATTTCCTATACGAATAAGATTATGTTTTGGGATTTCTCAAACAATGTGATTATTAATTTTGATTACTAGTTTTCTGTATAAGCAATTTTGAAAAGGATTATTAGAGCAAAAATGATGTTGTGCATAAATATGTTTTTTATAATTGCTCTAGCGTGACTCAACATTTTAAACAACATGTATTACTCTGTCAAAATCATTTTTTCTTTGGCAATATCAAGCGCCTTTGGAAAAACAGTTTATGCTTGATAATAAAAAAAACACTTAAACTAGTAAAAAGATAAAATAAAAAAAATGTTTGGTATTTAAGAATTTGCTTATTACTTATTTCAAGAGTTAATTAATAAAAGGAAGGTTTGAAAAGTAAAGAGGGGTAGTCAGTGGAATTATTAAAATAAATAAGGATAAATTGGCAATATACTTGATCCAACCTGATTAGTGATTATTAGATTTTGGCAAATAATAAGAAGCACCAATCAGGTGCTTTTATTATTTTCTTAAAAAGTAATTATAAGCAGTTTTAATAAGAAGCAGTTTGCTATAAATTTCTATTTTTTAAATAGGTTTGATGGCTTATAAGCAATCCCAAGTCTTGTTTTTATACATAAAAGTAAGCCCTCCATTTGAATAATTTTTCTCATCCAACTGTGACCAACATTCTGCAGCTTGGTATGAAAGGAGACAAATGAAAAAGATATACTCGCCCTTGCTGGAAGGATTCCTAGCCCTTTATCTTGGATTTGAATGGATCAAGGTATCTCAATTTTGTGAAATTCTCCCCCGTTTATACAAAAAGAATCGTCATTTTAAAAACATAATTAGCTGTGATATATTGATCATGATTAGTGCAATACTTAATATTGAAAACTACTTAAAATGTATTATCAAATATAACATTATTATTTCAAAAATTAAAATAAATTCAATTCTCAATTTTTGAATTTTAAGATTTCGTAAATTAACTAGTATCAGTGTTAAATGCTATTTTTATGAGAATAACAATCATGAGGTGAGAGTTGATGAACCTAATTGTCTGTTGATGATTCATTGTGACAGACAAATAATATTCTCGCACCTATAATCACCCATGGCATTTACTCTACTGTAATACTCGGTCATGGCCTCTGGAAGATACACGATCACAGAAAAAGACTACGGCAGAGAATTCAGCAAGTTAAACTAGAAGGGGAGGAGAATAAATTCTGAAGCTGCCGAATTATACACAGGCTTTGGCAGCTGCGGATGGAGGTATAATTTTTACTGAATCGGAATTTTGCATGTACATGGAGAAGAGCTAAATATAAGTGATAAGCCTGTTGTACCATAGCTCAATTTTGGCAAAGAAAATTGTATCCAAATAGTGTATTAGCTCAAGAAATAGAACAACTATAATGTATACACATAAATATAGCAGTGGACAGTGATGGCCTTGTACTCCAAAAACATATGAAATGATCAATTTTGCTTTGGTTACTTGATATTGTTGAGTGATTCCTGTGCCTTTACCAGGTCTCGCCTTTCCTTTCACTCCTTAACCCTAAGATTGAAACTAAAATGTGGCATATTAAGTCTTCAATCCGTTCCATAAAAAGAGTCCTATTTACTATTATATTTTTTTCAAAAAAGAGTACGTCTTTATATTGATAGTATAAAATGACACGGTAAATGCTTGTATATCGTCGTAGTTTTAGTATCATGTCACTATTACTAAACCAATCATAATGAATTAGGATAATCATTTAATGTCATTTTTGTGTACAAGTTCACCATTGTGAGAGTGACACTAGTTAAATGTGAAATACTATCAACCCACTTTTAGGATTGAAGCAAAACTTGCCTGTATTCAACCCTTTCCCAACAGAATCTGCTACCCCCTTGCATAATTTAACATCCTTAGTCGCATCTTAAGATTATTACTTTACATTCAGACAGTTCACTTACAGACAAAGATTAAAGCAATCTCGGATTTGATAACAGTAACAAGAATTACAGAGCACGTTAGATAAAAAGAGACAAATATCTTTTAGGCCATGACCAATGCCCCAGTTGGTCTTATACATATGACCTGCTATCAGGAAAAGAATTGCAATAGCTAAATGATGGTGTGCAATATCGGTCAGCCATAGACCCCCAGTTACTGGATCTAATCCTCCGCGAAAAGTAAGAAAGTCCGCATATTTTGACCAATTCAAGGTGAAAAAGGGGGTTGCTCCCTCAGCAAAACTGGGATAAAGTTGAGCCAAAAGATCCCGATTCAAGATAAATTCATGAGGAAGTGGTATCTCTTTAGGATCTACTCCAGCGTTTAGAAACTGGTTAATCGGTAAAGATACATGTACTTGATGTCCTGCCCAAGCGAGAGACCCCAGTCCTAGTAGCCCCGCTAAATGGTGATTCAACATAGATTCTACATCTTGAAAGAGAAAAAAAGGAACGAAATTTTTATATCAGGCAAGCAAACTTTTGACAATATATGACATTTAATTAGCAGCTTGATGATGACAAAATTCAAATAAATGTAGTAGCATATGTTGCCGCTCTGAGAATCCTTTTTTACAAACTATGGAAATAGATCGCAAAGCATATTTTGGTTAATACCATGTCATCTAAATTTATGATTGGGTATGATTTAGTTGTAGCCGCCAGCATGGGAATGCGAAACCTCATTCTTCCAATTGGCAAAGGACACTGACAAACAGCTGGTACCCTTGGCACATGTCAGAAAGAAGGCAGTACTCATTCTTGGCATGGTATTGAGTCATTAAATCTGCATACAATAAGAAACTTTTATCCCGTTGAATAGACCTGACAAACGGGCCAAGCTAAATATGAGCTGAATTAAAATGATTCAGTTTTTTTTGGCTAAAAATATGAGGCCCGTGACGCAGGCTGGCCGCGGGTTCTTTTCTTTTTTTTTTTTTAAAAAAAAAATGCCTCGTCTCCCATCACATATCATGTGTAACTGTGTTAGAACTCACATGATAAGCTCTGTGACAGAGCACCCAACCATGTAACAGGCTTGAATATATTGCATTCAGACTTCAGTAATGAACCTTTAACATCAAATAAACACATCTTCTAACATCCAAAGCGAAAACGAATAGATAAATTAAGTGAACAATAACCTTGAATGCTCACGATCTACAGTAATTTATACAGAATTCAATTATTTACAAACCATAGTGATGAACTGAATATCAGACACTTGAAGGAAAAAAAAGTCCATTCTTTTCTCATCATTAAGAATTATCATTGAACTAAACGATTAATAGATATAAATCCAACTATGTCTTACCCTGTGGATGCAATGCCAAAAACATAACATTGTTCTCTCCTAAAACATAGCATAACCTCACAAAATCAACAAAATGACAGAACCCCTAACAAATTAAGGTCCGGACAACAAAATATATGAACCACCTGTGAAATCATGGATACCTACGTTCTGAACACAATGATATTAAGTATCACAAAGAAAAAAATAATTGATTTTGAAATAGCGTCGTACAACAGAACAAAAGCAGAAACTGAAAATGAGTAAACAAAAAAATCAGCTACCTTTTGAACTAGTCGAATTCGAAGAACTTCGGGGCGGGGAGCTACAAGATAAGATAGATGTAAATATGGGTACATAGATGTTCTCCTGTGTGCTGTGTATGTGATTGTGTGCGATTGAGAGTTGGGGTGTCGAGATCAAGACTAGACTAGAGAATAGAGAGAAATTTTTGGGTTTGATTTGGGGTTGAAGGCAGGCAAGAAGGTGGAAGCTGTAAAGATGGAGTGAAATATGGGTGAAACATGGGAATATGGTATTTGACTTTTGAACGTGGATGAAACTGCGAAAAGAAGATATCAGTAATAATAGGTTGAATCTTAAATTGCCAGCTCATTTTGCTTAGTGGTTATAGCACAAGTTTCTTTAGTTGAAGGTCTTGAAAAAAAAAAAAAAACTAGTTTGCAGATCAAATTAAAAGGGTTCTTTATATAAATATACAACAATTAAAAAATAATTACAAAAATAGTGCACTAACAAACTAATTACAAAAAGAGTATAACAAGATAAATTTATTAAATCATTCAGTTTCCTACAAATAAAGAATTTCTTAAATCAAGGATAATTAACTGTCATATGCGGCAGTTACTAAAACAAAATCACAATACAAAATAAAAATAAAAAATCATCATTCTGATAAGCAGCTCACGAATGGAGAGGAGAAGAAATGACAGAGGAAGAAGATCTAGAATGATCGTCTCTCACCGTCCACCACAAACTCTAATTCTTCTTCTTTTTCAGATTTATGCTTCTTTGTTGTTGATTTGTTTCCGCCATTGGAGAAGAGCTTGGTCCTGTTCATCAATGGAGAAACAAAAAGGGAATAAAAAGGGAAAATATATAATATTAGGGGATATACAGCTGCTCCGTGAGATGCCCAACAAATTGACCATTTTCAATCATTACACTTGTTGGTGGCTGAAAAATCTAATATAGTAGGTTTTTGCTCATAGTAGTAAGATAATCAAACCTTAATACAGAGGCAACCAACCTTTAATACAAAAAATAACCAAATTGACTTCTGAATTGTAATAAGTGTTACGATCAATTACTTGAATCAAAAATAAATTAAAATTCTACACATAGATAAATCGCATAATACATTTGAAACTCAATTCAAGCTTTACTAATCACATAACACATAGTTTAGGCTAAAAGTTTTAACCTATAATCGTATACGATTGTATTTTTGAGTCGTATTTATTCTTGAAGATAATTTAAGATATACTCGAGCAATCGTTCCTATGTTTTGAATTGACAACCTTTATATAGATCTTTTCAGATCATATTTAAAATATTTGGGATATTACATTCAATCCAACTTACAAGAATTTCGTCCTCGAAATTATTTCACAATTGACTTTAGTCATTTAATATCATATATTATAAGTTCTATAAATATTCAGGATATTACATTCTATATTCCTTATAGAAAATTTGTCCTCAAAATTATCTATAATCATCTTTTGTCGTTTAATATTATATTTATAAATTCTATAAATATTCAGGATATTACACACTTTCTTAAGCTTCTTTGGACTTTAATATAGACTTACCTTGGACTATGTTAAGTCTTCTCCCAATCTTATTAATTGTATAAAAGGTTGGACTTGCTAATTATTTCCATTGGACGATACATTAATATATGCAACTTCAATTGCTTGGACTTTAATTTAATTTTTCTAACATATTGAACATATCACATTATTTCACGTGACTTCCTAATATTCATATTAGACTTAATTTAATTACCCTCATTAATCCATAACATTATTTAATCATTTCGTAATTAATTAAATTAATTAATTAACTAATCCATCTTGACCATTATGCCACATAATACATATTACATAATCTTAAATTAATTATAATTTAAGCTCACCATCATCATCAATTCATTTCTTATTTTTCATATATCTATTTTAATTTAAATTGAATTTATTAAGGCTCATAACAACACACACACACACACACACACACACACACACACACACACATATATATATATTGTGCACACAAATAATTTTTAAATATTCTCATTTTTCATTAATTATAATATTTATAATTTATTGGTTATTACATTCTCTCCCCTTATAAAGATTTTGTCCCCGGAATTAGTACAAGGTTACATAAACAAGTGGGGGTAAACACTCTTCATTCTATCTTCTAACTATCACGTAGAATCTCCGGCATTGTGGTTTCGCCATACTACCTTTACAAAAGGTATAACCTTATTCCTTAATATTTGCTCTTTCCTATCCACTATTTGTACATGAATGTTCTCGTACGTCAGATCTTTCTCGATTTGAATAGGCTTATAGGATATCACATGCTTATAATTAGGCTTATATGGTTGTAGCACTAAAACGTGAAATACGTTGTGGATATGCTCCAATTTAAGAGGTAAAGCTACCTCGTATGTCACTTTGCCTACTCTTTTTAGTACCTCGAACTGTCCTTTGAACCTTGGACTTAACTTCCCTTTCTTCCCAAACCCTATTTTTCCTTTCCAAGGAGATACTTTCAAAAACACAAAACTATCGGCTTCAAAATCTCGACTTTGACTATGTAGATCTGCATATTTCTTCTACCGAGCTTGAGCTATAACGAGTTGAGCTCTTATTGTCTTTACTATATCAACTGTTTGTTGAACCTATTTTGGCCCCAAAAGTCGACGTTCCCTACGTCGACCCAACATAAAGGCGTTCCGCATTTTCTTCCATAGAGAGTTTCGTATGGTGGCATACCAATTATAAGAGAATTCGATAAGAGATAGGTGGTCATCCCAACTTCCTTTGAAATTTATCACACAAGCTCTGAGCATGTTCTCCAAAGTCTGAATAGTTCTTTCACTATGCCCATTTGTCTGTGATGGTATGTAGTACTCAACCTCAGCTGTGTTCCCAATTGCTTTTTGTAAACTTCTCCAAAAGTTTGACATGAAACGCGGATCTCGATCGAAAATAATTGATACTAGCATTCCATGTTGTGAAACAATCTCCTTTATATATAATTTTGCTAACTAATTCAGACTAAATCGGACCTTAATTTGCAAAAAGTGTACTAATTTTGTCAGTATATATTTCCACGATAACCCATATCGCATCGTAACCCTTCTAAGTGACTGAAAGTCCCACGATAAAATTCATCGTAATGTGCACCCATTTCCATTCCGGTATCTCCGATGGTTGAAGTAGACCACTTGGCCTTTGATGCTCTACTTTTACCTTTTGACAAGTAAGACACTTACTAACATACTTTGCAACTTCTTACTTCATAATAGGCCACCAAAAATATTGGCAAAGATCTCAAAACATTTTTATACTTCCTGGGTGAATTGAATACATCGAATTGTGGGCCTCTTACAAATTTCCTCTTTTACTTCGGACTTTGTTGGCACCCACACTCGTCCTTCAAATCTTAAAATCCCGGCCTTGTCTAATTAAAATTTCTCTTTCTCAGTTTCTGCAATTCTTCTCCTTATTCCTTCGCACTCCTCATTTCCCTATTGGGCTTCTTTTATTTTGTCCAATAATGTTAGACGAGCTTCCATCACAAATAACCTCTCTTTCGACTCTTGTGGATCTCTCACCTCTATTTCCAACTTCGCTATATCCCATATGAGCTCCTTCTGGGCTGTCAACATTAACAATTTCTTCCTTCCTTTTCGACTTAACGCATCTGCCACTACATTCGCCTTTTTCGGATGATAAATGATCTCACATTATAGTATTTTATCAACTCCAACCATCTTCTTTGGTGCATGTTCAACTCCTTCTGTGTGAAGATATAATTTAGACTTTTGTGGTTCGTATATATCTCACATTTCTCCCATAAAGAAAATGCCTCCAATTTTTTAGTGCAAAAACCATCGTCGTTAGCTCCAGGTCGTGAGTAGGATATCTCTTATCGTAATCCTTCAACTGACGTGATACATACGCAATGACCTTGACATGCTGTATTAAGACATAACCAAGACCCTTGTGTTACATATCCCTGTACACTATAAAACCTCCTGTATTATCTGGTAAAGACAACATATGCGCTTCACTCAACCTCTTCTTCAACTCCCTAAAACTCTCTTCGCATTTCTCAGTTTTCTCAGTCCATATGAATTTCATTATCTTTCTTATTAGATTAGTCAACGGTGTCACGATTTTTTAGAAGTTTTGCATAAATCTTCGGTAGTATCCAGCTAACCCTAAGAAACTTTGCACCTTTGTTGGCATCTTCGACTGCTCCCAATTAATCACTCCCTCCACCTTTGCAGGATCAATAGATACTCTGTCCTCATCAATCATATGTCCTAAAAGTTTTACCCTCTCCAACTAAAACTCACACTTAGAAAACTTTACATACAACTTCCCTCTCCTTAACATCTCCAACACTTCCTTCAGATGCTCCACATGCTCCTCCTTGGTCTTCGAATAAATCAAATTATCATCTATGAAAACTACTACAAACTTATCTAAATATGGCTTGAAAACTCGATTCATCAAGTCCATAAATGATGTCGGTGCGTTCATTAAACTGAATGACATTACTAAAAACTCGTAATGCCCATATCGGGTCCTGAACGCCGTCTTTTATATGTCCTCTTTTCGCACTTTCCTTTGATGATATTATATTCTTAAATCTATCTTCGAAAAACACATTGCTCCCTTTAATTGATCAAAAAGATCATTGATTCTTGGTAATGGATATTTATTTTTGATCGTCACTTTGTTTAACTCTCGATAATCGATATAAAGTCGTAACGATTCATCCTTTTTTTTCACAAACAAAATTGGTGCTCCCCATAGAGAAATACTTGGCTGAATATATCCTTTGTCTAGAAATTCTTGTAGTTTTTTCATCAATTCCTTCATTTCTACCAGCGGCATGCGATATGGAGCCTTTGAAATTAGTGCAGTTCCTAGCACTAAATCTATCATGAATTCGATTTTCCTGTCTGGAGGTAGACTGGGCAAATCACCTGGACACATATCTAGAAATTCCTTTACTACCGATATACTATTCATTCTTATTCCCACTTTTTGAGTTTCTACAATATGGGTTAAATAGCCTACACATCCTTTCCTCAGTAACTTCTTGGCCTACATCATCGTCAAACAACAAGATTTTCTAGGTGATGTGCTACCATAAAATACTACCTTAGACCAATTTGGGATCTGAAAGTTCATACTTTTCTTTTGACAATTAATTATTGCTCCATGGTTATATAACTAGTCCATTCCTAATATCACATCAAACTCTCCCAATCTTATCGGGATTAGATCTATTGGCAACTTATGTCCCCTAATCTCAGTGCAATAATTTCTATGTATAAATTCTATGGGGATCAATTTTTTATTTGCGACTTCTATGTTCAAATGATTCTTTAATCATTCTTGGGATAGATTTAAACGTCGTGCAAATTTATTAGATACAAATGAACATGTAGCACCCAAATCAAACAACACATAAGTATTTATGTTATTGACCAGAATAATACCTTTCACAACATCCTTTGAGGCAATTGTATCCTGGACCGTTATGTTGAAAGTTCTAACAGTAAGTCGATTTTATTGGGCAGGTCCGCTAATCATCAACTTATTATTTCCACCCTTATTGCCACTTCCTCCACCGTTCCCCTTCTTTGGGCAGTCTTTGATCTAATGATCGGTTGATCCACACATAAAGAATCCTCGAATCTTCTTCGGGTTTGGGCAATTTGATGAAATATGCCCCTCTTGGCCACAATTGTAACGGACGTTCCGCCCTTTCCAGCATTCCCCTTGATGGTTCTTTCCACACATAGGGCATGTGTCCGTCTTCTAATTGTTGTTCTTGTTGGTGTTGTTGTTGTTGTTGTTGTTGTTATTGTTGTCCCATTTCCTTTTTCCCAAGTTGCTTCCACTATTACTACTTCTTCCACGATTATCACCACCACCCTTTTTATTCTTATTCTCATTGTTATACTGACTCAAAGTCTCACTTCCTCCCTCAGCTACGATAACCTTCTCTAATAAACTTCCAAAAGAATATATTTGTAGAACAAATAACTTACTATATAGCCATGGCTTTAAACCCTGTTCGAAGCGATGCGCCTTTCGCTATTCTGTATCCACTTGGTGTGGTGCAAAGCGTGAGAGTTCATTGAATTTGGCAGCGTACTGTGCCATCGACATTTCTCCCTGCTTCAATTCCAGAAACTTAACCCCCATTCGGTTCTGCATGCTTTTAGGAAAATAGTTTTCCACGAACAACCCCTTAAACCTCTCCCATGGTACGATTCCTTCTCTAGCCCTTTGTTGATTCACCTCCCACCAGAAATTCGTTTCTCCTTTCATCCTACACATAGCGAACACAATTTTCTGATCATCTCTCACACGAGAAATAGTGAACGCTTTCTACATCTCTTTAACCCAAAATTGGGCCTTAATCGAATCAGTCATACCCCTAAACTCCGGGGGTCCTATAGTTTTAAAATCTTTAAAATTAATTACAGAAGTTGCTGGGGGATTTGGGTTTGGATTCATAGGTTCTAGATTTCCTCCCTGAAAGGCACCTTTTAGTAATTCTATGAATCTTTGTATCGGGTCTCTCTGACCTCCCTCATTATTTACGGATTCTTCTTGAGTAGTTGTGCTGGTTATTTACGCCGTGGCAGCATTTTCTGTGTAATAAACACTTAATATTATTATCTCATTATGTTATTTAAATATTTATCTTTTAATGCAACAATGTAAATAATACATTTTAATAAAAATGTTTATATTCATATGCTATTGATTAGTACATCGGACATGATCATCCTATAGCATACTGCTATAAACGTTAACATATTTCCCCTATTATAACAAAAGGGGGGGATCTACTAACATTCTTACCCAACTATCAAGTACAAAAGTTGGGATTTACACATACTATCCCATATCTCATATACAAGACTTTGAGATTTACATCACATCATAAACAAAATAGAGTCCATCATACTATATATACATAATGTCACATATGTAGTTTCCCTAAGGAACAAAAAAGATCTAGAAGGAGGAGGGGTTGAATAGGTCTTTTCTAAACTTTGATTTTCTTTGATGTAAAATTATAAATAGTTAAGCAATATTAATTACGCACATCGGAATATACGTTTAAAGATCCCCCTTAGAAAAGATTTAGCAAATATGGTTCTGAGATTTGAAAAGTACTAATAAGTTCACACACAAACATATTAAGTATATGACAGAAAGTAAGTGCAAAAAATGAACAATAGAGACAAGAAAATTTAAGTGGTTTGAAGACGAAATTACTCTTACTCCACTCTTTTACTCTATGAGTAGGAAATGCACTAAGGATGAGATCACAAAGATCAATTTCAACTAAACCACTAAGGTTCCTTTGAGTCACTTAGTCTCGGTATACAAGGATACTTAGTCCAGATCACTTAGATCTCTTCAAGTCACTAAGACAACAAGATATGAATGATTGTTTATTGTAAGTTGCTACTAAGTTTGCAATACGATCTTCTTCTTGAGCACTTAGCAACTTGAACGAGTTATTAAGTTTTCATAGAGTAGCCTTAAATTTTTTTTACAGAATTTTGACCTTTTTGATCAGTGTCTTTCTCTTTTTCCCTTTTTTTTTTATTCGGATTATATTCTTCTTTATATAGATTTCTTGAAATATTTTCGTTGTAATATAATCATTGCTCATTCAATGCTTCGATACTGAAGATCACTGCTTTGGCCCCATTTTGGTGTTAGTTAAGAAAGCTTTCAGCTGTGTTAGTGTATCAGAGTTCCAAATAAGGTAACTAATTGACTGATTTTTCAACATCAAACTAGCCAGTAGACAAGAGCATACTCTGATTTTCTGATTTTACTTTGACTTATATAAATTACATCGGGCTCTTCAATTTGTAGTATGTCCTTTGTTAGTGGTCTGACAGCTTTTACTCTACAAAATGAACTAATGGTTTCTATATGATCTTGATTTTACTATGCGAAGTGGGTTTGCATTAAGATCATAATGTTGCAATACGATCTGAGGCCTGTAATACGATTTTTCTACTATGCAAATTTATTCTTGCAATACGATTCAGAGTTGCAATACGGTCTGACTTTTAATATAATTTGATATCTTTAATGTAGTTTTCCAGATGTTATACTGTAACGACCCCGAAATTCGACCAACCTTATTACCTTAAATTTCATGCTTATTATACATTATTTTCCTTATGTCCAAATTTCGGTCCGTTAATAAACCTTTAATCACTTCATTTAAAATATTAATTGACATTATCGTCATCAATTACCAAAATCTCAGGTATAAATTTTTCTTAATTTCAATCAGTGTATTAAAATATTTTGACATTTAAAAACGTATCGTCTCGTTCCTAGTCCTTAGATCGCAACCTTTACTTTTTCCTTCTGTTACAAGTGTCGTAAAGCTCAATATTCAAAATTTAATATTGCTTATATCCATACAATATTCTTTGTTTCATAATTCATAAATTAGACATATAATAGTCTCTATTGTAACAACTACCTTGAGTAATCACAGTACACAATTTAATTCTACTCGTCCTATCCGGATCGAATTTATATGTATATACAACACATTAATGTAAACTTCGCAAATTGCATTCTGATATTAAAAATATAACAATTTCATTCACAACCTTTTAGGATAATCCGTCTTTAACACAATTTGATATTCCTGAAATTTATTTCTTTACCTACAAAATGTTAATATTGGGCAAGAATGAACACAACGGTTCAGCAAGTTCAACAGTGTGCACATAACACATAACATAACATGCTCTGGGTGTGACATACATCATGTGTCGTGCTTTTACTAGAGCAATATATCTTACGTGCGTCATATCTATTCAGATTAACAAATTGCCTAAAGAAAACATCAAATAATTTCACATATAGTCACATAATTGCACCGAAGGCACATCTCGGTCACATTAATCACAAATCACATAACACATAATTTTTATACGCATTTGAACAAAATAAGGATATAACATCAGGTGACAATTAAAATCAAGTACTGAAAAACTTGCCTTGACGTCCAATTATTAAATTGATAGCTCAAACCCTTTTCTCGAACAACCTATGACCATAAGATAATCAATTAATAATTATTTATTCTCTTATGATATTAGTTTAATAAATTAATCCTGGATAAAATTTAGCGTATTTGGTTGTCCGGATTTTATTTAACCATTTTTCTAAATTGTAACCTTATTAGATTAATATTTAAATATTTAAATATTAATCCCAAATATTTAACATTTTTACAAAAATATTAAATTTAATGCCCAAATATCATTTCTATATTTTTAATATATATTTTTAATAATTTTCTATAATTTTTATACAATTTTTAAATATTTATTTAATTAAAAACCAATTTCTGGGGGCATTTTGATAATTTTCGCACCTTCAGGGACAAAATCAGAATTTCTCAAAAAGTCAGGGGGTACGTTGGTCATTTGCCACGGCTAGGACACGCTCGGTATAATGTGAAAAGGCTAGGGGTACGCTGGTAATTTAACCAGCGGTGCAGCTGCCGCGCATTGCGCGCGGCCTTTCGCTTTCGCCAACCAAACAACGTCGTTTGGCTTGGCGATGAATAATTACAGCCGTGCATGGCGCGGCCCTGCCCCAAACGCTCCTAAATGACGCCGTTTTATCCCCGACTTTTGAAAAAAATTAAGCCGCCGCGTATTGCGCGGACGGCCCGAATTTTCTTCTTCCTTATTTGCAGCAAACAATAACCAACTTAACCAAAAAATACCTTTTTTGATCCTACTTTCCACAACATAATAATTCTAAAAACCATCTACTTCACATATATACCCAAAAAAAAATTATCTAGAATAATTGTTCTAATTATTTCTAATTTTTCACAAAATTAGTTTTATCATTATAAATACTAAAATAAATCAAATAAAATGTTTTTATACCTTCTTTAAGCTTGAAAAATCTTTCTTTGAAGCTTTTCTTCACCTTGATGGCACCAAATATTTTTCTTCTCTTGGTGGAGATGATGGTCACGGGTGGCGGTGATGGAGGTGAAAGGAGAAATGAAATAGTTTTTTTTTTGTTGGTTTGTTTTATTAGTTTATGTTTGATTTTTTTTTTTTTTTTCCACTCCTTATATAAATCTTACGTGTGTAAGTTGCATTTAAATTTTGCTCCCACGTCCACCTACCTAGAAGCTTTATTCGGTAAAATTATCATGCACAACTCCTAATATAATACATTACGTAGTTATTTCGTGTAATAAATATTTTACATAATGTATGTAAAATATTTATTTTAATTCACTAAAATTCATAACATGATTTATAAATAATATTTATACATTTTTCAGGTACTATATTTGACAAAATTTGTACACGCATAATGACATGCATGTAATTATATGAGGTAATTTATATCTCTAAATTTCATAAAATAATACATACAACATATAAAAAAAAAATTTCATACTTTTTCACTTCATTACTTGGACAACATGTTACATCAACATGTTTACGTTTCTGAAATATTATCCTCCATAAAAATTATAAAAATTCCATTATACATAAACATAATTTTTAATAAATTAAAACATTCATTCTTCTCATGTATTTTTCATTTCTTTACTGTTTGACACCCTTTAAATATACAACATATAATAAAATATTGTACTATTTATACACCTATATTTCCTTTCTTAATTAATGTATTCTCCTTATATAAATTATATAATCATTTTTATATAATTTATATAATTATTATTTCCTTACTATTTACATTAACTTTCTTATATAAATTATATAATTTAATATTATACAATTTATATAATTACATTCTCCTTTTAATTTTTTTTTTATAAAATTCCTCCATAATTATCGATTAATTATATAATCAATAATTACACATTTATTAACTCTCTCATTATTTTCTATTTTCTTCCATCCTCAATTAATTGAATCCCCTTATATAAATTATATAATTATTCTTATATAATTTATATAATTATTATTTCATTAATATTTTACCTAATTTCTTTATATAAATTACATAATTTATTATTATATAATTCATATAATTACATTTTCTTCTTAAATAACTCCAACTTCCTCCATAATTATTGATTAATCCTAAAATCAATAATTATGTTATTACAACTCCCTCATTAACTTTTTATTTAAGTTTGGATTAATTTAATTATTAATCCCTTAGTTTCCATAAACAATAAAAATTTATCAATATAACAATTGAACATATATATATATATATATATATATATATATATATATATATATATATATATATATATATATTATAAAACAGAGCAGATTCATCCAATGGTTTTAAATGACTAATGGCTTCAATAAAGAAGGGTTGTGATTAACTTTGGTTCCCCGTCTTCTCTGTCTGTCTGATTTTTGCTTTGTTTCAAATTTGCTTCCTCTCTTTCTTTTCTGCCGTCTGCCAGCGTCTTCTCTCTCCTTCCGTTCCATTCCATTCCATTTCTTTTCTCTCTCCTGCTTGGCATCGTCTTCTTTGTCCACCGCATAGTTCTCTCTCCTGGTTATTTCTCTCCCTCTTCGAATCAATCGACAGCTCCGACAGCGAGACTTTCGATGTAGAGGAGGCGGTGAAGCTGAAGAAGCATCAGTCTCCTAGTAGTTGCCGTACCCCACCGGCAATTTATTTGTCAATAAAGTTGGGCATCTCAACAATCCAAGGTAATTTTTGATGGAATGCTTAATTTCCCCATTGTTCACGATTGTATTGAAAATTTGGGTTGTGCAAGGTTGTGCAATCTGATTGTTTACTAAATTGGTGATTCTATTGTATTGGTGATACTAAATTTGGGTTGTGCAATCTGATTTTGCAATTGGTGATTCTATTGTATTTATGTTGTGCAATCTGATTGTTTACTAAATTTGGGTTCCTGGGTTTCAGTTTAATATTGAAAATTTGTTTACTAAATGGGTTCCTGGGTTCCTGAGTTTACTAAATTAGTCTGAATGTTAGAAGGGGGAATGGATGCTCCTTTTTCTACCGACTCCTTTTGTCCTACTTTGTTGTTCTCTTTTCCTTTTCCTTTCATTCTTTCTTTATATCTTCAGAGCTTCATTCTCATCTCCCAATCACCAACACTGCTACCAACAATACAGAAGAAGA
This sequence comes from Hedera helix, assembly GCA_947179155.2. NCBI lineage: Eukaryota > Viridiplantae > Streptophyta > Magnoliopsida > Apiales > Araliaceae > Hedera > Hedera helix. The sequence goes on from OX359274.1 coordinate 17,524,626, forward strand.
AGAATACACTGATTGTAAATAATTAAAATGATCATTATTCAACAAATGGGTATATATTATTTTACGAAGAGTATAGAAATGAAATGATAGAAATATTTGTTAGTAATTTTGGCAGAGTATAGAAATGAAATCAAAGAAACCAAATATTTGTTCATTTCTATACTCTTCATAATATATATTATGTTCAACAATAATAATTAAAATGATCATTATTCAACAGGAGATGTGATCATTACATGACCTTCCCAAGCTAAATTCCAAATTTGGTTTCTTGGATTTCATTTCTATACTCTTCATTTCACTCAGTTTACAAATGGGTTCATTTCACTCAGTTTACAAATGGGTTCATTTCACTTCATTTCTATACTCACATTTCTATATATCATGTCTTTACAAATGGGTTCCTGGGTTTCAGTTTACTAAGTGGGACTTCAAAATTATTGTTATCCCGTTACTGTGCACTTGCTTGTTTTGGTGCTCTAACTTCTATCCCGTTACCACTTGCCACTTGTTTACATGAATATACAAATGTTCACATCACTTTCCAAGCCAAAAAAAAAAAAAAAGGATTGTAGGGGAAAATGGAATCAAAATTTTGTAGTATTTTTTTTTATTTTTCCCTGTTTTGTGTTCCCAGTTCATGGCAATTCATTCTCCTTCTAAGTGTTTATGTTTCTTTGTTGGACGTGCTTATTTGATATTTAGTTACAAAAATTAAGTGTTTTACTGAGATGGACACTACACTCTTAAGGGTTGCAAAATAGTACATGTAGACCCAAGCCCGTTCGACTCCAGCTTAATGGAGACACTAATTTACAGTAATTTGACTAGATTATCTTCAACTACTTGCTTGATATATATGTGGGCTTTTCTTTCTTTATTAATTATCAGCCCTGTTGTTTCCTTTTGTTGCCGCACATTTTATCAGTCAATATAACAAAATGCACCGACTATACAACTACGAACTTAAAAAATAATTAAGACGATCAAAAGCATGATAAATTGTGCTGTATTTTTGGCAGCTTATATTCTTTCAAAACAGTTAATAGTGCAAAACAATTAACTATAATACCACCTCCTAGCTTTCTAAAAAAGTCTCATGCAAAACTCTTTTTACGAAAAAGAGTCTCTTTTATTTTGCTAAGAGCATAATGACGCAATACTCTCAAATTTATTACTATAATTTAATTATCATGTTATCACTATTAAAATAGACTAAAAAATATTTTAGAGGAAACATGGAACAAAAATAAATCATTACAATTTGTAAAATTTACAACTAAAACTCTTTGTAAAAAGAACAGTACATATATTCAATTTCACTTTGCAACCTCCACTTATATAAAGCATTCGTCCTTAATTATAACAAGCAAAGTTTAAACTACATCCATTGAATCAAGCTAAAACTTTTGTTGCTTGTGTTGATTTATTCTACATTTTTATAATAATTCTTTTGTAAAATTATATTGTTAATCATTGCTTTTAACTTGGTCGAACTAAAAATAAAATGAGTAATTGTGTTTTTAATTATAGTATAGATATGATTTGATATAACAATTCATGCACATCATCCTTTCCGTAATATTTCACCCTTTCTTACGATCATTAGATATGTAACTTCCCCAAATCAAGAAAGTTATACCTTGGTATTATACTGTAGTAAAAAATTGGGAATATTTAAAGTTATCTCTTTGCTTTACATGTATTTCGAATTTCTTGCACTCAATATACTATTTTACTAAAATTCCGTGTCCATCTCAGTAAAACGCTCTCTTTGTTGGACATGCTTATTTGATATTTAGGTATTGGGTTACTTGATATTCCTTTGAGTAGCTTATAGAAATTAAATGTTCGATGTTCTTTGCTGTTTGTGTTTCATCTCTTGTTTCTGTTTAGTTTCTGAGAAATTGTTGTGAAGGACAAAAAGTATTATGGTTCTGTTTAGTTCTAGAAAGGACAAAATGAATTTGAAGTATCAGGGGTGTTGAAACTCCCTACTTGTCATCATTCAGGTTAACAATCATATGAGCATTTAACATAAAAGTTTGAAGATGGTTTAATTTTTTTGCACATGGTGAATAGTCTGATGCGAGGAAACTCCCATATTGAGCATTTAACATAAAAGTCATGTACATCATACTCATTATGAGCACAGGCTCAGCAGAAAAGTTTTCCTCCTTTACTTATTTTATGGGATTACTATTTTTTACCCATGCATCATTCTGAGGACGGTGGAAACGTCATTTACTTTTCTATACTTGCTAATAGTACCAATGCCCTCTCTCTATTTGTCTCTTTCCCCCACATACGTGTACTGATCGAATGTCTTTCCAGGTAAGTGAGATACTAAGGCATACATCTATGTATCAGTTACAGCCCTTTCTTTCGTATTGTGGAATAATTGGTGTCTTTAGTTCTAGAGTCGGTGCAACAAGTATTAAACATCCAAAAGTATTATGGTTCTGTTTAGTTTCTGAGAAATTGTTGGGAAGGACAAAAAGTACATAAATGCTAATGGTTCATTTTTGAATATCCACAAGTATCCTTATATTTATTGCTTTATTATTAGTATTATTATTATTATTACTATTATTATCATTATAATTATAATTATTATTATTTAATATTATTATTACCATTATTATTATTATTATTATTATTATTATTATTATTATTATTATTATTATTATTATTATTATTATTATTATTATTATTATTATTAGTATTAGTATTATTATCATAATTATTAGTAAAAAGTACTACTTTTTATATTGTTTTTAATAAATATTATTTTATTATATTATTTATAATAATTATGATTGTATTACTTAATCTTAAATATTCTTAATCTTAAATTACTATTACTATTAGTATTATTATAACTATTACTATCAGTAGCCAATCATTCCGCAAATATTGTGAATTTAGTTTATGTTTCTTTGTTGGATGTGATTATTTGATATTTGTTCAAATTATATATTGTGTCAATCAAAGTTGGACATAATTTACAAAATTTATAAATCGTTTTTCCTTTTTTTTTTATTCGTAGAGTTAGTGATCACGTTGTCTGTGTATTGGGTTACTTGATATTCTTTTTTTATGTTATTCATAGTCCTCCTGCTTGTGATCAATTAATTTTATTTGTAGAGCTATTAATTGTATTGGGTTACTTGATATTCCTTTTTCATTCGTAGAGTTAGTGATCATGTTGTTTGATGGAATAGTTATCAATGATCTTATATTTATATCATCCAATGTAAGACATTTGTATATTCATGTAAACAATCACGTACACAACAGTGACTTGAGTTACTTCAATTACAATCACGTACACAACATTTAAAGTTTAGTCTTGAATTTTAATGTGGTTTTTATCAGGTCACTTTATTATAGTGGTTCCTAAGAGGCATTGCAGTGGTTTTACTGATTGCATATGTTCGGATCCTTGATATTTGCTGTCATGTGACTGAAACTTTAACTAATAAAGTCATGTGGGTCGAAACTTAGTACCCTTGTGTATGTGTTTGTTGGTACATAGTTGCCATTTTAATGTTATTATTATTATTATCACATGTTGTGTTTAGTGATTGAGTTTTGGAAATGAGTTAATTGTAACAAACTGACCTAAATGCACATGTTGTGTTTGATTTAATTCCTCTCAGAGCTGTTTAGTATAAAAAAAGAAGTAGTTGTTGTACCGTCTGTCTGGCATGAACTAAATGTCCAATTCTCATCTCCTTTTAAGCTCATGTGAAATGATTGTTCTCTAAACTGACATGTAAGCACCACCATAAGAAATTGCAACATCACAAGAATCTTTAATTGTTCTAAGTTTATGTTGGAGAGATTGGTTTGGAGATCAAAAAATTTAATTCAAAAGAAAATGTTCATATGGTAACCTGCCCAAGGAGTTTAGTTATGGTCTTTTGGGTAAAGAGGAATTAGAAGGACCACAAAGGTAGCAATCTATATGTAAATTGCAAGTAAAATGTTTTATATGGATATGTATATTCAACACATTTTGAGTGGCACCATCTATAAATACATTCTTCCTCTTCTCAGTGCAATATGATGATCATTTGTTCTTCAATCTTTTGTAAATTTCTTATATCTATATTGTCAAACTGATGGAACAATAAATATCAGCATATTTATTTTACCTATATAATATTTACTATTAACTTGTAACTAATATTTTACTTTTCTACTTTTGCTGTCTTTGTTCCAGCCATATTAGGACTAAGAGGGTTATTATTACCATTTGTTGTCACTTTGACTGTCATTTCAATCAGCAAATAATTGTTGTTATGCTGATTTTCTTTGCAGGTAGTGTGGGGTAAAATTTCAATGGTTGATGCAAAACGACGACTTTACTGAATTGTGGCGATTTATGCTACTATTGAGTCATCTGACTGTTTTTTTTGAATTGCAATTGTGTACCTCTGCGTGATTTTGAATATGTATATTACTATCTGATGTATGCAAATGTCAGCTTCATTGACAAGTAAGACCAGTGTTCTTAAATATGGTTTCCTGTTATTACTTGTCTTTTTCTAGATAACTTTTAAAGACGTGTTTAGCTGTAAATTGTTCTCAAATTTTTATTAGTGGTTACCTTTTCAAATTTGCTATTCAGTAGTAGTATTATATGGCAAAAATAGTTTGTAACAAAAATAATTCTGCCATCGTAATATGTGCACCTTCCTTGCCAGGTTCAGGGAACCCGGTCCGCATTGAAGTGGCAGGTATTGAGAACAGGTATTTAGAACATATGTTACCTGTAGTTGAGAAGAAAGACTTTCACAAAGGTGCACAGACATGTCATAAGTGGCTCTTCTCTTTGCCCTAGCATTTGTATTAGTCCTGTTATCCTGTAAAGTTTGATGTGTGCTTGTACCATTTTGGGAAAAAATTGAACTAGGATATTTATTGATGATTGTACGTTTTGTACACAAGTTTATATTTTTCTGGCTATCTATTTTTAAAAGAAACTCTGTCGAAATTTTTTGAAATTAGTTGCAACTAGCTTGATGTTTTGGTGGTTGGATGCGTATTAATTATTGTAAAGAGTCCTTAGGTAATGTATTATTTTTTGAATTTTAATTTAATTTTTCGTTTCGCCGTGCCTTCAGGCACGGGCAATGACTAGTATATATATATATATACACACACCTATTTAATTCATAAACCTCACATTACCTCGTAACATCATTTAAACAATAATTTATGTACCTCCATAACAATTTTTAAATATCAAACAATTTAACAATTTAATTATATAATTACATAAAATTTCTCTTATTCTTCATAAATTATTTTTAAACAATTTACTTATCCTCCAATTATGTTAATTCAACACAATTTTCTTACCAATCTCTATACAGATTTAATCTACCAATTAAATTCCATCACACACTTTAAATTACATAAAATATATCAATCATAAATAATTCAACCAACCTTGATAATTTTGTTAATTAAATTCTGATTTAATTTTATTAAAGAAATTCCGAAAATTCGGGTTTTCACATTCTTCCCTCCTTAACAGGATTTTGTCCCCGAATCACCATTACCGTAATAACCTTAAGTAATTCATTTATAGCACTTTGTTATACTGTTATCTTGATAAATACACTACAAGAAAATGGTCTAGCAGCAACCGCTTATTAGCGACTGAATTTGGTCGCTGATGGACATCAGCGACCGACTTTGGTCGTTGATATCCATCACCTATAGTTTGGTCGCTAACATTTATATCAGCGACGGACAATAGCGACCGAACTTTCAACGAACGCCAATGGCGATCGAATCGGTCTCTAAGCTGAGTCATCACACCTGACAACATTCGCCACGTGTAGCGACCGCTAACAGCGACCAAAGAAACAACGACCAATATCAGCGACTGCTATTAGCGACCGACGAAGTGATTATCAGTGACCGGATTTTGAGACGAACAGCGACCGGTAGTAGCGACAGGTTTTTAGCGACCGATATCGGTCGCTGATTATTCTTTTCAGAAAAAGGTTTTTTTTTTGTTTTTTTCAATTCCCAAAAATTTCTTTACCTGTCAAACACAGCACAACATATATATAAACGATCTAATTGAGATCTCCAACCAAACATGTAATTCTAACCAAATGAAATAACATACATTTAAAATAAATATAAAACCATTATCTAATCAAATCTTAGTACATAAATATATACAATACGATAAATATCCAACCGTTCATGTGTTACACAATAAAATGAATACAATAAAAAAGTTAAGAACGATATGTAGCTCGCCAAGCTTCATCGATCTAGCTAGCTGCCACGTTCCTGTAACAAGAAAAGAAACACGTTCAAAATAGTATTATTGAATGATTAATTTTGGTGCATTAAGTAATAATATTACCTCGTCTTGCTCATTCTCCTCCTCCTGGTCCGGCTGATTTGCTGCTGTTGCCACCGCATTCGCTAATGAATCAGGGCTCAATGTTTTTAAATGATCTTGCAGATGACGCAGAAGTGCAGGATCTCTGCATATGGCTCTAACATAGTCTGCAGCGTTATGTGGCGTCAGATTGTATGATGCTTGGGTTGACTGGCTACCCGAGTTGCAAGAGGCAGTAATACTCGTTCGTCTTCGCTGCCCTTGGCCCTTAACAAAATTTTTTTTGACAACCGACGCCCGTTCCCACAACTCTTGATCAATTGGCGGACGACCACTACCAGGGGGATACCGCTCATCCATTAGTTGGTTGTAAGTGTCCTGTAATTAAGTAATACATTAAATAGTTAAATGTAACGTTAAAAAAACTTAATTACCCGTATCTGTATAGCATCAGGCAAACCATCACGAGTGGCCACGTACACATCCAACCAATTGATAGTCTGACCTCTGGACCTACTAGATGACTACAAATATGACAAGTGTATAAATATATTAGTCATGCAAATAAATACTAAAAAAATTATCGTAAATATGAAGAAATTAAATTTGACGAACTCTGTACCTCCCTATCCATGAAATGTTGCGCCTGTGATATACTACCGCATTTGTATGTACCATTTGCCTTTTCCCCTTCAGCTACATCGGCGGATCTGTTCCAGGTGGCAATCCTCCCTTTCTTCACCCATTCCTCACTCTGCCACTGCTGGCATATCTCAACCCATATATCGCGCGAGCACCACCACGGGTTGTACTCATGCATATACTCCGCAGCCTGGCCAGAATGGTTTATGTCGGCATTATACAGTGCCTTTTCCCGCTCCTTTTTTATGTTGTCTTTGGTACGGACAACACACTTTTGCCAGAATAGTGTCTGTATAACCCCGGTCTGTGAATCTTCCCACTTGTATCTTTTCTGAAATAAAAATACAATAATAACATTAAAATAAACATTAGAATATTTCAATAGAATAATTATAAATTACGAAAAAACAAATACCTGGAACTCCTGCCAACAGGCCTCCTTATGGGCTAGCGATGTGCTGGCCCACGTAATAGATGGGGTAGGCCAGTTTTGTAGGCATAGCTGTGAAATACATTTCACAACCCTAACATCTGCAAAATCTCTGAAATATAGAATTAAATAACATTAGTATATACAATAATATTATTGCTGAGTTTAATATTACTATACCGTTAATAACTTACGTGTTGGTAGGATCAGGGCAAATCTGTAATACAATACGCTCGTCTGGATTAGTTGGGGCCTTTGGTATTTGATTTGGACCCCGGCCTAAACCGCGTTTCCTTCCTGATGCTGAAGATGCCATCTTCAAAAAAATGACATATTAATGTGACTTACATAATAATAGCGACTGAAATAAAATGCGTGTATATACAACAACTCAATAATATTTAGTAAACATTTATATATAACTCCACAGAATACAAATTAAAGTAAACATACATTTTAATGAAATTCGTTGTCAGATTCTGAATCCTCTTCAACAATATGTGGAGATTCATAACCATCTCCTACTTCAGAATTGGTGTCGTTGTCACTTAATAACTCTTCCTCCTCAGTATCACTGTCATCTAAGTGTTGTACTGAATCGAGATCCAATTCATCATCCTCACCTCCACCCTCTAAATTGTTGAGTTGATTGTTGTCATCTAGATTTATTATAGGAGGGCTATATAACGTCTCCTCTTGGTAGACTTCTCCTTCTGCTAATTGGACACGAATGCACGCAGGAGTATGAATGACAACTTGCCAATCTGTAGGCGTTTCTATCCCTTTTCTGAATAGGAGTAAGAATATAATACACTTGTTGTGTTTGAGTTGGCAACACAAATGGTGCATTCATATATGTCCTTTTGTTGAGGTCAATATCGACAATTCCATGTCGATCGACACGTATCCCTTTTTCTGAATCAAACCAACGACATTTAAACAGATTAATCTAACTTCCGTATGTACCCTTGTACGACAACTCAATGATTTCTTCCAACTCCCCATAAAAGGCATGACCAATCTCATTATAGCAATCTCCTTGAACAAACACTCTAGTATTTGTTGTTCTTTTACCGATGGCGTATGTCTTTGTATGAAAATCATAGCCATTTACTTTATAACCATTACGAGTGAGTTGGTCCCTATCTGGGCCCATGGCTAAGACTTGTAAATTTGAAGGAATTGTATCGTCATTAAGAGCCTATAATTGTTTAAGACATTGTTAATAAGTTTTTCATAAATGAAATAAAATGACTTAATTAAGAGGAATAACTTACTTTGTCCTTTACCCATTTTGCAAAGTTTTGATTCCAATTCAGTTCAATATCTTTATCAGTTATGCCGTGTTAATTTGTTCTTAACTCAGCATCGAATGATCTAAAGATATATTATATATATGAAACAATATATATGAGATTATAGTATACATCAATGAGATTAAGCTAAATATGAGTTTTACATGCATACCTCACTAATCCCTCAATCTCCTCGCAATTAAGAAGAATGTAAGTATGTGCAGCATGTAATTCCCATTCAGAGAGGAATATGCATTTTTCTTTTCCATAAGCGCGACCCGGTAGACCAAATACAGAAAGTCGACCGTTTAGTTCAACGTTCCCCCCATCATCATGTCTTGGAACTCGATTAACCTTTATCAAAACTTCATCGGGAAAATAGTCTGATACAAACGTAGATATCTCATCAAAACTGTATGCTTCATATATCGACCCCTCGACGTAAGCTCTATTTTTAACCTTCCTCTTCAGGTTTCCCATCACCCTCTCGAAAGGATACATCCATCTGTATTGAACTGGCCCACTAACACGAGCTTCATAGGGTAGATGAATTTGCAAATGCTCCATGGAGTCAAAAAACCCTGGTGGAAATATTTTTTCAAGCTTACACATGATCTCAATGATACTCTTCTCAACTATTTCCATGTCATTTTCATTTAACGTTTTTGAACATATGCTTTTGAAGAAACGACTAAGCTCAGTCAAAACATCCCATATTGGTTTATCAAGCAAGTCTCGAAATGCTATTGGCAAGAGTCTCTCCATGAACACGTGACAATCATGACTTTTCATCCCTTGTATTTTGTCACCTGTAACACACCTTGCAATGTTTGACGCATATCCATCTGGTAGTTTCAGAGACTTGATCCATGCACACACATCTTCAACTTGCTTTTTGGACAATGTGTATTTTGCATGCGGTTTGACAATCTTTCCATTAGGTGATTTATAAAGCTCTAAACCAGGACGCTTACAAATATCTGTCATATCCAACCGTGCTTTATCATTATCTTTCGTCTTGCCCTTAACACCCATCATGGTATTAAATACATTGTCAAACACATTCTTCTCAATATGCATTACATCTAGATTATGACGAATCAAGTTTGTCAACCAATAAGATAGTTCCCAAAATATGCTTCTCCGAACCCAATTGTGAGACTCACCAAACCCATTGCTTGTTGTTGGGGCAACACTTTTACCAAATGGGATTACTGGCAATCTCATCACACGGTCACGCACCTCTGTCCCAGACAATCGTCCTACCGACATATCTTTCTCTAATTTTCCTTTTTTAAAATTTTCTCTATTTCTTCGAAAAGGGTGATCTATCGGCAAAAAACGACGATGACAGTCAAACTAGCAGGGCTTCCGACCATGTGGTAGATTAAAAGACTTTATATGCTCCAGACAATATGGACAAGACATCTTCCCGTGTGTACTCCATCCAGATAACATACCATAAGCAGGAAAATCACTAATAGTCCACATAATTGCTGCCCGAAGGTTAAAATTTGTTTTGGTCGAAACATCCCAAGTCTGTATTCCATCCGCCCACAATACCTTCAACTCGTCTATAAGATGTCTCAAGTAAACATCTAGATTCTTTTCAGGACTCTTGGGACCAGGAATCATGAGTGAAAGAAACAAGTATGGTTGTTTCATACACATCCAACGAGGCAAGTTGTATGGAGTCACTATCATAGGCCAGCAGGAATACGGAACAGCTGAGTGGCCGAAAGGGTTGAAACCATCGGTTGACAATCCAAGTCTCACATTTCTTGGTTCTAATGCAAACCCCGGATGAGTTAAGTTGAATTCTTTCCAAGCCTTCCCATCTGCAGGATGATTAAGTTCCCCACCTTTAGCTGGAGATCTCGCATGCCAAGTCATGTGTTCAGTTGTTCTTGAAGACATGTACAATCTTTGCAGCCGATGTGTAATTAGAAAATACCTTAAAATCTTAAAAGGTATATTTGTCTTTTTTGTAGTCACACCGTCTTTATTAGGCTTAAACCGATCATGATTGCACAACGTGCACTTTGTCTTTTGTTCATTTTCCTTATAAAACAACATGCAATCATTCGGACATGCATCGATCTTCTGGTATCCAAGACCCAACTTCTTCACCATTTTCTTACAAAAGTTATAGTTATCGGGCAATTTTTCACCGTCAGGTAACATACTCTTAATGGCCTTTAATAGCGACTCAAAACACGCATGACTCATGTTGTGATCAGCCTTGATGTTAAGTAACGTCGCCACTACAGACAATGTAGTTTGCTTTGAGCAACCAGGCCACAACGGTTCGCATCCCTCCTCTAATAACTTAAAGAACGATTTGGCATCAGAATTCATAAGTTGATCATTGTCTTGTTCCCAATCAAAATCCGGCCCAACAATATCATGAACCATGTCATTCATACGATGGGTACTACTGTCAGCTGGATTATGTGTCCGTGCATTGACACTATCTCTTTTCTGTCCATGTGCCTACCAACATTCTTCGTAATTTTTCATGAACCTATTAACAAGTAAATGATAGGCAACTATATCTCTGTCAGCATAATTGACAGTCTTACACTTCAAACAATGACATCTTATCTTGTTCTGAGCGTTGACACATTCTTTCTGGCTATATGCGTAATCCAAAAACACTTGACAACCAGTTCTAAATTCAGCTGTAGCACCTATTTGCCCGCGTGACTTTCGTCGCCTCATCCAACTACGGTCTGAATAAAATCCATAATAGTATGGTACCTATTTTGACAAGATTTTTTTTATTCATTAAATCTATTTATTAAAAATGTATAGGTATAATGCATGTTTCTGACCTAAATACGTCTCCACCCTTATTACACCGGTCATGCTTCTATCCCATTCTTGTATGTGAGTCCCACTAATGTCAACGACTTAAACAAATGCATATGTTTGTTCTAAAGAAATTTCGGCAGCATCTACCATCGGTCTCCAAGTACACGAAATAGACTATGATTTACACAGTCTAAGTATGCACCCGGAGAACAATAGAAGATAAACAAATCAAAATTTCTTTAGAACAAACAGATAAATTCGCTTAACTCATTGACACCGGCCCAAGTGGGAGCGGAACATACAAGAACAGTCCCAAAACGGGGACTATTCAAGATTCACTCCTAATGAGTAAATCTTGAACGGGTTTCTAAGCTGCGTATATTTTTTTAATATTATTTTTATATATATTATATTATATTATTTTTATTTATTTTATAATATTATTTTGAATAATATTATATTATATTTCTTTATTTTATATTAATTTGAATGATATTATATTAAAATATTTTAATTATATTATTTTTTATTACAATGAATTATTTATCTTTATAATATTTTTTGTATTATTTTATACTATATTATATTTATTTATATTATAATATTATTTTTTATAATTTTGAATGATATTATATTATATTATTTTTATATATATTATATTATATTATATTAATTTGAATGACATTATATTATATTATATTATGTTTATTATATTATTTTGTATTATTTTTCTTTATTATATTATATTATATTTATTTATTTCATTATACTATTTTGTATTATTTTGGAAATGATAATATTATTTTGTATTTATTTTATAATATTATTTTCTTTATTATATTATATATATTTATTTCATAATGTTTATCAGTTCAATATTTGGAAATGATATTATTACTAAATAATAATATATGTAAAATGATTTGTAAAGCAATCCATACAATAATTTTCGGAAGCAATCCATATAATAATTTTCCGAAGCAATCCATACAATAATTTTCAATTTGATGACAGTAACTTACCTTAACCGACAGGGGTGGCGTCCGGCAGGGGTGACGACGTCTGGCGGGGGCGGTGCGCCCGGCAGGGGGGCTCTTCTCTCTTCTCTCTTCTCCTTTTTTTTCCTGCTATCTTCTTCCTTCTGATTCCCCTGCGGCGTATAACATTAGGTCTGAACATAATAGCGATCGCTTAACAGCGATCGCTTAACAGCGACCGCTTTTGGTCGCTATTTTTCATTTAATGCGTTGGCACTTTTACCGACCGCTTAACAGCGACCACTTTCGGTCGCTATTTTTCATTTAATGCGTTGGCACTTGTAGCGACGGAAGTTTCAGTTGCTAATATATCAGCGACTGCATCAGCGATGGAACATCGGTCGCTAGATATGGTGCCAAAAATCCCGCTCTTTTTTGGTGGCAAAAATGGTATTTGCGACGAAAATAGCGACCGCTTTTCGGTCGCTATTACTTTTAACGACTATGTGCATATTCGGTCGCCGGAATCGGTCGCTAAAAGGTAGTATTAGCAACGGCTTTTGCGGTCGCAGAAAGTCTTGGTCGCTAATACGCGTTTTTCTTGTAGTGATAACAATTAAACCGAATAATAATCATAGCTTACCTCTTAATTATCCATAACTCGCATCTTTAATGGATAATACCATAATGATCATAACTGTCAGAGTATTCAACTCTTCATTCAATTTACAATTTCTCTATAGTATTACATTTCACAATTCTCTAGAAATTTTATTAGTAACACTTTAACTTGTTTCTTGATGTATTTATCAAGATAGTTTCTCATTCTTTGAAAAATTCCCTTTCTTTACTCATACTTACCCTTACTCAATCCACTTATTTCATACTCTTTATTGCACGTCATTTATACTCTGCACATTCAACCTTCTTTCCTTAATTCATATTCATAAATCTTCTTCACATTCCATTTCTCTTTGTAATATATTCAACATATTCAGTCAATCACATATGTCATTTAACACATTGCTTACATCATAAATCATTACTTAATACCTCTATCATTCAACACTAGGTTTTAAATGCTAACCTTTACTTAATTCATCATAATCATTATTTGGAATTACTCGAAAAATCCTGGGGTGTCACATTCACCCCTCCTTCAAAAATTTCGTCCTTGAAATTTCTGTGTACTCATATCTCATTCATTTGCAACATACACATTTCCTTTGCATTCATTTAACATCCTTCCTTTCTCGTGGTCATTGCACATTGCAATTTTCTAATTCATCACATTTCATAATTTTTTTGCTTCACAATTTTTTACTTTCATTATCGCTCACAATTAGAAAATACTACCCCATCCTACCATCCAATCTTCATAAGAGTAGAGGAATTTAAAATTTTTATTTTGGAAAAACTTTCATAATATGCTGAATGAACACATATCCCGGTTTAACAGTACTTCGCTCTCAGAGTACCTCATACTGCAAACCACTAAAGTGATGGATTTTCATAATATGCTGAGCGAACATGGATCTCGGTTTAACAATACTTCACTCCCAGAGTACCTCATACTGTAAACCACTGACAGTGGATCAATCTGTCATTAAAGTGATGGATATCTCATCCATACATTGGCACGCCAGATGATTAGTCGGCAATGCATGTGCCTTGTTATGCGAGGTGACCATTTGATCAACCTACAATATTCGTAATCTCTCTATGTCCCGTTTTTAGAGGGTTGTTCATTTCAGCATTAGAATTCATACAAAAGTAATTTGATTGAGTATAACTTTCAAAGGATATAAATTCAATAAATATATCTCAAAATTTGTCTAGCTGAATCAAATAGCTTAGACTTGTATTTTTTCAACGCTTGTCTAGTCAGATCAATTAGCATATACTTTCTTTTAACAATTTATAACCCGCAGAAATTTTAAAATGTTTAGTCAAAACTTTTCACAATGTCTAACCGAAACAAGTAGCATAGACACTTTTAAAATCGCTTAAAACATTAAAATTCATTTTCGTTTTTTTTATCATACCGCGACAGGCAACGATGCGTGAATCTACACACTCGTGTTACCATGTATGCATGAGAATAAAATTCATTTGCATTTTTAAAAGCACCATAGTGCAAAATTAGCTTGAGGCAAAAAATTTCGAAGTCTAGCAAAACTAGAAGAATGGGAATATCCTAAATTTCAAAACATCTGCCACCTTATGCTCTTTCACTTAATTACAATATTTATTGCTAGGACTATTACTATTTATCACATTAAAATTTCTAACTACAACTTTCTATACCTCCGTATAGTTCATCAAACTTACCACACATTATGAGTCCAGGAACTTATCACAAGAAAATGAGTTTAAAAGCTTGTCCTAGCAATACGTAGTCTGAGAACAAATCAAAGACTAACCATATGCTGAGGGGCTCAAAACATACAATACGATTATGAGTCATGGACTTACCATATGCATGAGTTTTAAGAACTCGTGCTTAAACTTAATATTATCTATCTATCAGATATACCTACGAGAGAAGAATCAAGTCCTCAACATCTGTGTACCGATAACGCGACTCTAACATTTCAATGATTATCACATAGTAACTAAGTAAACACAAGTCCCCTGTCCATACAAATAATTGTGCAACTCAATCACCACGTGAGTCCTCAATTAAAATTTCGTACCCAAGCTTTCTGCTCCCTTATCATAACATTTTTGTAATTCATGTTTCATCATTCTCTGAGTTCATCGCGTACTATTTTATAGTACCGTTTCTCTTTATAAACATCAAACTACACCTTTTTGATCATTAACAGGTCTCTCTGTTATTTCACATTCTCATTGGATCACATCGTGATTTTACAATCTATTCATTATTCGATTTTCTTATCTCATGATCGTATCGTAGTACGATCCTCTTACTGTTCCTGATCATGTTATTATGATCTATTTCTATACTTTTTAGATTACCTTGTTATTTTTATTGCTTAAATCAGGTGTCCCCTGATTTTCTTTGAGATTTATCTTTGAATCATTTCAAATATTCTTTTAGATATATTCTTAATTGGACTTTATGAATTTTCTCAATTCGTTACCTTCATTCAAATCTTTCTTAACATCTCTATCTCTTCCTTAAAATCTTATATCTTTCATATTTCCTTAACCTTAGCCAATATTTGAGAACTAAATTTCTCAACTTATGGCTCTCTACTCTAATCTCCTCCATGTTCATCATACTTGTCACGTATTTGGGCTCAGGAATTTACCATAATCATATGGCTTGAGGAGCTTATCCTAGTCAGGCGATAGTCGCCCATTTGCTAAGAGGCTCCACCATTCAATCATGAGTCACGAGCTTACTATACAATTGGGTTTGCAACATTCCTTACTCTTTCTTACTACGGTTATAGCCTAAAGTAACGTTTACCCAAAGTTTATAACCTCTAGCTCTGAGACCATCTGTAACGACCCCGAAATTCGACCAACCTTATTACCTTAAATTTCATTCTTATTATACATTATTTTCCTTACGTCCAAATTTCGGTCCGTTAATAAATCTTTAATCACTTCATTTAATCCATTAATTGACATTATCGTCATCAATTACCAAAATCTTAGGTATAAATTTTTCTCAATTTCAATTAGTGTATTAAAATATTTTGACATTTAAAAATGTATAGTCTCGATCCTAGTCTCTGGATCGCAGCCTTTACTTTTTCCTTCTGTTACAAGTGTCGTAAAGCTCAATATTCAAAATTTAATATTGCTTATATACATACAATATTCTTTGTTTCATAATTCATAAATTAGACATATAATAGTCTCTATTGTAATAACTACCTTGAGTAATCACAGTACACAATTTAATTCTACTCGTCTTATCCGGATCTAATTTATATGTATATACAACACATTAATGTAAACTTCGCAAATTACATTCTGATATTGAAAATATAACAATTACATTCACAACCTTTTAGGATAATCCATCTTTAACACAATCTGATATTCCTGAAATTTATTTCTTTACCTGCAAAATGTTAATATTGGGCAAGAATGAGCACAACGGCTCAGCAAGTTCAACAGTGTGCACATAGCACATAACATAATATGCTATGGGTGTGACATATATTATGTGTCGTGCTTTTACTAGAGCAATATATCTTACATGCGTTATATCTATTTCAGATTAACAAATTTTCTAAAGAAAACATCAAACAATTTCACATATAGTCACATAATTGCACCGAAGGCACATCTCGGTCACATTAATCACAAATCACATAACACATAATTTTTATATGCATTTGAATAAAATAAGCATATAACATCATATGACAATTAAAATCAAGTACTGAAAAACTTGCCTTGACATCTAATTATTAAATTGATAGCTCAAACCCTTTTCTCGAACAACCTATGACCATAAGATAATCAATTAATAATTATTTATTCTCTTATGATATTAGTTTAATAAATTAATGCCGGATAAAATTTAGCGTATTTGGTTGTCCGAATTTTATTTAACCATTTTTCTAAATTGTAACCTTATTAGAAATATTAATTCCAAATATTTAATATGTTTACAAAAATATTAAATTTAATGCCCAAATGTCATTTCTATATTTTTAATATTTTTCTATAATTTTTAAATAATTTTTAAACATTTATTTAATTAAAACCCAATTTTTGGAGGCATTTTGATAATTTTCGCACCTTCAGGGACAAAATCGGAATTTTCTGAAAAGTCAGGGGGGGTACGTTAGTCATTTGCCATGGCCAGGACACGCTCGGTATAATCTGAAAAGGCCAGGGGTACGCTGGTAATTTAATCAGCGGTGCAGCCGCCGCGCATTGTGCGCGGCCTTCCGCCTTCGCCAGCCAAACGACGTCGTTTGGCTTGGCGATGAACAATTACAGCCGCACATGGCGCGACCCTGCCCCAAACGCTCCTAAACGACGCCGTTTTATCCCCGACTTCTGAAAAAAATTAGGCCGTCGCGCCTTGTGCGGGCGGCCAAGATTTTCTTCTTCATTCTTTCCAGCAAACAGTAGCCAACTTAACCAAAAAATACCATTTTTGATCCTACTTTCCACAACATAATAATTCTAAAAATCATCTATTTCACATATATACCCAAAAAAAATATTATTTAGAATAATTGTTCTAATTATTTTTTATTTTTTCACAAAATTAGTTTTATCACTATAAATACTAAAATAAATCAAATAAAATGTTTTTATACCTTCTTTAAGCTTGAAAAGTCTTTCTTTGAAGTTTTTCTTCAGCTTGATGGCACCAAATATTTTTCTTCTCTTGGTGGAGATGGTGGTCATGGGTGGCGGTGATGGAGGTGAAAGGAGAAATGAAATAGTTTTTTTTTTTTGTTGTTGGTTTGTTTTACTGGTTTATGTTTGATTTCTTCTTTTCTTTTTTTTTTCTTTTTTTTTTTCACTCCTTATATAAATCTTAAGTGTGTAAGTTGCATTTAAATTTTGCTCCCACGTCCACCGACCTAGAAGCTTTATTTGGTAAAAATATCATGCACAACTCCTAATATAATACATTACGTAGTTATTTCGTGTAATAAATATTTTACATAATGTATGTAAAATATTTATTTTAATTCACTAAAATTCATAAAATGATTTATAAATAATATTTATACATTTTTTAGGTACTATATTTGACAAATTTTGTACACGTATAATGACATGCATGTAATTATATGAGGTAATTTATACCTCCAAAATTCGTAAAATAATACATACAACATATAAAAATTATTTTTCATACTTTTTCACTTCATTACTTGAACAACATGCTACATCAACATGCTTACGTTTCTGAAATATTATCCTCCATAAAAATTATAAAAATTCCATTATACATAAACATAATTTTTAATAAATTAAAACATTCATTTTTCTCATGTATTTTTCATTTCTTTACTGTTTGACACCCTTTAAATATACATCATATAATAAAATATTGTACTATTTATACACCTATATTTCCTTTCTTAATTAATGTATTCTCCTTATATAAATTATATAATCATTTTTATATAATTTATATAATTATTATTTCCTTATTATTTACATTAACTTTTTTATATAAATTATATAATTTAATATTATACAATTTATATAATTACATTCTCCTTTTAATTTTTTTTTTCTAAAATTCCTCCATAATTATCGATTAATTATATAATCAATAATTACACATTTATTAACTCTCTCATTATTTTCTATTTTCTTCCATCCTCAATTAATTGAATACTCTTATATAAATTATATAATTATTCTTATATAATTTATATAATTATTATTTCATTAATATTTTACTTAATTTCTTTATATAAATTACATAATTTTTTATTATATAATTTATATAATTACCTTTTCTTCTTAAATAACTCCAACTTCCTCCATAATTATTGATTAATCCTAAAATCAATAATTATGTTATTACAACTTCCTCATTAGCTTTTTATTTAAGTTTGGATTAATTTAATTATTAATCCCTTAATTTTCATAAACAATAAAATTTTATCAATATAAGAATTGAGCATATATGTATGTATGTATGTATGTATGTATACACACAGACACCTATTTAATTCATAAACCTCACATTACCTCGTAATATCATTTAAACAATAATTTCTGTACCTCCACGACAATTTTTAAATATCAAACAATTTAACAATTTAATTATATAATTACATGAAATTTCTCTTATTCTTCATAAATTATTTTTAAACAATTTACTTATCCTCCAATTATGTTAATTCAACACAATTTTATTACCATCTCTGTACAGATTTAATCTACCAATTAAATGTCATCACACACTTTAAATTACATAAAATATATCAATCATAAATAATTCAACCAACCTTGATAATTTTGTTAATTAAATTCTGATTTAATTTTATTAAAGAAATCCCGAAAATTCGAGTTCTCACATATACGAACTTGCCTTATACTACGATTTGACTTTGTAATGAGATCTCTAAAATTCTTATACACTATACTATATTTTTTCTCATAAGATCAATCAAACAAGTTTGATATTTTCTGAACTAAGTCCTTGTATAATACGAATCAAGTAAGGACTTTACAAAAGCTATTTTTATAAATATACATTTATCAATCATTATTAACTTAAATAACCATGTCATCATCAAATTAAACATGCAGATACCAACAAGCTCCCCCTATTTGATAATGACAAAACCAATAGTATCAAACATCAATTTATTAATGCATCACTATACGAAATTTAAATATGCAGTTTTATATAAAATTTAAACATGACTTAGAATACAGTGAGAAACTATATTGGTAGATCAAAAGCATGAATTCATCGATTTTGAAGTTTCCAGATTTAT
Organism: Hedera helix; assembly: GCA_947179155.2. Lineage (NCBI taxonomy): Eukaryota > Viridiplantae > Streptophyta > Magnoliopsida > Apiales > Araliaceae > Hedera > Hedera helix. The sequence continues at coordinate 17,544,572 of OX359274.1, forward strand.
AGTTTACAATTAAACATTTAATCATCTTTTACCTCTCATCTTGCTTGGGGAGTCTCTTCTTTCATATTCTCTTCTACGATTGTAGTAGTCCATTCCTTCTGCTTCTCTTCTTCTTAATTCATAGATGTCTTCAATCATGTCCCTAGGACCGAGATCAAGCATGTTGAATTATTGTTCTCCTAGAATATAGATACCTTGAGACATCCTATTAATTAGCATTGTATCATCACTTGGTGGTCTTATACCAGTATCAATAACTATTTGCCATGGCTCTCTTCGAGAAGTTGATTGGCCTATTAAAGATTAACCTTCTAATAGTAAAGCTTGAATGATAAGTGGAGATGAATGAGATCTTGTCGCAAGCAACCAAAAATAAAATCTTACTTTGAAAAATATTAATGTAGTAGTGAAAGTAAGAGTCGAACCCACAGAGAGTGAATTGTTTTAATAAATCTAATGTTTTCAAAAATATCTAATTAAATGGGGGGGGGGGGGGGTTTGGAATTAATTATTAACTACTTAAAATTCAAACAAACAAATAAAACTGAATAATAAGTAAATATGAGAAAAATCAATTAAAACAAACTTCAATTCCTTAGTTCAGTATCCCCTTCTTTTAATCAACAAATTAATCAAGTTATTATTATCTTTTCCTTCAATTGAAATTAATAATCTTAGATAACCGATAATCGCCAAGCTACCCGAAATCCTCCTTAAATTATAAATCTAATGCAACAATCGCTCACAAAAGACCCTAACTATCATACAACCTGTAACTATCAGTCTAGATTTAATATAACTGTTGCATTAAAAATTAGAGAATTAGATTATTCTAAGCAACAATCTCAACATCGCGGACCATGTAACTTGCCATCTTGATAATCATAATAATATTCAAAAGTTTGTCCACAATCAAATATTATTAACTGCTACTTATGATCAGATAAAATATCGTTTGCTTAATATCAAATCTTAATCTAGCATATGATAAATTATTGATTAATTTAACAGGCCATTATCAAATTAATCAAATAAATATCATCTAATCAATTAAAACAGATCATCAAAATAAATCTCATGCATGAAGGAATATATAATAAAAACTCAATTAAAACATTAATTAAAAATAAGGTTCAACATCCCTTTGGAACTGAAAAATAAAATTAGCCAAACATAATAAAAATAATACCCACTAGTTGAAAAGCTCTCTCTAAGAAATTAGGAGAAAGATCTCCCAAGAACTTATATTCAATAATGAGAGAGCTTGGCCCTCTATTTATAGGCCTCTAACTTGTCCAAACCCTAATAGGATTTACAATTAAAAATAAAGAAAAATTAAAATAATTATTATCCTAACCCTAGTTGAAATCCAATTTGGAATCAAAAGGTAGCAAAAATCCCAAAAAATCTCGTTTTCCAGCATTAATGTGCTTGCCAAACAGCCCCTTACGCGCCTTGACCCGGTCAACCCTCGTTGAAACGCGCTGACAACTGGCTTCTTTCTTTTCCTGTTGATGCGTGTAAGTCACGCGCCTGTAACAAAATTTACATATCCGTGCATTGCGCGGCGTCCGTTTCTGTCAAATCGCCAAAACGGCGTCGTTTCAGTTTGCGCGGCTGATTCTTTTCTTGTGCGCATTGCGCGGACGCGTCTTTTCGGAAATTACCATCCTGCCCCTCCGCGTCTTTTCTTCCTTAATTACGATTTTGCCATCAGCGCTGGTTATTTACCAAAATTGCCATTTAACTTTTGTGGATTTTCCAGATTTGCCTCTAAGCTTTATTTTTCCTACAAAATAAAATATAAAAATAAATAAAAATAATATAAAAATACTAATAATCCTAAAAACACATAATAATAAATAAAACACCTAAAATAAATAAAAACACATAAATAAAAAGAAATATAAAAATACTAGAAAATTACCTAAATTAACATAAATTAACTAAAATCCTATAAAACCTATTAAAACCAAAATAAGCTAAATAATTAAACATTTAAGCACAAAATAAATATAAAAACTAAGTATTAGGGAATAAAAATACCGTATAATTTAATCCTATCAATGAATATCTTTAAAATTCACTTCTTTCACCTTGACCGTAACTTCTCTGTCCTCCCTACTCCCCCTGAGTCGAATATCTCATCGAATTACCTTTATTCTCCCCCTTTTTGTCATCAGTCAAGAGGGAGACTTCTTTGGAGAGTTGTTTAACACCAAGGACAAGCTCATTTAGTTATTGATTAGATGTTGCAACATCTTGTCTATTTTCCTTTAACCTTTTCTTAGCGCCTATCTGTTGCTGATGTTCCATGGCCATGGCATTATTTGTGGTTACGAGGACTGTGCTAGTTTGCAGTATTTGCTTTGTGACCTCCTGGTTGAGCTCAATTTGATGAGAACTTAACTGGAGAATTTTATCATGCAAGAGTTTGATGTTGGCGTCATTTATTTTCTGATATTCCAAGATAGCGTTCTTCTGCTCATTTATTATGTCCAATAAAATTTTATACCTTTCATGAAGACTATCAGCCATTTCTCTAAACATTGTTCACATCTTATTGGTAAATTCTCTGCCCATATTACCTGGGATTCTCTCTACAGCAGTTGCGATCTTGTCTACATGAGTCTTGAGTTCTTTTGTATTGTCCTCAAGATCTTCATTAAAGTCCACAGACAGTAGACCCATCAGATCTGTAATTTAATTTTTTGATGGAATTATAGAAACTCTTTACAGGATTTGATTGAGAAGAGGTTCTGGAGTCATAGTATCAGGAGGAGGACTTTGAAATAAAGACTCAAAAAGCTCATTGCACATGTTCTGAATGTCATAGGAGAGAAATCTCAAAAAATTTTATGAGATGAGCTTTAGATTAAGGAAAGTTGAGTAGCTCCTCACGAAGCTATGAATGCTTTCAACAAAGGCAATAAGGGCATAAAGTAAAGTAAATAAGCACTTTCAGGATCATATATTGTGGTCTGTCTGTTCATATCCAAGGTGATGAAGCATTTAAACAACTCATCTGGACTTATTCTAACAACCTTTATTCGTCCAGCTCCATATCCAATGAATGTATCAACGAATCGTACATTAGGATCCTCTATTCCATCAAGCACAATTCTAGTTACACGACCACTGGTCCATCAAGCACAATTCTAGGTCTGTCTACATGAGGAGGTTCTTTAGGAATAAACATATGCTCCCCCTCAGAGTCTGGATTTTTGCGTTTCACGACCACTGGTTCATTATTTTTGTTGAGATAATCAATAACCCTGGAGATGACTTTGGTAACCTTCAAAGAGTCATTAGAGATAGATTGATCCTCTTTTTTTTTTTTGCTTCTAATTTTTGACCTTGTCTTTTCTGTCTCAGCCATTATCTTTAACCTCCTTCTTAGCTTATTTGGCTTAAGATTTGTATTCTTCCCAGCCACCTGTGCATTTTCTTGAGACTCAAGCTCAGAAGTCTTCTTAGCCATCACTTATTCAACAACTTCTTGCTCCTTTTCAATCTGAAGCTCTTCTACGATTGGATCTTCCACTGTGAACGTTTTTCCAACTTGCTATTTAAGAGCAGAGGTTCTCCTTTGTTTCTTCTTTATTAGAATCAACGATATTGGAGTAGTATCCTCTGGAGATTCTTCTGACACCAATGAAATTATCTCTTGCAATTCTTTTTCTCTCTTCTTTTCAACCTTCTTCTTTCTTGTCAAAAGTCCTTGCTCAGAGACTTGAGGTTTAGAATCTTGAGGAGTGGTAGAATATTCTTAAGACACTTCTTCTTGAATCGAATCTACTTTCCTTTTTCCTTTTTCCTTTTTCCTTGCTTGGCTTCTGAACTTCACTGATTATTCTTTCACTTCCTTATGATATTCTGGATTGATGAATTTCAATTGGATTCTTCTTCCAATTTTCGAACAACTTAGGAATAATCTTCTTATTCACATTTAATGATTCTCCTTTGTCATCTTTTATGAGCTTCTTCATGCTCATCTTTAGAATATAGCTTAGAATACGCCCATAAAACATTTTGAGGGCTAGTTTATTTGTTGTTTTTCTCTTGATAGTGTCCTTTAACCACTTTGCTATCCAACTCAACAAGATAGAGCCAAAATTTATCTCTACTTTACTAACTATAGCAGTCATGATCTTTAGTTAAAGTTCACTGATAGAGTCATGAGTAGAATCCTTGCACAAAATTCATTTCCTAACTATGTTAGCCAAAAATTCATATTAAGAAGGAAACTCCTTTTTCTTCATTTCTTTCAATTGAGGATTTTTTTTTTTATTTTTATAATTCATCATCATCTGTCCTTCTTCAACATCAATGTCATCAAATGAGGTGATACCATTACTTACAAAACCCATATGATTGTTCACCTCCTCTATGGTGATCTTTAGAGCATAACCCTTTACCTTTGTTGTAAGAGTATTATCACCGATAACACCATTAACATAAAACTCTTCAACGAATTTGGTGTAGATTTTGGTGTCGACTTCCAAAATCTCTCTGAATCCAGCTTTCTGAATTAGAGACAGAACATCCTTAAATTTCTTCTCTAAAGTGTCAAACTTCTCGAAACACAGTTGATTTCCAACGATAACTTGATAATTGGCCATTCCTATTAGAAATTAAATCTAAAAAGATCAATAGAATGCTTAAGCTTTCTGGATTTAAACAACAATTAGAAATCTAGGGTTTTTGACGAGAGGTTTTAAAACTGGTGAAATAAGAATGAAATTTCAAAACAACTTTTAAAGTTCTTCCCTTTTATTTATTAGATTATTTTATACAGTTACATTAACTCTGCTATTTTACAGTTGTAACGCAATAACTCACTTCTTCTGGCAGTACAACGTATGCGCCTGATAAAATGTCTATTCAACTTCTATCAATCATATGGTAATTTTTTGGCTTTTTAACCATACGAAATAAAAACTAATCCAAGTAATTAGTGTGATCGCATGGTCTTCTTACGATTTGCTCTCAACTTCATGATCATTACCCTTCTCTATGAATCGTTCTTGTTCCAGTACTGTTAGTGATTTACCAAGTATAGTATTTAAGGATGTAAATTTAGTATGCATAACTCACTAATCAATTTATTGAATCTAGACTCATCCAAGGGTTTTATAAACACATCTGCTAGTTGATTCTCAGTTAGTAGAAAATGTAAAGATATGTTTCCATTTTAAACATGATCTTTTATAAGATTTTAATATGCTTAGTTCTTGAATTCATGACATGTTTATGTGTAATAGATATAACACTTGTATTATCACAGTATATAGGGATAGATTTGAAATCAAACCCATAGTCAGCTAATTGATTCTTCATCCACAAAATTTGAGCACAACAATTACCAGCAGTAATGTACTTAGCTTCTATAGTTGAAGTGGACATAGAATTTTGCTTCTTGCTGAACCAAGGAACAAGTCTATTTTTAATCATTTGACATGTTCCACTAGTATTTTTTCTATCAATCTTAAATCTTGCAAAATCAGTATCTGAGTAACCAATTAGATCAAAGGGAGACTCTTTGGGATACCATAACCCCAAATACAAAGTATCCTTAAGGTATCTAAAAATTCTTTTAACAACAATTAAATGAGATTCTTTAGGATTAGATTGAAATCTAGCACAAATACCAGTGAAAAATACAATATCTGGCCTACTTGCAGTTAAGTATAGGGGAGATCCAATCATACCTCTATATTGAGTACTATTAATACTTCTATCTTGCTCATCTTTGTCAAGTTTGGTAGCTGATGCCATTGCTGTTTTCATGGGAATAGATGATTTCAGTCCATAGTTCTTTAATAAGTCTTTGACATACTTCGCTTGACTTATGAAGATTCCTTTTTCAGTTGTTTGATTTGAAGTCCAAGAAAGAAGTTTAATTCTCCATCATGCTCATCTCAAATTTACTTTGCATTAACTTAGCAAATCTCTCACATAGATTTTCATCAATAGAGTCAGATATGATATCATCTACATAGATTTGAACTAATAAGGTTTTAATTTTTATACTTCTTGATGAATAGAGTTATGTCTACCTTTCCTCTAGTGAATCCATTTTTAATTAAGAACGTAGAGAGTGTTTCATACCATGCTCTGGGTGCTTATTTTAATCCATATAGTGTCTTATCTAATTTATAAACATGATTAGATAGAGTTGAAATGATAAAACCTGAGGGTTGCTCCACAAATACTACTTCTTGAAATTCTCCATTTACGAATGTACTTTTGACATCCATTTGAAATATTTGAACTTCATGTGAGCAACATAGGCTAGGAACATTCTGGTTACTCTTAATCTTGCAAAAGGTGCAAAGGTCTCATCATAGTAAATTCCTTCTTCTTGTGAATACCCTTTAGCAACCAACCTTTCCTTGTTTCTTGTTATGATACTGACTTTATCCATCTTATTTTTGAAAACCCATTTGGTGCCAATCACTGGATGGTTGTCAGGTCTTGGAACTAATCTCCACACTTTATTTCTTTCAAATTGATTTAGCTCTTCTTGCATGGCTTTAATCCAGCTTGAATCTTCCAATGCTTTCTCAATCTTCTTAGGTTCCATTTGAGAAAGAAAATTGAGATAGAGACATTCATTTTGAATGGCTGATCATGCTCTCACTTTGACATTTGGATCACCAATGATTAGATCTTGAGTGTAAACCTCGGCTTATCCTCTTCTTGTAGGAATGTCAGTCTTTGTGCCTTATTGTCTAAGTTCTTCAAGATTAGGTTCTAGATCAATAGTTCCACCAGTTTGTAATATTTACATTTCAAGGGTAGCAGTTTCTACGATTTTCGTGTTAGGAATCACGATCGTTGGGTCTTCCTCTACGATCTCATCATCTGCAATCGTGTGGTTTTCTTGCTGAACGACCACTTCAACGATCTCGTCGATTTTTACAGCTTCAGTTGGTTCTCTTTGATCACTTTCATAAAAAATGACATGGATAGAAATTTCTACTGTTAATGAGTTCTTGTTGAATACTCTATAGGCTTCTCTTTCAATAGAGTATCCAAGAAGGATTCCTTCATCTGCCTTAGGTTAAAACTTTGTCAAATACCACTTGCCATTTTTTAGGATGTATCAAGTGCAACCAAATACATGGAAGTAACTAATATTTGACTTTTTCCCTCTCCACATCTCGTAGGGTGTCTTTTTGTATAATAGATGGATCAATGATCTATTCTATGTGTAATATGCTATGTTGACTACTTCAATCCATAAATACTCAGGAAGATAGGTAGTTGCAAGTAGTGTTCTTCCTACTTCTATCAATATTATGTTTCTTCTTTCAGCTACTCCATTCTGCTGAGGAGTCCTTGGGGCTGAAAAATTGTGTTTAATTACATTCTCTTCATAGAAATTGTTCATCTCTAAATAATCAAATTCACGACCATGGTCACTTCTTATTGATTTGATCTTCTCACCCTTCTCGTTCACGATCATCTTGAAAAGATTTATTAGTTGTGTGCTCGTTTCATCCTTTATCCACAAAACGAATACCCATGTATATCTGGTGTAATCGTCAACCACTACCAGTGTGTATTTCATTCCTCTAAGACTAGCAGTAGGAATTGGTCCAAACAAATCCATATGTAACAATTGTAGATGCTTGTCATTTGAGTTTGCTTCTTTGTTTGGTCTATTTTCCAAGTTGATTGGCTTTGCATGGCCTATTTTTAATGAAGTAGTCTAGTTTAGGCAATCCTTTGGCTAGGTCTTTAGAAATCAGCTTTGACATGTTCTTAAAGTTTAGATTAGACAACCTTCAATTCCATAACCAGTTGAGATCTCTTGAGGCTTTGGCAAAGAAACAAGCTGTAGCTGATGAGTTAAGTTTTCAAAGATTAATCACATAGACATTTTCTTTTCTTTCTCCAATTAGCTTCAAATAGTTGGTATCCAGGTCTCGGACTTGACATTGATTCTTGAGAAATGTGACTTGATGACCCTTATCACATAGTTAACTTATGGTTAGAAGATTGTGCCTTAATCCTTTAACATATGCTACTTTACTAAAAGAGACAATACCATTTTCAATTGATCCATAACCTCTGGTTTTTCCAGAGTTATTATCTCCAAATATTACTAAAGGACCATTTTTGGCTTTGAAGTCAGATAGGAGAGCTTTATTTTCAGTCATATGCCTTAAACATCCACTATTAAGGTACTATATTGATTCATTGGACTCTGGAACCGATAAGAATACTAATTATTTACTTTGGTACCCATACTTGTTTGGGTTCAACTTTATCAGTTTTCTTAGGAACTCAAATTTGTTTGATTATGGGTTGATTATAGAAAAAAAAAAAGCAACAATATATCCATATTCATGACAGGTATAGTATTTAACATATTGCATTTGTGTGTGTGTGTGTGTGTATGGATTTCTTTTCATTTGAAACACACGTGGGTTATATGCTTTTCTTTGTTTAAACCTTGATATGACTCCATACTATTCTACGATTTTGAGATTTCTTATAGCAAGGAACAACTTTACGATTTGGACCTAGTTAGTTCGTATAGTTAGTTTTACTTAACTTTACGATTATTAGAGGTATGATCATAGACTTCGTCCTAATTTGCGATTTTACAAATCCTAAACTAGTATATGATTTATTGTTCTTATGAACAACAATTTGATCTTCATAGAATGAATTACTTATGTTTGTAGGTTCAGTTGTTTATGTGTATTCCACAAACATAATTCCTTTATTGAAAGAAGAAGAATTGTTATCACTAATCTCTAAATTATTTTTCACATTTGGGGATGAAGATGTTTCTCTAAACCCTAGCCTGGATCTATCATAAATAATTCTCTAACTTGTGGTATGGCTGTCCATAGATGAGGTGGATCTATTCTATAGCGAGATTGTCTTTTATAGCTCTTTTATCTTAGAGATCGGAGTAGACCCTCTATGTGCATTTGTGTTAGTTATTTGTCTTAACTGATTATTCTCAGCTTTAAGTTTGGATAGAGAGGCAATGATCAGTAGAGCTACTTCCAACTCAACTTGCACTTTCTCTTTATCCTCTTGAAGCAAAGAGTAGTCCTTTGATTTCAAATGTAATATCATGCAATGCAATTCTTAAATCATTAATATCAACATTAGGGGAGTTGAAATCAAATACCTCATTTATGTTAACTACTTTATGATCAGTGGTTCTGATGGAATCCTCATCTATAGCCATTAAGCACAGATTGGCTACCTGAGGTTCTTCATCATCACTGAATTCAGCACTTCCATTATTCTCAACATTGCTCCATGAACCTTCAGTAATGAATCCTGTACTCTTTTTGGGTTGTTTCTTGTAATATTTGAATTCTTTCTTTAAATATGATTTCTTCTTGTCTTTCTTTAATTCTTCTTTTAGTCGCTTGGTGCATTCTACTATGTAGTGTACTGACTTCTTGCAATTATAGTATAGATTATTTTCCTGATCTCTGCTACTATTCCCTTTATTTGTGAAGTTCCTTCTGGGTCCTCTTCTGTAGTTCTTCCTCATGAACTTCCTCAGTCTTTTTGCTAGAAGAGCAACATCCTTATCATCATTCTCTTCTTCATTTTCATCATCTGAATTAGCTTCAACTTGAGCATTAGATGTAGCTTTAGAGGCCTTAAGAGCAACGCCATTATCCTTTCTTTTTGCTTCAGAAGTTGCTTCTGCTCTTTGGTTTAGCTCAAGCTCATAGGTAAGCAGATTTTCATATAGCTTTTGGACTGTCATTTTATGTAGATTCTTTGACTCTCTGATTGCAATTATTTTTGCATTATATTTACTTGGAAGTGCTCTTATGAACCTTATGTTAAGATCTTTTTTGGGATAGACCTTACAATAAGCTTTTAGGTTGTTGAGGAGTATGTTAAACCTTTCGTAAGTAGCAGTTATATTCTCTCCTGGAACATGAGTAAACATTTCGTATTATTTAGTCAACATGGATTGCTTGTTTTCCCTTACTTCCTTAGTACCTTCATGCATTACCAACAACGCTTCCCATACTTCCTTAACCGTAGTACTGTTTACCACATTTTCAAAAAGCTCATCTTCTAGAGTCATGCACAGCATGTTCTTAGCTTTTTTATCCATTTAGACTAGCCTTTTGTCATTTTCTACCTGTTTAATTTTCTTCTTGACTGCAACTTTGTCAGGATCATCAGATGTTGGATTTAACTTAGTAGGGACGTAGGGACCATTTAAGACAGTATCAAACAACTCATCATCAATTGCGTCCATATATGTCTGCATATGAGCTTTTCAATTAGCAAATTTTTCTCACACAAAAAGTGGTCGCTTATTACCACCTCCAAGCTCAGAACCAGTTTTATGGTGTTCCCCAGATCTACTCAAGCGGTTAAACAATAAATAAGCAAGAGAACATGCTTTGATACCACTTGTAGTTTCCCAGAGGCACATAAAAAATCTAAAAGGGGGAGGGGGTTGAATAGATCTTTTCTAAACTTTGATTTTCTTTGCTGTTAAATTATACATAGTTAAATAATATTAATTATGCACAAGAGAATATACATTTAAAGATCCCCTTTAGAAAAGATTTAGCAAATATGGTTCTGAGATTTGAAAAGTAAAAATAAGTTCACACACAAACATATTAAGTATAGGACAAAAAGTAAATGCAGCAAATGAACAATAGAGACAAGAAAGTTTAAATGGTTTGGAGACGAAATAACTCCTACTCCACTATTCTACTCTACGAGTAGGAAATCCACTAAGGATTAGATCATAAAGATCAATTTCAACTAAACTACTAAGGTTCCTTCGAGTCACTTAATCTAGGTATACAAGGACACTTAGTCTAGATCACTTAGATTGCTTCAAGTCAATAAGACTTAGAACAATGTCACTAAGACAAGATACAAATGATTGTTTGTTCTAAGTTGCTGCTAAGTTTGCAATATGATCTTCTTCTTGAGTACTTAGCATCTTAAATGAGTTGTTAAACTTTTCGTAGAGTAGCCTTCAGAATTTTTGCAGAATTTTGACCTTTTTGATCAGTGTCTCTATCTTTTCCCTTTTTTTTTTTTTTTTTTGGATTCTGCTCTTCTTTATATATATTTCTTAAAATATTCCCGTTGCAATATAATCGTTGCTCATTAAATGCTTATTGAAGATCTCTGCTTTTGCCCTATTTTGGTGTTAGGTAAGAAAGATTTCAGCCATGTCAGTGTATCAGAGATCCAAATAAGGTAACTAGTTGATTGACTTTTCAACATTAAATTAGCCAGTAGATAGGGCATACTTTAATTTTCTAATTTCACTTTAACTTTCATAAATTTCATTGGGCTCTTCAATCTGTGGTATGTCTTTTGTCAATGGTCTGAGAGCTTTTACTCAACGAAATGAATTGAAGCTTTCTATATGATCTTGACTTTACTATGCGAACTGGGTTTACATTACGATTATAATGTTATAATACAATCTGAAGCTTGCAATACGATTCAGCTTCTACTATGAGAACTTATTCTTGTAATACGATTCAGAGTTGCAATACGACCTGACTTTCAATACGATATAATTTCTGTAATAAAATCTTTTGGATGTTATATGAACTTGCCTTATACTACGATCTGACTCTGTAATGTGATCTCCAAAATTCTTATATAATATATAATAATTTTTCACATAAGATCAACCTAACAAGTTTAATCTTTTCTAAACTAAGTTCTTGTATAATATGAATCAAGTAAGGACTTTACAAAATTTATTCTAACAAATATACATTTATCAATCATCATTAACTTAAATAACCATATCATCATCAAATACATTAACTAAATAGTCTATTAGCGCAGACCATTCTCTAAAGCACTATCGTACTCAATCTGACCTATATAGATCACCAAATCTCTGCTCATAGTGTGGTGAGTCTGCCCTACCTCTACTGGACAGTGATGTATACCGTCCATCCACTACCCAAATGCGGAGCTGAAAGCGTAACTCATCCCGTTAATCCTCATTTTAGCTCTCACCTCCTCCTCAAGATCTCTAACTCTATCACGACCATCCTCCCACATCTCCTCAACCTGAATCCTATCAGCTACCTCCCTCTCCAATTAATTTCTAGTGGCCACCTTTTCGGCCTAAAGACTCTGCACCTGTAGCTTTAACTACTCTAAGTTCCCCATCAGCTCAATATTCTGGGCCAATAAGTAATGTAACACGGTCCCCAACTGAATAGTGGCTTCTTGGCGTCCATGAACCTCGGTCTCTAGCTCCTAGATCATCTTTTGATGCTCTTGGGCCTCATGTTCTAACTCCTAAATCCTATGCCCTTGCTTTATAATGCGATATGCATACTCTCCCCACAAATCATCCTCAAAAGTGTGGAATACTAGAGTCCGTCCCTCGGACTCCTCAACTGGCCCAAACTCCTCAGCAGGATCCTCCTCCAGATCTGACTCTTCCTTTGGCTCTGACTCTACGGCTTTAATGGGCTCCACTATAGGAAGTGACTCAGGATCTATGTAGATCTCCCTAGGCTCATCCTCCTTGGTGTGATTCGGCTTTCCCAACTTTGGCATCCTACAACCACAAACACAAAACAAACAAACTCTATCAGTATCTCAAAATAAAATATAAATTCATTGTATTGAATAAAAATATATTTCATGACACTACTGACTCTCTATAACAAGTCTAGTAACGGTAAACTCTTATCATTGTTGTTGTCCTATTTACGCTTATTGTTGCTGTTTCCACTACTGTTACTATTCTTATTTCCCCATTTGCTTCTCTTTTTGTTCCTCTCTTGGATAACGTCTCGTTTCCTCCTTCAACTATGATTGACTTCTCCAGTAGAGTTGAGAATGAATCAATCTGTAGCACCGCCACCTTGTTAAATATCCATGGTTTTAAACAATTCTCAAATATTTTGGCCTTGCTTGCGCTCCTCCATATCCACCTATTTTGGAGCGAACCTGGCCAACTCATTAAATTTTGCCGCATACTTGGGTAATGACATATTCTCTTGCTTAAGTTCTATAAATCTAACCTCCATTCTACTCTTCATACTTTTTGGAAAGTAGTTCTCATTAAATATCTCCTTAAACCTTACCCATGACACCAAACCTTCTCTAGCCTTATTCTGATTGGTTTCCCACAAGAAATTGGCCTCTCCCTGCATCATGTAGGTAGCAAAAATAGTCCTTTATCCATGATTGGGCTTTGATTGGGTCTGTCATTCCCCTAAACTTCGACGGTTCAACAACTTTGAAGCCTTAGAAATTGGCCAACTGATTCGGTGGTGGTGGCGAAATTCCTACCACTGTATGTCGATTCTACATTGCCTCTGCTAGCATATCGACAAATTTTTGCGTTGGGTCTACATTGTGTCCTCCTTCGTCGTTATTAACTGACTTTTCTACTCCTTGGTTTATTGGTGGTTGTCTACGTGGCGCCATTGTCTGATTAAAAAGAAAAGAAAACTTGTAAGTTATTATTAATACTAAATCTTATCCTTTTGTCTTTTAAACTTTAACTATTACATGTAAAGATTTAACCAATCAAAACACATAATCATAAAACATAACTACATTTATATTCATATGCTAATAGCAGCTTACATCACAAGCATACTGATATACATGCCTTTATCCCTGAGGCTACAAAAGATGGGATCTAATCATAAACATATCCCACAAACTTCCTAGAGTTGGGATTTACAACATACTAACCCTCTGTCAAAACAAAAATTGGGTTCTACTGCATCCATATACACACAACATCAAAACATAACTACTACTAATGACTGCACATCCCCCAACGAACGACATCATCATACTCCTCATCCCCTATGGCCATCACCAAGATCCTACTTATAGCGTGCATGGAATGGCCTTCCTCAGCTGGGTAATAGTGCATCCTGCTCTGAAATCTGTCGAATGAAGAGAGATAGACATAACTTATCCTATCGATCTTCACCCTCTTCTCGCGGACCTCTTCCTCTAACTCTAACATCTGCCCATGTGCAGCATCTCTCTAAATCTCTATCTCGATCCTCTCCTCTATTTCCTCCTGCCAGTGGGCCTTAATGGCCTATTTTTTTGCCTGTACTTACTGAACCTTTAGCTCAGCCTCTGCTAATCTAGTCTCAGTCTCTGCTAATTTAGCTTGTAGCTCGGTACCCTGATCAACCATCTGATGGGTTAATAACCCAACGTTCTCCACACAGTCCTTATACCCCTGTACCTGCTCCTCCAGATCTGCTATATGTTCCTTCAACTCTGTGTTCTTGCCAGAGAACTGATAAGCTGCTACCTTGTACTGATCCTCTAAATGCTGGTGGTTCAGGTTCTCCTCCTCTAACTGCTTAACTCTTTCCTTCAGCTCATCGTTCCTTGTAGTCAGCTCCTCGATGATGTCACTGGTAGTAGTACCCATGCCATCAATATACTCGTCTGACTCATCCTTCTCTTCCTCTGACTCAGCCTCATCCTCACTGTAGGGCCTCATTACCCCACCTTTGATTGGCTCCTCTCTATCCCATATCTCTGGATTGGACTCTGGATCCTCTATCGGTTCACCCACCAGGAGTTGTGCAGTATCTATATGGATATCAACGAAATCCTCCTCAACTGTGTGACTAGTTTGTCCAATCTCAGGCATCCTGCAATCATACAAACAAAACGACATCAGTATTATAATATCCAAGGAATTGTAAATGTTTATATTAATGGAATTAATTAATTATTTGGAACATTACTAGTGTGCTCATACATTTATGTATGTACTAATGATTCAACATGTGATAAATAATCAAGAAAGTGATGATGGTGATGAACTTAATTAATTTAAGTTTATGTAATATGCCTTGTGTGGCATAATTGGTAATATGGACTAATTAATCAATTTATTAAATTAATGGTAGATTGATTAAATAATTAAATGGGCTAGTAAGATCTAATATTTGAGTTTATTATGGACATTAGAAAGGTCATTTGGTATGGTCCAATGGGTTAGAAATTAAAGTCCAAAATGATTAAGGTTAATTATTTTATTGAGCCCAATAGAATTAAATGTGCATAGCCCAAACTAAATTCAATTTATAGTCCAATAATAATTGGATTGGGTTAACCCAAGGTGATATGTTTAGTGTTGATGTGTGGGTGTGTGTGTTTATAAATATGTATATATAAGTATATATATATATATATATATATATATATATATATATATATATATATATATATATATATATATGTATGCATGCTTTAGAAAAAAATAAAATTATATATATATATAAGTCTTGTTCGAACACCCCCTCCCTATTAGCCTAAATGCTTATTTTGTGATCTCCTTGAGCCATGAGAAAAGCTATCATGAAGGGAAGCATGGATTATTGCTTAAAAGATGGAAATTTGGTACTCCTTTTCACCAAACAAGTTTTTACCTTTGGATAATGCCCAATTAGCTTGGATAAATACATGTATTCTATACATGTATATGGAGGGTATGTATACATGGAACTCTCCTATAAATAGGAGTTCTCAATCCATAGATCAAAGTTTACTTGAAATTGGTTAAGTGTTGGCCTAGAGAGAAATTAAGAGAAAAATAGAAAATCTAGAGAACTCTTGCACTTTGGTGGTTCAAGTGAGAGCTCAAAGAAAGGAAAATGTGGATAGCTACATAAGGTTCATTGCTAGGAGAAGGAAAGCTACTAGAAGGTATAAATAATTTATAACCCTAAATATTCTCCTTAGTAGCATATTGTAGCTAGTTATGTAAAAAAAATATAAATTATGCTTAGTTGTGTGAGCATGTTGTGTGTGGGAGTCATGGCAGATTCTGAAGACATAAGGAAGGGTTTATGAAGGAGAATATATGATTGATATGTGTTCTATGTCAAGATAATCAAGGATAATGCACATAAGCATGAAAACCCTAAGCGTCATAGTGAAAATATGTGATTTGGGTAAAAACGGAATAAAATGTGTAACTTATTTGCATGATCTAAAAATTGTATGTTGTAGTTCTATGAAATATGAAGAGATTCCAAGCGGAACGAACAAAAACGGAGTTAAAATGAATTTATGGTGAATTTTCTTGTGAAGGATGTCAAAATGAAACTTTAGTTTGAAAAATCAATAATTTTGGTAATATAAATATTTTTAAAAATAATAAAAAAACTAGAATGTTGAAGAGTTATGAGTCTATGAATTATCAAAACTGATTTGAGCTCATTTGAATTTAAAATGAGCAAGATATGAAGGATTGAATCAAAAAAGGTAGAAAACAAAAAAAATTAGAAAAAAATCATTTTTGGCATTCTGTTCAGCGGCGCTGCAGTGCCGCTCAAAGTCTTCCGTTTACCCGGGCGGTCAAACCGGGTTAGGTTGACCAATCTGACCCGACGCGGTTGAGAAATTTTTTTTTTTAATATAATAATAAATAAATAATAATAAACAAATAAAATAATTTTATTTGTAAGTTAATATTAAATGAATAAAATAATAATTTTATATTATTAAACAAATAAAATAATACTTTAAAATTATTTTATTTGTGAGTTGATTAAATAATATTAAACAAATAAAATACTACCTTAAAATTATTTTATTTGTGAGTTGATTAAATAATATTAAACAAATAAAATAATACTTTTAAGTTAACATTAAACAAATAAAATAATAACTAAAAATCATTTTATTTGTGAGTTAATAATAAAGATTATTTACATAATTAAAATAGTATTAAAGGACTATTTTAATTGTGAATTCATAATACATAAGCAATTAAAATAATATTATGAGTTATTTTAATTGTGAATTAATAAGAGTAAACAATTAAAATAATATCAAGAATTATTTTAATTGTAAATCTATAAAGCATATGTAATTAAATATTGTTAACAATTATTTTGATTGTAAATTATTAAAGGATGAACAATTAAAATAATATTATGAATTATTTTAATTGTGTACTAATGAAGCATAATTAAATTAAAATAAGAGTAAAGGTTACTCTAATTAGAAAATCGAACAAATAAAATGATAACTTAAATTATTTTATTTGTGGATTAATAAAGGATATTCAGAGCATATAATAATAAGTCATAAACAAATAAAATGAGATTATTTTGTTGTGAATCATTGAGAGATGATAAAGAGTAATGAACAAATAGAATAATACGAAGTGTTATTTTATTTGTAATAATTAATGAATGAATTAAATAAGGAATGTGAGAGAGAATAAGGCACAAATATGTAATTTTATTTGTTATTATAATTTGAGAGTCCACGTTATATAGAACTTGTAAAATTATTATGTGAAGGTTAATAGAGTTTAACCATTAGACGAATATGTTGAACATAGGCTGTTCAAAGGATAAGGAATTTCAGTCTGATAGAGTCGATGATCCAGGTAAGTACTTTAACTTGTACTTTTATCAATTCATACAAGTAGATTTAATTGATGGATTAATTCATGTTTATCTATATTGCGAAGATTAAATTATTATCTCTGAAACTTGATTTAATATCATTATTATATCCTTGAACGATTATTCGAACCCTAGTTGCGAACATTGAAGGTATCAATTGTTTCTAATGGTGTTGAAAAGTATGTCTAGCCATTTGTATCGGCTAGACCAATGATAAGATCGATTGTTAATCAATCATATTTTCTTAAGAAAGCTATCCAAACCAATTGCGTTGGTGATAACTCTTATAATATGCTGAGATAAACAGCTACCTTACGTCGAGGAACCGACACGCGCGCGAATAGCATGTCTGAGTGTTATGCATAACATAAGGTACTTTAGGCTGATCACCTATTGTACTTGTTTATTATTATGAATTTTCAGTGAATACTGTTAATTCAAGCATAGGTTCATGGTCCATAGTGATCTCTTAGTACAATATCTTTATTTGTCTGGAAATGTTGAAATTCTTGATTTCGTATATATTCTTCAGTCCATAGTGACTTTTCAGTAATCTAAATGATTAGAATTAGAACTTTTGACACTTCATTGTTCACAATTCATTTATTCAATTCCTGAGCTTTTATTTATTGTTATATACCTTGATGTATGAATCTCTGTACATAAATGCTTACTACTATTTTTTGTATACTTGCTGAGCAAACTTGTTGCTCACCCTTGCTTCTCTTAAACGTTATAGTTAAGTCTGAGCAAGGAACTGGTTCAGAAAAGGATAAAGGCAAAGGCAAAGTTGCTAAGTAGCCTTATCTAGACGTTGTAGCCAATTTTATTTGGTATTGTGTTAAGACTTACGTTTGTACTGGATATTTTAAGTGATGTATGAACTAGTAACGGTTGCGAGACTTGGGACGCCAATACTTATGTTATCTCAACGTAAAAATTTCTTATTATTCCGCATTTAGATGATATTAGTTTGTTGTATGAGTTGGATCGTAAAGCACCATATTCGAGGTACATGTATCTAAATTTGAGGGCGTTACAAGTATCGCAATAAAATATATTCATTGATAAAATGAAAGTATATTTAATTGTGTTACTTCTTAAGTCGATGAATTTTCTCAATTTATCCCTTATAATCCTAAATGAGTTGACTCTTCTAAGGTTATATCATAAAGTTTCGCAACCTAAAGTTCTATAACCTGCAGCTCTGATACTAACCTCAGACACCCCTAAATTTAGGTTCTATAATCTCGTGTTTAATGCTTACAATCTAAAATATAATAACAACTAAATACACAGTCTTGATTTAAACTTCGAGGAATAATACATAAATGTTCCTTACAAAAAGGACTACAATCCCAAGGTTTTCTAACCTTAACATAAACAGTACATATCATAAGGGATTACAAAAGATTTACAAAGTGTAATTACATAATATACAATTAATCTATCTAACATGCATTAATCTAATCTAAGTTTTGACTTTTTCTTTGCCTTTGTCCTTCTTGGAGCATTCGGGCTTAGCTGAAAAATGGTTCATGATATAGCAAGAGTGGGCAACTAGTTTGCCCAGCAAGTTTAAGAACAATAAATATAAGATTGGATATATATCATGAGTGAGTGAGAATAAATTTAGAGTTTTCAACAATATACAACAATTGTGAAAGAACAAGAATAAAATTTCAATGAAAAGAAATAATTTAGTCTTTACTGTTGAGTAGCCTCGAAGGACCATGAACTAATACATAAGGTAAATCAAATATGTATCTGACCCTTTTATTATTTTGGTATTCAAGGGGATCAGCCTCTTCAACCCATATGTATATGCATAACATTCAGACATCTTGCGCAAATGACGGTTTCTCGAAATATAATCCCCTTATTTAGGGTTGTTCGTTCTCAGTCTTACTATAAGAATCAGCACCAACCAATGGTTTGGATAAGCTTTTAAAAGTATTTAAGTTATTGAATTTATACATGCAGTGTCTAGCCGAAACAATTAGCTTAGACATTCCTAAACAGTTTATAAATCAAAGAACTATAAAGTTTCAAATGCACTATTTGCGAATTCATAAATAATATAGATGAGGATTAATTTTCAATAATTAAACCACTTAAACTCTTGTAAGAATAAATACAAGTTTAGGTATAGAAAACTTGCTCAATATAAATTTGAGTAAGGTTGGGGAACTTGCATCGATTGTTGCTTACAGCTAACTAATACAACTTAATATCATTTGAATAGACCTAACAATAAATCAAGTTGATCTTTCAATTAGTATCATATCTAGGTTCATATAATAATCTTTGTACATCTTAATTTGCTAACGCTTAAACCCATAATTAAATAATTAAGGGTATATTAAACACTTAGGAAATATTATCATTATTTGATAATATTTTAATCACATAAAACCTATATTAATCATTTAATATAGTTTAAGCTTCTATCTAATATTATTGACCATTTAATAATATAAAGAAGTCGGTTGAGCCGTGTGCAGGCCGATTCAATTTATATAAAAAAAGACGGCACAATGCCGTTTCGGCAAGGCGGTGGTGTTACTGTGAGGATCCAAATTTCCAAGATTTTGTTAATAATATTAAATGACAATTTAATTGATAAAATTATCAAAGTTGTTTAAATTATTTATGATATAAGTGATTTAAAGTGTGTGAAAGAATTTAATTGGTAAATTAAATATGTACCAAAATGGTGATGAATTGTGTGGATTTAAAATAATTGGAAAGTAAATAAATTGTTTAAAAACAATTATGAAGAATAAGAGAAATTTCTTGTAAAGGCACAATAAAATTATTATGGAAATACAAAAATTATATTTAAATAGTTTTATGTGGTAATGTGAAATATATGAATTAGATATGTATATATATATATTTGTGTGTGTGTGTATATATATATATATATATATATATATATATATATATATATATATATATATATATATATAAATGTATATATATATAAATGTATATGTTTAAGTGATAATTATAAATGTTATTAATGATGGAAATTAAGGGATTAATAATTAAATTAATCCAATTTTAAATGAAAAGCGAATGAGAAAGTTAATAAAATTGTAATTATTGATTTTAGATTTAATCAAGAATTTTGGAGGTAATTTAGAAATTAATTGAGAAGGAAATTAATTATATAAATTATATAATAATTTATATAAGGAAATTAAAGTGAAATATGAGGAAAATAGTAATTATATAAATTATATAGGAATAATTATATAATTTATATAAGAAGATTTAATTGAATAAGGAGGGAAGAAAGATTTTATAAATTGTATTTTGTATAAAATATTTATTTTAATTCACCAAAATTCATAACATGATTTATAAATAATATTTAAACCTCTTTTAGGTACTTTACTTGACAAATTTTGTACACGTATAATGACATGCATGTAATCCTATGAGGTAATTTATACCTCCAAATATCATAAAATAATTCATATAACATATAAAAATTATTTTTCATAATTTTTCACTTCGTTATTTGGACAACATGTTACATTAATATGTTCACATTTCTGAAATATTATTCTTCATAAAAGTCATAATAATTTCATTATACATAAACATAATTTTTAATAACTTAAAACATTCATTTTTCTAATTTATTTTCATTTTTGATTTTTACCCAACCAACTTATAAGTCGGTGGCATGATAAGTCGGTGGAGTAAATTTTTTATTCCAACATGATTAAGTTGCTTGTGGGTTATAAAAAGGAGAGAAAAAGCAAGCAAAAGAAGGGAAGGAAAAACAAGCAATAAAAGCAAAATATTTTCTTTTTCTCACCTTCACCATCACCATCACCACCACCAACCGAGACCACCACTACCGATAGGGAGGAGAAAGTTTGGGTGCTATCAAGTGGAAGAAAAAGCTTCAAGGATGAAGGTCATAAGTTTTACAAGGTAGAAAAATTATTGCATTTGATTTATTTAATATTTATGGTGTTAAAATAATTTTGTAAAAAATTAAAAAATAATTAGAATAATTATTTTAAATAATTTTTAGATATATATTTATGAATTATGTGATTTTTAGATGTATTATGTTGAGAATTTGTGAACAAAAATGGTGTTTTGTTTTCTTTTTGGGTTACTGTTGAAGGAAGCTGAAGAAGAAAAAAAAAAATGGCCGCCCGCGCATTGCGCGGCGGCCAATTTTTTTTCAGACGCTCGCGTAAAAACAACGGCGTATTGGGGGGAAGGGGCCGCGCCATGCGCGGCTAAGATTTCGGAACCGACCCAGTCAAACGACATCGTTTGATTGGCGAGGGGGACGCCGCGCGCAATGCGCGGCGGTCGGCCACGCGGTGAAATGACGGTTTTACCCCTGGCCTTTTCAACTATTACCGAGCGTGTCCCTAGAGCGCGGTAATTACTAAAATGCCCTGAGGAAGTGATTTTAATGAAATAAATGTTTAAAAATTGTTTTAAAATTATAGAAAATTATAGAAAAATACTAAAAATATAAAAACGATGTTTGGGCATTAAATTTAATATTTTTGTAAAAATATTAAATATTGGGGATTAATATTTAAATGTTTAAATATTAATCCAATAAGGTTAAAGTTTAGAAAAATGAATAAATAAATTTTTCGGACAACCAAATATGTTAAATTTCATCCGATGAACCGGGTTGTCCGTAGTGAAGGCATTGGTTATTAAGATAAATTAATTTATTAAGGAACGAGGTTAATATAATTAACCATATTATTAAATAATTGGGCAGAAATGGTATTAATTAATTAAATTAATATCATAAGAGGATATATGATTATCATTTGATTATCTTATGGTCATAGGTTGTTCGAGAAAGGATTTTGAGCTATCAATTAAATAATTGAACAAGTCAGGCAAGTTCTTCAGTCCTTAAATGTTAAATGTTAAATGTTATGATATGTAATTCTTGTTTTAAGTGTATACAAATTATGTGTTATGTGATACGTGATTAATGTGGCAATTATATGCACTCTGTGAAATGATATGAACATATTTGAGATATCATACCTGATTAGAAGCACAACACGTGATGTATGATACACACCAAACATAATAAGGTATGTGTTATGTGAAGCATAAACTGTTGAACTTGTTGATCCGTTGTGCTCATTACTTGCTTAATATATATTTTTGCAGGAAAGAAATAAATTTCAAGAATATCGGATTATGTTAGAGATGAATTGCCTAGAAGGTAGAAAATGTGACTGTTATTATATTTTTAATATTATAAATCAATGTGAATAAATTTGCCAAGTTACTTTGTTATGCTATATGTACACATAGGTTAGATCTAAATATGATGAGTATAATTTAAGCTATGAACTGTAATTATTCAACATGAATTTTATGATAGAGACTATTATATATTTGATGATGAATCATGAAACAAAGAATATTGAATGGATATAAACAACATTGAATTTGAAAGTTGAGCTTTATTAAGCTTCACGATAATGATGATAGAAAGAAAAAGTAAAGGTTGCGATCCAGGGACTAGACGCAAAATGTAAAGATTTTTAATATCCCAATATGTTAATACAATGATTGAATTAAGAAAAAAAAATATATCGAAAAATTGGTAATTGTTGATTTTAAAATCAATTAATGGATTAAATAGGTGGATTAAAGATTGATTAACGGACCGAAATTTGGACGTAAGGAAAATAATGTTTAATAAATATGAAATTTAAGGTAATAAAGGGTCGAATTTCGGGGTCGTTACAGTTACAGACACACCATGCGCACATTCTGATTGGCTGGATCAGGCGGAGCAAGAGCAGTCTGGATTTTTGGATTTGGGCTGAACCAGGGCGATAACTGGTCAAATAAAGAGACAGGCTTGTGTTTGGATGCACGGAACTGGTCAAAAATGTATTATTCGAATTTATTGTTTAAATTTGATTCCAACTTGGTTTTTTATTCTAAATTTGGTTTAGATTATTAATGTACTCCTAATTTGACCAATATGCTAAGGATTAATTGTGACGCCCTCAAATCACTATACTTACTATAGCTAACTTGGCGCTCACTATAAATGTTAAATCATTAGGTTTATGGATGATTTCCTTTATTCATAAACAAAGTTCTCATCTTAATCCCCAAAGATCTTTCATTATTTTATATCAAGCCCTTGTAATCGATACAAGAGACTTAATACCCAATAACGACATTTTATCCTTAAGATTTAGATATTCTATAACTTTACATGTTCCAATATCCACGACATTAAATCATTAGGACGGCTCTTGGGAACAGAGAATCTCGCGGTGAATGTTTGTATCTTCACCCGTGATAAATGTTTACATCTTTATCCGTGACAAATGGTTGTATCTTTGTCCGGTGCAAAATTCTCTTTCCGTACAGAACATTACCCAACTAGTTAAAACCCTCACTCGAAACATATTTGGTTATAGTGATATCTCTTCATATAAATAATCCTATTTATCTAACATTCAGAACAGTAATAACGAGTTATACCTGGGTCCGAGGAACCTTAACGATGGATTTGACCAGTCAACATCTCTTAGTCCTGTCTCGGATGTACAACACTCACAAGTTATTTATCGATCCTCATCCAGATAAATAGATCATTATCAATACTATGTTAAGTTTTAACAATTCTAAGTTTAATCAAAGTAAAGACGTAACAAGAATATGTGATGAAACTTGATACATATTAATATAGAGTTGGTTACACGGTTTGCTTGTTCATATTACATAAGTCATCAAGACTTTAAAACAAAAAGACAAGCAATTTAATAAAGCATGTAAATTAATCTATGCATTTCTTCTTTCCTTTCTTCTTCTTAGAACTGGAACTTTCGAGTATGTTTGCAATTTAGGTTTATTTGCAAGGGTGAGCATACAAAAGCTCAGCAAGTCTAACACATAGCATATAAGTGAACTCACACTGATATGAATTTTAAAGATTCATGGTACAACAATTGATATTACAAATTTTTAACATAGTAAGACTGAGTGGTGGTTAGACCTAGAATTGTTCTTTGTCTTTCGACTTAGAACCATTTACAGTGGATATAGAAAGAGGATCAACCTAACGACATCCTATGTTATGCATAACATACACTACATTGGACTAATCATGAACAGTGGTACATATTCGTTCATCTCAGTTTACTTCACATGTCAGGATCGCCCCAAGACAACTTGGTTTGATAAAATAAAGCATGATTCGAAAAATATCGCGAATAAGCATTTCATTTGTCAAGTTATGCCGAAACAAGAAGCAATAACTCACATATCAAAGATTTATAACACGTTGCTTCTACAAAATGTATAAATCACATCAAGAGAAAGTAAACAAATGTTAAGGATAGAAAACTTGTTTTGAAGCAATTTAGGGTTTTCCCGGTAAAGCGTTAAATGCCTACATAATTGTTTACGCATACTCGAATGTTAGTTTATCGAATTTTACTTCTTAATAAATGTTTTTATAACTTGTTTAGACTATTTCCATAGGTGGTTTTAGTTGGAAAATTCTCAAACTCAAAAACTCATTTTTAAGTGACTTTATAAAAAGTGGACAGCAACATTGGCTGTCAGACCCGGCTTAGTTCAACGGCCATAACTGTTTCTTTTTAAAACATTTTTGAGTCGTTCAAAATTTTATGCGTTCGTAACTTCCGTCTCTACAATTTATGTTTAGACCAAAGTTTGAAATTCCTTACTGATTTACACAGTTTTTTTACAAAAAAGGGACTGCCAGAAACTGTTTCAAAACGTCTTTGATTGAATTGATAAAACATGATACCTTAAGCTTTAATTTGCTAAGATAACATGTTCTAACAATCAATAACACTTTATAACATAAAATAAGAAAATCATAAACCTTCATATATAGAGATTTATGACTTTTGCTCAAGAACACACGAAGAACACGAAGAACGGAAAAACCGTACATGGTAACGACTATGTTCTTGAGCTTTTGGTTTTCGTACTTGAAATAATTTGAGTATTATAACTGCTTACATAAGTGATTATGACACTTTATAATTGACAAAATTTGGTCATTATAACGGCTTGCATAATTGATTAAAACAATTTATAAAAATGTTCAAGAACATACGAAAATGCGGAGAACGGATAAACCGTACATGACCACTACGTATGTTCATTGAGCTTTAAACTACGAATTGAAATTTGACATAACAATGAATTGCTAAAGTCATAAGGAACACGGAGAACGAAAAATTGTACATGGCTACGACTTATGTTCTTGAGCTTGTCAATAAAAGAAAATTGAAGATTATAACTACTATAAAATGAAGAAAATCTCAAGAACACGTGAAGAACACGGAGAACGACAATCGTACATGGCTACGACTCGCGTTCTTGAGTTTTATCGACTATAAATTGAAAGAAAAATTAAACGTAACAACGACTAAGGATCGTACATTTTGTGATTGCAAGCTTTAACTATTTCTTTGCAATTTCCAATACTTGAAATATAACTATGAATAATAGATATAGAGAGTGATTTTGCTTTGAAAATGGATGATGCAACAAGTGCACAATGCTTGCTATTTATAGGCCATGCAAAGCTAGGGTATTATGGTCATTAAGACAAACTTCGAAGCTAAGCTAAGCTAAGATTCATCACCCATTTCCACTTGTTATTGCCGCCAATGTAGCTCCATTTAAATCCATTAAATGTTTGCAATGATCAAGCTTTTATGACATCACAAAGCCACACATGCTAGCCTCCCATTGGTCCACACTTAGCCTACCAAATGACTAGTGTTAGGGCTTGTTTGGTTGGTCATTTAACCCATTATTTGAGGGGTAGCCATGGTCATTTACCAAGCTTGGTCAAGGGTAGGTTAATCCTTTTTAAGCTAGTTAACTTTCCTAGCTACTATTGTTGACTTTCATTATTCATCGGTTGACTTTCCGTATTTATACCGTATAATTTTCGTATTATACTCGTACAATTCTTGTATTTTTTTCGTATTCTATCCGTATACTTTTCGTATTTATACGCGTATTTATGAATAGTACTTTTTAGGGTTTAGGGTTTGAACCTTAGGTTTCTAAAATTAGGGTTTAGGTTTTCTCCAAACCCTAGTTTTAGGTTTTCAAAAATTTTACTTTTATTTTTCTAATAATTGTTTAAGTTGGATTCTTGAAACGAAAACACAAAAATAAACACACATGAAAATTCCATAACACATATTAGACGTAATATAATATTTATTTATGCCTATAAATTCGGATTACAACTATCTCAGAAGTTCGAAATATTACATTAATGGGTCAGTTTATGTTCACAAGCTGAGTCTGAACCCTCATGCAAAGTTAGTTAAACAAAAACATCGAAGTATTTCTCCAGAAAGACAGAAAGCGATCGATGATGAAGTTGCTAAACTGATAGAAGCGGGGTTCATCTTCAAGATAGACTACCCGGAGTGGTTAGTTAATGTGATCCTTGTTAAGAAGCATAAAGGGAAGTGAAGGATGTGCGTGGACTACACTAATCTAAAAAAAAGCTTGTCTAAAGGATTGTTACCCACTTCCTAGCATCGATCAGTTAATTGACTCCACCTCTGGCCATGTCATATTATGTTTCCTTGACGCTTTTTTGTGCTATAACCAAATTAAAATGTGGGTCGAAGACAGCGTTTATTACACATCGGGCCATATATGGATATTCGGTAATGTCTATCGAGTTGATTAACGTCAGGCTAACTTATCAGCGTATGATGAACAAGGTATTTAAGGAGTAGATAGGGTGGAACATGGAGGTCTACGTGGATGAAATGATAGTTAGAAGTATGAAAACTGTAGATCATTTGATTAACCTTGAAGAACGGTTTTAGAACATTCAGTGGTATAACATAAGGCTGAATTCAACCAAGTGCACCTTTAGTCTCGAATCAGAAAAATTCTTGGGGTATATGGTTAGCTGAAGAGGGATCGAAGCCAATCCTGAGAATATATTGGCAATAATAATTAACATGCAACCTCCAAGGACTTTTAAAGAGGTGCAAAGGTTGACTGGAAGGCTAGCGGCTCTTCGGCGATTTATGTCTTAATTTGTAGAGAAATGTTTGTTGTTTTTCAACACTTTGAAAGGAGTTCAGAATCAAAAAACTTTCCAATGGACCGAATAGTGTTAATAAATTAGCCTTTGAACAAATTAAAAGGTACATATCCTCTCCTCCAATTTTAAGTAAATCTTTATCTGAAGAGGATTTGTACATTTATTTATCAGTTCTCCACTGGCTGTCTGAGCAGTTCTAGTTAGAGAGGATTCAGATGGACAGAAGTCGATCTATTATGTAAGTCATATGCTTCAGGATGTCGAAACCCGATATTCAAACATGAAAAATTTTGCACATGCCCTAGTAACATCTAGTAAACTGCTTCGGTAGTACTTTCAAGGGAGAACAATTATTATTCTGACTGATCAGCCCCTCGAGAGGGTCCTTTATCAACTTGATTTATTTGGACAGGTGGCAATGTGGGCAGTGGAACTAAGGCGATGTTTGTTTTAATCTTAATAAAGCTGAATGACTCAGAATTTGAATGAAAAAGTAATTCAAATAGTTTGGTTATTATTTTTAAAAGTTTGAATGGTCTAATTTTATCTGACCGAATAAGCTAGGATTTTTATGCTTAATTGGTAAGCAACTTGTCTGAATGAAATTTTACACGTCAGCCCTTTTTAGCACTGCGTTCTTCTCTCTTTACTCTCTTCTTCCTACTTCAGAGCTTCACAGTTGCTGACTCGTAAGTCCCGCAAACTCAAAGTCATCTTTGACTCTCTGCCTCTGCTTAATTGCTCCTCTTCACAATTCCATCGATTACTCTTAAATCCCCCAATACCCTATTTATGATTTTAGCAGATTATTATAGAGTGGCAAGAAAAAGGAGATTAAATCTAGATGAAGTTTGTGACCCCAATAAGCTTCAAATCAAATAATAAACACAAAACAAAAGGAATCAAACACTGTTCAATAACCCAAATCATAAAATAGAAAAAAGATTCAATTTCTTCACAAATTCAGACTGAAAGGTTCAAGCTTGGGTACCACCGAAAAGATAGGAATTGACCCAGATAGAAGAAGACTGAAATTGAAAAAGCTTTGTAGTTTGAATTTGTACCATTAATTATGAAGTACTCTACTAAACAACAATACATAATTGGGGATAAATAATTTTTGGGTGATTAATGATGGGTTGTACAACTGAAAAGGAGAAGGGAATAATGGCATTGATTGTTGCTCAGCAAAATCCAAATGGGTATAAAGGATCTTTTTGAGGGGATTCGTTTGTTTTAATTATTAAAATATTATATAATTAATATTGTATTAAATTTATCTTTTAGTACATTTATAATTTATATATTTGTTCCGCATAGTTTAGAGGGGTAAAATAGTAAAAAAAAATTATTATTCAGATATTTCAGACATATCAATTATCAAATAATTTTTTTCATTCAATGTTCAAAATTTTGTTTCATTCAGTTCATTTGGATTGCTTAAACATTCAGGACTATTTCATTCAGTTTTATCAAACTGCCTCTATTC
Source organism: Hedera helix (assembly GCA_947179155.2). NCBI lineage: Eukaryota > Viridiplantae > Streptophyta > Magnoliopsida > Apiales > Araliaceae > Hedera > Hedera helix. Next base: position 17,573,589 of record OX359274.1, read on the forward strand.
AATTCAACTTAGAATTTTCCCTTTGGACTGCAATAAAGGCTCAGGCTTTAGCAGACTGTCACATAATGTTCTTTTTTTAGAAGAGTTGGAGCTTGAGGTGATCTCAGTTTCTGATGAAGAAACTTCATTTGAAGCCTAGCCTTGGACTTTATTTGTTGACGACTTTTCTACCAGATAGAGAAGTGGAGCCAGAATTATACTTACATCACCCGAGGGGTTCAAAATTTAATAGGTCATTTGGTTCAACTTTGTGGTTAACAATAATATTTGTGAATATGAGGCCCTTCTAACTAGATTAAGCACGGAGTTTAGAAGCCTAAAATTTGATTATTTATAGTGATTCTTAGCTGGTAATGAAACAAGTGCTTGAGGAGTACGAAGCTTGGGAAATGCACCTGTAATCTTTTCTGTCACTTGTTCAAAGTTTGTTAACAAGTTTCCCGAAACATTAAGTAATTAGTGCAGTCTGAGCTAAAAACGCAATGGTCAATGCTCTCTCCAAACTTGTAACATCTGATCAAGGGTCTCTAGATGGTTCAGTGTATCTTGAAGTTTTGGAGCAACCAAGCACTATGAATAAAAAAATGTTAGATATTGATCAAGAAATTTTATAGATGACTCCAATCATCAATTTCCTGAGAAATGATATCTTACCTGAAGATAAAGTACAAGCCCAAAAGCATAAATATAACTCAACAAAGTACTGTATCATCAGTGATCTGTTGTACAAGAAATCTTATTTATCTCCACTGTTGCTATGTGTGGGCCGTCGATTATACACTTTGGAAAGTACATGAAGGCATCTATGGAGATCATTTAGGTGCTAAATCATTGTTACAGAAAATTTTTTAGCAAGGATATTACTAGCTAACCATGTTGCACGTTGCTAAGGATTTTGCTAAAAAATGTCATAAGTGTTAAATTTTTGCCACTGTACTATGACAACCTCCCAAAAAGCTTTCACTAATACTATCTCCAATCCTTTTTGCAGTATAATAGATTGATATGTTTGGTCCTCTCCCACAAGGAAAAGGACAAGTAAAGTTTATAGTGGTTGCAATTGATTAGTTGATCAAATGGTTGAAGGCTAAGCCCTTAGCTCGAATAATTGAAGATACTTTCCTCTAATTTTTCAAAGAACAAGTAGTCTACCGCTTTGGCATTCCAATTATTCTTGTCTCAGACAATGGGTTGCAGTTCGTGGGAGAGAAGTTCGAGAGTTTTCTTCAACAACTGAACATTCAACACTGTCGAACTTCAGTGGTTCACTTACAAGCTAATGTCCAAGTTGAAGTTATAAACCGAACACTCTTGAATGGAATAAAAAATATGCTCGACGAAGCTAAAGGAAAATGGCCCGAAGAGCTCTTACATGTCTTATGGCCTACCAAATAACTTGTCAGACCACAATGGGAGAAACTCCATTCAAGTTGGCCTATGGAACCGAAGCTTTGATACTTGTTGTGATCATTGTACCTTCGTCATAGGCCTAAATTTTTGAAGAAACACTCAATGGCAGGGGATTGTGGGAAAACCTTGATCTATTAGAAAAATGTCATGATGTCGCAGTCCTTAAACTTACAATGTACCAACAACGCACTATTAGGCACTTCAATAAAAAGAGTTAAAAATAGAACGTTTACAGTTGAAGACTTAATCTTTCGACAAGCTGAAATGTCTACACCTCAAGAAATAGGTAAATTAATGCATACTTGGGAGGGTCTATACAAAGTTATTGAAGTAAGCTTCAGACAATGGATAACAAAGATATCTCTAACACATGACATACAGTTCAGCTTCAAAAGTACTTTCAGTAAACTCTTGTACATATTTTGTTATTTTTCTTTGAGGTTGTTTTCAACTGATGTTATCACTTTTTTGAGATTAATAAAACATCAATTCTATTAAGTTATTGTCTTCTATCTTGATTTGTTACATTTAATATATTCCTTAGCCTTACCTTCAATTTTATTAGCTAAGGCAGGGGGGAAACCTAAGTGTTAGTTTAATATCAAACAGAACTTATAATCACACAACAAAATTTGATAAAGAGATGAAGTTGAACAAATAAGACATGAACAAAATTGCGTAAACTTGAAATTTTCATTAACATGTGATTTGGTAAAAAATAAAATGAAATATTTAACCCATTTGCATGATATAAAAATTGTATGTTGTAGCTCTATGAAATACGAAAATATTCCAAGTGGAACAGACAAAAATGGAGCTAAAATGAATTTATGATGAATTTTCTTGTAAAGTAGGTCAAAATGAAACCCTAGCTTGAAATCCAACAAATTTGGTTAAATAAATATTTTTTTAAATAATTAAAATTTTGGAATATTATAAAGTTATGAGTTTGTAAAATAGCAAACCTAGTTTGAGCTTATTTGGATCTAAAATGAATAAGTTATGAAGGATTGAATCAAAAAGGGTAGAAAAAAAAGAGTTAAGGACCATTCTACTAGTGGGCGTTGCGGCGCCGTCCCCTAGTATTAACTGGGGCACTCCAGGGACAATCAAAAAATCAAGTTGACCGTGCCAGTCAAATCGGGTCCAACTAGTTGGGTTGACCGGTATGACCATACCTGATCCGGAAAAAAAAATTATTTTTAATAATAATAATAAATTAAAATAATAAAATAAAAATTAACAATTATTTTATTTGTGAGTTAATTAAAATAATATTAAACAAATAAAATAATAATTAAAAAATATTTTATTTGTGATTAATTCAAATAATATTAAACAAATAAAATAATAATTAAAAATTATTTTATTTATGAGTTAATATTAAACAAATAAAAGAATAATTAAAAATTATTTTATTTTTGAATTAATAAAGATTATTTAATTAACATTAAATATTTTTGTAAAAAATTAAAATAATATTAAAGAATTATTTTAATTATGAATTAATAATACATAAGCAATTAAAATAATATTATAGATTATCTTAATTGTAAATTAATGAGACTTAAACAATTAAAATAATATTAAGGATTGTCGTGGTAAAGGGGCAAAGTTTAGTTGCACTATGGGGGATTGATATTTTGGGTCCTTTCCCATAAGTGAAAAGGACAAGTAAAGTTTATAATTGTTGCGATTGATTACTTGACCAAATGGGTAGAGGCTAAGCCCTTAGCTCTAATAACCGAAGAAACTTGCCTCCAATTTTTCAAAGAATAAGTAGTCTACCGCTTCGGCATTCCAATGATTCTTGTCTCAAATAATGAGGTGCAGTTCGTGGGAAAGAAATTTGAGAGTTTTCTTCAATAACTAAACATTCAACATTGCCAAACTTTAGTGGGTCACTCACAGGCTTAATGATCAGGTTGAAGTTACAAACCAAACACTTTTGAATGGAATAAAAAAGAGGCTCGAGGAGGCTAAAGGAAAGTGGCCCGAAGAGTTCTTATATATCATATAGGCCTACCGAACAACTCCTCAGACTACAACAGGAGAAACTCCATTCAAGTTGATCTATGGGACTGAAGCTTTGATACCTATTAAGATCGGTGTACCTTCATCCAGAATTTTGAAGAAATGTTCAACGACAAAGGACTACGGGAAAACCTTGATCTATTAGAAAAATGTTGTGATGTCATAATACTTAAACTTGCAACGTACCAATAACGCACTGCTAAACACTTCAACAAAAGAGTCTAAAGTAAAAAGTTTAAAGTTGGAGAATTAGTCCTTCGGCAAGCTGAAGCGTCTACACCTCAAGAAACAGGCAAATTAATGCCTACTTAGGAGGGTCCATACAAAGTTATTGAATTATTGAAGTAGTGAAGTCGGGTACCTATAAGCTTCAAAAGATGGACGAGAAAGATATCTCTAACACATGGCATGTGGTTCGGCTTCGAAAGTACTTATAGGAAACTCTTGTACATATTTTGTTATTTGTCTTTAAGGTTATTTTCAGCCAATATTGTCATTTCTTTGAGATTAATTCTGTTAAGTTATTGTCTTCTGTCTTGATTTGTTACACTTAATATATTCAAATAGAACTCATAGTCATACAACAAAATCTGATAAAGAAAAGAAGTTGAACAAAAAAGACATGAACAAAATTGTGTAAACTTGAAATTTTCATTAATTGATAAAGTTTGTACAATGGACAATTGAAATAAAAGATCTAGCAGTCCTATCTCTTTAACTAAGTATTTATTCTTTGGATTACTCCAAGTCACCGATAAGCTCTTTAACTCTTTCAAATCTCCATGAAAAGGAAGTATGATTAGTGGATTAAGAGAGAGAACTGAATTTATCGAAAGAATTTTCACATAACTAGTAATAAGGGAGATACCTGTATATAGTATCTCTAATATACAGTGTATCGTTCTGCAAAGTTACACGAACTAAACTACAGGTGGCAACAGTCTCATAATCAGAACAAGTGTATTCCTTCATATTGTGCTCTTCTACATCTCTCATATACTCAACCACAAGGAGTTCATATGCTCGATCCTCTAGAATTCTAACAATGGCCATCACTACTTTGCCGACAACAAGGGAAAACTAAGGCCATAATGGATGGGGATGGAATGACATGGACAACATTGACCCATAAAGAATAGAGATTTCCTTCTTTCTAAAAGTTTTTAGGTTTGGAGAGAAGTGAACAGTGATCACCCTTATTTATAATGACACTAGTGGGCCAGATTAGTCAAATTCCAAGAGCCATGGTAATTTCTATCCCAAGGTAATCATTTGAAATTCCCTAGATTGAGTGCCTTGAATCACATCTTTTTCCAAAGTTTCGAATTGGGGCTGGTTATTTTGCAGATTACTAAAAGCCTAGTGTCAAAAAAGCTCTTGATGGGCTAACGAGATGCATATTCGGCCCAAATTCGATGTGCATGATAGGCCTAATTTTGAGATTTCCCTTCTATGGCAGATAGCCTTTTGGTCTAGTAACCTTGGAATCCCGAATGCATAACCCTTCAGGCCGACATCCTTGGAGTCCCAGAGGAGTCGTCCTTTTAGTTTGAAGCCTTCTGGCTCCCGAAGGAGCTATCCATTCGATCAAAAGTTATAAAACTCTCGAAGGAGTTACCCTTCTGTTTGACATCCTTAGGTTCTTAAAGTTTCATTCTTCAATCTTAATCCTTGTCGTCCTGAAGGAATTTTCTCTTCGGTCAGAAGCGCAATTAAGCTCCTGAAGAAGTTTGTACTTCAAAAACAACAACACATCAATGTATGAATTAAAGGTTTTAATTAAACTGATTAAATTTCATACAATGAAAGGAAAACACTATAATTTAAATAAAGAAAAGAAATGTAAGCTAGTTTTCAGGAAGCACAAGGCTGATTTCCTCAGGTGAGTGTCCTTTCTCTCGAACCATCTGCCTGGCATATTCAAAACCTTCAACGAACTAGGTGCACATTCTGCTTAACTTCATCAACAAACTCTACAGAGGCCTTATATTCGACTATGATTTTCTTTTGCAAGTCAGATAAAATAAGGCTTACGGGTATTGGATTTGAAGAACTTTTTAGCCAGTCAGCTCCCCTTACAGGCCAATCTATGATAACATTCTAAATGTTAAGCTTCAGATTTTGCATCTGCTCGGTCAGTTGGCTGATTTGAGCATTCTTATCTTGAAGTTGAGCGTCGAGCTTCTTTTAGTTCTCCTCAAGAATGCGCTTCTTCTCCTCCTCCACCAACACCTTGTCAGCGTAACCCCCGACTAGCTGCTCGTTTTGAAAGTTGGACTCCTGAGAATCTTTCAGATCTTTCTTCAAATCAATAATTTCCTCAGCCTTTTTCAAGCTATCATCAGCCTTCTTTAGATCAGCCTCGACTTTTATTTTGTCTTCTTCGACACTGTTAAGAGTAGTTTCTACTTTGGCCTTGCTTTCCTCCAATGATTTGAGCAATTGGGCATTCATCTGAAAAGTCTGAAGCCTCTTTATTTGCCAATTCCTTGGATTTAACAGCTTTGGTGGTGGCCAGCCCCAGCTTCTGCTCTGACTCTTCACAATGCTCCTTGAGCTTGTCGTGAGCATCGGCCACCCGAAGAAGGTTAGCATTAAGTTATACCAGACAGTTCGGATGTCAAGAAAAGACTAAAATATGAACTGGAAAATAAAATTAAAAATACTGTAAGTTGAATAAATACATAAGCTTGGCATAAAATTTTCTTGTGTATGAGGGTTTCCAAGTCAGCACCCCTATAGGTTGGCTCGTCGGCCAAAAATCTGAATCACTCAAACATCTTGATTTGAAACTCCACCAAATTGGCTGAACAAGGGCCACCGAGAGGAGACTTGAGAATGATCCCCTTGGTCTTCGCCTTCTGTTTCTTCTGAATAGATTGGGAAGATGATTTATTCCCCTCTTTAGGGGCCTTCCTCTTATCTTTCATAGGGTTCAAATTCACCGCCAATTCGGTTAGTGATAGCTGAATAGGCTCGTCTAATCCCCAATTAGGCGATAAGTTAGAGTTTGGCGGATGTGGGGTTACTGTTGAAATAGGAATAGGAGCCAGAGTGGCATCGAAAGAGACGGTGGTCTCAACAGCTTTTCTCGGCCTCTCTTTAGAAAAAACTACTTGGGAAAAAGAAGTTTTGGTCTTCAGCTTCTCTTTAGGAGGAATTACTGAAGACGAAGAAGATTTTGATTTTTGTGCCATTATAGGAGGAGGCAATGTCTTTTTGGATTTCTCTACAGGAAGAGGAGATATTGTCTTAGTTTCCCGAGGATGATAAGCCTCAGGAATAGAAGCTAACCTCTCTTCCTCAGCAATGGTTGCAATGTATATCGCTTTCTCCGTCGCCCTCTTCTTCAACTTTTTGCCGATCCGAAGCTTTTCAGCACCGGAAAACGACTTCCTTGTATCATTGGCTGCATCTATGATAGCCTTGTTATGAGCTTTCCTGGGTTGATTTACCACTGAAGATTAAAGAAGACGAAGATTTTAGCCCCGAAGCAATGAAATTACATAAAGAACAGGAAACGAACTTATGATGAGACACTCACAGCCATGGAGGAATAGCCAGTCTTGGTCATTCAAGAGGTCACGGTTCACCTTCATTGAAGACCTCTTGGAGTACAGAACTTCGAATTGCCCCAGTCTTACCTTACTAATTGTGTTAGGATTTAATTGGATTCAGTTAGGTTTTGCCGAAAGGTCGATCAACGTGGTGTCCAGACCCCTAATGAAGAACCAGTCCTTAAGCCACCCTTAATTACTGGTGGGCGTCTCCATAAAAATTTCTCTGCCAACTTGTTTGACGAGATTATAAAACCCTTTTTCTCTACTACCTCCTAAAGAAAAAAAATTGAAAAAGAAAATCTAAAGAAGGATCTACAATGTTCGATTGACAGAAAGCCATAAAGTTGTGGAGATGGATAAAAGAATTTGGGACCAATTGATTCATACTAAGGCCAACGGTGAGGAACAAGTGGAGAATAAAGGGATGAAGAGGGAAATGGATTCCGAAGAGGAGGAGTTGCCTGGATACAGTAACCCATCCACCTTCTAGTTGCTAGTACGTTCTTTCTTCTGACAGAGGCCTCCTAATCTTATATACTTCTGGCTGGGATGTAAAACTCAGCCTTCAACGGTTGGAAATCTACATTAGTAAGCAGAAGGGGTATTTGTTATCCTATACAAACTACTAGAGTACTTTTCCCTATTGTGTTCTTCCACGTTTCTCATTCTCTCTATAACTGGAAGTTTACACGTCTGTCCTTCTGAAATTCCACGGGGAGCCACTATAACTTCACCCTTAGAAGGATAGGGTGAAGATGTGACTATGGTGGCGTTTGTGACATTTCTCGTTTGAAAAGAAATAACAAGAAGAAATAATCGAGGACTTACTTAGGTCGTACAGGATTTGAACCGGAATTAAGAATTGACGACGGCTGGGAAGCAACAGGAGTTAGGGTTTCTTTTTTCTCTGTCTGCGCAGGAGATGTGGTGAAGTGAAAGTTTCGATAGATATTTGTTCCTAAAACCCGCCTAAATTCAACGATTCAGATCAAACAGATCTAACGGTTCAGATGGACAGAACAAGATAGCTGAGGGCACGTGTGTGTCTTTTCCCAATAAACCGGTTGATATTCCCAAAATGACCACCGGAGGTTATGAGATAGTATTCTTGGGTTTGGTCATTATTTGGATATCTGAAAGCTCAACGCCAAAAAACTTCTCGCTAGATTAATTGGGTTCTCGCTAGGCCCAAGCTTATCCGATCTACTTTATGAATTTCCCTTTGTTCAAATTCCTCCGAGCTCTTAAAAGGAACTAATCTCTTCGGTTTGATATCTCTGAATTTTTGAAAACTCATCTCTTCAGTTTGATGCATGAGTCATCTCTTCCATCTGAAAACTCTCTGAATCGTCAGACTTTTCTCTTACTCCTTCGTCACATTTTATATGCTAAAGGAGTTGGAGAAATATTGGGCTCCATATTTTTACTAGAACGAATGGGCTAATATTATTAGGCCTTGATCTTGAGGTTCATTTAGCCTAGCAATCCAATTTAGGAGGGTTGGTCTATTATACTCAAAGCTCTAAATGATTTAATGACGTGACGATTACTTGACAGTTACTACTCACATATTTATTTTGAAAGTTATAGCAATTACCAATGATGGCGGGAATCATCATCACCTTTATGGTAATAACCATTGCACATTCGAAACGGTTTAAGGAGAGGGGCAACTATAAAAGGGAAGGTTAACAATCCAGTTAAAATCTAATGTCAAATTAGCATACTAAGCTCTAAGTATCTCAATTGTTAATATTTCTTAAGACCTGTATTTACTCTTATGTCAGAGCTATCACTCGACGGTTTAAGTTGTGATATCCCGAATTTTTATGAAGATAGTAAATATGATCTTTAAATGATCAAGGTGATAATAGTGTACGACGATACTTATATAAGAAAATTTAGGAAGAGATATTGAAGTAAAGATAATGTTAAGATATAAAAACTTTGATTTGGAAGAAAAGAATATATTAAAAATTGATTAAAACTTTATTTTATTTATGTGAACATATATGATTTAATATGTTATAAGTAAGAGAGACTTTTATTAAAAAAAAGCTCTAAAAAAAGATATACGGAGAGATTAGTAGTCGATAATAATTCGCATGTATATTTATATCTGATTCAGACTGCATGTATGCGATAGTTTGTGTAGTATACATAATTGTTTTTGTGATAACCATATTTACTGGTGTAGGTTGGTATTAATTGTTAAGTAATGTGAGAACATAGGTATAACTAATATATATAAACTGATATAAACTGTGAGTGTGTGATGGCATGGCAGGAACGTCAGTGTACTCGGTACTAGACATGCACATTTGGCCTGGGGCCCGCGGTTCGGCCTGGGTCCGACCTTGATCCGGCCTGGTCAAAGCCTGGCCTGGTCAAAGCCTGACCTGGCCTGGCCCGACCTACCAGACAGCAACATGCCACATTTTTGCAGCTTAAATCTGGCCCGATCCGGCCTTGCAAATAAAATCGGCCTGGACTGGCCTGCGGCCTGGCCTACAGCCTGGACCGCCCTGGACCGGCCTGCGGCCTGGTCCGCATTCCCTGGCCTGCGGCCTGAATTTTCTCCCCAACTATGTGGCTCACTAACAATATATATTTATATATGTGTCCGGTCAGTGTGTGTTTGTATAAATATTAAGTATATATAATATTATTATATAATATATATGCGTCTGTGTCTTTGTGACCGACTGACCGTTCGGCGTTCGTGGCTTGTTCTTTTTTTATCTACTATTAATATTTATTAAGAAAGCAACGGTAACAAGCAGCTGGCGTGGACTGTTGGAGTGGGCCACGTGGACGCGTGGCATGCGCAGAGTGGACGATGGTCGCGTGGCACGCTGCTGCTGCTGAGGCTGTAGAGGACGCGGGATGCGTGGCACGAGCAGAGCCGCAAATGCTTGACTGGAGCGGCCGAGTGGGACGCGTGGCGTGCGTTGGGACGCTATTGCTGCTGCGTTGACGCTGACGACGAATTTGACGACTCGGCTGCCACCTGTGCCTGCGCCTGCCTGCCAGCCTGCCGCGTCTGCCTCCGCATCAGTCACTGTTATCAAACGTGCAAAAAAAAATCAACGGTCAAAATTTTCAACGGTTAATTGCTCAACAGAAATATTTGAGTTGTATAAAATGAAAGTCGTGTGTTGTATTATAGATATTCCCAATTATTGTTACAAGATCAATTATTTTAGCATTCTTTTGTCTCCAACACTGATTTAATTATTTTCTCTCCATAAGATTTCAATTTCTTTATATTATAACTCTCAAGCTGGTTAATACAATTTTTTTATTATACCCTTTATTATTATATTTTTATACCCATTATTATTATATTGTTATTATAATATTTTATTATAATATAATGGATTCTTCCAACACTGCATCCGGATCACAAATGCCACAATTTATTCAATACGACCAAAGTAGCATTCGGCCTGATAGTGGAACGAGTTCGAGTCCGTTATTTCCACGTCCTACCGGTGAACAAAACAAACGTACAGCGCCGGTTTGGGAACATTTCACCGAAGTGTGGGCTGCCGATGGTGTTAAAAAGGCTCAATGCAAAATATGCAACGCCTTATTTGGTACTAAAGGTAATAACACACTACAACGACACTATCAATCGTGTTTGCAAAGGCATAAACTAACCGACGAAAGCTCTCAAGCACAAATTGACCGTTCCGGTCACAGTTGAAGTTATGATCAAATATTAGAACAAGAGTTGCAAGCCAAACTAGTGATCGAGAATGAGCTCCCATTTAATTTTTTTGCGGATCAGCGCTGTACCGAGTACATTCAATCTGGATTGCAACCGAAATATAAACAAGTAAGTAGAATGACTACTAAACGTGATGCTATTAAATTATATAATAAAGCTAAAAAAGAACTTATTGAATATTTTGATAATTTTGATGGTAAAATTAGTTTAAGTAGTGATATTTGGTCTGCTAATCATCAACCTGGAGTTAGCTATATTTGTATGACTGCTCATTGGATAGATTCTGAAATGGTTATGCAAAAAAGAATTATAGGATTTGAATTTTTTGAATTACCTCATACTGGTCAAACAATATATAGTCAAATTATTGAGATTATTCGTACTTTTAAAATTAAAAATAAAATAATGAGTATTAGTTTAGATAATGCAAGCAATAACACTAGTGCTGTTACCATGTTAAAAAATGATTTGTTACCTATAATAAATGGTTCATTTTTTCATGTTAGATGTATTTGTCATATAATAAATTTAATTGTTCAATCCGGATTTAATTATTTAGAAATGACTATATCTAAAATTCGTTATATGATTACCTGTGTGTATGGTTCAAACAGAAAAATTCAAAATTTTAGACATTTTTGTCATGCAAGAGGAGAAAAATTTTAAAGAGTGAAATTTGATAATAACACAAGGTGGAATAGTACATATGATTTATTTAGAGATGTCTATAAACGTAAAAATATACTTATGGAGTTTTATAATACTTTGATGGTTCATGAATTAACAAACGAAGACTGGGATTTACTTGGTCAACTATTAAAGATTCTTAAAGTTTTTAAAAAACATACAAAAATATTATCTGCTGTTTATTTTCCTACAATTCATCATGTTTTGTATGCATGTTTAGAAATATCATTTATTTTTAAAGAATTTAAAAATAATAACATTTGGTCTACCCTTATTCTGTCAATGGAAGAAAAATTTTAAAAATACTTTGAAGACATGCCAACTGTTATTACTTGTGCCGTTGCATTAAACCCAATTATAAAATTAGAAGGTGTAGAGAGTATTTTAGAAGATATAGTAGAAAATATAGGTAGTAGTAATATTGATAACCTTAAATTAAAATTTAATATTACATTTACTGAATTTTATAAATTGTATGAATCTGTATATTGTACATCTGTACGTGCAACGCCCCCTGCCCCTTCATCTTCTAAATATGCCAACTTATTAAAAACACTATCTAAGAAACCAAAATCTTCAACACACACGAGTAGTTTAAACGAACTTGGTTTATATTGTAGTACCGATTTTAGAAGTTTTATGACCAAAGAAGAATTTGAAAATTTTAATATTCTCGCTTTCTGGAATAAACATAAACGACAGTTTCCTACTTTGGCCGCGATGACCCGTGATTTACTAACTATCCAAGCTAGTATCGTAGCTTCGGAATCTTGTTTTTCTTTATCTGGCAGGGTATTAAATGAAAAAAGAAGTAGACTTAGTCCAGAATCGTTAGAAATATGCATCTGCTATAGAGATTATCTTGCGGCGCAAAGAAGAATACAAGACGTAATAGACGATCAAGATAGCTCGGAAGATCTCGATGTCGGAGCAGAAATTGGTGAAAGTTCAATTTCATAAATTTTGAAGATTTGAAGACATATATTTTAAAATTTTGAAGAATTTATTTGTAATTAATGAATAATTAATTATTATTTAAGTTATATTTTAAAGTTATAAATTTATAATTATTCATTATTGTAATTTGTAAATTCATTATTTTTAATAAATACATCAATTCTTATTTCTTTTTTTTAATACGGACGAGTCGCATTATATTTTAAAAGTTATAAGTGTGTGTGTGTGTGTGTGTGTGTGTATATATATATATATATATATCGTAATTATAAAATAAATATTTATATATTTAACAATTTTTTTTTTTAATAATATATACTTGTGTGAATGAGTAATATATATATATATATATATATATATATATATATATATATATATATATATCGTAATTATTTAAAAATATTTGTTTCAAGTTTATATAAAATAAATATTTATATATTTAACAATCTTTCTTTTTAATAATATATACTTGTGTGAATGAGTAATATATATATATATATATATATATATATATATATATATATATGTTTGTGTGTGTGTACTGTGTAATAACATAATAACATATATACCGTATACGTGTGTAATAAATTAAGATGGTGTAATAAATTAATATGTATATTATATATATTTATATATGCGTGTGTGCCAGTGTGTGTGTGTTAGTGTGTGTCAGTGTGTGTGTGTGTGTAAGTGTGCGTCAGTGTGTGTGTGTGTGTGTTAGTGTGTGTCAGTGTGTGTGTGCTAGTGTGTGTCAGTCTGAGTAATATAGATGTATATATATATATATATATATATATATATATATATATATATATATATATATATATATATATATATATGTTAATATGTTTCATGTATGTAGACTGTGGAGTAATATGTAACATACGGACACACGATCAAGGACTCAAGGCCCATTATTCAACTTTAGGCCTGGCCCGGTCCGGCCCTCAGGCCAAAGCAGGCTCATTTTTTTCGTTTTAAATCCGGCCTGACCCGGACTAGTTTCTTTTATGTTTAGGCCTGGCCTGGCCTGGTCAACGGTCAAGGCCTGCCAAGCCTGGGCCGGACCAAGCCAGGCGGGCCCAATGTGCAAGTCTACTCGGTACATGAGTTAGGCCACCCGCCATGTGGAATTGTTAATCTGAAGTTATATACTATATATTTTAATGTGTTTGTTAAGTATTAGATGTTAAAATTGTTATTCATATGAATTAATTTGTTTTTGGCACAAAGTTGTTTTAAATCTATGGCAAGTTATTTTCTATAAATTACTAGTACTACTTTAGCATCTAAATATATAGTTTTTTTACAAATAAATAAATAAAAATCATTATAATTTCAAAAATTGTGTAATAATTTAATTACTTATTGAATTAAAATTAAGCATAGGTGTGAGTAAGACTTGAATTTAAAATATGTTTGAGTTACGATATTTTATCTTAATGCTTTCTGTTTGTTCTAAATTCATATTTAAGTTTTGTTCAGCTATTAATTTTTTATTTCACAATATTGAGTTAAATGGCTTTTTTTTAAAAAAAAAAAAACTATTTAGTGAATTTTATTTATAAAATTACCGTTTACTTTTATTTATGCCTTAATAACTATTCGGATGCCTAAATGTATTATTTCAAAATTTATTATGCTTTATTTAAAACTTCCATTTTAATAAAAATGTACTCTTATATTTTTAAAATTTGGATCAAGTATTGAAATAGAGTTTTAATTTAGAAAATGATATTATATGATGTTGAACTGTAAAATAAGTATTGTTTAGAATATCAATAATATTGATCGAGAAACCTTTTTTGAAATCATCAGTCTGATATAGAATCGTTAGTGTTTACACTTGGTTTCGGAACTAGTATAATTTCCCTATTAAGGCGCACACTTTTTAAATACCTTTTGAGAAGTGTGCACTTTATACCTTAGTAGAGAGCACAATCATTGATATAATTGAATTTTTGGGCCATATGATAGAGGGATTGTAACCTTAGTTGCTAGGACTATAGATATTAAATGATATATTGAATACATTAAAATCATTTTTAAATATGAATTTGCTTTGTTATAACTTGTTTTGGTTTTGAAAGTATGTTTAGTATTGATATTGATCACACAAAGAATCCTTTTGATTTAAAAATATCTTTTTAAATTATACTTGATTCACTTAAATAGTAAAAATTGTCATTTGCAGAGCTTTATTGCTCATCTTTACAATAAATTTTTATACGTTGTATCGTTGATAGTTGAACACTTGTTTGATACACTTTGGATAGCTAGAGTTGAGCTTAAGATATTTATTTGTATTTGTCATTGAATCTTATTAAGATTATTTAGTTTCAGAGACCTGTGTCTCTATTTTGTATTTTCGGCATTTAGTTATTATTGGTTTGTTTTTTATTTGAAAGATGATATAAGTTGGGTTCTAATTTAGCTTTATTGTTGAATTTGTTTTATTTGTTTAGATTACGCTATTAATATTGTTGCCTTGTTGGTTTTCGGGCTTGCGGCGTGTAACACTTGGGGCTTATATCGGGTTCGGGTATTACACTCACTATTGGCCAGCTATAAACTTATTTAGCTACAGTCGAGTGGGAACCGTCACTATAGGACTCTATAGCTACAATTCCGCACCAATTGTCAGTATAGATCGTCTTCAAATTCTTGTAGTGGAAGAAGTAAAAGAGAAGCAAACAGTCAAATTTTCGTAAGAAACAAAAGTCGCAAGTGCAAGAACTGAAAACTAGGCTTTCTGCAGAGGAACATCGAGAAGTTGAAAGAGCGGGGGAATGCGGTAGAAGATAACTCAGAGGTTGAAAGAGCGGGGGAATGGGTCTAATAGTAGATGAAAGAAATTAAATAATGAACATGCAATAAGGATATCAGAATAAAGCACAGAAAGATGACTGTGATCATGCCATTGTGTTGTATGAAGGGGGATGATTATGCCTTGTTTTATTTTGTTGGAAGGATGAAAGTTTGGTGTGCAAGCTTTTCAATGGAGCAGGAGCAGATGGCATTTGTTAAACATCTCCCGAATGACAAACCAATGGAAAAATATAAGTTTATGGGGAAAATTGAGTAGCTTTAGTTTAAGAGAGGGATAATAAAGATTTGTTTTGGAAGATAAAAGTGGATATGCTATCAAAAGATTATGAAGGAAACCAAGCACAAATGTTTAAGAAAAAAAACAACCAGCAAAAAAGGAAGAGATCAGTTTTTGCTTTATAAAAGCTGGGTACTGCAAAGAGTAAAGAAAGTAAATTACTCATGGAAGCAAGGTTCTTGCTACAGCCTGTTGAAAATCAGAAAAGTTATGCTCTTTTTTGTCACACTAGATCGGTATCAATCAATCGATGTCAGCTACGACGTCAGTCGCGACTTTATAATATAGATAGATAAAACAAAAAAAAGCTAAATATTAAATAGAACTAATTAGAGTAATTAAAGGGAACTATTGTTTTTATAATGAAAAATATTATTTTCTCATGCGGACCTCATTTTTTACCTATAACGATAATTTTAAAATTGTCGCTATATACTTATGATTACACTGTACATATTAAAATCATCGTTATAAATAAAAAATAAGGTCCACATATAAAAATAACAAAAAATATTACGAAAATATCAGTTTCATAATTACAAATATCCGGAACTAACTACCTCAGAAAAAAATAGAGAATATTTTTTGGTCTCGGCTGATGGGAAATTTTTGGTCAGAGATATTATATTTTACCTTTGACTTAACGAGTTAAGCTTATATGCCAGCTAGGAAACAAAAGAAAGAAAGATATTAAATATATAAGGGAATTGATATTAAATGCCAAAAATTATAGATACAATTAGCAACAAAAAAAAAAAAATTATAGATACGTGTAATTATTTTATTTGAACAAATCTAAACTTGAGAATTAGGTTTAGTTATGTGGTTCATACTATGTTAATGACAATGGAATATTTGTTTAAAAAGAAGAAAAAAAAAGGAGGAGATACCACTTGATCTGTCTTTCTAGATATCTATGAACTCAAACAATTATTTAATAATTTAAGTAGCAAATTAGAATTTATGCTAAATATAAAGCTATTATTGTTTGCTGGTCCTATGATAAAAAGAATGGTTGATACTAATCTGTATACTTCAGGACAAATTTGAAAATGATTTTTGTAAGTTTAATAATAAAAAATCTTGATCCATCCTCATGTTTCCTCGCAGCCGAAAATATAGCAAATAATTAATATGCAATTAGGCATTGGCAAATGGAGGATAGGAGAATAATATTATTAATAAATACAAGTTCATGTACAACTACTAAAAGTTTCCGAGACAACAAGAAGCAAAATTCAAACCAACATCCATCCCTTTAATCTACTCAACCCAACAATCAAATAATAATGTAACGGAAGATGTTATTGAGATTTAAATTCAATATTTGATGGCCTATTAGCTATTAAACTCGACTTGATTACAATCTCACAAAACTTTATTATTTGTATAGTTTTCTCCAACATCTCAACCTACCAAAATTTGAAATCACTCCCATTTTTGTACTTCTGATAATATAAAATTATATTGTTTCATATTTATTAATAATGTTTATTTATATATGTTAACAATTGAATTTGTCGGAATGTTTGACCACCGTCAATGACAATAAACATGCACAATAAAACAACCGAAAGCTTGACCGCTTGCATTACGATACCACCTCTTTTTCTAATATTTACAACTCTTATTCATAAAATAATGAATACAACCTCGTTTTGATACCAATTATTGCAAACAAATCTCTTCATTCTAGACTTCGCAACCTTTACAATCTTTTCTAATACATTTCTTGATCGTCTTGATCTATTCTATTACATCGCAAATTATATACATTATGTTTAACTCTATTACATTGACTTTGAGTATTTATGAACTCACAATTCAAAGTTTACTATTATCCTACACAATAATCTTTGACAACTCATCTATGCTATATAATATTAACACTCCTCTACCTTAACTAGAGGTTAAGCAAACAGATTTTTTAACATTTAGCATTACCATAACTGTCTCGAAGAGGCTACACCAATATGTTAGTTTATTTCCCAAAAGCGCAAAATGCTAGTACTTCAACTTATTATTCGTTCTTTTATCTGTTGTCTTTGACGAAACCTCCAAAGTTCGCATCGTAAGCGCATGTATTTATTTAAAGTAAGAGTGAGCAATTACGTTGCTCATCAAGTTTAACAGATATTCATGTAACACATGGTTCACATTTTGAACCTATTTTACCTTCTTCATGCATTGCATTGTTCCATGCCTCATGTTTCTCATGCTTCACCTATGTTCATGCTTTACATTTGTGTATGCTTCATACTTATCATGCTTTACATTTATACATGCTTTATACTTGTTATGCTCTGCATTTATACATGCTTCATAACTTTAATCTATAAAATTCACGTAGACCATTTTACTTTAACCATCGAATGAATATCAACAACAATTATCACATAATTGCACCCAGGGCACATTAAACAAGTTCACATGAATTTCGTATATCACAAAAAATTTACACATAATATATAAACATAAGTTCTGAAAAACTTGACTGATTTGATTATCCGGCTTACGCTAAGACATTGCATTCTTCGTACAAACTACATTTCAATACATCGGTTTACCAATTAGACACTATTGGATCATTCATATTGGTTTAATGTAGTTAAGTACCCATTTATACATGAATTTAACCTATTTTTTCACGAAAAATAGACCTGACCCAGATTCGACCTAATACAGACAATATATGGACTGCATGTATGGCGTGGAGCACAGCATAACTAGGCTTATATTGGTACAGGGCGTGCCATATGGGTAAAATCTAAACTAGGGTTTTGACTGCACGACCCTCGCTCACTAAAATAGTCATAACCTTTTCTTTTCTTAACATTTTTGGATGATTCAAGTGCTCACGCGCTTGTAACTTCCTCCTCTACAACTTCTCTTTAGATCACAAATCCAAATTCCAATTGAAAGTGGACTCAAAATCTCTCATGAGAACTAGATGCAAACTAAGTTTTTTCGTTCTTGCTTCAATTGTTTATAATTTGGTCATTAACACTCATATTGAGCTTGAATACATACCATGACTTGTTGGATTCATAATTTATCAAATCCAAAAGCATTAATTATTTCCAAAACATTTTCAACCAAAACAATGGTCTTAAATTAAAGGTTTTCCAACATAACATAGCTTTATTAGAAAAATCATTATATGTCCATTGTAACGCAATTCTCTTCCAATCCACTTGGGCCAACTTTAAGACTCTTAACTACTTCACATACAATTTCTTATTTGACATCCCCATTTGAAAAAACTAATGTTTCAAATTAAGTCTTTTACAAAATATAATCTTTCATACTATGTTTTGTAAACCAAAATAGCTTGAAAACATTAACTATACTATTCATACTCATATAGATCACCCCTTATTATACTCTTTACATCTAAAGTTTAGTAGAAATAGTTCTTTTATGCATTAATCAAACACACCATGTGCATTCTTTAAAAATTACCTTAAATCTTGGCCTTAGATGGTTCATTACGAATAGCATATGATAAACACATATCCACTAATACATAACCATCCTTATTCCACCCAGATCCACCACAAAATCAAACTCCCACAACAACAAAATCATATATGTAAACATATACACATAAAACTAGTTTTTAAGTTGAAAACATTATACCTTCTAATGGTCATCCTCTTGTTTGTTTCTTGACCAACTTAGCTTGAATCCTCCTTCGTCCATGGCCTTCCAAGAATGAGAGCTCATATGAAGCTCTTTCTCTCAAACTCTATATTCTCCTTAACTCTCTCTTACTTGGGTGAAATGTGGCAAATGAGCCAAAACTCCCACAAATGCATTAAGGATTCCAATTTATAGAAAATCAAGGCCTAGGGCAAAGTAGTCTTTAACCATTATTAGAGAAAGGAAAATAGATCATTTGCACATTCTCTAGAATTCTCTCAAGGGCATAATGGTCATATCAAATTTTCTTTAAGGACAAAATGGTCTTTTCATCATTAGGGTATAATAGTCATTAATCATAACTAATGAAGAGCAATTTGGACATTTGAATATTCTCTAGAATTCTCTCAAGGGAATAATGGTTATTATGAATTTTCTTTGGGGAGAAAATGGTCATTCTCAACATAGCTTAGGAACAAGGACTTCTTTGTCATTAATAAATTTTACCAAGGGCACTTTATAGTCATTTAATCATTTTTCTAGGAAACTTCTTAGAAATTTTTCTATAGGATACATTGGTCATTAATAAGATTCTACAAGGGTAATTTGGTCATTTTATTTTTACTAGAAAACTTCCTAGCAATTTCCTTAAGGACTCAATGGTCATTGCTTATTTTCCTAAGGACAATAGAGTCATTTCACTAATCTCGGAGGCACATTGGTTATTAACCATTCTTAGATACATATTGATTATTAACTATTCTTGGGCATTCTAGTCATTTCACTCAATTTCTTACATTTAACTCAAATGTGTTATCTTTTAACCATGGTCATTAAATATACATAATTCTTCCAACACATCAACTTATACAAATACCCATGTACACTCATAATTTTCTACAATTAACTCAAACATGGTCAATATTAACCATAGCTATTTTACGTGTCCCATTAAATTTATATATCACTTTTCCAACCATGTTTGTTAACTTGGCTTCCAAAATAAATTCTCATTAGGCTTTTCGGTACAAGCTTTTAATTAAATAATTTGGGTCATTTTAATTTATTGGACTTCCTTTATTTAAAATTTTGACTCAATTAATTCTTTCATACCAAACACATTTTAAACATATTATTGGACTTGTTTAATTCTCATACTTATCCAACATTTCTCATATCACTTGAACTAATCCACAAATCATTTAATTAATTTATTTACATACTTTATAAGGCTTAAATTTCATAAATTTTATTCAGCCTCTTATAATGTCATTCAAGGCTACTCATTAACTTGGTTATTTTGAATAACCCAAGTTTTAATTATCTTTCCTTTAATTAAATTAATTATAATCCTTTTCTTCCACTTGACTTAACTAATTTAAATTAATTAGCTTAATTTCTTGCCTTGGAATAACTTAAATTCATTTATTAGATTTTTCTCCCTATCCTTATAATTAAGTTAACCACTTAATTAATTCTAATATTTAATATTGCCTCACAATACCAATCAGTCAAGCTTTGTTAATTAACAACATAAGCTCATATCACACTATGTATAGTTAACTTAATTAAAATCTTTAATAATTGTCATTCAAGGCTGACATTCAAACTTGTTAATTTAATAACATAAGCTTAAATCATATTTTCCCTGATTAATTTTTAATTAATTATTCCTCTTAGCTTCATTCTATTCATTAATCAATTCAAACTAATTACGTTAATTTGTTTGTTTAATCGTAAATTTCACATTTCTTAACACAATATATAACTCATCTACCACATCATTTACACATATAAATTCCTCTCATTAATACACTTTTTTGTGATTTCTCTTAGTCATTACATTCTTCCTACTATTTCAGGATTATTTTTCCGGAATAATTACTATCGTAATATTATATGTACATTTTCTTTTCCACTCTTACATGTCCTCTATTTCATCGAATAATTTCATCAGATTACCTTATCACATGTATTATATTACCACCCTTTTCATTTGTCATTTCTATCCAATTAATGGACAAAAATCTATTCTTAGCCCAAGTCTTATCAGACTTGTTCCGACTCATCACTACATATTTACTTCAAGTATTAACATCTTCATCATTGCCTCTTTTGTACATCAACTTTACTTTATAATGCATTATAATATTATAACATTTCCTACTTCCGCCCCTTCATCTCTCATTTCTTATAATTAGCTCTTACCTCCATTAATTCATGACACGGTCTACATACTATCAAGTAATCAAAATTATTGAAAATTCAATATTATAGCATTCTTCTTTTTAGTTATAAGACTTTATATATCATAATCTCATCCCTTTTCACCATCATCTCATTTATTACTTTTCAACAATTCTATTCTTTTATATATCTAATTTATAATTTATTCGCCTATAGGGTCTCTAAGACACCCTGCTTTCTAAGACACCCTACCTTCATAACTAACACTACAGGAAACTAGCATATTTATGACGAAAACTTCCGTAAAAAATAAGTTAATTTAGTCAAAACTAGATTATTGCTGACAGAAACTTTCATCAGAAATTTGGTCAAATATACACTTGTCGGGATTAAGTCCATCAAAAATTTGGTCCGAAATAAGTATTTTTGACAAAATAATTTTCGACCAATATTCTGTCGAAAAAGAGTAGTTCCGACGGACTTATGTTCGACGCAATATTCAACCGAATTTAATGCTTCCACGTGGCGTATTTTGTTAAATTGGGTAATCTTACTTTCGACGAAAATTTCGTCGGTAATAGAATCTTCCGTGGGAAATTTTGAGTTTTTAATAAATATTGAATAAATTTATTTCGACGGATTTTCTATCAAAAAACAGATATTCTGTCAAAAATAACTTCTTCTTTTTTTGTAACGACCCCGAAATTCGACAAAACTTATTAGCTTAAATTTCATGTTTATTATTCATTATTTCCTTAACGTCCAAATTTTGGTCCGTTAATAAATCTTTAATCACCTTAATTAATTCATTTATTGACATTATAGTCATCAATTACCAAATTTTCGGTATAATTTTTTTTTCTTTTCTCAATCATTGTATTAAAATATTTGAATATTTAAAAGCTTAGTCTCTCGATCCTAGTCCCTGGATCGTAACATTTACTTTTTCTTTCTGTTACCAGTGTCGTAAAGTTCAACAACCAAAAATTAGGATTATTTATATCCACGCAATTATTTTTTTGTTTCATAATTCATAATTAGAAACTCTATATCGTAACAACTATATGGAATAATCATAGTATACAATTTTATCTTTACTCATCCTATCCGGATCCACTTTATATGTACATACAATACATCAATATAATCTTAACAAATGTACTCACATTGAATTATAATATTGAAAATATAATAATAACATTCACAACCTTTTAGGGTAATCCATCTCTAACACAATCTGATATTCTTGAAATTTATTTCTTTACCTACAAAAATGTATATTATGCAAGTAATGAGCACAACGGCTCAGCAAGTTCAACAATTTACACCTTTCATGCTTCACATAGCACATAGCATAATATGCTTTGTGTGTGTCATACATCACGTGTTGTGCTTTTACTAAAGCAATATATCTAACATGTCTCATATCTAATTCAGATTAGCATTTACGTAAAGTAAACATTAATTAAATTCACATATGGTCACATTATTGCACCAAGTACACATCATGGTCATATTATCCACAGATCACATAACACATAATTTTATACTCATTTGATCAAGAATTAACATATCATAACAGATAAACATTTAACATAAAAGTACTGAAGAACTTGCCTTGACGTCCAATTATTAATTGGTGGCTCAAAACCCTTTCTCGAATAACCTAAGATCATAATATAATCAATTAATAATTATTTATCCTATCATGATATTAATTTAATTAATTAATATCATCTATAATGTAATTAACCCTTCTCGACGGTTTATTTTAGGGTACCTGGCTAATTATCAATTTATATGGTTAATTATATTAACCTCATTCTTCAATATATTAATTTAACTTAATATCAAACACATTCAATACGGACAACCCGACTCATTGAATAAAATTTAACATATTTGGTTGTCCAAATTTTTATTTAATCATTTTCTAAATTTTAAACTTACTAGATTAATATTTAAAGTATTTAAATATTAATCTCCAGTATTTAATATTTTTACAAAAATATTAAATTTAATGCCCAAATATCATTTCTATATTTTTAGTAATTTTCTATAATTTTTAAACAATTTTTAAACATTTATTTAATTAAAAACTATCTTCTGGGGGAATTTTGGTAATTTTCGCACCTTCAGGGACAAAATTGGTATTTTTCGGAAAGTTCAGGGCTATTTTCGTAATTTCCGAGAGCAAGGGACACGCTCGGTATTAGTTGAAGAGGTCAGGGGCACAAACGTAAATTTTGCCCAAAATTCACGTCCGCGCATGGCGCGCGTCCCCCCTCTTCACAGCAAACGACATCGTTCGGTCCTCTGCTTGGAAATTTGGCCGCCGCACATGGCGCGGCCAGGCCTTCCCGACTCCAAAACAACGCCGTTTTGTCGCCAGTTCTGAAATTAAATGGCCCGCGCAATGCGCGGGCGACCCTTTTCTTCTCCTTCCTTTTTTCGCGAACAGTAGACCAACTTTTTCAAAAATTCTCCATTTTTGTTCAATTTTTTTCACAACATAATTACAAAATTCATAAAATAATCATACGACATATAAAAAAATTATTTTCATACCTTTTTCACTTCGTTTCTTGGATAACATGTTATATTAACATGTTTACGTTTCTGAAATATTATCTCCCATAAAACTCATAAAAATTTCTTTATACATAAACATAATTTTTAATAAATTAAAACATTCATTTTTCTCATTTATTTTTCATTTCCTTACTATTTACATTAACTTTCCTTATATAAATTATATAACTTATTATTATATAATTTATATAATTAATTTCTCCTTAAATAATTTCCATTTTTTCTCAAAGTACAATTTATAAAAAATTTCTTCCAGCCTTATTCAATTTACTCTTCTTATATAAATTATATAATTATTCTTATATAATTTATATAATTATTATTTTCTTCATACATTACTTTAGTTTCCTTATATAAATTATATAATTTATTATTATATAATTATTTTTCTTCTTAATTAATCTCTACACTTTCTCCATAATTATTGATTAAATCTAAAATCAATGATTACCATTTTACTAACTCCCTCATTAACCTTTTATAAATTTCCGGATTAATTTAATTATTAATCCCTTTTTATTTCCATAATCAATAACATTTTGAATATGTATATATATATATATATATATATATACACACACACACACACACACACACACACACACACACACACGCATATCTAAATCATATATTTCACATTACCACATAACACTATAATAATTCCACACCATTTATCATCATCTCTGTACAGATTTACTTTATCCATTAAATCCCATCACGCACTTTAAATATATCAATCATAAATAATTTAAACAATCTTTGACAATTCTGTTAATTAAATTCTTATTTAACTTTATTAAGAAAATCCGAAAATTCGGGTCCTCACATTTTTCTTATAGTTTCTTGGTTTTTAAACCATATTTTTGTACACATACAGTAATATATATCTTATGTCCACGTACATCGTTACTATAAGAAAAATAACGTCTATGAATACAATAATAACAACTATAAACTAATTTTCCATATGTTATACCAAAAATTGTTTAAAAGTACAATGACTTACAAAACTTAACTAAACTACAATGATGTACAACCAATTAAGCTAAACTAAAGTAAATACAGATAAATTATTTACAAAACTAAATCAAGCTAGTACTACCACTTGTGTGAGGAGAATCATCAGGCGGGGGTCTACGGTGCTGCTCTGGTGTTTGAAAATTATCTCCATAACTCAACCTGCTCGGCATCGCCATCCGGTTGATACAATTAAAAATATAACTTATTACTCCGTAATTGAGAAATAAAATTATAGCTAAATGATTATTAAATAACATGCATAATATACAACTTAAAATAAATATAATACCTAAGTAGTCATTGACTGACTCAAAATAAGACCAAAAGCCTCCGACAGTAGGGTAACCACCATCCGGATCACCTCATCGAGTATTATGGCGAACTGCTCTAGAGAGATACCCGTACTCTCAACGCTAGCCCCTGTTGTAATGTCTTGAGCAAGCTAGTGAAGGCGAGAACTGTTAGGCAAGTCGTGACGACAGATCAAATATCAAATTCGTACCAACGTCTCCGACATCGCTTTTATAACCCTCTACAACAGCTCATTGTCCAAGCCAGCGCCCCTATGAGATGGTCCAACATGTGCTCACGGACGCTGACGCTGGTGCTGGCTAGAGCATGCGAAAATAAATATAACATTACTAATAATTGATGAAGCGATTGAAATTATAAATTAACGAGAAACATACTAAAATGAATACTTTCAGGTAGTGTATAGGTTGATGCCCTCAGTAGGCTCAACACTGATCAGTACCTATTAGTAGTGCTACTGTGGGATCTTGAGACGCGACCCAAAGAGCCATCTCCTTATCCCGAGATAAACTAATCTCGGGTGGATGAATGGTGGAATCTGAAGGCTCAGAATCTCCCCTAGCATCCTGCAACTCAATTACACGCTAGTCCTGGAGCTTCCAAAATCAGTCTTATAATTTATTATGATTATGTGAGTTAATTAAATCATTTTATTAAGTACCTAATTTTAATAATTACTAAAAATTAAAACTCACTATATTACCCGTATAGCTAATGCTACAGGAGACATCGTCGAGTCCTTCGTAGCATGGGCTCTATCCCATAACTTGAACATGGTGGGAGGTTAGCCCAAGCTCGCCTGTATGGCCTAATAAATACATTAATATAACATTTATTTAGTATAGATCCCTATAATATTGAACTAAACAACTAAATACAGATATTTACCGACTTCAACTCCTCAAAATACTGTGAGCCAGTATTATGTGTGACTCGGAGCTGGCTACGATTCTATTTCATTTTCTTAAACTTCTTCATGAAGTCATCAGCATCCCAATACATACACATGGCCTTCCATGCTGCATCTGAGACAATATGGGCTAATGATCTCATGCGTAGTCTCGTGTTGGTCTACAACAGTGTAAGCGACCCTCTGTTTTGATAAGGTTCACGGTACCTTTATGTATGGTGAACTTTGCCCAGATCATTTTCTAGCCAAGTTGTATGGTGAATCACTCACAACACCTCAACCCAAGGCCTATATGGAGATGCAAACTTTGGTACAATTGCTTTTGTAAGAAATCGGCGTTGAATGGATACCAACAATACCTAAACCCATTATCTATAAAGAGATAAGAACCTCAGTACAATCACCGATTGATACGGTAGAAGTCGCCGCACACAACTATAAATTGTTGTATGATAAGACAAATTAAATCTCAAGAATAACTAAGAAACGCTTATAAATTCTCAAAGAATCAAAAGATGAAGAATAAATCCTCTCAAAAACATATTGAATGAATAATAATAATAATAATAATAATGTGTGTCAATTGCAATCCTTACATGTCTATTTATACTAATCTATGAAAACCCAATCCTTCAATTGATAGAAAACATTAATACATAAGTAACCTAAACTAATTTGGTAACAAAGTCCTAGTTGGAATCAAAAAAATTGCTAAAAACTTCTAAAAACTGCGTGGTCAACATGTTAACTTCTTACTCCTCGCTGAAGGATTGCGCCAGGGCACGGTGTTTTAAGCCAAACATGGCGTCAGGGTGCGATACTCCGTTGGGGCACGCTCTGAATTCTCCCCTAGTGAATTCTTCTCAGCCGCATGGCGCCGAGGCGTAGTCTTCCTTTGCAAAACCTCCACCGGGGCGTAGTGCCAGTTTTTCCAAGTTGACTTTTCCCATCTTGGCTTATGCTTTCTTGCAACAAATGAACTAATTTTAAATCTTCATTCCAAGTTGAATATCTTGCAATTTGAGTAGTCCATTTTTCATGAATTAATCCAACAAGTCCTTCCCTGAATCGTTTTGCTCGTAACCGCATAACCAGTCCAAATGGAACTTGAATTGGATCTCCCTACATTTTGACTCCTTGACTCTCATCCAAGTCAAGCATACCCTTATCATTCCTCTCATCTTGAAAAGGATTTGTCCTCAAATCATCGCCTGCATCATGCAAACTTAAATTAGAAACATTAAATGTGGCAATAACATTATACTCACTAGGTAAATCTAATTTGTATGCATTGTTATTAATGCACTCCAACACTTGAAAAGGACCATCTCCTCGTGGAAGCAATTTCGACCGCCTTTGAACTGAAAATATTTCCTTTCTTAAATTTAACCACACACATTCACCAGGTTCAAAGATCACTTGTTTTTGCCCTTTGTTTGCATGCTTTACGTACTTCTTTATCCTCCTCTCAATGTTAAGTCTAGCTTTCTCATGTATCTGCTTAACAAAATCAGCCTTTTTTTTCCATCCATGTTAGTAAATCTAGACACAGGTAACAGTGATAAATCCAATTGAAGTTAAGAGATTTAAACCATATACAATTTCAAAAGGTGAAAATTTTGTAGCAGAATGAACAGATCTATTGTAAGCAAACTCAACATGTGGTAAACATTCTTCCCAATTCTTAATGTTCTTTTTAATTATTGCTCTTAATAAAAATGACAAAATTCTATTCACGACCTTCGTTTGTCCATCAGTTTGTGAATGACAAGTAGTAGAAAACAACAATTTAGCACCCAACTTACACCACAAAGTTTTCCAAAAATAACTCAAGAACTTAGTATCTCTATCTGAAACAATTTTCCTAGGCATCCAATATAACCTAACAACCTCTTTAAAGAACAAATTAGCAACATTAAAAGCATCATCAGTTTTGTGGCATGGAATAAAATGTGCCATCTTAGAAAATCGATCTACAATTACAAAAATAGAATCATGACCATTCTTAGATCTAGGTAAACCCAACACAAAGTCCATAGAAATATCAATCTGAGGTTCACTAGAAGTAGGCAATAGTGTATATAATCTATGGGGTTGAACAAGTGACTTCGATTGTCGACAAACAATACATCTATCACAAACTCTTTCTACATCACATTTCATATGTGGCTAATAAAAATGCTCATGTAACACAGATAAAGTTTTTACCACACCAAAATGTCCCATTAACCCTCCCTCATGTGATTCTTTATCAAGTAATTCACGTAAATAACAAGTAGGTATACATAATTTATTTTCACGAAATAAAAACCCGTCACCTAAAATACTTACCTACTGCATTCTTTTTACAAGATTTATACTCTTCACAAAAATCATGGTCATTAACATATAATTCTTTAATTTGTTCAAAACCAAGTAATTTCGTATCAATAGTATTTAATAACACATACCTTCTTGAAAGTGCATCCATAATGCCGTTCTCTTTACCTTGTTTATACTTGATGATGTACGAAAATGTCTCAATGAACTCCATCCATCGTACATGCCTCTTATTTAGCTTATATTGACCCTTTAAATACTTCCATGATTCATGATCCGTATGAATCACAAACTCCCTAGGTCATAGGTAGTGTTGCCATGTTTCCAAGGCTCTAACCAATGCATACAACTCCTAGTCATAAGTAGGATAGTTCAAAACTGCTTCACTTAACTTCTAACTAAAGTATGTCACAGGGTTGCTTTCTTGCATCAAGACTGCTCCATCGCCTAAACCTGAAGCATCACATTCAAGTTCAAACATTTTAGAAAAAATAGGTAAAGCGAGTAAAGGCACGTTAGTCAATTTAGATTTAATTAATTGAAACGTATTTTCTTATTTACTTCCCCATTTAAATCCAACTCTTTTCTTGATGACTTCCATAAACGGTGCTGTAATCATACTGAAATCTCTTACAAACCCCTTATAAAAACTTGCTAGCCCGTGGAAACTCCACACTTGACTCACATTTGTTGGGCTTAGCCATTCTTGGATTACACGTATCTTTTCCTCATCCACTTGAATTCCCCTTGTACTAACAACAAAACCAAGGAAAGCAACTATATCCGTGCAAAACGTGCATTTATCTATGTTAGCATATAATTGTTGTTTCCTAAAAACATCTAAAACATATTTTAAATGATTGACATGATCATCCAAGTTTTTATTATAAACCAAAATATCATTAAAATAAACAACAACAAATTTACTAATGAAAGAACGTTAAACATGGTTCATTAATCTTATGAATGTACTAGGTGCATTAGTTAATCCAAAAGGTAAAACTAACCACTCATATAAATCATACTTCGTTTTAAAAGCAGTTTTTCATTTATCTCCCTCTTTTATTCTAATTTGATGATATCCACTTTTTAAATTAATTTTAGAAAATATACAAGATCCATACAATTCATTTAACCTAGGAATAGGATGTCGATACTTTACCTTGATATTATTTATCACACGATAATCAATGCACATACGCCATTTTTCATCCTTCTTAGGTACTAAAATCACTAGAACTACACATGGACTCATACTTTCCTGCACGAACTCCTTCTCTATAAGCTCATCAACATACCTTTGTAACTCCTTTGTCTCATTAGGATTACTTCTAAAAGTTGGTCGATTTGGAATGGTAGCATCGGGTACAAAATCAATTTGATGTTCTATTCTCCGAATTGGTGGTAACCCCTTTGGTAAATCCTAGGAAAACACATCGCCATATTTCTTCAAAAGAGATGCAACAACACTAAGCACGTAGTCATTAGTTATGTTAGTATTCAATGCCTCCTTGTACAAAAGTACAATCATCAATTGCTTAGACAATAAAGCTCTCCTCACATCACTCTCTTTTGCCAAATAATATTCTTTTTTCTCAAATTTTCTCTCACTTTATTTTCTCTCAATTTTCTTTTTCTCACTCTTCTCTTTTTCTCTCTTTTCTTTTTCTTAACTCTCTCTATAATTTTTTTGTAAATATATTTGATCTTCATGAACTTGTTTTGGACTCAATGGTGCCAAGGCAATTGGTTTTTGGTTGTAGACGAATGAGTACTTATTTGTGAATCCATCATGCTTCACACGTCAATCAAATTAACATGGCCTCCCTAGCAACAAATGACCCGCTCATCGGAACCACATCACATAACACTTCATCTTCATACTTTCCTATGCTAAATGGCACCTACAATTGTCTTGTCACTTTGATTTATCCACTATCATTAAGCCATTGTAATTTGTAAGGTTAAGGATGTTTAATGATTGGTAAACTCAACTTCTCCACCATAAATGTGCTCGCAACATTTGTATAACTGCCTCCATCTATCACCACACTGCAAATCTTCTCTTGAATCAGACACCTTGTGTGGAATAAATTTGGTCAATGTAAACTATCATCTTCTTTGGATTGCACACTAAGAGCCCTACAAGTCGCCAACATTTTTCCTTCCTCCCTTTCCATAGATTCATCTACATTCTCTAATGGTGGCATAGAATCATCGTCACTTTCCTCCTCCTCGGTCTTTACCTCTCCATTGTCACGTATACTCACCGTCCTCCGATTTGGACATTGACTCGAGATATGACCCTTTCCTTGACATTTAAAACAAATAATTTCACGATTTCTACTTGAAGAAGAATCACCTTTACCTTGATTTCCCTGATTGGATGATTCTTGCTTAGGCTCTATCTTAGGCTTATTTATGATTGGCTTATCTTCCTTCTTCGGTGTATTGGTCTTCCAAGATGAACTCGTAGTAGATATTGACCGTTGACCGCCTCTCCTCTTGAGTTGCTTCTTAATCTTGATGGTCATGTGTACCATGTCTTCCACTAGCACATAATGTTGTCGCTCCACCAAATTAGCAATCTTCCAATTCAAACCCGTCAGAAACCTCGCCATTGTTGTGGTCCTTCACTATATTTTCTCTAGCCATGATAACCTCCATCTCCTTGTAATAGTCCTCCATGCTCTTACTGTCTTGCTGGAGTGTTTGTAGACTCCTATAAAGTTCCATATGGTAGTGGCTTGGAACAAATCGCTTCTTCATTACCCGCTTCATCTCCACCCAAGTCTCAACTTATGGCTCATTACATCTTTGCCTACTAGTCTTCAATCGATCCCACCAAGTAATCGCATAGTCAGTAAACTTTGTGGCTACCAATTGAACCTTCTTGTGCTCTGAATAATTATGGCAGTCAAATACCCATTCCACCTTCTTTTCCCATTCAAGGTAGGCCTCTGGATCTCTTCTCCATTGGAAAGCTAGAATCTTTAGCTTAATACTTCTCAAATTATTGTCCACCAAATTCCTATCACCTCTATCCCTCATATCTTCTCTATCGTAGGGATTCCAATTATCTCTTTGATCTCTATAATCATTCACCCTTTGAAGATCGAGATCAAAATCTTCCCCGTCACTGAACTTCCCACCAACAGATTCCTTGTCATCTTCTTGGACAATCTTTCGTAGAGGATTTTCCTTCTTATGAGAGCCCATAATCAATTGCGACTGCTCACTTTAAGTGCTTTCTATCCTTTCAAATTTATCTGCAAAATGGTCCAACCCCCGAAGTATCTGTTGTAGTACATCATCCACATCTATTTTAGAATCCGCCTTGTGATCCTTTGTTGTCGACCCTTCCCCAAACAACCCATTATCCTTCATACCATACATGATTTAGCTGCAAAACAAAGGTTAGTAGAAAAAAAAAATTCCTCACCACTCCCTTACGTGTTTCACTCAATATAATGGATCGCTCATGTATCACTCAATAGGCTTTTACCCTCTAATAGTCTGACAACTCTTGTTTTTTACCACTCAAATATTCTCTTATAGGTTCTTTTTGAATTCACCAAACAAATCAAAGTTTCTAGATGAATTCAACAAGAACTTATCAATAACAATAAATAGCAAGGTATGACTTTTGATGTACCAACAAAATCGCACGGGTTGTTCACCTTTGAATTTGCCTTTAAATTGTGCTTGATCTATCTTGAAATTAGCTTTGGATGTAACTTGATTTTGAAGTCTCACAGATCTTAATTTTTTGATGGATGCCTTAATCTTTGTAAATTGTTGCTTGATTGAAGCCTCCAAATTTACAATTCGCAAAAAATTGATAATAACAAATAAACTTGAAAAAATAACGAAATATATATATATTCTTTTATTTCTTTTATAATTTTTTTATACCTTTTCTTTTTTCTTTTTCTTTTTATACTTTTTTTTTTGGACTAACAAATAATCAAACTAGAATAATAAAAGTAAAGATAGATAACCCGCTAGATGAACATGGCTTTCATACCAACTGATAAGGTCCATAATCGCTTGTGTATGGTGAACTCTACTCGAATCATTTTCTAGCAAAATTGTATGGTGAAACACTCACAACACCTCAACTCAACGTCTATATGGAGACGTGAACCTTGGTACAATTGCATGTGTAAGAAATTGGCGTTGAATGGACACCAACGACACCTAAACCCATTGTCTATAAAAAGACAAGAACCTCAGTATAATCGACGATTGATGTGGTAGAAGTCGCCACACACAACTATGAATTGTTGTATGATAAGACAAATTGAATTTCAAGAATAACTAAGAAACGCTAAAATATTCTCCAAGAATTAAAAGATGGAGAATAAATCCTCTCAAGAATATATATTGAATGAATAATAATAATAATGTGTGTCAATTACAATCCTTGCATGTCTATTTATACTAATCAATGAAAACCCAATTCTTTTATTGATAGGAAACATTAATACATAAGTAACTTGCACTAATTTGGTAACAAAATTCTAGTTGGAATCATAAAAATTGCTAAAAACTTCACAAAAATGTGTGGTCAATGCATTGACTTTTTACTCATCATTGAAGGACTGCATCAGGGGGCAGTGTTCTAAGCCAAACATAGCATCAGGGCATCGATACTCTACCAGGGTGCGATCTGAATTCGCCCCTAGCGAATTCTTCTCGGCCGTATGGCGCCAGGGCGCAATCTTCCTTTGCAAAACCTCCTCCAGGGTGTAGTGCCAGTTTTTTCAAAGTTGAATTTTGTTAACTTTTCCCATCTTGGCTTGTGCTTGCTTATAACAAATGAACTAATTTTAAATCTTCATTCCTAGTTGAATATCTTGTAATTTGATTAGTCCATTCTTCGTGAATTAATCCAACAAATCCTTCCTTGAATCATTTAGCTCGTGATCACATAACCGGTCCAACTGGAACTTAAATTGGATCTCCCCGCGTTTTGACGCCTTGACTCTAATCCAATCCAATCATGCCTTCATCATGTCTCATCTCGTATAACCAGACGACATAGTTCTTCACAATATGTGCAATAATAGTAGAGTCATCGATTGGCTAAGAGACGCCCTCGTCATTTCTAAAATAAATCTATAAAAAAATGATAACTTATCAGAAAAAATGAACAATTTGTAAATATCATTTACGTATAGAGTTTAATTTATGTAATTTGACTTACGCGAAACTCGCGCAACATAATCTCCATAAAGGATGCATCATACTGTGTATACTGGCTAAAGCGCATGCAGCCAGTCAGGAGGTGTGTCGAGCAGATGGTGTGTATGGTCGCCTTAGCCACAAGGTCCAAAATACTACAATAAAAATAAAACAAATATTGTGTTACTCTCTTTAAAAAAAAAATGGTAGAAGAGAAGGAATGATAAGAACGTATTTAGAAATAGTTGTTGATAAGATACATATTTTTACTCCCCCCCCCCCCCCCCCCTCTCCCCTTCTCATTTATACAATATCAATACTTATTCCCCTAGTATCCTTTATCTCAACAAACTTCAAAATACTAGCTATTTTATCCTCATCTAATAATAATAATAAAATTATAACCTTATCTTTATTTCAAAATGCTAATAATAATCTTAATAAAAATAAACATCCTTCATAATAGAAATAGAATGAAGAGGAGGGGAGGGGAGGACAGGGACGGGAAGAAGGGGAGCGAGGGAGGGGGGGACCATGGAAAGGGGGAATGGAAGGGTAGATAGAGAGATAGGGTGAGAAAAAAATTAAAATTGGCCCCAAAATTGCACAAAAAATAGACCAAACCGCACCAATAAAACCTCACCAACGGTTTCGACGTATATGACGATTTTAGGAGGGTTGAAAAATCGCATTTGCAGTTTAGTTTCGGTATCTGCAGTGTATCGCACCATACCAATAATGGCCAAAAACGACGTTGTTTTGGTTTTTTTTTTTTAAATAAAAATTACATGGTGTTTATTATACTTTTCTCCTGTTTTTTGTTAGCATAGCATTAACTTCTACAGTTGCCTCTTGTATGACTATTAATTGTTGCTTTGAAAACTTTTAATTGTGAATTTTACTTAACTAATTAAGTTTCTTATTGTTTGATTGTCAGTGACATTTTTGCAATTACAGAGTTTCATTATAACATAGATGAAGATGAATAAATTCAATTGTGATGATCTTTTTGTATAAACAATACATTATATACTTTTAAGTTATAAACAACTATTCGTCATAGTTTTACTTTACTTCTTCTTAAGTAGCTATTCTAATATCTTTTATATACATTTATCTGCACTTGAAAATCAAGTGATTCTTTCGGTGTCTGTATTCTTGTAGGCCTAATTTTTTGTATATATTCAATTGATTTTGAAATCGAAACCACACCAAATAAAACCGCACCGCACATTTCAAAACCGCACAGCACCAATCATAAGCGATTTCATGTGCAATTTTGAATTTGTCAAGCTACACCTAAGCGATTTCAGGTGCGACTTGGGCTTCAAACCGCGACAAACTACATCATGCTCACCCCTATAGAGAGATACTAGGTCGTCTCCTCTTTCTCTCTCTCTTTTTTTTTTTTTTTTGTAGTTTTAAATTATCATTTAAATAAATACTCCATTTTTTATACAAAAAGAATTTCATTTAACTTTTGTTCTATTTAATTTATAAAATTTTAAAGTTTAAATTATGATGAAATATTTAAAATTTTAAAAGAATAGTTTTATGCTTGCTAAAATGTCTCCTTTTTTTGAAAAAAAAAATCTAGGCTTTTTTAAAATAAAATATGCCATATGCCATGTCAGCATTAAATTCCACATCAGATATCACATTTGATACCACATCATGCTTAGTTAACTGCAGTTAGAAACTTGATCAAATTTTAGACAATATTGGTAATTGTTTAATAGTTCGATGTTATTCGTGTTAAATAAATAATTCGTATATATATATATATATATTTTGATAACTTAACAAAAGCTCAATAATTTTTTCAGTAATTAAGTCTATGTTTAAGTTTAACAATCTTTTCTCTCCTTTATTTCCATGGTTGTTTGTTAAGTCAAAGTTAAAATATGATATTTCTCACTTACAATCCATGTTCCTTTATTTCCATGGTTGTTTGTTAAGTCAAAGTTAAAATAGTTCGTGTTTGTGAATCATTAAAATCTGAATTACTGACTCCCAAAAAACAAAATCCATGTTCCTTGTTGATTGATTTATCATTCCCAGCCCCTAAACCCGAGATCCGGCTCCGTAGTCCCAGCCACCGTTAACCTTCTGCCACCGCGGTGTCAATATTAAACGCCATCAACAATCAAGGCCAACCCTAACCTTCCGCCGCCACTGCAAATTGAGAGCAATCATCGGCGACCATCCTCTAAAAGAAGGATAGGTTCGAAGACCATGTAGCGGAGGATTTCGGACTGAAATTGTAAGGAATATTAGTTGGTATTAATATTCCATTAGTTAGTTAGTAAGTCGGTAGTTAGTTATTATTAGAAGGGTTAGAGTTGTCATTTCCATTTTAATTCTGTTAAGAGAGGAAGTGAGGTGAATGCTCAGATATGGAAAAAGATACGAGTAATATTATTACACATAGCAAAGCTGCTCAGATAAATAATATCACCGATTGTATTGTTCAGTCATATGGATTATGAATTGCAATTTTTATTTTTCTCTACTCTCTTTCTCTCTCTTTCTCTTATCCTCTTTCTCTCTCTATCTATGGTTTCTCTCACTCTAATCTCCATTTCTATCTGAAATTGAGCTTCATAGTTGAGCTAGGTAAGGTACTGTCATCACAGATCCTTACATTAACTCGGGAACTCCACTGATCTTGATGATGCCTCGATTGCAGTGGGTTACGGTAGAGTTTGTGTAAGGTTTTGGAGGTTGTGGTGGTAGTGGGCTTTAATTTGGTAGTTGGTGGCGGATTTTGGGAGAAGGGGTTGAAGATGAAGAAGAAATCTTGATAATTTTGGAGTAAATTTAATTAAGTACTTTTTTGAAGTAAATTTTAATTTTATAGATTTTATTCTTTTACATAATTTTAGTTTTATATATTTTGTTTTGAATTAATCAAATAATATTTTTTGTATATATTTATATGTATATACATATATTCAGATAGTTTCTTTCTTTTTAACAATTAAAAGGCATTTTCTTTTTAGTAACTTTTTTTTTAAAATTATTAAAATAATGTCAGCAAAAACTTGATGTTAAATATAATTTCTTATACACATCATATGCCATTTGTCATATCACCTCATCCCAGTTAACCGTGATTTGGTTTCAAGGGTATTTTTTATCCAATTATTAAAGTTGACAGATTTTTTATGGAAAAAAAAATAGTTCGTGAGTTATATTAAAAAAATTATAACGTTCAAGAGTTTTTTGGATCATTAAACTCTTACATTTAATTTTTAACATTTTGTTTTTATGTATAGTATGGGTTATCACTTTTCATGATTTTTTTAATTAATTTATGTGTTTCAAAATATAGGATAATTTTGATTTCTGAAATTAATTTGAAATATTTTCAGATGCAAAATTGATATGAATTAATTTAGTTTTAAATAATGAAATTATGAAAATTGTAACTATATAGGACAATTAATTGTCAAAATTATTATTTTAAAAAGTTAAATGAATCACATTAATTTTAAAATTGATAATATCTCACATTAATATTGAAAAGTTAAATTTCATTCTATATTTTAGAATGAAAAGGGAATTATATTTTAGTCAAAATAAATGATAAACATTAATAGGCATAAGAAATGTAAAATGTTACCCTCAATTTGGGACATGAGAATATGATAGTTGAGTATTTCTTTAATAGGTAGAAGTATAAAGTGTTGCTTAGGATTTATTAAATTACAAGAGGAATGATCATGGGCATGGCGTCAAGAATTATGTTGTAGACAGTCTACTCCTAGTGGGGAAATACGGTTTATATTCGCGAAAAACAATTTAACAGCTTATGAGAATTAATTATATATTATTAAGTCAATCTTATCATCTTTAACCGTTAAAATTGGTATAAAATGGTATAGACAGACAAAAGTACAAGCATGAAAAAATAAATAATGATTATGGGTTTCTAAATTTTCAATTAAAATTGGCCAAAAAGAAGAAAAATAATCACACTATCAAAATATTATAGTTTAACTTTTATATTTGTTACTTTAACGAAATAAAAAACATAAAAAAACATATATTTTTTCCTTTAATTTTCAATTTCATATTGCTCATAGGGAAAAAAAAAATAAGGCAGTTGATATTATCAAAACAAAAATTTTGTTGTCAGAACAATAAATCTCACTTAATGCATTAAATATTATTACAATAATTATAAAAATGTCGCTAAATATATATTTGATGTGGTAACATTTTTTTAAATATTTTTTTAGTAATATGCCAAAAAAAGAAAGATAATCTATTTTCGATTTAGTTTGTGGGTTCTGATTTTTTCTGAAGAAAATCGGCAATTACACAGTCAATAATACCTCTCTTTCCTTTTAAAGGCTCCAAACTTTTGATTTACAGTTCCAAACTTCCACTCAAAATATCTTTATGAATTCTTGTTATCTTCTTGCTCAACAGTGACCTATTTAAGAAGAGGTACTTTCATAAATCTTGAGGTGTACTTAAGTACTAAAGGTGTACTTCCTACTTTCCATTATATAAAAAGGAGTTCCATTATATAAAAAGGAGGATTGCCAGCAAAAGAAATTGATCGAGATATAGAGCAATAAACAGGAATATATATGGGCGTTGTATTGTTATAGAATACGTATAAAGGTACAATACTTAAACACAACATTCAAATATTATATTCATTTTAATTATTAAAAAGTGAGGTATGATATTAAAATTCGTGTCATGTCTTATTTTTTAATAGTTAAGATAAATGTAGTGTTTAATTTTATGTTTAAATGTTGTTTATGTAGACTTGTCCATTGTTATATATTCTAAACATGTTAGATAAGTAAATATAGTTTCGTTTGTTTCACGAGAAGTCTTTGTCGAAAAATGATTTCTGAAAAATATTTTCTTATAAAAGTGTTTTCAATGAAAATGACTTTTTTTCTTATTTGGTTGCTAAACTAAAACTGAAATAACAGAAGATCATCGTCTTATTTACTTGAATTAATTAAATAAATTTTTTAGCGTACCTCGTCTTCTTTTCTATTCTCTATTTTTTTTTCAATATACGTCGCACTATAATGAATAAATATTACCATATTATAATTTCTTCTAAAAAAATGATAAAATAGGGTAGAGAATTAATACCAAATTTGAGAGTTTAAAGATGAATAATATATATATATATATATATATATATATATATATATATGAAGAAAATAATTGAATTAATTGAGACAAATGAATTAATTTACTAAAGAACGACGAAAAAAATAAAATTTCTTGTTGGGAGATACAGTTGTACGACTTTTTTTGGAAACCAAAGCTAAAAGTAGAGTTTTTGGTTTACAAAAAATTATTTTACGGTTAACAATCTTTTCCTTGGTATCCCAAATATTGAAAAATCAGGAAAACATTTTTTCAAAAAACGTTTTACATGAGACAAACGGAGCCTAAGTTACACAAGTTGCAATGTCCTAGTTATATTGTCACTAATATCTCTCCTAGTAAAATCCAACTGCTAAATTACTTTTAGTTTCTTTTATTTTTGAAAAAAAAAATATTGATATCCCCGGTAGGGTTATATTTTTCTCCATTCCCCCATTTAGTCAGATCTTGATTTCAGACCATTCAAAGTAGGTAAATCATCTGGATAATTTAGATAGATAAGCTACATTTTATTTACAATTTTTTGTTATATTATAAATGCAACTTGTTTTTATAGGCAGCTCAAATTAGCTATCCATCTGAATTTTTTTGAAATCAGAATTACATTTATCCCATCCCCTATTTAACCCCCAAATTTCCATTACTCCATCTATCACCATAAATGGAGAACTATCTAGTACCATTGATATTATCTCCTTAACCCAGCTCCAAAAATTAGCACACAACCTCAACAACTGAAAACAACCACCGGCTCGTGGATGTGGAACCCTAACCACCAACCGGCAGCTAACCAAGAGGCCGACGATGACGATTCATGGGAAATTCGAGCTTTCAAAGAAGACACTAACAATGCAATGGGCACCACTTGGCCGCCACGCTCTTACACTTGCACCTTTTGTGGAAGGGAATTCAAATCCGCCCAAGCCCTAGGCGGTCACATGAACGTGCACCGCCGTGACCGTGCTCAACTCCACCAAACGCCGCCAGCAGGCTCCACCAACCCCGCCACCTCAGCCTCCACTCTCATAATAAATCGAACTCATCAACAAGAACTTCTTGCAAAAAATAGATTGTGCCTTCTGTACTCTTTACCTAACCCTAATAGTTTCTTCTCTTCAGCGACAATGAATTTGGTGCCACATAAATATTGTTCGCCATCTATAAAATTTCCGGTAGCGCCACCTCATAGCATCAATTCCTCTCTATGTCAGTCTAGCAACACGGAAAATTCTGTATCCACTGGTAACAATAATAATATTGGTGAAGACTCAATGAAAGAAGAGCTTGATCTAGAGCTTCGGCTGGGACGCAAATATAAATAGCTAGCTAGTTAGCTTGTTAGAGTAGAGTGAATTTGATTGATTTTGTATATTAAGTTTGATTAATTCATTGGCGTTTGATTGAATTAAGCTGCAAATTTAGTGGCTGATAATGGAGGGCAGAGAAAGAAGTTTTGTAAATTCAAAGAAAGGAATATACATGAATATTTAAGTTTGATACTCCCTTCTTTCCCCAAAAAACATAATTTGTTTCATTTTGATTTTTTAAAGTTAATTCATACAATGTTAAAAATTTAAATTTTGACTTGAATTTATTTGAAGTCCTAAGAAACATATTTTATAATTTATAGACTAAAATTCAGAACTCTCTCGTGTTTGTGCTTGTGTCATGTTTTCGTTCTTGAGTTTGAGTAATTAGTAAATTCCTTCTTTAAAGTATAATCGTTAGTGCAAAATTATATCTTTTAAAGTAATGGAATCCACACACACATCTGCTTGTATAACAGTCTCGCACATTGGTCAAGCGGATCAATAGTAATTGGATGGAGGATCCATTAGTAGTTTCAGGCAAGCCGTGTTGCAAGTGACCCTCAAGTAGAAAAGTCTTGGGCTCTTTCATCTCTAACTTGAAATATTGTAAGAAAAGTATAATTAGCAGCGTAAAATTGATCCAAAAGATATAACTTTTGTTTTATTATAAATTTAAGCACTATATCTCCACAAAGTGATATATAAAGATACAATTTTACATTGTAATCTAATTTATAGTACTTACTCCCTTCCCCAAGAGCATCTTCCTTGTAATTATGTGTATCATTTTGCTCTTAATTATATTTTGAAACAGATGGAGTACTTTTTAAATTAAATAAGTTATAATATTTCTAATTTTATAAACTAAAACCAAATAAATTAATACTAATTTTTTATTTTTTTTGAAATGTCCGTCGTTAAAAGTAGAGTGGGGGTTATATGAAAGGGACGTAGTAATAATGAAGGAAAGTGAGAGTTGTTAGCTAGGGTTTGGAGAGGAAAACTAGTAGTAAAAGCTTGCAGTGTAGTGTCATTTTCTGGTACAGATTTGTAATAAAGTGGGCATACATTTCCGTGGGGATCATTGTCCATCTACTAATGTACCACATCCCATCACTTATGCGAATTGAAGGGCATTTACATTTTATTAGTGTTAGCACAATTACGAGAATGCCATCTCCCCTTTCTGAAATATTGCAGTTTACATGTCAATGTGCCCTTGTTGGAACGGAGGAATGAGGAAACAATTGAAGATACATATTCAATGTTATCAATCGTAATTAAGAAATTTGTAGTTAGATATACATTTTTTCTGACAATATTAATTGTTAATTAAGAGGGGGTCCTATTAATACCCAAAAAATGAAGGAAAAAAAAAAAAAAAAAAAAAAAAACAGATACCAAATGCTCAACTGATCTTATTAACTCCACACCAATATCCCATATCAATTCGGTAGCTGTCGTTCATGGCTTAATGTACTGTTGATAGTAATTTAATTTCTTATATAAAGAAAAAATTAACACACATGTTTCGATGTGAAATTGAGATAATACAATAATAACTTGTGAAGCCTATTTAACAATCCACCCTTACCTTGCAGTGTCTTAAGTTTATACCATCTCAATGGTATATATGTAATGTTCTCACATCCTGCTCACAAGGATGGACAATGAAAATGCTTGTTAAAAAAATAATAAACAAACAAACAAACATGAAAGGCTTCCAAGAAAGGGGTGTTTTTTGATATCCT
This sequence comes from Hedera helix, assembly GCA_947179155.2. Classification (NCBI taxonomy): domain Eukaryota; kingdom Viridiplantae; phylum Streptophyta; class Magnoliopsida; order Apiales; family Araliaceae; genus Hedera; species Hedera helix. Next base: position 17,615,454 of record OX359274.1, read on the forward strand.
ATCATTTTCTCTGCACTCCATACGCTTTAAACTTAATTAATTTTTTTTCTATTTCCTTTTTTCTTAGACACTACACATATCATCTGTATTAGTGACATCTTAAGTATCCATGATATATAGCTTTTCGACGAAAATAATTTGACATAAAAATTCTTTGTTGTATTATGAGTTTTTGGGTTGTGGACATAAAAAAAGTTCATTTATCAACTGGTCTGCAATGGAGTTTCAAGAGATGGTCACCCTTATGCATGAAAATTTAGTTTTTTCTAATCTTATTTTCAACCCTCAAAATTATAAGAACTAGCTAGTAATTAGACTAAAATGTATAAGTGTAGCTTCAATTTATCACTTTGTTCATATATGGTACCTAACTTTATAATATAACAAATTGTTATCTCGTGAGACAATTATTAATGTAAAATGTGACTTTTAAGGTATAGCCAACAATGTAAAACTAACCCAAAATGTATAATTTTGCATTAATAATTGTAACACGAGATAGAGTGTGGTGTGGTTTGCTGTAGCATTAAATCAAGTATCATAATACCATATCTCTAGAAAGTGATAATCTCAAAAAATAATTTTGTATTTTAATCTAATTAATACCTTGTATTCAGTCAATTGTTATCATAATGTTAATACTCCCGCCGTACCACAGCTATTGAACAACTTTTTTTTGGCGTGCGGCGCAAAGTTTAAGATGAATCAAAAACTTATTTAGATATTATATTCTTATGTATATAAATTTGAGAGCTCGTGCAAGGCAATAACTAGTTTATATAATTTTTTTCATAAATGTTTGATAATTTTCTATTGATATATATTTATTTATTTTTATTGATATAATACATATATAATGTTGAAGATAATTTGAATCAACATATTATACCACAATTAAAGAAAAATTTAATTACTTTTATTACTTAGTGATTGAAAATTACAAATTAATTGTCAAGGAACCTTCCATATTTTTACGTCCTCTATTTGAGGAAAATTAATTGTATTTAATGGATTAAAATTACATATAACTTCTACTATTTCAAGAAGAAACTTTTTATATTCTTCCTCTATGATTCAAAATAAATTAATTGTAATTATTAATTACCTTAGTAAATGTAATATTAACCATCAGAGTTAACTCATTCTAATTGATGAGTTGACTCGGGTGGTTATAAGGTACGATCGTTGGTTGGATTTTTATATATAGTTATATATTTATATGTTTTGTTATACTTAGATGTTATATTTTTATTTATATTATAAATTTATAATAATATAATATTAAAAAAATGTTTTAATAACCATGAGACGGATGGAGTAGTACGCTAACAATATATAGATGACTAAAATTTGCCGTTTTGATGGACCACCAATTAATGGATCAAAATATGTAGTTTTGCAGACAGAGAGGCCAGCTAAGATAACACAAAAGACCTGCATGCATAATTTCAAGTCCTTGTTGCAGAACACAATACTTTGGTCCCCTCCCCTCCGGCCCCAACCCCCACTCTCTTTTTCTTGGATGAGATGAGATGAGATGGGAAGAGATGAGATGTAGATTTGATCAAATGATCAAGAACCAAGAATTCAGTGTCTAGCATGCATTGCATAATAGGGTTTGTAGATCTCTCCGGCATTAAAATTAAGAAAAAGGAATATGTGGCAGGTCATAGCCATGCAGTGGACCTGAAATGATGTAATTTTAATTAATAGAATGATAAAATAATAAAATTATTTTAATGGAAAATATTTTTTTACCAAAAGACAAAAAAAAAAAAAAAAAATTGTTGTACAAGAACTAAGGCTATGTTTGTTTGTAAAAAATATATTTGAAATTGGATTATTTGTATTAATTTAATACTACTTCGGACTATTTTATCCCATGATGAGGAATTATTAGTCTATATATATTGGACTATTAGTCTTATAAAGTCATTTAATAGCTTAAAATAGGGAGGACTATTAACCCCAAATTCATCATGGGATTATGAAATCCCTCATAAATAGCCTCAAGAATGATATAAAAAAAAATAGTCTATAGGACTATTTAAAAAATTATTAATCCCCTATCATGGGATAAAATAGTCTGAAATAGTATTAAATTAATACAAACAGTTCAATCCCATGCATGATTTTTACAAATAAACATAGCCCAAATGTATTGTGTATTCTATCATAGAGTTAGTCTATTCGATTTCGTTCCGCGTACACATACAATTAGTGTTACTCAAAACCATATACTCCAAACAAACTGAAAATTACAAAACATACTACTTATTTTGGAGGGTTTTACACAGTTTTACTTTATCATTCGAACCTCACAAAGTCTTGTATATATAATTGAAGGTCTTGGAAAAATTCTTCACCTAAGGTGTTGATATGTTATTTGCCGAGATCTTCTTCCTCTTATAGTCTACTATCACTCCTCATATAAGATGAATGGACATATGCCAACCGGAAAAGAGGATCATTAGAGGTCATGCTCATTTCAAATTTGTGCAGGCCTCAATTTGCTGGCGCATAGGATCAATAACATGACAACTCTACAACCTGATCCTTTACATGTACTTGTTTGCCTTTGATTTCTCACTCAATTTGAGAAATGATATTTTCAACGCAAAACTTCTCTATCCAACACAATGTTGCATCATTTACCGCAAAAATTAAAGAAACTATTGTGGAGGAAATATCTCCCTAAATTTATGAGTAAATCTTGATATACTGACAATTTATAAACAAACTCATAATTAAACGATGATAATTAGACATTTTATCACAAGATATGTGTCACACAGTTACCACAGTTACTCATCTTACGTAAACTCTAGTTACTGTGATAAAAATATCTACTTCGTTTTCACTAATTATGAGTTTGTTTGTAAGTTACTAATATGCTGAGATTTACTCTAAATTTAACGGGATTGAAATTGTGAGGGGGAAAAAATAGTGCTAGTAAAAAAAATAAGAAAATAATATAAATTTCGACAAATGTGATAACGAATTAAGATTATAAACTACATAGAACACTATACGATTAGATAGAATAATAATATGTAAATTTTTTATTAATTTATTTTTATCTCATATATCTATATACGTCGATATTTAATATTAATATAATTTTTTTTATTAAACGCTTTATCATTGAAAAAAAAAAGGAAAAGAGAAACTAAAAAGGCTAAAACAAACAAAGGAACAAGACATGGAGAGCCTTACGAAACAAAATCTAGCTAATGGTGAGACAGAGTTTTGCTAGAGGTAATAATTTATATAATAACTTGTATAATAATTTTTTTATTATAAAAAGGGAAGTTTCATAAGATAATTTAAATAATGAATTTATTATTTTATAAAAAATTATTATATAAATTATTGTACAAATTATCATGTATAGTAAAATTGATAAGAGAGTAAGGCCTTTGCTGACTAATCAGTGTACGGTATAGACAAAGATTCTCAAAGTTAAAAACACTCTGTAACTAAGATATATAAAGGGAGATCTACAGGCTCAATCGACCAAGATTTGGATAGTAAAAAGATGCCAGTATCCCGCAGACGACAGACTGATAAAATTAAATAATCGAGACTAAAACAATGCGTGTGGGGATTTTTTTTTCTTCTTGTTGTTGGTTTAGTCTTTTCAGTACATGCATGGGCTCGGTTCCCCATGCACTCACCCTTTAGCCTTTGCAGTATTATTAATCATTGAACTTTTTCTCTTTTCTATATACAGACTAGCAGAATTGTCGTAGTAGCCTAGCTACACCTGTTGTCTCTTCCAAGAAACAAACAATGACACTTCTGCTTTTCTCTCTATGCATGTATATATAACTCAAAGAGTCTGATCCGATTTTAATTTAGATATAATTATGAAATATACTAAAAAAAATATAATTTTTAAGAGTGATTTAGGATTTTTATATTGTATTTTGAATAGTAATAATATGCTCAAAATCTTTTTCGTTCAAAGTGCTTATGTTGTGTTCCTATCCACTTTTAAAATCGAAAATATTTTTAAATCATTTTTTATATTTTTGATGGAGCAATTCAATAAAGTAAATTGTGAAATAAAAACATAACTATCAATTCATTAAACTGTTAAAAGTTGGTAAGTTATGACAGCTTGCATTAGTCTTGTCAGGGACATTCTTTACATATATAAAATTCATCATACTGTTAAAAGTTGGTTAGTTAAAGTAATTTTATTTTCATGTTCAAAATAGAACACAATAAAATAAATCATAATTAAAAACACTATCGAGGGAAAATGACGATAAGAGATAACTATATTTATTACTAGTATTTAAAATTATGAATATCTATTTTATTATAAGAGAGTAGTGAAAATAACCGCTCTCTTGTGTTATAATTTTCTTTTGTCCTTATAAATTTGATTTTTTTTTAATAATTTTTTCCTTCTTAACATTTTTTTATTCCATCTAAAAATTTTATTATATCTTTAAGATAATTGCACACGCAATACGTGTACTAACGGCCGGGACTAGTATATATATGAGGCCAATATCAATTTAAGTATGAACGGTTAATTAAATTTAAATTTGGATTGTGCTTATGTGACATGGTCCTAATCGCGTCTACTCAAGCAGGGCGAAGTTTCATGAATACTTGGCTAAAGAGAAGATCAAGTAGATATCAAGATATGGGCTAAAGAGTTCGAGAGAAGCCATATTGATTGGATTTTAAGTAAGTGGATTGAAGTTTATTCAAGACTGGTTTAAAAGAAGCTTAATTCAAGGACAACTCAAGTTCCAAATGTCCATCCAGTGATTCATAAAGTGTTTAGGTTAAAGAATATTTCAAGGACGATTTGGACAGAATCTTTGATCCATATGTATACAGCTTAGAACATATTATCTATGTATGGAGATTGAATTTTATTAAAGAGCATGTCAAGAGCTTCAATTTGATAGGTGGCACGCTTTGTAACTCTAAGCGGATTGAAAGTAATAGCCGTTTTAGCGAACGAGGGCAAAACTATAATTTCAAGAAATTCAGACAGCGCCCCAGCGCAAGTTTTGTGAAGAGAAATTGTGTCGCGGCGCATTTGGACCGAGAAGAACGCACTGGTCGCGTGTTCAGATAACGCCCTGGCGGGACACAGCGCCCCAGCGTAATGTTGGCTTCGAAAAATAGCGCCCCGGGGCAATATTCCAGCAAGGAAAAAAAATAACACTTGTTTTTATGCATTTTTCAGCAGCTTTAGAATTTCTAATTGAATTTTGTTACCAAATTAGCTTTAATTACTTATGTATTGATGTTTCCTTTTAATAGAAGGATTGGGTTTTCATAGATTAGTATAAATAGATATTAAAGCTTTGTAATTCATAACTTTCATCATTCAAGAAAATTCTTATGAGGTTTATTTATTCATCTTTTGGTTCTTTAAGAATTTCTGAGCATTTCTTAGTTATCCTTGAGATTTAATTTTGTCTTATCATTCAACAATACATAGTTGGGTGTGGTGACTTTTGCCACATCAATCATTGATTGTACCGAGGTTCTTGTCTCTTTATAGACAACGGGTTTAGATGTCGTTGGTGTCAATTCAATGCAATTTTCATTACATAAGCAATTGTACCAAGGTTCTCATCTCCATATAGACGTTGGGTTGAGGTGTTGTAAGTGTTCCACCATACAGCTTGGCTAGAAAATGATCCGGGTAGCGTTCATCTTACGCAAGCGTACAATGGATCTTATCAGTTAGTATCAGAGCTACGTTCATTTAGCGGGTTATCTCTCTTTATTTTTCTTGTTATAGTTTAGTTATTTATTAGTCAAAAAATAATAATAATAATGATAAAAGTATATAAAAAAAGGAAAAATATATATATAATTTTTTGTTATTTTTAAATTTTATTGTACTTTTGAATTTACGAATTTTGAACCATCAATCAAGCAACAATTTGCTATGATCAAGGCATCTATAAAAGAATTAAGATTTGTGAGGCATCAAAATCAAGTTACATCCGAAGCTAGTTTCAAGAGAGACCAAGCACAATCAAAAAGACAAATTCAAAGGCAAATTCAAAGGCGAACAACTCGTGCGATTTTGTTGATACATCAAAATTCATACCTTGCTATTTATTGTTCTTAATAAGTTCTTGTTTAATTGATATAGAAACTTTGATCTTGTTTACTGAATTCAAGAAGAACCTATACGAGAGAATATCTGAGTGGTAAAAGGCAAGAGTTATGAGACTAATATAGGGTAAAAGCCTATAGAGTGATACACGAGCGATTCGTTGTATCAAGCGAAATACGTAAGGTAGTGGTGAGAAAAATTTTATATACTAACCCTTGTTTTGCAACAACAATGTTTGGTTATAATAATAAAGTTGTTTATGAAAGGAAGTCGTGGAAAAAGAACTATTTTCAAGGCATGAATGATCCTGAGGTGTATTTAAAATGGGAGGAGGATATGGCTTGGGAGTTTGACGATCATAATTATTTCGAGAATAAGAAGTTCAAGCCTGCAACTATGGAGTTCTCTCTAGAGATACGACTACGTGGTAGGATGAATTTGTAATTAATTATAGTGTGGAGAGCGTTCGATCGAAATGTGGGAGGAGTTGAAGGCCGTGATGAGGAAGTATTATGCCCCAACCTACTACGATCAAGAGGTGAAAAAGAGGAAAGAGTATTCATCCACAAGGTGTTTAGAGCAACCCACGAAGAGTTCAACATGGGATGATGACGAGGTGGGATGACTACGAAGAGGGGTATAAGCAGCCAAAAAACCTATGGAACATAGGAAGGAACGTGTATGACCTGGGGAAGCAAAGGACGACATCATGGAAGAGCTTCATAAGAGAATAGATATAGATTGCAAACGTGTCGGGCACAAAACATGCCTCATGCACAATGAAGGGAACACGTTCAATCGAAGGAGGATAGAGTTGAAAGTGATCATGCCATCCATGAAGAGTCATTGACAACGAATAAAGTAAGAGTGGGCAAATTAAGGAGGACAAAGAACAACATAAGGACATCTTTTACACTAAGTGTCTCATACAAGGTAAAATAGGTAGTGTGAAGATTGATTATGACTTCTGTACTAACATTGCTAGCACTACTATGGTGAATAAGCTAGGTTTGTCAATAGTTGTGCATCCTCAACCTTACACGATGCAAGGAGTCGATGGTATAAAAGAGGTGGAGGTGAATCAATAAGTGTTAGTTTTTTATCTATCATTAGGAAATATGAGGACGAGGTGCTATGTGATGTGGTTCCGAGGAATATTTGTCTTGGGAGACCATGACAGATCGCTAGATATACGAAGTATAACAGTTCTACAAATCGATACTTATTGGTGTATAATTAAGAGAAGATCATTCTAAAATCAATGACTTACGAGTATACTCAAGAAGTTCTCGAGCACTTACAGAAAAATGATGTTGAAAAGAATGAGAGTGATAAAAAAGATGAGTGTGAGCAAAAGAATGAGAGAGACAAAGAAAAAGTATATGGGCTTGAGAGAGAAAATAAAAATGAAGAAGAAAGATTGAAAATACAAAAAAAGATTGATAAAAGTAAGATTGAGAGAAATGAGGAGCTTTAGAGAAAAGAAGAGAGAAAAATATGTGACTTTAAAAAAGAGTGTGAAAGAGCGTTGTTTTCTAAATAGCCAATGAATGTACATTCATACAAAGATGCGATTTGGAACACTAACAGTAACAACTTTTCTTTGTCTAGTTTTCTTGTTTCTCTATTTTAGGTTAATGACACACCCGATGCTATCATTCCAAACCAACTAGCATATAAGAATAATCTCGAGAAAACAAAAGAGTTGCGAAAGCAAGTTGGTGAGTTGATAGAGGAGGGGTTTGTTAGAAAAAGAGTAAGTTTATATGTAGTTTCAGCATTCAAAGTACCTAAGGAGAAGGAATCGCCAAGCATGTGTATTGATTTTCAATTGGTAAACATGTATCGATATTCTTTTCTTTTCTTAGATACTATGTTTAATGAATTGATAGGGTTAAATTATCTGCTATTTTTATTCCCCAATACTTAGTTTTTATATTTATTGTGTGCTTAAATATTTAATTATTTAGCATATTTTGGTTTTAATAGGTTTTATAGGATTTTATTTAATTTAAGTAATTTTATATTTCTTTTTATTTATATGTTTTTAATTATTTTTAGTGTTTTAGGTGTTTTATTAATCATTATGTGTTTTTATTATTTTTAGTATTTTTATATTATTTTTTTTAACTATTTTATATTTTATTTTGTAGGAAAAATAAGCTCTGGGGGCATTTTTGTAAATTCTGCAAAGCTATGATGGCATTTTGGTAATTATGCAGCGCGGTGGCATTTTGGTAAATTTCGGAAAAGTTGGCTCTCGCGCAATGCACCCGGATGGATTGCCGAGCAGCAAAACGACGCAGTTTAATCAAAGCTTCTGCGCAATGCGCGCAGTGTGGTGAACAGTGGCAAGAACGGAACAAAACGACGTCGTTTTACGGCCAGTATCGCGCAATGCGCGCGGCAGCGTGAGTTGACCGGGTTAAGGGGCGCGAAGGGCGTGTTTGTTTGACGCGTTAATTGCCCAAAACAGATTATTTCGGGAATTTTGCTCCTTTTTTTATTCCAAATTGGATTTTAATTTCAATTAGGGTTAGGATAATAATTATTTTATTTTTCTTTTATTTTTAATTATAAATCCTATTAGGGTTTGGACAAGTTATGAGCTTTATGGAGCCTATAAATAGAGGACTTGAGACACATTGTAAGATACAACTTTTCTTAGAATAAAAATTCTCTCTTCTATTATTTAGTATTCTCTATAATTATGAATAGCTAAATTATTTTTCTTGGTAAGTGATTGAAGCCATCAAGATTTATACACTGTGAGATCTAATTTATTTTAATTGTTTAATTTATATTTTAAGTATTGAATATTTTTCTGTGTTTAATTTTATGATTAATTCGTTTAATTGCTAGGGTGCACACTAGTTTATTATTCGTTAAAATCTATTGCTAAATTAAATATCAAATCCGTAATTGTTTGGTCACTTTAATTTGCGAAGTAACTAAGGTTAATAATTATTTTGCTTATCAAAAGATTATTTTATCTTAGGAAGAATATTCATCTAAATTAAATGCAGACGCTTGGATTGTGTTGTTTAGTTCAACGATCTCTCTATTTCTTTATGCTGCTACTAGGTTAAATCTTTAGCGCTTGTCTGAGATTATTTAGTAGTAATAGTTATTTAGATCGCTTGTTTCTGCTTAACTAAAATTAAGGAGAGATAGAAAAATTATTCGAATGGGAGTAATTATTCCACGTTGAATATTTAAAATATGAATTGATTTATTCTTGCATTAATGATCAGTTGTAAATTCTTGATGGTGGATGTTAACTTAAACCAAGGCTTTTTATTTTTATTTATTTCTTGCATAATTATTTTAATTAGTTTTATTTAAATTATTTTTTTAATTAAAACCCCCCTAATTTTAGTTTACGAAAACATAAGATTAAATTAATCATTCTCTGTGGGATCGACTCTTACTTGCACTACTACATATTTATTTTTCCAAAGTAAGATTTTATTTTTGGGTGCTCGCGACATCACACCAAATTTTGGCGTCGTTGCCGGGGAATGATTTTAATTTAATTTTGTGCTTTTGTAAACTTTGTTTTAATTTAGTAATTTTTCTTAGATTTTATTTTTATAGTTTTTCATAGTTTAATTGAGTTGTGCATGTTAAGGATGGAAGTAATGTTTGATTATTTTAATAAGGTAAATATTTCTTCTGTTGAGCAACAAATTGAGAATCTAATTTATCTCATTTATCAAATGGTTGTAGGTACTTATAAGATTTGTGCGGTAATAGGACACCCAACTGATATGTGCCCAATACTTTAAGAGGAGTCCTATGAAAAAGTGAATGCAGTAGGTGGTTTCCTTGGTCAACCACAAAGGAGATATGATCCATATTCAAAGACATATAATTCAGGATGGAGAGATCATCATAATTTTAGTTATGAGAATCTACAAATGAATTGGCCCACAAACTAGAACTTTCCAAATAATCAACAATACATGCAGCCGTATCCCTAACAACAACTACACAATTGGTCTAATTCTGATGTCTCTAGAAGAAATGATTAAAGCTCTTGAAACTAACACTTTGTGATTTCAACAGGAAACGAGGGCAATGATTCAAAATTTAAGTACATAAATGGGACAAATGACAATTGTGCTCAATCGGTTGGAGGAGGAAGATTGTGATTAATTACCCTCTCAAATGGGAGAGAATCCAAAAGAGAATACAAGTGCAATCATTTTGGGAAAGTGGTCAAGAGAATGAAAATTTAGAAAAGACAGTCCCTCCATCGCTGAAGCAAGAAAAAGTAAACAACATCAATGCAGACAGTGTTAATGTAGACAATGATGTTCTTTGCAGTGATGACATTCCTAAGCTACCGGGAATTTTTGGGAAAATAAATAAGAAAATTTTAGATGATACAATTGCTAACAGTTTAGAGTTAGAGAAATGATAAGAAATTGAGAAAAATTCAAATTTGAAGGAGGTTGCGGCTGCATTACATTATATGTCATTGGTTTTAGATAAGTATGCAGTATCTTCCATTCAATTACCTGTTACTCACAAGAAATTTTTATCTTTTATTTTGCAGGCTCTCATTCCAAATTTGAAGTCTCTCCCTAATTATCTCAAATACCTGCTCCTTGAAGAGGAAGTCGAACATTCGTGTCAAATACAAGAGAGGTTGAATCTACCTATGAAGGATAACATGATGGATGAAATACTCAAAATTCATAAAGTTGGAGTGACGTAGTAATTTGACATGCTGCCGAGCCAATGACATCAAACAAAGGCGCTGCTTGGGAGGCAACCCAAGAAATTAGATTTGCATTTCTTTTCTTTTCTCTTTATATTTATTTTTGTTATTAGTTCCTTACATTTTATTTTACATTGGGGACAATGTATGTTTTAAGTGTGGGGGAAGGGATATAGGATATTTTTTTTTTAGGTCATATTTTATGTAAAATTTTAAAATTTTAAATTTTGTGGGTAAATTCATTGCAAACCCTCACGAGACACTACTCGTCCACTTGGGGTAATTTTGAGGTTTAAAGGCTTGTTACACATGCTAAGTGTAATAGTGCTTTTTTACAGAAATGAGTTAGTTTTTTTTAGGATGTGTTACTTGAGCAATGAATTAAGTGGATTTTAATTTTTGGCTAATGATGAATATTGATTTTTATTTAATAACTTTTGAAAAATAGATAAATTTTTGCTTAGTCTAAATTTTGATTATTTGTTTGTTATTACTTTGTTTGAGATCCTTTGTTTTTTATGTACTTATATCCATTTATTTTGAGCTACTTTTAATTTAGAGAAATTTTATATGGTTAAATGCTTATGGAAGATATTTTTAAGCTCTATATCTTATTTGATTGTAACTTAAAGTGAAATATAAGGTAAAATATAATTTGTGAGAGATAATTTAGGTAATTTTTCTAGAATTGTTAAATTAAAAAATAAAAAGAAAATTATGATGGGTTGAGATGGAGCGTAAAACGCACTCGCTAGTGAGATTGAGCATAAAATGCATGCACCCAGAGAGAAAAAAAAAGAAGAAGAGAGAATGAAAGAAAAAAGAATGGGATAGAACATAAAATGCACCCATTTGAAAGAAAGGGAAAGATTTTTTTTTTGAAAAGAAGTACTTGAAAAAAATTGATATTAATAATCCTAGTGTGCTTATTAAGACTAAAACATTTTGATTTTCTAGGTTATATTTGTTTATATTAGCTTAGAGTGATGTGAAAAATAAGTATAGAATTTTGTGGTATATCTTTCATAAGGTAATTAATGACCTAAACTTGTCTGAGTTTTGATTAATTTGATACATTTGAATTCACACACACACGAAGGGTATTGAATAAAGTAAGATTAATAAATATGTTAAAATTTTGAATTTTGCATATTTTTGAAATTTTCCTTTAGGTTATTATTTTTGAAATCCTTGAGGGTAATTTATTAGTTTTATTTTTTTAATTTTTTTTCTTGTTTTGCTTGAGGACAATCAAAGATTCGAATGTGGGGGTATCTTTCCAAGTTGTCCCATGAAATAGTTAGCTTGATTAACTAGTTTAATTGTCAAGTGTTGGTTGATTAATAGTTAATCATGGGACCATAAATTTCTATAAATAGAGAAGAGAGAAAGAGCTAGTAAATGTTGTTCATTTGCTAGTATTCACTAAGTTATAGAAAAAAAGAGTTCTAGAGAAAAGTTGAGAGTTTGTGAGTTAATGTTCTTGAGAGCTAGAGAAAAATATAGTTTGAGAGTTAAAGTTCTACTGTTATATCTAAAAAGGATTTTGGGTAGAGAAGAAGAGCAAGGAGGCTGTCTAGCCATTTTATAGATAAGCTCTAGCAAGAAGAATATCTACCCAAAAAGGTTTAAAAGTTTCATAACTTTAAACTTGTTATTTATTTAGTATTGTCTGAGTCTTTTTATATGCTTGGTTGTGGGAGAAATCTATGTGATGGGGATCTCTAGTGAGATCCGAAGATATAAAGATAGTTTATGATCGAGTATATGTAAATGTATGTGATCTATGTGAGCTATATATATGTATATGATTTTTATGGTTAAACAATTAGTTTAATGTACAATGTGTGTTCTATGTTTTAGAAACTATTTTTATAAGCTCCATGATGTTAGATCTACTCTATATATAAAGATTTATGGTCAAAGACACATGCTAAGTGTTTTGATATAGTTAGTATGTTAAAATATGAAAAAGAGATGAAGATGATCATGTTTCAAGTAAATACCCTAGTTCAATGTCTTAGTTAATGACGTGTGGTTTAAGATGTGTTAGTTGTTTTGATGATCTTTGTGTCTTACATGATAGATCTATGTGTTATGAAGATAACCTAACTTGAAAGATTGAAAAAAGATGTTAAAACGAATTTATAATAGATTTCTAGTAAACTATGATGTTTCAAAAATCCTAACGATCGTTGTATGTTCGATCATGATTTGTATGTGTAAAATGTTTTTGAAAAGTGTTATAGATCATGAATATGTTATGTTTGAGAATATAACAAGTTATTGTCCTAATTTGGAGTCAATATAATGTAAAATGAACAAGATATAGAAGTTTGAATCAAGAAAACAAATTAAAAATTTTAGGGTTTTAAAATCAAGCTGACTGTCGCAGCTTTGGAGTTCACCGCCACAGTGGTGTACCATTCTATCTGGGACCGCCGAGTAGTGGTTTCTACCGCTACAGTGGTGGTCCGAAATTTTTGAAATTAATTTTATAAAATTGGCCGGGTCGAGTCAGATCTTTTGAGTATAAAATGGGTCAAAAAAATGTATAAAGTAATATTATTATTATTGGCCCTAAATTAAATGATTAAAATATTAATAAATGATTAAAATATTATTAAATGGTTAAAACTATTAGTAAGTAAATAAAATATTATTAAATAATTAATAATATAAATAAATAATTAAAATATTATTAAATGATTAATACTATTAAAAAATAAAAAAATATTATTAAATGATTAATAATATAAGAAAGTGAATAAAATAATATTAAATGGTTAATAATATTCATAAATGATTATGATATTGTTTAATGATTAAAAAAAGGGTAAAACATTATAAAATGATTAATAATGATTAATAAGTGTTCAAAATAATTATGTGATTAAGATGTTATTAAATGATTAATAATAGTGATGATTGAATAAAATATTATTAAATTGGTTAATAATATTCTTAAATGGTTAAAATATTATTAAATGGTTAATAATATTTGTATGTGGTTAATATATTATCAAATGTGATAATATTATGAAGTGATTGATAAATTCTTAAATGATAATTGTGTGGTTAAAATATTATCAAAGGTTGATAATATTATTAAATAATAAAATGTTATGATTAAGTGTTATATAATTTAAGTCATATATAGGAATGTTATAAATCTATATGTGATATACTGATTGGTAGATCAACATTATTAATGTTAGGTCATCCAAAGAAAATTAATTTTAGTTGATTAGCAGTAGTTAGAGGAACAAACAAGTTTTCTGAACCTTAACTTGTATTTATTTTTGCAAGTTCACTAACCCAACCTCGTTTCGTTATGCAAGTTATTTTTAAAACTAGAATTATTTTATTGTTCAAGCCGGAGTAAATATTGATAATTATTCTATATCATGATTGTTATTGGTATTCGCACTTATATGCATTTGTATGACTTGTTCTTAATATGGACTGTTTAAAGAAGTAGATCTATGTCAATTATTTTGGCTAGACCACATATGTATCGATTCATTAACTTAAATATTATTGAAGCTAATCCAAATCATATTGTTGTGGTGCAGAATCAAAGATAAGAGCTGTAATGAATAACCCTCATAGTAGGGGATTTTTTTTATAATTATTATGGGTATAATATACTCAAAACAAAATGTTGGTGTTTATGTTGTGCACAATATATACATACAATATGCTGATCACCTAAAGTACCCATTTTTGGATATTGTAATTGATATGATTACTAATACTCAAAACGAAAAATATGTTTATATGACATTTAGATATTATTAATAGTCAAAACGTAAGTTCATGGTCTTTTGACCTTTCAGTAAGCAAAAATATAATGCTAAATCAAATGAAAACTGTTATTCAAATATGCATGCCTTCACAATTATTATATATTGTTGAAGTTCCAAAAGTTAATTCATTACCATTCATGATATATTCGTTGCTTGTTCAAACTTAGCAAAGTAGTTGCTCACTCTTGCTATATCATGAATATTTTTCAGTTAAAGCCGAGTGCTCTAAGAAGGACAAAGATAAAGGAAAGGCGAACGAATAGATGTAATTGTAATGTTTTAATATGTGGTGTAGTTATAAATCTTTTGTATTCAGAGACAGTCTTGATATATTTAAGGTTAGTATAACTTGGGATGATGGTACATTTTGTAATGAATAAATATATATTTTTCGCTAGTTATTGAAGATTAAGTTTATGAATGTTGTTTAAGAAATGAATCGTGAGCACCAAATCCGAGGTTCAAAAAATCCAAATTTGGGGGCTTCACAAGTTGGTATCAGAGGTGCAGGTTATAAACCTTAGGAGGGAAAAAAATCTTAGAATTATGATTTTAGAGAAGATAAGAAAACTCAGATCGAGTTTAGAAAATGGATTATGGAAATTCATATTAGATAAGATAATAAAGTGAATTATATGGTTATTTAAAAACATTAGACATATGGATTTTATGAAGGACTAATTCAGTCATTTATCTAGTTTTGTGGGATGCCTAAGATTGGTAAATTAAGTCAGATAAGAGAAGTTGAGCCAGAGCTGGATTCTGATTTGAATCTTATAGCTAGGGAAGAAAAAATGAAGGATGAAAGGGTAAGAGGTCACCTCGACCGAAACCTAGAATTGGAGAGAGAGGTGCATGGCCTAAAGACGCAGAAGCATAAGTTGCAGATTAAAAAGGAGACTATGAAAGCTTTTTAGGAGACATAATTGGATAAACGAATATAGATAGCGGAGCAATGTAATAATGCTATAAGGCAAACAAATGGCTTAGAGATAGAAGTCCATAAAGGAAAGTGAAAAGATACCGGATGAGTTATGCTTTTAGTTTGACTTTAAGACAAATTTAGTCAAGAGTGCATAATTATCTGAAAGAATATTATGGCCGGACAAATCGCACTATTAGCTGTAGACAGGTAAAGATGATAGGGGATCAAGAATACGAAGAAATGATTAGGCGAGGAATGTAAGGATATCATATTAGATATATATTTAATATGTCTACTAGTGGATTAGAATCCCAACTTTTGTATAAGTAGATGGATCTTTTGTGATGTAAATCTTAACTCTAGAAAGTTAAAGGGTACGTGGAATGACTTCTATAAATTCTAAATTTTGGGGTATGTGATATGTTGTTGTAATCCCAAAGTAATGAGGAATGTATGTGATGGGATAACATAATGCTATATGATGTGTAATGAGAAGTATATTAATATAAAATATTTATGAAATATGCTTATGGTGATTAAATTATTTTTTAAAAGAATAATAATGAGGTAATGAAGTTATGAATAAAATGATTAATAAGAATCATAAATGAATGATTAAAAGTTAAATCATTAATAACTTATACTTGGAGTAAATAAAGAGAAAATTAAACCGTTTGTGTTTGTTTTATTTTTAGAATGCCGTCTCGAAGAGGAAAGTCAGCGCAACACGTGGTAGAAAAGTCAAGGATTGAAGTTAATAAGCTTACTCAAGATCTTTTTCATCAACTGGTAGGGATAATAGTTAAAGCCTATGAAGAAGGTATTAAATAGGGTAAAAAGAGTATGATGGGAAGTGAAGAGGGTGAAATAGAAATCGCTCCAACGAAGATAGAAAATGTTAATAATGTAAGAAAAATGAATGAAGTTCAAAACGGGGAAGGTATTTGTGAAAAACATAAAAATGTTAAAAGGAAATGGAATGAAGGTAAATCCAAATAAGAAAGGAATCAATCAAACAAGAACAACATGGAAGCCTATAAGAAATATGGAAAGTAGCACACAGGGACGTGCTTAAAGGGGAAAGGTATATGTTATAATTGTTTGCAAGAGGGACATATTGCTCTCAATTGTACTAAACCAAAGACAAATGATCAGTGTTTCAAATGCGGGGGGAATAAGTCACAGAACCAAGAACTGCCCTAAGAAGAAAGAGATAGCTAAATAAGAGTCTAAACTGGAGCAACAAAAGACGGTAATTACCTTTAACGATGGGAAATGAAGAGTATAAAGACGCCAAAAAGTGTGGCGTGCTTCAAGTTAAAGTTTAGTGGTAGTTATGTTTTTAAAGTTAATGTATGTAGAGATAGATGAATCTTAACTTTTGTTTCAATAGAGGGATATAATGTGTTTGTAAATTCCAACTCTAGGAGTATGTGGGTTATGTTGTTGTGTAATCCCGACTTTTGTGGTCTTTGTGTGATAAATATGTTTATAAAAGTATGTTTCGAGATGTAAGGTGCCTGGCACTACTGTTTCGCATATGAATATATGTGTGTTATATTTATGTGTCTTGAAATGATTAAGTGTACATTAAAATTTAAATACCTTGAAGATAATATGAGTAAGGGAATAAAAGACAAGATAATAATATAAGTCCTTTTTTAATTAAAAAACAACATATAATGTCGTCGCGCAGAAGAAATCAACCCCCGCCACCACCAGAAGAGTCAGTCAATGCAGAAGGAGGACAAACAAACATAGTGCAAGAATTTATGAAATTACTTTTGGGAGCATTCTACAACCATAACCTTAACACCACAGGAGCAACAAACCCTGCCACTCCACTGCCTAATTTTAAAGACTTTAAAATAGTAGGACCGTCAGAGTTTCGGAGAACGAATGACCTGGATAGAAGAGATGGAAAAAGTATTCAAAGTTGTGAGTGTGGCGGAGGAACATAAGACATCATTTGCCACATTCATGATGCAAGGAGAGGAAAACTATTAGTGGAAGGCCAACAAAAATCGGGCAGGGGAGGAATTATTAAGTGGACTCATTTCAAGGAATTGTTATTTGAAAACTATTTTTCGAATAGTATGTAAGGAAGAATGGAAGCTAAATTTTTGGAACTCAAATAGGAAAACATAACGGTAACGGAGTATGTCGCCAAGTTTAATGAACTAGCAAGATTTACTCCACATCAAGTGGATACGGAAGCGCGTAAGGCGAGAAGGTTCGAACAGGGTTTGAAGCCCTGGGTATTTAGTAGAGTAACTATTTTGCAAATCAATACATTTTCAACATTATTAGATAAAACAATCATATCAGAGGGTGGAAGTGAAGCCCTGACTAAGTACAATCAAGAACAAAAGAGGAAGAGAGGTGATGTAGGAGGCAAGGAAGGAAGCAGTGGGGGCAATAATTCCAACAAGTGTAAGTGGAACAACAATATCAGTATTGGAAATAAATCGGGAGAAACAAAAAATAAGATAGAAACGTTTGGGAATTATGGAAGAAACCACCAATGGGTGTGTTTAAAAGGGTTAAATAGTTATTATAGGTGCGGACATAAGGTGCACATTGCTTCTAACTGTTCTACCCTGAAAAAGAGTAAGGAATGTTTTGCATGTGATTCTACAAATCATCGAGTCAAGGATTGTCCCACAAAGGGAAATAATGGAGGAAATGGTAAGAAGAGCAACAACATGAAGTTAACAATTGGAGGATCCATTCAGCCAAATAGGCCGACGATACGAACGTTTAATATGACGGTGCAAGACGTGATGAAATTAAAAGACATGGAAACATGTATTATTCCGGTCGATAATATAATTGTTTAAGTATTATTTGATTCGGGTATTATATGTTCAATTGTGTTTGACAATTTCACAAAATAATTAGAATTACCTGGAGAAAGTTAGAGTACCTTATTAATATAAAGGCCGTGTATATGTAAATAACACATGTCGTGTATATACATTGAAGGATTATGCAAGAGTTGTGAAGAGTAAGTTGTCCATAAAATTTATTCGGATATACAAAGTTAGAAGAAAAGAAAATATTATAAGAATTTGTAACATTATAGCAATGATTATGAGGATAAAATCTTTATAAGGGGAGACAATGTAATAATCGATAAAATTACGAATCAATTTTTTTTATTTAATTATATTAATGATGAAATATGACATGTGAAGTTATGTTACATATGTGTTTATGTTATGCGATGAGAATTAGTAAGTTAGTTAATTTAATTTATTCGAATTAACAAAATAATGAAAAGAAATGCAAGAGTAGCTTATGTGATGAGATTACAAAACTTGAATGTTGGTTTTGAAAGACAAATAAGAAGTTTAATAATCAATAAGTAAATTACTTGAATGATTAATGAAGAAGAAAAAGAAATAAATAAATTATTAGGGTTAACCCAATGTGGGATTACTTGTATGAGATGTAGGTAATTAAATTATTAACCTAAGTCGATGAGATGAGGTAGTTATTGAGTCAAATTAATCAAGTTAAAGTAATTGTATCTATGTGTATTAGGATTTTATTAAAACAAGTCCAAGAATTAGTAAGTGTTAGTATTTTGTAGACTAACTCAATCTAGTAGCCCAATTGACTTTTAAATAGCAAGTCTAATTGGAATATGTAATTAATCTAATGTGATTATTAGATGAGGCAAATGTGGTAAGTCTTATGAGAGTTAATTACTTGCCCAAGTGTTAGTAACTTAAATAAATTTAACTAGTAGCCCAAGTGATTAATTAAATAATGAGTTCAATTTATTTTAATACTAGCCCAAAACTTGTTTTAATTTCAAGTATTGTAAGTTAGTAAGACTTAGTCAATGGATTTAAGAAATGGGAGTTTAAATCAAATGAACTAGTGGGCCATCTAGAATTAAATTGATGAGCCCAAGCAAATTAATATAGAAGCCCAAATAAAATTAAATTCAAAGTCCAATGTAGAGCCCAAAAGAAAGCAAGTATTGGTGTTATATATATATATATGTGTGTGTGTGTGTGTGTGTGTGTGTGTGTGCGTGTGTGTGTAATAAAAGAAAAGTAAAATTTGATGGAAAATAAGGCCATATGGCCCCATTTTTTGGGGTCCAAGGTGGGGTGAATTGTTAGTTTTAGGTTTCTTCTTTATTACTTAATAAGTTGCTTGCTAATTAGCTTGATGGATGTCTCCTTTCACCACTTCAATCAACTAGTCTTTCCAAATTGTCATTACATGAAATAGTAAGCTTGATTAACTAGTCTAATTGCCAGGTATTGGTTGATTAGTTGTTAAGTATGGGACCACAAAATTCTATAAATAGAGAAGAGAGAAAAAGCTAGCAAAGGTTTTTCATTTGCTAGTATTCACTAAGTTATAGAAAAAGAGAGTTCTAAAGAAAAGTTGATAGTATATGAGTTAATGTTCTTGAGAGCTAGAAAAAAATATAGTTTGAAAGTTATAGTGTTATATCTAGAAAGGATTTTGGGTAGAGAATAAGAGCAAGGAGGTTGTCTAGCCATTTCGTAGATAATCTCTAGCAAGAAGAAGGTCTACCCAAAAAGGCTTATAATAGTTTTCTAACTTTAAACTTGTTATTTATTTAGTGTTGTATGAGTCTTTTTATATGCTTGGTTGTGGGGGAAATCTATTGGATGGGGATCTATGGTGAGATCGAAAGATATAAGGGTGGTTTATGATGAAGTATATGTAAATAAATGCAATCTATGTGAGCTATATATATATATATGATTTTTATCGTTAAAAGGTTAGTTTAATGTATAATATGTGTTTTATGTTTCAAAACATATTTTTATAAGCTCTGTGATGTTAGATCTAGTCTATATGTGAAGATTTATGGTCAAAGATGCATGATAAGTGTTTTGATACAGTTAGTATGTGAAAATATAGAAAAGACATGAAGATGATCATGTTTCAAGTAAAAACCCTAGTTTAAAGTCTTAGTTGATGATATGTGGCTTAAGATGTGTGAGTTGTTTTGATGATCTTTATGTCTTACATGGTAGATATATGTGTTATGAAGATAATCTAACTTGAAAGATTGAAAAAGATGTTAAAACGAATTTATAATTGATTTTCTAATAAACTATGATGTTTTGAAAGCCCTAACGATCGCTGTATGTTCGATCATGATTTTTATGTGTAAAACGTTTTTTGACAAGTATTGTAGATCATGAATATGTTATGCTTGAGAATATAGCAAGTTATTGTCCAAATTTGGAGCCAATATAATGTCAAATGAACAAGATATAAAAGTTTAAATCAAGAAAACAAAGTTACAAATTTTAGAGTTTTAAAATCAAGTTGACCGTTGCAACTCTAGAGTTCACCACCGCAGCGATAAACCATTCTGTCCGGGACCGCCGAGGCGGTGGTTTCTACAGCTACAGTAGTAGTACAAAATTTTTGAAAATTAATTTTATTAAACGGGTCGAGTTGGGCCATGTTTAAACGGGTAGGATCTTTTGAGTATAAAATATTAATAAATGATTAAAAAATTATTAAATGATTAATAATATTAGTAAGTGAATAAAATATTATTAAATAATTTATAACGTGACACCCCCAAATCTGGGCCCACACAGCCCAAACTTGAGTTGTCAAAATACATAACAACTATTACAGTACAACGTACAACGTATCACCGTACAGTATTCAAAAAAATACACAACTATGTCTTCATTACTATTGCCACACTATTATACAACTTATGAAGACTAATATAGCTACAACACGGACCATCACTCCATTCCCCGACTAGATCCAGCTACTCTATCATCTCCTATTGAAAAACAATGGAACAAAAGGAAATGGTGAGCTCAAATAGCCCAGTAAAGAATATCATGACTAAGATAATGACAAATAAATTATCAATAGCCTTCAACAGTTGAGTTTTTTTGATAGAATAATTTAAACATCAAGTTTTAATTCAACAACTGCAGTTAAGTTTTTAAACAAGGTTCAGATCAATAACTGCAGTAGAATAACAACAATTAGGAAAATCATATGGACTATGATATACACTCACTTCTCTTTTTAGGAAAAACATCATCAACTTTTATCATTTGAAACACCACTAACCATGATAATACAAACTCATAGTTCCTGGTCATAATCATGCAAATCAATAATTCATCAGTGCACTACGGGCCAAAGATATTCAATATAGCACAACTAGTCATGATTATACCAGTCTACAGCCTTTGGTCATAATCATACCAAACAACAATTCATCTTTGCCCCAAGCCAAAGAGAACATTCACCACGTGCCTTAAAAGACACATCATCAAATATATCGTCTTTAACCTATCAACGCCTTTATCCAATCTGTGCCCCAGGCCACAGTTATCCATAATAATTTGATTCTTGATTATTAGAATAATAGCAGAGATATTAACAATGAACAGAATAAACAGGGTAAACAATAAATATTGAAAGTTAATAATTTTGCTTTGTGCAGATTTAAATAATATCCAAATTGTCAACATGATGGTGGAGTAAAATTCAAAAATGATATTCAAGATCCATAGTTCAGAATAACGATTACAGTTCAATAGAAAGGTTCACGTAAATAGGAATGAGCAGTTGAAATGATATTAAATGAAGCACAAACTGTTAAGAAAATTATAATCATTTCAGAAGTTTTACCGGACAATACTTACCATAGTAAGTTTAAGAGTATAAAAAAAATGATATAACTTACTGTAGTAAGTTTGAATAATGGAAGATGAAAAAGATGGTATCCCTTACAAGTAAGAAAATAATACCATTTATGATGATGAAAAAAATGATACCCCTTACCTTATCACGTGACTAGATATTGATAAAAATGAGGTTTATCAACCTATATATTTATAATATAATTAGTAATTACCACATATAAATTTTAAGGTGTGTGATAACTCATATATTATGAACTATTAAAATTATTTATATAATATAAATTTTTGTAGTGTAAAATAATAACTTTAAAAATAATATTTCAAAATAAATCTTTCAAAGAAAGCTTTTTTAAAAATAAATCTTCTCAAAGAAGAGTCTTCTAAAGGAAGATTTGTGAATACCGTGTGAAATAGGTATTTATGCAATTATTACACTTCAATAAAACACTTACTTGAAAAATTCCTGCACTTCTTTTGATTTTCAAACACTCAAGATAACCTTACTATTCTTAGAGAAAACTCATAAAATACTTATAGAAAAACTTTATGTTTTAGGTGTGATTTTTCTATTCAGCTGAGCAAGCTATTTATAGGAGAAAATAAGTTACTATGCACAGTAGGTGAGTGGCGTGCTGCAAGCCAGTGCTGAAAAAATCAGCAAAGGCAACAGCAGCCACTGCCTACCAAATTTTCCAGCCAAAATCACATTTCACACATTTCATATGGGCCCCACAGTGGGTCCACGTACTATTCACATAAATAATAATATTTTTTTTCTTCCAGTAGTTCCCACTTATATAATAAAATAATGTTACAACAATAATTCAACAATAATGCAAGAAACACGTTACAGATCATTATCAATTTAATAATATAAATTACTGTGTATTTACTAATATGACAAATATTTGGTTCAATAATTTTAAAATACAGTGCAGCAACAATTATTGATTCAATGATATGAAATACTGTGTTATGATAATTATTGAATCAATAATGCAAAATACTGTGCAACAACAATTATTGATGAATACTATGCGATGACCACGTTATCAGATCAATAATATGAGATACTGTGCAACACCGTGTGCTACTGTAGAATACCGTGTGCTACAGTAAAATACCATAAATTACCGTATGCTACTATTCTTTTATCACCGATATTTTAACAGTTAAAAGTGATAACGTCGTTGACTATTTTTATTTAAAAACGTTACTTCTGTCGTTTTCTATATCCGACAAATATTCCGTTGTGGGGTCCACCAATGATTAGTTATTTCGGCGCCATCGTACAACCCGAATATTCCTCGACAAAATGAATATTCCCCGACAAAATAAATATTGTCCAACAAAATAAAATTTGCACATAACATCCTTAACTTTTAATTTTGTCAATCTAACCACTTACTGTTGCATGAAAAAATATATATGAAGAAAAATTAAATTTTGTATATCATAAAATTCAGGGTCTTACAACCTCCCCTCTTTATGAAATTTCGTCCCCAAAATTGACGTACCTGACATTTCGAAGGGGAAAGGATACTTAGATTTCATCTCAGATTCTAGCTCCCAGGTCATTTCCTTAGTATCTTGGTTCCTCCATAAAACCTTAACTTGAGGTATAACCTTTGAGCGTAGGATCTGCTCCTTCTCATCTAGGATCTTAACAGGTACCTCATCGTATATTAAATCCTCTGCTACAACGTCCGGTTCTAACTCAATGACGTGGTTTGGGTCCTTCACATATTTACGTAACATAGATATGTGAAAAACGTTATGGATGCGGGACATACTTGGTGGTAAAACTAGTCTGTAGGCCACGGTTCCTACTCGATCGAGGATTTCAAATGGGTCAATAAATCGAGGGTTAAGCTTTTCTTTCTTTTCGAATCTCGTAACTCCTTTCCATGGAGAAACACGTAAAAATACATGGTCTCTGATGTTGAAACTTCCGTCCCTTCGATGAAGATCAGCATAACTTTTTTGTCGTTCTTGTGCGGTCTGTATTCATTGTCGGATCATTTGAATCTTTTCTGTTGTCAAGCGTACCAACTCAGGTCCCAACAGTCTTGCTTCTCCTACCTCATTCCAACATACTGGAGAGCGACACTTGCGTCCATATAAAGCCTTGAATGGAGCCATGCCTATACTTGCTTGGTAACTGTTGTTGTAGGAAAATTCAACCAATAACAAGTACTTATCCCAACTTCCTTTGAAGTCTAGTACGCAAAGTCTCAAAAGATCTTCGAGGGTCTAGATCGTCCTTTCCGATTGTCCGTCCGTTTGAGGATAGTATGCAGAATTAAAACGTAGTTCAGTGCCCATAGCTTTTTGTAGACTGATCCAAAATCGTGAAGTGAATCTAGGATCTAGATTAGAAACTATGAAAACTGGCATGCCATGCAATCTCACAATCTCATTTATGAACATACCGACAAGACGCTCAAGTGAAAAGTTTTCTCATATAGGCAAGAAATGAGCTGATTTGGTCGATCTATCTATGATGACCTAAATTGCATCTAAGCCTTGAGAAACCTTGGGAAGACCTGTCACGAAGTCCATATTGACGTGTTCCCACTTCCATTCGGGAACCTCAAGTCGTTGTAATGGACCCTTAGGCACTTGATGCTTTGCCTTGACACGTTGACAAGTTAGACACCTTGAGATAAACTCTGCAATCTCTCTTTTCATATTGTTCCACCAAAATGTATGTCAAAGATCACGATACATCTTGGTACCTCCTGGGTGGATTGTAAACGGCGTGTTGTGTGCCTCCATCATGATTTTATGCTTCAATTCAGGATCGTTAGGAACATAGTCGAGAGTTGACTCGAAGTATTCCTTTCTCGTCGATTCTTGCTTCAGGAATAGCACCTTCTTTTACTTTCTTCCTCATGTTCATCAGTTCTAGATAAGTAACTTGAGCAGCTTTAATTTTATCGATTAAAGCCGGTTCTACTCGCACGTGCGCAATCTTCAAGTGGGTCCCTGGTATCTTTAGCTCTATCTCCATCTTTTGTAAATCATACAAAATACGCTTTTGTGTTGTCAGCACTGCACTTGTACTCGCATAAGATCTTTTACTCAAAGCGTCAGCTATAACGTTAGCCTTTCCCTGGTGATACTGGATGGTGCGATCGTAATCCTTTAACAGTTCAAGCCAACGTTGTTATCGCATGTTGAGTTCCTTCTGAGTGAAGAAATAGTTGAGGCTTTTATGATCCGTATAGATATCCACTTTTTCTCCGTACAAGTAATGTCTCCAGATCTTCAATGCGAAAATGACCGCTGCCAACTCTAGATCATGAGTAGGGTAATTTTTCTCATAATCTTTGAGTTGTCAAGATGCATAGGTTATAACTTTTCCATATTGCGTTAGAACACAACCTAGACCTTTGCCTGAAGCATCGCTGTAGATAACAAATTCTCCCGATCCTGATGGTATGGTCAGAACAGGAGCTAAAACAAGTCTCCTCTTGAGTTCTTGGAAAGTTTTCTCGCATTCCTCATTCCATACGAATTTGGTACTTTTTCGAGTAAGCTGAGTTAATGGAGTGGTGATTCGAGAAAATCCTTCTACGAATCTTCGATAATAACCAGCTAGGCCCAGAAAGCTTCGGACTTCTGTTACTGTCTTGAGTTGTTCCCAATTTAGTATTGCTTTAATCTTCACATGGTCAACCGATATTCCCTGTTTTGAAATTGCATGCCCAAGGAATGTGACTTCCTCAAGCCAGAATTCACATTTCTTCAATTTGGCATATAGTTTGTTCTCGTAGAGCTTTTAGAGTATCAATCTCAGGTGTTGTTCATGATCTTCACGACTCTTGGAGTATATAAGGATATCATCAATAAAGACAACCACAAAATGATCCAAATATTCTTTGAATATTCGGTTCATCATGTCCATGAAAGCTACAGGAGCATTGGTTAGTCCAAAAGGCATGACTAAGAACTCATAATGCCCATAACGAGT
The DNA here is from genome assembly GCA_947179155.2 of Hedera helix. Taxonomy (NCBI): domain Eukaryota; kingdom Viridiplantae; phylum Streptophyta; class Magnoliopsida; order Apiales; family Araliaceae; genus Hedera; species Hedera helix. The sequence continues at coordinate 17,641,679 of OX359274.1, forward strand.
TCTGAAAGTAGTCTTTGGAATGTCTTCAGCTTTAACCTTTAACTGATGATATCCAGAACGGAGATCAATCTTTGAGAAATGTTGAGCACCCTGTAATTGATCAACCATGTCATCAATCTGAGGTAACGGGTACCTGTTTTTGATGGTGACATGATTCAATTCTCGATATTCAATGCATAATCTCATACTCCCGTCTTTCTTCTTCACAAATAGAACAGGAGCACCCCAAGGTGATGCACTCGGACGAATGAAACCAGTATCCAACAATTCCTATAGTTGGACTTTTAACTCTTGAAGTTCAATGGGAGCCATTCGGTATGGGGTTTTGGAAATGGGCTTAGTACCGGGTTCAAGATCAATACAGAATTCAATATTTCGGTTTGGGGGTAAGCCAGGAAGTTCCTCAGGAAAAACGTCAGAAAACTCATTAACAATGGGAATATCATTCAAGTTTGACGTGTTTTTGTTCAAAACAGTGACATGAGCTAAAAAGGTTTGACATCCGTTTTTTAATAAACGAATGACTTTATGACTAGAAATAACAGTTATGGATTTCATTGGTTTAGTTGCTTGAATTTACATGACAGGTTGATTAGGAATATGAAAACTAATAATCTTATGAAAATAATCAATTTTAGCATGATGGGTTGTCAACCAATCAATTCCTAAAATCACATCAAATTCATGCATTTCCAAAGAAATAAGGTTAAGGGGTAATGTGAGGTTGTTGATTTGAACTAGGCAAGATTTATATACAGTAGATGTAATTGTCATTTTTCCTAATAGGATTTCAACTGATAAGTCAAAGTCTAAGCTTTCAGGAGTTAAGTTTCATTGTTGAGCACACGTAGGTGAGATAAAAGAATGGGTAGAACTAGTATCTAGCAGGGCATAAACTTCACAAAAATTTATGAATAGCTTACCGGTTATCACTTCGTTCGAGTTTCATGCCATTTAGGATGTCACAACAAAAGCTCTCCCTTAAACTACCGATTTTCCCTTATCCGTGCTAGCTTTTGGTATCAACATTGTAGCAGGACTTGATTTTGTAACAGGACAAAATCGAGCAATATGACCCTCTTTCCCATAACTGTAGCACAACTTGGATTGCTGAGTACAGTTTGGGCTGATATAACCCTCTTGACCACACCTATAGCATCTTACCGGTGGTCGATCTTCTCCACTTGAAATTGGTGCCGGTGCTGGTACTGGTATCGGTGCCCTTCCATAATTATTATGGGATCTCTTCCTCTTGAAATTGTTCCCACTAGATTCTCCTCTTCAGTTATTCGATGTTGGATTATCACCGAAGTACTGGTTACCTCCTCTAGGGTTTTCATTCCTATGGTTGTTGTCATTTCTCTCTCTATGTTGATTATTGACTCTTGGTTAATATTTCATCTATTTGCTCTACCCTTTTAGCCCTATCCACAACATCTGAATACAAACTAAACTTATGAGAGCTAAGTTGTTGACAAATTTTGAGTCTCAGACCTCGCAAAAATATTCGACTCATTCGTGCTTCGTCATCCACCAAATGGGCAAACTTAGCTTCATATTGAGAGACTATCGTGTTTCCCTTCTCCAGCTTAATAAATTCCATCTCTTTCATATGACGGATGCTTTCTGGGAAGTACTTTTCATTAAACAACTCTTCAAATTCTGTCCAAGACATATCGAGTGCTGAAGGGTGGATACGTTTTATTGCTTCCCACCAATGGTCCGCTTCACCTCGTAACATAAAAGTGGCGAAAGACACCTTCTGATCATCAGCGTATTGTAAGACATCAAATATTTTTGTAGTGTGCTTCAGCCACGCCTCCGCTTTGAGTGGGTCAGGCTTCCCGAGGAATTCAGGTGGTCCCAATTCTTTAAATTGTTTGACAGTGACCGTCCTCGAATTACCAGCATTGCTTCTGTTATTGTTGACTGGATTTGCTCCTGCTTGGTTTTGCATGAACTGCATGAAGTTCCTAAAGAATCCATCGTTCATCATGTTATCAGGAATATTATTTCCTAAGTTGGCAGGAGGATTATTTGTGGCCTCTTGATTCTCAGCTACATTGGCTTCGGGCACTCCATAATTAACTTCCTGATTTGCAGATGCCATACTTAACTGTGGTCACAAAATAAATGTTAGTTTAAACAAACTGACTCATCACTTCATGTCCCTATATTCAAATCGACTCATTGGATAACAAAATCTAATTTAGGTGGGACACACTAGTGACTGATTCTATTTGTCTCTCCCCTCCTAGTTCTAATCTCATATCTCCATTAAAGACCATATACCTAAGCTCTGATGTCAACTGTGACACCCCCAAATCTGGGCCCACACAACACAAACTTGAGTTGTTAAAATACATAATAACTATTACAATACAACGTACAACGTATCACCGTATAGTATTCAAAAAAATATACAACTATGTCTTAATTACTATTGTCACACCATTATACAACTTATGAAGACTAATACAGCTACAACTCGGACCATCACTCCATTCCCCGACTAGACCCAGCTACTCTATCATCTCCTGTTGAAAAACAATGGAACAAAAGGAAATGGTGAGCTCAAATAGCCTAGTAAAGAATATCATGACTAAGATAATGACAAATAAATTATCATTAGCCTTCAACAGTTGAGTTTTTTTTTATAGAATAATTTAAACAACAAGTTTTAATTCAACAACTGCAGTTAAGTTTTTAAACAAGGTTTAGATCAATAACTGCAGCAAAATAACAACCATTAGGAAAATTATATGGAGCATGATGTCCACTCGCTTCTCTTTTTAGGAAAAACATCATCAACTTTTATCATCTGAAACATCACTGACCATGATAATACAAACTCACAGTTCCTGGTCATAATCATGCAAATCAATAATTTATCATTGTACTACGGGCCAAAGATATTGAATATAGCACCACCGGTCATGATTATACCAATCTACAACCTTTGGTCATAATCATACCAAACAACAGTTCATCTTTGCCCCAGGCCAAAGAGAACATTCACCACGTGCCTTAAAAGACACATCATCAAATATATCGCATTTAACCTATCAACGCCTTTATTCAATCTGTGCCCCAGGACACACTTATCCACGATAATTTAATTCTTGATTATTAGAATAATAGCAGAGATATTAACAATGAACAAAAGAAATAGGGTAAACAATAAATATCGAAAGTTTATAATTTTGCTTTGTGCAGATTCAAATAATATCCAAATTATCAACATGTTGTGGAGTGAAATTCAAAAATGATATTAAAGATCCATAGTACAGAATAACGGTTACAGTTCAGTATAAAGGTTCACGTAAATAGGAATGAGCAATGGAAATGATATTAAATGAAGCACAAACTGTTAAGAAAATTATAATCATTTCAGAAGTTTTACAGGACAAAACTTACCATAGTAAGTTTAAGAGTATAAAAGAAATGATATCCCTTACCGTTGTAAGTTTGAATAATGGAAGATGAAAAAGATGGTATCCCTTACAAGTAAGAAAATAATATCATTTATGATGATGAAAAGAATGATACCCCTTACCTTATCACGTGACTGGATATTGATAAAAATGAGGTTGATCAACCTATATATTTATAATATAATTAGTAATTACCACATATAAATTTCAAGGTGTATGATAACTCATATATTATGAACTATTAAAATTATTTATATAATATAAATTTTTGTAATGTAAAATAATAACTTCAAAAATAATATTTCAAAATAAATCTTTCAAAGAAAGCTTTTTTAAAAATAAATCTTCTCAAAGAAGAGTCTTCTAAAGGAAAATTTGTGACTACCGTGTGAAATAAGTATGTATGCAATTATTACACTTTAATAAAACACTTACTTGAAAAATTCCTGCACTTCTTTTGATTTTCAAACACTCAAGATAACTTCACTATTCTCAAAGAAAACTCATAAAATACTTATAGAAAAACTTTATGTTTTAGGTGTGATTTTTCTATTCAGCTGAGCAAGCTATTTATAGGAGAAAATAAGTTACTATGCGTGGTAGGTGAGTGGCGTGTTGCACGTCAGTGCTGAAAAAATCAGCAAAGGTAGTAGCAGTCGCTGCCTACCAAATTTTCCAGCCAAAATCACATTTCACACATTTCATGTGGGCCCCACAGTGGGTCCACGTACTATTCACATAAATAATAATATTTTTTTTTCTTCCAGTGGTTCCCACTTATATAATAAAATAATGTTTCAACAATAATTCAACAATAATGCAAGAAACACGTTACAGATCATTATCAATTTAATAATATAAATTACTGTGTATTTGCTACTATGACAATTATTTGGTTCAATAATTTTAAAATACAGTGCACCAACAATTATTGACTCAATGATATGAAATACTGTGTTATGACAATTATTGAATCAATAATGCAAAATATTGTGCAACAATAATTATTGATGAATACTGTGCGATGACCACGTTATCAGATCAATAATATGAGATATTTTGCAATACCGTGTGCTACTGTAGAGTATCGTGTGCTACAGTAAAATACCATAAATTACCGTATGATACTATTCTTTTATCACCGGTATTTTAACAATTAAAAGTGATAGCGACGTTGACTATTTTTATTTAAAAATGTTACTTCTGTCGTTTTTTATATCCGATAAATATTCCGTTGTGGGGTCTACCAATGATTAGTTATTTCGACGCCGTCGTACGACCCGAATATTCCTCGACAAAACGAATATTTCTCGACAAAACGAATATTGTCCGACAAAATAAAATTTGCACATAACATTCTTAACTTTTAATTTTGTCAATTTAACCACTTACTGTTTCATGAAAAAATATATATGAAGAAAAATTAAATTTTGTATTTCATAAAATTCGGGGTCTTACAACCTCACCTCCTTATGAAATTTCGTCCCCGAAATTGATATGTTCTGAAATGATAATTGTGCGATTAAAATATTATCAAAGGTTGATAATATTATGAAGTGATTAAAGGTTATGATTAAGTCTTAGATGATTTAAATAATATATAAGAATGTTATAAATCTATATGTCATATACTGATTCGTAGATCAACATTATTAATGTTAGGTCCAAATGAAATTAATTTAAGTTGATTATCAGTTGTTAGCAGAATATACAAGTTCTCTGAAACTTAATTTGTATTTATTTTTGCAAGTTCACTAACCCAATCATTGTGCATGTTATTTTTAAACCTAGAATTGTTTTATTGTTCAAACTGGAGTAAATATTGATAATTATTCCATATCATGATTGTTATTGTTATTCGCACTTAAGTGCATTTGCTTGACTTATTCTTTATATGGATTGTTTAAAGAAATAGATCTATGTCAATTATTTCGGCTAGACCATGTATGTATCAATTCATTAACTTGAATATTATTGAAGCTAGTCTAAACCATATTGTTATGGTGCGAAATCGAAGATAAGAGCTGTAATGAACAACCCTCATAGTAGGGGAATTTTTTTAACTAGTGCGGGTATAATATACTCGAAATGAAATGTCGGTGGTTATGTTGTGTATGATGTAATATCCCGGATATTTAAATGAATTAGAAATAAAATATTTAATATTTAATAAAGGTTGGAGTTTGATAACCTAGTAGTGATAGATAAATAGAGGTCCAAATTAAATTTATCGGACTAACTTAGATATGGTGATATCAAAATTTTTTTTTAGTTAGCAAGTACAGTGATAATTCAATGAACTTGGCTAATAGCAAGTCTAATTAGATTAAGATAATTTAATTAGCGGAGTTATGTAATTATGCGACGTGGTTGCGTGTAAATTAAATATGTATTTATATGAATATATATATATGTGTGCATATTTAGTAACATAATTTAATGATTAATTAAATTGTGATAATTAGATAGATTAATATTAAATTAATCTGAATTGAATTAAAAGGTTAATTGTGGAATTAATTTAGTTATTATATTGATTATACTCATTAATCAATATTTATGTAAATTATTGATAAATTATTTGTGAGGAATAATTATGTAAATTATATAATTATAAATTATATAAAGTAGTTGAATTAATTAAGGGAGATTAATAATTGTATATATGTACAACATTTAATTTCACATATATGTACATATATATAAAGGGATTAAATTAATTAAGTAATTTTAAATAGTAATTGAATATATTAAATGAATATATTCTATAATTAAATAAATCATTGTAAATGATTTATGAGAGTGAGAAATTTAATTATACAATTATTTGTGTAATATTAATTAAATAATTAAATAAATTATTTAAATAAGAAATTGAGTAAATATATTATTATTTTAATGTATTTTCGGGTAAATGGAATTATTTCCATAATTGATGAGAAATGAATTATTTAACGTAAATATATTAAATAATTTAATTTATGGCCTAAATAATATATATTAAATTATATATTGTATTTATTTTAATTTCATAATTTATTGTGAAATTGTTTTCGAGGTAAGGTAATGTGTATAAATAATATATATAGATTATATATATTATCATTAGCGAACACACTCTAAAGTTTTAATATCAAAATAATTGGCAAGTTGTCATTAATTAAATATTCAATTAAATTGAATATAATGAGTGAATTAAATTTTATAAATTAATTAATATGATAATTAATTAATGTAAATAATGTAAAATATTATTAATAATATTATTAGTCCATTTAGTAATTTAATACTTATGGGTTAGAATATTTAATTATTTATTCAATCTAATTATTTATTTAATTATGGATTGGATAATTAATGTGTAACAAAATTAATAATTAATCATTTGGGATATAATTAAATAGCCCAATGATAAATTAAATGGACTTGACAATTTAGTAGCCCAAACAAGTTAATTAGAGCCCAATTGGTATTTTAAATTAAAGCCCAATGATTGGCCCACTTGAAATTAAATTGTTTAACTATTATTTATTAAAAAAAGTGACTTGGGACAACATTTTGGGACAACTTTCATGTACCAGCCGTGTATAGTGAATGAGGGAGAGCAAAATGATTGTTATTTTGTTTTATTTTTTAATTATTTATTAAATGGTTGCTTGGATGGTTTTTTTAAGTACATGACACCATCCCTCTTCCACCAACTAAGGCATGGGTTAGTTTTTCTTGTGCTAGTATCCTTGCTAGGCTCTTGATTGCTAGAATAGATAGATATATTTTTATATCTATAGAAATGCAAGAATACTTGCATTTGGAGGCTAAAAGATTTAGTCATTTTTATTATCTTCATTTTTCAAGCTAAGGAGAGCTAGAGAACATTTGAGAGGTGAGAAAATATTTGAGAGCAAGGATAATGAAGGAGAAGGAGTTCTTGGGTTATATCTTCAAGATTCACAACCATTTTTGGAAGAAAAAGGAGAATAACCATTAAATCAAGGTAATAGTTATTTAAATTTAATTTTTGTTTTTAAATTAAATAAACTAACATATGAGTATAAATATGTTAATATAGTTATTAATGTGTGGTAATAATATTTATGCCATGCTTGAGTTTAATATCCTTGGTTTGTGTTTTGGTATAATTTATATGCTAAAAACATGCGTTTGGTGGTGTTAAATCAAATCTTAAAATAATGTCCAAAAATAATTTTCATAAAACTTAGATTTAATGTTATAATATTATAGAACATTAAATCATGAGAAAAACAAAGTTTGAATCACTCAAAATGGAGTTATACACAAAAAGTTATGATTTGTGGTAGTTTATGTGATGTAAAAATTTTTATAAAAATTTTTAATATTAAATCATGAAAAATTAAATTTTCATGTTATAAATTGATATTAAGTGATTGGTAATTTTTTGGATTTTTAAAGCTTACTTGAATGTATAATTTTTATTAAAGTGGTGTATAAAAAGTCACTGTTCACAATCTGCTAAGGAAGGAAAAAGGGGGTGCCGCGCAATGCGCGCGAGACCCTGTTCACTGTCGCACGCGGAAGGAAAAACGACGCCGTTTTGCCTATAAAATCCGTAGCCGCGCGAGACGCGCGGATGTCAGCCGACAGATCCCCAAAACGGTGCCGTTTTGGGGCCTGTTATTTCCTATCGCGCGCAATGCGCGGGCGTAGATTTCTGCGGAAATTACGAAATTGCCCCTCCGTTCGGTTTTCTGATTATTTACAAGATTGCCATCGGTCCGGTTTTTCAGTTTATTTACGATTTTGCCATTCTGGATAATTTTAATTAATTTTAAATATTTAAAATTATAACAAAAATAATAATAATACAAAAATGGTATTTAGGTATTTAATATTATATTTTCCAAATATAATAAGTATTTAGGATTAATATTTAAATGTTGTAAATATTAATCTAGTTAGTTTCATATTATATTTTTCAAATATAATAAGTATTTAGGATTAATATTTAAATGTTGTAAATATTAATCTAGTTAGTTTAATATTATATTTTTCAACTATAATAAGCATTTAGGATTAATATTTAAATGTTGTAAATATTAATCTAGTTAGTTTAATATTATATTTTTTTTCAAATATAATAAGTATTTAGGATTAATATTTAAATGTTGTAAATATTAATCTAGTTAGTTTAATATTATATTTTTCAAATATAATAAGTATTTAGGATTAATATTTAAATGTTGTAAATATTAATCTAGTTAGTTTAATATTATATTTTTTTTTCAAATATAATAAGTATTTAGGATTAATATTTAAATGTTGTAAATATTAATCTAGTTAGTTTAATATTATATTTTTCAAATATAATAAGTATTTAGGATTAATATTTAAATGTTAGTTTAATATTATATTTTTCAAATATAATAAGTATTTAGGATTAATATTTAAATGTTGTAAATATTAATCTAGTTAATATTATATCTTCTGAATTTATGATTAAACTAATTATTATTTAATTAATATTAAATAATAAACAAGGATGATAAATTAATTAATTATTATTTAATTACTATTAAATAATAATTAAAGACAACTAAGATTGAGTATTTAATTATTTATTATTTGATTAACTTTAAATAATAAATAAATCTAGTAAGTTATTATTTATTATTAAATAATAACTAAAGGTATTTAATTACTTACTATTTAATTAATGTTAAATAGTAATTAAATGGAATAAAGAAAATGTCTTTTAACTCTTTTGTTTAAACAATTATAATAAATTGTTTAATAGTTTAATAAGTGTTTAACACTTAAGAAAATTATTTTCTAACTTATTAAATTATTAACCTAATTTGATTGAGAGTCTATAAGGTTAATAATATTGTTTTGACTGATGTAAATTATGTGTTAGTACTTATGTGATAAATAAGTTCCTTAGTGAGCGTATAGTTGTGCAAATACGTTGTACTAATTATTAGACCAACTTTATTAATGTTAGGTCTTTCAAAGCCAGTTAGTTAAAGCTAGACATTTATTGTAGCTGAGCAGACAGGCAAGTTTCCTAACTTCGAACTTTATTTTGTGCAAGTTTCCTAAACCCTACTCAATTTATATTCGAGCAGGATATATTATTTTATTGTTCAAGTTTCCTAACTTCGAACTTTATTTTGTGCAAGTTTCCTAAACCCTACTCATTTTATATTCGAGCAGGATATATTATTTTATTGTTCAAGTTCCTAACTCGAACTCAAGTTATTATGTTTCAAGCATGCTAGTGGTTTAATTCTGTATAATTATTCCACCTCTTTAAATTGTTGATTCACACATAGTGCATGTTGCATGTGTTCATCAGGTATGAAAGGCTGATCACCTTCATTACCATAAGGTTCAGTTAAATTTGTTCATGGTCATTATTGACACTCAACATTTCTTGATTCAGTCATTCAATTATTGAAATTATGATTCGTACTCTTTCACAATTATTATATTGTTGAAAATCCGAAAGCTTGTTCTTTCTTTCAATCATGATATATCGTTATTGTATTTAAACTTGCTGAGCAAAGTCGTTGCTCACTCTTGCTATATCATGATAATAAATTTCAGAGTAATACGAATGTCCGAGGAGAGACGGAGACAGAAGCAAAAGACAAGATTATAGTGTTATGCAATATAACTAAATTGTTATATGACGTAAGTAATTTTGTAAACCTTTTTATGAATCTAAAGGTATATATGTAAGTTAAGGTTAGAAACCTTGGGAAATGTTGTAGAATAAACAATTTATGTTTATATATTCCGCATTAGTTATAGAACATGTATGAAGATGATGTATAGTGATGAACCAGGTCCAGGGTTAAAGGAACCCGGATTTGGGGTCGTCACAGGTTGGTATCAGAGCTGATAGGTTATAGTTCTTAGGTAGCAGTACCTTAGGCTATAATCATGGAAAGATAATGAAGACAGTGAAAAAGGATAAACTCAGATAGAGTTTAGAAATGAACATATACAGTTCATAAATGAGGAAATAAATCTATATAGATACATAGATATATGAAAAGATTCAAAGAAGGATCTTCAATGAGTGTAATCCAAATAAATGGAATAAGAATCAGGGAACACTTGATTCAAGAATTTAACAAGAGAAGGATCGTACAGTGAAATGATCAAAGATGAATGATAAGGTGATAGAATTAAACGATCCTAGAATAAAGGAGAAATAGTACAGTGAAATCAATTTTGATATAAGATCCCGATGATCATAGTAAAATCATGGAATGACAAATGGTCTGTTAAATGATTAAGAGGTTGTTTTGATAGCATGGTGCTATAACAATGAAGATACTAAAATAGTAACAAGTGGACTCTTGAAGTGTTGAGTGTGATAAGGTATGAATTGACAAAATTCATATCAAGTTAAGAGAAGTTAGAGGTTTGTAGGTTTTTAATTGAGGACTCATATTAGTGGCTGAGTTGTACAATTTCTTGTATGGGCAGGAGATTGTGTTTGGTTTGACGACCACTTGGCTTCCTATAATGATAATCAACTGAAACCTGGTGTCGCGCTATTCACTATATGTATGTTGAGAAGGTGATTCTTTTCTTATGTGTATAACGGATAGGTAGAGGATGTTAAGATAAGTTCGTGTTCTGAGAACTGACACGCATAGTAAGTTTGTGACTCATAGTCATGTGGTGGAGCCCCTCAGCGAATGGGCGACTTTGGCCTGACTAGGACAAGTTCCTCAAACCATATGATTGTGGTAAGTTGCTGAACCCAAATACGTGGTAAGTTTGATGAACAGTAGGTATGGATAGAGTTAAGTAGCAAGATTAAAGCTATACTAGATATAGTTATTAAGCTGGAAAAGAATGTGGAGAAAAAATTTGAGGTGTTTTGAGGTTTTAGGATATTCCAAATCTTCTAGCTATGCTAGACTTTGAAATTCTTAAAATCGTGCCAAATTCGCACTTTTGTGCTTTTGAAAAGACAAATTTATTTTTGAAATCATTAATGCATTTAGTGCAGAGATGATAAACGACGGAGTCATCAATTGCAGAGTAACCTAGTGTTGGATGTTTAAAGCCACCTATGGTATGATGTAGTATGACAAAGTCATAAAATGATTTTTAGTATTTTGAAACGTTTAAAGAAGAGTCTATGCTAATTGTTTCGGCAAGACAAATTGATTTGAAAATATCAAAATGTATTTATAAAATCATCACACGCCATTAAAGCCATGGTGCAGAGATGAAAAAGACGGAATCCTCAACGCACTGTTGCAACGGTGCGGTATCATGAAGTCCTATAAATGAATTTTAGTACTTTAACTAATCTGAAATGATTTTTTTTTTGAATCGTAATATACGAACAGTTCAATGATGTGAGTCTATGTCATTTATTTTGACTGGACACTTTTGGTCAGAAATGACTCAAGTTTTATTTTCCAATCCAAGTTATGCTGGAGCGGAATTTTGTAGTAAGTCTGAGGTGAACAACCCCGTAATGGGGGATATGTCAGAGCCATGAATAAAGAACCCGCGAGGGGGCGCCCAACAGTGGTGGCATGCTGATATGGGTTGGTTAATCCAAAGAGTTCGACCCCGTGAGAAGTCGTTGTGCACAACGCAGAAGTACGATAGGCTGATCACCTAGCGTACACCTATGGAATGTTTTCAGTCTTTGTGATTGATAAACACTCTGTTTATAAGTATTTACAGAGATAAATACTATTTATTCGGAATTCAGTTAATTCCATGTTCACAGTCTTGATGACTCCTCAGCATAGTATGAAAGTTTTAATGAATATTTTGATTTTCAATTTATTCTTCTGTAAGATATTGATTTTCAATTTATTCTTCTGCAAGATATTCCATTGTTCTGGAATTATGAGTTTAGAAATATGAACTTCCTAGAAAAGGGTGGTCATAGAATTTGATGAGTAAAGAGTTATACTCAGAGATGAAAATTGGTAGAAATGTGTATGAGATAATTTCGGGGACGAAATTTTTAGAAGAAGGGGTGAATGTAATATCCCGGATATTTAAATGAATTAGAAATAAAATATTTAATATTTAATAAAGGTTGGAGTTTGATAACCTAGTAGTGATAGATAAATAGAGGTCCAAATTAAATTTATCGGACTAACTTAGATATGGTGATATCAAAATTTTTTTTTAGTTAGCAAGTACAGTGATAATTCAATGAACTTGGCTAATAGCAAGTCTAATTAGATTAAGATAATTTAATTAGCGGAGTTATGTAATTATGCGACGTGGTTGCGTGTAAATTAAATATGTATTTATATGAATATATATATGTGTGCATATTTAGTAACATAATTTAATGATTAATTAAATTGTGATAATTAGATAGATTAATATTAAATTAATCTGAATTGAATTAAAAGGTTAATTGTGGAATTAATTTAGTTATTATATTGATTATACTCATTAATCAATATTTATGTAAATTATTGATAAATTATTTGTGAGGAATAATTATGTAAATTATATAATTATAAATTATATAAAGTAGTTGAATTAATTAAGGGAGATTAATAATTGTATATATGTACAACATTTAATTTCACATATATGTACATATATATAAAGGGATTAAATTAATTAAGTAATTTTAAATAGTAATTGAATATATTAAATGAATATATTCTATAATTAAATAAATCATTGTAAATGATTTATGAGAGTGAGAAATTTAATTATACAATTATTTGTGTAATATTAATTAAATAATTAAATAAATTATTTAAATAAGAAATTGAGTAAATATATTATTATTTTAATGTATTTTCGGGTAAATGGAATTATTTCCATAATTGATGAGAAATGAATTATTTAACGTAAATATATTAAATAATTTAATTTATGGCCTAAATAATATATATTAAATTATATATTGTATTTATTTTAATTTCATAATTTATTGTGAAATTGTTTTCGAGGTAAGGTAATGTGTATAAATAATATATATAGATTATATATATTATCATTAGCGAACACACTCTAAAGTTTTAATATCAAAATAATTGGCAAGTTGTCATTAATTAAATATTCAATTAAATTGAATATAATGAGTGAATTAAATTTTATAAATTAATTAATATGATAATTAATTAATGTAAATAATGTAAAATATTATTAATAATATTATTAGTCCATTTAGTAATTTAATACTTATGGGTTAGAATATTTAATTATTTATTCAATCTAATTATTTATTTAATTATGGATTGGATAATTAATGTGTAACAAAATTAATAATTAATCATTTGGGATATAATTAAATAGCCCAATGATAAATTAAATGGACTTGACAATTTAGTAGCCCAAACAAGTTAATTAGAGCCCAATTGGTATTTTAAATTAAAGCCCAATGATTGGCCCACTTGAAATTAAATTGTTTAACTATTATTTATTAAAAAAAGTGACTTGGGACAACATTTTGGGACAACTTTCATGTACCAGCCGTGTATAGTGAATGAGGGAGAGCAAAATGATTGTTATTTTGTTTTATTTTTTAATTATTTATTAAATGGTTGCTTGGATGGTTTTTTTAAGTACATGACACCATCCCTCTTCCACCAACTAAGGCATGGGTTAGTTTTTCTTGTGCTAGTATCCTTGCTAGGCTCTTGATTGCTAGAATAGATAGATATATTTTTATATCTATAGAAATGCAAGAATACTTGCATTTGGAGGCTAAAAGATTTAGTCATTTTTATCATCTTCATTTTTCAAGCTAAGGAGAGCTAGAGAACATTTGAGAGGTGAGAAAATATTTGAGAGCAAGGATAATGAAGGAGAAGGAGTTCTTGGGTTATATCTTCAAGATTCACAACCATTTTTGGAAGAAAAAGGAGAATAACCATTAAATCAAGGTAATAGTTATTTAAATTTAATTTTTGTTTTTAAATTAAATAAACTAACATATGAGTATAAATATGTTAATATAGTTATTAATGTGTGGTAATAATATTTATGCCATGCTTGAGTTTAATATCCTTGGTTTGTGTTTTGGTATAATTTATATGCTAAAAACATGCGTTTGGTGGTGTTAAATCAAATCTTAAAATAATGTCCAAAAATAATTTTCATAAAACTTAGATTTAATGTTATAATATTATAGAACATTAAATCATGAGAAAAACAAAGTTTGAATCACTCAAAATGGAGTTATACACAAAAAGTTATGATTTGTGGTAGTTTATGTGATGTAAAAATTTTTATAAAAATTTTTAATATTAAATCATGAAAAATTAAATTTTCATGTTATAAATTGATATTAAGTGATTGGTAATTTTTTGGATTTTTAAAGCTTACTTGAATGTATAATTTTTATTAAAGTGGTGTATAAAAAGTCACTGTTCACAATCTGCTAAGGAAGGAAAAAGGGGGTGCCGCGCAATGCGCGCGAGACCCTGTTCACTGTCGCACGCGGAAGGAAAAACGACGCCGTTTTGCCTATAAAATCCGTAGCCGCGCGAGACGCGCGGATGTCAGCCGACAGATCCCCAAAACGGTGCCGTTTTGGGGCCTGTTATTTCCTATCGCGCGCAATGCGCGGGCGTAGATTTCTGCGGAAATTACGAAATTGCCCCTCCGTTCGGTTTTCTGATTATTTACAAGATTGCCATCGGTCCGGTTTTTCAGTTTATTTACGATTTTGCCATTCTGGATAATTTTAATTAATTTTAAATATTTAAAATTATAACAAAAATAATAATAATACAAAAATGGTATTTAGGTATTTAATATTATATTTTCCAAATATAATAAGTATTTAGGATTAATATTTAAATGTTGTAAATATTAATCTAGTTAGTTTCATATTATATTTTTCAAATATAATAAGTATTTAGGATTAATATTTAAATGTTGTAAATATTAATCTAGTTAGTTTAATATTATATTTTTCAACTATAATAAGCATTTAGGATTAATATTTAAATGTTGTAAATATTAATCTAGTTAGTTTAATATTATATTTTTTTTCAAATATAATAAGTATTTAGGATTAATATTTAAATGTTGTAAATATTAATCTAGTTAGTTTAATATTATATTTTTCAAATATAATAAGTATTTAGGATTAATATTTAAATGTTGTAAATATTAATCTAGTTAGTTTAATATTATATTTTTCAACTATAATAAGCATTTAGGATTAATATTTAAATGTTGTAAATATTAATCTAGTTAGTTTAATATTATATTTTTTTTTCAAATATAATAAGTATTTAGGATTAATATTTAAATGTTGTAAATATTAATCTAGTTAGTTTAATATTATATTTTTCAAATATAATAAGTATTTAGGATTAATATTTAAATGTTAGTTTAATATTATATTTTTCAAATATAATAAGTATTTAGGATTAATATTTAAATGTTGTAAATATTAATCTAGTTAATATTATATCTTCTGAATTTATGATTAAACTAATTATTATTTAATTAATATTAAATAATAAACAAGGATGATAAATTAATTAATTATTATTTAATTACTATTAAATAATAATTAAAGACAACTAAGATTGAGTATTTAATTATTTATTATTTGATTAACTTTAAATAATAAATAAATCTAGTAAGTTATTATTTATTATTAAATAATAACTAAAGGTATTTAATTACTTACTATTTAATTAATGTTAAATAGTAATTAAATGGAATAAAGAAAATGTCTTTTAACTCTTTTGTTTAAACAATTATAATAAATTGTTTAATAGTTTAATAAGTGTTTAACACTTAAGAAAATTATTTTCTAACTTATTAAATTATTAACCTAATTTGATTGAGAGTCTATAAGGTTAATAATATTGTTTTGACTGATGTAAATTATGTGTTAGTACTTATGTGATAAATAAGTTCCTTAGTGAGCGTATAGTTGTGCAAATACGTTGTACTAATTATTAGACCAACTTTATTAATGTTAGGTCTTTCAAAGCCAGTTAGTTAAAGCTAGACATTTATTGTAGCTGAGCAGACAGGCAAGTTTCCTAACTTCGAACTTTATTTTGTGCAAGTTTCCTAAACCCTACTCAATTTATATTCGAGCAGGATATATTATTTTATTGTTCAAGTTTCCTAAACCCTACTCAATTTATATTCGAGCAGGATATATTATTTTATTGTTCAAGTTCCTAACTCAAACTCAAGTTATTATGTTTCAAGCATGCTAGTGGTTTAATTCTGTATAATTATTCCACCTCTTTAAATTGTTGATTCACACATAGTGCATGTTGCATGTGTTCATCAGGTATGAAAGGCTGATCACCTTCATTACCATAAGGTTCAGTTAAATTTGTTCATGGTCATTATTGACACTCAACATTTCTTGATTCAGTCATTCAATTATTGAAATTATGATTCGTACTCTTTCACAATTATTATATTGTTGAAAATCCGAAAGCTTGTTCTTTCTTTCAATCATGATATATCGTTATTGTATTTAAACTTGCTGAGCAAAGTCGTTGCTCACTCTTGCTATATCATGATAATAAATTTCAGAGTAATACGAATGTCCGAGGAGAGACGGAGACAGAAGCAAAAGACAAGATTATAGTGTTATGCAATATAACTAAATTGTTATATGACGTAAGTAATTTTGTAAACCTTTTTATGAATCTAAAGGTATATATGTAAGTTAAGGTTAGAAACCTTGGGAAATGTTGTAGAATAAACAATTTATGTTTATATATTCCGCATTAGTTATAGAACATGTATGAAGATGATGTATAGTGATGAACCAGGTCCAGGGTTAAAGGAACCCGGATTTGGGGTCGTCACAGGTTGGTATCAGAGCTGATAGGTTATAGTTCTTAGGTAGCAGTACCTTAGGCTATAATCATGGAAAGATAATGAAGACAGTGAAAAAGGATAAACTCAGATAGAGTTTAGAAATGAACATATACAGTTCATAAATGAGGAAATAAATCTATATAGATACATAGATATATGAAAAGATTCAAAGAAGGATCTTCAATGAGTGTAATCCAAATAAATGGAATAAGAATCAGGGAACACTTGATTCAAGAATTTAACAAGAGAAGGATCGTACAGTGAAATGATCAAAGATGAATGATAAGGTGATAGAATTAAACGATCCTAGAATAAAGGAGAAATAGTACAGTGAAATCAATTTTGATATAAGATCCCGATGATCATAGTAAAATCATGGAATGACAAATGGTCTGTTAAATGATTAAGAGGTTGTTTTGATAGCATGGTGCTATAACAATGAAGATACTAAAATAGTAACAAGTGGACTCTTGAAGTGTTGAGTGTGATAAGGTATGAATTGACAAAATTCATATCAAGTTAAGAGAAGTTAGAGGTTTGTAGGTTTTTAATTGAGGACTCATATTAGTGGCTGAGTTGTACAATTTCTTGTATGGGCAGGAGATTGTGTTTGGTTTGACGACCACTTGGCTTCCTATAATGATAATCAACTGAAACCTGGTGTCGCGCTATTCACTATATGTATGTTGAGAAGGTGATTCTTTTCTTATGTGTATAACGGATAGGTAGAGGATGTTAAGATAAGTTCGTGTTCTGAGAACTGACACGCATAGTAAGTTTGTGACTCATAGTCATGTGGTGGAGCCCCTCAGCGAATGGGCGACTTTGGCCTGACTAGGACAAGTTCCTCAAACCATATGATTGTGGTAAGTTGCTGAACCCAAATACGTGGTAAGTTTGATGAACAGTAGGTATGGATAGAGTTAAGTAGCAAGATTAAAGCTATACTAGATATAGTTATTAAGCTGGAAAAGAATGTGGAGAAAAAATTTGAGGTGTTTTGAGGTTTTAGGATATTCCAAATCTTCTAGCTATGCTAGACTTTGAAATTCTTAAAATCGTGCCAAATTCGCACTTTTGTGCTTTTGAAAAGACAAATTTATTTTTGAAATCATTAATGCATTTAGTGCAGAGATGATAAACGACGGAGTCATCAATTGCAGAGTAACCTAGTGTTGGATGTTTAAAGCCACCTATGGTATGATGTAGTATGACAAAGTCATAAAATGATTTTTAGTATTTTGAAACGTTTAAAGAAGAGTCTATGCTAATTGTTTCGGCAAGACAAATTGATTTGAAAATATCAAAATGTATTTATAAAATCATCACACGCCATTAAAGCCATGGTGCAGAGATGAAAAAGACGGAATCCTCAACGCACTGTTGCAACGGTGCGGTATCATGAAGTCCTATAAATGAATTTTAGTACTTTAACTAATCTGAAATGATTTTTTTTTTGAATCGTAATATACGAACAGTTCAATGATGTGAGTCTATGTCATTTATTTTGACTGGACACTTTTGGTCAGAAATGACTCAAGTTTTATTTTCCAATCCAAGTTATGCTGGAGCGGAATTTTGTAGTAAGTCTGAGGTGAACAACCCCGTAATGGGGGATATGTCAGAGCCATGAATAAAGAACCCGCGAGGGGGCGCCCAACAGTGGTGGCATGCTGATATGGGTTGGTTAATCCAAAGAGTTCGACCCCGTGAGAAGTCGTTGTGCACAACGCAGAAGTACGATAGGCTGATCACCTAGCGTACACCTATGGAATGTTTTCAGTCTTTGTGATTGATAAACACTCTGTTTATAAGTATTTACAGAGATAAATACTATTTATTCGGAATTCAGTTAATTCCATGTTCACAGTCTTGATGACTCCTCAGCATAGTATGAAAGTTTTAATGAATATTTTGATTTTCAATTTATTCTTCTGTAAGATATTGATTTTCAATTTATTCTTCTGCAAGATATTCCATTGTTCTGGAATTATGAGTTTAGAAATATGAACTTCCTAGAAAAGGGTGGTCATAGAATTTGATGAGTAAAGAGTTATACTCAGAGATGAAAATTGGTAGAAATGTGTATGAGATAATTTCGGGGACGAAATTTTTAGAAGAAGGGGTGAATGTAATATCCCGGATATTTAAATGAATTAGAAATAAAATATTTAATATTTAATAAAGGTTGGAGTTTGATAACCTAGTAGTGATAGATAAATAGAGGTCCAAATTAAATTTATCGGACTAACTTAGATATGGTGATATCAAAATTTTTTTTTAGTTAGCAAGTACAGTGATAATTCAATGAACTTGGCTAATAGCAAGTCTAATTAGATTAAGATAATTTAATTAGCGGAGTTATGTAATTATGCGACGTGGTTGCGTGTAAATTAAATATGTATTTATATGAATATATATATATGTGTGCATATTTAGTAACATAATTTAATGATTAATTAAATTGTGATAATTAGATAGATTAATATTAAATTAATCTGAATTGAATTAAAAGGTTAATTGTGGAATTAATTTAGTTATTATATTGATTATACTCATTAATCAATATTTATGTAAATTATTGATAAATTATTTGTGAGGAATAATTATGTAAATTATATAATTATAAATTATATAAAGTAGTTGAATTAATTAAGGGAGATTAATAATTGTATATATGTACAACATTTAATTTCACATATATGTACATATATATAAAGGGATTAAATTAATTAAGTAATTTTAAATAGTAATTGAATATATTAAATGAATATATTCTATAATTAAATAAATCATTGTAAATGATTTATGAGAGTGAGAAATTTAATTATACAATTATTTGTGTAATATTAATTAAATAATTAAATAAATTATTTAAATAAGAAATTGAGTAAATATATTATTATTTTAATGTATTTTCGGGTAAATGGAATTATTTCCATAATTGATGAGAAATGAATTATTTAACGTAAATATATTAAATAATTTAATTTATGGCCTAAATAATATATATTAAATTATATATTGTATTTATTTTAATTTCATAATTTATTGTGAAATTGTTTTCGAGGTAAGGTAATGTGTATAAATAATATATATAGATTATATATATTATCATTAGCGAACACACTCTAAAGTTTTAATATCAAAATAATTGGCAAGTTGTCATTAATTAAATATTCAATTAAATTGAATATAATGAGTGAATTAAATTTTATAAATTAATTAATATGATAATTAATTAATGTAAATAATGTAAAATATTATTAATAATATTATTAGTCCATTTAGTAATTTAATACTTATGGGTTAGAATATTTAATTATTTATTCAATCTAATTATTTATTTAATTATGGATTGGATAATTAATGTGTAACAAAATTAATAATTAATCATTTGGGATATAATTAAATAGCCCAATGATAAATTAAATGGACTTGACAATTTAGTAGCCCAAACAAGTTAATTAGAGCCCAATTGGTATTTTAAATTAAAGCCCAATGATTGGCCCACTTGAAATTAAATTGTTTAACTATTATTTATTAAAAAAAGTGACTTGGGACAACATTTTGGGACAACTTTCATGTACCAGCCGTGTATAGTGAATGAGGGAGAGCAAAATGATTGTTATTTTGTTTTATTTTTTAATTATTTATTAAATGGTTGCTTGGATGGTTTTTTTAAGTACATGACACCATCCCTCTTCCACCAACTAAGGCATGGGTTAGTTTTTCTTGTGCTAGTATCCTTGCTAGGCTCTTGATTGCTAGAATAGATAGATATATTTTTATATCTATAGAAATGCAAGAATACTTGCATTTGGAGGCTAAAAGATTTAGTCATTTTTATCATCTTCATTTTTCAAGCTAAGGAGAGCTAGAGAACATTTGAGAGGTGAGAAAATATTTGAGAGCAAGGATAATGAAGGAGAAGGAGTTCTTGGGTTATATCTTCAAGATTCACAACCATTTTTGGAAGAAAAAGGAGAATAACCATTAAATCAAGGTAATAGTTATTTAAATTTAATTTTTGTTTTTAAATTAAATAAACTAACATATGAGTATAAATATGTTAATATAGTTATTAATGTGTGGTAATAATATTTATGCCATGCTTGAGTTTAATATCCTTGGTTTGTGTTTTGGTATAATTTATATGCTAAAAACATGCGTTTGGTGGTGTTAAATCAAATCTTAAAATAATGTCCAAAAATAATTTTCATAAAACTTAGATTTAATGTTATAATATTATAGAACATTAAATCATGAGAAAAACAAAGTTTGAATCACTCAAAATGGAGTTATACACAAAAAGTTATGATTTGTGGTAGTTTATGTGATGTAAAAATTTTTATAAAAATTTTTAATATTAAATCATGAAAAATTAAATTTTCATGTTATAAATTGATATTAAGTGATTGGTAATTTTTTGGATTTTTAAAGCTTACTTGAATGTATAATTTTTATTAAAGTGGTGTATAAAAAGTCACTGTTCACAATCTGCTAAGGAAGGAAAAAGGGGGTGCCGCGCAATGCGCGCGAGACCCTGTTCACTGTCGCACGCGGAAGGAAAAACGACGCCGTTTTGCCTATAAAATCCGTAGCCGCGCGAGACGCGCGGATGTCAGCCGACAGATCCCCAAAACGGTGTCGTTTTGGGGCCTGTTATTTCCTATCGCGCGCAATGCGCGGGCGTAGATTTCTGCGGAAATTACGAAATTGCCCCTCCGTTCGGTTTTCTGATTATTTACAAGATTGCCATCGGTCCGGTTTTTCAGTTTATTTACGATTTTGCCATTCTGGATAATTTTAATTAATTTTAAATATTTAAAATTATAACAAAAATAATAATAATACAAAAATGGTATTTAGGTATTTAATATTATATTTTCCAAATATAATAAGTATTTAGGATTAATATTTAAATGTTGTAAATATTAATCTAGTTAGTTTCATATTATATTTTTCAAATATAATAAGTATTTAGGATTAATATTTAAATGTTGTAAATATTAATCTAGTTAGTTTAATATTATATTTTTCAACTATAATAAGCATTTAGGATTAATATTTAAATGTTGTAAATATTAATCTAGTTAGTTTAATATTATATTTTTTTTCAAATATAATAAGTATTTAGGATTAATATTTAAATGTTGTAAATATTAATCTAGTTAGTTTAATATTATATTTTTCAAATATAATAAGTATTTAGGATTAATATTTAAATGTTGTAAATATTAATCTAGTTAGTTTAATATTATATTTTTCAACTATAATAAGCATTTAGGATTAATATTTAAATGTTGTAAATATTAATCTAGTTAGTTTAATATTATATTTTTTTTTCAAATATAATAAGTATTTAGGATTAATATTTAAATGTTGTAAATATTAATCTAGTTAGTTTAATATTATATTTTTCAAATATAATAAGTATTTAGGATTAATATTTAAATGTTAGTTTAATATTATATTTTTCAAATATAATAAGTATTTAGGATTAATATTTAAATGTTGTAAATATTAATCTAGTTAATATTATATCTTCTGAATTTATGATTAAACTAATTATTATTTAATTAATATTAAATAATAAACAAGGATGATAAATTAATTAATTATTATTTAATTACTATTAAATAATAATTAAAGACAACTAAGATTGAGTATTTAATTATTTATTATTTGATTAACTTTAAATAATAAATAAATCTAGTAAGTTATTATTTATTATTAAATAATAACTAAAGGTATTTAATTACTTACTATTTAATTAATGTTAAATAGTAATTAAATGGAATAAAGAAAATGTCTTTTAACTCTTTTGTTTAAACAATTATAATAAATTGTTTAATAGTTTAATAAGTGTTTAACACTTAAGAAAATTATTTTCTAACTTATTAAATTATTAACCTAATTTGATTGAGAGTCTATAAGGTTAATAATATTGTTTTGACTGATGTAAATTATGTGTTAGTACTTATGTGATAAATAAGTTCCTTAGTGAGCGTATAGTTGTGCAAATACGTTGTACTAATTATTAGACTAACTTTATTAATGTTAGGTCTTTCAAAGCCAGTTAGTTAAAGCTAGACATTTATTGTAGCTGAGCAGACAGGCAAGTTTCCTAACTTCGAACTTTATTTTGTGCAAGTTTCCTAAACCCTACTCATTTTATATTCGAGCAGGATATATTATTTTATTGTTCAAGTTTCCTAACTTCGAACTTTATTTTGTGCAAGTTTCCTAAACCCTACTCATTTTATATTCGAGCAGGATATATTATTTTATTGTTCAAGTTCCTAACTCGAACTCAAGTTATTATGTTTCAAGCATGCTAGTGGTTTAATTCTGTATAATTATTCCACCTCTTTAAATTGTTGATTCACACATAGTGCATGTTGCATGTGTTCATCAGGTATGAAAGGCTGATCACCTTCATTACCATAAGGTTCAGTTAAATTTGTTCATGGTCATTATTGACACTCAACATTTCTTGATTCAGTCATTCAATTATTGAAATTATGATTCGTACTCTTTCACAATTATTATATTGTTGAAAATCCGAAAGCTTGTTCTTTCTTTCAATCATGATATATCGTTATTGTATTTAAACTTGCTGAGCAAAGTCGTTGCTCACTCTTGCTATATCATGATAATAAATTTCAGAGTAATACGAATGTCCGAGGAGAGACGGAGACAGAAGCAAAAGACAAGATTATAGTGTTATGCAATATAACTAAATTGTTATATGACGTAAGTAATTTTGTAAACCTTTTTATGAATCTAAAGGTATATATGTAAGTTAAGGTTAGAAACCTTGGGAAATGTTGTAGAATAAACAATTTATGTTTATATATTCCGCATTAGTTATAGAACATGTATGAAGATGATGTATAGTGATGAACCAGGTCCAGGGTTAAAGGAACCCGAATTTGGGGTCGTCACATATGATATATACGTACGACAAGCTGATCACATATAGTATCCATATTTGAATATTGTAATTGATATGATTACTAATACTCGAAACGAAAAGTATGGTTTTATGACCTTTGGATGTTATTAATATTCAAAACATATGTTCATGGTCTTTTCACCTTTCAACAAGAGAAAGTATAATGCTAAATCAAATGAAAACTATTATTCAAAGTTGCATACCTTCACAATTATTATATATTATTGAAGTTCCAAAAGTTAATTTATTTTCATTCATGATATATCTTTGTTGCTCACTCTAGCTATATCGTGAACATTTTTTAGTTAAAGTCGAGTGCTCTAAGAAGGACAAAGGCAAAAGGAAAGACGAACGAGTAGATATAATTGTAATGTTTTAATATGTGGTGTAGTTGTAAATCTTTTGTGTTCAAAGATAATCTTGATGTATTTAAGGTTAGTATAACCTGGGATGATGGTACGTTTTATAATGAATAAATATATAATTTTCGCTAGTTATTGAAGATTAAGTTTATGAATGTTATTTAAGAAATGAATCGTGAGCACCGAATCCAAGGTTCAAGGAACTCGAATTTGGGGGCGTCACATTGAGTATGATAACATCAATGGGAATAGAAAGGTAGTTTGTGTTTTGCAAAATCAAGATAGGTTGAAATTCAACGTGTTGATAAGCGTAGAGCAATATGCAAACCCGATGGGTCAATGCATGGAGTTTTTAAAGGGAAGTAAATTGGGGGAGTTGTATTTACAATGCATTGAAAGTCTAATAAGTCAAAAGACAATCAAAACTGTACAGTTCATATGATTCATAAAATGGGGTATTTTAATTTTTAACTATGCATATAAATTAGAGATTTTTGAGTTCTTAGAAATTATACTTGAGACACGTATTGATTGGTTCTATTTTATTTTTGACCCACGTGAATTGAAGTTGGTGAATTTACGGAAGGACGAAGTCATTGAGCTACCATTTTTATCAATTTTATTAGTTGGCCATAAGATATATCTTGGTTGTGTTTGTGTTGTGTTTGATCCAAGAATCCAAGAATGGGTGTTTATGCAAATCAAGAAATTTCCTAGATTGATTTATGATCTAGAAATTTGTAAGTGGATAATAATACAATCTGAGGAGTTACACATTGTGAACTTTGATCCTAGAATTCGAGTTTGGTTGTGTTCACTTGAGAAAGAGTTTCAAATATTGATATTTGATCCAGAGAGAATGAAATTTTTTAAATTTTTACTTAAGTTATTGATGATTTTTATACATTAAATTTGACAAGTAGGAATTATGATTATATTTTGTTTTAAAGTACTAAATTAGTCTGTTTTTTTTATAAGACCAGATTTGAGGACATCATTTTTAAGAGGAGGGGAATGACATGATCTTGATAGCGTCTAAATAAAATAGGGCGAAGTTTTGTGAATGACTGGCTAAAGAGAATGATTCAATTCAAGTCGATATCAAGATATAGGCTAAAAGGTTTGAGGGAAGCCATATTGGATGGATTTCAAGCAAGTGAGCTGAAGTTTATTTAAGATTGGTTCAAAAGAATCTTAATTCAAGGACAACTCAAGTTCTAAATGTCCATCAAGTGATTCAAAGTGTTTGAGTTAAAGAATACTTCAAGGATATTTTGGACATAATCTTTTATCCATATTTATACAGATTAAAAAATATTTTATTTGTATGGAGCTTAGATTTTATTAAAGAGCTTGTCAAGAGCTTCAATTTGATAAATGGAAAGTTTCGTAACTCTAAGCGGATTGAAAGTTATAGCTATTTTAGCAAATAAGTGCAAAATTGGAATTTCAGGAAATCCAGACAGCGCCCCGGTGTAGGTTTTATGAAGGGAAATCACACCCCAGTGTAGTTGGACCGAAAAGGATGCGTTGGCTGCGTGTTTAGACCGCACCCCGGTGCAATGTTGGCTTGGAAAAATCGTGCCCCAACATAATGTTCCAATGAGGAAATAAAAAATAACACGTGTTTTTACGCGTTTTTCAACAACTTTAGCATTTCTAATTTGATTTTGTTACCTAATTAGTTTAGATTACTTATGTATTGATGTTTTCTTTTAATAAAAGGATTGTGTTTTCATAGATTAGTATAAATATACATTAAATTAATTAAAGCTTTGTAATTCATGACTTTCATCATTCAATAAAATTTTTGTGAGGTTTATTCTTCATCTTTTGGTTCTTTAAAAATTTCTGAGTGTTTCTTAGTTATTTTGAGATTCAATTTGTCTTATCATTCAATAATACGTTGTTGGGTGTGACAACTTCTATCGCATCAATTGTCGATTGTACTGATATTCTTGTCTCTTTATAGACAACGGGTTTAGGTGTCATTGGTGTCCATTCAACGCAATTTTCCTTGCTCAAGCAATTGTACCAAGGTTCGTGTTTCCATATAGACGTTGGGTTGAGGTGTTGTGAGTGTTCTACTATACAGCTTGGCTAGAAAATGATCTGAGCATCGTTCACCTTACGCAAGCGTACTATGGATCTTATCACTATGTTAAACTTAAATTGGGATAGTTATGTTTAAATTTATATGATTTTCATTTATTTTTAGGATTTTAGTGTATGTTTAAATGAATTTTTATCTAATTTTTCATATTTAAACAAAACATGTTGAGTTTATTAGAACTCGAGTTTCTTAATTACGAGTTGAGTTCATGTGAAATATGAGTATTAGAGTTAAGTTCAAGTGAAATTTGAATATTTTCTTAAAATTTGTGTTCACAGCCTATAATTATGGCAAGATTGCTATTTATATTGGTAGCCCTAATTTTACAAAATAATGTAGCAATAATACTTTGATGACCAAGTATTGAATATTAAAATTGACTAATAAATTGCCTTTTTCTTAACAAAACCCATTGTTTCTGGTTAGCAAAATTGAAATTGGGAAAGCCTTTATAACCAAGGTTAATATGATAAGATTCATTGATGCTTGTCCATGCTTTGCCAATTTTATAGAGAAGGTTCTGTTGGGATATAATTATTTGGGTTTTGATTTGGAGCAATCCATCTTATTTTTGGATTAGACTTGTTGATTATTTAAATTGGGCCATGGTGTGGTTAGCCCATTCTTACTTAATTTGTAGGCGGCTTGGATAGCTGACATCCACATCCTTCTTGAATTATATTTCCTTATTTGAGTGAAGTAGGTTGATTTATTATGGAAATAATTCAATCATACATTAAAGGGAGTCGTAAGTTGATTTGGAAGTGGACATCCTATTTCTAATTGGACATCGGGGATCTCAACATCTATATAAGCAGCCAGTTTTCTCACAAACACGGTACACAATTTCTTATTTACAGAATCCTATTATTCTAGCATAACTTGGTTCTCCATTGATAACGCTTTTGGCTTGTACTTACTCTCACACCGGAGCATCTCTAGGCGGCCCAAGCTGTCGCTAGTCTCTGAGGTTGTCTAACGGTTCTTTCTAAGTACAGGTGTTCGTACTTTTAATGATTTTCAACGGGCTTACAAAGTTTAGCATTAATAGGTTCTTTATTAAGCATCAAAAACCAAAAGAAATGAACTTAGAAACAATAGTTTTATGTGCACCATAAAAAAAGTATGCACAAACAATAAAATAAAATAAAAAAGAGAGAAAAATAGGTTCTATTATTTATGCACAACTTTTAATATATAATTTGTGTGCATAAAATTAAATTATTCATTTAAAAAATTATTTCAAAATAAATAAATAAATTAGTAGCATAGGTAGGTCCCTTCTAGCTATGGTTTGCCTTAATCTTGTAAGTCAAGGAAAGGGTTAGAAAGACCCTCAAAAGATTATCCCTAAGAGATGAGAATACGAGAGAGTATTTTTCTCTCTATTTCAAATTATAAGATCACTATTAATTTTTTTAAAATTAATTTGAGACATTTTTAAATTTAAAATTAACATAATTCATTTAAGTTTCAAAATAATAAATCTTATAATTAATAGTATTTTTTATGTAATTTATGATATTTATAGTTGTATTGACATAAACTAAATGAATTTATCTCAATTTTAAATTTAAAAATATTTAAAATTATGAACAGATGGAGAATAATTTAGTATCTTGTTAAGTCAATAAATATTATGATAAATGTTAAGAATATCTGGTATTTATAGAGAATAATATGTGCTAATTATCATAATACCTTTGGAGAGGGGAAAAGGTCCATAGTGCTCCTTGGTCTAATGACTTTGTTGTCCTTTGAAAAGGTAGAGCCGTAGAGGAAGGTGGAGCTGTATTGGAGAACTGTCATTTGACTTTTAATCTTTCTTGGGCTTAACACAAAACTTGTTTGCTCAAATCTCTCAGTAGCAAAGCAACATTACCTACTTAATAATCCTTGTCTGAAAATTATGTTTATTCTTCTCGTATCGAGAAAATAATTTTATGCCAATATGAATAACGAAAGACAAATTAATTTTATTTTAATGTTTTAATCACATGCTGACAAATAATACCATAGTTCTCCTAAATACTATACCTTGTGCAAAAATATAAATAATAATACGTGATAGGTCTATATTATAAAAGTATTGTTAACTTTATTTGTGATATATATAAACTCCGTATATTTAATAGCATTATATGACATAGTATAATATAATATAATATTATCTTAATTAATTAAATAAAATTGTGATATTAGTAAAAACAAAAATAAAATTTTTCTTAGAAGTTTTTTTTTTTTTTTGTTTTGAATTCTTTATAAATTTGGCTAGTATATATTTAGTTATTATAAATTTGTATAATACTTATATTAATTTGAATAGGAAAGAAATAAATCTTTCTTTTTTCTGTTCATATTAGAAATAAAAATATTTTTAAATTTGAATAGTATTTAATTGATATAAATTTGGATAGTACTTATATTAGTATGAAAAGAAAAGTTAAACAAAAAATTTGTGAAACCAAGCCAAGTTTGTACTTTTAATTATATATTTGATATAAGATTATTTTTAACATGTCTTCAACTAAATTTATATATTAACCGTTTTAAAATATATGATCATTATTCACTTTTTGAAGATAAATTAAGACATTTTTAAACTATAAATGACATGAATTTCTTTAACTTTAATCAGTACAATAATGAATATCGTAAACTATTTAAGAAGTAACTCATTTTAAGATTTATTGTTTCATAATTTTTTATTAATTATTTTAATTTAGGTCTTAAAATACTTTAAATTGACTTTCAAATGTCAGCATTAATTTTATAATTTGCAACGAATGAATTATTTCAAATTAAAGTAACTTATAAAAATTTATATTGTGATGACTAGTGATTTAATATTTTGTACATAATTATTTTGTAATTCGAGTCTTGTAATTTATAATTATTTTTTAATAAATAAATTTTGTCAAAAATTAACAAGCTGAGTCGGGTACGGTGGTATCTATCATTCATTTACTCTTTATAATGGATGTCGATACACATTTATTTTGCCAGGAATTACCGTATTGGTACTGGATCTTAGAATTTACTTCATTTCGTCTATAAATGGAGTCTAATTTATATACATAAATAAATAAATAAATAACAAAATATAGTGTTATATCCCACAAAAGTGGCCTTTTTTAAAATCATACATAGTGCAATAGTTTAAAAAATTGTCATCGTAATTTTATTATCTTGTGGTGACTATGAAACTATAAAAAAGAACTTTTATTTTAGGACATTGATAATAAAAAGGCTGAAATTATCAAATACAGAGCAATAGACTTTTTTCAAACAAAGACCGCCCCTATCATTATCTTCAATATTTTATTGGTACCATTGTTATTTAAACAATATAATTTTAAAAGAAAATAGTTATTATAATGATTACTTAATATAATATTCTCCTGTTCCAAATTATAAGATTAAATTGACTCTTTAAAAGTCGATTTGACACATTATTAAATTTAAAATTGACATGATTCATTTAAATTTTAAAAATAATAGATCTTATAACTTGTAACACTTTTTAGATAGTTTATGAATATTTATAATTGTAATGATATAAACTAAATAAATTCATGTCTATTTTAATTTCAAAAATGTCTGAAATTGGCTTTTAAAAAGTCAATATTAATTTTATAATTTAGAACAAAAAAAATATTAATTTATTATTACTGTTATATTGATATAAATGTAAATCAGATATAATCACAATCATATGATTGAGTTTTTATGTGTAAAAATAAATATTAATTATTTTATTTGTTAAGATACTTTTTAATTAAATAAAAAAAAAGTGTATACAATAAAATATAAATGTCTCATAATCACCGATACAATGATTAAGTTTAGAAAATAAAATTAATTCCTATATTCTCAGTAATGTAATAGTTTTTCATCTGGACATGTGCAAGATGAGTAATTAAAGAACTTGTTTCTGTAACGTAGTAGAGAGAAGAACTGGCCGAAAAGAAATAAAACTAATTTGCATTGATTTTATAATTGGGTAAAATGTATCTTTGACTAATATAACATAAGTTATCTTCGGTCATTTTTAATACAAACATTATTTTTAATATACTATTATTTAATTATCAATTTAATAATTTAACTGTATAGATATAAAGAGTATGTATAAATATGAAATTATGTAAATTTTTGTTTGATTTGAATTTATGCATTAGTAACTTTATAACACAATAGAAGTTTCTAAAATCTGAATTATCGAAATATATATTTATATACAAATTGGTTACACTATTATACTAATGATATTTCAATATCTTAAATTAAACGAAATTGTCCATATTGTCTTATTTTTGCCTGTTCATTATATTCGTACGATTAAATTATTAAATTGATGATCAAATGATGTTGTATTAAAAATAGCGTAAGATAACTTATTTTAAGTCTATTTTAAGATACTTTTTACCTTTTATAATATTGGTCATTTGTTTTAAAATATAAAATTATTTTGATTTTTCGTAATGAAAATAAGATATCTAGACTAAAATTAACAATTTAGTGGTAAAAGTCTTTTTTTTATAATAGTACTTTGGTGACAAAATAATGGTTACAAAATAATGTGACTAGTTATGACTGGGTATTTATCATTAGGCTTACCCATGTATGATCGATCATTTAATTACTAATTACGCTTTATCACATTATTTTATAAGTTAATTTTTGTAAAGTTCATTCGTCACCATAGCAATACTCCTCTTTTTATTATGCAAATTCACATGTTCGATTTTACTTCTCAACATAATATATCTTTGAATTTTAAAATAATAAAATAAATGATATTTTTAATTCAAAAGTAATATAAATTAATTTAAATTTAGACTTTACAATTATAAAAATCATAAAATGCTTAAATAGTATTATAAAAAATAACATATTGTAGTCAAAAGTTAAAAGCATCGCATGTTGAAAATGTCTCAAATTTATTTTAAAAATATCAAACTTAATATTATATTTTGGAACTAAAATAGTATAATACTATCTCCATTCCACAATATAAGACCATTATTCACTTTTTGAAGTTAATTTATGAAAATTTTAAATTCAAAATTAACATACATATATTCAATTTTAGACAATATACTGATAAATATAATAAATTGTGTAGAAAATATTGCTAATTATAAAATTTATTATTATATAATTTGTATAAATTTATCAATTATGAGTTTTAAAATATTCTAAATTATTTTTAAAAGTTAATAATTATCTTATCATTTGTGAAAATGCAGTGAATTGTAATTCCTGGAGTTCCAATCCATTCCTGAAGAAGGCACCTTAATTTCACGAACATCAAAGAAGAAATAGAAATATTGTGGGTCTGTTGGCAATAAAATACGCAAAGCTAATGAATGGTTTAGAAATGAGCATCTGGCAATAAACTAAGTAAATTAATTTATTACTTTTGAATAGACTTGACAAAATTGATTCAAACTCGCGAACTGATCCAATTTACTCGTCAAAATTTAGGTTTTGGGCCTTATATTTTAGCCCATAAAAACTTATGTCATTTTAGCCTCTCCAATTTTGTCATGACCTATTGTGGCTCCGCCCATAGGTGACCCAGCTCAGTCCGTAAGCTAACTTTTGTTTTTTAGTAAAATCAATTTTATAAGAAATGAAAATTATTAACAAAAAATTATAGTTAAAAATTATGACAAAAATAAGATCATTCAAATTATAATAAAAACTAGTGATTAAAATGCTATCGATGCTCTTTTAACAACAAATTTGATATTAAAAGGCTAATTTCAATTGAAAGCAGCAGTTCTAACCTCAACTCCATTGCTCAGTTTGACCTTCTTTTCTTTTTGACCTTGTTCGGTTTTTTTTTTTTTAATAATATATGATTTATATATCTACTTTTATATCGAATATCAATTATAACTAGAGTAAAATTATAGGCGATACAATAAAATAATGATGTGAGTCTTTTCGATACTCCTTATCTTTTGTATTTGCATATATTCGTATTTAAAATTAATTTAACTTTATTATCATTTATAACAATACCCAAATTATAATTATAACATCAATCGAATATCACACATAAAATAGAAAGCAAACTTCACATAAAAAACTATTTAAGAAGGATTACATCTGTCTTACAAATCACTCATTCATGTCCTAAAAAAAAGATAAAATGTTAAATCCGCCCAGTTGTGAATATAAAAAGTCCCAAACAACACTCACTGAGGCCGAAAACAAAACAAACCATTGAGTTTAACAAATTTGAGAAGAAAAATGTGCATTGCAGTTTTTGCATGGCAGTCTCGTCCATTGTATCCTTTTCTTCTCTTGCTCAATATAGATGCGTATCACAACTAAGATAGTTCATTCCACGTATTTTATTTGTTCATTTGGTTAATCTGCGTTTTTTTTTTTTTTTTTTTTAAATGTATGCGTTTGAATTAGGCCAATGAAACCAGCAGGATGGTAGGAAGGCGGTGAGATATTCAGAGGGAGAGATCAAAAATAACTTCTTAAAATTATATATTTTCTTCCTTAAACTACATCATATTCTAGATAATAAATAAAATTCTTCTGTGAAATAAAAAGAGGATTAAGTTAATTTTTATTCCATATAGCATAATTATAATTGTTTAAAAAAAATTGGCCCAAGGGCAAGTCCGACCTGGCCAAACTTGGGCCACGAATCTCTTATTTTCAATCCTAAAAAAATTGTGCCATTTTGACCTGATCCGACCTACTTAAGGGCTGACTCGTTTGTCAAGTCTACTTTTAAATATGAATCCGATGGCAAATTAGTTTATCGCAACACTTCACGTGTCTACTAGCACTGACTTCGATTTACAATCAGGTACCGAGTTTTAAAATGAATGAAAAAATGGATTAAAAATTTAGTCCAATTCCTTTGTTGCTAATTTTTTTTAATGAATAGAAAAGGAAAAAAATAGACATAACAAATACCCACTTTTCTTGCCAATCTTTTCACCCCAAAAATTGAAAGATTTGGACGGAAAACTAAAAAATATAAAATCATTTTTTATAATTCTTGTTATACCCTTTAATGTATAAACATAATTAAACTAATTTAAGGGTAGTTTAGTAACTTAAATGTGGAGTTTAAGTTTTTTTTTCTTTTACTTATTTATAGACTCGGTATCAACATGAAAAAAAATAACTTACCTTACTAGTTTTCTATTTTTTTTTATTATAAATTAAGTTTTTCATTCTTTTCTATTCGGTCTCAAATTATGTAAAGGGAGAGAGAAACTCAAAAAGAGTTTATTTTTCCATGTGAAGTCAGAAAATACATACATATGTACATACATGCATACATACATACGTACATACATATGTACATGCATACATACGTGCATATGTACATACATGCATACATAAATATATACAGTTCTTGTATGTATGTAGAGTGATGGATCTAGTATTATATAGCCAGTGTAGGCAATTGCCTTCATTGGATTTTTGATTTTTTTTTATAATTATTATGTAAGAGTACAATTAGGACTTTTATGTATTGGTGTTTTTTAAAAATTGTACATAATCTCCAACCAATTTTAATGATAATCTCTATCTTAATTACTAATAATCTCAATCCTATTTTAGTTAGCTCTTTGTCGGACAATATTGTAGTAATAACAATGTATAACTCCAAATCTTAAATCTTGAAAAAAGACTTGCATCACCTAATATATAAAAACAAAAAGTCTTTAAAAAAGTTGTTAAATAGTAACTTCATTATGAATTTTTATTCTTCTCTAACTCGTTCTCCAATTTTAAATACTTTTCAAGAGTAAGCTAAGTATCATAACATTTTTAGAATCAATGTAATAAGATATTTTTATATTAAGTGAAGTGCATAAATATTTTTTTTATCAATTATGTTACAATTAACATTCATAAAATTATTAGTTTTTTTTAAAAAAAAATTAAAGCTTAAATGAACAAAAACAGGTGATCGATCCTAAACAAAGAAATAATTTTTGGGTGCATAATTTTTTGTTAAAATTTAGGCACTTATGTAATAACCGTAAATATTTTAACCTATATTAATGAAATTAATTATCGATGAATTAATTTTTTGTGCAATTAAATTAAATCATTGTATAATAACTTGATTTATTTAAATGTGTGTTGAGATAATTAAAGGAATGTCCAAATAATGGGATAATTAAATTAATGGATTGTCCTAGGTAATTTAATATCAAATCATTGATAGGATTAGTAGGTTATGTAATAATTCAATTAACTTGATTCCTAGCAAGTCTAATTGGATTATATAAATTAATTAATGTGGTTATTAATTAATGTCAATGTGAGAAATATTAAAAATAATAATATATAGTCCTACTAGAAATATATTAATAGTGGACTAGCCCACCTTGTTTATTAAACTAGCCAATTCAAACTAATTGTTAGTAAACTTGTAATTGGTCATGTAACTATTTAATTTGGCCCAAATGAAGGTGAGAGGTTTGAGCCCAACCAAATTTAATTCTAGAGCCAAACCGTAGCCCAACACAAAATCAATCTATGGTCAAGGTGAATACAAGTTGATATATATATATATATATATATATATATATATATATATATACACACCAAGATATCAATTATAGAAATAAAGCAAAATTGGATGAAAAAGGGAGAGAGTGACTAGAACTTTTGGGGAAGGTTTCAAGGTTGGTGCAAAGCTTAAAATTTGCCTAGAGCACTTAATCCTTTAAATTCCTCCCAAGCCACATCAAATCCCCTTAAGTTGTGGAACCTTGTCTTGCTAGGTTTAAGGGGCTAATTGACAAAGTGTGGGTGGTTTAACAAAGCTAAGTATACTTAGCAATGCCCTATGAATAAGATCATTCACCCATGCTAGCAAGAGTTGGTCATTTTGTTAGAAACACCAAGTGAAGTTAGAGAGAGTTTCGAATAGAGATCACTTAGTCTTCTTGGGAGTTATAAGAATATTACACTAAGAGGGCTTGAAGATTAGTACACGCCAGCTAGGAGGAAGTTCTTGGATGTCATCTAACACCATTTCATACTTTGAAAAGTAGAGAAAAGTAGCTCACAAGTCCAAGAGGTATAACATACCCTAAAAGCCCTAGCTTCGTGCTTCCCTTTGTGTGGTATGTGATTTCTATTATAGAAAACTAATTTTAAAGCTCTAAATGTTTATATCAATGTTAGATTAGTAAATCTAGGGTTCAATGAGTTTGACATGTGTATTTATATGTATTTATTTTGAAAAGTTTAGCAAAAAGCCTGAAAATAATTTTTACTGACAGAACCCTAATCGAAAGTTAAGTTCGGAGCTTTATATTTTAAAACCTAACATGTCCAAAAATTTAAGCCCATTTTTTGTGACCAAAACATCTCCAAAAATTTAACATGTTCATTGTCAAAACCCTAACACCCAATAGTCTACTTTAAGCCCATTTTTTGTGACCAAAACATGTCAAAAAATTTGATTCAATGATGCAGTCTTTTAATTCAAGAAGATACGAATCCAACAAGACTAATTTGAGCTCATTTGGATTTGTAGATTTCATTTTAATCAAGTTTGTGCAAAGGAGGTAAAATTAAAAAATAAAACTGCCAAATCCCTAAAAGCAGGTGCCTAAGCGCCTGTTCCAGCGCCACTTTAGGTGCCTAGGTGCCTATTGAAGCGCCTTCGCTGCTACTGTTTTGGCCTATTGCAGCTTCGGGTTGGTTCAGGTCGGTTTTGATTAATTAAACAGGTTGTATAATATTTTAAATATTAATATAGGACCCGAATAAAATAATTATTTATTATTTAAATAACTTTAAATAATAAATAAAGTAAACTAATAATAAGTAAGAATAATTAATTATTATTTAAATAACATTAAATAATGATTAAAAAAGAATAAAGTCAATAATCTAATTATTTATTATTTAATGGTACATTAAATAATAAGTAAAATTAATTAATTAATTATTAATTATTACATTAAATAATTATCCTTACTTATTATTTAATCTTAATAAATAAGATTAAATAATAATTAATTAATTATTATTTAAATAACATTAAATAATAATTAAAGAAGATTAAAGTTAATAATTTAATTATTTATTATTTAACTAACGTTAAATAATAAGTAAAGATAACTATTTATTATTATTTAAACTAAATGATAATTAAGAAGGGTTCAAATTTAATAAACTAATTACTTATTACTTAATTTAGATTATGTAATATTTATGTACGAGTAATTAATTAATTATTATTTATTTGACTTTAAATAATAATTAAATGAGATTAAGGTTAGTAAACTTATTATTTAATCAACATTAAATAATAAGTATAGTTCATTAATTAATTATTATTAAATTAAGATTTAATAGTAATTAAAGGGGAATATAGTTAACAAAGTACTTAATAAACTTTAAATACTTTATTATTGTACAACAATAATTAAGGTGGGTTATCATTTATTATTTAAATAATGTTTAAAGATACATGAGGTAATGAAACAATTATAATAAATTGTTTAAGAATTTAAATAATTATATAAAGATGTTTAAAGCTTAATAAATTAATATTACTTAAAGAGAAACAATATTTGACAGTTAAATCATTTACCTAAATAAAATTAAATGTATTAAGTGATATGAAATTACTTGCAATATTCTATGGGATGATCATCGGTGATTGAATGATAGGTAAGTAGTAAACTTAAATGTTTAAGTACAAGATTATATGCGATACTAATTGATAGACCGACGTTATCAATGTTAGGTCTTTTAGGAGGAGTCTAATTAAACTGAATTAGCAGTACGTCGTGAACAAGACAAGTTCCTAAACCCTAAATTCATTTCATTATGCAAGTTTCTTAACTCAAACTCGAGTTATTATTTTTCAATCATGTTAGTGGTTTAATGTTTGTCAATTACTCCACATCAATGATAATTATTGATATTCGCATTTGGTGCACTTGAATTTCTGTTCTATTATTGAATTGTAAAATATTTAAAGTTCTACATTTCATGAACTGTTTAAAGAATTAGTCTATGCCATTTGTTCGGCTAGACATACATATGCTAATATTTTTAAAGCTATCCAAATCAGTTGTTGGTACAGAATCTTGGACTGAGAAAGCAACCCTGATAAGATGATTATAAGTGTCGGTTATCATATACGGTCAAAGTTTAATATTATGCATATACATAGTGTACAAGAGACTGATCCCCTTAAGTACAAACTGACAGTTTAAATATATAAAAGGCTCATTTGAATGATTGATTCCTTGTCAATGTTCACGGTTTATTAGACCACTTAGTAGTAAAAAATCAATACTTTTTCTTCAATTTTGAACTTTGATTATCTTATCAGTTATTTCATCAACGATCTTAAAAGTTGAGTTATTCTATTATTATTCTTATTCATTCATGATATACCTTTATTATTTATTTTAAAATTTGTTGAGTAAAGTAGTTGTTCACTCTTGCTATATCATGAATTAAATTGCAGTTAAGTTAGAGAGTTCCAAGAAGGACAAATGCAAGAGAAAGCTTAAGGAATAGTTATATGTACTACTATTCTGTTTTAAAATCATGAAATCTTTTTTCATTAATAGCGTATTCATGATGTATTTTATTTAAGGTTATATATAGATCTTAGGACTATAAAAACATTGTAATAAGCAACATCTATTTATTTATATTTTGCATTAGTATTAAATGTTGTTTAATGGTGATTGAATGTATTATTGCGTGAACACCAAATTTAAGGTATTGACACATGAATTTGAGGGTGTCACAACTTAAATAAAAAATAAATTGACTTAAAATCTAAGAACATAAAAAACTTTATATAATGTTCAACTATAAAAATGTTATTGTAAAATTATTTCTTTATTCAAATGAAGAATGTTCACTTGAATCTTTGATTCTCTATCTTTTACCTCAATTTATTTGTTTTCATTGCTTTTCATTGCTGTAACTTATATTCTGGAACTAATTTTAATACAATATAGAATTTTTCCTGTATTATTATTAATTGTATTAAAATTAGATTAAAATTTAAAAAATAAAAATATTATTATTAATTGTATTATTATTAAGGAAATTATAAAATATAAAAAATATAAAAATTATTATTATCGCTATTATTATTATTATTATTATTATTATTATTATTATTATTATTATTATTATTATTATTATTATTGTGACGACCCCAAATCCGGGTTCCTTTAACCTCGGATCCGGTTCAACACTAGTACTACTTTTCCTTATTGTTCATGAATTACAACAATATTATAATTGCTAAATAATCATTTATTTACAATTATATAACATCTCTTTCTATTCCATAATTGCAATTTTTATACATTCCTAGTATGTCTTCATATCATACATGATACGACATTTTATTACAATCAATTTGAGATTATATGTATAATGACTCAATCACACCATCCTATTATCCTTATTCATAAAGGACAACGTCTGAAAAATGATATTCAAATAATCTGTAAATGTTCTCTTAACAATTTAAGTTTGCTAATCTATAGCACAACAAAACATAAACTCTTCATATCTACTTACACAAGTGAATGAATTAGTCTACCGCAAGGTTTTACTACAAAAGCACATATGCTTCAATCTTGATGACTCGTTAGTCAATCTTCATCTTTGCCTCTACCGGAGTAATCGGCTTCCTCAAGCTACTCTGTAATGTTTTGTTTTAAGCAAGGGTGAGCACGACGGCTCAGCAAGTCTAACAGTTTCACATAACACGTAAAAACAGTTCAATCATGCTTCATGCTTCATGCATCTTATGCTTTGCAGTACATACATTTCTCATGCATATCATGCCTCGCATTTAATCTATGATTCATGCCTAGCCTCTATCATGACATATAGTTCAATGCAGAACAATTGTCTTAAATTAACTACCGCATATCAATAGTTAAAATCAACTTATTTCACAAAAGCACATTAACACATCTTTGCACATAACCACGTATGAGCACATCACAGTTTAATAACAACTTATAAATTATGCCCATAATGCAACACGTTCTGAAAAACTTGCCTGGACTTGTATAACCAGCTTACGTTAATCTTTGACGTTCCTTGCACCACCTACACGGTATGTGAGATCAACGGTGCACAATATCAGTCAAAGTTTGACTCAATACTAAATCTTATTTTAAAGATATTTATTTCTTCTTATCATCCCCTTTATTTAATACGGTTAATTTCATATTTTAGTCTCTCTTTGACTTGACTCAGTGTTTCATATTCAACACCATAAATCTTTTGTTCGAAACTATGCAATTCTGACATTTATTAATGTCACTGCATTAAAACTTGGACCCTATATTTATTTAGGTCGATCCACCAATTAATCACTAATGGACCATACCCTTGGTTTAACTTAATCACATCATTTATCTCGATACTTATCATAATATTACCCACCTTGGATAATATTTTAAATTTTACTATCAATTAGTAATAACTTATAATGTTATTTAATTGTTAAATAACACTTTAAATAATCATTACTATTATTAATTTATTTTTAATAATAGTTTACCTTAATCATTATGATTAATCTTTTAATAATAATTTAATTGCTTGCTAATATTATTACCCTTTAATAATATTTTAATTGACTTCTCATTATTATCAATCATTTTAATAATAATTTAATTGTTCATCAATATTATCAACCATTTAATAATATTTGAAATCCTCACGTATCATTAGTAATTATTTAATAACCATTCAACCCTTAACTATTATTACCCAATAGTTAATTACTTGTTAAACAATATTATTAATTCTTTAATAATATTCTAAATCTTTATTTATCATTATTATTTATTTAATAATGATTTAACTCTTAACTATTATTATTTAATAGTTAATTAAATGCTAAATAATATTATTAATCCTTTAATAATATTTTAAATTAATTACATATCATTATTAATTATTGAATAATGATTTAATTCTTAACTATTATCATTTAATAGTTAGTCAATAATATTATCAATATATTTTAATTACTTAATAATCTTCTTTCGATTAAGTAATAATTTATTCCACTTAATTACCATTTAATTATTATTTAATATGAATTAAATAATAATTAATTAACTAATTATCCGAACTCATTATTTAATATTAATTAAATAATAATTAATTAATTAATTAATTAACCTTACTTATTATTTAATATTAATTAAATAATAAATAATTAGTTTATTAACCTTAATTATCCTTTAATTATTATTTAATATTAATTAAATAATAATTAATTACTTAATTAACCTTACTTATTATTTAATATTAATTAAAAAATAAATAATTAGCTTTCTAACTTTAATATTCTTTAATTATTATTTAATATTAATTTAATTAATAATTAATTATTTATTTAACATTACTTATTATTTAAGTGCAATTAAATAATAAATAACTAACTTATTCATCTTAACATCCTTTAATTATTATTTAATATTCATTAAATCATAATTAATTAATTACATAACTTCATATATTATTTAATATTTATTAAATAATATTTAATTAGGTTATTAGCCTATTTATACACTAATAAATAGCTAATATATAGTGAATCACTCCAATAATTTCAAAATTTTTTTCATAACACTTAACTAGCATGCCAATAGGTCAAATATTATTTTTCTGAAATTAAAAATAATTTTTCCATACTTATTAGCAATTTAGTAAGCTTTAATCCACCATTAATTCTAATAAATACCAAATTACAAAACATTTCGGATTTTAAATTTTGATAATTTTCTTTATAAAATTATAAGCATTTTCTCTTTTGGAACCAACCCAAGAACCGGCCTAAAAATGCCCGAACCGGCCCTACCTAGAAATCATGAAAAACCGAAAAAAATCGAACCGACCGTTTTTTTAAAAAAAATAGGCAGATTACTTTTATGCTTTTTCAGACTTGGGGTCTTCGACGGGAACTTGAATAAAATGAAATCCACAAGTCCGATTGAGGCCTATTTGGTATCGATGGATTCGTAACTTCCCGAACTACATTTTTATGTCATCAAACATCAAATTTGGATTTGTTTTGGTCACAGAAATTGGCTCTAAACCGGACTGTTGTGCACAGCCCTAAAACAGTGGGTGTGTTTTGGTTGAAAAATCATAACTTGCTCATTTTAAATCGGATCGAAGTGATTCCACTTGGAGAATCTTCATATCCCACACATCTAACACCAGAAATTTACGGATCATGAATCCGACTTACGGATCATGCCCAGAAATTTCGGGAGTGGCTGCCATGATTTTGGTTACTTGGTTTTCGTCGGTAAAAACTTATTTGATGATTTTGATGAAATCTTTCCACATAAATACACCCAAAAATTCATATTAAACCCATGTAACCCTAGATATATCAATCTAGCATGTTTCTACCTTTTTAGATTTTGAAAATTAGTTTTCTACCAAAGAAATTACATAGTACCCAAAGAACAATACCAAGCTAGAATGTTTTATACCTTTTGTTGATTATCCTCTTTGTTAGAACTTTGAAAAGGCTTGGATGATCAATCTTCTTACATAGATAGCTTCCTCTTGATGAGACCTCCATCTTTAAACCTTGCTCCAAGATCATCCAACCATCAATGCTCACAAGATCTAACTTTCTTTTTCTTTTTCTCTAGAGTTCTCTTTCTTTTCTCTATTGAAATTTTTGTAAAATGGCTAACCAACACAATGAATTGGTGAAGCACTATATTTATAGTACTTCATTAATCTCCATTAGCTCCTACTAATCAACCAACACTTAGACATTTAAGGCTTAAACTCATGCTTACTATAGCTTGGATGGACAAGATGATTGACAAGAATGAATGACTCCTATCAAGGTTGCTTGGAAGCAACTTTTAGAGTGTAAAACAAGCAAAATAAAGCCACACTCAACATTTTCATGTGGGGCCCCCTCCAAAATTCGGGATTTGCCAATAAATTACACCAATTTGGCTTTATTTTTATATCCTATATCATTATATAAGTATCAATATATATATACCAATGTATATATATTGACCATAACTTTGACTACCATATGGGCTCCACATTGGATCAATTTAATAGTTCTATTGGGCTCGTCAATTAAATTTGTTTGGGCTCAATTTAATTACTACATTGGGCTAATATTAAATACCCTATGTTACATTTAATTAAACAAGCATTGAGTTTGGTTAATTATTACATAAATCCATGTTCAAATTAAATTATATGGACTACTAGGTTAAATTAATTTGACCTAGTTTAATACCTCAATTGGACTTATAATATAATCCAATTAGATTTGCTATAATTAATTCTACCACATTGGGTTACTTAATTAACCCATCCACGGTTAATTCTTAACCCCACATTTATTTATCTAGCAATTAACCAATGATTGGTTAATGCTATCTCTCTTGTCAACCAACTAGGGTTATTCAATTAACTAGACACTAGTTAATTCTCTACACTCAATCAATACTTGAAATGCTTCTCCCAACCATTGACCATCATTTGACTTTTAATGGTTTGGGCTACATAACTTACTTTTTATTGGCTCTCTTATTTAATTACCCATTTCATGCAAATATCTCCATATTGGGTTTACATCTATAACAACTTATTAATTAAGTAAATTACTTAATTAATTAACTTCTTAATATTGTCCTTCTAGGCAATATTCCACTTCCCTACTTGTTACTCATAACCTTAATTCATAACTTATATAATTAATTCAATTAATTATATTACATGACTTTTCTTTTTAATCCATACTAAAACTAATTAATTTATTAGTTTTATTAAGTATTTAATTTACTTCACACATCATCTTGTTTGACTAACAAACTCAACTATAGGTGTATATATATAAATATTAATATATTCACCTTCACTTCTCAATTGAATTTCTTTCTTAAATAAATTATCTACCTGCATCATTAAAATATTCTCACATTTAATTTCTAATAAATAATTTATGTTAAAAAAAAAATGTTTACCCATTTTCTACACATCTTCCTTCTCACCTTCTAGGTTTAAACCTTAACCTTTAATAAAATCAATTAAGATATTATTTAAAATCTTGAAATTATCTGGGATATTACAATTATTATTATTATTATTATTATTATTATTATTATTATTATTATTATTATTATTATTATTATTATTATTATTATTATTATTATTATTATTATTATTATTATTATTATCAATATTATTATTATTATTATTATTATCGGTATTATTATTATTATTATTACTATTATTATAATTATTATAATTATAATTATAATTATAATTATAATTATAATTATTATTATTATTATTATTACTATTATTGTAATTATTGTAATTATTATTATTATTATTATTATTATTATTATTATTATTATAGTGTACGGTTGAATTTGATTTGGGCAAAAAAAAATTTGTGAGATGAAATGTAAGCCATTAGATTAAGTTGGAAGAATCTGAACCATCTTTGTGCTTTTAGTAATATAATTTTAAGAATAAAACATTAAAAATATTAATGACATTCAGTTGTTCCATAAAATTAAAACAAAAGACTATAACAATATCCATTAAATTGGTTATCAACTTGTTAAAAAAAATTAAAAGCAATTTGTACATAACAAAATTTATTTACAATAATAAAACAATTAGATGGATATTAAAAATAATTTACAATAATAAAATATTATTCAACATTATTTATTATTAATTTAGTCATAATTTTTTAAATAAATCATTCAAATACATTCAAAATTTAAAAACTATAAAACAAACGGACTGTGCGATTTATTTAATCAAATTCAAACCAATTCAAATCTATTCAAGAATAAACAAAGAGTCTCTATGTCTCTTGTTAAATTAAAGTTGATAATTTTGTAATATATTTTTATTGCATAAAGTCGCGTGTTAAAATCTATCTCAGTAAAGTTAAATACAAAGACAAAATCAGTATAAGAAAAAACTAAACCTCTTGTTTATGCTCATCTTGAATATCTGTTCTCACAAAAATGCGATTAAAAACACAGCTCAAGTACATGACTTTGATGACAATGGTTAAATTATAGTAAAATTAAAGATATACACATAAATAGGGTGCATAAATTGGCAGGGAGGGAGGTAGCTAGGCTAGCTAGCTAAGGCTAGGGTAAGCTA
Source organism: Hedera helix (assembly GCA_947179155.2). Classification (NCBI taxonomy): domain Eukaryota; kingdom Viridiplantae; phylum Streptophyta; class Magnoliopsida; order Apiales; family Araliaceae; genus Hedera; species Hedera helix. The sequence continues at coordinate 17,686,562 of OX359274.1, forward strand.
GTCATTGGCAGGGAGGTAGCTAGGCTAGCTAGCTAAGGCTAGGGTTGTCTGCACAGAGAGTTTTGAGAGGTGAATTTTGAGGGAAAATTTAGTAAGGAAGAATCAATCTAAACCATTAAATTTGAGTACATTAATCTGAGACATTCTTGTGATTTATTAACTTAAGAATTTAAAAATAATTCTATTTTATTATATAGATTTTATTATTATTATTATATTATTATTATTATTATTATTATTATTATTATTATCATTATTATTATCATCATCATCATCATCATCATCATCATCATCATCATCATCATCATCATCATCATCATCATCATCATCATCATCATCATCATCATCATCATCATCATCATCATCATCATCATCATTATTATTATTATTATTATTATTATTATTATTATTATTATTATTATTACTACTACTGTTATTATTATATACAAAACAGTGCGCCTACTTTTTTTTTTTGTTGCTAAATTAAAAGAAAAGCTTAGCAAATGGAGTACTGGAGATAGTTTCTCTAGCTCGCCGACCTAGAGAGAAAAATGGAACAGGGGCTCCTCCTTTGCATAGTACCTTCACCAAAATTGAGAATAGGGGCTTATTAACTAACTACAATAAAAACCGAAAAGGTGGGAAAGTTTTGGGGGGAAATTTAGTAGGAAGAATCAATCTGAGCCATTAAATTTGGGTAACTCAATCTGAGACGTTGTTGTGCTGTATCAAATTTTAAATTCAAAATGGGTTGTGTTTTATTATATAAATATTAACATATTTATGATTATAGACCAATAATGATTAATTTGAAGAATAATACTGACGAATTGTTTAAAATATTTGAAAAAAAACTCTAAAAATTATGTATTACTTTAAATGTTCAAAACGTTAAAAACCGAACAAATTATACGGCGAGAAAAAAGACTATATAGTAGGTGAAAGAGAGACTATATAGTAGTATTTCATTACTCTGCAACAATTCATTTTGGAGAGAAAGAGAGAAAATGGAGAGAAGTAGAGAGAGAACGATTAGATTACACAGGAGAGAGAAAATAATGATTACACAGGAGAGAGAAAATAGTGATTAGATAGATTGGATAGTGATCGTTGGACGATGAAGTCTTAATTGAGTTGAGACCGTTGGATGTTGAAACCTTAATTGATTTGAGAGCGTCGGATATTGAAGTCTTAATTGATTTGAGACTGTTAGATGTTGAAGATTCATTTTCTCTCTCCATTCTGTTTTATTATATAGATAATCATCGACATGTATTTATTATTTATTTTGGTCTATCTTTTTTTAATTAATAGGAAAAATTCTAAGTCAAAAAATATTTATAAAAATTTTCCTACATGGAAGTCAATTCTTAAATTTGTCAGTGTATTTATATACATTTGTACAGATATATAGACAGTTTTCATGTGAAGTGGCTTAAAAAGCAACTAATTTTCTAAAGGAATGAGGGACGGAGAGAAAGAAAGGGGATTATAGTTTCTTGTGGTTTCAATAAAGAGGAAATGGGAAATAATAATAGCTTTCTCAAATAAGATAAATGACGACATGTATTTTTTATTTTAAATAACTAAGTACAATTTTTTTTTTTTTAGTTAAATATCAAAGTCAAGTGAGATAATTTATTTCCCCCTTTTTTTTAACATATGCCAATTGACTAATATTGACTGTTAAAAATATCCTATGTGGCATGGAAGATATGATATGGCAAAATTTATATAAGAAAATGAAATAAAGGGGCCAAAAAAGTAAAATGATAATTAAAAAATTTTAAATTTTAAATTGAAAAATTTCTTCTTCTTCAATCATCATGAAACCCAACTTATCAAAATCCCAACACTATTTCAATCAACAAATTATTGGAAAACCCCGTAAACCAAACAACAATCACTTTTGCAGAGATCATTAATTCTTCTATCCTAATTCCAATTCTGTAACATCATCAATTTTTTTTATCCTAGTTCCATCAGAAAAAAATACAATATAAAAACGAATTTGGGTTTTTAAAGAATGAATTGGAGATTTAAGGCTAGGGTTTATGAAATTGAAATGTGGTTTTGAGAATTAAAGCTTACTAATGTTAAATCAACATGAAATTTCACAAGAAGAAAAATGGGTATTGGTGGCAAAAAAATCATAACTGAAAGTTGGTATTTCGCTGCTAAAGGGTCTTAGTGACGATTTTTTTTCCCACTCAATTGTCACCAAAGCCTTATCACTAAATGTTTTAGTGACAAAATTAAATAATTTGCCACTAATCGAACACAATTAGCAACAAAACAAATTTGCTGCAAATGTAGACATTTAGTGACAACTTTGGTTCACCACAAAATATAAATAGACTTGTCACTGTAAATATTAACTTGCCACTAATAATATTCTTTTAGTAACGAAGTTTAAACTATTTGTCATAGATTTTTCATATATAATGACGAAATATAAATAACTTTGTCAATATATATCAAATTGCCTGTAATAATAGCTTTTTAGTGGCGAATAAGTCATAAATTTCTTATATAATAGTGACAAAATATAATAATTTGCCATAAATTTGATATCTTCAGTGACAAAATAATCACTTATTATTCCACTTTAATAACAACATAAATTGAATAATTTTGTCACTAAATTTATAAAAAATTGTCACAAATATAGATTATATATTTTGCTTTAGTGACAACTTCCACTTTATGATTAGTTTGTCACAAATTGTATTTGATATTGACAGCATAATGCTTATTTCCAATATAACTATTTTCTAAATATATTTTGAATCTTATGTAAATCAGACACAACTTAATTATCAAATTAATATATCATACTAACTCAATTTCGGAATATAAGATCATATGTGATCTTATATTTTGGATCGAAAAAAGTAATAACAAAGAAAAATATAATTAATAATACGCAAATCAAATCTAACTCATGTGAAAATATTAAAAAGTACTCTGAAAATATTAATTTCTTATGAATATCAACATTTGATCGAACCAATTCCGTGAATAGTTACCGTACAATTCAATCATTCTACCACACAATATCCCAATCAAATATAAGATATGAAATTTCTATCAAGTCTTATTTTATTTGATCATATGTATTTCAATTCTAAAATGCACAGCTCAAATATAAATTAGAAACTCTTTTTTAATTTTTATTCCATCTTGGCCAATGATTTTTTGAGTTATTATTTATAAAATTACATAGGACATTCTTTCCCTTTACTGGAAGTGGTAGATCCTTTGTTGATCATTCACCTAACTCTATGTACAACTTATTATACCCGAACATATCCTTTATTATACCCATATAGTTTTTAAGAATATGACAAAATATATAACTCAACATACACAAGGTACTATGATAATTTCAAGTCCAAAGATCACTTGTATTATTATTACATAAAGAAGTTCTATTGACAGGTAAGTAAAACTCCACTAGGTGTTTTTTAAGCGAGTCACGTTCAGTAAGCTTATTCTACAATAAACACCTACATACTTGTTTTAGTGTCTCTACACAAATGATTATGAGATTAATCATCTTCTTTATAAGAGCAAGCATAGTATGTACTAATCTATCACGATTAACTAATCCCCATTTTAGTGATCCCACGATTAATTTTTTTTTTAGTTTTGAGCTATATTGAATTTAAATCTCATTAGCATAATCAACATTATGATTCTAAAAGTATTGCTCAAAACTATGGGTTTATCCATTTAAATAATTCAACCAATTAATCATGAATAAAGAAATACCTTTAAATAAAACTTTTATTAATAAATAAATAATATTACAAAGTAAATTGTTTATCACATCATATGTGATTGACTTGAGGGCATACTACTTTAAATCAGCCACTTTCATTAAAGTCAATTGCCCTTGGTATTTTATACCTTTTTTTCTAAGTGGCAATCTAATGAATTGCTTAATAAATACTTTAGTTAATGGATCTGTAATGTTGTTCTGAGAGTCCATCATCTCTATGGTGCCATCTCCTCTTTCAATGATTCCTCTAATCAAACGAAAGTTCTGCAACACATGTTCATATTTCAGTTAAGACCTAGGTTCTTTGGCCTATTAAATTCCTTTAATGCTAAGAACCATTCCAAGTTCTGTAATGTACTTGTTTATCCAAACAATCTCCTTTGTAACTTCACTTATAGCTATATACTGTGCATTGGTCACTAATTCAGTAACTCTTTATTGCTTGGAACTTTTTCAACTTACTGCACTACCATTCAAGGTAATCATACAACCTAAAACGGATTTATTGTTATCTTGGTTAGTCTGAAAAAACTTGAGTTTGTAAAGCTCTTTAGTTCCAAATCAGACAAATCATTAGAAACTCCTTTCTAATATTCTTCTCCTAGATTGAATTGACATCTACTTATCATACATAAACAATATCAAGTCTTGTATATATCATCCAATACATGATAGATCATATTGTCAAAGCATAAGGTATCTTACTCATGTAATGTCTCATTTTGGTGTCTTTGGGGATAATTTTTAGGAGATATTTACTCCCTGACTAATCAAAATGAGACTTCTCTTGGAGTTTTCTATGCTAAACATCTTTAGCATTAAATCAATGTATGTTTCTTGGGTCAAGCCAAACATCATTTACTGTCTATCACTATAGACCTTTATCCTCAATTATAGGATGTTTCTCCCAAGCCCTTCATGGAGAAGTCTTTAGACAACTATATCTTTACTGATTATAGGATCAGTATGTCATTTCTTATCAGTAGTATATCAACATATAATACTAGGAATATCACAGTGCTACCAATAACTTTTTGTACACACTTGGTTCATCCTCATTTTTGATAAAATCAAACTCTTTTGATTATCTCATCAAAATAGATTTTTCATCTTTATAAAGCTTGCTTAAATCCATAAATGAATCGTTGTACCTTACATACTTGATTTACTCTATATTTGAAGACAAATTCCTCTGGCTGTATCATACATACATCCTCTATTAAGGAAATGCGTCTCCACGTCTATTTGCCAGATCTCGTATGATAAGCTGCAACTATAAGTAAAATTTGAATGGACTTAAGCATTTTTACCAGTGAAAAGTTTCATCATAGTTAACTCTTTGACGTTATATGAAACCTTTTTTCCACTAGTCAGGACTTATATGTTTTCACCTTACCATCTGCTTTAGTCTTTCTTTAAAGACCCAATGCCTTATGGTGGAGAAACCCAAGTCCATATTTAGTTCTCATACATGGAGTCCATTTCGAATTTTATGGTCATCAACCATTTCTCTTGAGTCTCTACTACTTATATACCTCATCGTATGTAACTGGATCATCATCCACTATGATGCGTATCTCATCATCATCATCTATAATGAATCCATACCTCACAGGTATCTTCGGTACACTACCAAATTTACTAGTCAGCCGTGGTATAATAGGTTTTTCTATTTGAATAGGTTCCTTCATTTGATCTGTAGTGTTTATGGTCCTTGAACTTCTTCAAGATCTATCTTACTCCCATTAATCCCTTCAAGGATAAACTAATTTTTTCTAGAGGGCAGTGTTTTTTGACAAACACCTTTTAATCAGTAGGATTATAGAAGTAATACCCTAAACTTTGTTCAGGATATCTAATAAATTTAGACTTGTCAAATCTTGTCCTAAGCTTATACTTTTCAAATATTTTGACAAAAGCTAGGCAACCCAAAATCTTAACATACTTAAGACTTAGTTTTCTCCCTGTCCATAACTCATATAGAGTCTTAGGGGCGAATTTTGAAGGTGCCTTATTTAAATAGGTTTGCAACCGTTTCTAGGGCATAACCCCAGAAGGATACTAGAATAATGGCAAAGTTCATCATGGATCATCATCATGTACATTGTGAGAGAATACCATTCACTTTGAGATGATCAAGAAACTCATTGCTCAAGTATTCCCTTTTCGATCTAATCGAATAACTTTAATACTTTTGCCCACTTATTTCTCTACATCACTTTTGAATTCCTTAAACTTTTTAAACGATTTGAATTTCATATGTCGACGCCGGGATTTTTGTCGTCTCGTATTTTTTATTAGTAAAAGGTCCTTTTTCCAATTTTTGCCTTTAGATTGAGATGTGACTTTTGAAAAGGGTCGGCTTAGTGTCGACGGGGTTTTGAAATGTCGAATTTTTATGAGCCAATTGACCAGAGTCGCCAGTTGGTATATTTGAAATGGATGTACCAACTCATCCGAATTTTGTTTTCGTAATCGTGATGGCTCATATGTGACTCCGATTCAATTGGTCCGCAAACCGAGATTCATAGAGTTCGGGGGCTTGCTTAAGCGAGGGGAAGGTGTTAGGCACCCCCCGACTTCCGTGAAACACGGTTACCGCTATCTTGATGTTTTCCTATCCTTTTAAAATCCTAAGAATGTGTGTGTGTGTGTGTGTGTATGCGCGCGTGTGCCTAAATGAATGTCGTTGGAAAGCTTTACTTTGAAAATGCTTCAGAATCTCGTTAACCCTATGCACGAAGGATTTTACTTAATCGAAAAGTTCATTTTTATTGCTTTTTTTTGTTTCGATAATAAAACCGATGATATTTTGTAAAACATATTTTCAAACCCTTCATCAAATAGGAATAGAGCTCATCCGACACTTACAACTTTATTTTAGCCTACGGACGATCTAATATCCATATTTGCTTGATTTTATGAAAAGCTTTATCGTTTCATTCCAAAATCATTTTCTCGCGTCAAAAGGGAAAACCAAGCATTAAAATGGCGTTGGAGTTATTCATGGGCATGTGAGCCATCCAAATAACCCCAAACGCCCACAATCGCACATTTCACTATCACGGGGCCTTAAACCCGATTTTCGATCCGACATCGCTTTAAGGCCCAAAAATTTACATATTTACAATAAAAGCGCATCGCAATCGCTACATACGTAAAAGCTATAAAACACACTAAAAGGATATCATCGGGAGATTAGGAGGAGATTTCATCCGCAATAAATCCTCTCTAACCATCCCTAATCCATAGATCTACAATATATTGACTACATTGGATCTAACTTCAAAATACACCGAATCAAACTACTTAAATAGCAATGCACCAAATATTTTCGGATCTAACAGTAGATCCACCCAACAAATGCAATAAAAATGAAATAAAACTATATCTAAAAGATTTACTGAATAAAACACAATGAAGCTATGAAACTCGGATTTTTCACCTTCCAATCGATGCAATAGACACTTTAACACTTGAAAATCAATATAGGATACAACGATTGTATAAAAGAGGAAGAAATCTCACATTTTTTCTCTCTTTCTCTCTCTTTTCTCTCGCTCCCGTAGCCTCTCTCTCTCTTTTTTCTTCTCCCGCCCGCGTCTGCCGAGAATGAAACTGGAAATGGCGATTTAGCAACTTCAGATCTTGGCCGCAGATGCAACTGCGGCCAGCCGCAGGTGCAGCTGCGGCTGGCTCCGGTGTTTTCCTCGATTTCCGCATCTGATGTCGGTCTTTCGTTTTTTCGCTAGAAGGCTCGTATTTTGCAATCCGGAAATCCCTGGGAAACGTGCCATATTGTTCTGGGAGACTAGTTCGGAGGGCTGCGACTTGATATAGCATTTGCTAACTGTGCTTGGCTTCCAGGGGGCGCTGCCCCCTTTCCACCCCCGCCAGCTCACCGGCGAGCTGGGTAGCCGCTCGCTCACCGGGGAGCGAGACCCCCGAACATCGTAAGCGGAGTGGCCATCAGTCGTCTTTTGTGGTCGGCTCAGGTTTTTCTGGATCAACTGTTCGCCTTGCCTCAAGTGCCCGGATGTTCGTTGTCCGTTGTGGCGGCTTTGACCGTAAATCGCTGGGGTGACTTGATGTTGGGGTCCACCTTCCTTTTCGCTCGTCGGGTCAAATGACGATTCTGCCCTCCTGTCAGGGTTAGTGCAAAAGTACAAAATTTGGGTGTCTACATCATATATATATATATATATATATATATATATATATATATCAAAACCTAGAATCATTAGTAAAAGTAATGAATGAATACTCTCATCTTGCATATGTTGTCATAGTATACAAGATTCACAAGTTATATATGATTCATAATCAAAAGGCTCTAAAAGCCCATCTTTATGCAACTTATTTAGTCTTGTTATGACCGAGTCTACATTGTCTCATGAAGGTATGATTCACATCATCTATTTGATTTTAGTTTGTTCAATTTTTTTTTTTTTTTTGCACATAAGTCAAGTATACAAAGTCTATCAAGTAATCAATTAGTTCTAGATAAAATATTATCATTGTAAATAGAACAACAATTGTTCTTTATTATAATGCCAAAACTTTCCTTGCCAACACATGGAACAAAATAATGTTTCTAAGAACTGGATCATAGTAACAACTTAGTAACTTAATAGACTTATCTGTTGGCAATGTTAAACTGTAAGTTCCTATAGTTAATGTAGTAACCTTTGCTCCATTCCCAACACACATGATTACTTGTCCTTTGTTTAGTTTTCTACTTCTGCCTAGTCTCTACAATAACTTGTATATGTGAGACCAACAACCAGTATCTCATACCCAAACATAACCTGACTTATGAAAAGTTCTATTTCATTATGAATAAATCTATATCTGTAGTTGATATTTCACTAAGCTTCTTCTGCTTAACCACTACAAGATATTCCTTGCAGTTCCTTTTCCAGTTTTCTAGCTTATTGCAATGAAAGCAATCTCCTTTGCTCTCGGGATCACTTTTATTTATGTCATTTGTTAATGTCTTTCTTTTGCCTTCTAACTTTTCTGACTACTTAGAAATACCTTTGACTTTCTTCCTCCGCTTGAAAGATTTATCTACCAATAAGACTTGATCTTTCTTGGAAGGAAAGTGACTCTCAATAGTTTTCAACATGCTAAGCAAATCACGTAAACTGATGTCTAACTTATTAATGTTGACGTCCACAACAATTGTGAAAATGAGTCAGTAAGTGATTACAAAATCAAAATTTGACTCAACTCTCAATCAATGACAAAACTCAATTGTCTTAATTGATCAATCAAATTGACCATCTTTTGAACATGTGTCTATACTGTAGTGTCATTGGTAATTATATATTGGAAGAGCTCATTTAGATATCTCATATTTAACTAACCTACTTTGCTCACCGTACAACTCATGAAGGTGAAACAATATAGTATGTTCATCCATTTTCTCATGTTGACGCTGTAACTCGATACTCATGAATGCGAGAATGATGCAATGAGCCAATTGTGCATCATCTTGCTACTTCTTAAAGAAGAAATCTCTTCCTCAGAGGCATTGTATGCAACATTTGTAGGGATAAGCAAATTAAGGATATTTGCTATCTTTTCAACATTGAGAACCATTCTCAATTTTTTTAATCAATCCGAACAATTCGATTATATTAATTTGTTAGCATCCAATATGCCATGTAATATTAGTGAATTTGGCATAGCAAAATTCTTTAAGTGAATTTTAATAACAATATTAACATGCATTCATTTTATTAATCACCAAGTTAATTAGGTCTTTATTTAAAATGGTGTCTCCTACTATTTTCATCAAACTATATTACCATCCTTATATAGTTCGACAAATCTAGTTAAAGATCCGCAGTGAGATAAGGATTATATTGACATAAGTATAGCCTTGTGTGAGCATAGCAAACTATAGTTTATTCAATAGGTAGACAACTTCTTATCAATTACATCAATTTGTAACTTTTTTTAATTTTGTCTCTTAGATTATTATGATCAAGTGTGTGCACATCCGAATCAAAATTATCTAAGTTAAGTCCAACTTAGTATTTCATATAAGTAAAGAGAAAAATACCGTCTTTGTGTGTGCACAACAAAATAGTATCGTTTAATTCCTTATAAACATCAAATGTAATAAATCCAACATCTTAAATATTTAATATAAGTCTTATGTGTGCACAACAAATTCATATTAAATATTTAATACTTTATTGCTTTATCATGCTAGAAGGCGACGTTCGATATTCCAAATATCTTTGAACGTTACAACTTAATATATTTACCTTGAGGGGTTTGTTATTAATTGTCTTATCTTGTTTAGTGTGCATGAGCATATATATATAAAATATGCGTCATATTATTTAACATGCGAAGCATGTTTGATAATATATAATATATATAAATAGCATGCACATATAGAATACTATAATCTACTTGAATTGATTATGGACTTTATTCAAGTTCGGTTCACTAGAGCCACTACGTAAACCAAAAGGTAAAACCTAGGGTGCAAGAATAAATATATAAATGTAACTATTATATTTAACTTGAGCTCCAATATTAACGGGACTTCAAGCGCTCCTTGATTGAAGAGATCTAATTCTTTAAATAATTCTATCTAATCATATTACAATATATATTTATAAAACAGAAACCTTGATCAACAGTTAAGGAGAAATACATAGGAGGGAGAGAAAATTTACAAAAGAAAAATTTAGAAAGATGAGGTACACAGAGTTCATTTGTTAAAACCCATTCATTCATGCATCAAACTAAAATAAATTCAATCACATTGGTCAATAGTTCATAATCAATCCCTTGTATTATCATACATATCATCATATGTATCAAAACACAATTTATATCATACATATCATCATATATATCATTCATCTCATGAATTATAATCATTATATATATATATATATATATATATATATATATATATATATATATATATCATTAAATGGGAAATTAAAGTTGCATGAAATCCAATTTCAAATTTAGAATAAAATCTTTATTTTAATTATAAAATCATCTAAAATAACCAATTTTTTTTTAAAAACTTAATTAAAAAAATCAAAAAAACTGATTCTGTTATCTAGCTCCCAGTGTTGGAATTTAGTACAATTCGGGTGCCCCGACGTTGGTTCATAGTTCAAAAATAGCGCTCTGGCGCTTGACCAAAAACACAATTTTTGCAGATAAGCGCCCCGGCGCTGGAATGCAGTGCAATTCTGACGTTTTTGTAGAAAAAACACGAGTTTTGTAATTTATTTTCAGAACCCATGATTTTATACAACAAATTATTCCCAATAAATTATTTTAAACACATACCCATACATATAAGGAATCAAAACAATTAATAATTCGCATAAGTTTGGCTTTTGATACCACTGTTGGTTTGCAAAAACAAGGCATACATACAATCAATCATATTGATGTAACGCAACATAAGTAAGAATAAATCATATTAAAATTTTTTCTACAAATCAAATCATAGGATCTTTATTGTACGATACTATTAATTAATGAAGGATAACAGGTTATACATTTGCAGATTCAACTCTTGAACAGCTACAAGTACACATCCCTTTAATTCGCATTCTTCTTCAAATCCACCGATTAGAATTCACAGATCAATTTTAGTTACCCAATTATGTAGCCTCTAAAGGTGATCTAGCAAGCATAATATGAATTTAAAAAGTAAATTTTGGTTTCTTTAAAGCATAAGTGGCTAACCATAATTCTTTAACTTTTCTAACTCTTAGATGTAGAGAGAATTATGAAGTACTCTTCTAATACTTGTGAAAGAGTGTGTAACCCCAATCCATAATAAGACTTATCTTATTTGTAGATTTGGTCAACCTTCCTAAATTCTTTAGGAGTAGGGTTTTAATTTAACTCCTAATCTAATTAGAAATTAAATTAATTTATTAGTATAATTACAATTCCTAAACCCTTTAGAAACTTAATTTTTTTAATAATGAGAGTACTTCTTATTAATTAATTCCTAAATTATTTAGGCACTAAATAATAATAATAATAATAATAATAATAATAATAATAATAATAATAATAATAATAATAATAATAATAATAATAATAATAATAATAATAATAATAATAAGACTCCTCTTATTAATTTATAATTAATATTTTTAAAATACATAATTATTAATATTAAGCTACTTAATTTATTATATTACCATTGTATAAATTAAATACACTTAATTTATTATTACCATTACGCTACTTACTTCTAAAATAAATATTACTCTTTTGCGGTGTGACTCTTTATATTTAATATTATTTGGTTGTAGAATAAATAAATTAGAACAATTCTAATATTATTTATTATGAATTAAACTCCTTTAATTCAAAATAAATAAATATATTTATTGCACAATAAGAGTAAAAATCCCTTAGCAATTCATGACTTTTTGAATAATATGAATATCAACATTTGATCACAAAGAACCTATTCCGCGAATAGTTACCATACAATTCAATCATTCTACCACACAATGTCCCAATCAAATATAAAACATGAAACTTCTGTCGAGTCTTATTTTATTTAATCATATGCATTTCAATTCTCAAATGCACAACTCTAATGTAAATTATAAAATCCTTTCTAATTTTTATTCTGTATTGACCAAGGATTTCTGAGTAGTCATTTATCGAATTACATAGGATATTCTCTCCCTTTATTAGAAGTGATAGATCATTTGTTGATCAATTACTTACCTCCATATACAACTTAGTATACCCAAATATATCATTTGTTATACTTATATAGTCTTAAGGAATATGATAAAATATATAACTCATTATGCACAATGTACTATGATGATCTCAAGTCCAATAATCACTTGTACTATTATCACATAAGGACTCCTATTGACAGACAAATAAAACTCCATTAGGTATTTTTTAATTGAGTCGCGTTCAGTGAACTTATTCTACAATAGACACCTACATACTTGCTTTAGTGTCTCCATACAAATGATTAAGAGATCAATCACCCTCTTCGTAAGAGCAAGCATAACATGTACTAATCTATCTAGATTCTCTAATCCCCATTTTAATGATCCCACGATTATGAACATTTTAGTTTTGAGCTATCTTGAATTTAGATTTCATTAGCATAATCAACACTATGATTCTAAAAACATTGCTCAAAAACTATGATTTTATCCATTTAATTAATTCAACCAATTAATCATAAATAAAGAAATGCCTTTAAATATTTTTTTTTATTAATAAACGAATAAGATTACAAAATAAATGCTTTATCATATCATATGTGATTGGTTTGAGGGCGTACTACTTTCAGAAGGTTTAAGACTAAGACCAGGACCAGGTGCGTAACAATTTTTTGGTCCCAATATATTCAAATACATATGATCTTCATCCACATTTGTTAGTTCCTAAAATTACCTAAAGTATTAGGACGAAAGATCATATATTTAATGATTCACAAGAAGTATAAAAGAATTATAATCTCACATAAACTGCCTTAGCCTCTTCATTGACCCAATCTTTTTTTCCTTACTCCAGCGAGTTCTCTTCTACAATGAAGAAATGCTCAGACACTCACCTGTCTCATGAATAGACTATATAGATAGATGACTGTAATTAATTAAAAATGATAAAATCCTAACATAAAACATGTAAATACACTTAATTCCACATGCACCAAAAATATTCTAATGATGCCTCAAGTTTGGTTATATTGTAGGACAGATACTTGTCTTACCAAGTCAAACTTGCGTCAAGTAAATCCCATACTCCCACCTGAATGTTTAATGGTTTTCTTTCATTGATTCTCCTTGTTGATTTGGCTTCTTTTCTATAAACAGAAACACAATAAATGTCAAATAACCAAGTCCATTAACAATCAAAGTCTTGTCTATTTTGATTAAACTACTAGTAACAAACAGGACAAAATCACCCGAAATCATCGCTGTTAAAAGTTTTACAAAGTTCTTTCCATCGCTCCTTGTTAATTTCTAGAGGGCAATGTTGAAGTGCATGCTCCATACTCCCATGTGGTAAGTAGAGTTTTTATGTAAACAATTTCTATAATTACGATAATGAGTGTTGAGTTGCTTGTACACCACCTCTTTTAAAAGAACATCTTCCGCTGACAACCAAAATTTGTGCTTAAGAAAATATTTAATCATTTCAATTACAAAATTACAAAAAGAAAATACAGTGTACATACAAGGGAGTTGATTGATTTCTTAAGATAAATAATGAAAAGAATAATTATAGGAAACATAAATGATAAGGAATAGAAAATTTACGTACCTTTAAAGCCCCCCACATTTCTCCTTATCATATTTAGGAATTGTTTCCATTTTTTAATTGTCAAAGGAGCATACTCTTTCACAATGATACTTGCCTCAGTGATCAGATCGTTGACATTTTTTTCCAACAATGCGCTTCTTATCTTCAGGTACAATGATGTGAAACCTCGTATTGACAAAAGTATATGAACAATGGAAACCCATATATGTATAAACTGAAGAGGAAAACTATATTACTTGTTATCTGAATTTCTTACATACCCGAAAGCTAGTACATAGTATGTATATATAAACTAAGCTATGATGATATGATTAAGTAACCTGTACCATAGTTACATTGACTAACTCTAGTTCAAACTAACTACTAATTGTCACTATCATAGTTAAAAACTACCAATATAACTGACACAACTAACCGCCAGTTGCCATTCAGTTATAACCAACTCCTTTGTGTGCGGATGATCATCGATGGTGTTGTCTTAGTGATACATTTGTGTTACTGTAATTTGTATTGCTGAGAAGTTTGGGTCGATTGGACTAATAATTATGCTTGAGCTGACACTTGTTTTATTTCTTTGACTGCAGTAACATCAACATTAAGCTCATTAGATTGTTGTTGTGAAGTTTTAATGTAGCAGCAGCAGCTATAGCAGAGGCTATATGTTCAATATTCCCCCTACAAGTTGGAGGGGCATAGAGAATGTGCACTCCCAACTTGGATAGAATAAACCAATGAGGTATGCTGCTAAGACCTTTAGTTTAAATGTTTGCTAACTGGAATTTAAAAGAGATATACTTGGGCCGCAAAAACCTAGTCTAAAATTTCTCCCTGATAAAGTGCCAACTAGCTCAATATGTTTGGTTACCGAATGCCGAATAGGATTGTAAGCAATATTGAGGGTTAAATATAGAATAAATCACAATATTATAGGCCAACTTACAAGTGGGTCACTAAACTTTTTTTTTTTACATTCGACTCATTGAATTGCAGTTTTCTTATAATTTGTTAAAAAAATCATTAAATCAAACAGAAATATACACATAAGAGAGAGAAAGTTGACATGGAAAATTTTAAACCGACATGTCACATTATATAAAATGAAATAAAGGGCAAAATAGTAAAATGGTAATTAAAAAATTTTAAAAATAAAAATAAAATTTGCTTCTCCTTCATTCATGAAACCCAGATCTGGAAATCATACTCTCCTCTCTCTACCCTCCACAGATCTGAAAATGAATGATTTCTGCTTGCACCTAGAAGTAGAGACGTAGTGCATTGATAAGTAATTTTTTATATCTATTTATTAGGTATTTCATGCTTAATTATTTGTGAGTATTAAAGTATTTTTAGTGTTTTAGGTAATTTATTTAATTTTATGTATGTTTAGTAATTTTATATTGTTTATAATTTTATTTTCTAGGAAAAAGTCAATTTTGGAAATAAAGACACTACGCCCTAGCACAGGTTTTGTGAAAGAAGATTGCACCTCGACGAAATATGACCTAAAGGAATGCACGGACAGCGAATTCATACTGTGCCCCGACCGAGTGACTGGGATGATGATACATTAGAAAGACTGCGATGTTACAGTAGAAAGATTGTAACATTGCCCAACGTGATGTTACAGTAGAAAGACTGCGCCTCGGCGCATGTCAGACTAAGTTCTTCAATTCACTTCAAGGGGATTTCGAACCCGATTGTAGTTAATGGTTAGATCAATTCAGTAATATTATTTATTTTTGCTTATATGAAATTATTCGTGATAATCTATTTTAATTGCCTATTTTATATTAAGTTTGTTTGGTTTGATTAGGGCTCGTTAGATTGATTGAGTTATTATCAATTGCTAGATTTAGAAATTATATTACATGTAATTGATATTGCTCCTAATCATTAGTAGTGAATAGTGATAGATGATTGTGGTCGAGCTTTTGTTTATTACTATGGTTATCATGATATAAGTTAAATAATCTGAGCTTATGAGATTGTAGTTTAGAATAATCTAATTTCCTTGTTATTAATGTTGCCATTATATTAAATTTAGAGAGCTTGTTCTAGGTTGTATAATGGTTAGAATCTAATGGAGCTTGTTTTGTTAGATTAAAATTAAGGAAAAAATTTCAGGTAGTAGAGTTTATTGTTGCCTAGGATTATTAGTTTCATGGAAGATAGAAATAATTTTTGATTGAATAAATTATTAATTGTAAGGGTGAAATTGAACTGAAGAACTGGAGTTTTTAATATATTGGTTAATCTTATTAATTTACTCTTGTTTATTTAGTTAATTATAATTGATACAAAATCCCTCTTTATTATTTGCTTTTATCTACTGTTAGAAATATTAGGATAAATTGAAAACAATATTACTCTTTGTGGGATCGACCATTGCTTGTCATTATACCAAATTTTGTGTTCATAAAGTAAGAGTAAAGTTTTAATTTTAGAAGTGTTAAAGACAGCCTACCATGTATTGTCTCCTTGTGAGTTCTTGAGGCTGGAGAATTCATTGAGTATCTCTCCCATTTCCACGTGCGATTGTTGTAAAATAGATCGAAGATGTGGGGTGCTAGAGGATACTACTTGGAAATAGATCTTGACTTGGAAATATAGTAAAAACTTCATTTGCTTAGAGATATATACTATTCCAAAATTAAAAGTTGAGAGAAAGTTATGAGAGATTGAGATGAGAGGGTTTTTACTTTTTATGTACAAATATCTTGTTCTGTTTATCAAATACTCTTGAAACTCAATATTCCCATTAATGCGGAAACCAGTAATTAGTTAGGCATGTGCTCCTTTAATTATGAGTTAGTAATTCTTGGTTTTCTGAATTGGGTCTCAGTTACTTCCTTTATTTCTTAAGACCAATATTGAGCTTTCGCTTTGTCTTATGAGAAGATTTAGAGATTTAGCATTTTATAGAGGGAATTATGGTTTTCTTTGTTAATTTGTCTGTTGATTTGTTTTTTTGTTTTTTGTTTTTTTGTTTTTTTGTTTTTTTGTTTTTTTTTTCCTGATCTGGATTTTTGCTAACTGCTCATATTCACTACTTTGTTCATACCCACCAGAATCCAACTCTGATTTAGGCTGCTTACATCGTAGTAGTAAGAAGATGAACATACTTCTAATGTTTTAGCGAGAAAATCATTAGATAAGGATTCATCGTAACAACCACAAGAATAAATACATGGGAATGGGGTAATGAGATCATTATAGAAGGAACACAACAAATGGAATATTCCCGTCAATGGATTGGAGCGAAAATTCAGATTTGGGGAAATAGGGGGCTTCGGGAGGAAGATGAAAAAACAATCATGCTTTAATAAAATTAAAATTTTCTAAATATATATAATTCATTAATTTGAAAGAATGCATATATATAAAGTTAATAAGAATTTATAAATATTTATGTATAAAAAGTTAATAATTTATTGTGAAAAGATTTTTAATTTTAACATATTTTTAATTTCTATAATTTTCTAAATAATTATATTTGTTATTAATTACCTAAAAATTTATTTTCTATTATTTACAAAAATAATTAAAAATTTATTTATGTTTTCATATTTTTTTGCTAAATTTTCTAATTTTATTTTATTTTAAAAAAAATTTAATTACCTTTTTACGTTTTTGCCCATTATTTCATTTTATATAATGCCACGTGCCATCTTAAATTTTTTCATGTGAGCTTTCTCTCTCTTTTGTGTATACTTTCGTTTGATTTAATAGTTTTTTTTTAACGAAGTGTAAGAAAACTGCAATTTAGTGAGTCGAATATAAGAAAACAAAAGTTTAGTGACCCACTTGTAAGTTGGCCTATAGAACAATAACTTATTCTACATTTAACCCGTAATATTGATGGTCGAGGCAAAGAAGTCTGAACTTGTTAGTCTTTTAGGAGAGCAGATTACCAAAGTACTTCACAAGTAGCAGTAACAAGAGCTCTATATTCTGCTTCTGTTGTACTTCTTGAGACTACAATTTGTTTATTTGAATGCCAAGAAATCAAGGAGAACCCAATAACATATAATAACCAGCGATTGATCTTTTGGTGACTGAACAAGTTCTCCAATCACTATCACAGTAACTAGTAAGAGTTAAATGATTATTCCTTGGAAATAATAAGCCTTAACTAGCTGTGCCTTTAAGGTATATGAAAACTCTATATACAGCTTTCACGTGAGGTTTTCTGGGAGATTGCATAAACTGACGTAAGACTTTCACTGAGTAAGACATGTCAGGTCTGATGACTTTTAAGTACAAAAGTTTACCAAATAAACTTCTATAAAGAGAAGGACCAGAAATCAACAAACCATCTGTGTCATTAAGTCTGACATGCTGATCAGTAGGTATTGTAAGTGACTCAGCATCTAAAATACCATCTGTGTCATAAGTATGACATGTTGATTAAGGAACATGCCTTGTGAAAAATAGGTAATTTCAATGCCCAAATAATATTTAATATGTTCCAAGTTTTTAATACTAAAAGTAGTATCTAAAAATTATTTAAGAGCTTCAGTTTTAGACTTATCAGTGCCTAAAATCAAGATGTCTTCTGTATAAATGAGAACTACACTGAAGGAGTTAGAGATAGAACAATAAACAATGTATAATCTGTTAGTTTTTTTATTACGCAACTTCAATAAAGCAGTAGTCAATTTGGCAAACCATTGTCTGGAAGCTTGTTTGAGACCACACAAGCATTTATTTAGCTTGCAAACAAGTGGTGTTAAAGAATCTTGTTCATAACCTCGTGGAAGAGTCATGTAAACTTGTTCATCTAAATCACCATCTAAAAAGACATTATTGCCATCCAACTGGTGAACAAGCCAATTTTTAGAAGCTGTTATGGCTAACAAAGTTCTGACTGTAGTTATCTTAGCCACAGGAGCAAAGGTGTCATGAAAATTTATCCCTTCTACTTGAGTGAATCATTTGACAACTAGCCTAGCCTTGTATCTTTCTACGCTTCCATCAGCATTGTATTTAACTTTGAAAACCCATTTACAACCTATTGGATGTTTATGAATGGGGAGAGGCACTAAGGTCTATGTATTATTTTGTTCCAAGGCATCTAGCTCTTTATTCACTGCATCTACCCATTTTTGATCAATAACAACTTACTTAAAAGTAGAAGGTTCAGTAATGTGATTGAGAGTTGAAATGAAGACCTTATAGATTGGATGAAAAACATGATAGGATAGATATTTAGAAAGATGATATTTGCCAAAAATTACATGAGATGCAATAACTATTTGTGCTGCAGAAAGAGGTGTCTTAGTAGGAACATCATAATCCTTAAGCCAAGCAGGTGTTGTTCTAATTCTAGAAGATTGTCTAATCTGAGAAGGTTTAGATTGAGAAACTGTTGTTGGTTATGCATTATTTGATGGAACAGGAATTTGTGAAGACTGAGTATCATTAAGTACATCAATAGAGGCAGGAATAGAAAGATTAGAAGTTTGAATATAGTCGGGATCCCATAACATATCTGAATCATAAAATTGATTTGAAACAGATGGATATGATGGAGGTAAAATTGTTTTAAAAGGGAATATTGTTTCATGAAATATAACATTTATGGAAACAAAAATATGTTTGGTGTGAAGATTATACAATCTATAACATTTTTGACCATGTGGATAGCCAATGAAAACATATTGTTTTGCTATAGGAGAAAATTTATCTGTAGAGTGGACTTCAACATAACTCAAACAACCAAAAACTTTCAAATGGAAATAATCTGGATGTTTAGAATATAACATTTCAAAAGGAGTTCTGTTATGGAAAATGGGGGTAGGTAATCTATTAATGAGGTAGGTAGTAGTGAGAATGTATTTCCCCCCAGAACTTGATAGAAAAACCAACCTGCAGTCTAAGTGCTCTGGCCATTTCAAGAAGATGTTTATGTTTTCTTTGTACTATCCCATTCTATTGGGGATTATGGACACAAGAGCTTTACTGTAATATGCCATGAGAATCAAGAATGGCAGAAACTTTAGTGTTAGAAATTTTTTGTTCCATTATCACTTCTCACTGTTTTAATATTAGTCTGAAAGTGATTATGACAATAATTAATGAATTTAGGTAAAATAGAAGAAACATGATCTTTAGTTGGAAGCAAAAAATGGCTAAGTGGCTCTACTATAATCATCAACTAATGTGAGAAAGTATTTACAACCTGTATGTGTAAGATATATGGTCCCCATAGGCCTATATGTGTAGGATATATGGTGTGACGCCCCGAGATCCCCACATTCCTTAATTATATCCGATTATCTCTGGATAACATAACCATTAACTTTAAATCCATATTAACTGGAATCTCGTGCGTCAAAACTTAACCTTTAATCTTTGAAACCATCAAATTTAATACTTGAACATGTTTATACCTTCTATGAACTTGACTTCCTTCTAATTTCCAAACTTGTTAGAGCATTGTTCTTCACTTTGATGGTACTTTACTTCCTTAGAAACACTTTTCTAGCAATCTCTCGATTTTTCTTCAAACCCTAGCCTTGCTATCTCTTTTCTCTCTTTACCTTCGAACTTGCTAGAAACTTGGCTGATAAAATGAACTTAGCTTGCTGGAAATTATACATATATGATATATTTTGCTCCAACAACTAATCATTTTGATTAGTTTTAACTCATGCATGGTTAAAGGGTTACTTTGGACAATTCACATGAATTTTCAATGGCATTATGGACAATTCCCACAAAAGGACACTAATGTAATTCTTTAACTTGTCAAGGACATTCATGGTCTTTAAACCACCTTAGGATTCATTTGTCATTAATTAAGTTGCTAATGGCACTTTGGACTTTACTCACAAAATCTAGAGGAAATAAATCCCATATAAATCATATTTTGCTTAATTTTGCATCAATTCAATTCCATTTTGATCCAACTTGTTTCCTTAGACTTGAATTTAATTCCACAATCAAATACTCCATAATTTTCTTGTCCCATAACACTTGTCACACTTTGAAACTTGAATTTCATAACTTAATTTCAATAATCACAACAATTTCTAATTTTCATATCAATTCATACTAAATTTTCTACAAACCATTTGGTTCCACAATAAATCAATTCCATAAATTTCAATTATCGACATCTCAATACCATCGAATTGCTCATCTTTTCATCAACCGCTTCCTCGAGAAGTGACATTTATCCTTTTTACGCTCATAATATCCTTTTACGATTTTAACGTCCTTTAACTTTTTTACTTCACACACACATAAGCTAATTTACACCATACTTGAAATCTTCACTCTTTCTACTCATACTTAGGGTATTACCTTCCATATTTATGATTCACATAAATACATACCTTATTCAAAGTCAATATATCAATTTCTTAATAAACTCCAAATGTTCACATATCATTAATCTTATTATTCTCATCACCTAGCCTTTCAAGGCCTATTCAGTAACCTCGTTCTCAATTTTCATAACTTAAGTTCAATTCAATTATATTTTCCTCATTTTCATTATTCTCTAACTTTAAATCTTTACTCCTTTATTAAATTCAATATACATTTATATCCGCATATTCAGTCAATCGTATAGGTCATTTATCACGTTGCTTACATAATAAATCATTCATTAATACATTCTAACATTCAACACTAGGTTTTACTACTAACCTTTACTTAATTATCCATAATCCTTATTTAGAATTCCTGTAAAATCCTGGGGTGTCACATATGGTCCCCATAGGTCACAATGGAAAATATGAAAAATACAAGAAGTTTTATTGAAACTGTGTGGGAAAGGTGATCTATGCTGTTTAGCAAGAGGACGTATAGAACAAGGATGATTACATGAAGACACTTCAGTGTTTGATATATAAGATATCTTATTGATAGTATTATAAGAAGCATGTCCTAACCTATGATGCCATATTTCAAGACCAACTTTAGTGGCAATTGATCCTACTCAACTGTGATGCTTATCAGGAATATATAGTTCATACAAGCCACATTTTTCTTAACCAATTGCCAGTAATGTCATCTTGATTAGGTCCTGGAAAATAAATTTATTAGGCATAAAGAATACACCACATTTGGAGGCTTTAGAAAGCTTACTGACTAATAGTAGATTATAGTGAAAATTGGGAATGTAAAATACATCATGAATGATAAAAGTTGGTGTAAGAAAAACTGAACCTATCTGAGTAACTTGAATTTGTAATCCTGTTGGCAAGTAAACAAACAATGGTGTGGTAATATTTTTAATAGATGACATAAGGCTTAGGTTGCAACACATATGATCAGTTGCACCTGTATCTATTATCCAATGATTTGAATTTTGTCTTATGGATGTGAAACAAAAAGTGATCATACCTAAAATATGATCTTCTGGAGAGTAATCAAGCTGTGTAGATGTCTAAGAAGATTGAGTAAATAGATTCATCATTTGATCCCTTGAGTTATTGCATTTGTTCCATAGTTGACATGTTTGCATTATGAGTTGAATAGTGAAATTGATTATCCGTGGATAGATCATATCCTGTGAAAGATCCATGGAAATTTGGCTTTCTGAAACTAATATTGCCTCTAGCTCTTGTTGTTTTAGGTTGATTAGTAGGAAATTTGCTTGCAGAAACACCAGATTTGGCTTTATTATACCAATTGGGCTATGCTCCCTGATCAAATGACCTAGTCTTGCCTCTGTTAGCTGGATGTCCTGGATGATCTAGTAGAAATTTAACTATTTGGGAACATTTATCAATAGTGTAATTTGTTCTTCCATAATTGGTGCACTTTATTCCTCCTGACAGATTTATTGAAAACAACTTATAGGTAGATTGTTACATCTATTTCTTTCCTGCTGGTCCATAATAGATTCCATGATTTGCATTATATGATCTATTCTTCATACCAACACTATTATGTTCAACCAAAAAACTATTATTGTTATGTTCTGCTAGATAACCTTACATTTTCCTTTCATCGTGCTTAATAAGAGAATATGCATGATTCACATCAGGAAGAGGTTGCATCATTAATATTTGTCCTCTAGAATTAAAAAAGCTGTCATGTAATCCCAACAAAAATTGTAATAATTTCCTTCTATTTCTCCTTCTTCTAAGACTTGATGAGCACCATATGTACATTCAACTGGTGGCTCTAAAGCAGTATACTCATCCCAAAAATCTTTGAGCTTATGAAAATAAATTTTAACAGACTTATCCTCCTGTTCAAGTGAATGTAATTCCTTTTGTAATTGATAAACTCTATAGCTATCAATATTTAAAAATCTATCTTTTAGTTCTTTCCACATCTGAGAACCTAGAGTAACATAACTCATGTTATCTGCTATTTCAACAGTAACTGTGTTCAGTATCTAATAAATCACCATGTCATTAGCCCTAGCCCAATGTGGATATAGAGGTGAATTATTGTCTGGTTTGGGATAAATTCCATTGACTAAGACCAACTTGTTCTTTGCAGATAAAGAAATTTCTATTGATCTCTTCCATGAAGCATAATTTTTAGTCCTAATTAATTTCTTAGCAATTAATATAAGTCCATGATTATCATTACTATGGAGGAACAAAGGATGAAATGTAAAAGTTAGAGATAAGTTCACATCATTAACCTGATTGAGAAAAACTCAATCTGCTTCTGCTTAGTTTTGATTCAGATTTTGTTGATTTGGGATCTGAGTACTTGTAGATGCTCCACCTTGTGTTACAGCAGCGAAACTATGTGGTAACACCATTATTGCTTAAATTTGAAGTAGAAACACAAATTTGTAGATTGATGATTTTATAGATTGACGAACTTGTAGTGTAACGAATTTATAGCATGTGAAAGTGTTGTAATTAACAAATATGAAGCTTTGATACCATATTGACAAAAGTATATAAACAATGGAAGCCCATATTTGTATAAACTGAAGAGGAAAACTATATTACTTGTTATCTGAATTTCTTATATACCTGAAAGCTAGTACAGAGTATGTATATATAAACTAAGCTATGATGCTATGTTTAAGTAACCTGTACCACAGTTACATTGACTAACTCTAGTTCTAACTAACTACTAGCTTTCACTATCATAGTTAAAAACTACTAATACAACTGACACAACTAACTGCCAGTTGGCATTCAGTTATAACCAACTCCCTTGTGTGCTGATGATCATCAATGGTGCTGTCTTAGTGATACATTTATGCCACTGTAATTTGTATTGTTGAGGCAATGCTTGGGCTAGTAAAGTTTGGGCCTATTGGGCTGATAATTGTGCTTGGGCTGATACTTATTTTGTTTCTTGTACTGCAGGAGCATTAACATTAAGCTCATCAAATTGACGCTGTGAAGTTTTTGATGTAGCAGCAGCAGCAGCTATAGCAGAGACTATATGCTCAATACCTCTCATGTGGCTTTTGCTTTCTAGTGAATGAAAGTCATGGTGTAGGTCTTCTAACCGGTCATGAAGAACCTATGAAATGAATAATATATAAAACATATAATTAATGCATGTTATTAAGCTTAATTTATTAAAAAGATTTGCGGTTGATTTTTTATTTTTTGCAAAAAGCTAAAATGTAATATATTGCTAAAATATATTATATAATCTATAGAATATAGATAATGAAATATGATATTTACAAAGCATGTACTGCATACAATGGAATCTAAACTTAAAAAGCATAGAAAATTCCATAATTAAAACTCTCAATCTTACTGATAAACTAGCAAGGAACAAAGAAGCAAAAATTCAAAAATTCAAAAATTATGCCACCCTGTTGCACAAAAAAATCAACCCTCAATTAATACTTCATTGTTGCATATTTTCTTCATTTTGCTACTTTGGCATAGTATAGCTTTCAACATGAGATGCAACTTAAATAGATGAAACTACTTATCTTACAATAATCTTTAGTGCACTAATAGTTAGACTATAAATTTGTATATCAATACTGCGTACATGTAAAAAAAATGACACCTATTTGATGCGAATAGTTCTTCATACAAGTGGTTATAAAAATGATTTAATATTCAGTGTTCATATATTGATAATATGATAGTTTTATAGTTAGAAATAGGCAGGGGTCATGTGAAAACAATATTGTATATCCTAATCCACGATACTCATGTTTTAAGGAAGGACAACAATGTTTTGGATATTCTTGTGTTAAAGAAAATTTCATTTACCAGTAGTAATAGTACTAATACTAGAACTGACTCAAAATTCGTATAAGTAATGGGAAATTTCAAGATTCCATACAAGCACTTAAAATTCAACATATACAAGTGTTACTGTAAATGGAGATCTTTATGCTCTTATAATCCTAATCCATGATACTCATGTTTTAAGGAAGGATAAGAGTGCTCTGGATATTCTTGTGTTAAAGAAAATTTCATTTACCAGTAGTAATAGTACTAGTACTAGAACTGACACAAACTTCATACAAGTAATGCGAAATTTCATGATATCATACAAGCACTTAAAATTCAACATATACAAGTGTTACTGTAAATGGAGATCTTTGTACTCTTATAATCATATAGAAAACTAGTTTACATGTACATATATGATGAAATAACAATAAAGGAAAACTAGCTTATGTCCCCTAGAAGTAGTGCGGGACATACGGTAGTGCGTGAGTGTAATATCTAGGATATTATGACATGTAAAAAATTTAAATAAATAATATATATATATATATTTTAATTATTTAAACTTGGTAGACAATATGAATTGTGTAAATTATATATATATATATATATATATATATGTATGAATTTTAAATGAATTGTGGATTAATGTTGAAAATTAATCCTAAATTAAATTAAAAGTTAATGAGGTAATTAACGAGGTCATAATTATTGATTATGGATTAATTAATAATTATGAGAAATATTTGGAAATTATTAAGAGGGAAATTAATTATATAAAATATATATAGAAATAAATTATATATTTTATATAAGAAAATATAATTAAATATGGAGGAATTTTGATTATATAAACTATATGAGAATAAATATATAATTAATATAAGAAAATAAATTTACTAAGGAAAATGTTAATAATTATATAAATTGTACAAAATTATATTGTATAATTTATATAAAATATATATAAAAAAATGAAAAAGAATAATAAATGAATATGGATAATTCTTATTTTAATAAAATAATGTATGTTTATGCAAAATAGAATTATTTCTATTTTTATGAGATTTAATATTTTTGTGGGTTAAATATGTAAAAGAAATTGTTATAATACATAATATATATAATAACGAATTTGTGTATATATTATGTAGTAATAGAAAATACATGTATGTTTACGTAATGTATATGTAACAAAGTTGAAACGTAGAAAAATTTAATTTTATTAAGTTATGCAAATTATTTTATTAATTTTGAAAGTATAAAATACCTCATATAGTTACATGCATGTCCTTATGCGTGTACAAAATTTATCAAGTAATGTACCTTAAAAATATGTGAATATTATTTATAAATCATTTTATAAATTTTGGTGAATTAAAATAAATATTTTATATACATTATATAAAATATTTATTACCCGAAATAACTACATAATGTATTAAATATGTACGTATGCACGGTATGTTTACCGACTTAATTCAAGTCGATGGATTTGAGTGAGAAATTTCAAAACAATTCAATTGTTGGCAAAGTTATATATAGATATAGAATAGATAATAATAATAATAATAATAATATAATTGCCAAATACAAACCAAGCTATCCTATCTCCATATTTCTTTCTTCTCCTACCACCACCATCCGCCACCGTAGTTACCATCACCACTAAGAAGAAAATAGCTGGTTTCATCAAGGTGTCTACCAAGCCTCCAAGAAAAAAATTTCCAAGCTTTTAGAAGGTATAAAAATAGTTTCTTTGATTTATTTTTGTAATTGTGGTGATAAAATAATTTAGTGAAAAATTAGTAAATAATCATATATGTAATATACCAGATATTTTCAAGATTTTAGATAATATCTCAATTGATTTAATTAAAGGTTAAGGTTTAAAACCTTGAATTGGAGACGTAAAATGTGTAGAAAATAGGTAAACATTTTTTTTAACATAATTTATTTGTTAGAAATTAAATGTGGAAATATTTTAATGATGCATGTGGAGAATTTATTAAGGAAATAAATTCAATTGAGAAGTGAAGGTGATTATATGAATACACACACACACACACACACACACACACACACACACACACACACACACACACACACACACACACACACACACACACACACACACACCCACCTAAAGTGTGCTTGTTAGCCAAATAAAAAGATGAGTAATTAATACTCAACAAAACTAATAAAGTAATTAGTTTTAATATAAAGTAAGAAAGAATGTTGCAAAATATAATTAATTAGGTTAATTATATTAGTTATGAGTCCAAGTAATTTAATTACTACTAGTGGACTAGCCCAAAAGGATTATATGTGTTAGCCCAATATGGGAATACTTGCATGAATGTGAGTAATTAAATAAGAGAGCCCAATGGAAGGTAAGCTATGTAGCCCAAACTTTTTAAAATCCAATGTTGGTCAAAGTGTGGGGAAATATTATTAAGTGTAGAGAATTAACTAATGTAGGGTAAGTTGAATAACCCTAGTTAGTAGACAAGAGAGAGAGCATTAACCAAACATTGGTTAATTGCTTGGTGAATAAATATGATGATTAGAATTAAACATGTATGAGTTAATTGTGCAACCCAATGTAGGAATAACTATATGGGTATGGGTAATTATATTATAAACCCAAGTTAATGATAAAAGGTAGTTAATGAATTAAATTTAATCAAGTCAAAGTACTTGTATTAATGTGAATTAAAATTAGCACTACCGCGGCAGCGGCAGCGGTAGGCTTCACCGCCGCAGCGGTGAAACTCTTGGGTAGGTGAAAATTAGAACTACCGCCGCAGCGGTGGTACAGACTGTTTGAAAATTCACTTTGAATAAGTTAATTTAATAACCCAATGTGGTAAATTAATTTAATTCAAGTCTAATTGGAGTATGTTATAAGTCTAAGTGATGTTTTGATCTAGGTAAAATAAATTTACCTAGTAGTCCATGTAATATTTGAATAAGTCCAATCCTTGTTTTAATTAAATGTAACATAAGGTATGTAATGTTAGCCCAATGTAATAATTAAATTGAGCCTAAACAAATTAAATGAATGAGCCAAACTTATTTAATTCCTAAGTCCAAAGTGGAGCCTAATAGGAAGTCAAAATGTTGGTCAATGCTTATATATATATGTATATGTATATATATATATATGTATATATACAAGCTATAAAAATAAAGGAAAAATAGGAGATTTAATCTCATTTTTGCTGAGGTTTAGTGGGGCCCCAATGGGGTGTCTAGCTAGCTTTGTGGTTGAGTGGAAAATACTCCATTGGTTGCTTGTTTTGAGTTTTGATGTAAGTTATTCATATTGGTCATTCAAGATGGTCAATCAAGCTAGTCATTCATGAGAATCGTAAGCATACTTAGGAGCACTAATTGACTAGTGTTGGTGGATTATGAGAGCTAATGGTGTGTTTGAACATCATGTTTGAACCGATCGAACCAAGGATTGACGAAGCTAGTTTTATTCTGTCCTTGTGAGCGATTTTAAGCCTAGATCCGTTTGGAATTTGGATTTTTGATATAAAGAGAAATTGTAGAGGGAGAAATTATGACGAGAATGGACTCAAGAATCACCTCAAAATGTTTTAAAATGAAGAAGTTATGGCTATCGGAGCGTCGAAGGGTCGAGCAGTCCTCAAGTTAGGGTTTCAGAAAGTTTGTACTACGGCCGCAGCGGTGGAAACCATCGCCACAACGATCAAACATTCTGTCAGAAACCTTTTTTAGCCGTCCGGGTCGGGTCGGGTCGGTCCGGGTCTGGTCGGGTTAGTCCGGGTTGAGTTTTTAGTGAAAATTTAAGTTAAAATACATGTAAAATGAATATATTTGAATACCAAACCTATATATGTAGAGTTTACTAGTGACTTAATGGTATCTAAATGTATAAAATAAAGACTAAAGTTAACACAATTAAAAAGTTAACTATTGGTAATATTTGAAGAATATTAAAATATTATTAAATGATGAATAATAGTAGTATAAGATTTAAAATGTTATTAAATAAATAATAATATTAGTATATGATGAAAATATTATTAAATAATTAATGAAATTATTAAATGATTAAAATATTATTAAATGGTCAATAATATTAATAAGTGATTAAAATATTATTAAATGATTAATTATATTAACAAGTGATTAAAATATTATTAAATGGTTAATAATATTAATAAGTGATAATATTAATAAGTGATTAAAATATTATGAAATTGTTAATAATATTAAGAAGTGATGTAAATATTATTAAATGGTTAATAATATTAATAAGTGATTAAAATATTATTAAATAGACAATAATATTTATAAGTGATTAAAATATTATTAAATGGTTAATAATAATAATAAGTGATTAAAATATTATTAAATGGTTAATTATATTAATATGTGATTAAAATATTATTAAATGGTTAATAATATTAATAAGTGATTAAAATATTATTAAATGATTTAATATTAATAAGTGATTAAAATATTATTAAATGATTAATAATATTAGTAAGTGATTAAAATATTATTAAATGATTAATAATATTAATAAGAGATTAAAATATTATTAAATGGTTAATAATATTTGAACTTAGTGGTATATTATCAAAGATAGATAATATGTTGGGGTATTTGGTACATTGTTAAATGTCCGTATCATTAAGTTATGTAATAGACGAAAGTTTAATTGAATTAAACAAATGTAAATAGTCCATTTGTGACTAATTTAGACAACTTATTAAAAGTAAGTCGTACGAAGAACGTGTAGTGAAGGGGTAGGTTGGTTAAGTTTACCGACATGTCCAACTAGGTTTGTTGGGCTAGGGTTTTTGTCCGGAACTTAAAGGTTCATTTGTCGGACATCTTAAGAATTAATAATTTAAAGTTAAGGTCTTAAGTTAAGACTAATTAATAGTCATTGTAACTAATGATTATATCAATTTTATATATAAATTGTAGGTTGAAGGAATGACGCAAATAAGCATAACTGGTAGAAGCGAACCAGACAAGTTTTTCAAGTATTGTTGCTATGTGTATAACTGTTGTGTGTGCACTTGAAGTATGTGATAATTTGAATTAAATATGTTTTTGTGAAATCATATGAAGTGTGTTGATTCTAGATGTTAGAAAGCCTGAATTAATTAAATAAGTTGAACTGTATGTCATGTATTTATTCCAATGCATGATCAGTATGTTGCATGAATAAATGCAAAGCATGAGAAGCATGGTGAATTCATATAATGTAATGCATGAAGCATGAGATGCATGTATAAACATGAACTATGTTTTACGTGCTATCTGTTAGACTTGCTGAGCCGTCGTGCTCACTCTTGCCTAAACCAATATTTTCAGATAGTGCAAATCATTTGAAGTTCTCGATAAAGATCAAGGAACAGGAAAACATATTACTTTCACTGAAGATCTAAATATTTGTTGTAGATATTAGTCCGAATTGGACAGGTAAATGATTGTGTAGTATAAGACTTTAGTTGGTATGTTAGATAAGTGTTAAATACACAAGTTGATTGTAATAGAATGTCGTATCATGTATGATTTTAAGACATACTAGGAATGTATAAAGATTTCGATTCTGGAATAGAAGGAGATGTTGTAAAATTATAAATAAATGGTTATTTACCAATTATAATATTGTTGTAATTCATGAACAATAAGGAAAATGTTATACCCGTGTTGAACCGGATCCGAGGTTCAAGGAACCCATATTTGGGGTCGTCACAAGTTGGTATCAGATGAGCTGATAGGTTATAAACCTTAGGTAAGAGTACCTTAGGCTATAATCGTAGTAGAAGGTAAGTAAAATGATAAATGAATAAACTCTGGAAGAGTTTAAGTTATAAAAGATGAATTTGGAAAATTCATATAGAGAAGATTATCCAAAGATGGAATTGAAAAGATATTAGAGAGATGAAAAAGGTCATGTTGTTCCTAATTTGAAGAAATAATAGAAAAATATCTTATGATAAGATTTTGAGAATCATAAAGAAAATGCTAATAAGGTAATGAAATGATCATGAGAGATGAACTCGTAATGAGTCAGATATGCTAAAATATGAATTGAGAGAATTTGTATTCGTTTAAGAAAAATTAGAGGTTTGTGGATTTTTAAATTGAGGACTCATATTAGTGACTGAGTTATATGATTCCTTGTATGGGCGGGAAATTTATGCTTGGTTTTAGAACCGCTTAGCTTCCTATATTAATATAGTGGTTAAGTTGAACGAACCCTTGTATGGGCGGGGCCTATGATATGTCAGCGAACCAATTTGGGAGATGCTGCTGCGAAACTTGCACGATCAGTGTGTATCGAAGAAGAAAGATATGCGCTGGTGGCATGTGTTTCCTTACAGTATTGAACAGTTGAGAAACTGATGTATTTGTTCTTGGTTTAACGACCGCTTGACTTCCTATATTGATTAGTGGCCGAGTTGACCAATTTCTTGTATGGGTAGGAGATTGTGTTTGGTTTGACGACCACTTAACTTTCTATGGTGATAATCGATTGAAACCTAGTGTCGCGCTATTCGTTATATGTATGTTGAGAAGGTGATGCTTTTCTCATGTGTATAACGGATATGTAGAGGATGTTAAGATAAGTTCGTGTTCTGAGAACCGACACGCATGGTAAGTTCATGACTCATAGTCATGTGGTGGAGCCCCTCAGCGAATGGGCAACTTTGGCCTGACTAGGACAAGCTCCTCAAACCATATGATTGTGGTAAGTTCCTGAGCCCAAATACGTGGTAAGTTTGATGAACAGTGAGTATAGATAGAGTTAAGTAGTCAGGTTAAGGCTATACTAGATATAGTTATTAAGCTGGAAAAGAATGTGGAGGAAAAATTTGAGGTGTTTGGAGGTTTCAAGATATTCTAAATCTTCTAGCTATGCTAGACTTTGAAATTCTTAAAAATTGTGCCAAAATCGCACTTTTGTGCTTTTGAAAAGACAAATGTATTTTAGAGATCATTAATGCACTTAGTGCAAAGATGATAAACGATGGAGTCATCAATGCAGAGTAACCTAGTGTTGGATGTATTTTTAAGCCCACTATGGTATGATGTAATATGACAAAGTCATAAAATGATTTTTAGTATTTTGAAATATTTAAAGAAGAGTCTATGCTAATTGTTTCAGCTAGACAAATTGATTTGAAAATATCAAAATGTATTTATAAAATCATCACACGCCATTAAAGCCATGGTGTAGAGATGAAAAAGACGGAATCCTTAACGCACTGTTGCAACGGTGCAGTAGCATGAAGTCCTAAAAATGTATTTCGGTTATTTTAACTAATCTGAAATGATTTTCGATTCATAATATACGAACAGTTCAATGATGTGAGTCTACGTCATTTATTTTGACTTGACACTTTTGGTCAGAAATGACTCAAGTTTTATGTTCCAATCCAACTTATGCTGGAACGGAATTTTGTAGTAAGTCTGAGGTGAACAACCCTATAATGGGGGATATGTCAGAGCCATGAATAAAGAACCCGCGAGGGGGCGCCCAAGAGTGGTGCCATGATGATAGAACAAAATATGTGCTGGTAAATCCAGAGAGTTCAACCCTAATCGAAGTCGTTGTGCACAGCGCTAGAGTACAATAGGCTGATCAACTACCGTGCAAAACAGTTGTAGAATGTTTTCAGTCTTTGTGATTGATAAACCTTCTCGCATATGTTCACAGTCGTTATGACTCCTCAGAATAGTATGAAAGTTTTAATGAATATTTTGATTTTCAATTTATTCTTTTGTAAGATATTGCTTTTTAATTTATTCTTTTGCAAGATGTTCCATTGTTCTGAAATTGTGAGTTTAGAAGTATGAACTTCCTAGCAAATGGTGGTCATAGAATTTGATGAGTAAATAGTTATACTCAGAGATAAAAATTGGTAGAAATGTGTATGAGATAATTTCGGGGACGAAATTCTTATAAGAAGGGGTGAATGTAATATCCCAGATATTTTCAAGATTTTAGATAATATCTTAATTGATTTAATTAAAGGTTAAGGTTTAAAACCTAGAATTGGAGACGTAAAATGTGTAGAAAATGAGTAAACATTTTTTTTAACATAATTTATTTGTTAGAAATTAAATGTGGAAATATTTTAATGATGCATGTGGAGAATTTATTAAGGAAATAAATTCAATTGAGAAGTGAAGGTGATTATATGAATATATATATATATATAT
Source organism: Hedera helix (assembly GCA_947179155.2). Classification (NCBI taxonomy): domain Eukaryota; kingdom Viridiplantae; phylum Streptophyta; class Magnoliopsida; order Apiales; family Araliaceae; genus Hedera; species Hedera helix. Next base: position 17,720,018 of record OX359274.1, read on the forward strand.
AAACCTAAAGTGTGCTTGTTAGCCAAATAAAAAGATTAGTAATTAATACTCAACAAAACTAATAAAGTAATTAGTTTTAATATAAAGTAAGAAGGAATGTTGTAAAATATAATTAATTAGGTTAATTATATTAGTTATGAGTCCGAGTAATTTAATTACTACTAGTGGACTAGCCCAAAAGAATTATATGTGTTAGCCCAATATGGGAATGCTTGCATGAAGGTGGGTAATTAAATAAGAGAGCCCAATGGAAGGTAAGTTATGTATCCCAAACTTTTTAAAAGTCTAATGTTGGTCAAAGTATGGGGAACTATTATTGAGTGTAGAGAATTAACTAATGTAGGGTAAGTTGAATAACCCTAGTTGGTAGACAAGAGAGAGAGCATTAACCAAACATTGGTTAATTGCTAGATGAATAAATATGATAATGAGAATTAACCATGTATGAGTTAATTGTGTAACTCAATATAGAAATAACTATATGGGTATGGGTAATTATATTATAAACCCAAGTTAATGATAAAAGGTAGTTAATGAATTAAATTTAATCAAATCAAATTACTTGTATTAATGTGTATTAAAATTAGCACTACCGCCGCAGCGGTAGGCTTCACCGCCGCAGCGGTGAAACTCTTGGGCAGGTGAAAATTAGAATTACTGACGTAGCGGTAGGTTTCACCACCGCAACGGTGAAACTCTCGGGTGTATGAAAATTAGAACTACAGCCGCAGCGGTGGTACAGACTGTTTGAAAATTAACTTTGAATAAGTTAATTTAATATCCCAATGTGGTAAATTAATTTAATTCAAGTCTAATTGGAGTATGTTATAAGTCCAAGTGATGTTTTAATCTAGGTCAAATAAATTTACCTAGTAGTCCATGTAATATTTGAACAAGCCCAATGCTTGTTTTAATTAAATGTAACATAAGGTATGTAATGTTAGCCCAATGTAATAATTAAATTGAGCACAAACAAAATAAATGAATGAGCCAAACTTATTTAATTCCTTAGTCCAAAGTGGAGCCCAATAGGAAGTCAAAATGTTGGTTAATGCTTATATATATATAAGTATATATATATATATATGTATAGATAGATGTATATATGTGTATATAAGCTATAAAAATAAAGGAAAAATAGGAGATTTAATCTCATTTTTGCTGAGGTTTAGTGGGGCCCCAATGGGGTGTCTAGCTAGCTTTGTGGTTGAGTGAAAAATACTCCATTGGTTGCTTGTTTTGAGTTTTGATGGAAGTCATTCATATTGGTCATTCAAGATGGTCAATCAAGCTAGTCATTCATGAGAATCGTAAGCATACTTAGGAGCACTAATTGACTACTGTTGGTTGATTAGGAGAGCTAATGGTGTGTTCCTAGACTTTTATAAATAAAGAGGAGCAAAACATTGTATAGGTTGTTTGCTCATTTGCTTATTTTTACTCACTTATAGAGAGAGAAGTTCTAGAGAGAAGCTAGAGCTTTTGTTAGATGAAGGTTAAGTCATCAAGGAGAATAGTTATGTTCGGGTAGATCAAGAAGATCACGGAAGAGGTCCAACCATTTTCAAGAAGAAGATTTTCTTTTAAAGGTTGAAAAGTTTTCTTAACCTAGATCTTATTATTTATGTTGTTAAATGTTGAACTAGAAAGGTTATAAATGGTGTATGATATGTATATGATGTATGTAGAGTCATAAAACATGATGGTCTAGCAACTAATGCTTGTAGCATCATGTTTGAACCGATCGAACCAAGGATTTATAAAGCTAGTTTTCATTCTGTCCTTGTGAGCGATTTTAAGCCTAGATCTGTTTGGAATTTGGATTTGTGATATAAAGAGAAATTGTATAGGGGGAAATTATGATGAGAATGAACTCTAGAATCACCTCAAAATGTTTTAAAATGAAGAAGTTATGGCTGTCGGAGCGTCGGAGGGTCGAGTAGTCCTCAAGTTAGGATTTCAGAAACTTTGTACTACCGCCGCAGTGGTGGAAAACACCGCCACAGCGGTCAAACATTCTGTCAGAAACCTTTTTTAGCCGTCCGGGTCGGGTCGGGTCGGTCCGGGTCGGATCGGGTCAGTCCGGGTTGAGTTTTTAGTGGAAATTTAAGTTAAAATACATGTAAAATGAATGTATTTGAATATCAAACCTATATATGTACAGTTTATTAGTGACTTAATGGTATCTAAATGTATAAAATAAAGACTAAAGTTAACACAATTAAAAAGTTAACTATTGGTAATATTTGAAGAATATTAAAATATTATTAAACGATGAATAATAGTAGTATAAGATTTAAAATGTTATTAAATAAATAATAAGATTAGTATATGATGAAAATGTTATTAAATAATTAATGAAATTATTAAATGATTAAAATATTATTAAATGGTTAATAATATTAATAAGTGATTAAAATATTATTAAATGGTTAATAATATTAACAAGTGATTAAAATATTATTAAATTGTTAATAATATTAAGAAGTGATTTAAATATTATTAAATGGTTAATAATATTAATAAGTGATTAAAATATTATTAAATGGTTAATAATATTAACAAGTGATTAAAATATTATTAAATTGTTAATAATATTAAGAAGTGATTTAAATATTATTAAATGGTTAATAATATTAAGAAGTGGTTAAAATATTATTAAATGGACAATAATATTTATAAGTGATTAAAATATTATTAAATGGGTAATAATATTAATATGTGATTAAAATATTATTAAATGGTTAATAATATTAGTAAGCGATTAAAATATTATTAAATGATTAATAATATTAATAAGAGATTAAAATATTATTAAATGGTTAATAATATTTGAACTTAGTGGTATATTATCAAAGATAGATAATATGTTGGGGTATTTGGTACATTGTTAAATGTCTGAATCATTAAGTTATGTAATAGAAGAAAGTTTAATTGAATTAAACAAATGTAAATTGTCAATTTGTGACTAATTTATACAACTTATTAAAAGTATGTTGTACGAAGAACGTGTAGTGAATGAGTAGGTTGGTTAAGTTTACCGACATGTCCAACTAGGTTTGTTGGGTTAGGGTTTTTGTCCGGAACTTAAAGGTTCATTAGTCGGACATCTTAAGAATTAATAATTTAAAGTTAAGGTCTTAAGTTAAGACTAATTAATGTCATTGTAACTAATGATTATATCAATTTTATATATAAATTGTAGGTTGAACGAATGACGCAAATAAGTATAACTGGTAGAAGTGAACCAGACAAGTTTTTCTGATATTGTTGTTATGTGTATAACTGTTGTGTGTGCACTTGAAGCATGTGAGAATTTGAATTAAATATATTTTTGTGAAACCATATGAGGTGTGTTGATTCTAGATGATTGAAAGCCTGAATTAATTGAATAAGTTGAACTGTATGTCATGTATTTATTCCAATGCATGATCAGTATGTTGCATGAATAAATGCAAAGCATGAGAATCATGATGCATTCATATAATGTAATGCATGAAGCATGAGAAGCATGATGAATTCATATAATGTAATGTATGAAGCATGAGAAGTATGTATAAACATGAACTATGTGTTATGTGCTATCTGTTAGACTTGCTGAGCCGTCGTGCTCACTCTTGCCTAATCCAACATTTTCAGATAGTGCAAAACATTTGAAGTTCTCGATAAAGATCAAGAAACAGGAAAGCATATTACTTTCACTGAAGATATAAATAAATATTTGTTTTAGATATTAGTCCGAATTGGACAGGTAAATGATTGTGTAGTATAAGACTTTAGTTGGTATGTTATATGAGTGTTAAATACACAAGTTGATTGTAATTGAATGTTGTATCATGTATGTTATTAAGACATACTAGGAATGTATAATGATTTTGATTCTGAAATAGAAGGAGATGTTGTAAAATTATAAATAAATGGTTATTTACCAATTATAATATTTTTATAATTCATGAACAATAAGAAAAATGTTGTACTCGTGTTGAACCAGATCCGAGGTTGAAGGAACCTGGATTTGGGGTCATCACAATATAATTGTTCTATATAATTTTTAGATGTGTATCTATGATTTTTATGATGTTTGGGGTAATTATATGGTAGAAATAATGAACAAAAATTTGGTAAAAATGCTTTCGGTTGGCTACTGTTAACGCAGGAAAGGGAAGAAATTTTTTTAGGCCGCTCGCGTGCGTGCGGCCAAATTTTTTTTTTTTTTTCCGGATCAAGTATGAAACGGCGACGTTTAGAGCGAAACGAATTTTGGCCGCGCCTTGCGCGGCGATCGAGTTCCTGTAGCCGGCGTGAGAAAAACGACGCCGTTTTTGGAAAAAGAGGAACAGTGCAGCGCAATGCGTGTAGAGCCAAAATTCCGCGTAATTACCAAATTGCCACCGGTTCTGAATTTTCGGATAATTACAGAAATGCCACTCGGGTTTAATTTAATTAAAATAAATGTTTTAAAATTAATAAAAATTATATAAAAATTATATAAAATCAGAAAAATATATAAAAATATTTTATAAATTAAATTTAACAAATTTTCAATTTTGAGGAATAATTCCAATTAATTATTAAATGTTTAATAATGAGAATTAAAAGAACATAATTAGAATTAATAACCAAATTAGGTTATAATTAATTATAAATACCCATATAGAGCCGATGGGTAGAATAATTAGGTTGTGAGTGATATTAATTATATAAATTAATATCGTGGGTTACTAAATTATTATTATTTGATTATGTTATTATTATAGGTTGTCGAAGAAAGGATAGTTAGTCGTTAAATTAGTAATCGGACATCGAGGCAAGTTCCTAAACCCTAACTTTGAACTATGAATCATATGTTAGATATTAAAATCTTTATTGAGCTCTATTTTTGATGAGTGGGTGTTATACCTACGAATTATGTGCTTTTAAGCTTAATTAATTGTCTTCATGGAGTGTTTTTAGTTTTATTTTACTTGTTTTTATGATTCTTTTGCAGAAAACAGCTTCGGGAGGTCAAAACAGGAAAATAAGGCCCAGTGGCAATTTTGTAATTAGGAATAAGAGACGGCGCTGGGGTGCAGTGTTTCCATACACAGACGGCGTCGGGGCATACTTCGGCGAACTCAGTTGGCCCAATGCTGCGTTGAGAAATCCGAGTCCAGCTAGCAAGTTAGTTGTTGCGGTTATTTGAAAGAGTGATTCTAGGGCTTTAAGGAGTAACACAGAGAGAACATAAGGGATATAGAGAGCAAGGATTGGATACGTACTAGAGAAGCTGAAAAGATTGATTGGGATTAGCAAGAAAGCAACAGTGAAGGCTAAGGGGACGAGAGACTTCGACAGAGTTTATTCGATTTCCTTTTCGTTTATCTTTTGAACTTGTGATGATTTTCTATATCGATTTACTTATATTTTCCATGATGATGTGTAACTAAATTCTTCTTTAAGGTTACAATGGAACCGTTGGTTGAACTTTAATTAATTCATCTTAGTTTCAATTATTTGATCAATTATGGTATTGGTTGTTATATCTTGTGCGTGAATTATAATTGTATGATCAACAATTATTTGATTTCTTAGATGGAATTGAAAGAGAAAATCTAGGAATAGATCTGGGTATAATAACGTGTGACTTTGTTTATTCTTTTTAGGAAGAGTATCATGACAGTGTATAGGATACGAATACCTATAGACCACACGTAACATATTGAGAGTTTAATCTTAATGAGTCTATTTCAAGATATTTTGCATAGATTTATAGCATTATAAATTGGAATAGATCTTTTTATTAATTATCGAAAGAGATTAGTAAATAGATAAGTGATCTCAGTTAACAATCCATATGCTTAAGTAATTGGAATTAAGATGATGATGTTATTGTGATACAACGGGGAAATTATAATCTTAAAGCTCTTTATTATTTGGTAAATCATTCTCGTTAGTTAGTTAGTTTAGTTTCAATTTCAATTTTAAGTAGTTCATAATTCAAGGTTCATAATCCAAATTTGCTATAGTTTAAATAGAGTTGAATTAATACAAATTTAATAGTTAATATAGTTATTATTACTTGTTCCTCGTGGGTTCGATATCCTTATTTCTACTATATTACTTGATTGACCGCGTATACTTGCGTGTGAATTCCATATATATATCGATCAACAATTTTCCAAGTTTTATCATTATTCCGCTTCCTTGAATGTTGAATTCGATTGATGTTAGGAATTGTTCAACGAAAAATTAAAAATCTCTGTTGTTACTCACATTCATTCTTAAATGTCATCCATAACGAATCATAATTGTTGATTAGTGAGTTGATGGTTGTAAGTCTATGCCATTTGTCCAGCTAGACTTTTAATACAATTAAATTTCAAATTACTCTATATTGTTAAGTGCTGAGCCAAACCAAATTATTTTGGTGCGGACTCCTAGAAACTGAGATGAACAACCCTATTCCAGGGGATTTAGCTTGTTGGATGCTTTAAATTTCGATCCCCCGCGATATGCAGTAATATGATGTGCACAGTCATAGGTACGAGACGCTGATCACCTCAAGTACGGGTTTAAGGTTTTATGGTCTTTATGACATAAACGGGTTATCAATATTAAAATTGATTAACCTATGTTCAATGGTCTTGTGACCCTCAGTATAAAATTCATATATATCATGATTCAAAAGATAATTCTTGCAATTATTTTCCTTCGTTTTAATTGAATTAATGTTACATTGTTGGTATAAATTCTGATCCTCATATTGCATTGTTGTTCAATTCATTATACTTGCTGAGCATTTTAGTTGCTTACTTTTACTTACTTAAAATGTCACAGACAAAGATGTAAAACCCGAGAGTCTAGACAAGAAAGATAAAGGCAAGGGAAAGGTATCAGAATGAAGAAATTAATGAATTGTCCCCAGCCGGTAGTCTTAAATCTATGTTGTGATTTTATATAGGAAAGGTTATCCTGGTAATGCTATATGTATGTAAAGGTTAATGACTTTGGGAGTGTGAGAGATGTATTTTTATTATGTTGAATATTAACATATGTAATATATATTAATGATAATTCTGAGTAGTGATTAATGTATGTAATATTATGAGTAATGAACACCAAATTCGAGGTTCCAGGAGCCTAAATTTGGGGGCGTCACAGTGAGAATGGGGCTTGTAATTTTAGTCTCATCCTATATGTCTTGTTGAAATAATAAATAGTGAAAATTTGTTACAGAAACAGAGCACATATATCTTTAATGAAAGCAATGCAAGCTGATATTTTTTTGTAAAATGGTAAACAACAAGGAAAATATAAGAGCAATGTCTTTAAAAGTTGAATTTGATATGAAATAAGTAAATTATAAATAATAAACCACAAGCAAGCCAAGGCGTACATGGTAAGAAAATTACAAATAATGTATATTTGACATTGGATTGAAAAGACAACAGAGTTAGAGACTTGGAGGCTTAGGCTAATGAAGTCAAAGTATGTGATCCAAGTTTGGTGTTCTTAGAATTGAAAGAACATATTCTTAACTAGATAGATAACAGCTTCTAAATGCAAGTGAATGTAATACATAAAGGAGATAGAGAAAAAAGGCTAGTTGAGTTTAGTATCTTAATCTATTACTCCCCCATAAGATTAGCTATCGACTCATTTATTTACCAATCTTATGGCCAAAGTGGATTTCAAATGAGCTAGAATTAGTTCATTTATATTGTGAGGTTACTTTATAAATTTGATCATTATTCTTCAATTGTATTGTATTGGCCATTTCTTGAATTTGTTAGCATATACAAAGAAGATAACTACTTGCACATACATACATACTGCTTGCCAACTTAAGAAATAATGTATTAGCAACTGACACTTTCCAAAGGTCAGTTGACGTATCATGTAATAGTTAAGTCCCACATCGAAATATAAGGAGAAAAATTGAGGACATATATGTTCTAATGGACCATAGACATAATAGGTTAACCTTTTGTGTCGAGATGTGGCTTCAGATAAGGATATATAAGTTGGATATTCCCAAAAACTGGTATCAGAGTCATGTCTATGGGCTTAGGTCATAGATATGGTATTGGACTGTGCATAATAGACAAAAATTAATTTATTGAGCAAATGGTGGGGTCTTCTTGTAGAAACTATTGGTTGACTCTTGACAAGAGATATTGAAGAATATGGGATTGTCATTAGGGAGAGACATTGATGGGCTAGGCTTAATGAGTTATGGATGCTTGCTTGATTACTTACTCTTTGAGTAAGACGGGGAGCTTGGTATCGATGTAGATAAGGAGATCATACGTTATGAGAAAGATTGTTAATATGCTCTAATAAACCATAAACCTAATAGGTTAAACTTTTGGGTCAAAATATGATTTCAGATGAGCATACATGGGCTGAATATTCCCAACACGACCATCATTCTTTCAAGATAAATAAAAAATAGCCCAGATTAATCTGGATTAAACTAAAACAAATCAAAGAGAAAAATGCTTGACCTCTTAAAGTATATTAAATACTAGGAAACCATCATTCTATGAATTATTCTAGTAGTCTCTCATAACAAAATTGAGTTTTTCATAAGTTATGGTAGAATAAAAAATTGAAACTAAAGTGGGTTAACCTCAATTATTACTTCAACGTAGAACAACATAAAAATACTCATGGAACAGTACCAGGTCATTAAAGTAAACATTATACAAATCAACTTATCAAATGTTGCAAAAAATAAAATAAAATGCAATCTTATACTTCATCCCAAATCAAAAGATAATAGGGCACGAAATCAAAATATAACAGTACAGGAATCACTAATTGTAGGACAACACAACCAAAATTTCAAAATTAAAGACTGCACCTCTAACTGACCAGCGACAGAGATTGATCGATATAGTGATCACTATAGGGGGAATTCTAGAAGGGGGAATTTAATACATTACTCTTATATGCTAAAAGGGAGAATTCTATCATCTTATCATAAACTATTAATCAATCCAAATAGGGAGAGGAAACAAAGTTTTTTAGAGATTAAACTCTCCATGAATTAGCTATGTCTAATTTTGATACATTAATTAACACTTACATTAATGGATATATATATATATACCCAAAACGACGTCGTATTGTGCATATGGGAGAGAATGTGACATCAACAGCCAATGCACAATACAACGTCGTTTTGGTTGAGTTTTTAAGTAGATATGTTATTTAAGAGATGTATATTATTTAAGAGTAATACTTTTGAACCGGTATATATACCCAAAACGACGTCGTATTGTGCATATGGGAGAGAATGTGACATCAACAGCCAATGCACAATACGACGTCGTTTTGGTTGAGTTTTTAAGTAGATATGTTATTTAAGAGATGTATATTATTTAAGAGTAATACTTTTGAACCGGACTATATATATATATATAGTCATTCTATTTCAAGTAGAATAAGTCATTTCATACCCTCTTCCATGGAATAAAATTCAAATTTAGGAGGGATGAGAATTTTTCGTTCCATTCTAATGGATTAACCAAACACAATTTTTTTCATTCTATAGGACTGAATCATTTTATTCTCACATTCATTCATTCCATCCCAAACGTAACATAACCACTTTGCTTCAACAATTCTCAGTTGTCACCCTCAATTTGCTTCAAATCTCAGCCGTTGAGGGGATAAAGCAGAAAGAGAGAATTACATGGGAGAGAAGGGTGTGAGCAGTATTGTGGAGATTTGGAGTTTTAGTATTATACATATATATACATATACTTAGTATGACGTTGTTTGAAATATTAAAATAAGCAATTTTTTTATTTTTACCAACAAATTAGTTTGTCATTAATTTCCCAATATTTGTTGAATTTTTTTATAAATTCAAAAATTCATGGTAAAAACAATTTGCCACGTAATCTAATCAAATTCGTGACAAAAAATTTTGCCAGTAAATTGTTTATATTTAAAACAATTACTGACAAAGATAAAATTTGTCACAAATTATATACAGATTTATGGTAAATGGTTATTTTGTCACAAAATGGGAATAAATTAGTGACAAATTAAATTTTTGTTTGGCGACAAACTTTTTGACAACATGTACTTTCGCCATTGTGAATTGGAGTTCCTAATGTATTAATGACGAAATATTATTTGCCACAATGTGACACTAATTACCCTCTTTTGTGATAATTTTAAATTTGTCATGAAGAATTTTGCCACTAAATCTAGCTTTTCTTGTAGTGAATTTGTGGCAGATTAGATTATTCAGACATGAGAAAGAGAATTTGGGGTTGAAGATGGGCAAATGAAATTTAGGAGAAAAGTTAGAGAGGAGAGAGAAGTTGGGGAGGAAATGACAGATACATCTTCGATCTATAAAATAGACTCAAATGGCAAATCTCTCTCCTCTCTATCTTCTCTCTGTTTCTCCATCTTCTCATTATTTCCTACAGTGATACAAGAAAAAACATCTGTGTTTGTTTGATATAAAAATCATATTCTCCGTCTTTGTTTGAGATAAATTGCATTAATGGCTGCTAGAGTTGGAGACAATGTTGGAGATGGGTGAAGAAGAGTTTGGAGATGCAAAAGGGCATACCCCCTTTTTTAATTTACTTTTAATCTATTTTTTTCTAATTAAGTTTTTGCAACGTTTTATTTAAGTTTAATAAGGTTTGTAATTTAGGTTGTCTACTTATTTGTGTTTATCTTTTGAATTATGTTGTACGAGGTTTTTATTTTATTATTTAATTAATTAGTGATTAATTTCAGAAAAGATTATTTATTTATTTTTTTCTTCTTTAATTTTTTTTAGTTAATAATGATTGATTCCATGTCACTATTTGTTGATTCAAAATTTATTTTAAAAGTCACGTAATTTAAAACAGACAATCAAATTTTATCGGCTGATGTTTGTTAAAAAAAAGATGAAAATAAATTCTTCTTCTTGACGTTGATGTTTAACTAATTTTTTTTAGAGTAAAATACACTCACACCTCCTATAAATAATCATAATAACACTCACTATCCCTCTAATTTTTTAAGTAACACTCACTACCCATTTGAATAACATAATGTAACATTCACTACCCCTAAGATGATTGACTTGATGATTTCAGCAATTTTAAAAAATAAAATGCCCAAAATGCCCTTAACTACTATCAATACAATTATACCTTCAATTTATGATGACTAATATACCCTTTAAGCAAAAAGTTTGCTTGAATTTCACTTTCATTTAACTAGAAGGACAAATTATTAACTTAAATAAATAAAAGTTTATTTAAAAAATGTATAATTTTAAGGTAAATAATTTAATAATTATTGTTAGTTCCCAATGACACGATATACATCTAGAAGGGGGGGGGGGGGGGGTTGAATAGATTATTTTAAAAGTTTCTTTTATTTAAAAAGATCTTACTTAATTAATTCTTAAACAGAAAGTTTAACACGGCGGAATATGATTTAGTTACCCTTTTCTTGATATGTTAGAGTAATAATTCAACAAGCAATTATATGGCAGATATAGCAAATGAAAGACACAATAAGAAAGACTCTGGGTTTTAAGTGGTTCAGAGCTCACAAGACTCCTACTCCACTGTTCTGCTCTTCCAGCAGTAAATCCACTAAGGATACTTTTACAATTTCATAATCACTAAGATTCCTTCAAGACTCGCAGTCTTGGAACTTTAGTTCACAAAAAACTCTACAAGTCTAACAGACTTGGATACACTAGTTCACAAAGAACTCTCTTGTAGTGATATATATTTGGATGTGCTACTAAGTTGCTATAAGCTTGAGTTTTCGAAGGACTTAGTAGCAATGCAAGCTTTCTTATCAGTTTGATCTTTTTCACTTCTTGCGTATACTTTCTTTTTGTGCAGAGAGATATTTTCTCTTTTGCTGATCTTAGTATTTAAGAAGTTAGGGCTTTTTGTTTTTCTTCCCGTTGGACCATCTGCTTGACCTTGTGTTTCTTTCCGTTACCTCACAGAGGAGAGCTGCTGTATATTATATTAATATAGCTCATTAAAGCTCCGATGAGATTTTATTTGATCTGACCTGTTAGTCTATGGAAGGTTGTTTTCTTTTTCCTTTGGGACAGATATGTCAGTCGTAGGTTCCTACTAACTTTCATAGAGTCGTTTGGTCCTTCCAATCTATAGGACTGATAGGACACAATCCTCTGATTTTTCTGCCTTGAAAGTCTTCTTTCTGTTCCATAGTGCGCTTGGGTCAGTCCCCTGACTTTTCTGACTTTGATCGATTTGCAGAAGTTTCCTTTTTGGTTACATCAAAGTAGATTAAATTCTTGAATAGAATAACTCTTGATCTGAGAGTCGTGATGTCTCTCTTACCTTTTTGCTCAACGACCTTTTGTGATCAACTCTACAAATATCCTTGCTGTCGTGATTGATCAGTAAGGGATCATCTCTTACTATCATCGTAGAGTTTACACAACTATTAGACTGTTGATCGTAGAGTTCGATTTAAGGTTTCTTCGTTAAGAACATAGTCAGTTTGGTCGTAGAGTCTTCTTTACCAAAATCGTGGAGTTCATTCTACGATTGGTTGCCTTGATCGTAGAGTCTGTTCAAATCATAGAGTTTCCTTGACTGAAATCGTAGAGCCCATTCTACGATTTTATTACACCAACAGATCAACCTAACAGTTTTGATCTATCTAAGTCTTAGTACAACACAAAAGACTTTTATACATTTATATCAAGAGATCATCCTAACAGTTTTGATCTTATCTAATACAGCCCTTGCACATTATTTCTTATCATCAAATTTAACCATTTAATGTTCAACAATCTCTCCCTATTTGATGATGACAACATAATTAACAGATAGTGATTTGAACACATTAAATAGGCAAAATGCAAGAGTAATTGAATGCCTAATCATATAGTGAGCAGCTGTATTTTCTAGAGAAAAATATGAATTTTATTGATGTTTTAGTCAGTTGATACAATTGAGAAAACAACAGAAAAAGAAAAGAAAAAAACTTATCTCTTTCTGCTAGGAGGTCTTCTGCTTTCTTCTTCCCTTAGCAACGCTTCTTCTTCTTTAATTTGAAACCATTCTTGTGAGCTAGATGGCCTCACAGTTGAGGAAGAAGGCCTTGCTGTCACCTCCTGTCTGGGATGAGATGGTACTGCTTCGAATCTAGGAGGATGTATTGATGTTTGAACCATCCTCATCCCTTGAGGTGCTCTTGTAATATCCAGGATATTATGACATGTAAAAAGTTTAAATAAATAAAATGTGTGTATTTTAGTTATTTAAATTAAGCAATTAATGTGAATTATGTAAATTAATCATGGATGTATATTCTATTACGGTTATTAATGTAATGATATATGTTAATGAAAAGAGGATGAATATTGAAAATTAATCTTGAATTAAATTAAAGTTAATGAGGTAATTAATGAAGTCAAAATTATTGATCATGGATTAATTTATAATTATGAGAAAATTTGGAAATTATTAAGAAAGGAATTACGTATATAATATATATAGAAATAAATATGTATACTTTATATAAGAAAATATAATTATGTGTGAAGGAATTTTGGTTATATAAATTATATGAGGGTGATATATAATTTATATAAGAAAATAAATCTATTATAGAAAAGGTTAATAATTATATAAATGATACAAAGTTTATATTGTATAGTTATATAAAATATATATAAAGTGGTGAAAAGAATAATAAAGAAATATGAATGATTATTATTTTTAATAAAATAATTTATGTTTATGAAAAATAGAATTATTTCTATTTTTTTTTATGAGATATAACGTTTTATGAATTATGCATGTAAGAAAAATTGTTATAATACATAATATATATAATAATTAATTTATGTATATATTATGTAGTAATAGAAAATACATGTAGTTTTACGTAATGTATATGTAATGAAGTTGAAACATAAGAAAATAAATTTTATTAAGTTATACAATTTATTTTATTAATTTTGGAAGTATAAAATATTTCATATAACTACATGCATGTCTTTATGCGTGTACAAAATTTATCAAATAAAGTACCCCAAAAATATATAAATATTATTTATAAATTATTTTATGAATTTTGGTAAATTAAAATAAATATTTTATATACATTACATAAAATATTTATTACCCGAATTAATTGCATAATGTATTAAAAATATACATATGCATGATAATTATCTCACCGACTTAGACTAAGTCGGTGGAATCAAGCCACGCAAATTAAACACAACTTACAGTGAAGGCAAGTTATATATATAGATAGGTATGGATTAAATAATAATAATAATATCACAATACACATTTATCAAAGCAAAAACAAACCAAAACCAAATTACTTTTCTTTATCATCTTCTTCCTTTATCATCACCGACCGCCACCACCGACCACCAACGCCACCACTAGCAGGAAAGAGAAAATAATCCTTAGCCATCCGAGAGCCCACAAGCTTCAAAGGAAGGTATAAAATAATTAATTTGAATTATTAGTGTAATTTTTGGTGATAAATTAATTGTTTGAAAAATTAGTAAATAATTATATTATTGTTCTATATAATTTTTAGGAGTGTATCTATGAATTTCATGATGTTTGGGATAATTTTGTGGTCGAAATATTGATCGAAAATGGGAAATTAATTCTTCCGGCTGGCTACTGTGTCGCCAGGAAGGAGAAAAAAAAATAAGGCCGACCGCGCATGGCGCGACGGCCATATTTTTTTCTGTGGCTGGCATAAAATGGCGTCGTTTTGGGACGCCAGACGGGGGGCCGCGCCATGCGCGACTGTTGATTTCCCGGAACGAAACCAAACGACGTCGTTTGGTTCGCGGAAGGCCGGTCACGCGTCATGCACGGCCGATCGGTTTTTCCGCGAATTTACCGTTTTGCCCCTGGTTCCAGATTTCAGGTTATTTACGAAAATGCCATTGAAAGTGAATTTAATTAAAATAAATGTTTAAAAATTAATAAAAATTATATAAAATCAGAAAAATGTATAAAAATGTTTTATAAATTAAATTTAACAAATTTTCAATTTTGAGGAATAATTCCAATTAATTATTAAATGTTTAATAATGGGAATTAAAATAACATAATTAGGATTAATAACCAAAATAGGTTATAATTAATTTTAAATACCCATATAGAGCCGATGGGTAGAATAATTAGGTTATAAATGATATTAATTATATATGTTCATATCTCGAATTACTAAATTATTATTATTTGATTATGTTATTATTATAGGGTGTTCAGGAAAGGAAAACTTAGCAGTTAACATAGTAAACGGATATCGAGGCAAGTTCCTAAACCCTAACTTTGAACCATTAGTTATGTGTTAGCTATTAAAATATTTATTGAACTTTATTTCCTAAAGTTTCATCATTATTCCATTTTATCGAATATTGATTTCAGTGATATTGTGGATTATTCAATGAAAAATTTCTTTTGTTACATACATATATTCATAAATGCCGTTCATAACGAAACCTATTTGTTTGTCAATGAATTAATAATTATGAGTCTAGACCATTTGTTCGGCTAGACTTGTGATACCATTGAATTTCAAATTATTCTATATTGTTTAGTGCTGAGCCAAACAAAATTATTTTGGTGCGGACTCCTAGAAACTGAGATGAACAACCCTATTCCAGGGGTATAGCTTGTCGGATGCTTTAAATTCCGATCCCCCGCAATATGCGGTAATATGATGTGCACAGTCATAGGTACGAGAGGCTGATCACCTCGAGTACGGGTTTAAGGTTTCATGGTCTTGTGACCCTCAGTTTAATTCATTTGTATCATGTTTCAAAAGATAATTCCTGCAATTATTCTCTTTTGTTTTAATTGAATTAATGATACATTATTGATATAAATTTCGATCCTTATAATACATTGTTATTCTGTTCTTTATACTTGCTGAGCACTTTAGTTGCTCACTTTTACTTGCTTAAAATGTCGCAGACAAAGATGTAAAACCCGAGAATCTAGATAAGAAAGACAAAGGCAAAGGAAAGATATCAGACTGAAGAAATTGATGTGTTGTCCCCAGCCGGTAGTCTTAAATCTATGTTGTGACTGTAGATAGGAAATGTTATTTTAGTAATGTTATATGTATGTAAAGGTTAACGACCTTGTGAGTGTGAGAGATGTATTTTGTTTTATGTTGGAGATTAGCATATGTAATGTATATTAATGGTAATTCTGGGTAATAATTAATGTATGTGATATTATAAATAGTGAACACCAAATTCAAGGTTCCAGGAGCTTGAATTTGGGGTGTCATAGCTCTACCTTTGCTTGTTCTTGTTTGTTCTGCAGTGCTCAGTTTCTTCTCCCCCTTGTTGGCATCATTAATTGTTGCTACCTGTTCTGAAAGCTGCTGAATGCCCTGAATAATTTCTTGAAGTTGAGTCTTAGTGGCAGCAACATCATCTTGGTGGGCTTGAAGTCGTTCGTCAGCCATTATTTGTTTTTGCTCCACCAATGACAAAGTGTCATTCGACCGATGTTGTTGATCTGTGAGAGAGTTCTTCAAGGCAATGATCTCATTACTGAGGAGAGTGATAGATTTGTCATTGGTTTCTTGAAGAACAACAACGGCCTGCTGATGTTTGTTTAAGGCTTCCAGAAAAATTTTATCCCTCTCCTGGAGATTTTCAGAGACTGTTGCGGTTAACTGCCTTAATTTTGTGGAGAATTATTTATTCAGGCTGTTAGAGAGACCATTGGCAGCATCAATGACATCGTCCATTCTACGTTGAAGGTTATAGGATTTCGATGCCAGGTCGTTCTGTATCTCTGTATGGATATGGCTTGTCAAGTCAGTTAAGCCCTCAGTTATAGGAAGCCGAGATACCTTGTCTAAAATTTGCTGGAGGAGTTGAGATGATTGGCCTTGTTCAGCCGTAGAGCTTGGAATGTGAAAGTATTCGTGACCAGAGGTGGAGGGAATATCCTCGTAGGTTAGGAGGAGTGTTAAAGATGGAACCGGAGGCATTGTTTGTTGAGTAGGCAGAATTTCAGGAGAGTCTGGAGGGCACTCTACGTTTTGAGTATTTAGGCTTTCTTGAGCACCAGTCGTAGAGGGTGGTGACTCTACGATCGGGGAAGTGTTGATCGTAGAGTTTGATGCAGAGTTGGTATTTGGGGACTCCTCAAATTTATTGAACATTAATGAGGGTGTATGAATTTGAATGAGGGCTAGAGGGATAAAATGTACCTTTTGCCCTAAAAAATGTGAAAAGGGGCTGCATGAAATGAGCTTCTGGGCAAAAAATAGATTCTGAGGATAGCCTTGAGCTATAATCACCACATTTGGGTAAGCTTTGAACGTCTAGAAGACCTGATCCCATGCATTGTGCACCAGAGCTCGGTGGAATGGCATCAGTGGCAAAAATTTCAGCAGGCATTTGTAGTTAAGATGTCTTTGCTCATTTCTTTCAATGACCACTACTTCGATGTCATCCTCTTCATCATTATACATTGTGGATGAAGGGACTGAAGTACCTTCGTGAGTCTCCCCCTCAGCCAGAGCATCTGTTGGCTTAGAAACTACTGGTGGCTCCCCCTCAGTTTGAACATCCATAGGCTCAGCTGCTTTAGATGACTCCTTCTCAACTGGAGCAATAACAACTTTTTCAAGTAGCTCCCCCTTAGCTACTGAGTCTTTGTCGGCTAATTTAACTAGCCTTCTTCTCTTTCTTTTTGGCTCTTTTGGGGTTGCCTCTTCAGCTTCATACTTGCTGCGAGTTTCCCTTCGTAGATCAGAATCTTCATCCTCTGATGTAGAATTTTCTTTAGGAGTAGCATCAGGAGCCTCATTAGATGAGCCCTGAGGTTCTTCAATCTCAAGGGCTTTCTTTCCTTTTCTCTTTCTGATGAGACCCTGAGATTGTTTGCTAACTTCCTGAGATTCTTCTTCTGTAGGAGTGTTCTTTAATAGAGATGGCCCTGCCCCACTCTGCATTCCTTCACTATCCCCTGACCTGGATAGTTTCCTATTTTCAACTGGATTCCTCCTCCAGTTGTCGAAGATTCTCTAGGTGATTCTTTTCTTAGTATATAGGGCTTCTCCTTCATCAGGCTCAATCAGATCCCCCAAAGATGATCTAAGGAGAATGCTGATGAATCTCCCATAGAACATTTTTCTGGTCCCCTTTGTTTTTTCCGTATTCTGGACCCAGTTCCCTATCCATTCCACCAGCAAAGAGCCATAGTTGATGTTTGTCTTCTTGACTATTGCTGTCATCAATTTCAGCTGCACCTCACTGACTGAGTCATGAGCCGAGTCTTTGCAGAGTAGGCATTTACTAACCACATCTGCCAGGAACTCGTATTTCTGAGGAAATTCTTTCTTCTTTAAACCTTTCAGTCCTGGATTCTTTTGTTGGTGCATTCTTCTCAGGCCTTCTTCGATATTCACCATATTTAGAGATGTGAGGCCTCCTTGCTTGAATCCTAGGGCAAGATTAAATTCTTCCGCAATGAGCTTGAGTTGTACTCCTCTTACAGTAGTGGTTAGAGTTCCGTTTGCATAGGATCCATTGATGTAGAACTCTCGGATAAGCTTTGACAAAATCCTCGTATTAGTTCCCAGAGCATCTCGTAGACCCGTCTTTTCTAGTAACTGGATTATCCTTTTGAATGCTTATCTGCCGATGTGAAGGCTTCGAAGTTGAGCTCGTTTCCAGAAATGACTTGAGCAAGTGCCATTTGATAGTTTTCCTGAAATAGTGGGAACGATTTATCTGAGTATTGAAAACATAGGGTTTTGGATTGAGAGAGATAGATATGAATGATAGATTTTTGATTTGAAGAAATAAACGACGTGCAGTTTTCAAAGTATTTAAAATTTCCCTCTATGTTTGCTGAGATGCGTGTCATGTTCTGATAGGAGCATTTTAGTTGGTTGATGACCTTTTTGCCCCTAGAGCTTTACGATCCTTCTTAACACTTCGATTCTTGTTGATGTTCGTTGAGTTAGCTTTACGATAGAGGAATACTCTGCGATCCTTGGCTTGCCAACCGTTAAGTGAGCTCTTCGATTTGTAGTGTACTCTATGATCCTTGGTTTGTTGATCGTTGAGTGATCTCTACGATCTTCAGCGTACTCTACTATCCTTTGTTCGACGATCGTTGAGTGTACTCCACGAATTTGTCTTTTACTTATTTTCCTTGCTCGCTTTTATTCCTGCAGAGTTAGTTCCTTCCCAAAAATCATGATATATATTAAGGGTCTAGATTTAGCATTCCTAACTCACTTATGAGTTTATTAAATCTTGATTCATCTAAAGGTTTTGTAAATAAATCTGCTAGTTGATCTTCAGTTATGATGTAGTGAAGTGATATATTACCATTTTGTACATGATCCCTAATGAAATGATATCTTATATCTATGTACTTAGTTCTTGAATGCATAACAGGATTATGAGTTATAACAATTGCACTAGTATTATCATATTATATAGGAATAGAATTAAGCTCAAACTCATAGTCTGCAAGCTGAGTTTTCATCCATAGGATTTGTGCACAGCAACTGCTAGCGGGTATGTATTCAGCTTCTGTAGTTAATGTTGACATTGAGTTATGCTTTTTACTAAACCAAGAGACAAGTCTGTTTCCAAGCATCTGGCAAGTTCCACTTGTGCTCTTTCTGTCTATTTTGCATCCTGCATAGTCAGCATCTGAGTATCCCATAAGATCAAAGGAGGACTCCTTGGGATACCATAATCCCAAATTTGGAGTTCCTTTAAGATATTTGAAAATTCTTTTCACAGCTAATAGATGAGACTCTTTGGGGTTAGCCTGAAATCTAGCACATATACGTGTAGCAAACATTATATCTAGTTGACTAGCGGTAAGATATAATAGTGAACCTATCATACCTCTGTACTGAGTGATTTCAGTGGATTTACCATTTTCATCTTTGTCAAGCTTGGTGGCAGGTGGCATAGGAGTTTTCATGATAGATGTAGATTCCATGCCATATTTCTTTAATAAGTCTTTGATGTATTTGGCTTGATTAATGAATATGCTTTCATCAGTTTGCTTCACTTGTAGTCCAAGGAAGAAGTTGAGTTCTCCCATCATGCTCATTTCAAATTGTTCTGCATAAGCTTGGCAAATCTTTCACATAATTTTTTATCAGAAGAACCAAATATGATATCATCTACATAAATTTGAACTAGCAGTGTTTTATCCTTATGTTTTCTAAAAAATAAGGTAGTATTTATTCTTCCTCTAGTGAATCCTTTTTCAATGAGAAAGTTTATTAAGTTTCATACCATGCTCTTGGTGCTTGTTTTAGACCATATAGTGCTTTATCTAATTTATAAACATAATTTGAAAAGGTTGGATTGATAAAACCTGGAGGTTGTTCCACGTAAACTTCTTCTTGAAGTTCTCCATTTAGAAAAGTACTCTTGACATCCATTTGGAAGACTTTGAACTTCATGTTTGCAGCATGGGCAAGGAAGATCCTTATTGCTTCCAACCTGGCAACTGGAGCATATGTTTCATCGTAGTCAATTCATTCTTCTTGAGAGTAACCTTTGGCCACTAGTCTTGCTTTGTTTCTTGTTATCACACCATTTTCATCCATCTTATTTCTGAAAATCCATTTGGTGCCAATGACTGGTTTATGCCGAGGCCTGACCACTAATCTCCGGACCTTGCTTCTTTCAAATTGATTTAGCTCCTCTTGCATGGCCTCTATCTAACTTGAAACTCCTAAGGCTTCTTTGATCTTCTTGGGTTCCTCTTGAGAGAGAAAGCTTAGGTAAAAACATTCATTCGAGGTTGCAGCCTTAGTCTTGATTCCGGTGTTTGGATCTCCAATAATTAGATCTTCAGTGTGATCTTTGGTCCATTTTAATCTGCTAGGGACGTCTGTTCTGGTACCTTCTTGTCTGTGTTCCTCTAAGTCAGCTTCTGGTTCTGATTGTAGAGTTCCAATGTCTGGTGTGGTGTGCTCTACGATTTCCTCTCCTTGTTCAACGATTTCTGTCGCTGGTTCTATGATCGTAGAGTCAGACTCTGCGATTTTGAGTTTTTCGATCGTTGAGCTTGTGTCTGATGACTCGTTGAATGGTGATCTTTTCTTTTCAGGATCTGATTCATCAAATGTGACGTGGATAGAGGTTTCAACAGTTAATGACTCCTTGTTGAACACCCTAAATGCTCTGCTATCTGTTGCATAGCCAAGGAAGATTCCTTCATCTGATTTTGGCTGGAATTTGGTTAGATGCTTCTTGCCATTGTTGAGTATGTAGCACAGGCAACCAAACGCATGGAAATAATTATGTTTGGCTTTCTTCCTTTCCATAATTCGTATGGAGTTTTCTTCAATGTTGAGTGTATGAGCGACCTATTTTGAGTGTAACATGCAGTATTGATGGCTTCAGCCCAGAAATATTCAGGAAGATAAGCTGCTGCTAAAAGGGTTCTTCCTGCTTCAATAAGAGTCCTATTCTTCCTTTCTGCTACTCCATTTTGCTGAGGCGTTCTTGGGGTTGAGAAGTTGTGATTTATTCCATTTTCTTCACAGAACAGGTCCATATCTAAGAAATCAAACTCTCGTCCATGATCACTTCTGATGGCCTTGATCTTTTCGCCCTTTTCATTCATGATTAGTCTGAAGAGCTTGATAAGATGTGAAATGGTTTCATCTTTAGAGCTTAGAAAAGATACCCATGTATATCTGGTGTAGTCATCTACTACCACTAGAGAGTATCTCTTTCCTTCGAGGCTAGTCGTTGATACTGGTCCGAATAAATCCATGTGAAGTAATTGAAGAGCCCTATCATTTGAGTTTACTAATTTGCTCTGGAATGACGTCTTTGTTTGCTTTCCAAACTGACAAGCTTTGCAGGGTTTTTCTTTGATGAAGTTTAACTTTGGCAATCCTTTTACTAGATCTTTGGAGGCAAGCTTTGAAATACTCTTGAAGTTAAGATGAGATAACCTCCTATGCCAGAGCCATCACATATCTTCAGAGGCTTTAGCAATAAAACAGACAGTTTGTTCTAAACTTAATTTAGCAAGATTGACCACATAGACATTTTCTTCTCGGACTCCTTCTAGCTTTAGAGAGTTAGTTTTCAAGTCTCTAACTTGGCATTGGTTGTTGAGGAAGGTGACTTGATGTCCTTTGTCATAGAGTTGACTTATACTTAGCAAGTTGTGCTTTAGTCCCTCAACATATGCCACTTTACTGAAAGATATTGCACCATTCCCAGTTGAGCCATAACCTCTGGTTTTCCCAGAGTTGTTGTCTCCAAAAATGACAGCAGGTCCATCTTTTTCTTTAAACTCTGATAGAAGAGAGCCTTGTCTCCTGTCATGTGCCTTGAGCATCCGCTGTCAAGATACCAGATGGATCTCTTTACCTGCATAACAAATCAATCTTCATTTTGGTACCCATATCTATTTGGGTCCTTCTTTGTTAGTACCTTTTGGGACCCAAATCTGTTTGATTTTAGATCCTTGCAGTTTATCATATCTTAACAAATATTTATCATTTTTATGATGGTGCCTATGATTGATGTGATATTGATGATGATATGTGTGCATTTGTGACTTCTTGTTTGTCTAAGACTTGTATGGATTATGATTTCTCATAGTCTTTTGCTGATCTACATTCTGCTTCCATACTGCTCTACGATTCTCATGATTCGTAGAGTGAGTTTTGCTTGACTTATTTTTCAATTTTCTGAACCCAAGACCTGTGCGAGTTTTATTGTTAAAAATGATAGTAGGTTTAGCAGAATGTGGATTGCTGGGAGATATCGAATCTGAGGATTTGATGAACACAATTCCTTTATTAAGATTAAAGGATTTGCCTTCTTTTATTTCCATTGACTTCTCCATATTGGGTTCTGAGAATGAATTCTCAAATCCTAATCCTGATCTATCAGTCACATCTCTTTGACTTGAGATCAGAGTGTCCATAGACGAACTATACTTGTTCCACATAAAAATTGTCTTTTCTAGTTCCTGAATCTTGGAGACTAGTGAAAATTCTTTATGGGTGCTTAATTCATTTATCTCTTTTAGTCTTTCATTCTCAATCTCAAGATTAGAGTAAAGTTTTGCAGTTTGAACTGAGGCTTCTAATTCCATGCTTATTTTTTCTTTAACTTCTTTTAGATGAGAGTAGTCTTTAGATAACCTTCTAAACAATTTTATGTATTTGTGCAATTATGTCATTAAGTCATGCATGCCTTCTCTAAGATCATCAATGCTTAATTCAGGAGAGTAGAAATCAAATACCTCATCTATGATGAATTCCTTTTTGCTGCTTCCTTCTTCGTTTGCCATTAAGCACAGGTTGGCCTTCTGTGGCTCTTCATCGTCACTTGACTCAGAATTTTGTTCTTCTTCTGAGTCACTCCAGGAGCCTTCAGCTATGAAGCTTTTGTCTTTCTTCTTTTGTTTGTGGAAGCTCTTGAATTCTCTTTTTGGATTTTCTCTCATTTTGTCCCTCTTCAGCTCTTCTCTTAAGGGTTTTGGACATTTAGCAATGAAATGACCTGGCTTTTTGCAATTATAGCAAATGTCATTTGGTTGTTCTTTGCTGCTGTTGCTTCTGAACTTCTGAGGTCTGTTCCTGTTGATGAATCTTTTAAAGTGTCTGACTAGCATGACAGCTCCTTCATCATCATTTGATTCATCCTTGTCAGAGTCAGAGATATCCTTGTGATTGCTTCTATGAGTTGAGGTTGAGGCTTTAAGAGTAATGTTTTTCTCCTTCTTTATTTCCCCAGATAGATTCTCTGCTCTTTGATTTAGCTCCAGCTCATAGGTGAAAAGATTTCCATATAACTGCTGTACAGTCATCTCGTGCAGGTTCTTTGACTCCCGGATGGCTGTGGTTTTGGTATCCCATTTGCTTGGCAAAGATCTCATGAATTTAATGATAAGATCTCTGTTTGGATAGATTTTTCCATAAGATCTGAGAGAGTTTAGTAGTAAGTTAAATCTCTCGTAGGTGGTTGTAATGTTTTCACCTGAGATGTGAGTGAACATTTCATACTAATGAACAAGCAGTGATTGCTTATTTTCTCCGACTTCTTCTGTTCCTTCATGCATGATTAACAAAGTTTACCAGACTTCTTGAGCTGTTTTATAGTTGACAACATTCTCAAATAGATCATCATCCAGAGATTGAAATAAGATGTTCTTAGCCCTTTTGTCTCTTTAAACATCATTCTTCTCATTGTCTGTCCATTCGTCTCTTTTCTTTGCTACTAGCTTGGTTGGATCTTCAGTTGATAGTGCAAGCTTCATTGGTATGATCGGCCCATTTAGCACTGTCTCGAACAGTTCATCATCTATAGCATCCATGTAAGCCTGCATACGAACTTTCCAGTTAGCAAATTTTTCTTTATTACACATAGGTGGTCTGTTACCTCCACCGAGTTCCGATCCATTCTTGTTGAGTGTCATTTGATCTACTCAAGCTTTTAAGGCTTTAGATGTGAGAACCTGCTCTGATACCGATTGTTAGTTCCCAATGACACGATAGAAATCTAGAAGGGGGGGGGTTGAATAGATTCTTTTAAAAGTTTCTTTTATTTAAAAAGATCTTACTTAATTAATTCTTAAACAGAAAGTTTAACACGACGGAATATGATTTAGTTACCCTTTTCTTGATATGTTAGAGTAATAATTCAACAAGCAATTATATGGCAGATATAGCAAATGAAAGACACAATAAGAAAGACTCTGGGTTTTAAGTGGTTCAGAGCTCACAAGACTCCTACTCCACCGTTCTGCTCTTCCAGCAGCAAATTCACTAAGGATACTTTTACAATTTCAGAATCACTAAGATTCCTTCAAGACCCGCAGTCTTGGAACTTTAGTTCACAAAGAACTCTACAAGTCTAACAGACTTGGATACACTAGTTCACAAAGAACTCTCCTGTAGTGATATATATATTTGGATGTGCTACTAAGTTGCTATAAGCTTGAGTTTTCGAAGGACTTAGTAGCAATGCAAGCTTTCTTATCAGTTTGATCTTTTTCACTTCTTGCGTGTACTTTCTTTTTGTGCAGAGAGATATTTTCTCTTTTGCTGATCTTAGTATTTAAGAAGTTAGGGCTTTTTGTTTTTCTTCCCATTGGACCATCTGCTTGACCTTGTGTTTCTTTCCGTTACCTCACAGAGGAGAGCTGCTGTATATTATATTAATATAGCTCATTAAAGCTCTGATGAGATTTTATTTGATCTGACCTGTTAGTCCATGGAAGGTTGTTTTCTTTTTCCTTTGGGACAGATATGTCAGTCGTAGGTTCCTACCAACTTTCATAGAGTCGTTTGGTCCTTCCAATCTATAGGACTGATAGGACACAATCCTCTGATTTTTCTGCCTTGAAAGTCTTCTTTCTGTTCCATAGTGCGCTTGGGTCAGTCCCCTGACTTTTCTGACTTTGATCGATTTGCAGAAGTTTCCTTTTTGGTTACATCAAAGTAGATTGAATTCTTGAATAGAATAGCTCTTGATCTGAGAGTCGTGATGTCTCTCTTACCTTTTTGCTCAACGACCTTTTGTGATCAATTCTACGAATATCCTTACTGTCGTGATTGATCAGTAAGGGATCATCTCTTACTATCATCGTAGAGTTTACTCAACTGTTAGACTGTTGATCGTAGTCAGTTTGGTTGTAGAGTCTTTTTGACCAAAATCGTAGAGTTCATTCTACGATTGGTTGCCTTGATCGTAGAGTCTGTTCAAATCGTAGAGTTTCCTTGACTGAAATCGTAGAGCCCATTCTACGATTTCATTGCACCAACAGATCAACCTAACAGTTTTGATCTATCTAAGTCTTAGTACAACACAAAAGACTTTTATACATTTATATCAAGAGATCATCCTAACAGTTTTGATCTTATCTAATACAGCCCTTGCACATTATTTCTTATCATCAAATTTAACCATTCAATGTTCAACAATTATCATCTAACATATGTACCATTCATAGCTTATTCTAAATTGCTATGAATATATATTAGTCATAATATTCAGTCATTCCTGTTAAATGAACAAAAATAAAATCACAATTCACAAAATGAATATTTACAAATTATGCAAATAAGATTTTTTTTTTATTTTTTAAATGGTGGCAGTATATATATACTAGTAATTGTCTGTGCCTAAAGGCACGACGTAACGAAAAATTAGATTAAAATTCAAAAAACACTACATTACTTAAAAACGTTTTACAACCTAAAATAACTTAGAATCACACATAACAATTATCATAATTCACAACACCACCATAATAATTAATTTTTCTTTAAAAATAGATATCTAGAAAAATTTAAACATGTCTACAAAACTTACAATCATCAATAACAATTATCATAATTCACCACACCACCACAATAATAATTATTATTGTTATTTTTGTTTTTGTTGTTGTTGTTGTTGTTATTATTATTATTATTATTATTATTATTATTATTATTATTATTATTATTATTATTATTATTATTATTATTATTATTATTTAAGAGTGGTGAATGTAACTTGATCATATAGGTCAAAATAGGGTACTTTTGTCATTAGCAAAATAAGTATTAATTCATTATATTTTAAAATAGTAAAACATGAGGGTAAATATGTAACTTCCCTTATTTGGTCAATAATAAACATCTACGGGGGTAGTGAGTGTTATTTGAAAAATTAGAGGAATAATGAGTGTTATTATAGTTGTCTACAGGGGGTGTGAGTGTATTTTACTCTTTTTTTTATATTTCGTTATTTAAAACAAAAAATAAATGTAAATTGGTTCGTTTTTAGCGTAAGTTACACTTCTCAAATAAGCCGCTATCTAATTTCCTCTCTCCACGTAATTGAAATTTCACCTGACTTTATAATTTAAAATAAGTAAATACAAATATCTCTTATTTAATAAGAAATTGTATCTATAAATTATTCACCAATAAAAACTTTGGAGTGGAAGAGAAGAGCATCCATCAATACAAAATTTCTGGCCATGGAGTTCCAGTTAGCCTTCTCCACCCTTACTTTCATCATCCTCCTATTCTTCTTCTTGATCAGTTTAGCCAAACACTTGAAAAGATGCAAATTACTCTCCCATAAAAACCTTCCCCCAGGGACAAGGAAACTACCCCTTTTTGGATATATACTCCATTTGGCTGGATCTCTACCTCATCATGCTCTCAGAGACCTAGCCTACAAACATGGCCCTCTCATGCATCTACAGCTTGGTGAGATATCAGCAATAGTTATATCATCTTCTCGGGCGGTGGAACAAGTTGTGAAAACACATGATATTGCCTTTGCCAACAGGCCAGAAGTTCAAGTTAGCAGGATTGTAGCGTACAATAATTCAGACATTGCTTTAGCTCCCTATGGTGACTACGTACTGCAGACAAATGCGTAAAGTTCGAGAGGAAGAAGTTTGGCATGTCATTGAATTTATTGGGCTAATTCAGTCATGCAATGAAAGAATAATATCGCCAATTTATATTTCTGAAATTCTCATCCAGGGGCGGATGCAGGAAGCGAATAGTGGGGTCTGAAGCCCCCACTAAAATTTTGGTGATTTTCTTTTTATATTATGTATTTGCTAACTTTTTGGGATAATGTGCAGTTAATTAAGGAACTAAAATTAATTTAGTTTATGAATTTATTATTACTCACATTTGAGAAATTGATATCGTATATTACTCCATTTATTTTAAAATTAGACAATATATCTTTTTTTATCTGTTCTAAAATTTAAAATATATTTCTAATTATAGACTTAGAAGTAGTATGAAGTTTATGTTTGACTATTATTTATTCTAAATAGATAGAGTAATATCACGTAAGCTAATGCTAGAAATTTATTTGGAAAGTCGTATTTTTAGGAATGTATCTTTAATTTTAAATATAACTACATAAAAATATATAATTAACAATAAGTCCCAAAAATTAAAAACATATTACTCTCTTCGTTCCACAAAATGAGTCTCATGACGACATTTAAAATTTCAAAATTTGATGTGAATTCCATTGATTTTAGTTGATATAAAAGTATTATAATTGTATAGTTTGTTAAAAGTATCACTAATCACAAAATTTGTTATTTTTAAAATTTCATGCATGACATCAATTTCAAATGTTAATATGCCGTTAATTGACTTTCAAAAGTTAAAATTGGACTCTTTTTGTGGAACAGAGAGTGTATTATTTAGCCTCGTGGGAGGAAAATCCTGTGTGCGCCACTGTTCTCATCAACGAATCACATGATGTGCAGATCAACATTTGGGAAGAGATTGAAGGATCAAAATGCATTGTTATTGCTGGTGAACAAGTTGGCAGCCTTGTCAGGAGGTTTCGATGTGGCTGATTTATTTCCTTCAGAGAAATTACCTCATCACCTCGGTGGAATGAGCACACTAAGTTGCAAAAGGACCACAATAAAATTGACCAGATTTTGGACAGGATCATAAATGAGCACAGGGAGAACCAGCATAAAAGCACCACAAGTAAGGATTTAGAAGAAGATCTGCTTGGGGTTTTACTGAGACTACAAGAGATCAACTCCCTTGAAATTCTAATCACATTAGACAACATCAAAGGCCTCCTTTTGGTATGTTGACTTTTACGTCGTAGTACACTTTTGAGCTACAATTTGTTGAGAAAATTATTGGCGTGATGTAACTATTTATACTAATTTACTATTAGTATTATAGACTTTATCTTATAATTATTTTGTTTATGTTTCATCATTTCTATGGTCATTTGATGATGAATTGTATAATCTCAATACGCTTCCGTAAGGTGAGCGCTGTCCAGATCATTATCTAGCAAAGTTGTTCTGTAGAATACTCAAAACACCTCAATCCATCTCTTATAAAGAAGTGAGAACCTTGGTACAATTGTTTGTAACATACGAACTAGCTTTAAATCTTCATTCTTAGTTGAATAGCTTGCAACTTGATTAGTCCATACATCATGAATTAGCCAACAAGCTCTTCCTTGAATTACTTAGCTCATGCTCGCATAATCGGTCCAACTGGAACTTGAATCGGATCTCCCCAAGCTTAGACTCCTTGATTCCCATCCATTCCAAGCATTTAATATTCCAAATAGTTCTAAAGTTATTAAAAATGTTCTTGAAAGATTAAATTAAGGGTTAATAATTAAAACCTAGTTTTATGAAGAGAATATTTAATAATTTGATTTCTTGAGTATACATTAGAGTAAATACGACTTGTAATTACAAATTGTAAATGAATAGAGGTTAAACTTTTAAACCAAATCTATTTGTTATATGATTGGATTGTGCATCAATATATATTACGTGTTTTCTATGTGTTAGATTTCGTGTTTCGGTTAAAGTATGCAACCTTAATGCTTGATAACATCTTAAGAAACCCAATTAGGGTTAAAACCTAAATCCTACAGGTTATAACTTAAAAATTAATATGCGTGTGAAATTTGTCTTGCATCTTTTTAGGACTTTTTGTATTTCACGAAATATTGTTTAAATGGGGTAAAAATGCATAATACACAATAAATTTTTTTCAAGAAAAAGATGAAAAACACAATTCATAAGAAAACGTTTTTGGTCGTTTGACTTTTTGTATTTCACGACATAACATTTATACGAGATATAGATGTCAGGGAGCCAATAATATTTTTTTTGCAAGAAAAAGGAAAAAAACACTATTCGCGAATGCGGGACTAATATGGAATTAATACGAAAAATAATATAAGTATATTGTAATGTATAATATGAGAATTATACGGAAGATTCTATGAGATTAATATGAAGTATAATACCAGTAGAGTACGAGTATTATACGATGTATAATGCGAAAAAAGTACGTATAAATACTTATGTATTATACTATATAACTAATTAGTTGAAATCAAATTAATTTGTAACTGTGAATCCAAGTGTATTGCTTTTGACTAATCACATTCAAGTATGACTATCCATGTGATATGTTATTGACCAATCAGAGTCAAGCTAGATAAAATCAGGTTAGAGTAACCAAAGTAGGAAAACTAGCACGATTACAGCAACCAAAAACTAAAATGGACTAATCAAATTCAAGGAAAGCTAACTAACAATCCAAGTGAACAATTTTCGACCAATCGTATGAGAGGATGATGTAAGCATGAAATGGCATGGCATAAGGTTCAAATAAGCACAAAGATGATGTCATCATGATGTCATGATGATGTCGCTTGATGGAGAAAAATTAAGAAACGTTTGGGTTGATAAAGTTTAATTAACCAAGGTACCAAAGTGAAATTGTAACGACCCCGAAATTCGATCCATTTTATCACCATAAATTTCTTATTTATTAAACATTATCTTCGTAACGTCCAAATTTCGGTCCGTTAATAAATCTTTAATTACCTTCTTTAATCCCTTGATTGATTTGATAAATCATCATAATCTTTCAAATATGTTCTTAATTGAACTTATAAATTTTTTTCAACTCGTTATCTTCATTCAAGTCTTCCTTAATATCTTTTTCTCTTTCTTGTAATCTTATATCTTTCATATTTCCTTTACTTTAGCCAATATCTGAGATCCGTATTTCTTAACTTACATCTTTTTATTTTAATTCCCCCATGTTCATCAAACTTATCACGTATTTGAACTCAGTAACTTACCATAATCATATGGTTGAGGAGCTTGTCCTAGTCAGGCCATAATCGCCCATTCGCTAAAGGGGCTCCGCCATATAATCATGAGTCACGAGTTTACTATACGCTTGAGTTTTCAGAACACTCAACTAACCGTACTCTTTCTTACTAAGGTTATAGCCTAAGGTATCATTTACCTAAGGTTCATAATCTCTAGCTCTGATACCAACTGTAACGACCCCGAAATTCGATCCACTTTATCACCTTAAATTTCTTATTTATTAAACATTATCTTCGTAACGTCCAAATTTCGGTCCGTTAATAAATCTTTAATTACCTTCTTTAATCCGTTGATTGATTTTATAAATCATCAATTACCAAAATTTCGGTATAAATTTTTCTTTTTCTAAATTCAATCATTGTAATAAAATATTTAGATATTTAAAATCTTTACATCTGGATCCTAGTCCCTGGATCGCAACCTTTACTTTTTCTTTCTTTTATCATTATCATAAATCTCAACACTCACAATTTAATATTGTTCATCTCCGTACAATTATTTCTTGATTCATAATTCATAATTAGACATATAATAATTTCTATCGTAACAATTATCCTGATCAATCACAGATCATAATTGAACTTCTATTATATCCAGATTCAACTTATATATACATACAATTCATCACAATAAATTAACAAATTTCTCTCATTGAATTATAATATTAACAATATAACAATCACGTTTTCTACCTTCTAGGCAATTCATCTCAACTTAATCCGATATTCCTGAAACTTATTTCTTTATCCTGCAAAAGTTTATTTTAAACAAGTAATGAGCACAACGGCTCAGCAAGTTCAACAGTTTATATTTCACGTAGCACATACCTTAAAATACTCAGTGTGTGTCATACATCATGTGCTTGTGCTTCTATTATAGCAGTATATTCCACATCATTGTACAAAGTACACATAGTTGTCATGTTAACCACAGATCACATAACACATAATTTATATGCATTTAAACAAGTATTTACATATCATAACAAACAACAATTAACATTAAGGACTGAAGAACTTGCCTGACGTCCAGTTATTTAAATTGTTAGCTCAAACCCTTAACTCGATCAACCTTCCTTTAAGCTTGGAATTCTTCCTCATGATGGCTCCAAAATTTTTCTCTCTCTTGTGGTGGCCATGGAGGTCAAAAGGTGGTGGTTGGTGGTGGTTCAGATGGTCACGGTGGAGAATAGAAGAACAAAGTGTGTTTTGTTTTCTTTCATATTTTCTTGTTCTTGTTTTGTTTCTTTTCCTCCTACTTTTATAAGCATGCATATTTGACTTAATTTAAATGCTCCTCACGTCCACCGACTTATGCATACCACAACCAACTTATTTCGGATAAGTCAAAAAAAAAATAAAAAAAATCATGCGTAATTAATTATTTAATACATTACGTAATTAATTCGTGTAATAAATATTTTATATAATATATATAAAATATTTATTTTAATTCACCATAAATCATAGCATGATTTATGAGTAGTATTAATACCTTTTTCGGTATTTTATTTGACAAATTTTGTACACATATAATGACATGCATGTAATTATTTGAGGTAATTTATACCTCCAAAAATCATAAAATAATTCATATAACATATAAAATTTATTTTTCATAATTTTTCACTCCGTTACTTGGACAACGCGTAACATTAACATGTTCACATTTCCGAAATATTATTTTTCATAAAGGTCATAATAATTCCATTATACATAAATATAATTTTTAATAACTTAAAACATTCATTTTTCTTATTTATTATTCAATTTCTTTAATATTTACAATAATTTCTTTATATATATAAATTATATAATTTAATATTATATAATTTATATATTTACATTCTCCATAATTATCAATTAATCAATAATTTCACATTTATTAACTCTCTCATTATTTTTAATTCTCTTATATAAATTATATAATATATAATATATCCTTATATAATTTATATAATTATAATTTCCTTTAAACATCACTTTAATTTTTCTTATATAAATTATATAATTTATTATTATATAATTTATATAATTACATTTCTTCTCAATAAATTTCTAAATTTTCACCATAAGTCTTACTTAAATCAAAAATCAATAATTATCATTTTACTAACTTTCTCATTCACTTTTTCTTATTTTTCGGATTAATTTAATTATTAATCCCTTTATTTCCATAATTAATGAAATTTATAATTATCAATTACACATGCACATTTCTATATATACAAATGTGTGTGTGTGTGTGTATATATATATATATATATATTCATATCTAAATCACATATTTCACATTACCACATAACATTATTTAAAATCATAATTTCTGTATTTCCACAATATTTTAATTGTACAATTTATTGTACATTTACCTGAAATTCTTTTATTCCTCATAAATTATTTTTAAACAATTTATTTACTTTTCAGTTGTTTTAATTCAACATACTTTATCATGATCTCTGTACAGATTTAATTTACTAATTACATCTCATTACATACCTTAATTCACATAAAATAATAATTTATTTAAACAATCTTGATAATTTTATTGATTAAATTCTTATTTAATTTTATTAAATAATTTCGAAAATTCGGATCCTCACAGAAATTAACTACATTTTCGTAGGCTATAAATAGTTCATCATCCATTCATTATTTTCTACCATTCAAGAAGCATTTCAAGAGCAAAAATACTCTATAGTTATAATCTGAGAACTATGGTGAACGAAAAATATATTTCAAGTATCGAAGTCCTGCGCAAAATATGTTAAAGTAAGCACTACAAGAGGTATATTCTAGTGGTTATTATGTTCATTTTTCTTATTATATTTTTTATAAATATAATTTTATAAGCAGTTATAATGCCCAAATTATTTTAGATATATAGTAGAAAAGTCCTATCTATAAGCAGTAATAATGTCTGATTTATTTCTATTATAAAGAAGAAATACTCATTTTACAAACAGTTATTATGTTCAATTTTTTTCAAGCATTTATTAAGAATATTCATTTTATAAGCAATGATAATGCTAAAATAATTTCTAATATAGTAGATGAATATTCATTTTATGAACAGTTATAATGTTCAATTTATTTTCAAATATAATAGAAGAAATTCTATTTATAAGTAGATATAATGTCTGATTTTATCCCATGTATAAAGAATAAAAAGATCAAAAACACTAGTTGATATTACATGATGTCTTAGCTTGATATGCTTGTGACATCAAGTTGTAATTAATCAAAACAATGAACAATGAAACTAGTATTGAATGTCTAGTTTATATTCATATGTTAGTGAAGAAAGAAAAATATAAACAAACTAGTTATTATTAACTAGAGTATGGAATCATATTAGGACTAATGGTTATATCAACCTCACATACCTTGTAGGCCGTATGATTAAACACATAATTTAACTTAAACTGTATTATCGAATTAAGGCAAGTTTTCTAACTCTTATGTGTTATGTTTACAAGTTATATACATGTTTTATACGCTTTATGAGATAATGTGATATAAATTGTTGAAATGAAAGTTATTTGTGATATTGAATTGAGAGATATGTTAAGTCAAAGCATGTTAAAGTTTATATAAAAGTATAAACTGTGTATGTGTTATTTATTAGACATGCTGAGCCGTCGTGCTCATTCTTGCAAATAAAATTTATTCGTAGTTAAAGAAGAATGATAAAAAAATCATGAACGTAAAGAAGAAGTGTAGAATAAGTTTCATGCTTTATTTACTTGTATTTGTATAAAGTCATAATGACTATTATAATACGAACAAACAAACTATGTAACCGAATATTATATGAATAATATCATGTTATTATCATCAAAAGAGTATTATATCTTTAAATTTGATATAATGTAGAATTGTTAAATATTAAAATAATGTTGATAAAGAACTATGAATATGAATGAGGATATTGAATAACATTGTGAGTACTGTAAGAATTTGAGACATAATCACCAATGAAGAAGGTAAATTCATCGTAAGATTCCTCGGTTCCAAGAACAAGTGTGTTATTAATATTTTAAATTTTAGATAGATAAAGAATATCGATATAAAGATATATCTCTATAAAGATATGTATTCAAGTGAGGGTGTTGAATAATATGACATGTTCTGTAAGAAAAGAAATCTTGCCACAGATAAGGATACTAACATTTATTGCAAGATTCTTCTGTTTCAATAACCATCCTATTATTAATGTTGTGAACCTTAGATATATAGAAGTATAGAATGTCTAAATCTTAAGATTAAAATTTGACCGGTATATATGGTGTTATCCATATATACGGATGTAGTACAAGTTGATATTTGTAGAAAAAAGATGAGATCAAAACTAAGGTAAGATCAAGGGATTAAGCAAAAGAAATTTTTAAAGAATTGTCTAAAATAGACTAGTACAACCACAATTATTATGGGATCATTGGTTAAGTTAGTAGATGTATGGAGTTTAACGCACAAAGTTCGTTGTAATGAGTATGGGGATTTTGGGGGCGTTACAAAGCATGCCATCATCATTCCTCTCTTTTTGAAAATGATTTACCATCAAATCATCGTCTACATCAAACAGACTTAAATCAAAAACATTAAATATAGCACTAACATTATACTCACTAGGTAAATCCAATTCGTATGCATTGTCATTAATGCGCTCCAACACTTTTAAAGGAGCATCTCCTCCTAGAAGTAATTTTGACTGCCTTTGAGTCAAAAACCTTTCCTTTCACAAATGTAACCACACCCATTTACTAGGCTCAAAGATCATTTGCTTACGTCTTTTGTTCGCATACTTCGCGTATTGCTCCGTCCTCCCTTTAATGTTAAGTCAAGCTTTCTCATGTATCTAGTTAACAAAATCAGCCTTTTTTTCCCATCCATGTTAGTAAATTCAGAAATAGGTAATTGATGATTGATTTTTATACCTAGTTATTGAATACTTTTGAACTTGATGATTTTGTGAATTCTTTAACATTTTAGTTAGTTTTATGTGTTTTTATTGTAAATTATGGTTTAATATTAGTTTTTATGTGTTTTATTTGTATTTTAGGTAATTTATATTATTTCTATATATTTTATGTATTTTAATTTTATTTTTGTAGCAAAATATAGCTGGCAGGGGCATTTAGGTAATTTATAGCAAAGCCGTAGTGGTAGTACAAAACTCAAAAATCAGAACAGGCCACCACTACAGCAGTCTATATTAGCGTTGCGGCGCTCAAAGGTTCTTCCCAAAAAAATTAAAACTACTGCCACAGGGGTGCACTACTACCGCTGCGGCGGTGCACTATTCATGTGCTGGATTTTTTCTTTTAAGTCCAGTTTTCAGCTTAATTTTCATTATTCTCATTTACTTATTTCATTTGGGGTTGAGAGAGAGAGAAAGAGGCTAGGGTTTGAGAGAAGAAGAGGGAATTGGGTTTCCACTATGAGAAACTTCCTAACCTTGGATTCTTTATCCCTCAACTTCTAATTTTTGGAACAAAGAAATGAAGAAGATGAAGGGCAAGCAAGGTTGCCATTGATGGAAGCCATGGATGAGGGAGCTTGGAGGTTTTGCTTGGATGACAACAAGTGCTATCTTCTAACTCTTTATTGTTTTTGTATTTCGTTGTATGGTGAATTCTTGTGGATTATGTAACAAATATTAACTAATCTTCTACATTGAATATAAATATGCTTTTGAACCAATACGAAGTTGTAATTGGATTTCTCTATCTTGATTGGCACAATATGGATTGATTTATTATATTTTGTTCTTCATGTATCAATTAATTTCAAGTGATTGATTGGGTAACATATATGAAATTAACAAATGGATAATATTATTTTGGCCCCAAATATGATAACATGTATTGTGCATTTGTTCTTAGGATTAAATACATAATTTGTATGTAAGATAGACATATACCTATACGCCGTGTGTAGCGAATGTGAGAATATGTGCTTAAAAACCTTGCTTGTGTTAGTTCTCATAGAAATATAGTGAATTATTTTGCTTGGGTTGTTCTTCTCTAAATTTTGTTGAATGTGATAGGTTTGGATGGGATATGCTTATTTGGCTATTGAAAGATGCATATAAGTATTATCGTATTCTCGGTTGATAATTCGCCGTGACCGTATAATTGAAAGAGAGAGAGTTAGGAGATGAAAATGACATTTTGGGGGAAATTTTAAGCTTAGATTCATCTATCTTTAACTGCTTTCTAGTTTAATTATTAATTTGCGTCAAGTCCATTCACATTTCACTTCCTTCATTCAATTAAATGTTTAACTAAGATTGGTTTATTTTGCATTAGTATTTGGGAAACTGTTAGAACTAACTCCTTATGAGATCGACTTTTACTTTCACTTTATTACTTATTGACCGTGTTGACTGAGATTGGAATTTAACTAATAAATAAAATATAAATAAACAGTTCCGATTTTGACTAATAGTAACGGTGCCAAATCCAATGACGTTAAGGATTAATAAAACCATATACAATTTTAAAAGGTGAATAACTTATAGCAAAATGAACAGATCTATTGTAAGCAAACTCAACATGTGGTAAACATTATTCCCAATGCTTTATGTTCTTTTTAATTATTGCTCTTAACAAATAAGACAAAGTTCTATTAACGACCTCCGTTTGTCTATTAGTTTGTGGATGACAAGTAGTAGAAAACAATAATTTAATTACTAAATTACACCACAAAGTCTTCCAAAAGTAACTCAAGAACTTAACATCTCGATCAGAAATAATTATCTTAGGTATACCATGAAACATAACAATTTCTCTAAAGATCAAATCAGCAACATTAGAAGCATCATCAGTTTTGTGACATGGAATAAAATATGTCATTTTTGAAAATCTATCCACAATCATAAAAATATAATCATGACCACGTCTAGACCTAGGTAAACCCAATACAAAGTTCATAGAAATATCAATACAAGGTTCACTAGAAATAGGAAATGGTGTATATAATCTATGGGGTTGAACACGTGATTTAGATTGATGACAAGTAATGCATCTATCATAATTTCTTTCTACATAATGTTTCATATGCTGCCAATAAAAATATTCTTATAAAACAGATAATGTCTTAACCATACCAAAATGACTCATTAAACCTCCCCCATGTGACTTTTTAACAAGTAATTCACGCAAAGAACAAGTAGGTATGCATAATTTATTTTCACGAAATAAAAATCTATGATGCTTAAAATACTTACCTACTGCATTCTTTTCACAAGAACTATACTCTTCACCAAAATCATAGTCATTAACATATAGTTCTTTAATTTGTTTAAAGCCAAGTAATTTAGCATCAAGAGTATTTAATAACACATCTCCTTGAAAGTGCATCTGGAACGAGGTTTTATTTACCTTATTTATACTTGATGACGTAAGAAAACGTCTCAATGAACTCCATCCATCGTGCATGCCTCGTATTCAGCTTATGTTGACCCTTTAAATACTTCAATGATTCATGATCCATATGAATCACGAACTCTCTAGGCCAAATGTAGTGTTGCCATGTTTCCAAAGCTTTAACCAATGTATACAACTCCATATCGTAAGTAGGATAGTTCAAAACTGCACCACTTAACTTTTCACTAAAGTATGCCATCGATTTGCCTTCTTGCATTAAGACCGCTCCAACGTTTAAACCTGATGCATCACATTCAAACCTGATGCATCACACTCAAGTTCAAACATCTTAGAAAAATTAGGTAAAGCAAGTGAGTGTGCGTTAGTCAATTTAGATTTAATAAATTAAAAAGCCTTTTCTTTTTCCCTTTCCCATTTGAATCTAATTTTTTTTGATAACTTCCGTAAGCGGTGCCGTAATAGTACTGAAATCTCTTACAAACTGCCGGTAAAAACTCGGGAGTCCATGGAAACTTCGGACTTGACTCATGTTCGTAAGACTTGGTCATTATTTGATTACACGTATCTTTACTTCATCTACCTGAATTCTTTTTGCACTAACAAAATAACCAAGAAAAATAATTACGTCCGAGCAAAATGTGCATTTATCCATGTTAGCAAATAACTTTTCCTCTCTAAGAACATCTAGAACATATTTTAAATGCTTAACATGATCATCCAAATTCTTAATATAAATTAAAATGTCATCAAAGTAAACAACAACAAATTTACCAATGAAAGATCGTAAAACATGGTTCATTAATATCATGAAAGTACTAGGTGCATTAGTTAATCCAAAAGGTAAAACTAACCACTCATATAAACCATATTTCATTTTAAAGCTTTTTTCCACTCAACTTCCTCTTTTATTCTAATTTGATGATATCCACTTTTTAAATCAATTTTAGAAAATATGCAAGATCCATGCAATTCATCAAACATATCATCTAACCTAGGAATGGGATGTTGATACTTTACCGTAATATTATTTACCGCACGACAGTCAATGCATATACGCCATTTCTCATCCTTCTTAGGTACTAAAATCACCGGAACCGCACATAGACTCATACTTTCTTTAACAAACCCCTTCTCCATAAGTTCGTCAACCTGCCTTTGTAGCTCCCTTGTCTCCTCGGGATTGCTCCTATAAGCCGGTCGATTTAGAATGGTAGCACCGGCTATAAAGTTAATTTGATGTTCTATTCCCCGAATTGATGGTAACCCTTTTGGTAGATCATTGGGGAATACATCACCATAATCCTATAAAAGAGATGTAACAACACTAGGCAAAGAAGAATTAGACACGATAGTATTCAATGTCTCATTGTACAAAAGTATAATCATCGGTTGTTTAAAAATTAAAGCCCTTTTTATATTATCCTTTTTTGTCAAGTATTTCACTCTTTTCTCAATTTTTCTCTCACTTCATTTCTCTAAACTTTTCTTTTCTCATTTTTCTCTTTTTCACTCTTTTCTTTTTTTGTCTTTTCTCTTCTTTTTTTCACTCTCTCTACAACTTTTCTGTAAATGTAATTGATCGTCATGCACTTGTTTTGGACTCAACGGTGCCAAAACAATTGGCTTTTGCTTGGAGACGAATGAGTACTTATTTGTGAACCCATCATGCTTTATACGTCAATCAAATTGCCATGGCCTCCTAAGTAACAAATGACCCGCTTGCATCAGAACCACATCGCACAATACTTCATCTTCGTACTTTCCTATGCTAAAGGGCACCAACACTTGTCTTGTTACTTTGATTTCTCCACTATTATGAAACCACTGCAACTTTTATGGTAGAGGATAATTAATTGTTGGTAGACTCAACTTCTTCACCATGAGTGTGTTCACAATGTTTGTACAACTTCCTCCACAATCACCACACTGCAGATTTTCCCTTGAACAAGACACCTTGTGTGAAAAAGATTCTCTCGTTGTACGTTATCATCCTCTTTGGATTGCACGCTAAGAGCTCTTCTAGTCACCATCATCATACCTACTGCAATCTCCATCTCTTCTTCTACATCCTCCAATGGCAGCATAAAATCATCATAACTATTTTCCTCCTCGGTCTCCACCTCTCCATCATTAAGTATGATCATCATTCTCCGATTTGGGCATTGACTTGAGATACGACTCCTGCATTGACATTTAAAAAATACAATGTCACAATTTTAATTTGACGAAGAATCAATTTTACCTTGATTTTC
This sequence comes from Hedera helix, assembly GCA_947179155.2. Classification (NCBI taxonomy): domain Eukaryota; kingdom Viridiplantae; phylum Streptophyta; class Magnoliopsida; order Apiales; family Araliaceae; genus Hedera; species Hedera helix. Next base: position 17,760,340 of record OX359274.1, read on the forward strand.
CCGATTAGATGATTCTTGCTTAGGCTATATCTTGGGTTTGTTTTTGACTGGCTCTCTCATTCTTTGGTGTATTGGACTTCCAAGATGAACTCATAGTAGACATTGATCATTGACCACCTCTTCTCTTGAGTTGCTTCTCAATCTTGATGACCATATGTACTACGTTCTCCAATAGTACATAATATTGCCGCTCTACCAAATCAGCAATTTCCCAATTCAGCCCTATTAAAAATCCTTCCATTGTCACTTTGCGGTCCTCCACTATGTTTGCTCGAGCTATGTTAACATCCGTCTCCTTTTAGTAGCCCCCACGCTCTTACTGCCTTGCTCGAGTGTTTGTAAACTTCTATAAAGATCTCTATGGTAGTGACTTGGAACAAATCGCTTCTTCATCTCCTCCCAAGTCTCAATTTATGGCTCATCACATCTTCACCTACTAGTGTTCAATTGATCCCACCAAATAATCGCATAGCCAATTGAACCTTCTTGTACTTCGAATAGTTGTGACAATCAAATATCCATTCTACTTTATTCTCCCATTCAACATATGCTTCGGGACCACTCCTTTCTTGAAAAGATGGAATCTTCAACTTAATACTACCTAAGTTATCATCTTCTCAATTTCTAACTCCTCTATCCCTCATATCTTCTCTATGCTCCTATCTTCTCTATCACGTCGATTGTAGTTATCTCTTCGATCCCTATTGTCATTCACCCTTCAAAGATTTAGATCAAAATCTTTCCATTCAATGTACTTTCCATTTATGGATTTCTTATTATCCACTTTGGTAATCCTTCATTGGGAATTCTCCTTTTTTTGAGAGCCAGTGATAAGCCATGATTTCTCCTTTTGAGTGATTTCTAACTGACCTATTCTTTGTATAATAGTTTGTAAAATGTCTTTCAATTCTAGTATCTCTGCCTTTTGATTCGCCGTGGATGAAACTTCCCCAACCAGTTTTTTATCCTTCATACTAGACATGATTTAGCAGCAAAATGAAAGTTAGTAGTAATTTTTTTTTTCTCAGCACTCTCTTACGTGTTTCGCTCAATATAATGAATCACTCGTGTATCACTCTATAGGCATTTGCCCTTTAATAGTCTCATAACTCTTGCCTTTTACCGCTTAAATATTCTTTCTTATAAGTTCTTTTTGAATTTACCAAACAGAATCAAAGTATTTATCAATCCAATAAGAACTATCAAGAATAATAAATAGCAAAGTATGATAATTTTATTACTGACAATATTAATGGGCTGTTCGCCTTTGAATGTGCCTTAAAATTCTTTGATCTCATAGATTACACTTGATTGAAGCCTCCAATTTTACAAATCATAAGAATTTTGATACTAACAAATAAACTTGAAAAATTACAAAAAATATATATATTTTTCTTTTTCTTTTATTTTTATTTTTTATACTTTTTTTTTACTTGCAAATAATCAAACAAAATAACAAAAGTAAAGATAGATAACCAGCTAGATGAACGTCGCTCTGAAACTAACTGATAAGTTCTACGGTACGCTTGCGTAAGGTGAATGCTGCCTGAAACATTTTTTAGCAAAGTTGTTTGATGGAACATCACAACATCTCAACTTGTCGCTTATAAAGAAGCGAGAACCTTGGTACAATTGCTTGTGTAAAGAAATCTACATTAAATTGACACCAATGAGACCTAAACTCATTGTCTATAAAGAAACAGGAACCTCGATACAATTGACGATTGATGCAGTAGAAGACGTCACACACAACTATGAATTATTGTATGATAAGTCAACATTAAATCTCAAGAATAACTAAGAAACACTCAGAAATTCTTAAAGAACCAAAAGATGAAGAATGAATCCTCCAAAAAAATATATATATTGAATAATAATGAATTGTTGTTAATTACAAGCCTTGGATGTCTATTTATACTAATCTAAGAAATCATAATCCCCCAATTGATAAGAAACATCAATACATAAGTAATCTAAGTAAATTAAGTAACAAAATCCAGTTAGAATTCCTAAAAGTTGCTGAAGAATGTGTGAAAAAGTGTTCCTTTTTTTTCTCCCGCTAGGAATAAGCGTTCGGGGAGCTATCTCCTGGGCCAAAATTAGCGTCGGGGCGCTGGGTCAAGCGTCAGGGCGAGCAATGAAAATGTTGGGGGCATTGTAGCCTTGGCTTGTGCTTTTTTGTAACATATGAACTAGCTTTAAATATTCATTCTTAGTTGAATAACTTGTAGCCTGATTAGTCCATACTTCATGAATTAGCCCAACAAGCTATTCCTTGAATTGTTTAGCTCATGCACGCGTAACCGGCCGAACTAGAACTTAAATCAGATCCCCCCAAGCTTTGACTCCTTGATTCCCATCCATGCCAAGCATGCCCTCATCACTTTGAAGTATCAAATGACTTTATAAATGATAGCAGATAGTTCGTGGTTTACATAACAGACCAATCAATCGATGTAATAGTCGCTAATAGTGTTAAATTAGTAAAATTAGTCGAATCCTACATATAATTTTTTCCTGTAAACAAACTAACCTTGATCTTTACTTAATAGAAAGTTATTGTTGTAAGGTTTTAAGCCCAAAAAAACCCAATGTTGCTATTTATTTTATTATTACAATAATAACAGTTAATTCATTTTTTTGCATATTTAAATGTGTCATAAACTTTTTCTATAATTTTACATTTCATAATTTATATATATGAAGGAGTGTCATATATAGAAGACATAAATTATATGTCATGTATAATTAAAGAAATTATATTGTTCTCAATCTTATATGAATAAATAAATAAATATCATTCTAGTATATTGTGATACACTTAATTGGAGGACTTGTCTTAATCATGAAAACTAGACTTTAATCTAAAGCGTGGGTTTATTTTTGAAATATATTGAACTGGGTTGTTACGAGAAATTATTTATTAAATCCTGCTATTATACATATGTATACAGTTTCAATTATTATTAATATGCTATTACTTTTAATTCTGAGGGAATAATGAACTTAATTTTATAATGTATGTCACTTTAATATATCAATGAGTGAGATTTTAACATAATCAATATCTTGATATGTTGGGTAGTATATGTTATGAAATTAGGAATATATTTTCATAATGGAATTCTAGAATTAAATTGTAATATCCTCTTAAGATAATTTATTGGTTGATCGCTAGAATCTTGGCTAAGTATTTAATAATTTAGATTCCTAAAGTATTAATTTAATTAGTGATCAAAAGTTTATAAATTATATACTCAAGGATATAAGTAGTAAACATAGTAGGTTAACAGTTTTTATTTTCAACACACGTTTATGAATATTAATGTAGAGGAGTATATTTGTAAGATATTAATAGTGGAAGGATTTAATTAATTAATTTTAGTTCTACTAATTCTTGAGTGCAATTATAACTATTTAGAGAAATTACTTATAATTAATATAATTCTAATTGATTAAAGTGTTAATCAAAAATTAGATTTATATTGGAGTTAGAATTATAGAATCCTACTTGATCTACACTATAGTCCTTATCAAGATACAACAAAATTACAGGATAAAATATATCAATTAGGTTTTTTTTTTTAATCTTGAAAAAATCAGGTAATTGAGGACTCTATCAGTATTTTGAGTCCGCACTACAAAATATGCGTTATCGAAATAAGGGTCAGAGAGAGGAAGATTAGGAGGATGAGGATAATGTTTTATCTGAATCAACCATAATTCTCAATTGTGCTACAATTAAGCAGCAGGTATGTAATTATTTTTTAATTATATATGCAAAAATTATGAGAAAAATCTTGGAATAATAATTTTTAAAAGTAAAAATTATTAAATTTTTAGAAATCGTTTCCTATAATTCTTTAATCAGTTTAATCAACTATGCGCTAACTTGTTAACATATAATGATTTTTGATCTTCTAGGACATATTAATAGCAAGAACTGACACGTCTTCAGTTACTATTGAATAGGCAATGGCAGAAATGATAAGAAACCCATGCGTGATGCAGAATACACAAGATGAAGTGAAAAAAATCGCCAAGGTAAAAAAAAAAAGAGTACACGAGAATGATATTCAAGAAATAAGTTACTTAAAGCTGGTGATTAAAGAAACTTTAAGGTTGCAACTATCATTATCATTGTTACTCCTAAGAGATTGCAGGGAACAATGTGATTATTATCGCTCGAATTTGTCCACATGTTCAACCACCGACTTGGACATGAACCTACACAGGGAAAACCAACAGAGAGTGCTTGAAGGCTTGAGCTACCAGGGGATACCTCTGGTATGAGAATAAGTATATGCTTCAAGGTGTGTTAACAATGGAGGCAAAAAGTATTTAGTAGGGTAAAATATTGCGTGTTATACATCTGTTGTTAGCTATGTATTTATAATGCTTTAATTGCTCCTTAGGGTTATGATTCCTATTGGGAACCATATATCAGAGACTTAGTTGGAGAAGGTAACTATCATTCTGATCATTGCTAGATAGGTAACTCTCATATCAATTAGTATTATATATGGTAACTCGTCAGCTATATGAAAGTGATAAGAGGTCTAACCTAAGCCTATCAGACTAAAAAGTCCTCTTGTGAGTAATGGGTTGTAGGGCCGAGCACAACATGGACAACCCATTTATGCTAATAAATACGCAACCCAATATTTCCCCCATTCCTTCAGCATATGAAATGGATTGGAGGAGTAAATATGAGGCTCTGAGGGTCCGAAGACTACAATTACCGAAGTGGGCATATTTTTAAGATCCATAAAGGCATCGATCAGACCATAGGGAAAGCTCCTTAGGGAGCCTGGAGGCGTCAGACCTAATGAAAAGCTCCTTTGGGAGTCCGAAGGCATCAGACTGAAGGAAAAGCTTATTCGGTATTCCAAGTATGTCAGACCAAAGGGAAATCTCCTTTTAGGAGCCCGAAGGCGCCAGACTGAAGGGAAAGATGGGTCGGAACTTAATATTCCTTCTGTTTAGGCTGGTTAATTATTCTTATAGGCTTCTTATGAAATTTTTCTTGTGATGGGCCCGCTTATAGAATCGGATAAAGCAATGCTTTTTTTAGACCAATTTTCAGGAATTTAAGAGAAGTTCTACACTTAATTTTAAGCAGCTATTTAAGTCGTTCTAAATTTAGGAGAAACATGTGCGTGATTTAAGAGGTAATAATTACTTCCCTGCAATCGTCGAACATGATCCTTATCCATTGGATTCAATTTATCTAGATTGTTGATGCTTGACTTAAATAGGGGAAAAACCTGATCATAATTTTTACCAAAATTTTTAGATTTTTAGAGAAAGAAAGCCCTGTTCCTGCCTTAGCCTCCTGTCGTGCTCCCCGTCTTCATTAATCCTTTATTTTTTCTTGGATTCTCCATTAATTTAAGTAAGTTTTTCATCCTTTTATCCTCATGTATGAAATGGATAATAATATCAAAACCTGTATAGTCCCGACTTCATCTTCCTATGCTGAAGATAGGGTTACGATCGTTTTCTGATAACCAAACTTTCAAACCCATTGTTATCGAGCGAATGAGGAATGTAAACGAACACAATAAGTGTAAATATGTTAGTAAAGAATATAGGATAGCTAATATCCCTTATTCCATTACAAATGCTGATCTTGAGCTTTAAATTAGGGACGTTTTTTAGGTTAGAAAGCCCAAAGTTGATGAAAGAATGTATTAATAGCCTGATGGTGGGTGGATCGCCATTCACAGATAGCTTCTTATCTTCGGTCTTCGTTTTCCTCTTCTCCCTTTTATTCTTGAACTCCTTCATACCACTAGTCTCAATTTGAACCAGTTGGCTCCAAATTCTTTTATTCATTTAAATAACTTCATTACTTTCTGTAACTATAAATTAATATTCCATTCCTTCGATTTCCTTTTCCAATTTTCTCTAATACTGATAGTAGGGAGAAAGGGTTTTTCCAACTCGTGAAAACATTGCTATAAAACCCTAATGGACACTCCCTCAAGTAATAAAGGGTGGCATGGGTACTGGTTCTTTATTAAGGAATCATACACTGAGATGGTCAGACCTTGGTCGAACCCGAACAAGTTTCAGTTGAACTCCAATGGAATCAGTAAGGTTAGGCTTGAGATGTTCTAGGTTTTATGCACCAAAAGGTCTACATTGATGATGGACCGAGAAGTCCTTATTGACTAGGACTATTTGCACCTTTATGGTTGTGAATCTCCTTAGTTTTTCTATTGTCTTCTTTCCTTCTGCCTTATGGTAATAACCTCTTTGTTTGTTTATTTAGTAATGGTAAATTAACAGAAGAAAGCTCACAACAAGGCTATTTTGGAGGCCGCATGGGTCTCTAAAAAAAATTGGTAAACCACCTGCTCCTTAAAAAATTAGATGCATGTTTCTTCGGTGATACGGGCTAGAGGCTTGGATTCTACCCATTTGGTGAAGTAATCAATAGCCAATATAACAAATTTTACTTGCCCCTTACCATATGATAGTGGTCCCAATATATCTATTCTCTAAACTGCGAAAGGGATCAGGGTTAGTATTGGAGTAAGCTCTTCGAGAGGGCTGAAATGGTACAAAAGCAAAGAGCTAGCATTTATGACACTTATTAACGAAGTCTTTAGCATCCTGTAACATTGTCGGCCAATAATATCATTGTTTGAGAATCTTCTGTGCCATTGTCTTTGCCCCTATGTGGTCTCCACAAATTCCTTTATGTACTTTTCGAAAGACATAACCAGCATCTCTTAGTCCTAGACAGTGGAGTAGCGGAGAAGAATATAACCTTATGTAAAGTTAATCATTGATGAGGCATTACTTTAAGGACTTGTATCTGAATTTTTGGCCCTGGGTTATGTCTTCGGGGAGTTCGTCATTTTTAAGAAGTTGATAATATAAGTCATTCATGAGTCTTCTTAATCTATGTCCATCACTTCTTGAACCATTGTACTCAACTGTTGAAGAATTTCCAAGTAAATTGAGCCTTTCATACTTCCATGATTAGTGGTTACCAGCTTAGAGAGCATCAACCATGCTGTTATTAGCCTTAATCACATTAATAATCTGGTACTTTAGGAAGTAAGCGAATAAACTATGTACAATCTAGAGATAGGCTTATAGGTATGTTTCTTGAGATTCGTATTCTCCTAAGTCCTGCTTGACAACCAATTGAGAGTCACTACAAACGATCAAATTTTTAAACTCCAGACTTTGTACAAGCCTCAATCCTGCCAGGAGAGCGTCATATTCTAAAATATTGTTTGTGGCCATGAAATCAAATCGTATGGCTTGTTGAACTATGTAGCCTTCAGATGATATAAATATTACTGTAGCCCCACTCCTTGAACCAGTAGAGGATCCATCCATAAATAAGGTCCAGGTTGGTTCTTTAGGTGCTGATATGGGATCAACAATGGTTGGTAATTCCTGCTCCGTGTCTTTGGGAAAGGAACAGTCAGTAATAAAATTGATAAAAGCTTGTGCCTTTATAGCTATGCGGGGACGAAACTCCAGGTTAAATTGACTTATTTCCACTGCCTATACCGCCAGTTTGCCAGATAGATCGGGGCGATATAGAACTTTCTGAGGGGCTAGTCTGTGGGAACAATGATCGTCCTCCCCTGAAAATAATGTCAAAGTTTTTGGCTAGAAATAATTGGTGTATATGATAACTTTTGAAGGGATATATGATTTTGGCATCCTGAAGAGCATGACTTACAGAGTAGACTAATTTATGTGCTTCAAAATCTTCTCCGACTAAGGCTGATTCGATGGCTAAAGGGGTTGCAGATAAATACAAATACAGATCTTCTTCGGATAAAGCCTTAGTCAATACAAGGAGAGGAGATATACCTTTTAATTTGTTTGAAAGCCTTAGTCTTTGTACTTCCTTGAAGTTATTCGGTGGCTGCATATTGAGTATAACCAATATCGTTTTGAGATTTGGCTCGATCCCTCTTCGGCTAACCATGTATCCCAAAAATTTATTTGACATAAGGTCAAAAATGCATATAATGGGATTAAGCCTCATGTTATAGGCTGCAAGTTTCGAAAACACTCCTTGAGGTCAGACATATGATCTTCATTCTTCATGCTCCTGACTATCATGTCGTTGACATAGGCTTTCATGTTTTTGCCGATCTGATCTTTGAAGACTTTGTTTCTCATACGATGATAAGGGGCCCCAGTATTAATGAGACCAAAAGACATGACTCTGTAAGCAAGTACGGCTCAGTGGGTAATGAAGGTCGACTTCGGGATGTTACCTGTAATATCCCAGATATTTCCAAGATTTTAAATAATATCTTAATTGATTTTATTAAAGGTTAAGGTTTAAAACCTAGAATATAAGAAGTAAGATGTGTAGAAAATGGGTAAACATTTTTTTTAACATAATTTATTTGTTAGAAATTAAATGTGAGAATATTGTAATGATGCATATAGAGAATTTATTAAAGAAATAAATTCAATTGAGAAGTGAAGACGGTTATAAGGATACATATACATAGTTATATATTCCTAGAGTTGTGCTTGTTAGCCAAATACGAAGAGGGGTAAATTTAATACTCAATTAAACTAATAAATTAATTAGTTTAAAAATGAAGTCATGAAATATAATTAATTAAATTAATTATATTAGTTATGCGTTAAAGTTGTGGAAAATTTACGATGATTGTCTAGAATGACAATATTAAGAAGTTAATTGATTAAGTAATTAACTTCATTATTTAGTTGTGGTATAGAGTCCAAGTAATTTAATTACTACTAGTGGACTAACCCAAATTGGATTATAGATGTTAGCCCAATATGAATATATTGCATAAAGGTGGGTAATTAAATATTAAGCCCGAGTGTTATGTTAATTAATAGTCCAAGAGATAATTAATATAAGACCAATTAAATAATATTGGCAAGTATTGTGATAGTCCAATTAAATTAATTACCAAGCCCAAGTTATAATGATATGTGAGTTGTGTTGGGTAGCCCAAGTAATTAAATAAGAGAGCCCAATGCAAGGTAAACTATGTAGCCCAAACACTTAAAAGTCCAATGCTGGTCAAAGTGTTGGGAGATATTGTTGAGTGTAGAGAATTAACTAGTGTAAGGTTAATTGAATAACCCTAGTTGGTAGACAAGAGAGAGCATTAACCAATCATTGGTTAATTGCTAGGTAAATAAAGGTGGTGTTGAGAATTAACTATAGATGAGTTATTTATGTAACCCAATGTGGTAGAATAATTTAATGCAAGTCTTATTGGATTATATTATAAGTCCAAATGAGGTGTTAAGCTAAGTTAAATAAATTAACCTAGTAGTTCATATAATTAAATAAACCTTGATCCATGTAATAATTAAACAAGTACAATGCTTGTTTTAATTAAATGTAACATAGGGTATTTAATGTTAGCCCAATGTAATAATTAATTTGAACCCAAACAAGTAAATTGAATGAGCCCAACTTATTATACTCTAGAGTCCAAGATGGAGCCCAAAAGGAAGTCAAAATTGGTCAACATTGATATATATAGACATGTATATATATAGGAGTATATATATATAATTAAAGCATTAAAAATAAATCAAAAATGGGTGATTAAATCCCATTTTTGCTGAGAATTGAGGGGGCCCACTTGGGGTGGCTTGTGTTGCTATGTTGCTTCTAATCTACACTATGACAAGGTTGGCCAACAACCCTAGTCAATCACCTAGTCAATCACAATGTCCATCCAAGCAATAGTAAGCTAGATTAAGCTCTAAATTCACCAACATTGGTGAATTAAGAGAGTTAATGAATGATTAGTAGAGTGTTATAAATAAGACACTCCACACTTGTGCAAGGTTTGTTAGTTCATTTGCTAGAGTTCTAGAGAGAAAAAATGAGAGCATTCCAAGAGAGAAATAGAGAGAACACTTGTGAGTTGAAGGAAAGTGCTAGAGAAGGAGCTTGGTGGATGTCACATAGCTTCATAACATACTTGGGAAGGAGAAGAAGAGGAGCACACAAGTCCATAAGGTTAAAAAGTACTCTAAACCTTCCTAAGTTCATTTTTATAGTCTATATAAGTTTTAATCGGTTAAAATATATTTTTAACCGATCAAAAGTTATTTTGATGCTCTAGAAGTCTAGATCTATGATATATAGGTAGATTCATGATTTAGTATGTTTAAATCAAGTGTCGGTATGTGTGATACGCAAATAAATGGAAGAAAATTCCATATTGTGTTACCGGTAAAACCCTAAGTGGTTCGATCTTAAAATTTCTTGTCAAACGTTTTCAAAAATGCGATCGAACCATGAAATGTAGTAAGACAAGAGGTTAGGAAGATAACAACACTAAGTTGGTGTCATTTGGATGAATATATTTCATTTTATTCAAGTTTGAACCTTTAAAACCAAGGATTTGTGATTTTAGTTTTCACTTTGTCCTTGTGAGCCATTTTTAGTCCCGTTACGTTCGGAATTTGGATTTTTGATCTAAAGAGAAATTGTAGATAATGAAATGCTAATGAATTTAGACTCAAACATCACCTCAAAATGTTTCCGTATGACAAAGTTATGACCAAATGAGTAAGAGAGGTTCCGGCAGCCAAAAAAAAAATGGCCCGACGTCTAGACGCCCTAGTGTACGCCCTTGCTTCTGTCCATGGGCGTCTAGACGCCCCAAAAATGCCTTGGAGCGGCGTGAAGACGCCCGGCTTGATAAAAAAATTATTTTTATTATTTTTAAATCAATAAATGTATTTTTAATGATAAATAATTGATTTAATAATTAAAAGAGGATAAATATCATCAAAGGTTTAATATTATAATTAAATATTATTATTAATATAATAATATTAGAAATCATGAAAATATTATTAAATGAGTAATAATATTAGTAAGAGAATAAAATATTATTAAATGGTTAATAATATTAATATGTGATTAAAATATTATTAAATGGTTAATAATATTAATAAGGGATTAAAATATTATTAAATGGTTAATAATATTAATAAGGGATGAAGATATTATTAAATGGTTAATAATATTAATATGGGATTAAAATATTATTAAATGGTTAATAATATTAATAAGTGATTAAAATATTATTAAATGGTTAATAATATTAATGAGAGATTAAAATATTATTAAATGGTTAATAATATTAATAAGGGATTAAAATATTATTAAATGGTTAATAATATTAATATGTGATTAAAATATTATTAAATGATTAATAATATTAATAAGTGATTAAAATATTATTAGATGATTAATAATATTAATAAGTGATTAAAATATTATTAGATGGTTAATAATATTTGTAATAGATTAAAATATTATTAAATGGATAATAATATTAATAAGTGATTAAAATATTATTAAATGGTTAATAATATTTGAATGTAGTTGTATACTTGTATATTATCAAAGGTAGATGATATATTGAGGTATTTGGTACATTATTAAATGTCCGAATCATTAAGTTATGTAAAAAAAGAATGTTTAATTAAATTAAACCGATGTAAATAGTCAATTTGTGACTAAATTTTAGACAACTTATTAAAGGTAAGTCGCACGAAGAAGTGTAGTGAAGGTATAAGCTAGATGAGCATACCCGACATGTCCAACTGGGGTTGGGCTAGGATTTTGTCCGGAACTTAAGGGTTCGTTTGTCGGACATCTTAAGAGTTAATAATTTAAAGTTAAAGTCTTATATAAAGGCTAAGTAATAGTCATTGCATCTAATGATTATGTCAATTTCCTATATAAATTGTAGGTTGAACGAAAGACGCAAATAAGCATAACTGGTAGAAGCGAACCAGGCAAGTTTTTCAGATATTATTGTTATGTGTATAACTGTTATGTGTGCACTTGAAGCATGTGAGAATTTGAATTAAATATGTTTTTGTGAAACCATATGAGATGTGTTGATTCTATATGATAGAAAGCCTGAATTAATTGAATAAGTTGAATTGTATGTCATGTATTCATTCTAATGCATGATCAGTATGTTGCATGAATAAATGCAAAGCATGAGAAGCATGATGCATTCATATAATGTAATGTATGAAGCATGAGAAGCATGTATAAACATGAACTATGTGTTATGTGCTATCTGTTAGACTTGCTGAGCCGTCGTGCTCACTCTTGCCTAAACCAACATTTTCAGATAGTGCAAATTATTTGAAGTTCTCGATAAAGATCAAGGAACAGGAAAGCATATTACTTTCACCGAAGATCTAAGTATTTGTTATAGATATTAGTCCGAATTGGACAGGTAAATGATTGTGTAGTATAAGACTTTAGTTGGTATGTTATATGAGTGTTAATTACACAAGTTGATTGTAATAGAATGTCGTATCATGTATGATATTAAGACATACTAGGAATGTATAAAGATTTCGATTCTGGAATAGAAAGAGATATTGAAAAATTATAAATAAATGGTTATTTACCAATTATAATATTGTTGTAATTCATGAACAATAATGAAAAATGTTGTACTAGTGTTGAACCGGATCCGAGGTTCAAGGAACCCGGATTTGGGGTCGTCACAAGTTGGTATCAGAGCTGATAGGTTATAAACCTTAGGTAAGAGTACCTTAGGCTATAACCATGTAGAAGATAAGTAAAATGATAAATGAATAAACTCCGGAAGAGTTTAAGTAATAAAAGATGAATTTGAAAAAAAATTCATCTAGAGAAGATTATCCAAAGATGGATTAATGAAGATATAAGAGAGATGAATAAGGTCATGTTGTACCTAATTTGAAGAAATGATAGAAAATATCTTATGATAAGATTTGGAGAAGCATAAAGAAAATGCTAATAAGGTCATGAAATGATCTAGAGAAATGAACTCGTAATGAGACAGATGTGCTAAAATATGAATGGAGAGAATTCGTATTCAGTTAAGAAAAATTAGTGGTTTATGGGTTTTTAATTGAGTACTCATATTAGTGGTTGAGTTGTACGATTCCTTGTATGGGCAGAGAATCTGTGCTTGGTTTTATAACCGCTTAGCTTCCTATATTAATATAGTGGTTGAGTTGAACGAACCCTTGTATGAGCGGGGGCTATGATATGTCAGCGAACCGATTTGGGAGATGCTGTTGCGAAACTTGCACGATCAGTGTGTATCGAAGAAGAAAGATATGCACTGGTGGCATGTGTTTCCTTACAGTGTTGACCAGTTGGGCAACTAATGTATTTGTTCTTGGTTTAACGACCGCTTGACTTTCTATATTGATTAGTGGCCGAGTTGACCAATTTCTTGTATGGGCAGGAGATTGTGTTTGGTTTGACGACCACTTAGCTTCCTATAGTGATAATCAATTGAAACCTGGTGTCGCGCTATTCGTTATATGAATGTTGAGAAGGTGATTCTTTTCTCATGTGTATAACGAATAGGTAGAGGATGTTAAAATAAGTTCGTGTTTTGAGAACCGACACGCATAGTAAGTTCAGGACTCATAGTCATGTGGTGGAGCCCCTCAGCGAATGGGCGACTTTGGCCTGACTAGGACAAGCTCCTCAAACCATATGATTGTGGTAAGTTCCTTAGCCCAAATACGTGGTAAGTTTGATGAACAGTGAGTATGGGTAGAGTTAAGTAGCAGGATTAAAGCTATACTAGATATAGTTATTAATATGGAAAAAAATGTGGAGGAAAAATTTGAGGTATTTTGAGGTTTTAGGATATTCCAAATCTTCTAGCTATGCTAGACTTTGACATTCTTAAAATCGTGCTAAATTCGCACTGTTGTACTTTTGAAAAGACATATGAATTTTCTTGTTTTATTATTAAGTCGCAGTAACACGAGGTGTGGAGAAGTCCATCGTTACTTGTGATGAGATGATAAACGATGGAGTCATCAATGCAGAATAACCTAGTGTTGGATGTATTTTTAAGCCCACTGTGGTATGATGTAATATGACAAAGTCAAAATGATTTTCAGTATTTTGAAACATTTAAAGAAGAGTCTATGCTAATTGTTTCGGCTAGACAAATTGATTTAAAAATATCAAAATGTATTTACAAAATCATCACACACCATTAAAGCCATGGTGCAGAGATGAAAAAGACGGAATCCTCAACGCACTGTTGCAACGGTGCGGTATCATGAAGTCCTATAAATGAATTTTAGTTAGTTTAACTAATCTGAAATGATTTTTTTTGAGTCGTAATATACGAACAGTTCAATGATGTAAGTCTATGTCATTTATTTTGACTGGACACTGTTGGGTGTCAAACCGTGCGTATGACAAATCAACACTTACACGCAAGTGCATGTGGTCAACAAGTAATATAAAGTAAGTAAAGTATCGTTCCCACGAGGACTATGGATAGCTATTACACTATCATGCAGCAGCTTTATAACTATTTTGGTTTCTTTAAACAGTATCAAGTAAATTAAGGATTTGTGAAATGAATTTAAGTTATGAAAATTAAAGACAACTAATTAATAAACGACTTTAGCAGACAAAGGAGGTATGGGATTATAACTTCACCTAGGGCTTCATTCAACTGTGCTACTTCCTGTTAAACCTAACTGATTATTACGGATTGTTAGTCGAAAACACGAAACTAAAGTATGACCAACTCTCGTTGCATCATACCCATATCCAACCCAGATCCGACCCAAAGGGCAACAGAACGGGAAAGAACACCCAAGCTAAATAAATCACTATATGTCTATGTGACCTAGAGAAAAACGGGTTTAAGCACAGGTTTTCAAAAGACTACGTGCGGTGCTTCGGATATGTCTATCCTTAGCACTAATCATGCAATCCAACGTCATGTGAAATCATGAACACAAGCTAACATGGTCGGTTCTAAACTCACACTCCCCATCTCGGTTCCATGTGAGTTAACACGGTAAATGATGATCAAGCATTTAAACAATTAAAACAAACCACATTAGACAATCCATACATAATCATTTAGCCAAAACAAGGAAGCATGCAAATTGAACTAAACCCTAGGTTTCATTATAATCCCATAAGAGAAGTTAGTTCATAATAGAAATAACAACCATCATCCACATATTTTCATACATTGAAGCTACAAATGAAAAGAAAGAGAAAACAAAGTTAAGAAATGCAAAGCTCGGTTTCTCTTCTTCTAATCCGAAGTTACAAGGTTGACACAATGCTTCAAATGTCCAATGCCCAGCTCTAAGCTATACTACTCTAGCTAAATCACAAGGAACAAGAGAGAACAAAGAAAACAAAGAATGAAAATCAACAATGCACTCTCTCTTCTTCCTTTTGACCTAGCTTTTCTATCTCCTATCTTCTCCCTCTGGCTAGGACTGATACTACTGATATATATAGCCTCAAACGCTTCATGCCCGATCACTGTAGCAAGAAGATTACAATTGGCTCGTTTAAAATAAGTCTTCTCAGATTTTGGAGCGAAGGACCGGCGCAGCTGCGCCGGGATTGTACTGAAATGGGGCGCAGCTGCGCCTCACGGCAGTCACAGAGGCATCAGAGGCGCTGCGCAGCTGCGCAGGGTTTGTGAAGGATTGCGGCGCAGCTGCGTCGTGCACCAGTCTTGGACTCTGTGCCATCTTTTCTGCTGCACCCGTTCATCACGCATATCACTCCCGCATTGAGCCACTTTTGTCCCAAAAATTGCAATTCTTCCTCCCCGCACAAGTTCTAGTCCAAAACACGCCGGTTTGTCCACAAAAAGGCGAAAATGGCCAATAATAAGCTATGGAGCATGAAACCTACAAAAGAGACGTAAACGCATGAAAAGTAATAAAAACTAATGAGAACAAGCGAAAGTTAAAGCAAGTTGGCATCGAAATAGTAGGTATAAAACCTACCTATCAAATACCCCCAAACTTAACCCGTTGCTTGCCCTCAAGCTACATAATAAGCAAAATGAAATGCAAGTTAAGCTACAAATGCAGTTTACGCTACATGCAAGTGAATCCACGTCAGTCAGTACAAAGCTTAATTGAATAGCCTCAGAAAAGATGCAAAGATCATTAAACATAGCATCTAACCAAGAAACCGTCAATAGGTCATATCAATCGACAATTCCACAACATATTATTATTAATACAGTGTGTAGTGTGCTTGGCCATCATTAAGGTTGGTATGATGCAAATATTGTCATAATGCGCTTCTTAGAGGGAAAATCACAGTTTTAACTCAAGAAAGACGATAATAGGAAAAATGTCAGCTATGACTTCACATTAATCAATATCAGGGTTATTCAGAATTAACCGACTTTATATACAACCACGAGGGAAATAAATGCACTATCTCGCGTTTACACCCGACTGTGCAATGTCTAGTCCTATTAGGCTTCGAAGATACTCATGTAGCAAGCTTTCGACCAACGACTCCCAAACCAGTCAGCTTTAGGGCGCTAGGTGTAAAGACACCCCTACGGGCCTATTAACTCAAGTATCTACGGCCACAGAACTAAACTAGCCAACGTGCTTACTTATTATTATTATTATTATTATTTTTATTTTTATTTTTTTTTTATTTTTTTATTTTTTTATTTTTTTTTGTGTGAGTGCGTTTTAACGCTCCATCTCACGCTATAGCTCTCTTAACCCCCAAACTTGATTTCTGTGTTATAATAGCCGACACAACCCATACACCAAATTTCTATTGCTTTAACAAAAAAAAAAAAAAATTCCACCAGAAGACAATTATGCACATATTTAGATTAAACCAAACAAAACGATAACATAATAAGTGTTATCCGGTTATATCAGAGTCAAATAAGTTAGGAATCGTAAATCAACATGACACTAAGACTATGACTCGATTTTCAACCCCGTTACATGATCAAGCAAAGCCAAGTATCATCATAGGCCAAAATGACTTTGACCGACAAAACGCTAGGATTCATGCAATAAGATGCAAATAACCTAAATGTAGTACGAGAAATAAATATGATGCTTTATTTATTTTTATTTTTCAAATTTAACTAAATGCGATGCAACTAAACATAAACTACAAATTTAAATGACAAGCAAAATATGATAATAATTAAGACATAGCTAAATATGGCATGCACCCAATACCCCCAAACTTAAATATAACAATGTCCTCATTGGAGATAAGGGTGAGAGAAAACTCCCCTAGGCCTCGGGTGGTGAATCTAGCGGTAGGTACAAGCCTCCTTGCCCGAAGGTCGGGAACTGTACGTCCGCGCCTAGCTGAGAGAATGCACTGGTTAATGCCGCTGAGAAGTCGGCAGTATATGAACTGAAGTCCGTGTGCATCGCGTCCATGCGCCTCTGCAAGCGACGCATCTCTCTATCATGCCTAGCTACAAAATCAGGAGGAAGCCCTCCGGCCTGTGGCTCCTCAGCTGCCACAACCTGCTCCTCCGGCACCTCTTCCCTAATAAAACCAAGACCCCTTGGATGCGATCTCATCCCCTTCCAGATCGTGAACTTCTCAATGACAGTATGATCGATATCCCTCATCGGCAACTGAGAAGACTCCTCACCCCACTCTACCTCTGCTGCTGAACATAACCGCGTAATGATGGAGGCATGCGGGATTCCGCCCGAAGTACTGGCTCTCATGAATTTAAGCATAGAGTGATGGATGATGTATCCTACATCCATACTCTGACCCTTGCAGATGCCATACAAAATTATCGCCCTCTCCTTAGTCACGTCCTGATGGTGGGTCGTCGGCAGTATGCTGCCAGATATGAAACTGTACCAGGCCTTAGCATACCTGCTCAAGGCCGTCTGAGGGAAATGCACCTTCTGATGCGTATCTGGCCTAACCTTCCATTCCACACCGGGCCTGCACATCTCCTCCATCAGGGTGTCCAAGTTGGTCTGGAACCGCAGTTCTCGGGTCCACTGAATCGCCTCCGCAGTCAAGGCTGACATCCTGAATAGCTCGTTTATGGCTCGAGGGGAGTAGTCTACTTGCTTGCCCCGAACGTATGAAATCCCATTCTGAGTCTCTCGGGCATTAGCATAGAACTCCCGCACAATAGACATCGGTGCCGCTAAGGGCGTTTCCACCAGCAAAACCCACCCACGGCTCCTTATTTGCTGTAGCAACCCTCCATCCGCAGAACTGGGCTTGAGGTCCCTTTCTAACACAAACGATTTCGTTATCATGACGTCCCAGTAATAGTGTTGTGCAGAAAGGTTGACAAATCTGGAGGTATCAAGCGTGTTTCTGTCATCGCCTTCTCCCCCCGCATCACTACTGGCCGATGAAGACGACGGGGTACGGATGCGCTTCGGCATTTTGAAAGTGTTAGGTTTAGATGTGTTTCTCTGTCAAAACGCTGCTTCTCAACCTTGAAGAACCCCCAAACTTGCTTCACACAACCCTAATGTTGGTAATCTGATTGTATGCTCGACTAGGGCTAGATGAGGATGGTGTGCTAGGAGGATTCTATGGATGGAGAATATTGAGCAATAGTGTGATAGGAAATGGGTAGGGGAAACTAGGGTTTGCTATTCTTTGAGAGCTCTCGTGATCTGATGAGGAAGGGAATAAGAAACTGGTATGATGAGAAGTGAAGAGGGAAGCCAATCGGTCGGTTTTTAAAAGAGATTCGAAAACTGAAACTGGCGTGCGGCGCAGCTGCGCAGCAAAAGCAAGGGAACACGGCGCAGCTGCGCTGTGTCCTGTCTTCAGAAACCGGTCCTGCTTCCCGGCGCAGCTGCGCCTCTGGGCAGTGTAAATATGGCGCAGCTGCGCCTTCTGCCAGTCAGCCCAAAAACTGAGGCTTCTTTTTCTGTGATCCATGCATGCTTATTCAGCTCTACTCCTCCTGAAATAAATCACAAAAACAAAATTCAAATCTCCAAGAGTATTTCAAACAGTACGCTTAACAATTTCAAAATTTAAAAATTTAACAAATGGAGATGAGACAAAAAGTGGGGTGCCTCCCAACAAGCGCTTTAGTTATAGTCGTAGCTCGACTGTTCTTCGGCTCATTCGGCCTCCTCGAGGGCAATTGAGGACTGTTGGCGATCAATATCGCCTCCCCAATAATGCTTCAGACGCTGCCCATTAACCTTGAACGGTCGATCATGCTCTTTTCCCACAATTTCGATGGCGCCATGAGGATAGACAGTTTTGATAGTGAATGGTCCTGACCATCGAGACTTGAGTTTACCCGGGAAAAATCGAAGCCTGGAATTGAATAACAGTACAGCTTGCCCCGGCTCGAACTTCCTTTCGATGATTTTCCGATCATGCCATCGCTTCACCTTCTCCTTGTACAATTTCATATTCTCATAGGCTCGCAGTCGAAATTCATCTAACTCATTAAGTTGGAGCAGTCGCTGCTCTCCTGCGGCTGAGAGATCGAAATTCAACTTTTTTATGGCCCAGTAAGCCTTGTGCTCTAACTCAGCTGGAAGGTGACAAGCCTTACCATAAACCATCTGAAAAGGAGACATGCCAATGGGAGTCTTATAGGTTGTCCTATATGCCCATAGTGCATCATCAAGCTTCATTGGCCAATCCTTCCTTGACGGATTTACCATCTTCTCTAGAATTCTCTTTACATCTCTATTCGACACTTTCGCTTGGCCACTGGTCTGGGGGTGGTAGGTTGTGGCTACTCTGTGCTTTACCCCATACTTGGCTAATAATGCTGTGAAGAGCCTGTTGCAGAAATGGCTCCCTCCATCACTGATGATTGCTCGAGGAGTGACAAATCTAGTGAAGATGTTCCTTTGAAGGAATTTCAGGACGACTCTGGCATCGTTGGATGGTAGAGCACTGGCTTCTACCCATTTCGAGACGTAATCGACTGCCAAGAGAATATAAAGATTTCCGGCCGATGATGGAAATGGGCCCATGAAGTCGATTCCCCAAACATCAAAGATTTCCACTTCCAGAATTGAATTTAACGGCATTTCATTTCGTCTGCAAATGTTACCCACTCGTTGACATCGATCACAGCTTTTTACAAACTGGTGGGCATCTTTGAATATAGAAGGCCAATAGAACCCTGCTTGAAGCACTTTAGATGCGGTACGTTCTGTTCCATAATGACCTCCATAGAGAGAAGAATGGCATGCATGCAGTATACTGGACGTCTCACTGTGAGGGATGCATCTACGGATTATCTGATCTGCACACTGTCTGAACAAGAAGGGTTCGTCCCACAGGTAACTCTTTACTTCATGGAAAAACTTTTTCTTTTGCTGGCGAGTTAACTCTGGTGGGAGAACATTGCTTACTATGTAGTTGACAAAGTCAGCGTACCAAGGAATCTCTGAGGTCACAGTGAAGAGCTGCTCATCCGGAAAACACTCATTTATATCCGCCTCGTCCTTCCTATCCTGTTCCGGATGTTCCAATCTAGAAAGATGATCTGCCACTTGGTTTTCTGAACCCTTTTTGTCTCGAATTTCTAGATCGAACTCTTGGAGAAGAAGAATCCATCTGATAAGTCTCGGCTTTGCATCTTTCTTAGAAATCAGATATCTAATAGCAGCATGATCCGTGTACACCACAACTTTTGTTCCAACGAGATACGACCTGAATTTGTCGAAAGCGTATACAACCGCTAATAGCTCTTTCTCGGTGGTGGTGTAGTTTAGTTGAGCATCTGTTAAGGTCTTGCCGGCATAATAGATAGCATGAAAAATCTTTTCCTTGCGCTGACCCAAAACTGCCCCCACTGCATAATCGCTAGCATCGCACATCAGCTCGAATGGAATAGACCAATCCGGTACTACAATTATGGGTGCTGATGTTAGCTTTGACTTTAACAGCTCAAATGCCTTTAAACAGTCTTCATCAAATTTGAACTGGACCTCTTTTTCTAGTAGACTGCATAAAGGCTTGGAGATTTTGGAGAAGTCCTTGATGAATCGTCTGTAAAAGCCCGCATGACCTAAAAAACTACGCACCCCTTTAACAGTTGTAGGTGGTGGCAATTTCTCAATAATCTCCAGCTTCGCCTTGTCAACCTCCAATCCTTTCCCTGAAACCTTGTGTCCAAGTATGATTCCTTCCTGTACCATGAAATGGCATTTCTCCCAGTTTAGAATCAGATTTGTCTCTATGCAGCGTTTCAATACCAGAATCAAATTCTCCAGGCACAATTCAAAGGAATCCCCAAATACAGAGAAGTCGTCCATGAAGACTTCCACATTCTGCTCCACCATGCCATAAAAGATGGCCATCATACACCTTTGAAATGTTGCTGGTGCATTGCAAAGCCCGAAGGACATCCGTCTGAATGCAAACGTCCCGTAGGGGCAAGTGAAGGTTGTCTTTTCCTGGTCCTCAGGTGCAATGGCTATCTGATTGTACCCCGAATAGCCATCCAGCAGACAGTAGTATTCATGACCCGCAAGTCTGTCCAACATTTGGTCAATGAACGGCAATGGAAAGTGGTCTTTTCTGGTGGCTTTGTTCAGTTTTCTGTAGTCCATACACACCCTCCAACCGGTCACTGTCCTTGTTGGTATCAATTCATTATGCTCATACTTCACAACTGTCATCCCTCCTTTCTTGGGCACGCATTGGACAGGGCTCACCCATGCACTGTCGGAGATAGGATATATGATCCCAGCATCTAGCAATTTCAGAATCTCCTTCTTGACAACCTCTTTCATAATGGGGTTGAGCCTTCTCTGATGCTCCACAGTTGGTTTACTGTCCTCTTCCATAAGAATCTTGTGCATACAAAAGGACGGACTAATGCCCTTGATGTCGGCGATTGTCCATCCGATAGCTTCCTTGAATTCTCTCAAGATTCTTATCAGCTTAGTTTCCTGTAAAGGGGTTAGTGCAGATGCAATAATCACAGGTAAAGTATTTGATTCACCTAAATAAGCATACCTGAGATGTGATGGGAGCGGTTTAAGCTCAAGAGTAGGAGGTACCTCCAAAGATGGTTTCAAACGATATGGAGGTTCTTCCGCATTTTCTAACTGCTCAACAGGTATCTTGCATGTATTCACCTGTGGTAGTGCTTCCAGCTCATAGATACAGTCATCCATCCCCGCCTCATCATTGTCACTGTCACTATCCTTCACCAAAGTAGTTTCCATCGGATCTTTACTTGCAATTTTCAGAAACTCTTCTTCCACAACCCTTTCTACCACATCCATTCGGAAGCATTCTTCTTCATCGGACGGGAACTTCATTGCCCTGAACACATTGAAGGTTATTCTTTGGTCCTGGACTCTCATTGTTAGTTCACCCTTTTGTACATCGATGAGAGTTCTCCCCGTGGCTAGAAATGGTCTCCCCAAAATGATGGGAATATCCTTGTCCTCTTCATAGTCCAGGATAATGAAGTCCGCGGGGAATATGAACTTGTCAACTTTGACCAGAATGTCCTCCACAATCCCTCTTGGATATATTATTGATCTATCTGTGAGCTGTAGGGATATGTTTGTGGGCTTTGGTGCAGGAAGTCCCAACTGTGTGTAAATTGACAATGACATGAGGTTAATGCTTGCACCTAAGTCACACAAGCATCTGTTGAAAGACACACTCCCTATCTCGCAAGGAATGGTGAAACTCCCCGGATCTTTCAATTTAGGAGGTAGTTTCCTTTGTAAGACTGCACTGCATTCCTCAGTTAGAGCCACAGTCTCAAAGTCTTCCAATCTCTTCTTTCTTGACAGAATCCCTTTCATGAACTTAGCATAGCTCGGCATCTGTTCTAAAGCTTCTGCAAATGGTATGTTTATTTGCAGCTTCTTGAAAATTTCCAGGAACTTAGCGAACTGCTTGTCCAATTTCTGTTTCTGAAGCCTCTGTGGAAAAGGTACTGGAGGATAGACTCGTGTATGAGTAACCGGAGGCTTTTCTGGTTGATCCTTGTTTCCTGCTTCAGTCTCTACAACAACTTCCTCCTTTTCCTTGGAGCTTTCTGCACCAACTGAGTCTGAGGCGGGGTGCAACTGTTCTGTTTCTCTTTGTACTGCCGGCTCATTTGCGCCAGTTGGCATAAACTGTTTCCCGCTTCTAGTCATGACAGCTTTGCAGTGCTCCTTTCCCTCTCTTCTTGGGTTTTCTTCTGTATTGCTTGGAAGAGATCCTTGAGGTCTGTTTGCCAGCAAATTGGCCATTTGGCCCACTTGGTTCTCCAAATTCTTGATGGAAGCAGACTGACTCTTTATCAACACATCAGTGTTAGCCATGTATTTCAGCATTAATTCTTCTAAGTCTGGCTTTCTCTCTGGTTGGGACGGTTGTGCTGCATGTTGATGACTTTGAAATCCCGGTGGATAGTGTGGTCTTGGAGCTTGTTGATGGTTCTGATTATTGCTCCATGATGAGTTTGGGTGATTCCTAGCTCCAGAGTTATATGTATTCTGATACTGATTCGGTTGCCTCTGGTAGCACATTGATCTATAGGATGTTCCCCTGCACATAGCTCACATACATAAGCCACCTGCTGCACTTTATTATCTGCAATTGCATCAATCTTCTTGGACATGACTGATAATTGAGCTGCTAAGGCTGTGATAGCATCTACTTCTATAACCCCGGCCACTTTTGGTTGATTTAGCCTAGAAGTAGGCCATTGATAATTGTTGGCAGCCATAGTTTCAAGCAGCTCGTATGCCTCATCGAAATTCTTTGCCATAAATTCCCCTCCAGATGCTGCGTCAATGCTAGTCCGAGTGTTACCACTCAAACCACTATAAAAAGTGTTCATCTGCATCCATTGGGGTAGTGCATGATGCGGGCATCTTCTTAGCAACTCTTTAAACCTCTCCCATGCTTCATATAATGACTCTCCATGTTGTTGTGAAAACATAGAAATATCATTTCTCATCTTATTGGTCTTTGCAGGAGGAAAGAATTTCTTCAGGAATTTCTGTGCCAAGTCTTCCCATGTAGTGATTGACCCCGGAGGTAATGAGTGAAGCCAACTCTTTGCTTTATCTCTCAGTGTAAATGGAAAGAGTCTGAGTCTCACTGCATCATCCGTTACTCCATTAAACTTGAACGTGTCACAGATTTCCAAGAAGCTCAGCAAGTGATCGTTCGGATCATCATTAGCCATTCCCCCAAACTGTACTGAATTCTTCACCATTTGAATGGTGCTCGGTTTAATTTCAAAGGAGAGGGCTGTGATTGACGGCCTTGTGATACTTGCTTGCAACTCATTTATCCGCGGCGTTGCATAGTCTCTTAGTGGTTTAGGTGCCTCATGTTCTCCGGCCATGACTTCTGGCTGTTCAATTTTCTCTTGACTGTTAGGGCAACTCTCAATCACTTGTTGAACTTGTGTATTACCGTTGTCGTTGTGAGCCAACAACCTATGTTTCTTTGATCGAGTTAGCATGCACAAGTCACAAGTACCTGAAACCAAAGAAATAGATAAAAAGAAATGAGGTACGAAAAGATTGTTTAAATAAACCAATCTAATTTAAACTGACGATGAAAGTAATAAAAACTACTCAAAGTCCCCGGCAACGGTGCCAAAAACTTGTTGGGTGTCAAACCGTGCGTATGACAAATCAACACTTACACGCAAGTGCACGTGGTCAACAAGTAATATAAAGTAAGTAAAGTATCGTTCCCACGAGGACTATGGATAGCTATTACACTATCATGCAGCAGCTTTATAACTATTTTGGTTTCTTTAAACAGTATCAAGTAAATTAAGGATTTGTGAAATGAATTTAAGTTATGAAAATTAAAGACAACTAATTAATAAACGACTTTAGCAGACAAATGAGGTATGAGATTATAACTTCACCTAGGGCTTCATTCAACTGTGCTACTTCCTGTTAAACCTAACTGATTATTACGGATTGTTAGTCGAAAACACGAAACTAAAGTATGACCAACTCTCGTTGCATCATACCCATATCCAACCCAGATCCGACCCAAAGGGAAACAGAACGGGAAAGAACACCCAAGCTAAATAAATCACTATATGTCTATGTGACCTAGAGAAAAACGGGTTTAAGCACAGGTTTTCAAAAGACTACGTGCGGTGCTTCGGATATGTCTATCCTTAGCACTAATCATGCAATCCAACGTCATGTGAAATCATGAACACAAGCTAACATGGTCGGTTCTAAACTCACACTCCCCATCTCGGTTCCGTGTGAGTTAACACGGTAAATGATGATCAAGCATTTAAACAATTAAAACAAACCACATTAGACAATCCATACATAATCATTTAGCCAAAACAAGGAAGAATACAAATTGAACTAAACCCTAGGTTTCATTATAATCCCATAAGAGAAGTTAGTTCATAATAGAAATAACAACCATCATCCACATATTTTCATACATTGAAGCTACAAATGAAAAGAAAGAGAAAACAAAGTTAAGAAATGCAAAGCTCGGTTTCTCTTCTTCAAATCCAAAGTTACAAGGTTGACACAATGCTTCAAATGTCCAATGCCCAGCTCTAAGCTATACTACTCTAGCTAAATCACAAGGAACAAGAGAGAACAAAGAAAACAAAGAATGAAAATCAACAATGCACTCTCTCTTCTTCCTTTTGACCTAGCTTTTCTATCTCCTATCTTCTCCCTCTGGCTAGGACTGATACTACTGATATATATAGCCTCAAACGCTTCATGCCCGATCACTGTAGCAAGAAGATTACAATTGGCTCGTTTAAAATAAGTCTTCTCAGATTTTGGAGCGAAGGACCGGCGCAGCTGCGCCGGGATTGTACTGAAATGGGGCGCAGCTGCGCCTCACGGCAGTCACAGAGGCATCAGAGGCGCTGCGCAGCTGCGCAGGGTTTGTGAAGGATTGCGGCGCAGCTGCGCCGTGCACCAGTCTTGGACTCTGTGCCATCTTTTCTGCTGCACCCGTTCATCACGCATATCACTCCCGCATTGAGCCACTTTTGTCCCAAAAATTGCAATTCTTCCTCCCCGCACAAGTTCTAGTCCAAAACACGCTGGTTTGTCCACAAAAAGGCGGAAATGGCCAATAATAAGCTATGGAGCATGAAACCTACAAAAGAGACATAAACGCATGAAAAGTAATAAAAACTAATGAGAACAAGCGAAAGTTAAAGCAAGTTGGCATCGAAATAGTAGGTATAAAACCTACCTATCAAATACCCCCAAACTTAACCCGTTGCTTGCCCTCAAGCTACATAATAAGCAAAATGAAATGCAAGTTAAGCTACAAATGCAGTTTACGCTACATGCAAGTGAATCCACGTCAGTCAGTACAAAGCTTAATTGAATAGCCTCAGAAAAGATGCAAAGATCATTAAACATAGCATCTAACCAAGAAACCGTCAATAGGTCATATCAATCGACAATTCCACAACATATTATTACTGATACAGTGTGTAGTGTGCTTGGCCATCATTAAGGTTGGTATGATGCAAATATTGTCATAATGCGCTTCTAGATAGTTTATTTCAAAGATAAAACTTGCAGTCAAAAGTTTAGCAATTTAATCGTCAATTACCCTCTGACGTTCAAGGGCTATACTTTGGCACTTTTATCTGAACGGTTTCTCATGAGGGTTTACACTGAGTCTATGGACAGCAACACTTTCATCTATTTCAGGCATGTCGGCTGGGGTCCATGTAAAAACATCTGAACATTCTCTCAGAAAAGTGATTAGGAAGTTTCTGAAGTTTGCTTACAATCCCTGCCCGATCTGTACTATTTTTCATTGTCTCCTGGGAATAGTTCTATTTGTTGGTTTGTAAAAACATGGCATACATGCAATCAAATTGTAATAGCGCAACGAAAGAAAGAATAAATCGTATTTAAAATTTTTTTACAAACCAATAACCAGGATCTTTCTTATGCAACTATTATTAATTGAGGAATGATAAAAGATTTATACCGTTGTAGAACCAAGCTTTCACATATACAAGTTCATCTCCCTTTAATCCTTCGCGTTCTTCTTCAAATTCACCGATTAGACTCTATGGATCAGTATTAGCTCCCTAAGTATGAAGCTTCTAGAAGTGATCCACCAAGAGATCTATAAATTAAAGAAGTGGATTTTTAGTTTTTCCCAACTATAGGTGGCTAGCCCTAATTTTATCTCTCTTCTAGTTGTAGAGAAAAATATGGAGTATTCTATAATACTCCAACAAAGTGAATAACCCTAATCTATCATAAGACTCATTCTTATATAGAGAAACTCATTTCCCCTAAATTCTTTAGGTTTAGGGTTTTAATTTAATTCTCAATCTAATTAAAAATTAAATTATTTATTATAATAATTATAATTCCTAAACCATTTAGAAACTAAATAATACTAATAGTAATAATAATAAGACTGCTCTTATTAATTTATAATAATAATAATAATAATAATAATAATAATAATAATAATAAGACTCCTCTTATTAATTTATAATTAGTATTTCTAAAATACTAAATTATAAATATTAAGTTATTTAATTCATTTTATTTCTTAAAGAAATGATTTATATCTGTTGGGAGACAAAGCTGAAGTGTGATGTGATCAGTTAATAACATCCTGACACAAGTACATAAAGTCAAAATCAAGGATACTAAGATATATACGCCATAATGCTACAACGGACACTTTACAATGAGAAGTCTTTTGAAAGACTATAAATAGCTTTAAGATTTCAAATTAAAAGTTGTTGATTATCCAGCCATATCAACAATAGAAAAAAAAGGCTATTACACTAAACTAAAGAGCCATAGCACAAAATGACAAGATCCAAAGTGCTGGCCTGAGCTAAAAAATAAGTGAGACAGGTTGCACAAGAGCTAGAGCTGCAATGCCAAGAAGAGTGCAGAGATAAAGAGAGCTAAAGAACTAAGGTGCCAAAGAGCCGAGAGCCGTTGAGCCAAAGAGTAAAGAGCAAAGAGCCAAGAGCCGGAGAGGCAGCAGGCATAGAGCAAAAAGCTGAGCGCCAAAGTGCCGAGATGAGGAGAACTCGACAGAGTTAAGAGCTGAAGTACCAAAAAAGCCATGAAGTTGATATAGGTGAAGTAAGAATGGTAGATCAGAAGACCAATCTCAAGTACCACTCTACGATTCACCAAGAACACTTAGAGTTGAACAAATGAAAACATTGAACAAATTTTTTCTACAATCCAAAATGTTCACAGTTGCTAAGTACA
Organism: Hedera helix; assembly: GCA_947179155.2. Taxonomy (NCBI): domain Eukaryota; kingdom Viridiplantae; phylum Streptophyta; class Magnoliopsida; order Apiales; family Araliaceae; genus Hedera; species Hedera helix. Next base: position 17,788,369 of record OX359274.1, read on the forward strand.
AGAAAATGTCAAGCCTAAATGCAAAATTTAGTAGCCTATCAAGTATGATCATGAGTAACTGCTGAGTACTAGAATGAGTCAAGCATTAACGATAAAGCACAAGAATAGCAAGTAGATGATCGTAACCAAGCTGCTAAGTAACAGAAGGTGAACAAACTTAAACGCTATCTTAGTAGCACATCTAACAAACAAGAATTGGGATCGGAAGATCTTGGTCTTAGTGACCAAATCATCGAGACTTAGTGACTCGAAGGAACCTTAGTGGTTCAGTTGTAAAATGGTACGAGGGACCTTATCCTTTGTGGATACCTGCTCGGTGGAGTAGAAGAATGGAGTATGAGTTGTTCAATCTCCGAATCATTTAAAAACATCCCATGTTATTTACTTTATGTCATTTACATTATGCACATCATACTGGTATATCAGCTATGTGTTTGCTCATCTACAAGACTAAATCTAGATCTGAGATTTCCATAATCCTTAAGGGGAAATTTTACAAAAAGAATATTCTATTGTGCTTAATCAATGTGATGATTACTTGGTAATACTTCTTTAATTAATCAAAACATTTTTAAAGATCTATTCAAACCCTCTTTTTAGATCTCTAGTGTGGCTCTGGGAAACAACAAGTGGTATCAGAGCAGGTTCTCACGAATATCTAAAGCTTACACTTTGAGTTAATCTAAGGCACTAAACTAAAACCAGGTCTAAACTTGGTAATGGGAGTCAGACACCTCTTCTAAATGAAGATGAACTCACATGTTGACAACTGTATGTACAGGTATATTTATGAATGTAAATGAACTGTTTAATGCTATTTAGATTGATCCATTTACGTTACTGAAATTATCTCTATTGTCATATGAGTTTAACAAGGTAGAGATCAATCAGCAAACCGAGTAATCCAACCATAGGAAAGACCAGGTGCAACTAAAGCGTAAAACTTTCTATTCACAGCTTTGAGAGATGAATTGCATGAATGGGTAAAGATCTGCACCTCTACCAAAGGAATTTGAGAAGCTTTGCTAGCTATGATCAAGGATGAATTGCATGAAGCAAAATGTTAATCCACTCGTATCCCTAAAGAATGGATCCTTACATCATATGAAAGATTCAATATGCTTCTCAACTATTCCGGTGTAAATGGCAAGGTCCATTCCAACAAGAATATGAAATTTGGGGTTTATTCAAGCTTAACAACGAATATGGGATGCCAAGACTTTTCTTTGTTCTTAAATCAAAGGATCTATTTGATATGTCTGTCAAAAAGTTCTATGATAATTTGCTTGCTCGTGAGCTTAAGCTCTACTCAGCAATTCTCTTTTGAGAAAATGCGAAAGATCATCTTAGAGATACTACAATTGATAATAATTGATGATTCTCAAGATTGTAAATATCTATCCAACAACATAATACAACTACTCAAGTTGAACCACTAATTGTCAAGAGATTGACATCAGCAAGGTATTTGACATTATCCCTTCTTAAAATATTAATTATGATGATTGTAGAATAGCACTGTATAATATCATAAATGTGTTGCATCATTATTTGAATTATCTCAATGTTATATCAAATGGTTAATTTTTTCTTCAGAAGGAAAAGTAGATAATGCGAGTAGAGCTGAGTATTACTCTACGAAACACTGTCTTTCTATCCAAGGTTGAGGCTGAAAAAAAGCCTTTGAGAAAATATCTGAAGTATATGCACTGAGAGAGTCTACTTTTACTTCTAAGTTAAAGGAGTTAGAAATGGCAATCACAATATGGAATTGTTCTTTCTTAAATGAGAACTTATTGATCACTAGTCATAGATTTGTTTATGATAAAATCAGTTATGAAGTTTGAAGAGTTATCTTCTACTTTGGATATGGAAAACTCAATGGAAATTAACAAGAATAATTATCTCTCTTCTCATTGGAGGTGTTACTATTATGAAATCCAAAGAGGTGCTTAAGCTAAGTACTTTAGGTTGTTCAACTTTTGCTGACTTGTTAAACAATGTTGTGTGTTTTTTATAAAGTTTAGAGTATAACCAAAACTACAACTGTACCTCAAAGAGTCATAGAATTTGATCAAATCCACGAGCCAACCAGGTGCAAGTCATAGAACTGGTTACTACTCTACAAAAGTTCAAAATCTCATAATAGAGTGAAAGTAAAAGAAATTTCGACCTATAGGAAAGGCTTGTAATCCACATAAGTTCTATATGAAAATATGTCCATACACACACACACACACATGCAGTATATTTAAATGACATAATCATCATATAAGTGATAACATGCGCTTTACATTATTATTAAAAATGTCAATACATGTTGTAAACCCGAAGTTTGAGAGACTTGGGCGTTCAAGAAAACTAGTCCAGCAGGACCCTAACAACAATGGGTACCAAGATAAAAGATGATTAAACCTACAGGTATCAAGACTGTCTGATCTCTATTGAAGATTCCACAAGTTGATGACTAAAGTTCATAACTGTTATCGAAAAGCAAGCTAGAGAATGCTCATAATTCTGATCCTTGAAAAGCTTAAGAAGAAAAGGAATAGTCAAGTAAAAGGAAATGATCGTTGAGCAAATTAAAAGTTGTAGAGTGAAAACTATATCATCAAATCAATCTACGAAAAAAGAAGTCAAATCGCTCAAGTTGTAGGAAAGTGATGTTCACGCTCTCAGAATGAACGAGAACATTGGGAGCTGATATTTAACAATTGTGGAGTTATAGTTTTGGAAGCAACGTGCAATAAATGAATTTCTGACACGTATCCCACTATGCAAAATTAGAGAAAACTAAATAAAAACCATTTCAATTTCTAACCCTTACCTTTCCAATTGACCACCTAAGTCTACATTCCATCAAACTCTTCATGCTACTAAACTCTAAGCTGTAAAATTCCTGCAAACTGTAAATTACTTTACAATTTTCATTCAAAACCCTAAAAACCCCAAATCCCTCAAACCTCAAGAAAACCCAAAGAAAAAAAAAACTTTTACAAATCCAAACACATTTTGTCCTTTAAATATTCATCTATAACAAAATTCTTGAAATGGAAAACGTTCAAAGTCATAACTGGTGTTTAACTTGGATTTGACAAGTTTGATTCTTTAGAGAAGAAATTTAAGGATATTCTCAAGATCATAAAGGAAGCAGGGTTCTTTGAATGTTTGAGATCTACCAACAAGGTATACTCAGATTAGGTGAAAGAATTCTATCTAAATGCGATGGTTAATGTTGGGGTTCTGTCTATAAAGGTGAGAGGAAAAAATATGAAGCTAGGGACTACAAAAATTAGTAAATGTCTAACCTTTTATCAATGAAGGTCTATCTACACTTGAAGAAGTAGACATGAAGGAATGAAGTTAATGGGCTATGAAAAGAATCCCCATCTCAAAGGCATAAAGAAGAAGGAGTTTCCCGAAGAATATGAGTTATTGGCAGAGATTGTTGGTAAGTGTATCTTGTGCAAGGATACTGAACATGATACTATAAGTGACTTACAAATAAAAGCCACGACTACAATCATTATGAAGCAAAAGATAAACTTTGGAGTTGTGTTACTTGACTAGCTAGCAAAGTTGCTAGAAGAAGTGAAAAAGAAGAAGAAGGCCGTGGAAAAGCCTATTTTAAAGGTTTACCATGAGAGATTCTTAAGCATTATTCTAAAGAAGAAGTTGAAAAGTAAAATTAGGGATGATGAAAGAGAAACCTTGAACGTTAACAAGGTAGTGTCTCCTAAATTGTTTGACAATTGGAAGAAAAACCCAATGAAAAATAAAAGATTAAGGCTATCTGGCAGTAGTAGCAAAGATGTCTCCAAGTTTAGCAAAAGGAAAAGAAAAGCTAGTTTGATGAAAAGTGAATTATCTCAGTCAGATGATTCTCTATCCACAATGACGAAGCCCAAGAAAAGGTGAAGGTTAAGAAAACATTATAAAAGGTTGATGTGAAAAGATCACCTGTCACTAAAGAGGAATCTGAATAAAAGGTCTCTGAAACACCCATCTCTAAGCCTACAAAGAGAAGAAACAGTGTTAGATTACGACAGATATTGAAGGCTCTTGGCAGCAAAATTGGTGAAGGTGTTTCTCCTAAGTTTATCGATCTTGATAATAATGATGGGGAAGATGAATCTCCTAGAATGGAAAGAAGAAACAAAGGCAAATGAAAGATGATCACTTTAATTTTCAGTGATGATGATAATGAAGAGACTGAGAAGGTTGTTAAACTTTAATATTTAGAAAGTAAAGCTGTGACAACAAATGAGCCTGAGCCAGAGGATTGAAATGATGATATATTGGCTGAACATACCTTAATACCTAGAGAAAAGAAATGTAATAAGAAGAAAGAGGGAGAAGCAAAGAAGGGGTATGAGTTGGAAACATAAGAAGTTCCTGACTATGCAAGTAAAGAACTAGTAGGTTGCTCTGTTCCATATCAAACAACAACATCACCCTTTAGAAGAACTAGAAGGAGAATAATACTAAAAGCATATGAAGATCCAAATGTTGTTTTACCTGAAAAATGGGTAGATCATGGAGATGAATAGATTAGGGTGGTATTAATAACCACTAAGGATGTTGAACAAGTTTCAAGATATAGAATTGGATCGTACTATTGTGCTATACCATGGTTTTAAAAACCAGACAGCCGGTTCGACCGATAAAAACCATAACCGGTTGGCACTCAGGTCCGATTTGAACCAAAAAACCAATTTTGGTAAAAACCTTTACCTAGTGACCTGATTTATTTTTACCAAAAAAATATTTAGTATTAAAATTAAACACATTTAGTAATATTATAACTAAACTTTATTATGTTTTAGTTTATAAAAAATGAAATTTTTTAAAATTTTATTAATTACTAATAATATATATTTTTTATATTAATGATATCACTAGTTCAATAACGGTTTGACCACTGGTTAGACCAGTGACCCATCTACTCGGTACCTTTTTCAGTTTGATGATCGGTCCGGGTCTGAGAACCTTGTGCTATACGATTCTGAAAGTCAGCAGTTAGCATACTTTTACCCATGGATGCCATGGTTAAAGGCTATTTCAAATGGAGATAGAAGTTTTCACAGTTGGTGTTTATCAAACTTTATAAACCTGAAGGTGATCTCTCATAACTTTCCAAGAGTTCAATCTTATCTAATGAAGCTGATAAAAGATACCAGACATTTCAAAGTTTACAGATATGCTGAAGGTAACATCCCATACTACCTTCTTAAAAGTCTGTCTAAGCCTGCCAACCAAGTCTAATGTCGTAAAATAAGTGGTCGTAGAGCACCCTAACTCTAGGACTGAAAAAGCCAAATTTTCTCCAGTTAGTATAAACACTCAAACAAGCAAGCAATCCTCACCCAAAATTTGTAAAACATCACACGAAATTCAATTTGACATCCCTTCTTCAACACATAATAACTTCTTTGATATAGTCATAACCCTTGACAACATTTCCAAGAGTGAGAAACCAAATTCCTCTATCCCAACTCCATCAAATTTGTCTCTTAAACTTCATTAGACAACTCAAACATATCTAAATTATATAAAGCAACAAAGAACATAAGCCCTGAACCTACAGAAAAGAAATGAGCAATCCATTCAAACCCTCTCAGAGAATGTGGCAGATCTCTTTCAGTCCCTCACACAAAAAATCGAACTCAGTTAGCATGAGATAAAAACATAAGTTAAAAGCTCTCCATACCTGATTAAATAACTCATTAACCATGTCCAATATCTATCTCAATTAATTGATGACAAAAAGGGGGAGAAAAGAGGAGAATATTCAGGAAGAGAAAGACTCGAAAGCAAAAGCTGACAAAGAAATGAAAGGAACTAGTAATTGAGGGGGAGCTAGAAGAGGAGAGGAGGTTGATACTGATCAGGAACATGAATAGCAAAAATGCTAAGCAGTAGAAAGAATAAGAAAAAGATGTAACATGAGAAATAATACCGCTAAACAGGGAATGTATTCTTCTTAAGTAAGGATGAGAGTTATATGCTTATGGTATGTATGCCTTAAGACGTTTGGTATGTTTTTTATACTTGGATGAATGATTGCTAAATAGTTTTAATTTATGATGGATAATAATTAAATGCCATGTTAAATGCACGTCATTATCTATTGGTTTAGCAATACAATGACTTACTGTATCTTAAGTCATATTCCTTCATGCGTATACACTTTATTGAATTGATTAATCGATATGCTATAGTATTTTTGTCATCATCAAATAGGGAGAAATTGTTAGGAATCTTCTTATAGATTAAAAGGTTGATCTATCGAAGGGGAGATTGTTAGGAATCTACATGAGATTACAATTGTATGAGATTTGATGATGAAATATTTAAAGTATATTTGTAACAATAAGTTTTGTAAAGTCCTTAAAGAATATATGTATAAGGACTTAGAATAGTATGATCAAAGCTGTTAGGTTGATCTTTGAGCTAATGTTATGTATAGATTGATAGGATCAGATCTATCGTAAAGATACTCTGTTTGTTCGTAAAGTCTTTACTGATTGTAGAGTATCTTGAGCTCTTAGGACAATAGTTGATCGTCAAGCAAAAGCGTAAGCTGCTTGAGAAATCGTAGAACATGCCTTGAAGCTGCGAAAGAAATCTTGAAGTATAGTAGAGAACAATCTGCTGAGTCATAATGTGAAGATTGTAAGCAGAGCACTCTAGTATTTTGTCAAAAAGCAAAGGATTCTGTGTTAAGTTTGAAAGTCTACTTTCGAAAACATAGAGTTATTTTTAGAATTGTAAAGCTACTATCAGAGTCCAACTGTTGAATCAAGAAGGTCGTAGAGTCTGCTCCAGCATCATAGAGTAGCAACTGATAATGTAAAACATCAAGAGACAGCCAGATCATAGAGTTGCTTTTGGCATCGTAGAGCTGTTAAAGTATTCTGAGAATAAACAAAAAATATGCTAAAAGCATCGTGAAGTAATTATTCAAATAGTAGACAAAAGAGCAAATATGGGTACAGATAATAGAGCAGAAGTCGAGTTAAAATCGTAGAGTAAATGAAAAGCTCAACTCTATGATTCTCATCAGTCTACTATCAATATGTTCGCAGAGTAGGGTCAAGTTTGACAGATAAGACTGACAATCAGAACATTTCCATATTGAAGGAGTTGAGGCATCCAACAACGTATCCTTGATGAAAGATTAAAATCAGATAAATGTGTCTAACAACTATTTTTTGAAGAGATGATATATATTCATTGGGAGATAAAGCTGAAGTGTGATCTAAAATGTAATGCAGTTTTATAATTGAACTGGGCAGTATCAGTCTTTATGATTAGTATTGTTCTTAACGTGTTCTTGGTCTTGTGATCATACAGCTAGCAAGTTCATGTTTTTAAATTAATCATGCAAAGTTTCATGTTATATTCTTAAGTTCAATTTCAGAACTGTTAACGTCACAGCCTTATTGCATCAGCTTTCATTTTATTATTCAGAAATATCATGTCATTATTTGATTATGTACTTGTTGAGTTATTTTATGCCCACTCTTGCTTTAACATGATATTTCAGCTAAGCCTGAACATGCTGAGGGGTCAGGAGTAGATAAAGGAAAGGGAAAGGCTAGCAAGCAGTGATTGTACAGCTATAGAGTCTTTGTAAATGTAATATGTTATAATAGAACAGATTGTATATGTTTCGTATTATTTAAAGGTCTGTAAACCTAGGATAGTTATGTAATATTGCAAATAAAGCTATTTTATTCAAAAATGAATAGATGTGATGACAGGGTCCAATAGTATCGTGAGCACCGAATCTGTGGTTCGAAGGACCCGGATTTGGGGGCGTCACAACTACTCCTATTGACAGACAACTAAAACTCCATTAGGTTTCCTTTAACGAGTCACGCTCAGTGAACTTTTTCTCTAATAAGCATTTGCATACTTGCTTCAGTGTCTTTATAAAAATGATTATGAGATCAATTATCTTTTTCATAAGAGCAAGCATAGTATGCATTAATCTATCCGGATATACTAATTCCCATTTTAGTGATCCCACAATTAGGAATATTTTAATTTTGAGCTATATTGAATTTAGATCTCATTAGTATAATCAACATTATTATTCTAAAATCATTGCTCCAAAATTGTGGGTTTATTCATATAATTAATTCAACCAATTAACCATTAATAAATAAATGTCTTGATACTTTAATTAATTAATCGAATAAGATTATATAGTATATGCATATCACATCAAATGTGATTGGCTTGAGGGTATACTACTTTCAATCTCTCACTTGCATTAAAGCTAATCGCCCTTTGGTAGCTTATATCTTTCTTCTCTAAGTGGCGTACGAATTGCTTAGTAAATGCTTTAGTTAATGGATCTGTAATGTTATTCCAGAGTCAACAATCTCTATGGTGTTCCTTTCGTCTTTTAATGATTCCTCTAATCATACGAAAGTGTTGCAACACATGTTTGGAATTTAGATGAGACCTAGGTTCTTTAGCAAATTAAACTCCTTTAATGCTAGGAACCATTTCAAGTATTTTAATGAATTTATTTAACTAAACAATCTTCTTTATAGCTTCACTTATAGTTATTTATTATGTCTTTTTAAATAAATCAACAACTCTTTGCTTTTTGAAACTTTTCCAACTTAGTGCGCCACCGTTCAAGGTAATCATATAACCTAAAATGGATTCACTGTTTTCTTAGTTAGTCTAAAAAAAGGAGTCTGTTAAGCCATTTACTTTTAATTAGACCAACCATTAGAAACTCTTTTCTAACATTCTTCTCTAGGAATGAACTGATAATTACTTATCATGTATAAATAATATGAGGTATAGTGCATATCATTAAATCAATGTATGTTCCTTGGGTTAAGCCGAGTATCCATTATGATTTATCTCTATAGACCTTTATCCTGAATAGAATGTTCAAATGCTTTTTTCAAATCCTTGATGGAGAAGTTTTTTGACAACCACATCTTTACTGATTATAGCATCGGTATGTCATTCCTTAGCAGTAGCGTATCAACATATAGTACTAGGAATGTCACAGTGCTCCCACTAACCCTTTTGTACACACTTGGTTCATCCATGTTTTTTATGAAATCAAACTCTTTTGATTATCTCGTCAAAATGGATATTCCATCTTTGAGAAGCTTACTTCATTCCATAATTGGATCATTATAGCTTGCATACTTGATTTACTCCATCGATATAAAGATAAATCCATGTGGTTGTATCATACATACATCCTTTTATATAGTAAGTTACAACTGCAAGTAAAAATCCGAATGGATATAAACATTTTTACTAATGAAAACTTTCATCATAATCAACTCATTGACCTTGTTTGAAACCTTTTGCCACTAGTCAGGTCTATAGGTCTCCACCTTGGCATCTGCTTTAGTCTTTCTCTAAAGACTCATTTTGGATTTTATGGTCAACAATCATTTCTCTTGAGTCTTTTACTACTCATACATCATCATATGTAACTGGGTCATCATTGACTATAATGCGTGCGTCCTCAACATCATCAATGATGAATTCATACCTCATAGGTATTTTCGGTACTAAACCAGATTTACAACTTGGTTGTGGTACAATGGGTTTATCTACTTGAACAAATTCCTTTATTTGATCTGTAGTGTTTTGTGGTTCTTAAACTTCTTCAAGTTCTATCTTACTCTCACAAACCCTTTCAAGGATAAACTCATTTTTCTTAGAAGGCAGCGTGTTTCGACAAATACCTTTTGATCAGTAGGATTATAGAAGTGATACCCTAAACTTTTTTTAGGATATCTCATAAATTTATAATTATCAGATCTTCTCCCTTGTTTATCACTGTCAAATCTTTTGACATAAGCTAGATAATCTAAATCTTAACATACTTTAGACTTAGTTCCTCTATATCCATAACTCATATGGAGTCTTAAGGACAAAATTTGAAGAAGGTACCTTATTTAGTAGATATGTTGTCATTTCTAGGGTATAACCCCTAGAAGGATACTGGAAGATCGGTTAAACTTATCATGGATCATCATCATGTCCATTGGGAGAGAATACCATTCTCTTTGAGATGATCCAGAAATTTACTACTTAAGTATTCAATTCTAAATTTAATCGAAGAACTTTAATACTTTTTCAGTTTGTTTTCATACTTCACTTGTGAATTCTTTGAACCTTTCAAATGATTTAGATTTTTATTTCATTAAATACATATATCGAAATCTAGAATCATCAATGAAAGTAATGAATAAATACCATTCTCTTGTAGGTGTTGTCATAAGTCACCCACGCAACTGTGTGTACCAACTCTAACAACTATGCAACTCTCTCTCTATGTCAACTAAATAAAAATTTAGTCATGTTAACCGTGATACAATATTTATAAGTTATAATCAATTCATAATCAAAATGCTCAAAAGCCCATCTTTATGCAATTTGTCTAGTCTTGCTTCGTTAAAATGACCCGGTCTACAGTGTAATATGAAAGTATGATTTATATCATCTCTTTGAGTTTACTTTATTCAATTTGATTTTTTTTTATGTAAGTCAAGTATACAAAGTCCATTAAGTTATCAACCAATTCGAAACAAAACATCATCATTATAAATAGAACAATAATTGTTCTGTATTATATTGTCATAACCTTCCTTGTCTACACATGCAACGAATATAATATTTCTTAAAATAACTGGAATATATTAATAACTTACTAACTTAATAGACTTGTCCGTAGGCAATGCTAAACTATAAGTTCATATGACTAATGTAGTAACCTTTGTTCTATTCCCCACGCATAGGATTACTTGTCTTTTGTTTAGCCTTCTACTTGTGCTTAGTCTCTACAATGACTTGCATATATGAGACCACTAGTTGGTATCTAATGCCCAAGTAGAATTTGACTTATATAAAGTTCTATTTCATTATGAACAAATATATATATATATATATATATATATATATATATATATATATTACTAAGTTTCTTTTTCTTTGCTATTGCAAAATACTCCTTGCAGATCCTCTTCTAGTATCCCGGCTTATCGCAATGAAAGAAAACTCATTTGCCATCGGGATCACTTTTATTTATATCATTTGTTTAGTGTCTTTCTTTTGCCTTTTACCTTTTTTGACTCATCAGAAACACCTTTAGACCTCTTCCTCTGCTTGTAACATTCATATATGAGTAAGACTTGGTCTTTCTTGGAAGAAAAGTGACTCTCAATGGTCTTCAACATGTTCAGCAACTCAGGTAAACTGAAGCCTAACTTATTAATGTTGAAGTTCACAAGAAATCGTGAAAAGCAGTCAGTGAGTCACTACAAGATCAAATCTTAACTCAACTCTTCTGTTTGGAAATTGTAGAGGAGCGTACCTGCGCTCAGATTGACCACAGTTGCGCCGAAGTCCTCTGTCTGGTAAGGTATGAGCAGCGCACCTGCACTCGAAATGACCGCAGCTGTGCTCGAGCTCTCTGTTTAGGACCATTTGAAAGAGCGCACCTGCACCGGGACCAGTACACTTACGCTCAACCTTACTGATTTCAGGATGTGATTTTTTTTGTCTAAAGCAATTTGAATGTTAAAAGAAGGTCTTGTCTACCTAAACATGAACTAAGTGACATACATAGATGTTATGTGATGTAAATGTGGACCTAAGTTGGTAAGAGATGGTATAATGAACCAATGTAGTAAGTGTGTAAAGCGAACTAACGAATTTAAAGCTAGGTTATGAGTTAAGCTGCTTAGATCAATACTAAGACTACTTGACCAACGTGTAACACGCTATATGAATGTATGTATGTATTTGAGAAGACTATGTGTTTAAATTAACATAAGAATGTGTTATGTGAATGATATATAAATAATGATCAGTATGTAAATTGTTAAACAAAAATGTCACATAGACGAAGACAGAACGTTTAACCCTCACCAGAGGAGTTTGTGAATGCTCTAGAGGAGCCAGTTAATCCTATGCAGTAATTTATAGATTTGTTAATGGGAGCTTTCCAGAACAAGAACCTTAATCCCGCGGGTGATCAACTTGTAGCTGCTCGTATTGCTACCTTCAAGGATTTTAAAGCGGTAGAACCCCTAGAGTTCAAGGGGACTATGAATTCGGTAAATGCCCAGAATTGGATAATCGAAATGGAAAAAGTGTTCGATGTAGCTAACATGGTGGAGGAACAAAAAACTATTTTTGCTATGTTTATGTTAAAATGGGAAGCTAATTATTGGTGGGTTACTAATAAAGGAAGATTAAGAACAAGAGCTTCACCCTGGGAAAGATTCAAGCAGATGTTTTTCGAGACTTACTTTCCTCCGGTGACTCAAGATATGATGGAACAGCAATTCTTGGAATTAAAGCAAGGGAATATGATTGTGACCGAGTATGCGGCTAAGTTCAACGAATAAACAAGATTTGCTCCATATCAAGTGGATACAAAATAAAGAAAGGCAAAATGTTTTGAACGCGGATTGAAGCCATGTATTTACAACAAGGTTTCAATGTTTCAAATTAGGACCTTTGCTAAGGTAATGGAGAAAGCTATTTTAGCTGAAGGAAGCAGTGACGTCTTAACCAAGTATAAACAAGAACAACGAGACAAGAAAGGAAATGGAGTAAATAGAGATGGAAGCAGTGGGGGAAGTAATTCCAATAAACAAAAATGGAACAGTAACAACACCAACACTCTGGAGTATGTTTGAAGGGAAATAACGTTTGTTTCAGTTGCGGTCAAGAAGGGCACATCGCGTCGAACTGTCCGACTCCGAAGGCAAGCAAGGGATGTTTCCATTTTGGAGAAATGGGGCATCAAATTAAAGATTGTCTGAAGAAGAAAGATGATGGAGGAGGTAGAAGCAAGGTTACTGACAGTGGCAAGCTGGCAATTAACGGACCTACTGAGCCAGGGAGATTGACAGCACGCACCTTCAATATGACCGTGTAGGATGAAGTGGCATCAAAAGATGTGGTGTTAGGTATCATTCCTATCAATAATATAAACGCTTATGTATTATTTGATTCGAATGCTACCTGCTCCTTTGTGTCTGATGAATTTGCTAAGAGATTTAATTTATCTCAAGTAAAGTTAGAAAATGTGTTAAATATAGAAGTAGCAAACAAGGAAATGATTTAGGTGGAAAATATTCATCGAGATTGTTGTTTATCAATAAGAGGGCATAAGCTAACAGTGGATTTAATTCCTATTAGATTAAGAGAGTTTGATGTGATACTGGGAATGTATTGGTTGCATAACCATTGGACAGTGATTAACTGCCAAAAGAAATGTGTGAACCTTCAGACTCCTACTAAGTCTAAGGTAGTATTCTATAGTAGTAAATCGTCATGAAAATCATGTTGCCTAACGATGATGCAAGCTAAAAAGTTGTTAAGAAAGGGGTGCATTGGATATTTGGCTCATGTGGTTGATACACAGAAAGTGGGATCAGAAATGGGTCAGATACCTGTAGTGAATGAGTATGCAGATGTATTTTCAAATGAATTGCCGAGTCTTCTACCAGATAGGGAGATCAAATTTGTTATAGACCTTGTGCCAGGAATGACCCCAATTTCGAAGGCACCATACAGAATGGCTCCAGTCAAGTTGAAAGAATTGATGGTTCAGCTGCAAGAGTTGTTGGACAAGAAGTATATCTAGCCAACTGTGTCTCCTTAGGGAGCACCGATATTATTTGTAAAGAAGAAGGATGGATCGCTAAGACTTTGTATCGACTACAGGGAGTTGAACAAAGTAATAATTAAAAATAAGTATCCGTTACCGAGGATCGACAATTTGTTTGACCAATTATGGGGAGCCAAGTATTTCTCATAGATAGACCTGAGAAGTGGTTATCACCAGTTGAAGGTGAGACCTGAAGATGTACCTAAGACAGCATTTAAAACTAGTTATGGTCATTGTGAGTTTCTGGTGATATCTTTTGGTTTGACAAATGCACCAGCTGCATTTATAGATTTAATGAATAGAGTATTCAAGCCGTATTTAGATAAGTTCGTGGTGGTGTTCATCGACGATATTCTAATTTATTCAAAGACCTTGGAGGATCATGTCGAACATTTGAGAATAGTATTGGAAAAGTTAAGAGAAACAAAGTTGTATGCAAAGTTTTCGAAATGTGAATTTTGGCTGGAAAGGGTGCAATTTTTGGGGCACGTGATTGATCAGGAAGGGATATCAGTGGATCCAACAAAGGTAGAGATAGTAATCAACTGGGAACAACCGAAGACTCCTACGGAGGTGCAAAGTTTTCTTAGTTTGGCAAGTATTACAGAAGATTCATCAAGGACTTTTCAAAGCTATCAGGACTTCTGACTAATTTGACGAGGAAAGCGGTGAAGTTTATATGGTCGGAGAAATATGAGGAGAGTTTTCTGGAACTCAAGAAGAGGTTAAGTGAAGCACCCGTGTTATAATTACTTGATAATACAAGAGGATTTGTAGTGTACAGTGATGCGTCGCATAAAGGACTTGGTTGTGTGTTAATGCAGCACGACAAGGTCATAGCGTACACGTCAAGGTAGCTGAAGTATTATGAGAAAGGGTATCCTACCCATGACTTAAAATTGACAGCAGTGGTTTTTGCCTTGAAGATATGGAGACGTTATCTATATGAAGAGAAATGTGAAATATACACAGATCACAAAAGTCTGAAGTATATTTTCACTTAGAAGGATTTGAATATGAGGTAGAGGAGATGGTTAGAATTAATTAAGAACTATGATTGTGAAATTTTATACCATCCAGGAAAAGCTAATGTTGTGGCTGACACCTTAAGTAGGAAGGGTCGGGAAAGATTGAAAATGATAACTGCTTAAGAAGAGTTAATCACAGAGATAGAAAGGATGGAACTAAAGGTAAAGTATCTGATGGAGTCAGAAGAATGGTAAAAGCTTATCTGACATTATTAGATAGAGTGAAGGAAGCTCAAGTGCAAAATGAGGAATGTTGAAGAATAAAGGAACATATGTCGAAAGGTTAAGAGACTAAGTTCAAAATAGATGATAACGGATTACTTAGATTCGAAGGGGTACCGATGGTATCCGAATTAAAAGAAGGAATTTTATAGGAAGCACGCGGTTCCCAATATTCGATTGGTCCAGATAGCATGAAAATGTATGAAGATCTTCGAAAACATTTCCGGTGGCCTAACATGAAAAAGGACATGGCAGAATGCATCAGTAAATGCCTGACTTGTCAAAGAGTTAAGGCAGAACATCAGAGGCCTAGTGGACTGCTATAACCGCTAGAAATTCTAGAATTGAAGTGGGAGCACGTTACAATGGATTTTATAGTGGGACTTCCAACTACGTAGAAGGGTTATGACACAATATGGGTGATAGTGGATCGACTGACAAAGTCTGCACACTTTTTGCCGATCAAGATCAAATTCAACTTGGATCGACTAGCAAAGCTTTATGTGAAGGAAATTGTATCTAGATATGGAGTTCCAGTATCGATTGTTTTAGATCAAGAACCACGATTCACATCCAATTTTTGGAAGAGTTTTCAAGAGTGTATGGGCACGCAATTGAGATTGAGCATAACATATCATTCTCAAACTAATGGGCAAAGTGAATGGACAATCCAGACATTAGAAGATATGTTGAGAGCATGCGTAATAGATTTCAAGGGTAATTGGGATGATCATTTATCGTTAGTGAAATTTGCATATAACAACAGTTATCATGCGAGTATTGGTATGCCGCCTTATAAGGCACTGTATGAAAAGAAGTGCAGAACATCTCTGTGTTGGTGTGAGGTAGGTGAACATAAACTACTAGGACCAAAAATTGTACAGTAGACTACAGAGATTGTTAAAGTGATAAGGTCAAGGCTCATAGCAGCACAAGACAGACATAAGAAGTATGCCGACCTACATCAACAGAAAAGAGATTTTGAAGTAGGGTCCTATGTATTTCTAAAGGTATCTCCTTGGAAAGGGAAGATAAGTTTTGGAAAGAAGGGGAAGTTAAGTCCAAGATTCATTGGACTTTTTAAAGTGCTTAGAAGGATAGGAGATGTGGTCTATACCATGTCATTATCTCTAGAGTTAGAGCACATACATAATGTATTTCACGTATCGGTACTGAGGCCGTATAAGCTGGACTACTGATAGAGTTAAATTATACGATATTTTTATACCCTAATACTTAGTTTTTATATTTATTGTGTGCTTAAATGTTTAATTACTTAGCTTATTTTGGTTTTAATAGGTTTTATAGGATTTTAGTTAATTTATGTTAATTTAGGTAATTTTATAGTATTTTTATATTTCTTTTTATTTATGTTTGTTTACTTATTTTTAGTATTTTAGGTGTTTTATTTATTATTATGTATTTTTAGGATTTTTAGTATTTTTATATTATTTTTATTTATTTTTATATTTTATTTTGTAGGAAAAATAAAGCTTGGGGGCAAATCTGGAAAATCCGCAAAAGTCTGATGGCAAAATTGTAATAAGCTGAAACGCGGAGGGACATAATGGTAATTAACCGGACAGAGACGTTACGCGCAATGCGCGGAAGATTTCAGAGACCGGAGATGCGACGACGCCGTTTTGGCGTGCATAGAGACGGTTAACAGCTGTCGCGCAAAGCGCGAATACAGGCGTAACATAAACGACGTCGTTTGGAGGCGATAGCAGTTCAGCAGCACCGGGGACGAAATAGTGTCGTTTCAGAAGAACCGGAACCTTCCGCGCAATGCGCGGAAGCTCGCTAACGTCATGCATGCGCGGTAAGCGCGTTGACCGGTCAATTGCCGAGGCTTAGGACGCGTTTGGCTGGGAGGAATTGCTGGGAAAACGGAATTATTCGGATTTTTGCTACTTTTTGACTCCAAATTGGATTTTAATTCCAACTAGGGTTAGGATAATAATTATTTTTCTTTTTCTTTTATTTTTAATTGTAAATCCTATTAGGATTTGGACAAGCTAGGAGGTTTATGGAGCCTATAAATAGAGGGATTGAGACACATTGTAAGACACAACTCTCATTAGAATAAAATTCTCTCTTCTATTCTTTAGTGTTCTTTATATTTATGAGTAGTTAATTTATTTTTCTTGGTTTAAGTGATTGAAGCCATCAAGATTTATACACTGTGATATCTAATTTATTTTAATTGTTCAATTTATATTTTGATTATTGAATATTTTTCTGTGCTTAATTTTATGATTAATTTGTTCAATTGCGAGGAGGCCTACTAGTTTATTATTCATATTAATCTACTGATGTTAATGACGCGACTAAGTTTAATAATTGTTTTGCAGATCAAAAGATTATTTTATCTTAGGAAGAATATTCATCTAAATTAAATGCAAACAAGTGGCTTGTGTTGTTTAGTTCAACAATCTCTCTAATTCTTTATGCTGCTATTAAATTAAATCTTTAGCAAGTGCCGGAGGTTGTTTAATAGTAAGAGTATTTAGACAAAGTGGCGCTACTTATCTAAAATTAAGGAGAGAGGAGAAAAATTATTCCACCTGCGAGTAGTTCTTTCTACGGTGAATCTTCAAAATATTAATTGATTTATTTTTGCATCAGTGATCAGTTGTAAATTCTTGATGGTGGATATTAACTTAAACCAAGGCTTTTTCTTCTTATTTATTTATTTCATATTTATTTTAATTAGTTTTATTTAAATTATTTCTTTAATTAAAAAAAAACCCCCAATTTATGTTTGCGAAAACATAAAATTAAACTAATCATTCTCTGTGTGATCGACTCTTGCTTACACTACTACATTAATATTTTTCAAAAGTAAGATTTTATTTTTGGGTGCTTGCGACATCACACCAAATTTTGGCGCCGTTGTCGGGGAGTTGATTTTAATTTAATTTTGTGCTTTTGTAAATATTAATTTAATTTAGTAACTATTCTTAGTTTTTTTTTAATTATTTTTTTAGTTTTCATATTTTAATTGAGTTGTGCAAGTTGAAGATGGAAATCATGGCTAGGAATCGAACTTTGAAAGAGCTTGCGGCCCCTGATTTGAATCAACAACATTTAAGCATAATTTTTCCAAATGTAGATGCTAACACTTCCTTTGAATTAAAATCAGGTTTAATCCATCTATTGCCAAATTTTCATGGCCTTGCAGGTGAAGATCCTCACAAACATTTAAAGGAATTCCATATGGTGTGCACAAGTCTGAAACCTTCTGGAGTGACTGAAGAGCAAATCAATCTAAGAGCTTTTCCATTTTCCTTAAAGGATTTGGCTAAGGATTGGCTCTACTACTTACCCTCCGGAAGCATCACCACATGGGAAGAGATGAAAAGACTATTCTTGGAGAAATATTTTCCAGCTTCAAGGGCAGCCAATCTTAGGAAAGACATTTGTGGTGTGAGGCAGAACCATGGAGGATCCCTGTACGAATATTGGGAACGTTTCAAGAAACTATGTGCAAGCTGCCCCCACCATCAAATCAGCGAGCAACTCCTCATCCAATACTTCTATGAAGGACTTATGTCTACTGATAGGAGCATGATCGATGCTGCCAGTGGAGGAGCTTTGGTGGACAAAACGCCCGAAGCTGCAAGGAACTTAATTGCAAACATGGCTGCTAACTCCCAAGAATTTGGCACTAGGCTTGATTTTTCATCCAAGAATGTTAATGAGGTAAATATTTCTTCACTTGAGCAACGAATTGATAGTCGTTATCTGTTGTTCATCAAATGGCTGTAGGTAATATGCAACAAGTGAAAGCTTGCGGAATTTGCGCGGTCGTAGGACATCCGACGGATATGTGCCCCACTCTTCAAGAGGAGTCCCACGAACAAGTACATGCAGTAGGTGGTTTCACTAGTCAACCACAAAGGAAATATGATCCTTACGCAAACACGTACAACTCAGGTTGGAGAGATCATCCGAATTTCGGCTATGGAAATCCGCAAGGGAATCCGTCTGCGACTCAAAACTTCTCAAGCTACCAACAATACAAGCAGCCATATCCTAACAAACAACAGGGCCAATCATTTGATTCTAATGCGTCTTTAGAGGATTTGGTTAAACAAATTAGCACTAACACTTTGCAATTTCAACAGGAAACGAAGGCGAATTTGCAGAATTTGGAAACACAGATGGGACAAATGACAATTGCCATAAATAGATTGGAGGCGCAAAATTCTGAAAAAATACCCTCGCAAACAATGGTGAATCCAAAAGCAAATGTTAGTGCAATCACGTTGAGAAGCGGTAAAGAGATCGAAACTCCAGCAAAAATAGAGTCTGCGCCGAAAGAGCAAAGCAAAACAGGAATAGACAACAGTAAGGAGGAAGACAGTGTTCAAGGCGAAAATGGTACTCCTAAGCATAAATTTCCACCGCTCTCTGAGTATAAACCGGTACCCCCTTTCCCTCTTGCTTTAACAGAGAAACGGACATACGAGAAAAATTCAGATTTATTTGAGACTTTTCATAATTGCGAGGTAAAAATTCCATTGTTAGATGCAATTAAACAAGTACCTCGCTTTGCTAGATTTTTAAAAGAATTGTGTACACACAAGAGAAAGCAAGCACTTAAAAAATATGAAAAGGTACAAGTAGGAAAGAATGTGTCTGCCGTAATTCAAAGAAAACTTCCTACAAAATGCCAAGATCCAGGAATGTTTACTATCCCTTGCAAGATAGGTGACACTAGATTTGAACAAGCCATGTTAGACTTACGAGCATCTATTAATGTCATGCCATATTCTATATATGCTTCTTTGCAACTTGAACCTTTAAATAGAACTGGTACTGTAATTCAATTGGCTGATCGGTCTAACACTTATCCTAAGGGTATAGTAGATGATGTTCTTGTGCAAGTAGATAATTTGATTTTTCCTGCTGATTTTTATGTGTTTGATATGGAAAATGGTGATCAAAATGCTCCTATTTTGTTGGGAAGACCTTTCTTAAAGACTTCAAAGACTAAGATCGATGTTCATAGTGGTACACTGACAATGGAGTTTGATGGCGAAATTGTTAAATTTAATATTTTTGATGCCATGAAATGTCATAATCCTGTTTACTCTGTTGATGTGATTGATTCTTTAGTAGCAAAAGTTTCTAAAACTGATGGAAAGGGTGAATTGAAAACGACATTTAGTCCGAATATTGGGAAAGAGAAAGAGGAGTTAGTCTTGAATGTTGATTTAAAGAAAACTGTTGTGGCTGTGGATGATTCTCCGAACACAGGTAATGATCCATATTTTGACTTACCAGTTCCTAACAAGAAATCTTTACCTTTTTGTTTTGCAGGATTACATTCCAGATTTGAAGCCTCTCCCTAATCGTCTCGAATATATGTTCATTGAAGAGGGAGTAGAACCTTCATATCCACTGCAAGGGAGTTTTAACAAGACCATGATAAATGGAGTAAAGATGGATGAAATGGTCAAAATTCAAGAGGAATGAGTAACGTAGTGTTTAAGCATGCTGTCAAGCCAATGACGATAAACAAAGGCGCTGCTTAGGAGGCAACCCAAGAAAACAGATTTGCATTTCTTTTCCTTTTTCTATTTATAGTTATTTATGCCTGTTTCTTTGCATTTTATTTTACATTGGGGACAATGTAAATTTTAAGTGTGGGGGAAGGGATTTATGATATTTATTTTATTTTTAGGGAATTTTAAAATTTTGTTTTTTTTTTTAAAAAATAAAAATAAATAAAAAAATAAAGTTTAGGAAATTTTAAAAAATTTTGAAAATTTGAATTTTGTGGGTATATTCACTGCAAACCCTCACGAGACAAAACTCGTCCACTTGGGGTAACCTTGGGGTTTAAAGGCTTGTTACACATGCTAAAAGTAATCGTGTTTCCTACGAAAATGGGGTAGTTTTTTTGATTTTTGATTTTTGATTTTTTTTAATTTTTTTATGTTTAGGATGTGTCACTTGAGCAATGAGTTAATTGAATTTTAAATTTTTAGCCAATGATAAAAATTTTGGATTTTATTTAATAACTCTTGGAAAAATGGTAAATTTTTGCTTAATTTGAATTTTTGACTTTTTATTGATTATTACTTTGTTTGAGATCCTTTTAAATTTTTATGCACTTATATCCATTTGTTTAAGCTAGTCTTAATTTAGAGAAAGTTTATATGGTTAAATGTTTATGGAAGATATTTTTGAACTCTATATCTTATTTGATCATTATTTGAAGTGAAATATAAGGTAAAATATAATTTGGAGGAGATGATTTAGGTAATTTTCTAGGATTATTATTGAAGAAGGAAAAAGAAAAATCTTGTGGTGGGTTGAGATGGAGCATAAAATGCACTCACCGTGAGAAAAAAAAATGAAATGAAAATAATATATGGAAAAAAAAATGCATAATCCTAGTGTGTTTCTTTGATTAAAAGCCTTTTGATGTTCTGATTATATTGTCTGTATTAACTGAAAGTGATGAGAAAAATAAGTATTTTGAGTTTTATTATATATCTTTTATAAGGTAATTAATGACCAAAACTTATTTGAATTTTTATTAGTTTGATACATTTGGATTCACACACACACAAAAGGTCTTGAGTAAGTAAGATTAATAAATATGTTGAATTTTGAACTTTGCATGGTTTTGAAATTTTCCTTGAGTTATCATTTGAAAAAATCTTTGAGGCTGATGTTGAAATTTATAGTGATCTGTTGCTCAAGTAAGTTGTTTGGTTATTAGTTTTATTTTTATAATTTTTATTTTTGTTTTGCCCGAGGACGAGCAAAAAGCCAAGTGTGGGGTATTTGATAGAGTTAAATTATACGATATTTTTATGCCCTAATACTTAGTTTTTATATTTATTGTGTGCTTAAATGTTTAATTACTTAGCTTATTTTGGTTTTAATAGGTTTTATAGGATTTTAGTTAATTTACGTTAATTTAGGTAATTTTATAGTATTTTTATATTTCTTTTTATTTATGTTTGTTTATTTATTTTTAGTATTTTAGTTGTTTTATTTATTATTATGTATTTTTAGGATTTTTAGTATTTTTATATTATTTTTATTTATTTTTATATTTTATTTTGTAGGAAAAATAAAGCTTGGGGGCAAATCTGGAAAATCCGCAAAAGTCTGATGGCAAAATTGTAATAAGCTGAAACGCGGAGGGACATAATGGTAATTAACCGGACAGAGACGTTACGCGCAATGCGCGGAAGATTTCAGAGACCGGAGATGCGACGACGCCGTTTTGGCGTGCATAGAGACGGTTAACAGCTGCCGCGCAAAGCGCGAATACAGGCGTAACATAAACGACGTCGTTTGGAGGCGATAGCAGTTCAGCAGCACCGGGGACGAAATAGTGTCGTTTCAGAAGAACCGGAACCTTCCGCGCAATGCGCGGAAGCTCGCTGACGTCATGCATGCGCGGTAAGCGCGTTGACCGGTCAACTGCCGAGGCTTAGGACGCGTTTGGCTGGGAGGAATTGCTGGGAAAACGGAATTATTCGGATTTTTGCTACTTTTTGACTCCAAATTGGATTTTAATTCCAACTAGGGTTAGGATAATAATTATTTTTCTTTTTCTTTTATTTTTAATTGTAAATCCTATTAGGGTTTGGACAAGCTAGGAGGTTTATGGAGCCTATAAATAGAGGGATTGAGACACATTGTAAGACACAACTCTCATTAAAATAAAATTCTCTCTTCTATTCTTTAGTGTTCTTTATATTTATGAGTAGTTAATTTATTTTTCTTGGTTTAAGTGATTGAAGCCATCAAGATTTATACACTGTGAGATCTAATTTATTTTAATTGTTCAATTTATATTTTGATTATTGAATATTTTTCTGTGCTTAATTTTATGATTAATTTGTTCAATTGCTAGGAGGCCTACTAGTTTATTATTCATATTAATCTACTGTTGTTAATGACGCGACTAAGTTTAATAATTGTTTTGCAGATCAAAAGATTATTTTATCTTAGGAAGAATATTCATCTAAATTAAATGCAAACAAGTGGCTTGTGTTGTTTAGTTCAACGATCTCTCTAATTCTTTATGCTGCTATTAAATTAAATCTTTAGCAAGTGTCGGAGGTTGTTTAATAGTAAGGGTATTTAGACCAAGTGGCGCTACTTATCTAAAATTAAGGAGAGAGGAGAAAAATTATTCCACCTGCGAGTAGTTCTTTCTACGGTGAATCTTCAAAATATTAATTGATTTATTTTTGCATCAGTGATCAGTTGTAAATTCTTGATGGTGGATATTAACTTAAACCAAGGCTTTTTCTTCTTATTTATTTATTTCATATTTATTTTAATTAGTTTTATTTAAATTATTTCTTTAATTAAAAAAAAAACCCCAATTTATGTTTGCGAAAACATAAAATTAAACTAATCATTCTCTGTGGGATCGACTCTTGCTTACACTACTACATTAATATTTTTCAAAAGTAAGATTTTATTTTTGGGTGCTTGCGACATCACACCAACTACCAACATGTGATTGAATATGAACCAATCCAGATTGAGTAGGACTTAACGTATGAGGAAACTCCTGTTCAAATTATTGACAGTAAGGAGAAAATTTTAAGGAACAAGATAATACCTTCTGTAAAGGTAATGTGGAGGAACCACAATGCCGAGAAAGTAACGTGGGAGTTAGAAGAAAAAATGAAGAAGGAATATCTGAACCTGTTTGTGTAACCGTGTAATGGTGATTCCGGGGAGGAAATCCTTATAAGGAGGGAAGAATGTAATGACATAGAATTTTTTCAAAGTTGTAAATATTATAATTAATTAATGAAAATAAAATTTTGAAGTGTGACAAGTGTTTTGGGACAAGTAAGTTATGAATTATTTAATGGTGGAATAAAATTCAAGTCTAAGGAAACAAATTTGGATAGAAAAAAAAAGGACTTGAATTGATTAAGAAATAATTAACTAAGATTAAATTGAATTAAATTTGTCTAGAGAATTTGACAATTGGCCAAAATGCCCTTGACAACTTAAGGAATGGCCTAAGTGTCCTAACTTGGTTTAATGTCCATTTTGCCCTCACTATTCGATGTGAATTACCTTAAATGCCCTAACCATGCATAGGTTAAGCTTAACTAAGCATGGTTAGTTGCTAGGAATATGCATGTATAGATTTTTCAAGTATAAGCCATGTATCACTTATTGTACTTCATTTCTTATCATCCAAAGTTGCTAGCTAAGAGAGTTCATAGAGAGGAACAAAAAGAAAGCTAGGGTTTCTTGAAACCTTGAGAAATTCAAAGAAAAATCGAGCAAGAGAAGCATATCTAGCCATTAAAGTGGATCATCTATCACTAGAAAGCTTTATTGCAAGAAAGAGAAGAGTTCATAGAAGGTATAAAAGAGTTATAGCTTTAAAACTCTCTCTTTATGTGTTTAAATTCAAGAACATGCATAGGCATGCATGTATCTATATATATAAGTGTTGATTATGTAAGTTATGTGTTATTTGGTTGGACTATTAAGAAACCCTAAGCATATGAGTTGTATTACAAATGTGATGGACTATTCATGCATGTATTCAAGTTAAAAACCATGATTTAGTGATGGATCATGTGTTATTTGTTAAAAGTTTTGGTAAAAACCTAGTTGGAAGTGTTGAACATGTTTGATACATGTGAAAATTCATGCTAGATAGCATCGTAAGATATCTAATGGTTTAAAAACATGACTTTTGTAGAAAAATTACAATATTATGTTATACCTTGCATGTAAACTAAATCATAATCTGTAAAGTATTTTGGAAGGTGCATATAGAAGTGATATGGACTTACAAAGTTGCTATATGAGCATATGTTAATATATATATATATATGGTGTAGAGTTCAAGAACTAAAGGAAGGTTTAAGGTTAAGTTTTGAAAAGTTGACAAAATTCCACCAACGTGTGAGTTTTGGCCATTTTGGGTAATTAAAGGTTAAAAGAAGCAAAATAAATAAGTTTTATGTAAATAAACGTGTCTGTGACGATTTGGAAGTCATTTGGTGTTTATGGTGATTATTGTGCATTTTAAACGTTTAAAAACGTTCATTGACACCTAAAATTGAGTTTTCAGAAAAGTAGGGTCATTTGAAAACTTTTAACATTTTTAAAGGCCTAGACAAGTCATATATATGATATATGTGTTAAATTAGGTGTTGGAATCAAGTTTTGTAGAAATGGGCCAAAAAAAGCTTGTAAAGGAAAGTAATAGCTTATATGTCAAGGTAAAGCATGTAAATACATACAACTAATGCATGAACCACGTTATGATTGTGTAGGTCATAAACGGGATAATATATTAACTGTAAGCATAAATGAGGACAAAGGCAAGTGTTCTATTCAAACTCCCATATGTAGTTCATTGAGCAGTTATATTCGTTCTGTATTCATGTACATCATTTGAAGTTCATTCTTTACTGAACTATTTTGAGAAAGGTCTATGTCATTCTCGATTCGGCTAGACATATGTGATAATTTATATTGAAGTTATATACTCATTTCTATGTTCTCTAATCCATATTGTTGTGGTGCAGAATCTACGAAATGCTGTAATAGAACAACCCTGATAAAAAGGGGGTAAAGGTAAAAGAAAATACGAATTTTATGGCGTGGTTGCGTCGTTAGATGTTTATGTTAGGCACAATATAAAAGTATAATAGGCTGATCACCTAGAGTACACATCTGAAATGTAATGCAGTTTTATGACTGAACTGGGCAGTATTAGTCTTCATAATTATTATTGTTCTTAACGTGTTCTTGGTCTTGTGACCGTACTGAAAGTAATATGCCCTCAAGCCAATCACATTTGATATGATAAGCATATACTTTGTAATCTTGTTCATTTATTAATAAAAGTATCAAGGCATTTCTTTATTCATGATTAATTACTTGAATTAATCAAATGGATAAACCCATAGTTTTCGAGCAATGCTTTTAGAACCATGATGAGGATCATGCTAATGAAATCTAAATTCAAGATAGCTCAAAACTAAAATTGTTCCTAATCGTTGGATCACTAAAAGGGGGATTAGTAGATCCGGATAGATTGGTACATACTATGTTTGCTCTTATGAAGAGGATGATTGATCTCATAATCATTTGTGTAGAGACACTAAAGCAAGTATGTAGGTGCTTATTAGAGAATAAGTTCACTGAACGTGACTCGCTCAAGGAACACCTAATGGAGTTTTACTTGTCTGTCAATAGGAGTTCCTTATGTGATAGTCGTACAAGTGATCCTTAGACTTGAGATTATCTTAGTATCTTATGTGTACTAAGTTATACTTTGACATATTCCTTAAGACCTATTGGTATATCAAAGGATATGATTGGGTATAATAAGGTATACATGGAGATAGATGAATGATCAACAAAGGATCTACCACTTCCAGTAAATGGAGAGATTGTCCTATGCGATTCAATAAGTGACAACTCAGAAATCCCTGGCCAGGGTTGAATGGAATTAGAAAGGAGTTTCTAATTTACATTAACTAGAGTTGTGTATTTGTGAATTGAAATGCATATAATCAAATAAATAAGACTTGACAGAAATTTCGTGTCTTATATTTGATTGGGACATTGTACGATAGAATGATTGAATTGTACGGTAATTATTTGTTGAAAGGTTCTTTTACGATTAAATGTTGAAATCTA
The DNA here is from genome assembly GCA_947179155.2 of Hedera helix. Classification (NCBI taxonomy): domain Eukaryota; kingdom Viridiplantae; phylum Streptophyta; class Magnoliopsida; order Apiales; family Araliaceae; genus Hedera; species Hedera helix. The sequence goes on from OX359274.1 coordinate 17,814,970, forward strand.
TATTATCTGGAAAGTCGATTAATCGCTAAGGGGGCTTACCCTTATTGTGGAATAATTATTTATTCTGAATTAAAGAGTTAATTCGTAATAAATGAATTATAATTGTTCTAATTTATTTATTATACAACCGGTTTAATATGGAGAACCTAAAGGGTCACACCGCAAAGCAAAAGAGTAATATTTATTTTAGAAGTGGATGGCATAATTGTAATAATAAATTAAGTATATTTAATTTATACTATGATGATAGAATAAATTAAATAGCTTAATATTTATAATTTAATATTTTAGAAATACTAATTATAAATTAATAAGAGGAGTCTTATTATTATTATTATTATTACTATTATTATTATTACTACTAGTATTATTATTTAGTTCCTAAATGGTTTAGGAATTAATTAATAAGTAGTAATATTATTATTAAATAATTAAGTTCCTAAATAGTTTTGGAATTATAATTATAATAATAATTAATTAAGTTACTAAATGGTTTAGTAATTAATTAATAAGAAGTACTCTCATTATTAAATAATTAAGTTCCTAAATGGTTTAGGAATTGTAATTAATTAATTTAGTTCTTAATTAATTTGGGAATTAAATTAAAACCCTAATCCTAAATAGTTTAGGAGGGTTGATTAGATCTATAAATAAGAGAAGTCTTATCATAGATCAAGGTTACACACTCTTTCATAAGAGAGTGAGAGTACTCCATAATTCTCTAGATCTAAGAGTTAGAGAGAAAGAGAGAATTAGGGATAGCCACCCATGGTTTGGAGAAACCATAATCCACTTCTTTAATTCATAGATCTCTTGGTGGATCACCTTTAGAGGCTCAACACTTGGGGAGCTAACATTGATCCGTGGAATCTAATCGGTGAATTTGAAGAAGAACATGAAGGATTAAAGGGAGATGAACTTGTACCCGTGGAAGCTTGCTTCTACAAAGGTATAAATTCTTTTATCCTTCCTCAATTAATAATAGTCGCATAAGAAAGATCCGAGTTATTGGTTTGTACAAAAATTTTAAAATCTAATTTTTTTTGCTTCCGTTGCGCTTATATAATTTGATTATATGTATGCCTATATTTGTGCAAACCAACACGTACAGCTAGCAAGTTCATGTTTTCAAATTAATCATGCAAAGTTTCATGTTATATTCTTAAGTTCATTTCAAGAACTGTTAACGCCACAGCCTTATTGCATAATATTTTATTTCATTATTTAGCAATATCATGTCATTATTTGATTATGTACTTGCTGAGTTATTTTATGATCACCCTTGCCTTAACATGATATTTCAGTTAAGCCTTAACAGGCCGATGGGTCAAGAGCAGATAAAGGAAAGGGAAAGGCTAGCAAGCAGTGATTGTATAGCTATAGAGTCTTTGTAAATGTAATATGTTATAATAGAACAGATTGTATATGTTTTGTATTATTTAAAGGTCTATAAACCTGGGATAGTTATGTGATATTGTAAATTAAGTTATTTTATTCATAAATGAATAGATGTGATGACAGGGTAGAATAGTATCGTGAGCACCGAATCTGTGGTTCGAGGGACCCGTATTTGGGTGCATCACAACTATCACATAAGGAACTCCTATTGACAGACAAGTAAAACTCCATCAGGTGTTCCTTTAACGAGTCACGCTCAGTGAACTTATTCTCTAAAAAGTACTTGCACACTTGCTTCAGTGTCTCTATATAAATGATTATGAGATCAATCACCTTCTTCATAAAAGCAAGCATAGTACGCACTAATCTATCCCGATACACTAATCCCCATTTTAGTGATCCCACGATTAGGAATATTTTAGTTTTGAGTTATATTGAATTTAGATCTCATTAACATAATCAACATTATGATTCTAAAAGCATTATTCTAAAACTATGAGTTTATTCATATAATTAATTCAACCAATTAACCATGAATAACGAAATGCCTTGATACTTTAATTAATTAATCGAATAAGATTATAAAGTATATGCATATCACATCAAATGTGATTGGCTTTAGAGTATACTACTTTTAATCTCTCACTTTCATTAATGTCAATCGCCCTTTGGTATCTTATAGCATTCTTCTTTAAGTGGCGTACGAATTGCTTAGTAAATGCTTTAGTTAATGGATCTGTAATGTTGCTCTAGAGTCTACCATCTCTATGGTGTTCCTTTCGTCTTTTAATGATTCCTCTAATCATATAGAAGTGTTGCAACGCATGTTTGAAATTTAGATGAAACCTAGGTTCTTTAGCGAATTAAACTCTTTTAATGCTATGAGCCATTTCAAATTTTGTAATGAACTTATGTAACCAAAGAATTTTCTTTGCAGCTTCACTTATAGTCATTTACTATATCTTTTTAACTAAATCGACAACTTTTTGCTTTTTGGAACTTTTCCAACTCAGTGTGCCGCCGTTCAAGGTAATCATATAAACTAAAATGGATTCACTGTTGTCTTAGTGAGTTTAAAAAAAGGAGTCTGTTAAGCCATTTACTTTTAATTAGACCAACCATTAGAAACTCTTTTCTAACATTCTTCTCCAGGAATGAACTGATAATTACTTATCATGCATAAATAATATCAGGTATAGTGCATATCATCAAATCAATGTATGTTCCTTGGGTTAAGCCGAGTATCCATTATGATTTATCTCTATAGACCTTTATCCTGAATAGAATGTTCAAATACTTTTTCCAAATCCTTGATGGAGAAGTTTTTTGACAATCACATCTTTACTGATTATAGCATCGGTATGGCATTCCTTAGCAGTAGTATATCAACATATAGTACTAGGAATGTCACAGTGCTCTCACTAACCCTTTTGTACACACTTGGTTCATCCATGTTTTTGATGAAATGAAACTCTTTTGATTATCTCATCAAAATGGATATTCCATCTTTGAGAAGCTTGCTTCAATCCATAGTCCGATCGTTATAACGTACATACTTGATTTACTCCATCTATATAGAGATAAATCCATGTGGTTGTATCATACATACATCCGTTTATATAGTAAGTTGCAACTGCAAGTAAAAATTCGAATGGATATAAACATTTTTATTAGTGAAAAATTTCATCATAATCAACTCATTGACCTTGTTTGAAACCTTTTGCCACTAGTCAGGGGTCTATAAGATCTCCAGCTTGCCATCTGCTTTAGTCTTTCTCTAAAGACTCATTTTGGATTATCTGGTCAACAATCATTTCTCTTGAGTTTTTTACTACTCATACATCATCATATGTAACTGGATTATCATTCACTATAATGCGTACCTCGTCGTAATCATCTATGATGAATTCATACCTCATAGGTATTTTCGATACTAAACCAGATTTACGACTTGGTTGTGGTACAATGAGTTTATCTACTTGAACAAATTCCTTTATTTGATCTATAGTGTTTTGTGGTTCTTAAACTTCTTCAAGTTCTATCTTACTCCTACAAACCCTTTCAAGGATAAACTCAATTTTCTTAGAAGACAGTGTGTTTCGACAAATACCTTTTAATCAGTAGGATTATAGAAGTGATACCCTAAACTTTTTTTTAGGATATCCCACAAATTAACAATTATCAGATCGTGTCTCTTGTTTATCACTGTCAATGTGAGGATCCGAATTTTCACGATTTTCTTAATAATATTGAATGAGAATTTAGTTGATAAAAATTATCAAGGTTATTTAAATTAATTATTATTTATGTGATTTAATGTATGGGATGAGATTTAATTAGCAAATTAAATCTGTACAGAGATCATGATGAATGGTATGGACTTAAAAAAAAATCATGTAAATGTACAATAAATTGTTCAATTAAATTATTATAGAAGTGCAGAGATTATGTTTTAAATGAGGATATATGGAAATGAAAGAATATGAATTATATATGTGTATATATGTGTGTTTATGCTTAATTGTTATAATTATAAATGTTATGAAAATTAAGGGATTAATAATTAAATTAATCCGAAAATTTATGAAAAGATAATGAGGAAGTTAGTAAAAATTGTAATTATTAATTTTAAATTAATTATGAATTATGGAGGAAGTTTAGAAATTAATTGAGAAGAAATGTAATTATATAAATTATATAATAATAATTATATAATTTATATAAGAAAATTAAAATGTTGTATGAAGAAAATAATAATTATATAAATTATATAAGAATAATTATATAATTTATATAAGAGAATGAAATTAATTAAGGGTAGAAGAAAATTTTATAAGTTGTATTTGTGTAAAATGGAAATTATTTAAAAAGGAATAATGTAACTATATAAATTATATAATATTAAATTATATAATTTATATAAGGAAAGTTAATGTAAATATTAAAAAAATTGAATAATAAATAAGAAAAAGGAATGTTTAAAGTTATTAAAAATTATTTTTATGCATAATTAAATTATTATGACTTTTATGAAGAATAATATTTCAGAAACGTGAACATGTTAGTGTAACATGATGTCCAAGTAACAAAGTGAAAAATTATGAAAAATAATTTTTATAGGCTATACGAATTATTTTATGATTTTTGCAGGTATTAATTACCTCAAATAATTACATGCATGTCGTTATGAGTGTACAAAATTTGTCAAGAAAAGTACCCAAAAATGGTGTTAATATTATTTATAAATCGTATTATGAATGTTGGTGAATTAAAATAAATATTTTATATTTATTATATAAAATATTTATTACATGTAATAATTAAGTAATGTATTAGAATAATTAAAAATTTACATGCTATTTTGTTTGGAACAATCCGGACGTGAGAAGCCAAAGGCGGTGGAAATTTTTTATTTGCCAAAGTGGTGGATTGTTTTTTTGGCTATAAAAAGGAAAGAAAGAAAGCATGCAAAAGTGGAAAAAAACAAAAACAAAAACACATCCAAATATTTTTTTTCTCTCTTCTCCACCGTAGCTTCTGTGACGACCCCAAATCCGGATTCTTTAATCTCGGGTTTGGTTCTCACTGTACAATACATAACAACAATGAAATACATATATTGTATTTAAACTTCGCGGAATAATACAAAAGGTTCCTTAATCAAAAGGCTACACTTCCCAAGGTCTATTACCTTAATCTTAATATTACATATCTTAAGGGAAATACAAAAGATTTACAATAGTAATTACATAACAGTAACATAAACTAGCATGCAATTACTAAAACTAAACATTCGTTTTCCCCTTGCCTTTGTCCGATTTAGAGCTTTCGGGAATGGCTGAAATATAGTCATGATATAGCAAGAATGAGCAACTAAATGGCTCAGCAAGTTTATAAACAACAATCATACGATATATCATGATGAAGGGAAATAACTTCAAGGTTTCAACAATAGCAATTGTGAAAGATAACAAGAATCAATGTTCAATAAAAGAAGGAATTGACTCTTTACTGCTGAGTGGTCTTTAATGACCATGAACTGCTACTAAGGTAGAACAGACATACAATGTCTGACTCCTTGTTAAAATATCAGGACACTTGAGGGGATCAGTCCTCTCATGTCCTATGTATATGCATCACATTTAGTTTTCTTGCGCGCTGTCGGTCTTCCGACAAATAAAAATCCCCTTTAACTAGGGTTGTTCTATCTCAGTCTTACTGTAAGAATCCGTACTAGCCAATGGTTTGGATAAGCTTTTATAATATTCAATTAAATGAATTTAACATGCATTTGTCTAGCCGAAACAATTAGCTTAGACATTCTTAAACAGTTGCAAAAGCACTACGTGCGAATACAATAATCAATAACGATGTGAAGTAATTTTCGATAATTAATTCATTCAAATGTCTGTCAAATATCTACGAGTGTAGAATACTTGCTCAACAATAATTGAATTGCTCAATGTAATTAAGGTTGAATAATAATTGCAACAATAAGTACAAGTTAAGGGTAGAAGACTTGCAATAGGAATTACAAGTTAAAGTTAGAAAACTTGCCTCGTGCGTCGTTTACTGCTAACCAAATTAATCTAACAATCCTTGAACGGACCTAACAATTAAATCAATTTGATCTTAAATTAGTATCATATACTTGTAAGTATAATGATCTTTATAAACCTTACGAACCACATAATTGATTAATTATGGGTAATTAAACACTTAGGAAATATTATCACTACTTGGTAATATTTCAAACACAAAGAACTTATATTAATTATTTAATATAGTTCAAAATAAATATATAATATTATTAATCATTTAATAATATTTTATTGAGTATCTAATATTATTAATCATTTAATAATATTTTAGTAAGTTTCTAATATTATTAATCATTTAATAATATTTTATTAAGTTTCTAATATTATTAATCATTTAATAATATTTTATTAGGTAGCTAATATTATTAATCATTTAATAATATTTTATTAATTATCTAATATTATAAATCATTTAATAATATTTTATTAAGTAACTAATATTATTAATCATTTAATAATATTTTATTAATTATCTAATATTATTAATCATTTAATAATATTTTAATCATTATCTAATATTATTAACTATTTAATAATATTTTATTAATTATCTAATATTATTAATCATTTAATAATATTTTATTCATCATCTAATATTATTAATTATTTAATAATATTTTATTACTTTATTAATATTATTAATCATTTAATAATATTTTATTCGTTATATAATATTATTACGTATTAATAATATTTTATTGCTTTCTTAATATTATTATTCATTTAATAATATTTTATCTAATTATTAATATTATTAATTATTTAATAATATTTTATTGACTTATTAATATTATTACCCATTTAATAATATTTTAATCTCTTACTAATATTATTAACCATTGAATAATATTTTAACCAATTGTTAATGTTATTCATCATTTAATAACTTTTTAATCATATACTAATATTATTAATTATTTAATAATATTTTAATAAAAATCTTTAAACCACACCAATAGTTAACTTTTTAATGGTGTTAACATTAATCTTTATTTTAAACATTTTGCTACCCATTAATTACAAATAAATTCCATATATTGGTTCAATACACAAATACCTTCAATTTACACTTAGTTATACTTTAATTTTCCAATAAAACCCGACCCGGACCGACCCGGACCAACCCGAACCGACCCGACCCAACCCGACAACTTGAACTTTCTGGCCTTGAAAGCCCCGGCGCTCAAATGAGTGCCGCGGCGTCCAAAACAGAAGCCAAAACCCTAAAATGGGTTGTCCGACCTCCAGCCACTCCGACAGCCATAACTTCTTCATTTTAAAACATTTTGGGGTGATTCTTGAGTCCATTCTCATCCGAATTTCCCCCTCTACAATTTCTCTTTAGATCACAAATCCAAATTCCAAACGTAACTAGACTCAAAATGGCTCACAATGCAACCTAGGGTTTTAAAATCAACATCCTTTGCGGTAAAAGCCATAACTTCTTTGTTTTTCAATATTTTTGAAAGCTTCAAGTTGGGTTTTCTTACAAACTCATACATAAAACTTTCTAGCCATATAAATCAAGTATTTAACTTGTACATTTTGAAATACAACATCAAACATAGCATGCATGGTTAGGGTTTACCAGTAAAATTGTGTTACACATATTTCTTTAACTTCTATGCATTTCTAACCTACCAAATCATGTTATAAACAGATAGATCTATGAATATACATATATTACATAGTTACATACATCTAGACCATCAAAATGAGTTTTGATCGGTTAAACATAGATTTTAACCGATTAAAACGCATATAGGCTATAAAAACGAAATAAGAAAGGATTTGAGAACTTTTAAACCTTGAAGTTTTGTGTGCTCTCCTTCTCCTCCTTCCGAAATATGTGATGAGATTGTTGGACATCCACTAAGCTCAAGCTCTAGCTTTTTCTCTCAACACTTATGTGTTTTCTCTCAAAAACTCACACTTTGCTCTCTAGGAAATTCTCTAGAAATGAACTAACCAACCTAGAACAAGTGTGGAGTGTTTCTTTTATAGCCAACCACTAACACACCATTAACTCTCTAATTCATCTATGTTGGTCAAATTAAATGCTAAGTATGCTTACTATTTGATTGAATGACTTGGTGATTGACTCATGGAATGACTATGGTTGTTGGCCAACTTTGATCTAGTGTAAAAGAGAAGCCATCTAGCAAATCAAGCAACATCAAGTGGGTCCCTCACAAAAATCAGCAAAATGGCTTTTCCAAGCCATTTTTCCTTTATTTTTAATGCAAAAATGTGCATATATACATCTATATATATATCTATATATATATATATATATATATATATATATATATATATATATTGACCAAAGTTTGACTCTTATTGGACTTCACATTGGGCTTGGGAATAACTTCTATTGGGCTCATTCAATTAAATTGTTTGGGCTCAATTTAAATAACATATTGGGTTTATTTTAAATAGTCTAGGTTACATTTAATTAAATCAAGCATTGGGCTTGTTTAATTAATTACATGGGCTAGTAATTAAATTAATTACATGGGCTACTAGGTTAATATCTTTAACCTAGTTTATTAACTTATTTGGATTTAAAATATCATCCAATTAGATTTGCTTAAATTAATTATACACTTTGCTTTAATCCTTTAAATAAACATACAAGCACATAAGTACATTTATTTAATTATCTAATGCACAATTAATTAATGAGAAAAATTTAAATTCATTGCTAAATATTTATTAAGTATATTTACAATGACTAATGAAATTCGTGGTCATTACAGCTTCCATCACCGACCACCACTTCCACCGTAAAGACTCCATAGCCACCATCAAGAAGGGAGGTTTTTGGGACATCAAAGGAAGGTGGTTAAGCTTCAAGAAAGGTATAAACTATTTATTTTAGTAATTATGATGTTAAATAAATTTGATGAAAAAAATTGTAAATAATTAGAATATTATTCTAAATAATTTATGGATATATATCTATGAATTATATAATTTTTGGAGTGGTTATGTTGTGAAAATTGTGAAGAAAGTTTGGTAGTTTTGGAAAAAGTTGGTACACTGTCGCTGGAGAGGAAGAAGAAGGGAAAAAGGGACGACCGCGCATTGCGCGCGGTCATTTTTCCGTAAGCCGCAAACAAAACGGTGTCATTTTGGGGGCAAAATGGGGGGCCGCGCCTTGCGCGGCGGAAGTTTCCGGAAGAGGCCATCAAACGACGTCGTTTTGGAACGACAAAGGATGGTCCGCGCTATGCGTGGCTGCGTTTTGGGGCGGAAAGTACGAAAATGCCCCTAGTCTTTTCCGTTAATACCAAGCGTGTCCTAGACGAGCTAAAATGACGGATATGCCCCCTGCCTTTCCGAGAAATTTCAAACGTGTCCCTAACGTTGCCGAAGTTACGAAAATGCCCCTACGCTTTTCGAGAAATACCGAATATGTCCCTAAAGCCGCGGAAATTACTAAATTGCCCCCAGAAATTAGTTTTAATTGAAATAAATGTTTAAAAATTGTTTAAAAATCATAGAAAATTATAGAAAAATACTAAAAATATAGAAATGATGTTTGGGCATTAAATTTAATATTTTTGATTAAATATTAAATATTAGGGATTAATATTTAAATATTAATCTAATGAGTTTAAAGGTTAGAAAATGAATAAATGAAAATCCGGATAACCGAATATGTTAAAAGTTATCCGATGAGCCGGGTTGACCGCAGTGAAGCTATTTTATATTAAGTTAAATGAATATGTTAAGGGACGATGTTAATACAATTAATCGTATAAATTGAAAATTAATCCGGAGATGATATTAATTAAATAAATTAATATCATAAAGAGATAAATAATTATTATTTAATTATTTTATGATCATAGGTTGATCGAGTTAAGGGTTTGAGCTATCAAATTAAATAATTGGACGCCAGGCAAGTTCTTCAGTCCTTAAATGTTGAATGCTGACTGTTATGATATGATTATATTTGTTAACTGCATATAAATTATGTGTTATGTGATCTTTGGATAATATGACAACTATGTGTACTTTGTGCAATGATATGAGATATATTGCTATAGTAGAAGCACAACACGTAATGTATGACACACACCAAGCATGATAAGGTATGTGCTACGTGAAGTATAAACTGTTGAACTTGCTGAGCCGTTGTGCTCATTACTTGCTTAATATATATCTTTGCAGGAAAGAAATAAATTTCAAATGTATCAGATGATATAAAGACGGATAATCACAGAAGGTTGTGAATGTTATTGTTATATTTCAATAACATAATTAAATGTGAATACAATTGTTAAGTTTATATTGATATTTTGTATGTACATATACGTTGAATCCAGACAGGATAAATAAAGTTACATTTTGAACTGTGATTGATCAGGATAATTGTTACGATAGAAATTATTATATGTTTGATTACGAATGACGCAACAAGGAATAATTGTATGAAAATAAATAACAGTAAATTTTGAATGATAAGCTTTATGTTACGTGTAACAGAAAGAAAAAGTTAAGGTTGCGATCCAGGGACTAGGATCCAGATGTAAAGATTTTAAATATCCAAATGTTTTAAATACAACGATTGAATCGAGAAAAAAAAAATTTATACCAAAAATTTGGTAATTGATGATTTATAAATCAATCAAGGGATTAAAGAAGGTAATTAAAAACTTATTAACGAACCAAAATTTGGATGTAAGGAAATTAATGTTTAATAAATATAAAATTTAAGGTAATAAAGTGGGTCGAATTTCGAGGTCGTTACAGTTGGTATCAAAGCTAGAGGTTATAAACCTTAGGTAAATGATACCTTAGGCTATAACCTAAAGTAAGAAAGAGTACGGTTTGTTGAGTGTTCTGAAAACTCAAGCGTATGGTAAACTCGTGACTCATGATTATATGGTGGAGCCCCTTTAGCGAATGGGCGACTATGGCCTGATTAGGACAAGCTCCTCAGCCATATGATTATGGTAAGTTCCTGAGTCCAAATACGTGATATGTTTGATGAACACGGGAAGATTAAAATAGAAAGAGGTAAGTTAAGAAATACAGATCTCATATATTGACTAAAGTAAAGGAAATATGAAAGATATAAGATTATAAGAAAGAGATAAAGATGTTGAGAAATATCTAGATGAAGGTAAGGAATTTAGAAAATTCAAAATATATCTGAAGGAATAATTAAAATAATTCAAAGATGGATCTCAAAGAAAATCAGGGGACACCTGATTTAAGCAATAAAGATGACAAGGTAATCCAAAACGTATAAGAAGAGATCATAATAATATGATCAGGAACAGTGAAAGGATCGTACTACGATACGATCACGAGATAAGGGAAGCGAGTAAGAAGTAGGTTGTGAAGCAAGATCATGATGGGATCAAGTAAAAATGTGAAATAACAAAGAGACCTGTTAATAGTCGAAAAGGCATAGTTAATTCTATAAAGAGATATGGTACTATGAAATAGTACAATAAGAACTCAGAGAATGATGAAATATGAATGACAGAAATGCTATGATAAGGGGGCAGAAAGTTTGGGTACGAAATTTCAATTGAAGACTCACGTGGTGACTGAATTGCACAATCCTTTGTATGGGCAGGGGATTTGTGTTTCCTTAGTTACTATGTGATAATCATTGAAATGTTACAGTCGCGTTAACATTTTTTAATAGGTAATAATATTAAGTTTAGGCACGAGTTCTTAAAACTCATGCATATGGTAAGTCCATGACTCATAATCATATGGTATGTTTTGAGCCCCTCAGCGTATAGATAGTCTTTGATTTGTTCTTAGACTACATATTGCTAGGACAAGCTTTAAAACTCATATTCTTGTGGTAAGTTCCTGGACTCACAATGTGTGGCAAGTTTGATGAACTATACGGGGGTATAGAAAAGTTGGAGTAGATAGAAATTTTAATATGATAATAGTCCTAGCAATAAAGTTAATAATTAAGTGAAGAAATAAAAGGTGAATATTAAGGAATTTAGGATATTCCCATTCTTCTAGCCTTGCTAGACTTCTAAAATTTTTGGCCTCAAGTTGATTTGGCACATGTGTGATTTGAAAAAAATATAAATGAAATTTTTAAGCGATTTAAATAGTGTCTATGCTACTTGTCTCGGCTAGACAAAAATGTTTTTACATCAAAATGTATTTCAAAATAATCATCCATACACCTTTTAGCCCGGTGTAGATGTGATGAATGACGGAATGCTCAACGTGTTGTTGAGACGGTTCGTTACTATTTCGTCAAAAGATGATTCAACACCATAAAGGATGGTGTAGGAATTATTAACAACGGAATTCTCAACGGACTGTCAAAATGATGCGGTAACATGAAGTCATAAATGATTTTGATTTATAAAAGTATGTCAAAGCTATAATTCAATGCTATTTGACTCGGCTAGACGTTTTGAAAAGTTTTGACATGATAAATGTTTTAAAATTTTTGTAGATTATAAATTGTTAAAAGTAAGTTTATGCTAATTAATCTAGCTAGACAAGCGTTGAAGAAATAGAAGTCTGAGCTATTGATTCAGGTAGAAGAATTTTGAAATATATTGAATTCACATTCTTTGAAAGTTAAAAACTAAACAAATTTCTTTTGAATGAATTCTAAGGCTGAGATGAACAAAAAGATTAAGAATATTACAGGTTGATCGAATGGTCACCTGACATAGCAAGACACAGGCATTGCAGACTGATCATCTGGCATGCTAATGTATGGTGAAACATCCATCACTTTAATGAAAGATTGATCCACTGTCAGGGTTTGCAGTATGAAGTACTCAGGGAGCGAAGTACTGTAAACCGGGATAAATGTTCATTCAGCATATCATAAAAGTTTTTCTTCCAAAATAAAAATTTTGAATTCCTCTACTCGTATGAAGATTGGATGGTAGGATGAGGTAGTATTTTAAATGTGAGCGATAATGAAGTAATAATGTAAAATAAAAAAATTATGAAATATGATGGATTAGAAAATTTCAATGGGCAATGATCACGAAAAATGAAGGGAAGAAAGATTTGTGGAATAAATACGAAGGAAATGTGTATATTACAAATGAGTGAGATATTAGCACATGGAAATTTCGAGGACGAAATTTTTGAAGGAGGAGTGAATGTGACACCCAGGATTTTTAGAGTAATTTTAAATACGGATTATGATAAATTAAGTAAAGGTTAACATTTAAAACCTAGTGTTGAATAAAACCTAGAGTTGAATGATAGAAGTATTAAAGAATGAATTATGAAATGTGAAGAAGATTTGTATGAAATAAGTGAATGAAGTAAGAAGATATGCGATTAAAGAAAGGAAAGTTTTCGAAGAATGAGGAACTATTTTGATAAGTATATCCAAAAATGAATTAAAGTGTTATTAATAAAACTTTAGAGAATTATGAAATGTAATATTACAAAGAAATTATGAATTAAGTTCGGAATTTAAATATTCTAACAGTTATGACCATTATGGGATTATCCATGTGAGTTATGGAAGTTAATGAGATAAATATGATTATTATGGATTTAGTTGTTATTTATCAAGATAAAAGTATAGCAAGTTGTTAGAAATAAAATACGTATAAATATTACGGCGATTATGATCCCGAGGACGGAATCCTGTTAAAGGGGGAAGAATGTGAGGATCCGAAATTTTAGGATTTTCTTAATAATATTGAATGAGAATTTAGTTGATAAAAATTATCAAGGTTATTTAAATTAATTATTATTTATGTGATTTAATGTATGAGATGAGATTTAATTAGCAACTTAAATCTGTACAGAGATCATGATGAATGGTATGGAATTAAAAAAAATTCATGTAAATGTACAATAAATTGTACAATTAAATTATTATAGAAGTGCAGAAATTATGTTTTAAATGAGGATATATGGAAATGAAAGAATATGAATTATATATGTATATATGTGTGTGTTTATGCTTAATTGTTATAATTATAAATGTTATGAAAATTAAGGGATTAATAATTAAATTAATCCGAAAATTTATGAAAAGTTAATGAGGAAGTTAGTAAAAATTGTAATTATTAATTTTAAATTAATTATGAATTATGGAGGAAGTTTAGAAATTAATTAAGAAGAAATGTAATTATATAAATTATATAATAATAATTATATAATTTATATAAGAAAATTAAAATATTGTATGAAGGAAATAATAATTATATAAATTATATAAGAATAATTATATAATTTATATAAGAGAATGAAATTAATTAAGGGTAGAAGAAAATTTTATAAGTTGTATTTGTGTAAAATGGAAATTATTTAAAAAGGAGTAATGTAATTATATAAATTATATAATATTAAATTATATAATTTATATAAGGAAAGTTAATGTAAATATTAAAGAAATTGAATAATAAATAAGAAAAAGGAATGTTTAAAGTTATTAAAAATTATGTTTATGCATAATTAAAATATTATGACTTTTATGAAGAATAGTATTTTAGAAACGTGAACATGTTAGTGTAACACGATGTCCAAGTAACGAAGTGAAAAATTATGAAAAATAATTTTTATAGGCTATACGAATTATTTTATGATTTTTGGAGGTATTAATTACCTCAAATAATTACATGCATGTCGTTATGAGTGTACAAAGTCAAGAAAAGTACCCAAAAAGGGTGTTAATATTCTTTATAAATCGTATTATGAATGTTGGTGAATTAAAATAAATATTTTATATTTATTATATAAAATATTTATTACATGTAATAATTAAGTAATGTATTAGAATAATTAAAAATTTACATGCTATTTTGTTTGAAACAATCCGGAAGTGAGAAGCCAAAGGCGGTGGAATTTTTTTATTTGCCAAAGTGGTGGATTATTTTTTTGGCTATAAAAAGGAAAGAAAGAAAGCATGCAAAAGTGGAAAAAAATAAAAACAAAAACACATCCAAATATTTTTTTTTTTTCTCTTCTCCACCGTAGCTTCCATCACCGACCACCACTTCCACCGTAAGACTCCATAGCCACCATCAAGAAGGGAGGTTTTTGGGACATCAAAGGAAGGTGGTTAAGCTTCAAGAAATGTATAAATTATTTATTTTAGTAATTATGATGTTAAATAAATTTGATGAAAAAAAATTGTAAATAATTAGAATATTATTCTAAATAATTTATGGATATATATCTATGAATTATATAATTTTTGGAGTGGTTATGTTGTGAAAATTGTGAAGAAAGTTTGGTAGTTTTGGAAAAAGTTGGTACACTGTCGCTGGAGAGGACGAAGAAGGGAAAAAGGGACGACCGCGCATTGCGCGCGGTCATTTTTCCATAAGCCGCGAACAAAACGGTGTCGTTTTGGGGGCAAAATGGGGGGCGCGGGCGCGTCGGAAATTTCCGGAAGAGGCCAGCAAACGACGTCGTTTTGGAACGACCAAGGATGGTCGGCGCTATGCGCGGCCGCGTTTTGGGGCGGAAAGTACGAAAATGCCCCTGGTCTTTTCCGTTAATACCAAGCGTGTCCTGGACGCGCTAAAATTACGATTATGCCCCCTGCCTTTCCGAGAAATTTCAAACGTGTCCCTAACGTTGCCGAAGTTACGAAAATGCCCCCAGGCTTTCCGAGAAATACCGAATATGTCCTTAAAGCCGCGGAAATTACTAAATTGCCCCCAGAAATTAGTTTTAATTGAAATAAATGTTTAAAAATTGTTTAAAAATCATAGAAAATTATAGAAAAATACTAAAAATATAGAAATGATGTTTGGGCATTAAATTTAATATTTTTGATTAAATATTAAATATTAGGGATTAATATTTAAATATTAATCTAATGAGTTTAAAGGTTAGAAAATGAATAAATGAAAATCCGGATAACCGAATATGTTAAAAGTTATCCGATGAGCCGGGTTGACCGCAGTGAAGCTATTTTATATTAAGTTAAATGAATATATTAAGGGACGATGTTAATACAATTAATCGTATAAATTGAAAATTAATCCGGAGATGATATTAATTAAATAAATTAATATCATAAAGAGATAAATAATTATTATTTAATTATTGTATGATCATAGGTTGATCGAGTTAAGGGTTTGAGCTATCAAATTAAATAATTGGACGCCAGACAAGTTCTTCAGTCCTTAAATGTTGAATGTTGACTGTTATGATATGATTATATTTGTTAACTGCATATAAATTATGTGTTATGTGATCTTTGGATAATATGACAATTATGTGTACTTTGTGCAATGATATGAGATATATTGCTATAGTAGAAACACAACACGTAATGTATGACACACACCAAGCATGATAAGGTATGTGCTACGTGAAGTATAAACTGTTGAACTTGCTGAGCCGTTGTGCTCATTACTTGCTTAATATATATCTTTGCAGGAAAGAAATAAATTTCAAATGTATCAGATAATATAAAGATGGATAATCACAGAAGGTTGTGAATGTTATTGTTATATTTCAATAACATAATTTAATGTGAATACAGTTGTTAAGTTTATATTGATATTTTGTATGTACATATACGTTGAATCCAGATAGGATAAATAAAGTTAAATTTTGAACTGTGATTGATCAGGATAATTGTTATGATAGAAATTATTATATGTTTGATTACGAATGACGCAACAAGGAATAATTGTATGAAAATAAATAACAGTAAATTTTGAATGATAATATTTATGTTACGTGTAACAAAAAGAAAAAGTTAAGGTTGCGATCCGGGGACTAGAATCCAGATGTAAAGATTTTTAAATATCCAAATGTTTTAAATACAACGATTGAATCGAGAAAAAGAAAAAATTTATACCAAAAATTTGGTAATTGATGATTTATAAATCAATCAAGGGATTAAAGAAGTTAATTAAAGATTTATTAACGAACCAAAATTTGGACGTAAGGAAATTAATGTTTAATAAATATGAAATTTCGGGGTCGTTACAGTCAAACCTTTTGACATAAGCTAGACTACCCAAATCTTAACATACTTAAGACTTAATTCCTCCCTATCCATAACTCACATTGAGTCTTAGGAACATAATTTAAAGAATGTACCTTATTTAATAGATATGTTGTCGTTTCTAGGATATAACTCCTAAAAGGATACTGCAAGATCGGTTAAAGTTATCATGGATCATCATCATGTCCATTGGGAGAGAATGCCATTCTCTTTGAGATGATCTAGAAACTTCCTACTTAAGTATTCACTTCTCAATCTAATCAAAGAATTTTAATACTTTTTCAGTTTGTTTTCATACTTCACTTGTGAATTCTTTGAACCTTTCAAATGATTTAGATTTGTATTTCATCAAATACATATATCGAAATATAGAATGATTAGTGAAAGTAATGAATAAATACCCTTCTCTTACAGGTGTTGTCATAGGTCACCCACACAACTGTATGTATAAACTCTAACAACTATGCAACTCTCTCTCCATGTGAACTAAATGAAAATTTAGTCACGTTAACCATGGTACAAGATTTATAAGTTATAATCAATTCATAATCAAA
Source organism: Hedera helix (assembly GCA_947179155.2). Lineage (NCBI taxonomy): Eukaryota > Viridiplantae > Streptophyta > Magnoliopsida > Apiales > Araliaceae > Hedera > Hedera helix. The sequence goes on from OX359274.1 coordinate 17,832,474, forward strand.
ACGCTCAAAAGCCCATCTTTATGCAATTTGTCTAGTCTTGTTTCATTAATATGACCGAGCCTACAGTATAATATGAAAGCATGATTCATATCATCTCTTTGTGTTTAGTTTATCCAATTATTTTTTTTTTTATGTAAGTCAAGTATACAAAGTCCATTAAGTCATCAACCAATTCTAAACAAAACATCATCATTATAAATAGAACAATAATTATTCTGTATTATATTGTCACAACCTTCCTTGTCTACACATGGAACGAACATAATGTTTCTTACAATAATTGGAATATATTAATAACTTACTAACTTAATAGAATTGTCCGTAGGCAATGCTAATCTATATGTTTGTTGACGCCGGAAAAAGTCGTTTCGTTTTATAATAAATTCTTTCCGATTTTAGCCCTTTGGATTAAGATGTGATTTTTGGAAAATGGTCGGCTTGAATGTTGACGGGGTTTGAAAGGTTGATTTTATGATGAGCCAATTGACCAGAGCCGCCAGTTGGTATATTTGAAATGGATGTACCAACTCATCCGAATTTTATTTTTGTAATCGTTGGCTCATATATGACTCCGAATTAATTGGTCTGCGAACCGAGATTCATAGAGTTCGGGGGCTTGCTTAAGCAAGGGGAAGGTGTTAGGCACCTCCCAACTTCCGTGAAAACACGATTACCGCAATCTTAATGTTTTCCTATCCCTTTAAAATCCTAAAACGTGTGTGTGTGTGTGTGTGCCTAAATGTTTGTTGTGATGAGAAAAACCTGCTTCGATTCTTTTTGTAGAGGACGTGTTTTATTTAGTGAGTATTTTGAAACGTCCTTTGACTCAAATGACAAGGTTTTGTTTTATAATAAACATTGATTTTAAGTTTGAAAATGATGGGGTTTTTATTAGGTGTCGTTTTCAGAAATCAAAAGTTTTAAACTTTTGTCAAATAGGAATCGAGACTATACATTGCCTTCTAGCAGTACAGTCAAATAAAATGAAGGCAACTTCTAGAAGCTCTTTAACCCTATGCACCAAAGTTTAATGAAAACTTTTGTCTATTTTTATGAAATCGTTTTTATGACATTTCAAAACCGCTTGTAGCCTTTTTCGCCAAACAGGGACCGACGTTTACTAAAAATCTCAATTTTTTAACCTCGTGATTCTAATATCCTAATTTGATTACTTTTAAAAATCATGGTCGTTTGCCTTACTTTGGAAAATCGTTTTTTCATGTCGCAAATCAAAACAAGCATTCAAAAAAGTGTGTCGGGCTATCTATGGGCATGTGAGCCGTCTAAATAACCCCCAACACCCACAATCACACACTTTACTATTACGGCGCCTTAAACCCGATTACGGTTCGGTATCGCTTTAAGGCCCAATATTTACATATATACAAAATGGACCCTTGCAATGATTATATATACCAAAATTTGTCCATCATCGGGATTTGATCACGATGATCTCCTCCCTAAGCTCATAATCACCCAAATCACTGCACGACCATACCAAGGCAAACTTAACAATACTGGATTTGTTACTATGCAACGCGAATCAAAAATCACAAGCCCAACACTACGAACTATTCATTACCACAATAAACGACATATCACCATACGGATGTCATCGGGACATTAGGAGAAAATTACGTTCCGATGGAACCCTCGCTAATAATCCCTAATCCACGGATCCTCAATAATATACCAAAATATTATATCCATCACAACTCCACAACAAAAATTATAACAATAACAAAAGCTAAAACTTAAAGAAAAAACGCCATTTTTCACCTTGCAATACGCCAACAAATGTTTTGTATATCACTACTCGAGTAAAACACAAGAATACCTCACTATTTCGGCAATCAAAATGCGACTATCACTAGGTTTTAAGCCAACCCGAGCTTCTCTCTCTCTTCTCGCCGATTTCCCTCTCAAAAAATTTATAAAACTTGTTTCCTCTTCTTCTGAAGATTAAAATGGCGTTGTATAGGTGATTGAAGGCAGCCGCAGGTGCATCTGCGGCTACTTGTTGTGGCCGCCCGCGCCGAATTCTCGGCTGCCGGGTTGTCTCCTTGAGCCGCGAACCCGTCCCTTCTGTCGGTGGCCGCAGGTGCACCTGCGACTGGCCAGCTTGCTTTTCTCGATTTCTGTGTCACGCAGTCTTAAATCGTCAATTTCTGCTGTATTATTTTGGGAAGCTGTTACTTGATGTATAAATTTCTTTTGTGTCTGGCTTCCCGGGAGCGAGACCCCCTACTGCCGTAAGCGTAGTGGTCATTCGCCGTCTTTGGTGACATAATCGGGCTTCGTCTGGATCGACTGTGTGTCTTGCCTCAAATTACTTGATGCTCGTTGTTCGTTTGGCAGCTTTGACTGCAAGCCGTTGTGGCAACTTCGTGTTGGGGTCCAGCTTCCTTTTCGTATGTCGGGTCGAATGACGATTTTGCCCTCCTGTCAGGGTTAGCACACAAGTGCAAAATTTGGGTGTCTACAACTGCCCCTCTTTATCATGTTTATGGAATGAACTATGAAATGAACAAGATAAAGAAGTAGGCACCCGTCGCATGCAAATGCCAGTACATATTTAACGATGCAACACACATATTAAGATGATGCAATGTCACATTCAACACATTCGTGTAGAGGTCGATTCAAAGTTACGAATGAATATCGCTCGGGTCTCGTCTCCGACGGGTCATTTTTTATGACGGTCAGGTATCGTCTCTGACGGGTCGGTTTTGGGACGGTCAGGTATGGTCTCTGACGATCGTTTTTGAGTTGGTCAGGTATCGTCTCTGACGGATCGTTTTTGAGTTGGTCAGGTATTGTATCTGACGGGTCGTTTTTGAATTGGTCAGGTATCGTCTCTGACAGGTCGTTTTTGAGTTGGTCAGGTATCGTCTCTGACGGGTCATTTTTTGAGTTGGTCAGGTATCGTATTTGACGGGACATTTTTGAGTTGGTCAGGTATCGTCTCTGACGGGTCATTTTTGGGTTGGTCAGGTATCGTCTCTGAGGGGTCGTTTTTTGAGTTGGTCAGGTATTGTCTCTGACGGGTCATTTTTTGAGTTGGTCAGGTATCGTCGCTGACGGGTCTTTTTTGGGTTGGTCATGGTTTTCTAATCTTGTACTTAGATTGTAATAAGTTATATGTTGGCTCGGGGTGACAAAATGGAAGCTAGGGAGGCACCGAGACCAGCCGCAGGTGCATCTGCGGCTAAGATCGGTTACTATTTCAGATCGCGGGGGGGTCGCGATCTATCACTTTCCAACTTTTCTTTCCCACGTTTTCGTTTTTCCTCGTCCCAAGCCGGTTTTTGCGTCTTTTTGGACTCTTTTTGCTAAATCTGCTCCGGTTAAATTAGTCTACGCACTTTGGGTAACGTTTTAACTCCTTTTTCTTTGATTTTCGTTTTTGTTTGGCTATACATTTACTTGTTTGAATGTTTTAACTTAGCCATGCATGCCTATATGAGATATTTGTGTTGATCGCAGCATATATAAATAACGGGTCTTGTAGACATGATTTATTATTTTGGAAATTTTGTTGTTTTGATCATTTTATGCTCACGACGCATCATTTTCACCTGCATTTGGGATTTGTTGGTTGTCTCATTTGGTTAAACATGCCTAAATGCGCATGGGATGCCCATTTTACAAACGAAACTCTACCGAAATTTCGGGACTCGTTCATGCATTTTTAATTTTATATCATTATAGATAAACATGATATGCTGCCCTATTATTTAGCAATATGCAATAAGCTTTTTGAAAGATAATGGGCTAAGGATGTACCTTTTTTTCATGATGTCGTTTCAGCTATGGATCCTGATGCTACCAGTGGCTCTACATTGCCCCGGGTTGCTGGGGTCCGCCAACGTAGAACGGTTACCTCTGCTCTAGCCCCGGTCCTGACCCGTCATTCCCGTAGACTGGCGGAGTCTATCATTCCTCCAGTCCGCCCTGATGTTGGTGAGGATGCCCCAGCTGAGGCGGAGGCAGGTCCTTCTGGCACAGCGGCCCCTCCCCCCATGCGTCGGATCTTACCAGGGGCTTGGGCTAGGATATCGGATCTGCTTGGTCCTGATCTCAGTAGTCACCCCTTAGCCTACCTTGCGACTAACGAGATATATCCGTTGTTTAGATTCATTCAAACCCGTGTGGTTACCATGACTGACTTTTTGGTGGCTGTCACAGGTTCCTGAGTTCACCCAACCCCGGGGTAACTGGTTCAACATTTATACCCTCTATCATGCGCTGCATTTTGACTACTGCGGGATGGTAGACTCTTGGGGTTTCAGACACTTCTTTACCATCGCCCCTCGCCAGTGTCCATGGGGCTACATGCGGGCATTGTCTGAGCGGTGGTTCCACCAGACCCAGTCGCTTCATCTTCTGGATTGTGAGCTGTTGTTGACACCTCTTGACTGGCGCTATATCACCGGGGTGGAGTTCTCTGGACCCCGGGTTCCCCTGGAGCCGGATACCACCCCCGCAGCCATTCGATCCTTATTGGGGTACTCTCCTCATGATAAGGTCATTAAGGCCCGCAGCATTCGATCAGGAGCTTTGGCTGTGGACGCTATTGGAGGGGTCCTTTCCGAGCCATTCCCTGAGGACCGAACTGCTCGTGACTTTCTGCTCCGACGTTTATTCTTGATTATCATGAGGGGTTGTTTTCTGGGGAACAACTCGTCGACTATCCATTTCAGCATCGTCGGAGCTACCCGGGACGTGGATCGGATCGGGGACTATGATTGGGGTTCCTTCACATTTTCCTACTTCCTCCGCGGTCTTCGCCTTCCCTCAGAGGGACAGACGGATGCTTGGCTCGGATTCAACCCCTTTCTGCTGGTAGGTCTTTTATTGTATCGTCCTTCATTTGTTTCATTCCTTTGTCCTTTCCTGGTACTTATGCCCCTCCCGTTTTGTTTATTAGTTTTGGGCTTACGAGAGGCTACCCTACTTGCGGCCGGTTACTACCCTTGGTCCAGAGACTTATCTCAGGGGTCGTCGGTGGCATCACAATACCCTTGAGGAGACCCCAGTGTCGGATAGCTTTGCCCACTGTCGACTGCAGTTGGAGCTGATCTCGTCAGCGGACGTGACCTGGGTTCCCTACACTGCGGATCACCTGGCGGCTGGCTTTGCCGAGGGTTTTGCCGCGGATCAGGAGTTTGCCTTGTCCACTCGCCGTATTCCATTTCTGACCTATGGTGGATGAGAGATGTATTTGGGGGAGCGCGCCATCAGATGTGTTTCCGGGGAGGTCCGTGTCCCTTTTGCCCCTCCTCCACGGAGATTTTGGCTCATGGATGCCCATCTTCCAGATGCCCTGATGGCCGGGGAGGATGGATACATGTTGTCTAACGGCCCTCAGACGAGCGATAGCTTCAGTGCCTGGTGGAAACCCCGCACTATTGGGCCACCTTCTTCCTGGGAGACTTGGTTCACGGGTCGGTGATGATGACAAACTGGATGGAGTCTATTTGGGCCCCCACCCACTCAGATCAGATTGCCTCTTTGACTCAGCGGCTGGATCAGTTATCATCCTTTGTTTGGAGCTTGGGTCGGGATCCAGAGGAAGCTTAAGCCGCAGACCCATATGGACCCGATTTTAGTGCAGGTCTCGGCTCATCGGATGCCCCAGTTCCGCCTTATTCCTGCCCAGACCTGAATTTTGAGGCTGAGGCTTCTATTCCCCGGGATTTGGGTCCTGCAGATCAGTTTGAGGATGACACATTTATCGATAGCATAGAGTTTACTGACTAGATTTAGATAGGCTAGGACCCCTGTATTCAAACCTGCTTGTTTTATTATCATTTCCTCACTTCATGTATTATGTACAGTATTAATTTTATGCATAATCTTTTATTTATGATGGTTCATTTATCCTATTATAACCTGTATGATGCACGAGTTATTATATACATGGATAAAGAATTTACCCCTGTACAGCCTTTTTGATACTGCTTTTACAAATGTCGACATTTGATGTGGTTCGCGTGGGCCCTTGCACCCCCTCAGGGATCATTGGTAGGCTCCGTCCGTGGTTAGATAGTCTGTTACCCTCCGACCGGATCATTGCAGAGGGTCTTCTGGGACACTCCTTGTCTCTTCTATCATTCCAAGTGCCCCCGGGTTTTGTTGACGGTATTCTCAGTTGTTGGATTCCGGATAGACATGTTTTCAGGCTTAGGTCGGAGTATCTGACCCCCATCCTTGAGGAGTATGCTGGCTTCACTGGTCTGTCGGTGGATGGTCCCTGCACCCGGGTTACCTCCGGCCATATGCGCCGTCAATTCCTGACTTTTACAGGCTTGCGGAGGATAGCTCTGCTATATGTGATCTCTTCAGGCCACCTGGTTCCTCTACCCTTCTTGGTTGACAGATTTGGCTTGGTGGATAGCTTCTCTTTATTCTCCAGTGATTTTTCAATGTCTGAAGAGCGCTGGGGCGCTTTGAGAGTGGATGTCCTAATGGCTTGCGTCATATCAGTTCTATATATGCCTGCCGGAGACGACCTCTTGGACATGTGGGTCATTGTAGCGGTCCAGGCCCTTCAGGAGGATCATACCATCCTTCCTATGATACTTGCAGAGACTTACATGTCGGCTTCGTATTGTCATTCCTTCCCTGGCCAAATATTCAGAGGAAGCTCCACCTTGTTATATGTATGGTTTATGAGCCACCTCAGACCCATCGAGCAGTTCCGCCGACACGGGTTTTGTTTCAGCCACAGCTTGGCCATGCAGTTCTCATTTTGCCCCCAGCGATGCACTGATGCGGCTTCATGGAGGGAGTTTTTATCGGCCATTGAGGAGCCCTTCCATCTCCTGATCTACTCGAGTTATTTCTCCTTCATGTGCCCCCTTTTGACTTCCTCCCTCCTCTGGGTTTAAGGGGATTGACAACTTATCATCCTTTAGCTGTCATGGGGCAGTTTGACCAGATGCAGGATCTTCATCTTTTTGCAGGTGCAGCCGACTACCGATTTCTTATATCGATTCAGACGGAGAGGGAGATGCTGAGAGTATATGATCTTTGGTCTCACAGGGTCTCGACCGAATTTAGGGATAGTCATCCTGGTCAGACACCCGATTATCTGCGATGGTTGCGGGGAGATTATGATATTGCTGATTGTGACCAGATTGGGTATTGGATGGTTCTCAAGGATTTTTCCCAGATGATACCAGTTCAGATGCGGTTATTCCCTCGGAGTTTTTAGAATTAGCGCCCAGATTTGATGTTGAGGATGTTCCTACTTCAGTACATGTCCCTCGCCCCGATTCGGCGGATCGTATCCAGAGACTAATGATTGAGGGTACCAGGATCCGATCCGCCTTGAGTGCTACTGAGATTGAGAGGGATACTGCCTACGCTGAGCGGGATGCTGCCTTTTCTGCCAGAGATAGCATTACCGAGCAGGTCAGAGTTATCATGGAGGCCCATTCTGCGACTGTTAGTAGTGTTGCTGCTCTCTTGGCTCGGATTGACACGATGGGAAAGCAGATTGCGGGCGAGCCTGGGGTTTATGATGCATCGGCTATTCAGTCTATCCTGCTTCAGCTGGTTTCTGACCTGTAGATGATTTTATTTCCTACACGGACTTTGTCAGTTTCATCATTATTATTTAAAAGATAGACTTTGTAATCAAAATGTTTTGTATATATAGAGAAATATTTATGGTTTAGTCATTTTCCCTTTTGATGTATCATCGGCCTCCATTGGATCATCATTTTATCCGGTCAATTATGATTTTGATATATTGTCTTCTTTCTTTTCTCAAGTCTTGATTAGGATTCCACAGATATCGCCGCACGACCTTCTGATTTCATCGGAATGAGTCTTGTATTTTTTTTTTGGCTTATCATATGGCTGATTTTGGGTAAGATCTGGAATGTATTTATCAAAGTACGGTTTCTGGGCGTTTTGGACATGGGTTTGGTATAGGAACGAGGTTTATTATTTTGTAGTGAACGGACTGCGCCGTGATGGCTGCCTACGTACTCCCATAAGGTTAAGAGATCAGGTCTTACGTAGTTCGAGTTACAAAGGGAGAAAGAGAAAAGAGAGAGATTTTTTTTATTTTTTTTTAAGCATAGAACCGTTTCACTGAGTCAAAATTCAGGGGCTGGGGAAACACCTCGCCATCCATTTCTTGTAGGATGAGGGGCCCTCCAGATAGGACTTTCTTGATCACAAAGGGTCCTTCCCACTTTGGCGCGAACTTCCCTCTTGCTTCGTCTTGACAAGGCATAACCCTCTTTAGCACTAAGTCATTTTCTTTGAACTTTCGGGACCGTATCTTTTTCTCGTACAATCGAGAAATGCGCTGCTGATACAACTGACCGTGTAATATAGCAGTCACCCTCCTTTCATCTATTAGGGCTAATTGGTCGTACTGACTTTACATCCAATCCTCCTCGTCAATCTGAGCATCGAGCAAAATTCGGAGGGACGCCACCTCCATCTCAACTGGCAAAACGGCCTCCATCCCATATACCAAGGCGTAAGGAGTTGCCCCTGCAGATGTACGAACTGATGTCCGATATGCAAACAGTGTGAGGGGCAGCAAATCTGGCCATCCCCGATGATTGACAGACATTCTCGCCATAATCCTCTTTATATTCTTATTCGCCGCCTCCACGGCCCCATTCATTTTGGGCCTATAAATGACAGAATTGAGATGTTTGATCTTGAATTGGTCGCATAACTCCTTCATAAGGGCGTTGTTCAGATTCTTGGCATTGTCGGAAACCAATATTTCAGGCTGTCCGTACCGGCAAATGACATTGTTCCTGATAAAACTGACGATGATTTCCTGTGTTACATTGGGGAAAGAAGCTGTTTCCACCCATTTAGTGAAATAATCAATCATTACAAAAATGAACCGGTGGCCATTGCTCGCTTTGGGCTCCACGGGTTCGATTACATCCATACCCCACATGGAGAAGGGCTAAGGGGAATTCATACAATGCAGTTATTAGAAGGTGCATGAATCACATTACAGTCTGCTTAGCATTGGTAACATCGCTTGACATGATCATCACAGTAGGCCTTAAGTGATAGCCAGTAGTTCCCCGTTCTTAAAATCTTCCTGGCTAACATCGGTCCACTCATATGTGGCCCACATACCCCACCATGTACCTTGCCCATGATTTTCTGTGCTTGAGTCTCATCTACACATCGCAACAATCCCAAGCCAGCATCCCTCTTATACAGGGAATCTCCGCTTAAATAGAATTTCATCGCCATCTTTTGGATTCTTTGTCTCTCTGTTCGATTTTCCTGGTCGAGGAGAGATCTATCCCTTAAGTATTTCCGAATGTCATGATACCAGGGCTGATTTGGGTGAACAACTTCCTCTGATAACTCTGCGATGTGCTCCTCGTAAGCGGGAGCATTCTGTACCGTTATTTTCATCTGGGGAGTGGCTTTGCTTTTGATTACATGGACTAACGAAGCCAAGGTGACCAATGTATCGGCAAAGTCATTCCGCCCCCTGGGAATATGTCGGAAGGCTATGTCTTCAAATTCTTGCATTAATCGGATCACACACCGGTGGTACGGAAGTAACCGAAGCTCCTTAGTGCCATACACCCCTGTTGCCTATCTGACTACTAACTCTAAGTCTCCGAACACAACTAATCTTTTCACTCCCATATTGCGGACGAATCTTAGCCCCAATATACATCCTTCATATTCCGCCGTATTGTTCGAGTTACTGAACTGTAATTTGGTGAGAACGGGATATTGTCCTCCCATAATGGAAACCATGACCGCTCCAGCTCCAGCCCCAGCCCCTTCAGCATTCATGGCACCGTCAAAATACATTTTCCAAAACTTCCCCTCGTCATCACACCTCGTATGTTGGACCCACAATATGTCTTCACCCATTAGAGAAGTTTCTAAAGACTCCATTCCTCCTGTCGGCATCTCTGATAATTGATCTGCAATCCCCTGTCCCTTTACAGCCTTCTGGGTAACATAGAGGATGTCGAACTGTTGTAAGACTAACTGCCACCTTGACAATCGACAATTCAACATTGGTCTCTCAAATATATATTTCAGGGGGTCAATTCGAGAGATCAGATAGGTGGTGTGTCCATGCAAGTAATGCTGTAATCTCATAGCAGCCCACGCCAAGGCGCAACATGTTCTTTCGATTGGTGTGTAATTCTGCTCACAACTGCTGAATCTCTTGCTGAGGTAATAAATGGTATGCTCCTTGCCTGATTCATTTTTCTACCCCAGCATACAACCCATTGCTATGTCGTTCATCGATATATACATGAAAAAAGGGATCCTATCCTTCGGAGGTACCAGCACTGGCACCTCTGTTAATTGCCTCTTAATGGTCTGAAAGGCCTTTTGGCACTGACTGTTCCATTCTCGGGAGGCATCTTTCCTTAACAGTTTAAAAATCAGTTCGCAGGTGGTTATCAGATGGGATATGAACCGACTGATGAAGTTTATCCTCCCCAAGAATCCCCTTATCTCTTTCTCTGTACGAGGTGCTGGCATATCCACAATGGCTTTGATCTTAGCCGGATCCGGTTCAATGCCCCGATTGCTCACCAAGAACCCAAGGAGCTTGCCCGACTGAACTCCAAAGGCACACTTTGTTGGATTGAGCTTCAAATTATACTTTCTGAGCCGATCAAATAGCTTCTTGAGGTGAGTCACATGGTCAGATTCCACCCTTGATTTCACAATAATGTCATCCACGTAAACCTCTATCTCCTTATGCATCATGTCATGGAATAAGGCCATCATCGCCCTCTGATAAGTGGCTTCTGCATTTGTGAGGCCGAAAGCAAGTCGTCTATAACAAAACGTGCCCTAGGGGGTAATGAAGGCAGTCTTTTCTCGGTCCTCCTCCGCCACCATTATCTAGTGATATCCCGCGAAACAATCGACAAATGAATACATTTCATACTGAGCCGTATTATCCACCAAGATGTGTATGAAAGGCACTGGGAAATTATCCTTGAGACTGGCCTTGTTCAGATCCCTATAGTCAACGCAAACTCTCACCTTTCCTCCGGGCTTCGCCACTGGGACTATATTGGAAAGTCATTCTGGGTAAGTGGACACCATGATGATTCCATCCTTGAATTTCTTGACTATCTCTTCCTTTACCTTTAAGCTCCACTCCGAATTTAATTTTCTCAGCTTCTGCTTAACTGGCCTGAAACCCTCCTTGATGGGCAATCGATGTACCACAATATTTGTGGACAACCCGACCATGTCTTCATGTGACCAAGCAAACATATCTTCATATCGACTCAAAAGCTCAATTACCTCTGCCTTCTGGTTGGGGGTCAGGTCTGCCCCAATTTTCAGCTCTTTGGGATTTTCAGGGGTTCCTATGTTGATGGTAATGGTTTGGTCGAGGTTGGGTTTGGGTTTATCCTCGACCCACTCTTTGATTTCGTCGAGAGTGTCGTCATCACCTGCTTCGTCCTGCTCAATTTCCATCAAATCGAAATACAATTCTATATCAAAATCATAATCATCTTTCAAATTTGGAAAATCGTTTGTTAGGCTAGAATAATTTAAATCAGTACACCTGACATAAAACAAAAATATTTGTCATATATATAAACATTAAGTACATGAATTTCTTTTTCAATAATCATGACAAAAATGAAATAGACGTGCAGATACATAAAACAAAAACATCGACTCAAAAACCCTTTGATCCCCCCATTGGACAGGATTCCTTGTCATTCATGCATTTACCCTTTTCTGGATACTATTGACTGCATGGTCCAATTCTTGGGGATTACTTCGGTTTTAAAGCTAGTGACGGAGGGGGTCTCTGCATCTAGAACCTCTTCAATGATTGCGGCGACTTGGCCTCAGTTTTCATTCATACTTTCCTCGGGAACTTCTAACCCAGCCCAATTGATGAAAGGCATGATCTGCTTGCCTTCAGACATTTTCTCCTTTCCATTCTCATTGGGCGCTGACTGCCCCGGGAGATGGAACTTTATCTCAAACTGCTCCATGATTTCTTGCAAGAATTCCTCCCGCTAGGCCAATCCTTTGGCTGGGGGAGCCTCCACTTTATCCTCTGCTTCAGACGCAGGCTTGACTGTCTTAGGGGAGTATTCATTGTTGGTTCTTGGGATTGGGACTCCGGTTATCCGAGTGGGAATCTTCTGGTCTGAGTTCTTCGGCCTTATACCTCCGGAATATCCTAGCCCTGCCTTGCCCGACTGTACTGGTATCTGGATGGGCTCAGTGATCCCTTGACCGTTCTTGCCTAGTCCTTGCCCTGGCTGGAAGTTTTTCGACATCATTTCCCAGGCAATAAATGTAAGATCTAGAGACATTTTAGGCTTTAAAGTCTGAGCTCCCAACTGCCGGTACTGGGGGGTACTAATTTCGAATACCTGGTAGCTGATTGGTTCGACTAATTCATCTACATGGATCACATGCATGCCTTTCACAGAGGGAAAAGGGTAGTCAGGCTCTACGACAATTGTTACCAAGTTCCCGTCAACGACGAATTTTATTTGCTGATGCAGGGTGGAGGGGATTGCCCCTGCCATATGAATCCAGGGCCTCCCTAGCAACATGTTGTAACTGGCAGTGATATCTAACACCTGGAAGGAAATGTCAAAAGTATAGGGCCCGATCTCCACTGGTAGTTCTATTTTCCCTACCGTGTCCTTTCTAGATCCGTCAAAAGCCCGCACTACCACTTGGCTGGCCCGCAGGCGCTTGGGGTTGATTCTCATTTTTTCCAGTGCACTATACGGGCAAATATTCAGAGCTGGTCCACCATCAATTAATACTCCGTTCATCACATACCCGGAGGAGATGACCGTAATGTGCAATGGCCTTCGGTGTCCTCTCCCTTCCTCGTGAATGTCGTCGTCGCTGAATGAGATCACGTTGCTGTCCAACAGATGGCCCACCAAATGGCTGAATCTCTCCGTACTAATTGATTTGGGGACATGAGCCTCTTCCAGGACTTTGCTTAATACACGATGATGATCATTAGACGCCACTACCAGGTCTAATATTGATGTCAAGGGCGGTTGCGCCTCTAGTGCCTTAACCACTCTCGCCTCGTTGTGATTCATTTTCTCCCAGAACTCTAAGGCTTTCTCCTCCGAGATTCTCCCATTTTCCTTCTTCGTGCTCTCAATGACTCGCCTTGGTAAATACAAAGGATTTTCCCTATAGGCCACTGCCGCAAAACTGGCCTCCCCCTCTGACTTTCCCCCGTAGTTCCACGGAACAGCCTTCAGACTGGTAATTGGCAATTGTGACCTGGCTGTTATAACAAGGGGTCTTGGAGCCGACAACCGGATAGGATCCCTTTTGATACCCTGGATTACCCCAGGCAACTTGAGTGGCTCCCTTCGCGTGCCCTCTTGGGCCTTGGTTATAGCAACCACCTCATCGATTTTTCTCACGTACCTCAATTTCAAAGGACCTTCCGCCCCGCTGGTTTCAACTACGTTTACGCCTCCCCCATTATGCTCGAGAAGAGGGTTGGCCTTTACGTTTGGGGGCTCCGGCTGTTCTACCACGATTTCCCCGCTATCAATCATGTTCTGTATTTTGTGCTTCAATGACCAGCAATCCTGGGTGTCATGTCCCGGGGACCCCGAATGATAAGCGCATTTTTTGCTCGGGTCATACCTTTTACCTTTCGGGTCAGCTGGTGGTGCTAGCTCAGTAATCTTTTTCTGACATATTAATACCACCAGGATCTGTTCTAATGAATCCCCTAACGGGGTGAATTCTCTCTCTCGGGGGTTTTCAAATTTCCTCCGCCCCTCAGACCTTGGATTGTTGAAAGTTGGCTGACGCGAGGGCTCGCTCCTTTACATGCGGATAGGTCAGCTAGTCATCGCTTTCCCAGATAGCCCTTGCAAGATTAGGGACACATCTTCCTCTTTTCTTTTCTGTGGTCTCCGAGACGTACTGTCATAGTTCCCACTTTGAATCTATTCAGCCACAGCCTCGAGAGCTGTGAAGTCTCGGATCTTTCCCGACCTTAAACCTATTTCAGCCATCTCCCCATGCTTGATCATTTCAGCAAAAGGCTTCCCTATTCCCGTTATCACCCTCTCATAATAAGGGGCCTCTTGGATGTCAATGAAAGTCATCACCATCTCCGCCTCACTCATGGGTGGGTTTACTTGGGCAGCCATCCTTCTCCACCATTGAGCATAATCTCTGAATGATTCATTGGATTGCTTCTTAATCTTTGTCATTTGGTACCAATCAGGGGCCATTTGGGATTGGAAGCTGTACTGTGTCAAAAAGGTGTGGGCCAACTCCTCCCAATTGTGAATTTTGGTATTGTCCAGCCTTGCGTACCAGGTCCTAGCTTCCCCTGTCAGACTTTTCTGAAATAACTGCATCCTCAATGACTCGTCCTCAGCGTATGCCCTGAGTTCTCCAATGTAAACCTTCAGATGAGTGTAAGGATCCCCCGACCCGTTGTATTTTTCAAATTCTGGAATTTTGAACTTCTCGGGGTATCTAGCTCCCGGGAAAATGCATAAGTCGGAGTAGTTGACACTGCCATACGACCCGATCCCCTTCATGGATTTGATGGCCTCCTCCATCTGCTTTATCTTCTTGCTGAAATTATTTGCAATTTCATCTTCTGGAATAACAATGATTTGTTTTGGCGGCTCAACCTTCGGAGTTTCTGGGGTCATCCCGTTTCCCTGAGATGATGGCCCGGGTGGGTCCTCGATTTGTGGCCCTAATTTCAACTTGAAATGTTCTTTTAGCATCATGGTCAACTCAATCATCTGATTCTTTACTGCATCGAACTCCTCCCGAGATATAGGAGCCGGGTTAGGATTAGGGTTCTCAGCCATTTCGACTGTTGACTCTCTGGCTTTTTTGGATCGAAGATGAGTTTAGGGAGCAATCCTGCAAATAAAATAACTCAAGTTTAGTTTCGGGGGATGATATTAGTGGATGCATGCTAAAGCGAGTATCTCTAAAAAAAATTTATTTTGGAGTTTTTTAATCTTTTCCTGTAAAAAAGGGTCAGTATTCCTTCATTTTGACCAAGGTATATCAATGTGAAATCATGATGCTCCCCAAGTTGTCCCTGTAAAACAAAGGTTAGTACTTTTATTTTGACAAAGCGAGAAGTACAAAATGATTGACTAAAGTATGATATCATGCGCGTAAAGCATAAAAGGGTATGATGAGACTTCCCACGCATTGGATTTATCTGAGGCTGACCTACCCTAAGTTACTCTTGCGGTCTTTTCGGCATGAAGGTTCCCAGATCTTTGCAATATACTAGACGGGAATAAATCCGGTCTTTCAATTGGATTGGATCTGAGTGGATGCTTTTCCTAAGCCTCGTAGGGGAGCGCCCCTTTGAGTCCAGTAATCCACATCCGATGGGTTTGCCTCAAGAGGAGGAACTGCTCAAACATACATTCAACATACATTCATCGTACCTCACCGCATGCATATGATTTACAATAAAATAAAGCATTGAAAAAATGCAATCACAACATTCGTATATTTATTCATTC
This sequence comes from Hedera helix, assembly GCA_947179155.2. NCBI lineage: Eukaryota > Viridiplantae > Streptophyta > Magnoliopsida > Apiales > Araliaceae > Hedera > Hedera helix. Next base: position 17,848,004 of record OX359274.1, read on the forward strand.
ACACACAAAAGGTGTATTAACGCAAGTAACGTAAACACACATTTTTTTAGATTTTTTAAAGGATAGGAAAACATTAAGATTTTAAACGTGGCTTAAGCCCTCTAATGTCCCCAGCAGAGTCGCCAGTTGTCGACGCCGAAAAAAGTCGTTTCGTTTTACAATAAATCCTTTCCAATTTTAGCCCTTTGGATTAAGATGTGATTTTTGGAAAATGGTCGGCTTGAATTTCGACGGGGTTTAAAAGGTTGATTTTATGATGAGCCAATTGACCAGAGCCGCCAGTTGGTATATTTAAAATGGATGTACCAACTCATCCGAATTTTGTTTTCGTAATCGTTGGTTCATATGTGACTCCGAATTAATTGGTTTGCGAACCGAGATTCATAAAGTTCGGGGGCTTGCTTAAGCGAGGGGAAGGTGTTAGGAACCCCTCGACTTCCGTGAAAACACAGTTACCGCAATCTTGATATTTTTTTATCCCTTTAAAATCTTAAAATGTGTGTGTGTGTGTGTGTGTGTGCCTAAATGTTTGTTGTGATGAGAAAAACCTACTTCGATTCTTTTTGTAGAGGAAGTGCTTTATTTAGTGAGTATTTTGAAACGTCCTTTGACTGGAATGACAAGGCTTTGTTTTATAATAAACATTGATTTTAAGTTTGAAAATGATGGGGTTTTTATTAGGTGTCGTTTTCAGAAATCAAAAGTTTTAAACTTTTGTCAAATAGGAATCGAGACTATACATTGCCTTCTAGCAGTACAGTCAAATAAAATGAAGACAACTTCTAGAAGCTCTTTAACCCTATGCACCAAAGTTTAATGAAAACGTTTGTCTATTTTTATGAAATTATTTTTATGACATTTCAAAACTGCTTGTAGCCTTTTCGCCAAACAGGGACCGACATTTACTAAAAATCTCAATTTTTTAACCTCGTGATTCTAATATCCTAATTTGATTACTTTTAAAAATCTTGGTCGTTTGCCTTACTTTGGAAAATCGTTTTTTCATGTCGCAAATCAAAACAAGCATTCAAAAAGCGTGTCGGGGCTATCCATGGGCATGTGAGCTGTCTAAATAACCCCCAACACCCACAATCACACACTTTACCATTACGGGGCCTTAAACCCGATTACGGCTCGATGTCGCTTTAAGGCCCAATATTTACATATATACAAAATGGACCCTTGCAATGATTATATATACCAAAATTTGTCCATCATCAGGATTTGATCACGATGATCTCCTCCCTAGGCTCACAATCACCCAAATCACTACACGACCATACCAAGGCAAACTTAATAATACTGGACTTGTTACTATGCAACGCGAATCAAAAATCACAAGCCCAACACTACGAACTATTCATTACCACAATAAACGACATATCACCGTACGGATGTCATCGGGACATTAGGAGGAAATTACGTTCCGATGGAACCCTCGCTAATAATCCCTAATCCACAGATCCTCAATAATATACCAAAATATTATATCCATCACAACTCAACAACAAAAATTATAACAATAACACAAGCTAAAACTTAAAGAAAAAAAAATGTCATTTTCCACCTTGCAATACGCCAGCAAACGCTTTGTATATCACTACTCGAGCAAAACACAAGAATACCTCACTATTTCGGCAATCAAAATGCGACTATCACTAGGTTTTAAGCCAACCCGAGCTTCTCTCTCTCTCTTCTCGCTGATTTCTCTCTCTAGAAATTTACAAAACTTGCTTCTTCTTCTTCTTCTTCAGAAGATCAAAAATGGCGTTGTATAGGTGATTGAAGGCAGCCGCAGGTGCATCTGCGGCTGCCTGCTGTGGCCGCCTGCGCCGAATCCTCGATTGCCGGGTTGTCTCCTCGAGCCACGAAACCGTCCCCTCTGTCGATGGCCGCAAGTGCACCTGCGGCTACCCAGCTTGCTTTTCTCGATTTTCATGCCATGCAGTCTTAAATCGTCAATTTCTGCTGTATTATTTTGGGAGGTTGTTACCTGATGTATAAATAACTTTTGTGCCTGGCTTCCCGAGAGCGAGACCCCCTACTGCTATAAGCGTAGTGGTCATTCGCCATCTTTGGCGACCGAATCGGGCTTCGTCTGGATCGACTGTGTGTCTTGCCTCAAATGACTTGATGCTCGTTGTTTGTTTGGCAGCTTTGACCGCAAGCCGTTGTGGCGACTTCGTGTTGGGGTCCACTTTCCTTTTCATATGTCGGGTCGAATGACGATTTGCCCTCCTATCAGGGTTAGTACACAAGTGCAAAATTTGGGTGTCTACATGTTCATATGGCTAATCTAGCAATCTTTGCTCCATTCACCACGTATATGATTACTTGTCATTTGTTTAGCCTTTTACTTTTGCTTAGTCTCTACAATGACTTGTATATATGAGGCCATTAGTTGGTATCTAATGCCCAACTAGAATTTAATTTATAGAAAGTTTTATTTCATTATGAACAAATATATATATGTAGTGGATGCATTTGTTAGAGTTTATGCCCTAGAGGCTAATTATTTGATGTAATTGCTTAACATTTTTGATATTATATTTGATTGAATAAATAGATTATTTTATTATGATTTCATTTACTGCGTTATATAAATGTTAACATAATAAAAGCCCTTAGAATAATGATACGAATTATATAGCTTTAAGTATGTGACTTGAACATGAGATTATATAATTATAATTAGTATCATTGCTCTTAAATGTCCCTAGTCGAGTATCATTGTTAATGGGACAACAATGATGCATTGAGACTAGTATGTGGATTGATTGATGGTCAAATCTCATTGGTCATAAATATATGAGATATTTGAGTCAATGCATAGGTACATGTTAGAGAACAATGTACTGGACTGACCCACCATGAGAATTCTACATGGAGCATTATGCAAAGTGTCACAAGAAATTCTTATAGTGACAATGATGTAATGATCCTCCGACCTGAAGTCATTATATTATTACACGAGAATTTGTGTACTTTGATATCATCAAATGTCACCTTTAATAGGGTGGACAATAAAGGTGATTATTGGGTACATCATAAATCGTGTGAGGAATATGAGTGATCTAGATGGAATTTAACCCTCCTATATATTAGGGGTGATATCCATAGGCCTCTTGATTGAGTAGGATTATGAAATGCATGGCCATGCTCAAATATTGATTTGTTTCATATAGTTTACTCATTGATCAAGAAAACTCAGATTAAATTATGAAGAGTATGACACATTCCATGCCTCGAGTTTAATCTAGGATATAAGGTTAAAATGATTAAATTACATTGAAACATTGGTCACGAAAAGGTTGTATCGAATCACCGATCTTATTATTATTTGGGTAGCAGTGATGCATTACTAGATGCCGCTCACTGTTTATAATTTTATAATATGATTTTAAAATTATTGCCAACATAATAATAACCTATAGGGTCACACACTTAGAACGTAATTAAAAAGGAATTAATTTAAATTGTAAGTATTTTAAATATGTCAATATGATTGATAGTATTTAAAAATTACAAATTTAAATTAATAGGATAATCTGTATATATGTATATTAATTAAGTAAGACTTAATTAAAATATAATATATATAAATTCGGATTTTATTTTTCTATTTATTTTAGATTTTAGTTAATTCCTATTAACTACTATATATATGATATATCAGTAGTCTAAAAGTCACGTAAGGAAAAACTAAAACCCTAGCCGCTTTCAGAAAGAGGCTAGAGAGAAAAATAATTGGGAAATCCTGATCTTGGTGGCTAATACCGCGGTTCCTTTTGCTGCAGATCGTGGGACGATTCGCGGAGCGTTCGTGTGGATACCGTAGAGACGCAGTCGCTGGATTGCGTTGAAGATTCGAAGCTGTTCCTGAATTCAATCGTCTCCTGTCCATCTCAGATAATCGGTAAAATAATCTAAACCTCTGATTAATCTGTTTTCGCTTGGATCCTGTCTTAGGGTTTCGGAATTTTTTTTTTAAATTCCTCTGCTTTCACTGTGTCGAAACCCTAACAGTATTACCAAGCTTCTTCTACTTTGCCACTGCAAGATACTTCTTGCAGGTCCTCTTCTAGTGTCCCGGTTTATCGCAATGAAAGAAAACTCATTTATCATCGGGATCACTTTTATTTATATCATTTGTTTAGTGTCTTTCTTTTGCTTTTTACCTTTTCTGACACCTCAGAAATACCTTTAAACCTCTTCCTCCACTTGTAAGATTCATTTACGAGTAAGACTTGGTTTTTCATAGAAGAAAAGTGACTCTCAACAGTCTTCAACATGTTAAGTAACTCAGGTAAACTGAAGCCTAACTTATTAATGTTGAAGTTCACAACAAATTATGAAAAGCAGCCAGTGAATCACTACAAGATCAAATCTTAACTCAATTCTCCATCATTGACAAAACTCAGTTGTCCTTATTGATTAATCTAATTAATCATCTTTATGGCAAGTGTCTACATTATAGTGTCATTGGTTATTATAGATCGAAAGATCTTCTTAGATATCTTATAGCTAGTCGATCTACTTTGTTCATCATATAACTCACAAAGGTGTAACAATATAGTAGGCGCATCCATTTTCTCATGTTAACGCTATAACTTGATACTCATGGATATGAGCATGATGCATTGAGTCATAGTTTCATCATATTGTTACTTCATAAGTAGCAATCTCTTCCTCAAAAGCATTATCTGTAATATTTACAGGGATAGACAAATTAAGGACATTTTCTAGCTTTTTAGTATTGAGAACTATTCTCAAATTTCTTTAACCAATCCTAACAATTCGATTTGATTAAATTGTTAGCATCCAATATGTTATACAGTGTTAGTAAATTAACATTGCATAATCCTTTAAGTAAATAAATAACAATATTAACATGCATTTATTTTATTAATTATCAAAATAAAATAGGTCTTTGTTTAAATTGGTATTTTTTACTATTTTCATCAAACTATATTACCATCAATATATAGTTTAGAAAATCTAGTTAAATATCTGCTAGTGAGAAAATGATCATATCGATATAAGTATAGTCTTGTGTGTGTACAAAAAACTATAGTTTATTCAGTAGGTAGACAATTCATTGTCAATTACATCAATATGTAACTCTTTTGTATTTTGCCTCCTAGATTATAATGATCAACTGTGTGCACATCCGAATCAAAATTATCTAAGTTAAGTCCGACCTAGTACTTCCATATAAGAGAAGAGAAAAATAATGTCCTTGTGTGTGCACAATAAAACAATAATGTTTAATTCCTTTATAAGCATCAAATATGATAAACCAACATCTCAAATAATCGATATAAGCCTTGTGTGTGCACAATAAACATATATTGACTATTTGATACTCTATCATTTTATCATGTTAGAAGAAGACCAAATATCTTTGAATGTTATAACTTAATATATTTAAATCTTGAGGAGTTTGTTATTAATTATCTCATCTTGTTTAGCGCGCATGCACATATATATATAAAAATGTCATATTATTTAACATGCTAAACATGTTTGATAATATATAATATATACACAATTAACATGCACATATAGAATACTATATTCTACTTGGATTGATTATGGACTTTTATTCTAGTTTGGTTTATTCGAGCTGTCAAATAAATCAAAAAGGTCAAACCTAGGTTGCAAGATTAAATATTAAATATAACTATTATATTTAAATCTGGGTTCCAATACAAACGGGTCTTCACACCCTCCTTGCTCTTCGGTTCCAATTCTTAAAGTAAACCTAACTAATCATATTACAAAACTATTTTCATAAAATAAAAATCTTGATCAGCAGTCAAGGGAAAATACATATGAAGGAGATAGAATTTACATCAGAAAAATTAGAAATGACGAGGTACGCAAACCCTATTTATAAAAACTCATTCATTCACACATCCACATAAAATAAATTCAATCTCATTGGTCAATAATCCATAATCAATCCCATTTATTATCATACATATCAACATATGTATCAATAAATAATATTTATCTCATGAATTAAATAAATCATTCCATAAATACATCGATATCATTTAATGGGCAATTAAAGATGCATGAAATTCAATTTCATGTTTAAAATAAATTTTTTATTTTAATTATAAAATCATGTAAAATAAAGTTTTTATTTAATTATTTAAAATTATCCAAAATAAACCTTTTATTTTAGAAAATTTAAAAATATGCTAAATATTATAAAACTGCCCCTTAAAGTTAAAAAAATTACAAAATTGTCCCTAAAATTTCAAAACTTTGCAGTTTTGCCCCTCGACGCCTAGGCGCCCGTTATGAGCCTAGGCACCCATTCAATGTAGCAGCTTCGTTTTTTGCGATTTTGTATACAAATTTCATTTTTTTCGCATTTATTTAAAAACTAATGATATTATACAACAAATTATGTCCAATAAATTATTCTAAACATATACCCATATATATATGAAATCAAAATAATTAATAATTTGCATAAGTTTGGCTCTTGATATCACTGTTGGTTTGCAGAAACATGACATACATACAATCAAAATTGTAATAGAGCAATGGAAGTAGGAATAAATCGTATTTAAAAAAAATTATAAACCAATAATCAGGATCTTTCTTATGAAACTATTATTATTTGAGGAATGATAAAATATTTATACTTGTGTCGAACCAAGCTTCCACAGGTACAAGTTTACCTCCCTTTAATCCTTTGCGTTCTTCAAATTAACCAATTAGATTACAAGGATCAATGTTAGCTTCCCAAGTGTGAAACCTCTAGAGGTGATCCACCAAGAAATTTATTAATTAAATAAGTGAATTTTAATTTTTCCAAACCATGAGTTACTAGCCCAAATGTTCACTCTCTTTTAGTTGTAGAAAAAAACATGGAGTATTCTATAATACTCTAACAAAGTGAGTAACCCTAATATATTATAAAGCTCTTCCTTATATAGAGAAACTCTTATATCCTAAACTCTTTAGGATTAAGGTTTTAATTTAATTCTCTATCTAATTAGAAACTAAATTATTTATTATAATAATTACAATTACTAAATCATTTAGGAACTAAATAGTACTATTAGTAATAATAATAAGACTCATCTTATTAATTTATAATTAGTATTTCTAAAATATAATAATAATAATAATAATAATAATAATAATAATAATAATAATAATAATAATAATTGTAACGACCCCGAAATTTGACCCACTTTATTACCTTAATTTTCATATTTATGAAATATTATTTTCCTTATGTCCAAATTTCGGTCCGTTAATAAATCTTCAATCCTTTCTTTAATCCAATAATTGATTTTAAAATCAACAATTACCAAATATATTTCGATATAAATTTTTCTTTTTCTCAATCATTGTGTTAAAATATTTAGATATTTAAAATCCTTTCATCCGGATCCTAGTCCCTGGATCGCAACCTTTACATATTCTTTTCTTTCTTGTATACTAAAGCTCGGCATTCAAATTTTAATATCATACATGTCCATACAAATATTCTTTGTATCATACTTTATAATTCAACATATAATAATCTCTTTCATACCAACTACATTAGACAATCAAAATTCATATTTTAATTCTACTCGTCCTATCCGTACCAAATTTATAAGTATACAAAATATTAATGTCACCTTGACAAATCATCCATATTGAATCATAATATAAACATTTAATACTAACGTTCACAACCTTTTTGGAAAATCCGTCTCTATATAATCTGATATTCGTGAAATTCTTTTCTTAACCTGCAAAAGTTTATATTAAGCAAATAATGAGCACAACGGCTCAGCAAGTTCAACAGTTTATGCTTCACGTAGCACATACCTTATTATGCTTGGTGTGTGTCATACATCACGTGTTGTGCTTCTAATCAGGCACGATATCTCAAATATATTCATATTATTTCACAGAGTACATATAATTGCCACATTAATCACGTATCACATAACACATAATTTGTATATACTTAAAACAAGAATTATATATCATAACATTCAACATTTAACATTTAAGGACTGAAGAACTTGTCTGTCGTCCAATTATTTAATAAATTGATAACCCAAACCCTTTACTCGATCAACCTATGATCATAAAATAATCAAATAATAATTATTTATCATCTTATGATATTAATTTAATTAATTAATATCATTTCTACGCCAATTACTAATTTTATATGGTTAATTATATTAACATCGTCCCTTAAATATTAATATAACTTAATATCAACTCCTTCATTTCGGACAACTCGGCTCATCGGACAAATTTTAACATATCTGGTTGTCCCAAAAATTTTATTTAATCATTTTCTAACCTTTAAACTCATTAGATTAATATTTAAAATATTTAAATATTAATCTCCAATAATTAATATTTTTACAAAAATATTAAATTTAATGCCCAAACATCATTTCTATATTTTTGGTATTTTTCTATAATTTTCTATGATTTTTAAACATTTATTTCAATTAAAATCACTTATGGGGGCATTTTGGTAATTTTCGCACCCTTAGGGACATATTCGGTATTTCACGAAAAGCCCAGGGGCATTTTCGTAACTTCAGCAATGTTAGGGACACAACCGGAATTTTTCGAAAAGTTCAGGGACATTACCGTAATTTTTGTGGCTAAGGGACACGTTTGGTATTTCTTGAAAAGGGCAGGGGCACGTTGGTAATTTTCAGCGTTGCCGACCGCGCATTGCGCGCGGTCCCTCCCTGCCGATGCCAAAACGGCGTCGTTTCCTACCGCTTCCAGAAGCCTCTGTGCATGGCGCGGCTGCTTCTTCCGTGCGGCCCCAAAACGGATTCGTTTTGAGCCCGCATAAAATCAGCAGCCGCGCATTGCGCGGCCTTACCCAGAAATTTTTTCTTCCTTCCCAACCGAATAGTGCATCAATTTTTACAAAAATTCACCATTTTTTCTCAAAATTTTCACGCATAATTGCTCCAAACATGACATAATTCATATATATACATCCATAAATTATTTAGAATAATTATTCTAATTAATTACTAATTTTTTTCCAAATTATTTTGCTACTCATAATACACAAAATAAATCAAATAATTAATTTTGTACCTTCCAAAAAACTTTGAAATCCTTCCATGGAAGCACCAAACTTTCTTTTTCTTGGTGGTCTTAGTGGTGGCTATGCGCGGCTGAAGGTGGCGGTGGTAGCTCTCGGATGAACAAAGAGAAAAAAGAGAGTTTTGTTATATTTTTTATTTTCTTTGTTTTCCTTTTCTTCTTTATTTCTTTCCCCTTTATAATATAAAAACACTTAATCAATTTTAAAAGTCTCACAATTCCACCGCCTTAGCCACTTCGGATAGCAACCATGCAAAAATGAAATAATTTTTATACATTACGTAATTATTACGTGTAATAAATATTTTATATAATGTATATAAAATATTTATTTTAATTCACCAAAAATCATAGCATGATTTATGAGTAATATTAATACATTTTTCGATATTTTACTTGACAAATTTTGTACACGCATAATGATATGCATGTAATTATATGAGATAATTTATACCTCCAAAAATCATAAATTAATTCATAGGACATATAAAAATTATTTTTCATAATTTTTCACTTCATTACTTGGACAACATGTTACATTAACATGTTCACATTTCTGAAATATTATTCTTCATAAAAGTCGTAATAATTCTATTATACATAACCATAATTTTTATTAAATTAAAACATTCATTTTTCTCATTTCTTTTCTATTTCTTTAATTTTCACATTAACTTTCCTTATATAAATAATATAATTTAATATTATATAATTTATATAATTACATTATTCCTTTTTAAATAATTTCTATTTTACACAATATACAATTTATAAAATTTTCTTCCATCCTTAATTAATTTAATTCTCTTATATAAATTATATAATTATTGTTATATAATTTATATAATTATTATTTCCTTCATACAACATTTGAATTTCCTTATATAAATTATATAATTTATTATTATATAATTTATATAATTACATTTCTTCTTAATTAATTTCTAAACTTCCTCCACAATTCCTGATAAAATCTAAAATCAATAATTACAATTTTTACCAACTCCCTCATTCACTTTTTATTTAAATTTGGATTAATTTAATTATTAATCCCTTTATTTCCATAATTAATGAAATTTATAATTATCAATTAAACATGCACATTTATATACATACAAATGTATATATATATATTCATATCTAAATCACATATTTCACCTTAGCACATAACACTATTTAAATAACAATTTCTATACTTTCACAACAATTTAATTGTACAATTTATTGTATTTTTACAAGAATTTTCTCTTATTTTTCATAAATTGTTTCCAACAATTTATTTACTTTTTCAATATTTTAAATTCTCACAAATCATTACCATCTTTGTACCGATTTAATTTACCAATTAAATCTCATCACATACCTTAAATCACATAAATAATAATTAATTTAAACAAGCTTGATAATTTTATCAATTAAGTTCTCATTTAATATTATTAAGAAAATCCTAAAAATTCGGATGCTCACAATAGCTCCTCTTATTAATTTATAATTAGTATTTTCAAAATACTAAATTATAAATATTAAGCTATTTAATTCATTCTACCACCATAGTATGAATTAAATATACTTAATTTGTTATTACCATTATGTTATCCACTTCTAAAATAAATATTACTCTTTTGCGGTGTGGCCCTTTAGGTTATTCATATTAACCCAGTTGTAGAACAAATGAATTAGAATTATTCTAATCTTATTTATATAAATAAATTAATCTATTCAATTCATTTAATAAATAACATTTATTTCACAATAAAGGTAAACCCCCTTAGTGATTAACGATTTTTCAGATAATATAGATTTCAATATTTAGTCACAAAAGAACCTATTTCGCGAATAGTTATCGTACAATTCAATCATTCTATCACACAATGTCTCAATCAAATATAAAACATAAAATTACGGTCAAGTCTCATTTTATTTGATTGTATGCATTTCAATTCTCAAATGCACAACTCTACTGTAAATTAGAAACTCATTTCTAATTTTCATTCCACATTGGTTAATGATTTCTGAGTTGTCATTTATCGAATTGCATAGGACATTATCTCCTTTTACTAAAAGTGGTCGACCATTTGTTAAGCATTCACATATCTCCATATATAACTTATTATACCTGATCATACTATTTGATATACCCTAAAGGTCTTAAGGAATATGTCAAAGTATAACTCATCATATACAAGGTACTGTCATGATCTCAAGTCCAAGGATCACATATACTACTATCACATAAGGAACTCCTATTGACAGACAAGTAAAACTTCATTAGGTGTTCCTTTAGTGAGTCAGGATCAATGAACTTATTCTCTAATAAGCACCTACATATTTGCTTCAGTATCTTTACACAAATGATTATAAGATCAATAATCATCTTCATAAGAGCAATCATGATATGTACTAATCTATCCGGATACACTAATCCTCATTTTAGTGATCTCACAATTAGGAATATTTTAGTTTTGAGTTATATTGAATTTAGATCTCATTAACATAATCAACATTATGATTCTAAAAGTATTACTCCAAAACTATAAATTTATTCATATAATTAATTCAACCAATTAATCATGAATAAAGAAATGTCTTGATACTTTAATTAATAAATCGAATAAGATTACAAAGTATATGCATATCACATCAAATGTGATTGACTTAAAGGCATACTACTTTTACTATCTTCTCGATCTCTTTGGTAGACGTTGCTATCGGTTTTATGCGTCCTTCCGTGAAGGGTTCTAACTCAATATTTATTATTGTTTTTTGTTTACTGACCCCTATGGAAGCCGCTTAGATAGTTTAAAGATAGTATCTTTGGGATAGATCTTGGTCTCTAGTGTAAGACCCCGAATTTTATGAAATATAAAATTTATTTTTTCTTCATATATATTTTCATGATACAGTAAGTGGTTAAATTGATAAAGTTAAAAGTTAAGGATGTTATGTGTAAATTATATTATGTCGGACAATATTCTTTTGGTCGGGGGATATTCGTTCTGTCGGGGAATATTCGTACGACGGCGCCGTACGAACTAATCATTGGTGGACCCCACAAAGAATAATTGTCGGATATAGAAAATGACATAAACAATTTTTAAAATGGTCAATGGTACTATTACTTTTAATTGTTAAAATATCCGGTGGTAAAAGAATAGTAATATACGGTATTATAAGTAACATACGGTATTGCACAGTAGCACACGGTATTGCACAGTAGCACACGGCATTGCACAGTGTTTCGTATTTTATTAAACTAATAAAGTGGTTATCGTACAATATTTGACTTTATTGTCACATGCACAATAATTCATGTTATTAAATCGATAATTGTCACAGTAGCATATGCACAGTAATTCACATTATTGAATCAATAATTGTCATGACACAGTAACGTAATCTTTCTTTTGCATACTTTCTGCATTATTGTTATCTCTATTATGGTATTATTTAAACAGTTGTATTTCATTAATTAATTAACTTGATATCTAACTACACTGTATTTATAACAATTAGTCATAATAATGAATAAGTGTGAATTATTGTTGAATAATTGAATTGATAAAGTTATTTGTTTATAATATAAAGTTAGGTGATATAAAATGAATGGTATAGATTAAAGATAATATAGAATTTAAAATGGATGGTGTAGATTAAAAGATAATCTTTAAATGAATGGTTTAGATTAAGGAAATCTTAAAAGATGAAATGAATGGTATAGATTAAAGATAATATAGAATTTGAAATGGATGATGTAGATTAAAAGATGATATTTAAATGAATGGTTTATCTTAAAAGATGAAATGAATGGTATGGATTAAACATTATCTTGAAATGAACGGTTTGGATTAAATTAGGAAATCTTGGTTATGATAAGATTTTTGGCTATAAATAGAGGCCTTAACTTAAGGATTTTTCATAAACTTCCTTACTTGTTCTTTCTTTCTCTCTCTAAATACTTCTTGTGAAAGTTTTCTCTAAGTGTGCTTAAGTCATCTTGAGTATTTGTGAAGATTTATAAGTGTACGTGTACTGTTCAAGTTAATCAACCTCATTTAAATCAATATCCAGTCACGTGTTAAGGTAAAGGATTATCATTATTTGATTCTCGAAAATAATATCGTTTCTTTCTTACTCATAAGATGTGCCATTTATTTCCATGTATTAATTTATGGGAATAACCTTACGGCGCGGATTACCGCTTGTTGGTGAATAACCTTTCGTATTCATTCTTTATTAATCTCTGAGAATAACCTTACGATGCGGATTATCGCCTGTTTGGTGAATGACTCTTCGTATTCAATTTTTATTAAATTGTGGGAATAACCTTACGGTGCGGATTATCGCCTGTTGGTGAATAACCTTTCGTATTCATTCCTTATTAATCTCTGAGAATAACCTGACTACGCGGATTACCGCATGTTTGGTGAATTACACTTTGTATTCATTTCTTATTTGTCTCTTGTGGAAATAATCTGTTTACACGAATTATCACATGACACTTTTATTGCATATTCATTTGTAATATCATTTTCTTTTATATTCGTAAGTGATATTATTTTCCTTTATACTCATAAGGGATACCATCTTTTTCATCTTCCATTATTCAAACTTACTATGGTAAGGGATATTAATTTTCGTCACCTTTTGTTAATCAAACCTGCTACGGTAAGGGATATTATTTTCTTTCATACACCTAAATCGAAACTTATTATGGAACTATTGCTTCTATAATTCCTGAAAATATTATATGTTCCATAATAGTTGCACTTCATCATTTCAATTGAACCATCCTATTTACGTGAACCTTTCTATTGAACTGTAACCGTTATTCTGAACTGTGGATCTTGAATATCATTTTTAAATTTCACTCCACATCATGTTGACAATTTGGACATTATTTGAATCTGTACAAAGTAAACTTCTGATACTTATTGTTTATCCTGTTTCTTCTGTTCATCATTTATATCATTCTAATAATCCAAATTCAAGTTGTTGTGAATATCTGTGGCCAAGGGCACAGATGCGATATAATTGTTGAACAGATGATAGGTTAAAGGCGATATAATAGGTTAAAGGCGATACATCTGTTCGGTGTCTTTTATGGGACGTGGTGAATGTTCTCTTTGGCCCGTAGTGGAAAGATGAACTGTTGGTTGGTATGATTATGACCAAAGGCTGAATCTGGTATAATCATGACCGTTGGTGTTATATTGAATGTCTTTGGCCCGTAGTGCAAAGATGAACTGTTGATCTGCATGATTATGACCAGGAACTGTGAAGTTGTATTATCTTGACTAATGGTATTTCAGATGATAAAAGTTGATGATATTTTTACTAAAAAGAGAAGCGAGTGGACATTATAGTCTACATTATTCTTCTAATAGATTGCTCATTCCGCTGCTATTATTGATCTGAACATTGTTTAAGAATTTAACTGCAGTTTTTGATACAAACCTTGTAGTCTATTGTATCCTATCAAGAACTCAACTGTTGAAGGCTAACGATAATTTACTTGTCATTATCTTAGTCATGATATTCCTTACTGGGCTATTTGAGCTCACCCTTTCTTTTGTTCCATTGTTTTTCAGAAAATGATAGAGTAGCCGGGTCTAGCAAGGGAATGGAGTGACGGTCCGAGTGATAGCTATTGTAGTCTTCACATGTTGTATATAGTGTGACAATAATTATGAAGACTTAGTTGTGTATTATTATACACTGTATTGTTAAACGTTATTCTATCTTGTAATAATTTTGTTGTAGTCTTTTGACGACTCAAGTTTGGGCTGTATGGGCCCAGATTTGGGGGCGTCACAGTTGGCATCAGAGCTTAGGGATATGGTCTTTAATGGAGATCTGGGGTTAGAACTAGGAGGGGAGAGACGAATAGAATCAATCACTAGTGTGTCCTATCTAAATTAGATTTTTATCTAATGAATCGATTTGAATGTAGGAACATGAAGAGATGAGTCAGTTTGTTTGAACTAACAATTATTTTGTGACCACAGTTAAGTATGGCATCTGGAAATCAAGAGGTTAATTATGGAATACCCGAAGCAAATGTAGCCGAGAATCAGGAGGCCCCAAACAATCCTCCTGCCAACTCAGGAAATAATGTTCTTGATAACATGATGAACGATGGATTCTTTAGGAATTTCATGCAGTTCATACAGAATCAAGCAAGAGGAAATCCAGTCAATAATAACGGTAGAAACGCTGGTAATTTGAGGATGGTCACTGTCAAGCAATTTAAAGAATTGGGACCACCTGAATTCCACGGAAAGCCTGACCCACTCAAAGCGGAGGCATGGCTGAAGCAGACGACAAAAATACTTGATGTCTTACAATGCGCTGATGATCAAAAGGTGCCATTTGTCACTTTTATGTTACGAGGTGAGGCGGACCATTGGTGGGAAGCGGTAAAATGTATCCAACCTTCAGCACTCGAAATGTCTTGGACAGAATTCGAAGAACTATTTAACGAGAAGTATTTCCCAGAAAGCATCCGTCATATGAAAGAGGTGGAATTCATTAAGCTGAAGCAGGGAAACATGACAGTCTCCCAATATGAAGCTAAGTTCGCCGAGTTATCTCGTTTTGCCACCCATCTAGTGGATGACGAAGCACGAATGAGTCAGATGTTCCTAAGAGGTTTGAGACTCAAAATTCGTCAACAACTTAGCTCTCATAAATTCAGTTTGTATTCAGATGTTATGGATAGGGCTCAAAGGGTGGAGCAAACAGATGAAACATTGCAGCCAAGAGTTAATGATCAGCATAGAGAAAGGAATGACAACAACCACAAGAACGAGAACCATCGAGGAGGTAACCAACACTTCGGTGGTAATTCCACATCAAATAACAGAAGAGGAGAATCCAGTGGGAACAATTTCAAAAGAAAGAGATTCCATAATAATTATGAAAGGGCACCGGCACCAGTACCAGCACCAGTACCGACCCCAGTTTCAAGGGGAGAAGATCGACCACCAGTGAGATGTTATAGGTGTGGTCAGGAAGGTCACATCAGCCCAAACTGTACACAGCAGTCCAAAAAGTGTTACAGTTGTGGGAAAGAGGGTCATCTTGTGCGGTTTTGTCCTGCCATAAAATCGAGTCCAGCTGCAATGATGATACCAAAAGCTAGCATGGATAAGGGAAAATCTGTAGTTCAAGGAAGAGCTTTTGTTGTGACATCCCAAATGGCACGAAACTCGAACGAGGTGATAACCGGTAAGCTATTCATAAATTCTCGTGAAGTCTACGCTTTGTTAGATACTGGATCTACCCATTCTTTTATCTCACCTGCATGTGCTCAGCGTTTAAACTTAACTCCTGAAAATTTGGATTTTGACTTATCAGTTGAAACCCCATTAGGAGAAATGACTATTACATCTACTGTCTATAAATCTTGCCTAGTTCAAATCAACAACCTCACATTACCTGTTGACCTTATTTCTTTGGAGATGCATGAATTTGATGTGATTTTAGGAATTGATTGGTTGACTACCCATCATGCTAAAATTGATTGTTTTCATAAGATTATTAGTTTTCATATTCCTAATCAACCTGTCATGCAAATTCAAGCAACTAAACCATTGAAATCTATAACTATTATTTCTAGCCATAAAGCCAGTCGTTTATTGAAAAACGGATGTAAAGCCTTTTTACCTCATGTCACTGATTTGAACAAAAATAGATCAAACTTGAATGATATTCCCATTGTTAATGAGTTTCCTGACATTTTTCCTGAAGAACTTCCTGGCTTACCCCCAAACCGTGAAATTGAATTTTGTATTGATCTTGAACCCGGTATCAAACCCATTTCCAAAACTCCATACCGAATGGCTCCCATTGAACTTCAAGAGGTAAAAGTCCAACTACAGGAATTGTTGGATACCGGTTTCATTCGTCCGAGTGCATCACCTTGGGGTGCTCCTGTTCTATTTGTGAAGAAGAAAGACGGGAGTATGAGATTGTGCATTGACTACCGAGAATTGAACCATTTCACCATCAAAAACAGGTACTCGTTGCCTCGGATCGATGACATGTTTGATCAATTACAAGGTGCTCAACATTTCTCAAAGATTGATCTCCGTTCTGGATATCATCAGTTAAAGGTTAAAGCTGAGGACATTCCAAAGACTGCTTTCAGAACTCGTTATGGGCATTATGAGTTTTTAGTCATGCCTTTTGGATTAACCAATGCTCCTGCAGCTTTCATGGACATGATGAACCGAATATTCAAGGAATATTTGGATCATTTTGTGGTTGTCTTTATTGATGACATCCTCATATACTCCAAGAGTCGTGAGGATCATGAACAATACCTGAGATTGATACTCCAAAAGCTCCGTGAAAACAAATTATATGCCAAGTTGAAGAAATGTGAGTTCTGGCTTGAGGAGGTCACGTTTCTTGGGCATGTGATTTCTAGTCAAGGAATATCAGTCGATCCTGCGAAGATTGAAACGGTACTAAATTGGAACAACCCAAGACAGTAACCGAAGTCCGAAGTTTTCTGGGCCTAGCTGGTTATTATCGGAGATTCGTAGAAGAATTTTCTCGAATCGCCACTCCATTAACTCAGCTGACTCGGAAAAGTACAAAATTCGTATGGAACGAGGAATGTGAGAAAAGTTTTCAAGAACTCAAGAAGAGACTTATTTCAGCTCCTGTTCTGACCATACCATCAGGATCAGGAGAATTTGTTATCTACAGCGATGCTTTAGGCAAAGGTCTAGGCTGTGTCCTTATGCAACATGGAAAGGTTATAGCCTATGCCTCTCGACAACTCAAAGATTATGAGAAAAATTATCCTACTCATGATCTAGAGTTGGCAGCAGTCGTTTTCGCATTGAAGATCTGGAGACACTACTTGTACGGAGAAAAGGTGGATATCTATACGGATCATAAAAGTCTCAAGTATTTCTTCACACATAAGGAACTCAACATGCGACAACGACGTTGGCTTGAGCTGTTGAAGGATTATGACCACACAATCCAGTATCACCCGGGAAAGGCGAACGTTGTAGCTGACGCTTTGAGCAGAAGATCTTATGCGAGTACAAGTGCACTGCTGACAACACAAAAGTGTATTTTGTACGACTTGCAAAAGATGGAGATAGAGCTAAAGACACCAGGGACCCACTCGAAGATTGCTCACGTGCGAGTAGAACCAGCTTTAATCGATAAAATTAAAGCTGCTCAAGCTACCGATCCGGAACTGATAAACATGATAAAGAAAGTACAAGAAGGTGCCATTCCCGAAGCAAGAATCGACGAGAAAGGAATACTTCGAGTCAACTCTCGACTCTGTGTTCCTAACGATCCTGAATTGAAGCATAAAATCATGATGGAGGCACACAACACGCCGTTTGCAATCCACCTAGGAGGTACCAAGATGTATCGAGATCTTCGACATACATTTTGGTGGAACAATATGAAAAGAGAGATTGCAGAATTTATCTCAAGGTGCCTAACTTGTCAACGTGTCAAGGCAGAGCATCAAGTACCTAAGGGCCCATTACAACCACTTGAGGTTCCTGAATGGAAGTAGGAACACATCAATATGGATTTCGTGACGGGTCTTCCCAAAGTTTCTCAAGGCTTAGATGCAATTTGGGTCATCGTAGATAGATTGACCAAATCCGCTCATTTCTTGCCTATACGAGAAAACTTTTCACTTGAACGTCTTGCCGGTATGTACATAAATGAGATCGTGAGATTGCATGGCATGCCAGTTTCCATAGTTTCTGATTGAGATCCTAGATTCACTTCACGCTTTTGGATCAGTCTACAAAAAGCTATGGGCACTGAACTACGTTTTAGTTCTGCATACCATCCTCAAACGGACGGACAATCGGAAAGGACGATCCAGACCCTCGAAGATCTTTTGAGACTTTATGTATTAGACTTCAAAGGAAGTTAGGATAAGTACTTGCCATTGGTGGAATTTTCTTACAACAACAGTTACCAAGCAAGCATAGGCATGACTCCATTCGAGCTTTGTATGGAAGGAAGTGCCTCTCTCCAGTATGTTGGAATGAGGTAGGAGAAGCAAAATTGTTGGGACCCGAGTTGGTACGCTTGACAACAGAAAAGATCCAAATGATCCGACAACGAATACAGACCGCACAAGAACGACAAAAGAGTTATGCTGATCTTCATCGGAGAGACGAAAGTTTCAACGTCAGAGATCATGTATTCTTACATGTTTCTCCATGGAAAGGGGTTACGAGATTCGGAAAGAGAGGAAAGCTCAACCCTCGATTTATTGGCCCATTTGAAATCCTCGATCGAATAGGAACCGTAGCCTACAGACTAGCCCTACCACCAAGTATGTCTCGCATCCATAACGTTTTTCACATATCTATGTTAAGTAAATATGTGAAGGACCCAAACCACGTCATTGAGTTAGAACCAGACGTTATAGCAGAGGATTTAACGTGCCACGAGGTACCTGTTAAGATCCTAGATAAGAAGGAGCAAATCCTACGCTCAAAGGTTATACCTCAAGTTAAGGTTTTATGGAGGAACCAAGATACTGAGGAAATGACTTGGGAGCTAGAATCTGAAATGAAATCTAAGTATCCTTACCTTTTCGATATGCCAGGTACGTCAATTTCGGGGACGAAATTTCATAAGGAGGGGAGGTTGTAAGACCCCGAATTTTATGAAATATAAAATTTATTTTTTCTTCATATATATTTTCATGATACAGTAAGTGGTTAAATTGGTAAAGTTAAAAGTTAAGGATGTTATGTGTAAATTATATTATATCAGACATTATTCTTTTGGTCGGGGAATATTCGTTCTGTCGGGGAATATTCGTACGACGGCACCGTACGAACTAATCATTGGTGGACCCCACAAAGAATAATTGTCGGATATAGAAAATGACATAAACAATTTTTAAAATGGTCAATGGTACTATTACTTTTAATTGTTAAAATATCCGGTGGTAAAAGAATAGTAATATACGGTATTATAAGTAACATACGGTATTGCACAGTAGCACACGGTATTGCACAGTAGCACACGACATTGCACAGTGTTTCGTATTATTAAACTAATAAAGTGGTTATCGTACAATATTTGACTTTATTGTCACATGCACAATAATTCATGTTATTAAATCGATAATTGTCACAGTAGCATATGCACAGTAATTCACATTATTGAATCAATAATTGTCATGACACAGTAACGTAATCTTTCTTTTGCATACTTTCTGCATTATTGTTATCTCTATTATGGTATTATTTAAACAGTTGTATTTTATTAATTAATTAACTTGATATCTAACTACACTGTATTTATAACAATTAGTCATAATAATGAATAAGTGTGAATTATTGTTGAATAATTGAATTGATAAAGTTATTTGTTTATAATATAAAGTTAGGTGATATAAAATGAATGGTATAGATTAAAGATAATATAGAATTTAAAATGGATGGTGTAGATTAAAAGATAATCTTTAAATGAATGGTTTAGATTAAGGAAATCTTAAAAGATGAAATGAATGGTATAGATTAAAGATAATATAGAATTTGAAATGGATGATGTAGATTAAAAGATGATATTTAAATGAATGGTTTATCTTAAAAGATGAAATGAATGGTATGGATTAAACATTATCTTGAAATGAACGGTTTGGATTAAATTAGGAAATCTTGGTTATGATAAGATTTTTGGCTATAAATAGAGGCCTTAACTTAAGGATTTTTCATAAACTTCCTTACTTGTTCTTTCTTTCTCTCTCTAAATACTTCTTGTGAAAGTTTTCTCTAAGTGTGCTTAAGTCATCTTGAGTATTTGTGAAGATTTATAAGTGTACGTGTACTGTTCAAGTTAATCAACCTCATTTAAATCAATATCCAGTCACGTGTTAAGGTAAAGGATTATCATTATTTGATTCTCGAAAATAATATCGTTTCTTTCTTACTCATAAGATGTGCCATTTATTTCCATGTATTAATTTATGGGAATAACCTTACGGCGCGGATTACCGCTTGTTGGTGAATAACCTTTCGTATTCATTCCTTATTAATCTCTGAGAATAACCTTACGATGCGGATTATCGCCTGTTTGGTGAATGACACTTCGTATTCAATTTTTATTAAATTCTGGGAATAACCTTACGGTGCGGATTATTGCCTGTTGGTGAATAACCTTTCGTATTCATTCCTTATTAATCTCTGAGAATAACCTGACTACGCGGATTTCCGCATGTTTGGTGAATTACACTTTGTATTCATTTCTTATTTGTCTCTTGTGGAAATAATCTGTTTACACGAATTATCACATGACACTTTTATTGCATATTCGTTTATAATATCATTTTCTTTTATATTCGTAAGTGATATTATTTTCCTTTATACTCATAAGGGATACCATCTTTTTCATCTTCCATTATTCAAACTTACTATGGTAAGGGATATTAATTTTCTTCACCTTTTGTTAATCAAACCTGCTATGGTAAGGGATATTATTTTCTTTCATACACCTAAATCGAAACTTATTATGGAACTATTGCTTCTATAATTCCTGAAAATATTATATGTTCCATAATAGTTGTGCTTCATCATTTCAATTGAACCATCCTATTTACGTGAACCTTTCTATTGAACTGTAACCGTTATTCTGAACTGTGGATCTTGAATATCATTTTTAAATTTCACTCCACATCATGTTGACAATTTGGACATTATTTGAATCTGTACAAAGTAAACTTCTGATACTTATTGTTTATCCTGTTTCTTCTGTTCATCATTTATATCATTCTAATAATCCAAATTCAAGTTGTTGTGAATATCTGTGGCCGGGGGCACATATGCGATATAATTGTTGAACAGATGATAGGTTAAAGGCGATATAATAGGTTAAAGGCGATACATCTGTTCGGTGTCTTTTATGGGACGTGGTGAATGTTCTCTTTGGCCCGTAGTGCAAAGATGAACTGTTGGTTGGTATGATTATGACCAAAGGCTGAATCTGGTATAATCATGACCGTTGGTGTTATATTGAATGTCTTTGGCCCGTAGTGCAAAGATGAACTGTTGATCTGCATGATTATGACCAGGAACTGTGAAGTTGTATTATCTTGACTAATGGTATTTCAGATGATAAAAGTTGATGATATTTTTACTAAAAAGAGAAGCGAGTGGACATTATAGTCTGCATTATTCTTCTAATAGATTGCTCATTCCGCTGTTATTATTGATCTGAACATTGTTTAAGAATTTAACTGCAGTTTTTGATACAAACCTTGTAGTCTATTGTATCCTATCAAGAACTCAACTGTTGAAGGCTAACGATAATTTACTTGTCATTATCTTAGTCATGATATTCGTTACTAGGCTATTTGAGCTCACCCTTTCTTTTGTTCCATTGTTTTTCAGAAAATGAGAGAGTAGCCGGGTCTAGCAAGGGAATGGAGTGACGGTCCGAGTGATAGCTATTGTAGTCTTCACATGTTGTATATAGTGTGACAATAATTATGAAGACTTAGTTGTGTATTATTATACACTGTATTGTTAAACGTTATTCTATCTTGTAATAATTTTGTTGTAGTCTTTTGACGACTCAAGTTTGGGCTGTATGGGCCTAGATTTGGGGGCGTCACATCCAGCCATTTCCCCGATCCCATGGTCAGTTACTACTTTCAACGCTGATAAGGTGGTCGACCCTCCCCAAGATAACATTATAATTACTTTCGATTTAAACCACATAAAATTTTATCATTAAGGAGGCCTATTTTGGGGTTGTGTCGAAGATCATTGGCAGTTCAATTGTTCTTACAATACGGGCAGGGTTATTAACAAATCCATAGAGAGGCGACTCATTGCAGATCTCCAACTTCCTGCCCCCAAGTCTAGTTGATATTTTACTAGTGGGTATAAAGTATATCGACTGAATTTTTGTTCTCAACGAGGATTCTCTTTAGATCCATTGTGCCCACCTGTGCAGTTATAATAAGGGCATCTTCATAAGGTGTAACCAAGCTTGAGGGGTAATCCTCGTTTGAGAAAGTTATGGGATCTATTTTGATATCCGTGGATTGTCTAGACACCTATTTAACAGCTTTAACAAAGGCCTTCCGCTTCTTGTTGGGCATTGAGGATGTTGATCCACCGGATATAAGATCCACGACTCCTCTTAGTGTTGAAGAAGAAAGTGGTGGTGTTATCCAGTCGAAGGCCGATCACCTATATCTCTCAACAACGTAACAGTCCAGATTGTCATTCTATGCCTGTTTCTCTAGGAAGTCTTTCAACTGATAACAGTTTTCGGTGTCATATCCCTTCACCTCATAGTAAGTTCAGTATTTGTCACCATTCTTCTGTCTAGCAAAAACTCTGATCTTTGAGGGCTTTTTGTAGAAAGGCTCATTCTTGATCTCATTGATGATATTGGCTCTGCTAGTGTTCAAGGGGGTGTAATCTTTATCGTTATCTTTGTTTTTCTGATCTCTAGAGCTACCGTTCTTTTGTTTTCGATTTCTGTTAGAATCTCTTTTGTCGTTCTCCTTTTTATTATCTTCCTTTCTATCGGTTCCATCGCCTTTGGGGTCTCTCTAGTGAAAATCACATAATGTTTTTCGAATAACCCCGAAGATTGGTGCGGGCCTCTTCCAGCTCTACAAATTTATCGATCTTTTCTTAGGCCTTGATAGAGTTTGGGGAGCTTTTGAGGTAATCTTTTATATCAACCTACTAGATTTATCAACATTTAATCCTATGGTTAAAATTTGGATTACTTGAACTGAATCTATTGTAGGGATTTTGGACACTACATCCTTAAATCTCTTCATGTACTGCTGAAAAGTCTCATTAGGTCTTTGTTTCACCTGGAGCAGCAATGTTATCATCCTCGCATGCCTCTTATTGTTGCCGAAACGTGTATTGAACTTCTCCTGTAGCACTTCCCATGAATAAATTGATCGCGGGGGTAGAGAAATTATCCATTCTCTCGTTGTTTTCTTCAGCGTGGATATGAAAATATAGCACATCGCCACTGCATCATGTCCATGAAACGGCATAGCTTCTTCATAAGAAAAGGTATGATCATGGGGGTCATCTGTTCCATCGTACATCTCCAAAATAGGGACTTTGAGGCTCTTGTCAATCTATTGTGTGGTGTGTTTGTGAGCGAGTTGTTCCCTGAGAGTTGTTCTAGCTCTTTGGGGGTGGTGAGGTCACCATGTTAGTTCTTTTTTTGTTGAGAAAAGGATCACTACTAAATATTACAAAGCTCTCATTCTAGCGCCAATATTAACGCTCGAATTTGTCTGTACGTTCAACAACCAGCTTGGACATTAACCTACACAAGAAAAACCACCAGAGAGTACTTGACGGCTTGGGCCGCCGAGGGATTCCTCCGGTGTGAGAATAAGTATAGACTTCAAGAGGTGTTAGCAATGCAGGTAGAAAGTATTTAGTAAGGTAGAATATTGTGTCTCATACCTCTATTGTTAAACATGTATTTATAGTACTCTCATTACTCCTGAGGGTTATGAGTTCTATTAGGAACTATATATCGGAGACTTAGTTGGAGAAGGTAACTACCATCCTGATCAATGCTAGATAAATAACTCTCATACCAATTAGTATTGGATACGGTAACTCGTCAGCTATCCGAAAGTGATAAGGGGTCTAACTCGAGCCTATTAGACTTAAAAGTTCTTTTGTGCACAATGGACTGTAATGCTGAGCCCAACATGAATAGCCCATTTATACTATTAAATATCCAGGCCAACAATGAGATTGATCGATACACTATACCAATCAAAACTAAAGTCATTGTTAATGCTTGGGCGATTGGGAGGGATCCTCAATACAGGGATAATGTTGAGTGTTTTGAACCAGAGAGATTTGGAAATCACTCCCTCAATTTCAACGGTACCAACTTTAACTTTATCCCATTTGGGGCAAGAAGGAGAATGTGTCCGGGCCTCTCATTTGGTTTGGCAATTGTGGAGCTTCTTCTTGCTCAACTACTCTATCACTTCAACTAGAAACTCCCTAATGGGATGAAATCAGGAGATCTAGAAATGAAGGAGACCTTTGGATCCACTGCTAAAAGAAGAAATGCCTCGTTATTGACTGCTACATCACAGAATCCCCTAAACATTCAGCAATAAAAAGATCAGGGCCTGTGTTGGAAAATAAACTTGACCCATGCAAGTTGTGTTGGTAGGTATTAATATCCGTTTGGCCAAGCTATATTCTTGTGCAGTGCGATGAGATAAAATACTTTTAGAAACAAATCTTTTGACAAAAGTATTTTTATAATATAATAGTTTTTGATAATATAATAGTTTTTGATAACATAATTAGACAAGTGATTTTGAATGTATTACTGACATATTTAAGGTAAATGTATGGTATGAAATTTAATTTCTTTTAAAAAATTTAAAGATAATTTTCTACTTAGAGCTTGTGCAAAAATTGTACAGTAACATAAATTTTTTGTTTCAACTAAAAGTACTTTTGAACCAAAATCTCTAACACCCTATTTGGGAGTTTATAAAGTTAAGGAAAGTTGAGAATAATTGTAATTTTTCATAAAAATCTCATGTTTGTGGGTTTTTTAGTCAAGAAAGGTAAGAAAAGTAAAAAAAAAATTGAGTCCAATTTTCCTTAGATATTTGCCTGATCAAAACGGTAGGAAAGAAAAATGAGTTTAATGAATTTATTTTAATTTCGTAATTACCCTTACTTGCAACACAAGCATTAATCATATTATATTCAATATGTAAAGGCACAATTGTAATAATATATCACAAAATAAAATTCTTTTGTTTTCCTTAATAACTCACAAACATAGAATAGGAAAATTATTATATTTTCCTTACTAAACTCACAAACGGAACTAAATAAAGTTACTTTCCTATCATTTTTTGAGTTAAAAATTCTTTAAGAATCCTATTCTGGAAAACTTTCAACTAATTCTTTAAAAATACTAATTTTTTGAGTATAAGAGTTTCCGAGTGCCAAGATTCAACTTTCATATGTAATTTAGAAGTGTTTCTGGTCTACCCAAAAACTCTCTCAAACGCAGAATTCACAACTTTCTAGAATTTAATGCACATACTCGGGGGATACGAGGAATTTTCCACTATATTTGTTATCAATTGACAAACAATAGGAAGACTTCACACTATTTTATTTATTCCTTTGAAGCCATTCAAGAATTCCTTTCTCTGATTCAGTGAGCTCCTCCTTTTTCTCCTTTAACGTCCCTTCTAAATATCCAAAGTAATCCTTGTAGTTGCGTTTGTAATAACTATCTAATCTCTGGAAATGTAAAACAAGAAAACAGAGAAATATATAAGGTGGATCGTTAATATAGTTTTAGGGTCAGCTCAAGCAAATTCATTTATGAAGTAGGACATATATTGGTTTGAAAAATGCAGAGGAAAAGAAAACAAAATTTAAATGTCACAAGGAATGTGTCTAACTATTTATACTTCTTAAAAATTCAATACAATAACAAATTGAAAATATTATATAATGGATGATTAATAAATTTTAGATCTTACTCCCTTTGCTAGAAATTTTATGATTATTTTTAACTTTTGAAAGTCAATTTAAAATATTTTAAAATTCAAAATTGATATGATTCATTAACAAATTTAAATCAATAAAACTTATAATTAGCATTACTTTTTAAATCTTTCACAATTTTTATCATTGTATTAGCTAAAACTATATGAATTTGTATCGATTTTAAGTTTAAAAATATCTCAATTTAACTTATAAAAGTCGATAATTATTTTATATTTTAAAACGGATTAAAGTGTTTTCTTTCTCCTCTCTTCTCGTAGACCCCTATAATAAATAAGATAATGCTAAACATTCAAGCATAGAAATTCTCAATAGTGACACAAGGTACTTATCAGTACTTATTCGATCAAATAAAATAATTTTGCAATATCCAAAGTAATACGAATGATCAAGCACATTTTATGAATAAAATGTGACCAATTAACCAACCAACCAACAAATTAAAACGGTTTGTTGCAAAAAACATCTTGTTATTGCATCGAAACAAATAAATGTTGACTAATTTGCCTAATATATATTGAACTTGGTATAATGAAATGGTTAAATAATTGGAAAATGTGGTTATTCATAAATACGCATTAAATTTTGAGAAATACGCATTATTTAATGCTCACATAATCTAGGAAACACTTGCCTCCTTATCATTTTTGCTCTTGTTTTCTTCTGATTTCTTCAGGTATTCTGCAAAGTAAAAATAGAACTTATGCAACTGAGCAAGTTTTAGTTTAGAGAATGTAAGAAATTTAAGGCTAATATTTGAAAGATAATAAATATTTAAATATATACTTCGAAGGAGGTCAGTTCTGGAGTCACCGACTTCAGCAGCAAGAAATACAGTTGATAGGAGGACTCCTCTCCTTCCATTCTCAGGCACACTTGCATATTTCCTCTGACTTTCTTCTTTGGTGTTAACAACTTTAACAATGGATGAAACAATTATACTAAGTGTAGTTGATATGGCCATGAGGATACATTACCTTGGTTGCCTTAGTACTTGTGCTGTATTTGAGATGCGCAAAAAGATAACAAAACGGCTAAAAAGATAACCACCACAAATTCTTAAAGATAAGAAAAAGGCAAAAAGACAAACCAAGAAAGTAATTGTCAATAGCAACATATGAAATTGACTAAAATGTAAAAATGTCCCTCCTATTTATACCTTTTTTTCCAATTCCGCTCCTTGAATTTTGTTTAAAATAACTCATTTTCAAATATATACTAGTGTACTATCCTCAGTTTTCCCCAAATTCTCAATTCCTCTAACAATGGTTGCTTTTTCTCTAAAAGAAACCCTAGGTGACCTAAACAAGGCCTCATTTGTGACCCTTTTGTGAAGCTGACATATATTTTTTGAAACAGTTCGAAAAGAGCGAAATATATTGAATTTGTAAATTTATTAAAATTCATAAAAGATTACAAGTGATGAATAAACATAAATATATTCCATTTAAAATAATTAACAAATCAAATTAGGAAGATGAATTGATCATAGCCAAAAGTTAAGGAGCACCATATTTATAGAGTTAATTGTCCCTGAAGTATGCACTCTTTTATACATTATACCCATAAGTTTAAACGTTTTCATCCTGCTACCTAAAGTAACATTAAGTAACCATTATGGATCCTTTTCAAATTTTCGACAAACAAAATTTTGACACGTGGCCCAAAAAATGCCTACAAGGGTCAATTTTGAGAGAATTTTAAACTTTAGGTAGCAGACTGAGAACATTTAAATTTTAGAGTACAATGTGTAAAATGATACATACTTCGGAGTCAAATATACAATTAACTCAAAATTATAGATATGACTAATTCTTCAATGCGAGAATCTAAATAACATGCTGTCAAAATCTTCTCGCATTCAAGTCTAAATAGATTTATCATCGCTAATAAGCATGTTGATAATATAAATTCTATACCAATAAAAAAAATATCCCACATAATAAGGAAAATAAGATTTGACAAGAGAAACATATGATTAAAGTAATCACTCAAACCCAAGAAGAAGAAGAAGAAGAAGAAGATTCAACTCGATGGAAGAACATTTAATCACATTCCACTGGCGGAGCTCCCACATGGCCGAGGGGACCAAGGCCTCACTTTGACTAATTTCTAACAAATAGTATTTATATATTTTTTCGTTTTAAATTATAAGATTAATATTGACTTTTAAAAAATTAATTTGAGATATTTTTAAATATAAAATTGATATAATTTATTTAAGTTTTGAAAACAATAAATCTTATAACTTATAGTACTTTTTAAATATTTTATAATATTCATAATTGTAATTACATAAACTAAATAATTTATGTCAATTTTAAATTTAAAAATATTTAAAATTAATTTTTAAAAAGTCAATATTAATCTTATAATTTAAAACACAAAAAGTACTACTATATTAATAAGGAATTTTATAATTATAATACTGTCAAGGCCCAACCCCAATTTTCAAAATTGAGTCTTTAAAATAATACTTACTGAGGCCCAACACTTTTCTCCCTACCAATCACGCCATTAAATCCTTCTTAGGATTTCTTATGTTGGATTAGTTCCTTCTATACTTTTATTCATCTAATATAGTATAGTGAGACTTTTGCTCTATTTTTTCTGTTGATCAGTGCTTTGCTCTTTTGGATTTCACACGAAAGACAACTTCGGCCCTCTCTCTCCACAAATTCAATTATTTAGGTGAATTTTTTACCAATCTATTAAATATATAAAAAAAATTAATAATTCTATGGTTAATTTAATTACTCTATGAATTGATAATTCTTTGTTATATCTTAAGTCATATTCTAATTGATTAGTTATTTATTCGATTATGAAATTTGTTAAAAGTCGGCGGAATAAGATGGAAGATGAATTTCTCGATGACTTATTGATTTTATACATTGGGAAAGAAATTACAAAGACTTTGACTACTAACTCTATCATAGATGCATTCTGTGATATAAAAAAATGTCAAGTGTCGCTTTAATATAATTCCTCTAGTAGAAGCTTTAGTGTGTAATTTTATTTTTTTTTATTTCCTCGACTTTCACAAACATAATTATTTATTATATTAATATTATTTTTTTATTGTAAATATTTTTGTCCCCCAATGTAGATTTCCTGGTTTCGTCCCTAATCACATTGTCCACGCCGGGAATTTTTATTATCATTCCAAGCACACTTTCATCTTTTTTTAATTTGGTGTGATTAGGTAAGGGGTCAATGAGCATTCTATTGTCTATTTGGTTATAATCGAATACTGAATTTTATACAATTTCACTATCTGAACAAGTATTTGAAATTAGTATTAACCGAAAACTGAAGTATACTATTGGGTTATTCGGTATATAACTGAAATATGAACTTATTTTTACCAAACAAAAAAATTCATTTCAAATTTCACATTAGAGTTTTCAAATAATATTTAACCACAATCTACAATCATAATAATTCATAAACTAGTTTAATAATTTCAAATTAATAATAAGTACATAACCATAGGACAAAGTTAAAAAAATAATAATTAAATATCCAATTTGGGTATCCGAATAGCATAATTTTAAAAATCAAAATCGAACCTGAATACCAAATATTTAAGCGATTATAATCGAATTAAGCAAAATAACTGAATAACCAAAATAATTAGGTTTAAAAAATTTGGTTATGCTTGGTAATTCAGTTTTACTCGTTTTTTGCTCAACCCTATGTTAGACATATTTGGAAAACGACTCTCTTATCAACGGGTTTGGAAGATTGATTTTAGATATGTGCCAACATAATAGAGTCGCCAGTTAGTATAAGTCAAATTGGATGTACTAACCCATTTGATTTTTTAAGGTTTTAAAGATGGATGATCCATAATGTGACTCCATTACATTGGTTTATAATCGAGATTCAAAGAGTTTGGAGGCTTGCTTAAGCGAAGGAAAAGTGTTAGGCACCCCCTGATGAATCACGATTACCGTCTTTCTAATCTTTTCTCAAATTTTGAAAGAGTTACCTTGGTGTATGTTTTAAGTGTTCCGTGTTTAGGTGCATGGTGTTATTCCATAGTGCATGTGTTGTGAGGTAAGTGAGTCCATTTTAATTCTAGTGAAGTTCAATTTGGCTAGAAAAAGACTTTTGAATTGTTAATTAACATTTTCTCTTGATAAGTTAGATGTCAAAACTCGTGTACGTGTGTTTTAATATATTTAGGATTTTGACTTCCAAAGTCGTGGATGGTTTTTTTAAAAAGAAGTGAATTTAAATTTCAAACTCATGTATTTTAAAAAAAAAAAAAGGAGTCTAGTTTCAAAACTCTTAATGTGCGTGTCCATAAATGTTTGTGAGTTTGAAAAAGTGTTTTTTCAAAAAGAGTGAATTTTGTTTCTAAACTCGTGAGTGTGTCCTCAAAAGTTCATGAGTTTGTTTTCAAAGAATTGGGACTTTAATTTCTAAACTCGCAAGTGTATATCCATAAAGGTTCTTAAATTTAGTTTCCAAACTCAGGTGTATGCTTAAAATCACAAAAGTTCGTGAGTTTCAAAATGTGCTTTCGAAAGTGATTTTCAAATTGTGTTTTTAAAGTGATGTTTTCAAAAGTGATTTTTCAAGTGTGTTTTTAAA
Source organism: Hedera helix (assembly GCA_947179155.2). Classification (NCBI taxonomy): domain Eukaryota; kingdom Viridiplantae; phylum Streptophyta; class Magnoliopsida; order Apiales; family Araliaceae; genus Hedera; species Hedera helix. Next base: position 17,879,284 of record OX359274.1, read on the forward strand.
AGTAAATTTTCAAGATTATTTTCAAAGTGTTTTTCAAAATGATTTTTTAAGTATATTTTCAAAGTGTGTTTTCGAAAGTGATTTTTCAAGGTGTATTTTCAAAAGCAAGTTTTCAAGTGTATTTTCAAAGTGTTTTTCAAAATGATTTTAAAAGTGTATTTTTCAAGTGTGCTTTCTAAAGTGAGTTTTTAAGAATATTTTTAGTTTGTCAAAAGTCTCTTTCAAACATTTAATTTGTACCCTTGGAATTGCTTCATTTTAGAAAGCCTTTCTACTCCATTTGGTTACAACATTAGAATTGGAATCAAAATGAGAATGAGAATGAGAACGGAATGGAATGGACATTTCTATTCATATGTTTGGTTTGATTTTAAATAATTCTCAGGAATGGAATGGTTATTCCATTGATGTGTTTGGTATGCAAAAAATAATTTCAGAAATAGAATGAATAACTTGTTAATGACAATACACACTTAAACCAACCCCCACCCTACCTCAATACTCCATTTCTACTTAACCAAACATAATAATAGTGTCTGTAATGACCAAGAAAATTACGAACCCAATTTTTTATTTTTTATTTATTAATTATATCCATAAGAAAATATGAGGTGTGAAGTATGAAGTATGTGTGTATGTGTTAAGTTGTATGATGAGAGGTATTAAATTAGTTAATTAAATTAATTAACTAAAGAAGGAAAAAGATTTCGAGAGAAGCTTATGTGATGAAATCACAAAACTTGAATGTTGGCCTTGTATGGCAATTAAGAAGATTTATAGTAAACAAGTTAATTACTTGTATGAATAATGAGAAAGAAGAAGCAAGTGAATTATTTAAGATAATCCAATATGGGAATAATTGTTTGTATATGGTTAACTATATTATAAACCCAATTTAATGATAAGGGTTAGTGAATGAATTAAATTAGTCAAGTCAAAGTACTTTTATTAATATGTGTTAGGGTTTCATGAAAACAAACCCAAGAATTTGTAAGTAATAGTGTTATGTAAGCTAATTTAATTAAGGAGTCCAATGGACTTATAAATAGCAAATCTAATTGGATTATATAATAAGTCCAAATGATATATTAAACTAGGTCCAATAAACTAACCTAGTAGCCTATATAATTTAATTAAACATTGATCCATGTAATTAATTAAACTAGCCCAATGCTTGTTTTAATTAAATGTAACATAGATTATTTAAATGTTAGCCCAATGTGATAAATAAATTGAGCCCAAACAAATTAAATGAATGAGCCCAACTTATTTAATACCTAAGTCCAAAGTGGAGCCCAATAGTAAGTCAAAATGTTGATCAAACATTATATATAGGTATATATATCAATTGGTGTATATATGTATAATAAATGTAATAAAAATAAAGCAAAAATGGGGGATTTATCCCATTTTGCTGAGATTTAGGGGGCCCCACTTGGGGTTGCTTGATTTTCCAAGTTGCTTGTAATTTACTCCTTGTCATAGTAGGTGAACAACTAAGGTCAATCACAATGTCAATCAACCTAGTCATTCATGCAATAGTAAGCACCAATTAGCCTTAATTTGACCAACATTGGTTGATTAGGAGAATTGATGATGGTTTAGTAGATGACTATAAATAAGATACTCCACACAAGTATTATGTTGGTTGGTTCATTTGCTAGAGATTTCAAGAGTGAAAAGAGAGAGCATTTGAGAGCTAAAGAGAGAAATACTTGTAAGTTGAGAGGAAAAAGCTAGAGAGCTTGTGAGCTAGTGTGATAATGGTTCACTCAAGAAGGAAGAAGAGGCCTAGCAAGAAGAAGATCTCCATAGAAGAAAACTATGGAGGTTGAAAAGTGTTCTAACCCTTCCTTAGTTAATTTATATGGTCTATATATGTTTTAATCGGTCAAAAAATATTTTTAACCGATCAAAAGTTATTTTGATGATCTAGAAGTCTAAAACTATGATATATAGGTATATTCACGGTTTGATATAGTTAAATCATGTTTTGGTATGAGCGGTATGCATAAAAATGCAAGAAATGTCTATATTAAGTTTTACCGGTAAACCCTAGTTGGGGTTGTGATTTATAGCATTTCATTTTGAAAGCTAGAGGTTGTGTTTGAAATTTTCTTCTTTGATATGGTAAATATATAAGTTAAGAACAAAACCTAGTTGGTATAATGTTCATACGAGTTGTTATGGTTAAGATATGATTTTTGAACCAAGGAGGCTCATTTTAAGAACCCAATGTACAAATAGTCCACTTTGTGGCTATTTTTCATAACCAAAACTTTTCCAAAAATTTGATCCAATGATGGAATATTGTAGTTTAGGAAGATACGAATCCATCGATACCAATTTGAGGTCATTTGGATTTGTAGATTTTATTTTATTCAAGTTTTAATCAAAGGAGCAAAAGTTGAAAAATCAGAAAATGACAATTCTGCAGTTTCTGCAAGAGGAGGGTCGGGGCCCTTGTTTCCTTTGTAAAAGGAGGGCCGGGGCCCTTGGTCACTGTTCACGGCCAGTGAGTTTTCCGTTCCGGGTCGGGTCGGGCCATCCGGGTCGGGTCGGGCCGGGTCTTTTAAGTCCAAAATTGATAAAATTGCTTAAAAATTAATATAATTAATTTGGGACCCAACTTTAATAATTATTTATTATTTATAATAAATAATAAATAAAGTAAATAAAAGCTATTATTATAATTAATTATTATTTAAAGGATATTAAATGGTAATTAAAGAAAGATGAAGTTAATAAGGTAATTATTTATTATTTTAATAAATAAGGATAATTAGTTAATTATTATTTAAAGGATGTTAAATAATAATTAAAGGGAGATGAAATGAATAAAATGATCATTTGTTATTTAATAAATATTAAATAATAAATGGGTTTAATTAATTAAGAGATTATTATTTAAATAATCATTAAAGGATTTGAGGATTGTTAAAATATTATTAAATGGTTAATAATATTAATAAGAGATTAAAATATTATTAAATGGTTAATAATATTAATGAATGATTAAAATATTATTAAATGGTTAATAATATTAGTAAGTTAATAAAATGATTAATAATATTAATAAAGGATTAAAATATTATTAAATAGTTAATAATATTAATGAATGATTAAAATATTATTAAATGGTTAATAATATTAGTAAGTTAATAAAATATTATTAAATGATTAATAATATTAATAAAGGATTAAAATATTATTAAATAGTTAATAATATTAATGAATGATTAAAATATTATTAAATGGTTAATAATATTAGTAAGTTAATAAAATATTATTAAATGATTAATAATATTAATAAAGGATTAAAATATTATTAAATGATTAATAATATTAATAAAGGAGTAGAATATTATTAAATGATTAATAATATTATTAAAGGATTAAAATATTATTAAATGGTTAATAATATTAGTATGAGAATAAAATATTATTAAATGGTTAATAATATTAGTATGAGAATAGAATATTATTAAATGGTTAATAATATTAATGAAAGAAGAAAATAGTATTAAATGATATTATTTTGGGTGTAAAATATTATTAAATGGATAATAATATTTATGAGTTATTGAAGATATTATTTGATGAATAATATTATTTGAAGAGTAAGATATTATTAATAATGTTAACATATGATTGAGATATTATTAATTGATTAATAATATTAACTAAAGATAAGAGTATTATTAAAGGATTAATAATATTATTGAGAGGATAAAATATTATTAAATGGTTAATAATATTTATAAATGATTAAGATATTATTAATATCATTGGGGTTAGTGTAAAGCATTAGTTAATTATTACTAATGTTAATAAGTGTTTAAGATAATAAAGAGATTTAGATGATTATTAGATGGTTAATAATATTGAGAAGCTAAGTGATTTATTATTGAAATAATAAATGGTTAAAATATTATTATACGATTAATAATATTATATGTGGTGTTTATATATTATCAAAGGAGATAATATTATAAAGAAATGAAGTGATGGTTATGTAAGTTAAAATATTATTAAGGGATTAATAATATTATTAAGAGTTTTAAGGTTATGATTAAGTGATCGATGATTTAAGACATATATGTTAAGGTTATTAATGTTAAATAAACCTATATGTGTTATGCTAATTGGAGGATCAATGTTATTGAATATTAGGTCACCCAAAGGAAGTATTTTTAAGTTGAATAGCAGTAGTCAGCGGAACAGGCAAGTTCTTCTTAACCCTAACTTGTATTTATTGTTACAAGTTTCCTTCAACTTTATGTACATTGAGCTATTCAAATTATTGTTGAGGAAATTCTACACTCGTAGTTATTTGGCAGAACTTAAAGTGGATTAATTATCTAAAATTATTCCACCTCATTATTGGTTATTGTATTCGCACATAGTGCATTTGCAAATGTTATAGTTCAGTAATTTACGAACTGTTTAAGAATGTCCAATTTAATTGTTTCGGCTAGACAAATGCATGTTTAAATTCATCTAATTGAATATTATGAAAGCTTATCCAAACCATTGGCTGGTGCAGATTCTTACAGTAAGACTGAGAAAGAACAACCCTAGTTAAAGGGGATTTTTATTTGTCGGGAAACCGAATGCGCGCGAGAAATCTAAATGTTATGCATATACATAGGACATGAGAGGACTGATCCCCTCGAGTGTCCCGTTATTTTTAACAAGCTGTCAGACATTGTATGTCCGTTCTACCTTAGTAGCAGTTCATGGTCCTTTGAGACCACTCAGCAGTAAAGAGTCAATTCATTCTGTTATTGAACATTGATTCTTGTTATTTCACAATTGTTATCTATTGTTGAAACTCTCGAAGATAAATCTTTTTCATTCATGATATATCATTTCTTATTTATTTAAACTTGCTGGGCAAAGTAGTTGCTCACCCTTGCTATATCATGAACTATTTTCAGTTAAGCCGAGTGATCTAAGGAGTACCACGGCAAAGAAAAGATGAACGAATAGACGTAATTAGTTCGTACTATATGTGTACACCTTTTTTTTTATATAAGGTAATGATGATGTATTAAGGTTAGTGGAACCTGGGATTGAAGGTACGTTTTGTAATGAAATTATGTATATTTTCCGCGAGTTATTGAAGTTTTAGTTTTTGAATGTTTGTCAAGTGATAAATAGTGAGCACCGAACCCGAGGTTCAAGGGACCCGGATTTGGGGGCGTCACAGTGTCAACAGACCACACAAGATCCACATAATTTATTACATAAAAAAATAAAAAATGCACAAAAATTAATATTTCAAAAAAAAACAAACATCAATAATACAATTTTCAACATGAAATTAAGATTCACATTTTAAACCAACTATTAATAATAGCCATAAATCCATCAAATTAAGAACAATAAGGTAGTATCATGCAAACAAAAACGGGTTAAATCATTTTGTACCTACTAAATTGGATACTAATTTACATACGCATCACTGAATTATTATTTTTTTACAATTAGCTCACTGAACTGATTTTTTTTTATAAAACGTTACAAAATCTATTAATTTAAATGGAATAAGAAGCACGTGAGACAGGACATCCCTCCACGTAATAGATTAATTCATGTGGCATCCACATAAGTAAGAGAACCAATCCTAGTCGACATCAAACTAAAAGACAGTAAAATCGGGTCTGTAAATCCATTTCATTCCACGATTTAGCAGAGAAAAGAGCCCTAGATCAAAACCTAAAACCTTGCTCGATTTGGAGAAACCTTTTGCATGTTTTGGCTGCGATTAAAGAGGGCAACAACGATTTTAGGGAATATCAGGTACGATTTTCATTTTTAATGGTTGATTGTGTGGGTATTTGCGACGTTATAAAGAGAGAGACTGGTTTTCACTTTTGTTTGATTGATGTATGTTATTGTCTGCTAAATGATTCTTTAATCGTATTTATGAACATGTTTAATATATAAATTAGAGTTTATGTCTATATATACCTATCATGTGGTTCATGGTTTTTCCTTTTGCTTTACTTTTGAGTAGTCAAGTATCTTTGCCGCATCAGTTGAAGACTTTTGTTTCTTGTTTGTCATAGAATGACTAAGTGTGACATACATGTTCACTTCAAGGGATGGTTTAAGCATTGTTGTCGATATGATTATGTTGGAGGTCAAGTAGAATTATATAAAATTAACCCAGATTACATTTCCATGGATATTATAGAGTTATTGACAGAGCAGTTAAATTATGATAGTCATTCTCAGGTTTATTTTAAAAGAGATGGTCATACTTTTAAAAATGGAGTTAATATTTGTCTATGATGATGCTAGTATTAGAGAGATGGTTAAGATGTGTCCATCATTTGGGGTGATCGAGTTGTATGTGGATCATGTCATAGTAGAAAGACCTGTATTAGATTTGGAGCCATATATTACTGAGCAACCCCCTATTCTCACACCTGTGAAGAGTCCTGCTAAGGAGAAAGATAACAATTACAACAAAAGGGAAAAGCAGCAAAATGAGAAGGATAAGAACCAGCAGCAAAGCCTGAAGGTAAGAAAGAAAAGGGAAAAGGGAGAGAAAAAAGAAATTGTGATAGAAGATATAAGTGATGACAACATAAGTAATGACACTGAGACTAATTTACTTAGTAATGAGAAGAATTAAGAGAAGCAATGAGGACTTATAGGGAGTACACGACTGAGATGAACAAGCCAGATGAAAAAGACATATTGAATGAGACAAATATAAGTAATATAAATAAAGATAATGCTCAAGTTGGGAATGACAATGATGCAGATGATAATGATGAAACTAGTGATACAAATAGGAATTACAAAGATGTATCTGCATCACTAATTTCATCATTACCATCCGCATCATTGTCAATCCCAACTTGATCATCATTTTTATTTGTATTACCTATATTTGTCTCATTCAATATGTCTTTTTCATCTAGTTTGTCTATCTCAGCCTTGTACTCCCTATAAGTCCTCATTGTTTCTCTTAATTCTTCATCACTACTAAGTAAATCAGTCTCAATATCATCACTTGTGTTGTCATCACTTATATCTTCTATCACAATTTCTTTTTTCTTTCTTTTCACTTTTCTTTCCCTTTTTACGTTTCTTTCTTACCTTCTGGTTTTACTGCTGGTTCTTATCCTTCCCTCACTTTGCTGCTTTGCCCTTTAATTGTAATTGTAATCCTTTGTTTTAGCAGGATTCTTCATAGGTGGGAAACCATGGGATTGCTTAGTAATATTTGGCTCCAAATCTAATATAGGTCTTTCTACTGTCACATGATCTACATACATTTTAATCATCCTAAATGGTTGACACGTCTTAACCATCTCTCAAATACTAGCATCATCATAGACAATCCTAACTCCATATTCAAAAGTATGACCATCTCTCTTAAAATAAACCAGAGAACGACAATCATAATTTAACTGCTCCGCCAATAACTTCATAATACCCATGTAAATATAATCTGGATCAATTTTATATACTTTTACTTGAACTCCAACATCATCATATCGACAACAATTCTTAAACCATTCCTTGAAGTGAGCATATACGTCACACATAGTCATTTTATGACAAACAAAAAACAAAAGCCTTCAATGGATGGGGAAAATATACTTGACTACTAGAAAGTAAAGGAAAAAGAACATGGACCACATGTCAAGTATATACAAACATAAACCCTAATTTATATACTAGACATATGCATAAATACGATTAAAGAATCATTTAGCAGCCAATGATAGACAACAATCAAACAAAAGTGAAAATTGACCCCTTTCTTTATTGCGACACAAATACCCATACAATCAACCATAAAAAATAAAAATCGTACCAGATATTCCTCGAAATCGTTGTTATCCTCTTCAATTGCAGCCAAAATGAACAAGATTTCTCCAAATCGAGCAAGCCTTTTCTTTTGTTCCCATCAAATCACACTCAACACCAATAGCACAACTAAACCTTTTAGACGTATCCTTAAACTCATTGACAATCAAAGTAGAAGTCTTGATCATACACTCAATTGTTATGTCTAAATTTCGATTCCTTTTTTGTTATTCTTTTAACTTGTGCACTTTTTAGAAGCAATGCTAGGAGCATAAGATGGTATAGAAGTCTCATCTCATCCGCCCTCATTTTACTCCTCTTACTCAAAATCTTCAACAACATCTACATCTATTTGTACATCCTTCCCAGTTGCCCTATCTACTCCAAAAATGATAAAAAGATTTGTAAAATGAGAAAATAACTTGTTCCTCCACTAGGTCGCATTTGGGTAAACATGTGAAGTTTATATAATAATAATTAATATATATATATATATATATATATATATATGAAACTTGGCATTTCTTTTCTAATCTAGTGCTCCTTGTAAATTTATCCTATTTGCTACCATGTAATATATGAAGACTTCTCAATTGATAACTAAAAACAGAAACATAAGGCCACTACTATAGATATACTTGTGGCTTTACAATTATAGATATAAGTTAGTGCTAAGTTTACATGTAAGTTTTAGAAATATAGTCATGATGCGAACTAAGCATAAAAGGCAAAAGACCTGAGTGAAAGTCATATTACTAAACATGCTTATTGTTGAGGGAATTAAGATTAGACCAAAGTACTAACTTGTTAATAAAGAATATATGTGTTGTTGTGGATTTGTGTTGTTAAACCATATATAGTTAAACATTTTTTTAGTATTAAATTCTTGACTATTTCTTCTTGTGCTTTTCTTGATCCCAAATGAAAGTTTATTTCATTATAATCTATGTTTGAATGACCACTAAGTTATTAAGATTTTAAGAAACTTTTGTTAGCATATATAAGGTCTGGTTCTGAGCACATGATTTGTTCAATTTGTTTGGATCATGTGTTTTTATTTTGGGATAGTCCTTATGGAGCTACTGATGTATATGCCACCATCTCAACACCTATAGTTTTTGATGAACTATGTTGAACTTGAGTAAACATTACCCAAAACTAACCGGTGCCTATTGGGAAAAAAAACATGAGGGCATATCAATTTTCAAAAAAAATAGGAAAAAGGAAGTTCTAATCACAAAGGGATAGTAGAAACATGAAAGCAATCTTTTATTATTACAAGTTCAAATGGTAATAATTCAATCACTTGAATACATTTAAGGTGCTATCCCAAATACAAAATTCACTAAATTACAACAAAAAATGGAAAGGAAAAGCCAAAACAGAAAATAACAGGAGTACAATTATATATACTTATTAATTATCTATGAGTCAAATTATAAAACATTTAGAAGAAAAAAATGAAGGATACTTTAGCAAATCAAGTAAAAACTATATATATATATATATAATATATATATATATATATATATATTGTAGCTGATCCCTGGCTAGCGTTGGCCAGGAGCACTATTTCAAATAACGCGTCTATAGCCTTCCAATATATGATCTAAGGGATGGCACTAGCCATTGACCACAACTCCCATTAGTGGTCAGTGCCGCTCCCACAAGCGGTCACTGCAATTACTAAATAACCCTTACTATTAAATTTCTTCTGGTCGCTAATCCTAACAGCGGCCAGTCAAAAGCCAGTCAAATCTGTTGTGTTTTGACTGGCCGCTACTAGGACCAGCGGCTATAAGGAATTTAAAACTATATGTTGTCGTTTATACTGATCGCTACTCCCATTAGCGGCAAGTCCAGTCAAATTACAGATCTAAACAGATCGAATACATCATTGCTAACATTTTACTGTATATTCATCCATTTGGTAATGTAATATCCTAAACATTTCAAATATGATCTGAAAAGATCTATATAAAGGTTATTAATTCAAAACCTAAGAACTATTGCTCAAGTATACCTTGAGCTATCTTAAAGAATAAAATACAACTCAAAAATGCGATCGTATACGACTGTAGATTAAAACTTTTAACCTAAACTATGTGTTATGTGATTAGTAAAGCTTAAATTTAGCTTCAAATGTGTTATGTGATTTATCTATGTGTAGGATTTTATGTTTTAATTCAGATAGTTAATCGTAACACTTATTAAAAATCCAAAATTCAATTTAGGGTTAAAACCTAAATTGAAAAAATAGTTAAAACATAAACCTTAAGAGTTATAACTTAGCAAAATTCTCAACCGTCTTAAGTTATTTTGACATATCGCATTTCACATAATAGTGTTAATATGAGGTATATATGTTGTGAAATCAATAAAAAAAAAATTTAGGAAAAAACGAAAAAAACACGATTCACGAGAAAATATTTTTCATCATTTTGACTGTTCTTTTTGTCGTTTTGATATTTTTACATTTCACGATATAGCATTTACATAGAGAATAGATACCAAAGAGCCACTAATATTTTTTCCAAGAATAAAACAAAAAGCACTATTCATACATAAACGCTTTTTATTTTTAAACGTTTCGTTTGAAGATAAAGTGTTTGTGTGGAACACAGATACGTAATAATCAATAAAAGTTTTTTTCTAAAAAAAATGCATGGGAATAAGATGCAAAATAATTTTTTTTGAATGGTTGACAAAAATACTATTCACCAAAAAAACGTGCCAAGTCTTTTGGAATTTTCACTTCACAGAATAGTGTTTATACTGAACAAAACTCAGTAATGTCAGACTTTTAAATCAATAAAAGTCAATTAAATAGAAGACTTAAAAATGAACTAATTTCGTTGGAAATGAACCGACTTAGTTAGGAATGAACTAACTTGGTTAGAAATGAACTAGAAGACTAACTGATTTAATTAGACCGTATAATACGAAAATTATAAGAAAATAATATGAAGAATATACGGATGATATAAGCATGATGCAATAATGATGCAAGCCCTAAAAGAATATTTCAAGAATATGCTTTCGATATTTTATGGAATGTAATGATTACTTAGATATTTTTGAAGGAATATTCCAAGAATATGCTACTGTGCAAAGTGTGTTAAGACATGTACAAAGTGTAATAAGCCGGAGTAAAAGTGAGATTAATGAAACTTGGTTATTCCTATAAATAGGAAGCTCACCATTCGTTATTTTCTACTATTTCAAGAGCAAACTTACTCTCTAGGTATATTTTAAATAGTTATAATTTAAGTGATCTCAAGTTGCAAATAAATAGTTAAAGCTTGCAACTACAAGAGGTAAAATCCCTAGTCGTTGTTCTATTCAATTTTCTTTCATCCTATAGTCAAAAAGCTCAAGAACATAAGTCGTTACCATGTATGATTTTTCGTTCTCCGTGTTTCTTCGTGTGTTCTTGAGCAAATCGTTATATAAGTTATGTTTATGTTATTTCAAGTTTAAAGTGTTATAAATCACTTATGTAAATTGTTATAATGCCCAAATTATTTCAATTATAAAAATAAAAAACTCAATAACATAAGTCGTTACTACGTACGATTTTTCGTTCTTTGTGTTCGTCGTGTGTTCTTGAACAAAAGTCATAATTTTCTACATTAATAGGTTTATAATTTTGTAATTTAGTGTTATGGAGTCCTAAAACATGATGTCCTAGCTTGATATGCTAAGTATATCAAGTTGTAGTAAAAAAATGATGAAACTCAATTCTTTGTGTTCTTCGCATTCTTTAGAAAAAGTCATAAAAATCTATATAAGGAGGTTAATGATCTTATTATTTTTATGTTATTAAAGCTAATTAAGTTTTAAAACATGATAACATAGCATATTGATGCTTGTGGTATCATGTTTATCAGGTGTAATGAAGGAATTGTGAACAAGTTTGTATTTTGATATTTCTATCCATTTTTCAAACTTTTAACTTCTAAATCTACCTTGACAACCTAGAATAAAGTTGTAGATCATGAAATACTAATGAATTTAGACTCAAGAATCACCCCAAAATACTTTATTATGAGTAAGTTATGGCTGTTTGCGTAAACGATGTCAAAGCTGAAAATCCTTAAAGGGCATTCGGATTTTTGAGCTTAAACATGATTTTTTGAGTTAGTCAACTTTCTAATTAATTTCACTTATGGAAATATTCTAGTGAAGTTATAAAAACACTTATTAAGAAGTAAAATTCAATAAACTAACAGTCAGGTACGCATAACTCTTTATGTAGGCATTTAAACGTTTACCGGAAAATCATAGTTTCGAATCAGGCAAGTTATAACTCTTACTTTAAGATTGATTATGCGCTAGTTGTGTAGCATTTGTTAAATGATAAATGAAATGTGTAATTTCATGTGATTATATGTGAATGTTAAATGAGTATGACATGTTATATTGTTATGTCAACGCCTGTTAAAGTTTATATGAAAGGATAAACTGTGTACATGTTATTTATTAGACTTGCTGAGCCGTTGTGCTCATTCTTGTGACTAAAATATTTTTGCAGATTAAAGAAGAACGATAAGATGAACATGAACGTAAAGAAGAAGGGTAGACTAGGTTTCATGCTTTATTTACTTGTATTTATATAAAGTCATAATGATTGTTGTAATACGAACAAGCAAACCATGTAATCAAATCTTATATGAATAATATTATTTATTATCATCAGAATATTGTTATGTCTTTACTTTGATATAACTTATAATTATTAAAGATCTATTAATCTACGTGGAGGTATTGATAATATGGTTTGGTCATATTATCCCGATAATCTAAACTTAAGATAGATAGTAAAACATTAAAACAATGTTGATAAAGAACTATAAATCTGAATGAGGATATTGATTAATATTGTGAGTGTTGTAAAACTAAAGATTTAACACTGATGAAGAAATCAAATTCATCACAAGGTTCCTCTGTTCCAAGTACAAGTGTGTTAATAATATTGTGAACTTCATATAAATAGTGAATATTGATATGAAGAGATAACTCTATAATGATATATATCTAAGTGAGTGTATTGAATGATATTGGAAGTTCTGTAAGCACCGAGGTTCCACTAATGAGCCCCGATAAGATGCCAAAATTATCGGAATGCGACCCTCTATTGCCAAGAATAATCTTATCATTAATGTTGTGAAACTTAGATATATTGAAGTATAGAATGTCTAAATCTTAAAGTTAAAATTTGACCGGTATATATGGTGTTATCTATATATACGGATAAACTAAAAGTTGATACTTGTAGTAAGGATGAGATTGAGATCAAGTTAAGATCCAGGAATTAAGTAAAAGAATTTTTTTTAAAAGAATCATCTGAAATAGACTAGTACAACTAATACGATTATAAGATCATTGGTTAAGTTAGTAGAATGTATGGAAGCTAACATACAAAGTTCGTCATAGTAAGTACAGGAATTTTTGGGGCGTTACAGGTAAACTCCTGCAAATAATCTAGCTTTGAAGAGAATTTACTGCAGTGAGATTTAAAGAAATCAGTTGTTCGTGCAAATAATCTTGGTAAGTGTTCATTAATGGCTTTTATGGCTGCTACAAATATATTTTTGTCTAGAGCTTCTGAATATGTTGTTAGTTTAGACTGTACAAAAGCATCTGAGTATGTTAATGATGGTGAAAGTAATAAAGATGTAATGGTACCTTATGTTGGTCAAATATTCTCATAGTTAGAAGAACCTAATTTTTTTTTTATAGATTATATGCAAAAAATATGGATTTGAGATTATGATTGGTACGAGTCGTAAACATGTTCGCGGTAATAATTTGATGTTAAGATTATATGTATATAAAAAGCTAGTAGACCAACTGCTGTAAAGACTATAGTAGATGATGATTGTGATAATGATAAAATAAGAAGACAAAGAGACTCGATAGGAATAACATTATGCCAAGCTAGAATGTTTGTTGTCCACAGTTAGAAAGAACCAATTGACATATTTCGACCATTGAGTTGGATCACAATCATCATTTAGTAACACCATCCAAAGTAGATTTGATTGAGACACATAGGAATATTACACCCATAGTAAGACAATTAATTGACACCTTAAATAAGGCAGGTATTGGACCTAGTCGGATGATGAATGTTTTAAGCACAATGGGTGGAGGGATGCAGAATGTCGTTTTTAGTCACAATGATGTTCGTAATGTAGTTAGAAATTTAAGTCGTGACTCAGAGGATAAAAATGATGCACATGCGACAATCACTTATTTGAAAAAACTTGAATTTAACAGTGCGAATAAATTAATTTTTCGTGTCAAACTAGGTGAAGACAATCGCATAGCTTGTATTTTATGGTTAGACGACCGATCAAGATTTATGTGTCAACGTTTCAGAGATATGGTTACATTTGACACTACATATAGGACAAATAGGTATAATATGCCATTTGTTCCATTTACTAAGGTTAACCACCATTATCACTCTATTTTATTTAGATTTGCACTGTTAAAAGATAAGACAGAACACACTTTTATTTGGTTCTTAGAGACATGGTTTGAAGCCATGGACTACAAGACTCCAGTAACCATCATCACTGATAAAGATAAAGAAATGAGCAATGCTATTGCTAAGGTACTCCCGTCCACTAATAATGTATTGTGTTCTTGAATATTAGTAATAAATTCCCAGAGAAATTGCATCATGTTTATGCGGAACACCCATCTTACAAAGACGATTTTAACACTTGTGTATATAATTCATTGTCCATTGGTGAATTTGAAGAGCGTTGGGAAATTCTGATAAGGGATTATGATTTGTATCAAAATGAATGGCTTATAAGTTTGTATGAAGTGAGGAGAAATGGATAGCTGCATATACAAAGAGGTATTTTGCTGCAGGAATGATAACCACTGGAAGGAACGAAGGTGTGAATAAATTTTTTGATGAATGTGTGAAAGCTTTAATAGGCATGAAAGATTTTGTAGTCTGGACTCGGAAAGCTATTGAGAAATAATTCATCAGAAAGAGAAGGGCTGACTACGTAACAAAACATAGATCACGTAGTTTGGCTTGTGGATCATCGTTGGAGGTGCATGCTACGGAATGTCATACAAAAGAGATGTTTAGACGTTTTCAAAAAGAGCTTGTGGATTCTCTAAAGTACAACATCAACAAAGTCAGTGAGCTGTGCGTTATTGATACAAAGGTCTATGCAGTTTACAGGATAGAAGCTATTAAAGCTAGTTGGAGATTTCAGTAAGTTGTTAACAATCGCCAAACAGGGTCGATAACATGTCCTTGCTAAATGTTTTCACATTTTAGTATGGTTTGCATGCACATTTTGAGATTTTACAGCTTCAAGAGTATTTTAAAAATACCTGATGACATGATCGTTCCTCGGTGGACAAAAGATGTTAACAGGAGTAATGGAAAAGCAGTAATGGTTTTTCCAATGAGTGCTAACTTTGAAAAAAATTAAGCAATGAGGTACAATCAATTGATGAGTGATATATAACCCATGTTTATCAATATGACCCGGATGAGAATAATACCAATGTACCAAATGATGATATTAACCCCACAGACGGATATGCACTTGAGGAGATGGGATTGCAGAACGATGATGCAGAGGAAGATGTTGTAGAGGATGACTAAGAGCTTTTTCCACCAATTACTTCTCAAACAAAAAGGCCGAAAGAAACAATCTAGAATCAAAAGTGCTATTGATAAAATAGTTGACAGTAAACCTCACCGAAAATGTGCCATATGTGGATTCGAAACCAACCATGACAAACGCAATCATTATAGTGTGTTAGGAATTCTTGAACCTAATAAATAATAAGGTTCTACTACATAATGTAATATTTATGATTATATGGTTTTTTAAATGTTATTATTATTTGGTATAAAGGCTGTCAGTCAAAACAATCTGACCTAAAGCCTGGCAGTCAAATCGATAGAATAATTACTAGCCACTGGTCCTAATAGCGGCCAGTCAAAATGACTTCTTTTTGACAAGCCGCTACTAGTACCAGCAGCCAACATCAAATATGACAAAAGCAAAACAAAACACTTATTGTCAAAATGCGCCATTTTGACTGGCCGCTACTAGGTGTAACGGCCAAAATACAAGGACTTTTACACAGCAATGCAGCATACCCACAACTATACACAACATACCCACAACTGTACAATAATGTCACCGTTGTACAACAATAAATTAAATGAACATCCATTAAAATTAAAATAATATACATTGAAATGAAAATGGTTACTGCCGTTAAGTATTAAGAGTAGCCAAGTGATATTTAAAATAAATAACGTCATAATGTCTACTTGATTTGTGCTCTAGGTATATTAATAACTTGGCATTTGAATAATTCATATGCTATCCTATACCTAAACACCGACAAATCCTTAGTTGACGATTTTGCCTTGGTAAGGTCAACGTCGCCCCACACGAGGTAGTCCACGTATTTGCAAACAAAGACGCCATAAGCGCTATCATTTTCCTACATGGGTCGACCCTTTGCTGCATGGACCTTTGGGAATGTACGAAGCCAACCACCTAACGTATTACCTATTCGTAAAATCAACGGTACCAGTTGTACCTATAATAAAAGGAACCTCATTAGTACAAAAATATTAAATAATGCATTTCATTAAAATATAAAAAATAACACGTACCATGACATCGACATACTCTTTGTACATTTCAAGGACCTTCATGTACGGTGTATCATTTTATAACGGGTCGAGGATAACAATCTTCCAATCTTTTGACCACAAATACTAGAAGCACGAAATGATAGTTGGTGGGCGAGCAAACAGGTATAAAGACACAATCACACTCATACATTAGCGGTCCCACTTGAGGTTAAATATATGAATTGTAGAATTTTGCTGCATGATTTTTGTCACATGCAGACAAGGCACCTTTGCCTAAATGCATGAAATATAAGGGTAAGAACCCAAGTTTGGCCCACCTTTGTATCCCCTCACGTCGATATTTTTCTTCATGATCTTGAAAGAGACATATATAGGTGTTCATCACATGCTCAAATATTTAAAGGCCAGGTTGCAAAGAACTTATATCTGTGTGGGTGAACCACTTGTAGGGGTGCACGATGAAAAATATTTGGGGATTGACAGGAGTTGGGGAGAAGAAGTACTCAGTGATCATTTGGATCTTTTGGCTACACAATCTCTTTGTTATAAAGCCTTTGGGCCCATATTCAATAGGTAGGGGGACTTCTAGATCCTCATCCCCAATGAAAGTAGATGCAACCTCATATGTAATCTGAGTAAGATCTAAAAATTCAAACTGGGTGATAGGGACGTAGATGTCCTGTATAGGCGAAGATGTTGGCATCTGTGTCTCTTGACCCCCCATATACTCCTCCTCCTTCCTAACCCCCGTATTTTCTTCCTCAGTTCCACCCCTCACATCTGCATCGTAAATGGCATATATTTGGTCCCAACCTTTTTTATGAAGTTTGTATTCCAGAGGAATGTTTACACTGAGTTTGAAAACTTTATCTAACAGGGATTTTGCGCTTTCAACCTATGGAAAAAATACATAATTTGTAAACATTAGTACAAAAGAATATGATAGATTATACGATGATTAAATAATTTGTAAAAAAATAAAAATGCATACTATGGTGATGATATGATGTTGATTATATACGAATCGAGGCTCGTAGGAAGTGCTACTATCTCCTTCGTATCGAGGACGGTGCAAATGTTGTCTTGTAATCCTATTGTACCATGTGAAATATGTTTCCATAGGGATCATTTCTTTAACCTCCATTATTTGTCCTTCAAAATGGTCCATATACATCTCCCACTACCTAATGTATTCCCTTCTCAATTCCATGTAATCCTCCGGCTCGAATTTATGTTTCATGGGTAGTTTAAGATAACCATGTCTTTCGGTCGGGGATGAAATACCTTGTAGATGCCCGTATTGCCTCATGACCTGGTCAGGCATATGATATTCTACTACATCAAAATGAATCAATGGGAACCGACCGAATCCTGCCATTCTAGCCTCATAGTTAAACCCACTCCAGTCATCATCTCATCACTGATACGGCTTCCATACTACCTCCTACCTAGGTTGCTTATCAAATTCCCCCCGGTAGAAAGTTAGATGGTAATGGGAATTCTCTCGCCTTTCAAGATATTGATGTTTCTCGGAATATGCCCACGCCGTTTGTAATATCTCGAATATTTACGAGGTTCGAAAATGGAATCAAACATGATTAAAGGCTTAGTTTAGGACCAAGACTTGGAGAAAAGGAGTAAATTAAATAAATTAATTAGTGAACTATGGAGGAAAATCAAGTAATATAATTAAATTGATTATACGAGTCATGAGTTAAAGTTATGTTAATAGGTAATAAAGCTTGAATTATGACATTCAATGGTGAATAAGAAGATTAATAATCACTAAGTGAGTTACTTGTGTGATCTATGAAGAAGAATAAAATAAATGGAATATTGAAGTTAAACCAATTGGGGAATATGTGTATGTCATGCGGTTAGTTATATCGCAAGTCTTAAGTAATGGTATGAGGTAATTAATGAACAAGATTGATCAAGATCAATTACTTTATGTATATATGTTAGGGTTTTAGTTAAAGCAAGCCCAAGAGATGTGTGATTATGTGTACATGTTAGGGTTTTTTTATAATCAAACCCAATCAAGTAGCCTAAATGGATTTTAAATAGCAAGTCTTACTAGATTATGAAATTAATCCAATATGATAATCAAGGAACCCACTATGGTAAGTCTCATTTTGATTTAATTAGTAACTCAATAAGTTACTAAATGATATGTATAATTTAATTTAAACTAGCCAAGTCTTATAATTATTAAGTCTTGTAAGTTAGTATGAACTACTTCATGTAATATAAGATAAAGAGTTCAACTAATTTAATTGATGGAAGTTTAAGGAAATTAGCTAGTAGCCCAATTGGATTTAATATATTGAGTCCAAGCAAATTAAATGATGAGCCCAAAGGGGATTAAATAGAGAGTCCAATAGGTAGTCCAAATTAATCAATATTGGGAGCCTTATAAATGTAACTTGGGAACCCAAATGAAATTAACTTAAATAAGCCAACACTTGCTAGAATTTTAAGTCTTGTATATTGGTATGGTTAGCCCAATTGATTTAATTGTTGGGTGTAACGCCCCCAAAAATCCCCGCACTTTTACCTGCGACGGACCTTGTGCGTTAATTTTATACATCTATCGACTTAACCAATGATCCCATAATCATATTGGTTGAATTAGTCTTATTTTAGACTATACATTAAAAATTTCTCTTAACTTTGTCCCTGGATCTTAACTTGATCTCAGTCTCATAAGTATACAAGTATTAACTTGTATTTCATCCGTATAAATGGATAAAACCATATATAACGATCTAATTTTAACCTTAAGATTTAAATATTCTATAACTTTACATGTTTCAACATCCACAATATTAAATCATTAGGACGGCTCTTGGGAACATAGAATCCTATGGTGAATGTTTGTATCTTCACTCGTGATAAATGTTTGCATCATTATCCATGACAAATGATTGTATCTTTGTCCAGTGCAAAATCCTTTTTTTGTACAGAACATTACCCAACTAGTTAAAACCCTCATTCGAAATATATTTGTTTATAGTGATATCTCTTCATATCAATAATCCTACTTATATGGTATTCAGAAAAGTAATAACGAGTTATACATGGGTCCGAAGAACCTTAACGATGGATTTGACCAGTCAACATTGCTTAGTCATGTCTCGGATGTACAATACTCACAAATTATTTACCGATCCTCATCCAGATAAATAGATCATTATCAATACTATGTGAAGTTTTAATAATTCTAGGTTATGTCAAAATAAAGACATAACAACATTCTAATGATAATAATTTATATCATTCATTCAATATTCGGTTACATATTTTTTTGTTCATATTACAACAATCATTATGACTTATACAAATACAAGTAATAAACATGAAAACCTAATCTACGCTTCATCTTTATGTTCATGATCTTCTTAACGTTCATCTTTAATCTGCAAATAAGGTTTTATTTGCAAGAGTGAGCACGATGGCTCAGCAAGTCTAACATACAACACATACACAGTTTATTCTTTCATATAAAATTTAACATGCCTTGACTGAACATAATTCTCCATTTAATATCACATATAACTCACGTTCCAACAATTTATATCACATTGACAGACAAAGTATATAAATCATGTTCAAAACTTGTAAACATAGCACATAACATTTAGAAGGCTTGGAACCATCAGTTAAAGACTTCACATAACATCTATTACATAACAAATAACATATAAGGGTTTAGAACTTGCCTTGAAACTGTTTTAGGGTTTTCCGAGAAATCGTTAAACGCTTACAAAAAGGGTTACGCGTCCCCAAACGTTAGTTTATCAAAATTTTATTTTGAATAAGTCTTAGAATAAATTAATTAGACTATTTTCGTTGGTGGAATCATTTCGTTAAGTGGAAAAATCAAAATCCTAATTTTAAGTGCTTCCACCCGAATGGTCCCTTAATTTTTCAACTTTGACGTCCTTTCCGATAACTGCCATAACTTTATCATACAAAAACATTTTTGAGTGATTCTTAAGTCTAAACTACTTCTAATTTCATGATCTACAATTTTCATTTAGGTTGCTAAGGCAAATTTGGAATTTAAAATTTTGGAATTTTGGCAGAAATGTTTGTTAGCATATTAGACTTATCTTTCTTTGATCCGGTTGGTAAAACATGATATCTCAAGCATTAATTTACTAAGATAATATGTTCTAACACTCAATATCATTTCATAACATAAAAATAAAAAAAATCATAAACTTACTTATGTACGATTTATGACTTTTTTTTCAAGAACACGAAGAACATGAAGAACTAAGTTTCATCGTTCTTGGTTTAAGTTGTTAAAACATGGTGCCACTAGTATGAATTTACTAGGCCATCATGTTTCACAACTTTATAACATTAAATTACAAAATCATAAACCTACTTATGTAGGAAATTATGACTTTTGCTCAAGAACACATGAAAAATGAAAAATCGTACATGGTAATGACTTATGTTCTTGAGCTTTTGAATTTCATACTTGAAATAATTTTAGCATTATAACTACTTACATATGTGATTATAACACTTTATATCTGACAAAATTTGGTCATTATAACGGCTTATAAATTGAATTATACAAATTTATAAAAACGCTAAAAAACATACGAAGAACATGAAGAACGGATAAACCGTACATGGTAACGACGTATGTTCATTGAGCTTTAAACAACGAATTAAAATTCGACATTATAACTATTACAAAATGTAGAAAGGTTCAAGAACACGTGAAGAACACGGAGAACGACAATCGTACATGGTTACGACTCGCGTTCTTGAGCTTTTGAAAATGTAAAGACGAAAGAACAAAAAATGAATATAATACTACTAGAGATTGTACCTTTGGTGTTTGCAAGCTTTAACTATTTCTTTGCAATTTCCAAGGTAGTAACTCACTAGAACTCTCTCTCAATATATGTATAGCTTTTATACTTGCATTTTTGCTTTGGAAAATGATGAGAATAATAAAGAGGTTAGCTTCCTATTTATAGAAAAACCAAGTTTCATTAATCGCATTTTTACCCCGACTTATTACACTTTGCACCCTAGCGCTTGCATCATCGCTTACATCACCCTTCTTCTGATTGGTCGATTCATTTTCACTTGGATTTAGTTCCAAACAAATAGTGCTACTTCTTTTCCAGTTAGTGTAATCGTGCTAGTTTTTTCTAGTTTGGTTACACTAACTTAGTTACACATAACCTAGTTTGATTTTAACTAATTAATTAAATAGTATAATACATTAGTATTTATATGTATTTCTTCCGTATAATACATTGTATAATATTCGTATTCTACTGGTATTATACATCGTATTATTATCGTATAATCTTTCATATAATACATTATATAACATTCGTATTCTACTGGTATTATACATCGTATTATTCTCGTATTATACATTATAGTATTCTTTTATTATTCTTCGTATTCCAACTAAATGGTTAACTTCTACTGATTTAAAATTTTAATATTACTGAGTTTTGTTCCGTATAAACACTATTCTGTAAAGTGAAAAGTCCAAAAGACTTGGCACGTTTTTTGGTGAATAGTGTTTTTTGTGACCATTTCTTAGAAAATGTTAAATGGCCAAAAAGTTAAAAACAATAATTATTTTTGTCTTTTCCTATTTCGTCTTATTCCCGACACGCTTTTCAATAAAAACTTTTATTGCTTATTACGCATCGGTGTTGCATACAAACACTGTATCCATCAACGGATTGATCAAAAATAAAAAGCGTTTTCGTATAAACAACGATTTACGTTTTAGTTTTGGGGAAAATATTAGTGGATCCCTGGTATCTATTATCCGTATAAATGCTATATCGTGAAATGTAAAAAGTCAAAACGTCGAAAAGAACGTTCAAAATGATGACAAACTTTTTCACGTAAATCGTGTCATTTTCGTCTTTTTCCCCAAAAAATTTTATTGATTCCCTGACATCTAAACCTCATATTAACTCTACGTTGTGAAATATGAGAAGTCCTACAGATGAAAGAAATGATCAAACGAATGAAAAATGTCACATCGTGAATAGTGTTTTTACACGTTTTTCGAGAAAACTTTTATTGACTGTTACGTGTTTTCAAATCGTGGGAAGGTTGAATCTTGAAACGGAATGTCAATTTGACCTACACGTTTACCTCGAGAGCCTAAGTTATTTTCTAGGGTTTAGACCCTAGGGTTTAGGGTTTAGGTTTTAACTTTTTTCCCAATTTAGGTTTTTGCCTTAAATTGACTTCTGATTTTTAATAAGTGTTAAGGTTAACCACTCAAACCAAAACACAAAATCCTACACAAAGATAATTCACATAACTCATTTAAAAGCTTAATTCAAGCTTTACTAATCACATAACACAAATTTAGTTAAACATTTTTAACCTCTTAGGTGTATACGATCGTAGTTTCGAGTCATATATATTCTTTCAGATAGCTCAAGGTATGCTTGAGCAATTCTTCTTCAGGTTTTGAATTGACAACCCTGCTTAGATCTTGTTAGATCACTTTTGAAATGTTTGGGACATTACATTGGGAGCCCTAAACGAATTAACCTAGTAGCCTAAGTGGAGTATATTGAGAGTCCAAACCGATGTATATGTGGAGACCAAATATTCTATGTATTGGTGAATTGTAGAGGGTTAATCATTGTGTTGTTTAAATGATAAAAAGTTAACCTCACTTGGGTTAAGTGTTGGAGAATTGAGAGGGAAAATAACTAGCTAAATTGCACAATGCTCCAAGCATTTTTCTAGAAAGCATAAACCCTTAAATCCCTCCCATGAAATGTCCTTTTCCCAAATTTGTGGATCTTGTTTTGTAGAGAATTAACCAAGGTTAGATGTCAGTGTGTAACCTTAAGTTATGTGTTGGTGTAAGTTAACCACACAAGAGTTAGTTTTAGGCATGTTAGATATATAATATGTATGTAATGTTTCAACCAGATAGCAAGAGAGAGGGAGAGAGTTAGTCATTTTTGTATTGATGAAACTTTCTAAGTCTTAGAAAGTTAGAGAGAGAAAAGATAGAGAAAGAAAGAGATAAAGAAAAGAAGAAAGCTTGAGAGAGAGAATAGCTAGCCATTTTTGAATCTGGCCATGGAGGAGGAAGATGATCAAGTAATGGAGAAGATCCATCCAAGAAGAAAAGAAAATTTAGAAGGTTAAAAGTGTTCTAACCCCTAAAAACTTTAGTATATCTTATATTACTATTAGATCTAGGTTTGTTGTGGGTGATCTATGATTTGTGTGGTGGTTCATGGTGGAACCGAAGATACAAGGATGGTAGTATGGGATAATTGATGGTGGTTATGTATGTAATCACATGGATGTGGTGTATAGGATCAAAATGATATTTTGATTAAAAACCTAACCTTGTTGGTTAGGTAATTCAAAAGAAGACCTCATTATAGAGGTGTATTTTTGTAGATCCATATGTTTATTGTATAGATCTATATTTTTTGTAAATGAACTATTTTGATATGAACAAAAATGGAGCCTAGATGAGCTCATAGGGATTTTGTGATAAACTATGATATGTTTTAGTAAAAACCTTAGTTATAAAGTTTGAGTTTTCAAAGAAATCAACTTATATGGTTAAAAATATTATAGATCTATGAGTTTTGTCATAGATCTAAAGTTTTGATAAGTTGTGTTTCAAAAAAAAAGTGTTAGAATGATTTGATGATAACTTTTATGGTCATGCATGCTTTAAACTAAACCTTAAGGATTTTGGTCATGTTCGATCATGGTTGTGGAGTATGAAAAATGATTATTGATATAAAAACTCTTTGGTTTCGGTAAATTTATGAATCCACAAAGCCATGGTTTGAATTTGACATCAATCCGATAAGAAATAAATAAGTTGTAAACTTTTGAGCAAACAAAACTATGAAATTAGTTTGCATTATGTGTTTATAAGTAGTTTTAAGTCTACTTACGATTAGAATTTGTTTGTGTGATCTAAAGAGGAGATGTATAGGAAGAAGTTACAGACGCATGAGTACTTAAATTACTCAGAAAGGTTAAGAAATAAGAAAGTTATGGCTGTCGAAGTGACTCAGGGTGGGGATAGTCCAGAAATTAGGGTTTTTGGTTTTTGGCCTACCACCACAGCACTTAAACACTCTACCTAGAACACGTTTTTGTTGTTCAGATAAGGTCGGATCGGTCCGGGTCGGGTTTTCTTTGAAAATTTAACTTGAAACAAGTGTAAAATGAATATGTTTTTATAATAAAGCAATATGTATATATAGTTAATTAGTGACTAATTAGCATACAATTATTTAAAATAAAGAATAAGGTTAAAACAATTAAAAAGTTAATTGTTTGTATTGTTTGAAGATTTTAAAATGTTATTAAATGATTAATAATAATAGTAAAGAAATAAAATATTATTAAATAATTAATAATATGGGTAAGAAATTAAAATATTATTAAATGATTAATAATATTAGTAAAAGAATAAAATATTATTAAATAATTAATAATATGGGTTAGAGATTAAAATGTTATTAAATGATTAATAATATTAGTAAAGGATTAAAATGTTATTAAATGATTAATAATATTTGAATGTGGTTAACATATTATCCAATATTGGAAATATTATGAAGTGTTTGGTATGTTATTAAATGTCCGAAATATTAAGTTATGTAAAGGAAGAAAATTTAATTGAATTAAACCCAGGTAAATAGTCCATTAGTGACTAATTATTAGACGAACTTATTAAATGTAGGTCATACGAAGAACATGTTGTATTAGTGTAAGCTGGATAAGCGTACCCGATATGTCCAAACTATGGTTTGGCTAGGGTTTTGTCTAAAAGTCAAAAGTTCATTTTTTGAACATTTTAGAAGTTATTAAATTCAAGTTAGGGTCTTAAATTGAGACTAATTAATAGTCGGTATAACTAATGATTATGTCAATCTCATACATAATTGTAGGTTGATCGAAAGACGCAAAACTAGCGTAAGACAGATAAGCTTACCAGGCAAAATTTTCAGTACTTGTTGCTATATGTAAACAAAACGGTTATGTGTGAACTTGTTATATGTGTACATTGATTGTTAACTGTAAATTGTTGTTATGTGTTAACATGTGTTGATGTGCCTGTGCGCATTCATGTGATACAAATTATTGATATGAAATTGTTGATATTAGTTTAATTATTGAAGTTCAGCTGCATGACATGTATTAATTATAATGCATGATTGGTATGAAGTATATATAAATACAAATTATGGGAAGCATGATGCATGTATAAAAATGCAATGCATGAGATAAGAGAAGCATGTATACGATGTCATATATGGATATATTGTTAAGCACGCATGATGCATGGAGTATGTGTTATATGTTAAACTGTTAGAATTGTCGAGCCGTCGTGCTCACTCTTGCTATAAAACCAAACACTTTCAGATAAGTGCGAGTTATTTGAAGTTTTCGATAAAGACCAAGAAATAGGAATGCGTATTACTTTCACCAAAAGTCTGAACGATTGTTGTAGTTATGAGTCATGTTGGACAGGTAAAGATGACCATATATTAATGTAATAGTTAGTGGGTATCTTGAGTGTTTTGATACTCATAATATTTTTAATAGAAGGAATTCATATTGTGTATGATATGGAGTTGTAAAAAAAAATTATAAAGATTGCGATTCTGAGGCAAAAGATCAAAAAGAATAAAGATGTTATAAAAAAATTTAATTTATTGAGCTTTTAGTAGCATTGTATTTTATAATGCTGTAGATCTTATAAGAATGTTGTACATTAACGAGTGGGGGTCGCCCGTAGCCAGTGCGGGGATTCCTGGAACGTTATAGTTGTTATTAGAGCTGATAGGTTGTAGTTCTCAAGTAGCAGTACCTTAGGCTATAATCGTGGAAGAAATGACAAAAGTTGTTGAGGAATAAACTCATGTAGAGTTTAAGTAATAAAAAATGAAGTTAGAAAATTCATATAAAATTTAATATAGAGGAATATCCAAAAGGTGAATTTGAGGAGATATAAGAATAATGAAAATGGTCATATTATACCTAATTCAAAAAAATGATAGAAGATATCTTATAATAAGATTTTGAGTAGCAGAAATAAAATGCTAATATGGTCATGAAATGATCAAGAAAGATGAACTCGTAATGAGTTTTATGTGCTAAAATATGGATTAAAATAATTCATATTGAGTTAAGAAAAGTTAGAGGTTTGTTGATTTCAATTGAGTACTCATGTTAGTGGCTGAGTTGAACATTCCTTTGTATGGGCAAGGGACTGTGTTTGGTTTTACAACCACTTAACTTCCTATAATGATAATCGTTGAAATCTTGTGTCGCGCTATTCGTTATAGTTATGATGGGAAGGTGACTCTTTCCTCATATGTATATCTGATAGTTAGAGAATGTTAAGCTTAAATGTGCGTTCTTAAAACTCATACTTATGGTAAGTTTGTGACTCATAATCGTATGGTATATTTTTGATCCTTGCAGCATATAAACAGTTTGTGATTTGTTCTTGGACTATGTATCCCTAGGACAAGTTTCTAAACTCTAACCTTATGGTAAGTTCCTGAACTCATAAGGTGTGGTAAGCTTGATGAACAATGGGGGATATAGATTTGAGAAATATCATAGATAAAGATTTAAGAAGTTCCTAATATTGATTAGACAACATTAATAGGATTGAGGATTAATAGAGTTATTAAGCTGGAAAAAGACGCGTAAGAAAAATTGGAGATATTTCAGAGTTTAGGATGTTCCAAATCTTCTAGCTATACTAGACTTTGAAATTCTTGAAATCATGCCAAATTCGCACTTTTGTTCCTTTGAAAAGATAAATGAATTTTCTTGTTTTATCAACAAGGCACAGTAACTTGGGTTGTAGAGACAACACATTATTATTTATGGTGACATGATAAAACCTAAAATAATTTTCAGTATTTTAGAAACGTTCAAAGAAGAGTCTATACTAGTTATTTCGGCTAGACAAATTAATTTAAAAATATCAAAATAGATTTATGAAATCATCACGCACCATTAGAGCTATGGTGTAGAGATGAAAAATGACAGAATCCTAACACACTATTGCAACGGTGCAGTATCATGAAGTCCTACAAAAAAATAAATTTCTGTTATTTTTACTAATCTTAAATAATTTTTAGTTCATAATATATAAATAGTTTAAGAATACAAGTCTAATCCATTTGTTCCGGCTAGATCAATGGTATTTTAAGTTATTGAAATCATATAATTTCTTTGAAGCTAGTCCAAACCATGTTGTTGTGGTAAGGAATTCAATGGGAAAATGTTGTGAAGAACAACCCTCATAGTAGAGGACTATAATTATCAGTTATTCGATAATGTCAGAGCTTAATGTGATGCATACACATGGTGTACAAGAGGCTAATCCCCTCAAGTATAAAATGATGGTGACTATAAGTGTCAGTTATCCGATGCGATTAGAGCTTAATGTGATGCATACACATGGTGTATAAGAGACTGATCCCCTCAAGTACAAACTGACGAAGTAAAATATAAAAGGGTCAGTCGAATGATTGATTCCTTGACAATGTTCATGGTCTTTATGACCCTCAGCATATTATGAAAGTTTTTAATGAATATTTTAATTTTTAATTTATTCTTCTGCAATATATTCCAATATTCTGGAACTATAAATTTAGAAGTATGAACTTCATAGAGAAGTGCGGTCATAAAATCAAATGATCGAAGAGAGATCCTTAGAGAATGAAAGAGGAGAGTAGTTAGTAAAATGATAAGAAATCAAATATGATTAATTAAAGGATGATGTGAAACCTAGTCATGTCGAATAGATTGAGTAGAGACATGTCTTCTATAATTTTGAAAATGAAATTCTTGTAAGTAGGGGTGAATGTAATATCCATGATATTTATGAGGTTCAGAAATGAAATCGAACACGATTAAAGGTTAAGGTTTAGGACCAAGACTTGGAGAAGAGAAAAGTAAAGAGAATAAGAGTAAATTAATACTCAACAAAACTAATAAATTAATTAGTTAACTATGGAGAAAAGTCAAGTAATATAATTAAATTGATTATACAAGGCATGAGTTAAAGTTATATTAATAAGTAATAAAGCTTGAATGTTGAGCTTGAATGACGAATAAGAAAATTAATAATAACTAAGTGAGTTACTTTTGTGATCTATGAAGAAGAATAAAATAAATGAAATATTGAAGTTAAACCAATAGGGGAATATGTGTATGTCATGTGGTAAGTTATATCGCAAGCCTTAAGTAATGGTATGAGGTAATTAATGAACAAGATTGATCAAGATCAATTACTTGTATGTATGTTAGGGTTTTAATTAAAGTAAGCCCAAGAGATGTGTGATTATGTGTACATGTTAGGCTTTCTTTATAATTGAACTCAGTCAAGTAGCCTAAATGGATTTTAAATAACAAGTCAAATTGGATTATGAAATTAATCCAATATGGTTATGAAGGAACCCACTGTGGTAAGTCTTATTTGATTTAATTAG
Source organism: Hedera helix (assembly GCA_947179155.2). Classification (NCBI taxonomy): domain Eukaryota; kingdom Viridiplantae; phylum Streptophyta; class Magnoliopsida; order Apiales; family Araliaceae; genus Hedera; species Hedera helix. Next base: position 17,908,297 of record OX359274.1, read on the forward strand.
TAACTCAACAAGTTACTAAATGACATGTATAATTTAATTTAAACTAACCAAGTCTTATAATTATTAAGTCTTGTAAGTTAGTATGAACTACTCCATGTAATATAAGATAAATAGTTCAATTAATTTAATTGATAGAAGTTTAAGGAAATTAGCTAGTAACCCAATTGGATTTAATATATTGAGTCCAAGAAAATTAAATGATGAGCCCAAAGGGGATTAAACAGAGAGTCCGATAGGTAGCCCAAATTAATTATTATTGGGAGCCTTATAAATGTAACGTGGGAACCCAAACAAAATTAAATTAAACAAGCCCAACACTAGTTAGAATTTCAAGTCTTGTACGTTTGTATGGTTAGCCCAATTGTGTTGAGAACCCTAAATGAATTAACCTAGTAGCCCAAATGGAGTATATTGAGAGCCCAAACCAATGTATGTGTGGAGCCCAAATATTCTATGTATTGGTGAATTGTAGAGAGCTAATCATGGTGTGGTTTAAATGATAGAAAGTTAACCTCACTTGGGTTAAGTGTTGAAGAATTAAGAGGGAAAATAACTAGCTAAATTGCACAATGCTCCAAGCATTCTCCAAGAAAGAACAAACCCTTAAATTCTTCCCATGCAATGCCCTTTTTCCCAAATTTGTGAATATTGTTTTGTAAAGAATTAACAAAGATTGGATGTTAGTGTGTAACCTTAAGTTATGTGCTGGTGTAAGTTAACCACATAAGAATTAGTTATAGGAATGTTAGATATAAAATATGTATGTAATGTTTCTACTAGATAGCAAGGGGGAGGGAGAGAGTTAGTCATTTTTGTATTGATGAAACTTTCTAAGTCTTAGAAAGTTAGAGAGAAAAAAGATTGAGAAAGAAAGAGATAAAGAAGAGAAGAAAGCTTGAAAAAGCTTGAGAGAGAGAAGAGCTATCCATTTCTGAATCTAGCCATAGAGTAGGAAGATGTTCAAGCAATGGAAAAGATCCGTCCAAGAGGAAAAAAAGCTCTAGAAGGTTAAAAGTGTTCTAACCCCTAAAAACTCTAGTCTATCTTATATTCTTGTTAGATCTAGGTTTGTTGTGGGAGATCTACGATTTTTGTGGTGGTTCATAGGGGAACCGAAGATACAAGGATTGTGGTATGTGATAGTTGATGGTGGTTATGTTTGTAATCACATGGATGTGGTGTATAGGTTCAAAATGAATCCACAAAGCCATGGTTCAAATTTGACCTCTATCCGATAAGAAATAAATATGTTGTAAACTTTTGAGCAAACAAAACTATGAAATTAGTTTGCATTATACGTTTATGAGCAATTTTAAGTCTACTTATGATTAAAATTTGGTTATGTGATCTTAAGAGGAGTTATAGAAGAAGAAGTTACGGACGCGTGAGCACTTGAACCACTCAAAAAGGTTAAGAAATGAGAAAGTTATGGATGTCAAAGTGACTGGGGGTCGAGCAGTCCATAAATTAGAATTTTTTATTTTTGACCTACTGCTGCACCAGTAGAAAACACCGCCACAGTAGTCTACCACTCTGCAACACATTTTTGCTGTCTGGGTCGGGTTTTCTTTAAAAATATAAGTTGAAATAAGTATAAAATGAATATATTTTTTATAATAAACCAATATATATATATATATATATATATATATATATATATATATATATATATATATATATAGTCTATTAGTCAATAATTGGTTTACAAATGTTTAAACTAAAGAATAAGGTTAAAACAATTAAAAAGTTAATTATTTGTATTGTTTGAAGATTTTAAAATGTTATTAAATGTTTAATAATATTAGTAAAGAAACAAAATATTATTAAATGATTACTAATATAGCTAAGAGATTAAAATGTTATTAAATTATTAATAATATTAGTAAATGATTAAAATTTTATTAAATGATTAATAATATTAGTAAAGGTTTAAAATAATATTAAATGATTAATAATATTAGTAAAGGAATATAATATTATTAAATGATTAATAATATGGGTTAGCGATTAAAATGTTATTAAATCATTAATAATATTAGTAAATAATTAAAATGTTATTAAATAATTAATAATATTTGAATATGATGAATATATTATCAAAAATTGGTAATATTATGAAGTGTTTGGTACGTTATTAAATGTCTGAAATATTAAATTATGTAAAAGAAGAAAGTTTAATTGAATTAAACTAAGGTAAAGAGTTCATTAATGACTAATTATTAGACCAACTTATTAAATGTAGGTCATACAAAAAACATGCTGTATTGGTGTAAGTTGGAGAACAGTACCCGATATGTCCAAACTATGGTTTGATTAGGGTTTTGTCCGAAAATCAAAAGTTCGTTTGTCAAATATTTTAAAAGTTAATAAATTGAAGTTAGGGTATTAGATTGAGACTAATTAATAGTCAGCATAACTAATGATTATGTCAATCTCATACATAATTGTAGGTTGATCAAAAGACACAAAACTAGCGTAAGACGAATAAGCTTACCAGGCAAGTTTTTCAGTACTTGTTGCTATATGTAAAAAAAAATGGTTATGTGTGCACTTGTTATATATGTACATTAATTGTTAACTGTAAATTGTTGTTATGTGGTAACATGTGTTGATGTGCTTTTGTGCATTCATATGATACAAATTATTGATATGAAATTGTTGATATTAGCTTAACTGTTGAAGTTGAGCTGCATAACATGTGTTAATTATAATACATGATTGGTATGAAGCATATATAAATGCGAATTACGGGTAGCATGATGCATGAATAAAAATGCAATGCATGAGATGAGAGAAGCATGTATACGATGTCATACATGGATATATTGTTAAGCACGCATAATGCATGAACTATGTGTTATATGTCAAAATGTTAGAGTTGCTGAGCCATCATGCTCATTGTTGCTATAAAATCAACACTTTCAGATAAGTGCGAGATATCCGAAGTTTTTTATATAGACCAAGGAACAAGAACGCGTATTACTTTCACCAAGAGTCTAAACGATTATTATAGTTACGAGTCCCGTTAGACATGTAAAGATAATCATGTATTAATGTAACAGTTAGTAGGTATCTTAAGTGTTTTGATACTCATAATATTTGTAATAGAAGTAATTCGTATCGTGTATAATATGGAGTTGTAATAAGAAATTGTAAAAATTGCGATTCTGAGGTAAATTATCAAAGAGAATAAAGATGTTATAAAAATTTTAAATTTATCGAGCTTTTAGCAACATTGTATTATATAATATTGTAGATCTTATAAGAAGGTTGTACATTAAAGCATGGGGGTCACTCGTAGCCATTGCGGGGATTCCCAGGGCGTTACACCGTTGCCCTAGGGAGCCAAAATAAAGGATTAGGCCTAAGGTTAGGCCTTCCAACCATAAAACACTCGTGTGACCAAATTTGTAACAAAGTCATACAACTATTTACAAATTTAGTGCCTCTTTTAGTAGTTGACTACAAACCCCAGTATAAATAAACAAACATGCGGTACCCTATGCATATATGACAATCTTACCTAAATCAGCAATAAAATATATGTACCTAGCATGTGCATTATTTTTTGAACATGTTGGAAATAAAATCGCCCCACATATCTAGAGAAGATATGCCTTTGTACATCGCCCAACCACATCCCTACTTGCATTTTTTGGGCATTTAGAAAAAATTTCATGCAACCAAACAAAGGAAATACCACGTCTTTTTTTCACATTATTCCATTCCCCGACCGTGTCATCCTGATAGGACTAAATTATACGATATTTTTATGCCTTAATACTTAGTTTTTATATTTATTGTGTGCTTAAATGTCTAATTATTTAGTTTATTTTGGTTTTAATAGGTTTTATAGGGTTTTAGTTAATTTATGTTAATTTTAGGTAATTTTATAGTATTTTTATTTATGTGTTTTTATTTATTTTTAGTGTTTTAGGTATTTTATTTATTATTATGTATTTTTAGGATTTTTAGTATTTTTATATTATTTTTATTTATTTTATATTTGATTTTGTAGGAAAATAAAAGTCTAATGACATTTTTGTAATTTCAGCAAAGCTTGAGGGACAAATCTGCAAAATCAGCAAAGACCGGGGCAAATATGTAATTTCCGGAAAGTAACGACCGCGCATGGCGCGCGGATGGAGGGCCGAGCAGCTAAACGACGCCGTTCCATCAGCGCCTTCGCGCAATGCGCGCGGTGGCCGAACAGTGGCAAAAGACCGGAGATCAAACGACGTCGTTTCAATCTGAAACTGCTGGCATTCGCGCATGGCGCGGTAATGGATGAAACAGGCGTGAAACGGCGTCGTTTCAAGGGACGCGGCAGTGAACAGTTCGCGCAATGCGCGGATGTTCAGAAAAAGAAAAAAAAAATAAAAACGCGCGTTGACTAAGTCAACGCCGCGTTTGGCTTGCGCGTTATTACCAGATTTCGGGAATTTTGCTCCTTTTTGATTCCAAATTGGATTTTAATTCCAATTAGGGTTAGAAAAATAATTATTTTCTTTTTCTTTTATTTTTAATTATAAATCCTACTAGGGTTAGGAGGATTTTGGAGCCTATAAATAGAGGGCTTGAGACACATTGTAAGACACAACTTTTCTTAGAATAAAAATTCTCTCTTCTATTATTTAGTGTTCTCTATTATTATGAGTAGCTAAATTCTTTTTCTTGGTTTAAGTGATTGAAGCCATCAAGATTTATACACTGTGAGATCTAATTTATTTTAATTGTTCAATTTATATTTTGATTATTGAATATTCTTCTATGCTTAATTTTATGATTGATTTGTTTAATTGCTAGGAGGCCTACTAGTTTATTATTCATATTAATCTACTGCTATTTGTGAAGTAACTAAGTTTAATAATTGTTTTGCAGATCAAAAGATTATTTTATCTTAGGAAGAATATTCATCTAAATTAAATGCAAACGAGTGGCTTGTGTTGTTTAGTTCAACGATCTCTCTAATTCTTTATGCTGCTATTAAATTAAATCTTTAGCAAATGTCGGAGATTGTTTATTAGTAAGGGTATTTAGACCAAGTGGCTCTACTTATCTAAAATTAAGGAGAGAGGAGAAAAATTATTCCACCTGCGAGTAGTTCTTTCTACGGTGAATCTTCAAAATATTAATTGATTTATTTTTGCATCAGTGATCAGTTATAAATTATTGATGGTGGATATTAACTTAAACCAAGGTTTTTTTCTCATCATTTATTTCATTAAATTACTTGCATAATTATTTTAGTTAATTTTATTCAAACTATTTCTTTGATTCAAAAAACCCCCCAATTCTTATTTACAAAACATAAAATTAAATAATCATTCTCTGTGGGATCGACTCTTGCTTACACTACTACATATTTATTTTTCAAAAGTAAGATATTATTTTTGGGTGCTTGCGACATCACACCAAATTTTGGCGCCGTTGCCGGGGAATTGATTTTAATTTAATTTTGTGCTTTTGTAAATATTAATTTAATTTAGTAATTATTCTTAGTTTTTTTTATTTTTCTAGTTTTCATATTTTATTTGAGTTGTGCAGGTTGAAGATGGAAATCATGGCTAGGAATCGAACTTTGAAAGAGCTTGCGGCCCCTGATTTGAATCAACAACCTTTAAGCATAATTTTTCCAAATGTAGATGCTAACACTTCCTTTGAATTAAAATCAGGTTTAATCCATCTATTGCCAAATTTTCATGGCCTTGCAGGTGAAGATCCTCACAAAGATTTAAAGGAATTCCATATGGTGTGCACAAGTCTGAAACCTTCTGGAGTGACTGAAGAGCAAATCAATCTAAGAGCTTTTCCATTTTCCTTAAAGGATTTGGCTAAGGATTGGCTCTACTACTTACCCTCCGGAAGCATCACCACATGGGAAGAGATGAAAAGACTATTCTTGGAGAAATATTTTCCAGCTTCAAGGGCAACCAATATTAGGAAAGACATTTGTGGTGTGAGGCAGAACCATGGAGAATCCCTGTACGAGTATTGGGAACGTTTCAAGAAATTATGTGCAAGCTGCCCTCACCATCAAATCAGCAAACAACTCCTCATCCAATACTTCTATGAAGGACTCATGTCTACTGATAGGAGCATGATTGATGCTGCCAGTGGAGGAGCTTTGGTGGACAAAACGCCCGAAGCTGCAAGGAACTTAATTGCAAACATGGCTGCTAACTCCCAACAATTTGGCACTAGGCTTGATTTTTCATCCAAGAATGTTAATGAGGTAAATATTTCTTCACTTGAGCAACGAATTGATAGTCTAACCTCCGTTGTTCGTCAAATGGCTGTAGGTAATACGCAACAAGTAAAAGCTTGCGGAATTTGTGCGGTAGTAGGACATCCAACAGATATGTGTCCCACTCTTCAAGAAGAGTCCCACGAACAAGTGCATGCAGCAGGTGGTTTTCCAGGTCAACCACAAAGAAGATATGATCCCTACTCAAACACATACAACTCAGGTTGGAGAGATCATCCTAATTTCAGCTATGAACATCCACAAGGAAATCAACCCACAAATTCAAACTTTGCAAGCTACCAACAATACAAGCAGCCATATCCCAACAAACAACAGGGCCAATCATCTAATTCTAATTTTTCTTTAGAGGATTTGGTTAAACAAATTAGTACTAACACTGTACAGTTTCAACAGGAAAATTTGCAGTTTCGACATGAAACGAAGGCGAATATGCAGAATTTGGAAACACAAATGGGACAAATGGCAACTGCAATTAGTCGATTAGAGGCACAAGGTTCTGGAAAATTACCCTCTCAAACGGTGGTGAATCCAAAAGCAAATGTTAGTACAATCACGTTGAGAAGCGGTAAAGAGATCGAAACTCCAGCAAAGCCAGCATCTGCATCAAAAGACCAAAGCAAAGTTGAAGTGGATAACAAGGAGGTAGACAACAGTCAAGAGGACAACAATGTTCTAGTCAACAATGGTACTCCTAAGCATAAATTTCTACCTCTCTCTGAGTATAAACCGGTACCCCCTTTCCCTCTTGCTTTAACAGAAAAAAGGACATACGAGAAAAATTCAGATTTATTTAAAACTTTTCATAATTGCGAGGTAAAAATTCCATTGTTAGATGCAATTAAACAAGCACCTCGCTTTGCTAGATTTCTAAAAGAATTGTGTACACATAAGAGAAAACAAGCACTTAAAAGATATGAAAAGGTACAAGTAGGAAAGAATGTATCTGCCGTAATTCAAAGAAAACTTCCTACAAAATGCCAAGATCCAGGAATGTTTACTATCCCTTGTAAGATAGGAGACACGAGATTTGACAAGGCCATGTTAGACTTAGGAGCATCTATTAATGTCATGCCATATTCTATATATGCTTCTTTGCAACTTGAACCTTTAAATAGAACTGGTACTGTAATTCAATTGGCTGATCGGTCTAACACTTATCCTAAGGGTATAGTAGAGGATGTTCTTGTGCAAGTAGATAATTTGATTTTTCCTGCTGATTTTTATGTGCTTGATATGGAAAACGGTGATCAAAATGCTCCTATTTTGTTAGGTAGACCTTTCTTAAAGACTTCCAAAACTAAGATCGATGTTCATAGTGGTACACTGACAATGGAGTTTGATGGCGAAATTGTTAAGTTTAATATTTTTGATGTCATGAAATGTTATAATCCTGTTTACTCCGTTGATGTGATTGATTCTTTAGCAGCAAAAGTTTCTAAAACTGATGGAAAGGAAACGACATTTAGTCCAAATCTTGGGAAAGAGAAAGAGGCGTTAGTCTTGAGTGTTGATTTAAAGAAAACTGTTGTGGCTGTGGATGATTCTCCGAACACAGGTAATGATCCATATTTTAACTTACCAGTTCCTAACAAGAAATCTTTACCTTTTGTTTTGCAGGATTACATTCCAGATTTGAAGCATCTCCCTAATAATCTCGAATATATGTTCATTGAAGAGGGAGTAGAACATTCATATCAACTGCAAGAGAGTTTTAACAAGACTATGATAAATGGAGTAAAGATGGATGAAATGGTCAAAATTCAAGAGGAAGGAGTAACGTAGTATTTTAGCATGCTGTCAAGCCAATGACGATAAACAAAGGCGCTGCTTGGGAGGCAACCCAAGAAAACAGATTTGCATTTTTTTTTCTTTTTCTTTTTATAGTTATTTATGCCTTTTTCTTTGCATTTTATTTTACATTGGGGACAATGTAAATTTTAAGTGTGGGGGAAAGGATTTAGGATTTTTGTTATTTTTAGGTCATATTTTGAAAATTTTAGGAATTTTAAAAACATTTTGAATTTTTGAATTTTGTGGGTAAATTCACTGCAAACCCTCACGAGACAAAACTCGTCCACTTGGGGTTTAAAGGCTTGTTGTACATGCTAAGTGTAACCGTGTTTCCTACGAAAATGAGATAGTTTTTTTTATTTTTATTTTTTAGAATGTGTCACTTGAGCAATGAGTTGATTGAATTTTAAATTTTTAGTCAATGATAAAAATTTTGATTTTTATTTAATAACTCTTAGAAAAATGATAAATTTTTGCTTAGTTTGAATTTTTGACTTTTTATTGATAATTACTTTGTTTGAGATTTTTTAACTTTTTATGCACTTACATCCATTTGTTTGAGCTAGTTTTAATTTAGAGAAAGTTTAAATGGTTAAATGCTTATGAAATATATTTTTGAACTCTATATCTTATTTGATCATTATTTGAAGTGAAATATAAGACAAAATATAATTTGGAGGAGATGATTTAGGTAATTTTTTTTTAGGATTATTATTGAAAAGAAAAATCTTGTGGTGGGTTGAGATGGAGCGTAAAACGCACTCACTCATAAACACATGAAAAAGTGAGATGGAGCGTAAAACGCACTCGTTGGTGAGATGGAGCATAAAATGCACTCACCGTGAAAAAAAAAAAAAAAGAGAAAGAAAGAAAAATGGGATGGAGCATAAAATGCCCCCATTAAAAGAAAAAAAAAATTGAAAAAATATTTGAAAGAAAAAATTGATAATCCTAGTACGTTTCATTGATTAAAAACCTTTCGATCTTCTGCTTTATATTTGTCTGTATTAGCTGAAAATGATGAGAAAAATAAGTATTTTGAGTTTTGTTGTATGTCTTTTATAAGGTAATTAATAACCTAGACTTATCTGAGTTTTAATTAGTTTGATACATTTGGATTCACACACACATAAAAAGTCTTGAGTAAAGTAAAATTAATAAATATGTTAAAGTTCTAGATTTTGCATGGTTTTGAAATTTTCTTTGAGTTATCATTCAAAAATCTTTGAGGCTGATGTTGAAATTTATATTGCTCTGTTGCTCAAGTAAGTTGTTTGGTTATTAATTTATAGTTTTTATTTTTGTTTTGCCCGAGGACGAGCAAAAAGCTAAGTGTGGGGGTATTTGATAGGACTAAATTATACGATATTTTTATGCCCTAATACTTAGTTTTTATATTTATTATGTGCTTAAATGTCTAATTATTTAGTTTATTTTGGTTTTAATAGGTTTTATAGGGTTTTAGTTAATTTATGTTAATTTTAGGTAATTTTATAGTATTTTTATTTATGTGTTTTTATTTATTTTTAGTGTTTTAGGTATTTTATTTATTATTATGTCTTTTTAGGATTTTTAGTATTTTTATATTATTTTTATTTATTTTATATTTGATTTTGTAGGAAAATAAAAGTCTAATGGCATTTTTGTAATTTCAGCAAAGCTTGAGGGACAAATCTGCAAAATCAGCAAAGACCGGGGCAAATATGTAATTTTCGGAAAGTAGCGACCGCGCATGGCGCGCGGATGGAGGGCCGAGCAGCTAAACGACACCGTTCCATCAGCGCCTTCGCGCAATGCGCACGGTGGCCGAACAGTGGCAAAAGACCGGAGATCAAACGACGTCGTTTCAATCCGAAACTGCTGGCATTCGCGCATGGCGCGGTAATGGATGAAACAGGCGTGAAACGGCGTCGTTTCAAGGGACGCGGCAGTGAACAGTTCGCGCAATGCGCGGATGTTCAAAAAAAAAAAAAAAAAAAAAAAAACACGCGTTGACTAAGTCAACGCCGCGTTTGGCTTGCGCATTATTACCAGATTTCGGGAATTTTGCTCCTTTTTGATTCCAAATTGGATTTTAATTCCAATTAGGGTTAGAAAAATAATTATTTTCTTTTTCTTTTATTTTTAATTATAAATCCTACTAGGGTTAAGAGGATTTTGGAGCCTATAAATAGAGAGCTTGAGACACATTGTAAGACACAACTTTTCTTAGAATAAAAATTCTCTCTTCTATTATTTAGTGTTCTCTATTATTATGAGTAGCTAAATTCTTTTTCTTGGTTTAAGTGATTGAAGCCATCAAGATTTATACACTGTGAGATCTAATTTATTTTAATTGTTCAATTTATATTTTGATTATTGAATATTCTTCTATGCTTAATTTTATGATTGATTTGTTTAATTGCTAGGAGGCCTACTAGTTTATTATTCATATTAATCTACTGCTATTTGTGAAGCAACTAAGTTTAATAATTGTTTTGCAGATCAAAAGATTATTTTATCTTAGGAAGAATATTCATCTAAATTAAATGCAAACGAGTGGCTTGTGTTGTTTAGTTCAACGATCTCTCTAATTCTTTATGCTGCTATTAAATTAAATCTTTAGCAAGTGTCGGAGGTTGTTTATTAGTAAGGGTATTTAGACCAAGTGGCTCTACTTATCTAAAATTAAGGAGAGAGGAGAAAAATTATTCCACCTGCGAGTAGTTCTTTCTACGGTGAATCTTCAAAATATTAATTGATTTATTTTTGCATCAGTGATCAGTTATAAATTCTTGATGGTGGATATTAACTTAAACCAAGGTTTTTTTCTCATCATTTATTTCATTAAATTACTTGCATAATTATTTTAGTTAATTTTATTCAAACTATTTCTTTGATTCAAAAAACCCCCCAATTCTTATTTACAAAACATAAAATTAAATAATCATTCTCTGTGGGATCGACTCTTGCTTACACTACTACATATTTATTTTTCAAAAGTAAGATATTATTTTTGGGTGCTTGCGACATCACACCACATCCCCAAAATTTTTGTGACGCCCCTAAATCTAGGCCTACATAGCCCAATTTGAGACGCCATAAAATACACAATTTCTAATACAAACAATACATAGGACAGAAATACAGAACTCAATAATACATAACTAAGTCTTCACTATTATTGCGACACTATATACAACATGTGAAGACTACAATAACTATCTCTTGGACCGACACTCCATTCCCCTACTAGATCGAGCTATTCTCTCGTTTTCTAAAAACAATAGAACAAAAGAAAGGGTGAGCTCAAATAGCCCAGTAAGAAAATACAATGACTAAGATAATGACTAATAAATTATCATTAGCCTTCAACAATTGAGTTTTTAATTGAATATAATAGACAATAAGCTTTATATCAAGAATTGTAGTTAAATTCTTGAATAAAGTTCAGATCAATGATAGCAGCAGAATAAGCAATCCATTAGAAAAATAATATGATGTTCACTCGCTTCTTTTTTTAAGAAAAATATCATCAATTTTTATCATCTGAAACACCACTGGTCATAATGATACAAATTCACAGTTCTTGGTCATAATCATGCAAGTCAACAATTCATCTTTGCACTACGGGCCAAAGATATTCAATATATCATCAACGGTCATGATTATACCAATATTCAACCTTTGGTCATAATCATACCAAACAACAGTTCTTTTTTGCCCCCGGCCAAAGAGAACATCCATCACGTGCCCTAAAAGACACAATAATTATATCACCTTTATCCTATCATCTGTGCCCCAGGCCACAGATATTCATAATAACATGTTTCTTGATGATTACAATAACATCAGTGATATAGATGATGAATCAGAAGAAAAATATGATCAATAAATATCGAAAGTTTATCATTTTTCTTTGTGCAGATTTAAATAATGTTCAAATTGTCAACATGGTGTGGACTCAAATTCAAAAATGATATTCAAGATCCACAGTTTAAAATAACGATTAAGGTTCAATAGAAAGATTTAGAAAAATAGGAAGGCTCAATTAAAATGATATTAGATGAAGCGCAAACTATTAAAGAATATATAATCATTTCAGGAAACTTTACCAATAAGAGACAAATAAGAAATGAATACGAAGAGTAATTCACCAAACATGTGGTAGTCCGCATAGTCAGGTTATTCTCAGAGATTAATAAGGAATGAATATGAAAGGTTATTCACCAAACATGCGGCAGTCCGCGTAATCAGGTTATTCCCACAAATTAATAAGGAATGAATACGACAGTTTATTCACCAAACATGCGGTAGTCCGCGTAGTCAAGTTATTCCCACAAATGAATAAGAAAGGTTGTAGAGGGAGAAATTCTGATGAGAATTGACTAAAGAATCACCCTAAAATATTTTAAAATGAATAAGTTATGACTGTCGGAGAGTTGGGCAATCCAATTCTCTGCCTATTCGGCGCGCCCGCGCCACTTCCAAGCCTTGAGTGGCGCGCCTCGCGCCACTCCAGCAGAATTATGTTGTCCGAGTTGGGTCGGGTCGGATTTTTGGTAAAAATTAAGTTAAAATAAGTGTAAAATGAATATGTTTGAAGACTAAACCAATACATGAAGTTTATTAATAACTAATTGATAGTTAAATGTTTAAAATAAAGACCAAAGTTAACTATTGGTATTATTTGAAGTGTACTAAAATATTAATAAATGAGTAATAACATTAGTACATGAGAAAAATGTTAATAAATAATTAATGATATTAATATGAACAAAATATTATTAAGTGGTTAATAATATTAGAATATGAATAAAATATTATTAAAATATTAAAATATGAATAAAATATTATTAAATGGTTAATAATATTAGTAAGTTAATAAACTATTATTAAATGATTAATAATATTAGAATATGAATAAAATATTATTAAATGGTTAATAATATTAGTAAGTTAATATAATATTATTAAATGGTTAATAATATTAGTATGTAAATAAAATATTATTAAATGGTTAATAAGATTAATAAATAGAAGAAAATATTATTAAATGATTAATAATATTAACAAAGGATTAAAATATTATTAAATAATTAATAATATTATATTGAGTGTAAAATATTATTAAATGGTTAATAATATTAAGATGTTGTTTGATAAATAATATCATTGGGGATAGTGTAAAACATTATTTAATTATTAATAATGTTAATAAGTGTTTGAGATAATAAAGAGATTAAGAGGATTATTAAATGATTAATAATATTGAGGAGCTAAATAATTTATTATTGAAATAATAAATAGTTAAAATATTATTATACGATTAATAATATTATTTGTGGTAATTATATATTATCAAATGTGATAATATTATAAAGCAATGAAGTGATAGTTATATGATTTAAAATATTATCAAGGGATTGATAATATTATTAAGAGATTTAAGGTTATGATTACGTGATAGATGATTTAAGACATATATGGTAAGGTTATTAATGTTAAATAAACCTATATGTGTTATGCTAATTGGAGGATCAATGTTGTTGAATATTAGGTCACCCAAAGGAAGTATTTTTAAGTTGAATAGCGGTAGTCAGCGGAACAGACAAGTTCTTCTTAACCCTAACTTGTATTTATTGTTGCAAGTATTATTCAACCTTATTTACATTGAGCAATTCAATTATTGTTAAGCAAGTATCTACACTCGTAGTTACTTTACAGACCTTTGAGTGAATTAATTATCGAAAATTATTTCATATCATTATTGTATTGTATTCGCACATAGTGCCTTTGCAAATGTTATAGTTCAGTAATTTAAGAACTGTTTAAAAATGTTTAAGCTAATTGTTTCAGCTAGACAATGCATATCTAAATTCATCAAATTGAATACTTTAAAAAGCTTATCCAAACCATTAGTTGGTGCGGATTCTTATAGTAAGACTGAGAATGAATAACCCTAGTTAAAGGGGATTTTTATTTGTCGAAAAATTGAATGCGCGCGAGAAATCTAAATGTTATGCATATACATAGGACATGAGAGGACTGATCCCCATCGAGTGTCCCGTTATTTATAACAAGGTGTCAGACATTGTATGTCTTTTCTACCTTAGTAGCAGTTCATGATCCTTTGAGACCACTCAGCAGTAAATAGTCAATCCATTCTTTTATTGAACATTAATTCTTGTTATTTCACAATTGTTATCTATTGTTGAAACTCTCGAAGATAAATGTTTTTCATTCATGATATATCATTTCTTATTTATTTAAACTTGCTGGGCAAAGTAGATGTTTTCCCTTGCTATATCATGAACTATTTTTCAGTTAAGCCGAATAAGTTAAGGAGTACAATGGCAAAAAGGGAAGGTGAACGAGTAGAAGTAACTAGTCCTTAATTGATATTGTAAGCCTTTTGTATTATAAGGTAATGATGATGTATTAAGGTTAGTGGAACATGGGATAGAAGGTACGTTTTGTAATGAAATGATGTATATGTTCCGCGAGTTATTAAAGATTTAGTTCTTAATTGTTGGTATAGTGTTGAATAGTGAGCATCGAACCCGATGTTCAAGGGACCTGGATTTGAGGGCGTCACAAAGATGATGTATGTGAAAAATTGTTTTTATCTCAAACGATATTATCTAAGTAGTAACAAAATCTTATTTAATAATGATAACAAATTAATATTAGATAAGATGATATTATAATTATTTCTTTGTAAACTATATCAGTAATTCTCATTTTTCACTTGGTTGAACTAAATGAATTGGTTTTATGGTAGAATTATAGCCTTATTATTAATCTTTTTAATTTTATTTTTATAAATACTTATTTGACAAAGTAACTAATTTTATTGATTTAATAATTGAATCATATATCTATTAATATATTATATTTATACTTATATTTTAATAATATTAACAATTAATATTTGATAAAATAATCCTCATAAGAAAATTATTTCCTTCTAATATGATAAATCTAATAAATAATAAAAATTCTTTTTTTTTTTTTTTACTAATTCTCTACTTATACTTGAAGCTGTAATTATATTTATATTTGAATAATAATAATAATAAATTCAAGTTAGGTAAGACGATTTTTATTAGAAAATTATTTTTTTCTCAAATTATGTTATTTAAGTAATAATAAATCTTCCTTAAAATCACATAATATATTAGGTAAGAAGATGTTATAATTGTTTAATAATCCTTCTATGAAATTTGGTCAAATCGAGTACCAACCGAATTATCCATTTAACTTTAGTTTCTAAAATTATATTATGTAAGTAATAATAAAATCATACTTATATATGAAATAAAATTACACTTACATATCAATAATTGTAACAAATTTAATTATGAAGAAAAAAAATTATTCTCAAACTATATTGTCTAAGTAGTAGTAAAATATTCTTTAATAATGGTAATAAATTATATAAGGTATGATGATTTTATGATTGTTTTTATTATGTTTTTTATAGACATATTATTAAATAGGGTAATTAGTTTTTAACTTTTAATTTAATAATTGAACATATTATTTGTCGATGTATTATATTTATAGCTCTCTCTCTCTCTCTCTCTCTCTCTCTCTCTCTCTCTCTCTCTCTCTATATATATATATATATATATATATATATATATATATATATATAAATGTATAATTTAATCTTTGGTAAGATGATTTTCTTAAGAAAATATTTTCTTTTTAAAATTATATTATTTAAATAGTAATAAAATCTTATTTGTAGTTGAAATTATAATTATATTTATATTTTAATAATAGTAATAAATTTATGTAAGGTAGATGATTTTTGTAAGAGTTTTTTTTTATTCTTAATCTATATTATCTAAGTAGTAAGATAATTTTACTTAAATTTGTATTATTATATATATATTATTACTAATTTGTGTTTCCTCATAAAATTATATTACTAATTTCCTAGTTTCTGATTTGGTTAAAAAAAATAATGAGTTAAATGCAAATGTGACCCCTGAACTATAGGTGAATTTGGGTATTAAATTATTTTCTTTTGATTAACGCAAATTGAACTTCTTTCTATCTAAAATTTTGAATATTGAACAGTGTCATTTATGCATTGACTTGCCTACGTGGGTGGCACTATTGACGTGTACTTAGTGCTGATGTGTTAAAAAAACACCAAATTTTCATTTATTTCGTGTAGCATTTTTTTTCATTGAATATAATAAGTAATTATTGGGGAAATATAATTAAACAAAACAAACATCATTAAAATGAAAAACAATAAACTTAACCCAGAAATGGAAAACACTGCAGCTGGGAATTCATACAGCACCACCACCCGGACGACCATAACGTACACCACCACGGCACCACCACATCTTAATCTAATTCCGGTACTTGACATTTAACAATGGTGACATTACTCTGCACAATCTAAAACTACAGAGACCAGCGACCCAATCCCCGCCTCTCTCTCTCCTCCCCACCCCAACCACAACCGCAACTCCAAAATCCATCCAGTAGAGTTGAATCCATAGCAAAAAGCACAATCTAATTGGTTCCTTCCACTAATTAAGTAAAAGTAAATTAATTCCTCCTCAAACACCCAGTGTCTCTCCACCCACCTTCTTCTATCTCATCACCACCGAATTTTAGCTTTAATTTCTACCCTTTTTCAGGAAGAATTGATTTTCTTTAGCTTCCATGGTCTCTGAAACAATAAGTGACCATTGACAGGAGAGAAAATAGTTTCGATTTGCACTGTGTTTTGGAGTGTCAGATAATAATATAATAAATTTAATTAAACCCATTTTACTAAATTAAACCTGCCTAACTGATTTGGGTGTGTATTTCAAAGAATTAGGAATTCCGAGTCATTGAACCAGATCTACTTTCAAAAGAATGAAGACTAGATTAAGATATTCACATACAACTACAACAGATCTGCGCATCGGAAAACACTTCACCTTAATATCCAAAAGATCGAACCAGATTTGCGCACCGGTGACGTTTCTTCTTCTTCGTTTCTCCATTGACTTTCCTCTTCTTCTCTGGCCTCTTCTTCTTCTTCTTCTTCTTCTTCTTCTTCTTCTTCATTTATCCAGCGACGTTCTTTTTCTTTGTTTCTTCGACGACTTTCTTCTTTTCCGACGATTATTTTCTTCCTAGTTATGGCTAATCTAAAAAACTACTTTATATAGTTAATGTATGATGATAAATAAATTTATGCCGTGTGATTATGATAAGCGGGCTGTGGTATTCGGATGGACTAAATTTTAAACTTAGGGTCTGTTTGGGAATCTTAATTGGCTTGGAATTGGAATTGGGAGTCTCAAA
Source organism: Hedera helix (assembly GCA_947179155.2). Lineage (NCBI taxonomy): Eukaryota > Viridiplantae > Streptophyta > Magnoliopsida > Apiales > Araliaceae > Hedera > Hedera helix. The sequence continues at coordinate 17,925,662 of OX359274.1, forward strand.
ACCAATTTCATTGTTTGGATAGTAAAAATGAGTTTGGAGTTGAGATTGATTTAGAAGTTCAGCTCTGTAAATAACATAAATCCAATACCAAGGTTATCCATAAAAATTTTAAAACAAAACTTAAGAGTTCAATACAATCAAATGTCGGGCACACACATTAAAACATGCTTAATACACAGCCAATTCCTTATTTTTTAATCTTACATCTCTCAACAAATTCTATCCCATTTTTTTACAAATAGCTCAATCATCTTCTTTCCCGATTAAGGCTTAATCCGTCATCACTTGGTTCTCCTGTTTATCTTCGTTATCCTTTGTCTGATAGGTTTCTTCTTCAAACATTTTGTTGATATTTGTGGTGATTGATTTTTATGAACGATTTGTGGTTTCCATTTGTACCGCGTTCTTAACTATTTTGGGTTTTATCCAAATTTACAAGCTTACTTGTTTAATTTCTCTGTAAATTTGCTTTCAGTACCATAAAGGCTTATTGCTAATTTAGTGCAATTTTGTTTTGATTACTTCTGATCTAAGATTGTTCTGTCTCTGATTTTGGTTAATTGATACTGGAGTTCTACTAAGAAATTTTTGGTTTGATTTTTCTGGTGGCCGGCAATAGATTTCTTGACAGAGATTGTGGTGTTTCTGGTATGAGATCTTTTCTCCTTATTACTTTTTTAAGTGTATATATTTGTTTTAATATTTTGGAGACCTCATTGCTGAAACAGTATGTCTATATGCACAACCACAAGCAGCTCTAGTAGTGCTTTTGTTCTATAATGTAACACAATTTATTCTATGATCCATTTGTTCAATGTACTGAAATTCTTCTTCTGAAAATAAACAAATAGACTTTCTTAAATCAAATGGAACAATAATGCATCATTATTTGTTTAAGTTTTGAGTTTTGACACCATTGCTGCTTGGCCAGGCAATATAGGATGGTAATGACAGTGTTCTGACCAAATTTACGTGAGGTTGTTTAATAAAATGAAGGGGTGGATTACGGATTTATATATCTATAAGAAAAGGTTTATACAACACCAAAGCATAAACACAAATTTATGTTTATTATCTCATGCATATGTAGGTAATTGATGTCTCCAATATGGTTTTTCTGCTACCTTTTCATATGTCAATATTTAACGGTATTGCCTTGGTATACCTATTCAAAGCAAAGTTATGCTGCACTTGTAATTTGATGATTTGCACAATGCTTTCTTAAAGTAAATGGAACACTAAGCATTAGTCTGTGACATATTTAGAAATGGGGTGTAGGAGTCTCTAAAGTAATGTATAACTCTCATTTTACTATAGTATTTTTTTTTTTTTGCTTTTGGGTTTCATTGTAAGTGCAAGATCCATAAATATTTAGTGGACCTGGAAAAGCTTCAAGCAAAACTGGCAGATGAAAGTCTACTTGAGACTTGTGACCTTAAAAAGGGGTTTAAAAATGGTGACACCGCTTAAAACACAATTGAAAGTAATGAATCTAAGTCTTGAGTCCATCTTAGAGTCTGCATTTTATATATGCATAAAGTAGGACAATTTGTGTATTTTTCACTATTTCACTTTGCTAAAGGCACTCACTATGACAAATATCAAAAGAAAATTCCCTTATAAAATGAGCAAGTAGTGGATCTTAATTATGTAATCCTAATGCATAATAATGTAAAAAGGCAATTTGATGAACTGAGAAAGAGAAGGCAGTGGTTCCCTTCTCTAAGAATCTGGTTCATCTTATATATTTGCACATTTATTTGTTGATTATAACCAATTACTTTGGGTTAAATGAGTTCATGGCTGGATTTATGTGAATTAAAAAAGAAAGACATTCATTTTTCCATCTTTTTCTTCAGACTATGGTATGAATAAGGTTATTATGATCTAGTATCTTTGTGAATATTATGTATGAATAAGGTTTACTTGGTTGAGAAAAAGAAAGATCTGCTAAAGGTAGCTGAACAATTCAAAGATCTTCTGGTATATGAAAGGTATTGCACACCCCCTCTTTGTTGCTTATTTTTTTTCTGGACAAGCAATAGTCATTTTGCTTTATACTTTTTATATTATGTATTTCAATTGTGTCACATCTTTTCAGTTGTTGCTAGAGTATAATGTGCCATCATGTAGTGCTTGGGGAATTATATACATCTGTTGCATTCTCATGTTGTTCACTAGACAAAATATTACTCCATTTGATTAGTACAAAAACTATAACTATTGTAAACTGACTAAAAAAGTACTACTAGCAATCATATTTGTTACTTTCAAAACTTAAGTAAATTCATACTAATTTAAAAAAAAATATAAGATGTTGTGCTGTTAATTCAATTCTCTTATATTTGTTTTGTTGCAGATAACGAGTGAGAATTTCATAAATATGGTCATTGATATTTTTCTATTACTGAATTGTTTGACTTACTTTAGTGATGTTTTATGTGGGAGATTTGAAATACTAGTTCATATACTACATCTTTTAATTGTCAATATTGTCGAGTTTTATTTAAAAACTATCAACAAATATGAATGTGTAATGCAGTAGTATTTAGAACTAAATATGCATTGTGTTGAATATTGTGAAGCTAAGTTGATAATCTAATTGATTTATTAGATTCTATGATAAAGCAATATCTTTTGTTTCTTGTTGGGACATCAACAGGTTCAAATGTTTTATTTATTCTCTTTGGGCAAATTTTATTTGAACATGTAAATCAATGAATTGAATTCATGTTGTATTTGTGTTATTTTCTTGGGGCAAATTTTATTTGACTTATAACTCTGGATCGATTCTTAGTAGCAACTCATTTTTTTGGCTTAAATCTACTTAAGCATCCATGTTATAGGTGTCACGTGGGCAAGTCAACGCACATGTGGCATCTAGGGTTTAATATCTAAATTTTTTAATAGAAAAGTGCACCTGGGTTCAATATCCAAAATTTTTAATAGAAAATGGCTTGATTTGCGTTAATCAAAAGAAAATAGTTCAATACCCAAATTCACCTATAGTTCAGGGGTCACGTTTGCATTTAACCCTATAAATAATAAGACTTGATTTAACATAGAAAAAGTAAAAGGTTGAGCTAAAAAAAGAACAAGGAAGACCACGTAAGAGATCAAACTAAAAAAAGGAGGAAGAATCAAATTGTCTATTTAATTATAATATAGATTATTACCTTATATTTTTGACTCAGTTGAACTGAACTAAGGGTTTTGTTGTACAATTACAATATTATTGATGTTTTGTATTTTATTATTATAAATTCTTATTGGATAGAGCAATTCATTTTTAATTTTTATTTAATAATAAAATCATATAGTCGATTAATATATTATATTATATGCTTATTTTAATAATAGCCATTGTATTATCTAAATGATAGATTAAATATTTCTTCTACTCGAAATTTTAATTATATTTACATTTTAGTAATTGTAACAAATTTAAGTTAGGTAAATAATTTTTATGATAATTTTCTTTTCTTGTCAAACTATATTATTTAAGTGGTAATATAATTTTACTTAAACGTGCATTATTGTATATATATTTGAATAAAAAATAATTAATAATAGACAAGATAATCTTATTTTGATTATTTTTTTTATAAACTATATTACGAAATTCATATTTTCTTATAAAACTACGTACGATACTAATTCTAATTTTTGAGTAAAAGTAATAAATTAATATTAGGTAGGATGGTCTTATTTTGATAATTTTCTTATAAAACTATATTATTAATTCTTGTTTTCTTATAAAACTACTATACTAATTCCAATTTCTGATTTGAATTTTCTGAATAAAAGTAATAAATTAATATTGGATAAGATAATCTTATTTTGATCTATTCTTATAAATCTATATTACTAATTCTTGTTTCCTTATAAAACAACGATACTAATTTCAATTTTTGATTTATGACTTAAAATAGTAGAAATAATATTGTAGGAAAAGTAATTTTTGCGAATAAAAAAAAAAAAAGAGGACAAAAAAAAAAACTAAATTGTCTATTTAATTAAAGTATAGATATTTAATAATTCTAGTATCTATATCCTACGCAAAGTATGGTGTCTTATTATAAAGTTATGATATTGTAAATTATTTATTAAATTTTTTTATAAATATATTATTGGATTTAATAGGAAAAATATAGTATTGGATTTATAAATATATCATACATTCAAATATTTTTATTAATTTTTTAAATTCATATGGTTAGATTTATCTAAAAAATCTTAAAAATTGACGTTTTAATTGCATGGGGGTATACTAGTTAGATACCCTCTAGGTTATATCCCTTTTTACTATTTTTTTATTAATTTTTTTTCTTTTTTCTTTTTATTTTTGTAGACTAGCTAGATTACGTGAATACAAAAGCAAAAATTGATACTATATATATTTTAGAAAAATAATATAAAGGTTTCATATCTAGGAGCAGTCAAATATGAGCATCAATTTTATCAATGGAAACAGTTTTTCTCAAGTAAAACTCTCCTAGCATTCGAATATATACTCATAGAAAAACAAATGAAAAAGCAAAGAGTTTCAGTTTTGGATCGAACTTTACACGGAGTAGGATGTAATGTCCAATTGAACATGATTTTTTGAATAATCCAGTATAAATATTTTTTAATTCTGCTAAATTATTATGCTAAAATGAAGTGTTTAGTACTCAATCATATACTCTAATCCCAAATGTTAAATGTTAGATACAAATATTTTTGAACAAAATGAAAAGTGTGTGTAACATAGCTGTGTGTGTGTGTGTGTGTGTGTGTGTGTAATCGGTCCAAATAATAACAGCTTTTTCTTGTTTTCATCCTACCTAATGCATGGCTATTTAGATTACACCTTTTAATTGTGAACTATGAAAATCGAACTACTCTAATAATTAAATCAATATAGATCGAATAAACACAAACACTTCTCCAAATGTCTCATCATATACATTAGGAAGAAATAAAGAATATATGATAAATATTGGCCATGCTAAAATTAACTATATAATCTAGAAACATACAATCCACAGATTGGCAGCCCATTCATGCAGAAAAATGGATCCATAATTATTCTGGTACTTATTTCTCATCTCCAAAATAAAAGTAACAACAAATAAATAAATAAAAAATTATTCTAGTACAATATATAGTCACATTAGTGTGGTTCCTTTAACAAGGAACATGCAGAACATATAATAATAACAATAATAATAATAATAATAATAATAATAATAATAATAATAATAATAAAAACAACAGTTATAAGTAAAGAAAGTAATTAAGTACCTTTCTTTTTCAAGGTTAAATTGCAACTCTAAAAATCTTGAGCATAAAAGTCAATAATCTCTTTGAGATTGAGCTCAAACAAAGAAGAAGAGTCATTTTGCATCAACCACAACATGTGCTCAAACAAAATAGCATCCACATCCACAAAAATGACTCTCTTTGCCCCTCTTATTACATCTTCAAATGATCTTCCCTTCTTTTCTTTTTTTCTCACCAAATCGATCAAAACCCTAAAAGGGTTTTCTTCTAGCACAAAAGGCTCCACCAAGAACTCCCTCTTTTCTTTTCCCACCACTACTTTTACCGGATCGTCCGAATGCCCAAATTCGTCGTCGGATAAAGTCCGGTAGCCCGGCCTAGATCCCAAACACCCCCTTCTAAATATTGAAACCGGCAAAACCAAACAATCCATTAGAGATATAGGGAAAAAGAGTGCTGAGGATTATTTTGTGTTGCCGTTTAAATGCTTTATATCTTGCGTGTGGACATTTTATACTTAAAAACAATAAATTAATAAATAAAATAAATATTATATAGTGCTATATGTGCTAATGGGGTTTTGGACTATGTGATGTATTTGCTTGGTTTGGGAGTCAAAGAGAAGGATTGTGTAAGGAAAGAGATTTGTTGGGTTGTGACTAATCGGCCTGCCAACGGCAAATACAAATATTATTAGTGTATATATACCTAAAAAATATTTATGGATGAATGCGTGTATAAATATGTTTGTGTGTTAAACGTAGCTATCCATATAATTTTTCAGGTAAGAGAGATCCGTTAAATTGAAGAAAAATCTCTTTGTATGGTCTAATCGGGTACTAGATCTTCTGTTACTAAAATTCTCTATTCCTCTGTTTTTAATTGTTTTGGAGTCCTTGGATTGTGTTTTATAATTTTGAAATTTTAAAAATTAACATATATCCAAAAGTTGAGAATGCACGAGAATAGAGAAATAAAGATTTTTGGAACAAAGGATTTGAGCTCGTTTAATCGAAAATAACATGTCAATTCACCCCTTATTACTCTCTCCGTCTCTAAAAAAATATTATCATTTAATTTTTTTCCTTGGTCAAAAAATTTAAATTTTAAAATTAATGTGAGTTTAACTTATTTTATTTTATTTAGTACAGTAATTGATCTTGTAAATTACTTAAAAATATTATTAAATACAAAATTATTATTTTAAAATTCAAATAAAATAAATTTATAATTTAAATTTTATAATTTTATAAATTTATAAATTAAATAGGATCAAAATTAAATAGAATTCTTATATATAAGACGGAGGGAGTAATAATATAAAATCATATATATTCGTAAGAGCACTTGCCGACTTTCGGAACTTTTTCCATTTTTAAATATAATACACCTACAACTTAAAGATTTAGTAGAATATCCAATAAAACAAGAAAACACTAGACAAACTATGCTAGCTATTGGATACATGCAAAAGGATGCACTTTAATATGAGAAAAAAGAGGTTAGAGATCTAAAACCTATTTAAATAATAAAAGTATTCTTAATATAAAAAAATAAAATTAAAGACTTGGTACGAAGATATTTCTCATTTAAATCGTTTTCATTCATAAGCCCTTGTGAATAAGAGGATTTTGTTTTTTCCTTTTTTGTGACAAATGTGAATTAGAGGTTAACATCTCGTTAATAAAAATTACTTTGACATTTTATTTATTTATTTATTTATTATTTTATTTATTTTTTGAAAGCAAATTACTTTTACATCTTGATTTGGAACTTGGAAGCATTGTTTCTGAACTAGCTAGCTTCCTTAAATTGATTGCAAGCTAGTTTTCCCGATATAGTTAAACATTGACAGCATATATGAAACAACTATTTTAATGACGAGCATACCAATAACGAGCATGGAAATGCAATTATACATATATAATCGGACTATATTTGTTTGTAAAAAGTATATTTAAAATTTAATTATTTATATTAATTTAACACTATTTTGTATTATTTTATCCCATGATAGGGATTAATAGTCCTTTAAATAGTCCTATGGACTATATATATATTTTTTTATCATTCTTAAGGCTATTTATGTGGAATTATATAATTTCATGAAAAAAATTAGATTAATAGTCTCACTTATTTTAAACTATTAAATGGTTTTATGGACTAATAGTCTAATATTAAGGGATTAATAATTTCTCATCAAATAATTAAATAGTATTAAATTAAGATAAATAGTTCAATTCAAAATATATTTTTTATAAATAAACATTGCCCAAGAGTCTGAACCATTTTTTATAGTAGATATATACTATACTAAGTATTGATAGTATCTCGTAGAAGAGATCTTTCACTTTGCGGTTAAAATTGAGGTATTGTAATTTGATTCTTATTTCTGATTAATTTACTTTTTCTTTTATGTGAAGCATGTTTCCTAATTTATATAATGTTTGTTTATTCGTGAATTTATTTATTTCTGTGGGGTTTTCAAAAAAATAAAAATAGGAACTTATACTACCTCTTTCTGTAAATAAGAGTTTTACTTTTACTTTTATAATTTTTTAAAATAATTATATTTTTATTGATCCATTTAAACATATTCCTTTTACTTATTAACAAATTATGTACTTTAAAAAACTTAATGCTGAATAAAAATATTTAGAAGAATTGGGATTAAGGTTGTCAAATACAAATTTTAATATTAAAACAAAGTTAACAAAAACATTTAAGCTCTATTTTTAATAGATAGTAGTATAATATTCAATAATGAACTACAGTTAATTTTGGCATATGAAAAGTGTATTCATTGCAAAGGTAATGATTTCCTTATATTAAGTCTCTCTTTTGATTCTTTGATAATATAAATCACTATTTGAAACAAAAAGAAAGCACGTGATGGTAACAAAAAATAATGCTGCAAGTGATCTACCCCTCAATTCTAAAATATAAAATTAATTTTTAATAATATTTATAAAAAAAATTAAACTCAAAATTAATGTAATTTATTTAAATATAAAATAATAAATTAAATTTTATAATTAATAATAATTTTTAAATAATTTATAATTTTCACAATTATGTTGAATAAGACTACATGAATTATATTAATTTTAAATTTTAAAAATATTTTATATTAAACTTCAAAAACATAAAATACCGTACAATTTAATGCAGACCAGGTAATATTAAATATTACTCCACTGAAAGATAGAGAAGGGTAAGTACACGTAGCAGTCGACTGTGGGCCGTGTTAGAAAAAGGCTTTACGTAAAAGCTGTTTATAGTTAGATGTTAGCTAACTTCAGAAAGTTGGTGTATCACCAAACATATGTCTACAGAATAATTTTATATTTATGTAAATTTAAATTGTTATGTAACCAAACTCATTAATTAAGTTGTAATTTTTTGTTGGAATTTTGCGTTTGACCAACCTAATTTTATCAGTGTCCTCTTGCACAAATATTAATGTTCTTCGAATGGTAGTTGTGTCTGGTTTGAAACCATGAATTAGGTGGAAAATTGCCAAATGGAAGCTTCTTCATCTTTTCTTAATATAAGTAAATTCAAGAGCTGGGAACTACAATCATGTTTTTATAAAATAATAATAATAATAATTACGTTAGCATGATATATACGGTCAGCCCCTTAGTGGGTTGATATCGGCTTGGCATGTTAGATGATCAGACAGTGTACCAAGACTTGTCCCTTGACATAACTCATGTAATAAGGCACCAAGGCAATTGGCCAAATGGATATACCTAGGGAGTATACATTATGACTCTTCAAGATGAATCCACCCCAAGATATCAAAAAATAAGGGAGAATAGAGACAAAACCAATCATGATGTCTAGTCACTACAAGAAAACAGGTCAATTTCGACGGAATATTCTGTCGTATATAAGGATATTCCATCGAACTTAGGTTATTACCGACGGAAAATTCAGTCGTAAATTCGGACGGAAATAATCGCGTCGAGATTAATTTCGTCGAGAATTCGGTCGGAACAAAAACATTTTCGACGGATTATTTTCCGTCGTTACTTTCGTCGGCATTAACTTAACTATGACGGAATATATTCCGTCGAGATTTATAATTCCGTCGGTCTTCCCTTTCATCTGCGACGAAAATTTTCGTCGGAATAGTTTGAGTCTGTCGAAATAATACTATTAATACCGACGCAATTTCCGTCGAAGTTAAAATGTTTTGTCGAAAATGATGTTTTTTAATATTTGCACAAATATTCATTTAATGCCTAAATTTCGACGGAATTTCCGTTGAAACTATATAATTCCATTGGAAATAACAATTTTTTTTTAATGTGTTTTTTGCTTTTTCAGTGCCAGGTTTTAAAACCACATTTTTGTACCTGCAAACCTGTTTTATCCCAACAACACAACAACAATCCATTCTTTATGTTCACACGCATCATATAAATATAAACGACGACACATTATAAAATAAATTATCGTTTAAAAGTACAATACTTTACAAACTCAACAAAATTACGATGAATTATAATCAATTAAGCTAAATTATAATCTATACAACTAAATGAAACTAGTTCTACCAGCTGTCTATAAAGAATCGTTGCCCGGGGATCGACGGTTCTGCTGTGGTGTATGAAAATCATCGTCGTCACCCCCCCCCCCCCCCCCGCGTTCGCGATTGACATCACCAACATGCTCGGAATTATTGTCATCCTGTTAATACAATTGCAAATATCAGTCATTAGTCCGTACTTGAGACAAAAATTCATAGTTAAATAATTATTACAGAATATACAACTTAAATTGAATAAAATACTTGTGCAGTCGGGCGCTGAGTCAGCATCGGGCCAAAAGACTCCAACAACAGGGTAGTCACCATCCGAATCATCTCGTCTTGTATCGCGGCGAACTGCTCCGGAGATATGCCCGTACTTTCGACACTGGCCCCTAATGCAACGTCCTGAGCAAACTGGTGAAGACGAGCACTGGTAGGTAGGCTCTGCCTACGGAATATCGGATCCGTACGAAACGTCTCCGACACAGCCGCCATAACCCACTGGAACAACGTGTCGTCCAAGCCAGCGCCCGTATGAGATTGTCCAACATGTCCTCTCGAACGCTGGCTAGACGACGAACTTGCAAAATTAAATATAACATTAAAAAAATATTGAATATCAATATAAATTTTGAATTAACGAGCAACATACTACAATAAATACCTTCGGTCAATGTATATGTCGGTACCTTCGGCAGCCCCAACACTTGATATCTGCTCGTAGTGCTACTAGGGGGCTCTTGAGACGTGACCCAAAGAGCCATCTCCTCATCCCTAGATAAGCTAATGCCGGACTGAGTGATGGTAGAATCTCCCCTAGCAGCTTGCAACTCAGCTACACGCTTTGAAATTTAACTAGGCACACTTAGAAGGGGGGGTTGAATAAGTGTGGGAGCAGTCTATGACCAACTTTTGTATTTTAAAATGAACTATTAATTTCAGGCTACCAAAATAATGAAATTAACTTAGTGAATAATAATAGTCTACTGAAAATAGAATAAACCTGGTGTTAAAGAATTATCTTAATATAAAGCAATAATTTAGTTTTTAGTTATTAAGATAATTGAATAACTTAAGTGATTAAAGCAAAACAAATAATAAAATCAACACCAAGATTTTTTACGTGATCCAGCTATTACCCTCTATAATAATAGCCTAGTCCACGTCCAATACCAACTAGTATTGGAGACTTACTTTATTTATTTCTTTATAAATAATCACAGATTCCAATCAAAATTATTTAACAAATAATTCCTTGAGCTCTCTTGCTCTTTGTGCACCTATGCACCCTTCAAGCACCTTTGCTTCCTTGAACCTGTTTGTAACTTTCCTTAATCCACTAGGATTAAAACCTTTAGACTATACTTAGTCTAAAACAGAAAATTCAATACAAATATAGAGGTCTATGATCAATGCAAGAATAATCAATTCAACAATTAAAGGCTCAACTATATGCAATGATCAAGTAGCACAAAATAAATAAGCAATAAATTTCTTACCGAATACTACCTTAAATAATACCAGAAATTAAATTGCTAAACTTCAAAAGATTGCACTTAGCAGAATCGGATTGATCAATAATAATAATAAGTGCAATGAATATTTCGTGAGTTCTATCTTTCTAAACATGCAAACACTGATTTATATAGCCAATATTATTACCGTTGAACGCAAATATCTGTTAATAAAAGTTGCTAATCAGAGGATAAATGATGTTCAACGATTATTTCCGTTAAAAACCTTTTTACTCGGAAACTAAATATCCAGTTAGAAACAGATCCGAAAGAGACTCTTTTTTTTTAACAGATATACATTTGACTTGGTATCTAAAACAGAGTCCTTGTATATCTTTAACATCATTCCTACTGACCTCACAAGTGATACATTATAAAGCCAACACATATTCTCTCTCATCAGTATTTAAGTTTGTGACGTAGAGAATTGAACTACTCCTCAGTCAAAAAATCATTTCAAATCTTTAGGAGTCCAAGATAATAATGATAAACTTTCCTCGAAAAATGTAAATCACTTGTAACTCACATCAACTTCCAAAAGTTAAAATTCTAAAAGATCATGCAAATCCACGTGTAGCATTATATCATATATCAAAAATATTAATCTCTTTTGAAACTGAAGACATGTCTATAAAGCCTTTTTATAGAAAAATCTTTTTCATTAGACTTTAAAACATTTTCAATTTATATAACAAGATATAATGCAATAAAATGTCCTAGAGCTTTTAAATGAAAAATCAATTACTATGCAATTGACCTTACATCATTTTTCCTAGAAAATAGAAAATCCTTCAATTGCTTGAATATCCAATGAAAGCTCTTTATCATCAAAATACCTGAAAAGCCATAAAACAATTTAGTACTTTGAACATCTCATCATCAAAACATAAGGCTAGAATATGACCAAGTCAACATTCTCCCCCTTTTTGATGATGACAACCCAAAATTGTTTTAACTCTTAAAAACTCCCCCTGAATATATGCATAAGCTGCCCCTGCAGTATCTATTAGTCCAACAAAATAGTTACTGCAAACACAACAGTTTTTAAAAAAAATTTGTCCACAACATTTCAATACAATTTTCATAAAAAAATAAAACCCCAAAAACTCTCCCCCTTTGTCATCAACAAAAAAAATAGTTCAATCGTCGAGCTCTACCACAGCTGCATGTCTAGCTGCCCTTTCGGTGAAATAGGGTCGGTGATTAGCACGATGAACCTTCTCAGCCATGCTCAGATCAGCAGCAAAAAGAGGAGGTCGTGGTATGAAAGTAGCAGCAGGTAAAGGCACGTCAAGAAACTCACCAACGTATTCTGCCAGCCAGTTGCAATGAACCCATTCTGTGACAGAAGAATGTTTACGCGGCATATGAAGTCTTGAACCCATATCATTGAAACGCTCAGAAACAAAAGCTGCCAACTCCCCTATTTGATTACTAACAAACTTTATTTCTTGACTCAACTGGCAAGAATTCCGATTAAGCCTACGCTACATAACCTCTGCCAAAGCAGTAGTTTGCAGTTCAAACCCAGCCTGTAAATCAATAAACTCATCTTCAAGATTGTTGTACAATTTGTTAATTTCAGGGGCACATAAGGGCAACTTGCCTTTTTCCAACAGATGCATTCGGGTGTGAAGGGCAGACATTTCAGTTTTCATTTTTTCTTGATTGCTGAGTACCAGTTTTCACATGTCAACTATTTCATAGGAGGTTTGAATATTTGGCTGAACAGGGGAAGATGGAGGTGAAATAGAAGGAACAGAATTCTCAGGAGTAAGATGAACAAACTGACCATCAATCATCGTAATACGAGACAACTTTAAAGTATTAACACTGAGTGAATCATTAACATCCACAGAAAGTTCATTTTCAAAAGAAATTTTGAAGTGATTGAAGAAAGTGGTGAGAGTAGCACTATACGGCAAACAGGTTTTGGTTTTTCTCAGAAAACTTGTCATTTGATGAAGCAACATTTGGGCTAAATTAAAAGACAGACCTTTTAAAATCATAGCAACAACGATCAAATCCTGATAAGTAAAATCAGCACTACCACCTAAACGAGGCAAAAGATTAAACCGAACAAGATGATGGATTACACAAGCAAGAGGAGAAACATCTACGGTTTTGGGAGTAAAAACATCACTTAGCAGAGGATTATCCATGACAATTTGTAATTGTTCCAAAGGCGAAAAAGGAGAATGAACAACCCCTTTTCGAGTGAATGGACAATCACCAGTGAAAGGAATGTTTAAAATACTACTGAAGTCCATGACAGTGAAATACAAAGACTTTCCCTTAACAAATGAAGTATAAAACTCCCCATGACATTCCAGATTAGTATAGAACTGTTGAGCTAATCTGGGATATGCAATAGAAGGAGGAAAGAGCATGGAGGAAATACCACAAGAGTCGAATAAAAACTTTAAAGGAGACTCTTGAAAACAAATTTGATCCACTGATTTTTCATAAACCAACTGATTTGGAAAAATAACATTTTTGAATCGGACCTCATAAGCATTACTCCGAAAGAAATTTTCAAGGAGATCAGAGGACAAATTAGGGTTTACCGAGACTGGTGAAACTTCCAGCTTAGAGAACTGAGTCTGTCGACGCCGTGAGGGTCCGGTAGACTTGGGCAGTGAAGGACTGAAAGCAAATGCTTCAGATGCCGAAGAGTTCAAATACTCTTCCTCTGTCGACACGACCTTCTTCATCTTCTTTTTCTGGCGAGATGGTCCGGCAGTGGATAGCGGTGGAACCGGCGCCTGATCGTCATCGAAATCGGTAATTGCTCGCTTGCTCGTACGGGTTCTCATGGTGATTAGATACGAGAGACAGAGAGAATAAGAAGATATAAGGAGATATAGGATATAAAATAACTGAATGCATGTATTGAATCTCAAGACTTTACGTCTCCCTAGAAACCCTTGCAGTCCCGTCTTTTCAGCTTTCAAAAATTTTAAATAGATATAACACACGCACACATACACACGTCTCTCAAGACCCCTTTTTCCATTCAGTCTTTTCGATATCCAAAGCTAATCATGATATAATCCTTGATTCTCGCGTCCTTAAATTAGGTGATTTAAATTGTCAACCGAAAACATAATTATCCTTATTAACAGCTAATATGATATACATGTAAAACTAGGATAATACTAAAAAAAATGTTAAAAATCATGCAGTACACATCCCAAGTTCTCGTCGCAGCATGCAAAACCTATCTTCACTTAATGGTTTAGTAAAAATATCTGCAATTTGATTTTCAGTTGGAATAAAAATCAACTTAATTAAGCCTTTTGACACATTGTCTCTTAAAAAATGATGTCTAACTTCTATGTGCTTTGTTCGTGAATGCAACACAGAATTTTTAGATATATCTATAGCACTTGAATTATCACAATAAATAGGCACAGAATCACATAATATATCAAAATCAGATAGAGTTTGACGCATCCATAATATCTGAGAACAACAACTTCCTGCAGCTAGGTATTCACCCTCAGTAGTTGAAAGAGCAACTGAGGTTTGCTTTTTACTATGCCATGAAACGAAACTTTGTCCCAAGAAAGTACAAGCACCACTCGTACTTTTTATATCGATTTGACACCCTGCATAGTCAGCATCTAAATAACCTATTAGTTCAAAATGATAGGAAATTGGATAAAATAACCCTAAATTTATTATACCACATAAATATTTCAAAATCCTTTTAACAGCATTTAAATGTGATTCTTTGGGTTTTGCCTGAAATCTTGCACATAGACAAACACTATACATAATGTCAGGTCTAGAAGCAGTTAAATACAATAAGCATCCAATCATACCTCGATATTTTGTTATATCTACATTAATACCTTTGTCATCAGTTGTAAGCTTTATTGATGTGCTCATAGGTGTACCTTTTGAGTTAGATCCTTCAAAGCCAAATCGCTTGAGTAATTCTTTTGTATATTTGGTTTGTTGGATGTAAATTCCGTCCTTCGTTTGCTTGATTTGAAGTCCCAAAAAGTAGTTAAGTTCACCCATTAAACTCATATCAAATTCTTTATGCATGCACTTGGAAAACCACTCACAAAGATGATCATTTGTAACACCAAAAATTATATCATCTACATATATTTGAACAATAATGATATCTATATTTTTATGCTTAATAAACAATGTAGAATCGATTTTACCTCTACTAAAACCATTTGATAAGAGATACTTACTTAACCTGTCGTACCACGCTCTTGGAGCTTGTTTCAAGCCATAAAGAGCTTTCTTTAATTTGTAGACATAATTAGGATACTTTTCATGCTCAAATCCAGGAGGATGTTTCACGTACACCTCTTCATTAATGTATCCGTTGAGGAAAGCACTATTTACGTCCATTTGATACAGCTTAAACTTTTTGTAGCATGCAAATGCCAACAAAATTCGGATTGATTCCAAACTAGCTACAGGTGCATAGGTTTCTTCATAGTCGATTCCCTCTTGTTGGTTATACCCTTGGGCTACTAGCCTTGCTTTGTTTCGAGTGATTGTTCCGTGCTCATCAAGCTTATTTTTGAATACCCATTTTGTACCAATGATAGAAGCATCTTTTGGAGGAGGCATAAGTTCCCATACTTGGCATCTTTCGAATTGTTGAAGCTCTTCTTGCATCGCCAACAACCAATTTTCATCAAGAACTGCATCCTTTGCATTCTTTGGCTCAACCTGTGACAAAAATGTAGAAAATGCGCAATGGTTTTGTAAACCTCTTCGTGTGGTTACACCTTTGTTGATATCTCCAATGATATTCTCCGGAGGATGATTCTTCACATATCTAGCTATTTTTGGCATTTGAATATCATGCAAAACTTCCTCTTGATCATGGGACTCATCTTCAGCAACCTGGAAATTTGCAGGTTCATGTTCTTGCTGGTTGTCCATTTCAGTTTCCTGAAATTGCTCATTCGGTGTCCCATTTTGTCTATTTTGGTTTGCTGAAATTATGACTGTCTCTAATTTTCCTGCAACATCTTCACTTTCTTTTGGCAGATCATTGTTAGTCTTATTGAAAGTAATATGAACAGATTCTTCTACACATAACTTTCTAATATTGAAAATACGATAAGCCTTACTATTTTGAGAATAACCAATGAAAATCCCTTCATATGATTTGGCATCAAATTTTCCCAAATTATCACTTGTATTTAAGATGAAACATTTCGAACCAAAAACTTTGAAATAACTTATGTTTGAAATTTTATTATTTAGAAGCTCATAAGGTGTTTTCAAAATAATAGGACGAATGAGTACTCTATTTAAAACATAACATGATGTACTTACTGCTTCGGCCCAAAATTTCTTTGGAAGCTTACTTTCTTGTAGTAGAGTTCTTGCTGTCTCTTGTAGAGTCATATTCTTTCTTTCCACCACCCCGTTTTGTTGAGGAGTCCTTGGAGCTGAGAATTCATGGCTAATACCTCTTTGATCACAAAAGGTTATAAAATCTTTTTGGAATTCAGTGCCATGATCACTTCTAATTCTAATGAGTTTGTAACTATACTTAGTTTCAAGATTTCTTATTAATTTTTTAAACTCTTTAAATGCTTCATCTTTAGTTCTCAAAAATAGTACCCATGTGTATCTTGAAAAATCATCAACAATTACAAAAGCATAGAATTTACCATTAATGCTTGAATGCCTTTCTGGACCAAATAAATCAAGATGAAGTAGTTGCAAAGGAGAAGAAGTTGATACCATATTCTTTGCTGTAAAAGAAGTTCTTACTTGTTTTCCCAGTTGACAAGGAATGCATATTTCTCTCTTTTCAAACCTGATTTTTGGCAATCCTTTGACGAGATTCTTTGAGGATAACTTCTTGATTAAGTCCATGTGAACATGTCCCATCCTTTTATGCCATAAGTCAGCCTCGTTTTGTACAGATGTAAGACATAGTTCTTCATCCTATTGCTCAAAATTAAGTGTATATATATTTCCTTCTCTTTGTGCAACTAAAGTAGTATTGTTAGTACCATGAAATATTGTGCATTTATCCTTTTCAAAATTAACTTAATGACCATTATCCATTAATTGGCTAATACTAATTAAGTTGAATTCAAGACCATTAACAAGATGCACATTATTTATACTTACCTTTCCATTACCTATTTTACCTTTCTCAATTATCTCGCATGTCTTGTTGTCTCCAAATGTGACTGTTCCATCCTTCTTCTTGATATTTAATTCTACAAATTTTGATTTGTCACCTGTCATGTGCCGAGAACACCCATTATCAAGAATCCATTTCTGAGATGGAACTTTTGCCTTTAAACATACCTGTCAAGAAAAAATGATTCATCTTTTTGGTACCCATATCTTTTTGGGTCCATTTATGTTAGTAGCATGTAAATCATTCTTTTTAATCCATACTTGTTTAACCTTATTTCGTTTCTTGAAACAATTTATATCTAAATGACCTTTAATACCACAATGCTTGCAAGTCGTAAAAGGAGAGCAATAATTTAGACTAAAACGTGACTTTGATCTTAACATCTTAATATTACTCTTACTAAGCATAGAATCATAACCAATTCCTTGTTTATCAAAACTAGGTCTTTGTTTACCTAATATAACATTTAAATTTTCTTCACCTTGGACAAATTTAGCAAGAGATAATTTTAATGAAACTATTTCTTTTTGAAGTTCACTATTAGGAGAGGCTTTAACAGGAGATTTATCACTAAATGCATCAATACATACGTCTCTCATTTCTAGCTCATTAGTCAATTTTCGGATTTCATTATTCAAGAAATTTACCTTGTTGAAAAGTATTTTGTTATAATTATCTAAATAATCAATCTTAGCAATCAAAACCTTTTCTTCTTTGCATGTAGATTCCTTTTCAATTTCTCTCTTTTCATCTATTAATGAATCCACTTCACTCATCAAAGTATTGACTAAACTTTTTAAGCATGCATTCTTTTCTATTAACTTTTTATTTTCTTGTTCTAAGAAATTCATTTCATTAAAAGATACCTGATTGGATTCACCTTCAATTCCCACAAAGCATACTTGTGATATCTCATCTTTAGCATCGATTTCCACTTCGGATTCCTCATCATCCCAAGTCACAAGGGCTCTGTTCTTTTTGTTATTTGTCTTCCATTTGTTCTTCAATTGAAAACAATCTTTCTTGAAATGTCCAGGACGTCCACATTCGAAGCACGTCTCTTCAGTTTGCTTTCCCTTGGACTTATTTGAATTGAAAGCATTTCTTTTCTTGTTCTTCCTTTGTATTAGCCCCTTGAGTCTTCTTGACATCATGGCTATTTCTTCATCCGAGTCATCATCAAGCTCCTCTTCGTTATCTGCATTAAGAGCCAAAACCTTTCTCCGAGGGGTTTCCTCCTCATCATCATATCTCTTTAACTGATGTTCATATTCTTCTAGTTCACCAAACAAAGTTAAAGTATCCATGGAAGAAATAGTTGCAGAATCTTGAAGAGTAGTGATTTTAGAAGCAAACCTTTTGGGCATAGCCTGAAGCAACTTACGGTTGATCTCACTTTGAGGAATAGTCTTGTCTAATAGCTTCAAGGAGTTTATAAGGACTAGAAATCTTGCTTGAGCTAGCTTAATGGTTTCATCCTTTTCGAGTTTGAACATTTCATAATCGTGCATAAGCATGCTCAACTTGACTTCACGTACCTTAGAAGTACCGTCATGACTTACCACTAGAGTATCCCAGATTTCCTTAGCTGTGTTGCATGAGGAAACTTTGTCTATCTCGGATTGTACCATGCCACTGAGAAGCGTGTTCATTGCCTTTGAATCATATGAGACCATGTAAATGTCGGTTGCATCCATTTCTAGTAGAATCTTTGGTGTCCAATCATCTCTTCGTGGAATTACTGGTCCGTTCTCCACAACCCACCATTCCCAAGGATCTCTTTTCAGATAGATCCTCATTCGAAACTTCCAGAAGTTGTATTTTTCCGTTCCAAGCAGTAAATGAGGTCTATTGGTTGATTGACCTTCTTAATTGTTGAACTATGCCATGTCAGAATCTTTCCCTACAAGTCACCTTTAAGACCAAGATAAGTAGAGCCTGGCTCTGATACCAAATGAAATTTAACTAGGCACACTTAGAAGGGGGGTTGAATAAGTGTGGGAGCAATCTATGACCAACTTTTGTATTTTAAAATGAACTATTAATTTCAGGCTACCAAAATAATGAAATTAACTTAGTGAATAATAATAGTCTACTGAAAATAGAATATACTTGGTGTTAAAGAATTATCTTAATATAAAGCAATAATTTAGTTTTTAGTTATTAAGATAATTGAATAACTTAAGTGATTAAAGCAAAGCAAATAATAAAATCAACACCAAGATTTTTTACGTGGTTCAGCTATTACCCTCTATAATAATAGCCTAGTCCACGTCCAATACCAACTAGTATTGGAGACTTACTTTATTTATTTCTTTATAAATAATCACAGATTCCAATCAAAATTATTTAACAAATAATTCCTTGAGCTCTCTTGCTCTTTGTGCACCTAGGCACCCTTCAAGCACCTTTGTTTCCTTGAACCTGTTTGTAATTTTCCTTAATCCACTAGGATTAAAACCTTTAGACTATACTTAGTCTAAAACAGAAAATTCAATACAAATATAGAGGTCTATGATCAATGCAAGAATAATCAATTCAACAATTAAAGGCTCAACTATATGCAATGATCAAGTAGCACAAAATAAATAAGCAATAAATTTCTTACCGAATACTACCTTAAATAATACCAGAAATTAAATTGCTGAACTTCAAAAGATTGCACTTAGCAGAATCGGATTGATCAATAATAATAATAAGTGCAATGAATATTTCGTGAGTTCTATCTTTCTAAACATGCAAACACTGATTTATATAGCCAATATTATTACCGTTGAACGCAAATATCTGTTAATAAAAGTTGTTAATCAGAGGATAAATGATGTTCAACGATTATTTCCGTTAAAAACCTTTTTACTCGGAAACTAAATATCCAGTTAGAAACAGATCCGAAAGAGACTCTTTTTTTTTAGCAGATATACATTTGACTTGGTATCTAAAACAGAGTCCTTGTATATCTTTAACATCATTCCTACTGACCTCACAAGTGATACATTATAAAGCCAACACATATTCTCTCTCATCAGTATTTAAGTTTGTGACGTAGAGAATTGAACTACTCCTCAGTCAAAAAATCATTTCAAATCTTTAGGAGTCCAAGATAATAATGATAACCTTTCCTCGAAAAATGTAAATCACTTGTAACTCACATCAACTTCCAAAAGTTAAAATTCTAAAAGATCATGCAAATCCACGTGTAGCATTATATCATATATCAAAAATATTAATCTCTTTTGAAACTGAAGACATGTCTATAAAACCTTTTTATAGAAAAACCTTTTTCATTAGACTTTAAAACATTTTCAATTTATATAACAAGATATAATGGAATAAAATGTCCTAGAGCCTTTAAATGAAAAATCAATTACTATGCAATTGACCTTACATCGTTTTTCCTAGAAAATAGAAAATCCTTCAATTGCTTGAATATCCAATGAAAGCTCTTTATCATCAAAATACCTGAAAAGCCATAAAACAATTTAGTACTTTGAACATCTCATCATCAAAACATAAGGCTAGAATATGACCAAGTCAACACGCTTGTCCCGAAGGCTCTGAAATCGGTCCTGCAATTTATTATGTATATGGTAATTTATTGACTCATTTTATTAAGTACATGATACTAATTATTACATAACTTTATAAAAACTCTTACCCGTATAGCTGCAGCTGCCTGTGACATAGTAAATTCCTTTGGCGTGTGGGCTCTATCCCAAAACTCGATCATGGTGGGAGGTCGTCCCAACTCACCGTTCATGACCTAACAAATAAAATTTTAATTTATCCTTTATTTAGTATATATTTTTATGAGAATATTAAAGTAAAATAAATATATACATATCGATTTCACTTCTACAAATGACTGTGAACCCGTAGTGTGTACTACTCGGAGCTGACTATGATTTTTCTTCATTTGTTCTGATTTTTTTTGAAGTCGACAGCATCCCAATGAGTACACATGACCTACCATGCTGCATCTGAGACAATATCGGGCTGATTGTAATATCCCAGATATTTTTAAGATTTTAAATAATATCTTAATTGATTTTATTAAAGGTTAAGGTTTAAAACCTAGAATTTGAGAAGTAAGATGTGTAGAAAATGGGTGAACATTTTTTTTTAACATAATTTATTTGTTAGAAATTAAATGTGAGAATATTGTAATGATGCATATAGAGAATTTATTAAGAAAATAAATTCATTTGAGAAGTAAAGATGATTATAAGGATATATATACATAGTTATATATTCCTAGAGTTGTGTTTGTTAGCCAAATAAGAAGATGAGTAATTAATACTCAATAAAACTAATAAATTATTAGTTTAAATATGAAGTAAGAAGGAAAGTCATGAAATATAATTAATTAGGTTAATTATATTAGTTATGAGTTAAAGATATGGAAAAGCTAGAAGGATTGCCTAAGGTGGCAATAACAAGAAGTAATTAATTAAGTAATTAACTTAATTAATAAGTTTATGTATAGAATTCAAAAGTGAATTTAAGACAAGCCCAATACGTTAATTGTTGTAAGTCTTGTTAGTAATTATAGAGAGGTCCAAATCAATTTATGGATTAAGCCTCATGAAGAGTCCAAGTAATTTAATTACTACTAGTGGACTAGCCCAAAAGGATTATATGTTTTAGCCCAATATGGGAATACTTGCATGAAGGTGGGTAATTAAATAAGAGAGCCCAATGGAAGGTAAGCTATGTAGCCCAAACTTTTAAAAGTCCAATGTTGGTCAAAGTGTGGGGAAATATTATTGAGTGTAGAGAATTAACTAATGTAGGGTAAGTTGAATAACCCTAGTTGGTAGACAAGAGAGAGAGCATTAACCAAACATTGGTTAATTGCTAGGTAAATATGTATGATGATGAGAATTAACCGTGTATGAGTTAATTGTGTAACCCAATGTATGAATAACTATATGGGTATGGGTAATTATATTATAAACCCAAGTTAATGATAAAAGGTAGTTAATGAATTAAATTGAATCAAGTCAAAGTACTTGTATTAATGTGTATTAAAATTAGAATTACCGCCACAACGGTAGGTTTCACCGCCGCAGCGGTGAAACTCTCTGGAATATGAAAAATAGAACTACCGTCGCAGCGGTAGGTTTCACCGTCGCAACGGTGAAACTTTCTGGAATGTAAAATTAGAACTGTCGCCGCAGCGATGGTAACCACCGCCGCAGCGATGGTAACCACCGCCGCAGCGATGGTACAGACTGTTTAAAAATTAACTTTGAATAAGTTAATTTAGCAACCCAATGTGGTAGATTAATGTAATGCAAGTTTAATTGGAGTATGTTATAAGTCCAAGTGATGTTTTAATCTAGATCAAATAAATTTACCTAGTAGTCCATGTAAATTTGAACAAGCCCAATGCTTGTTTTAATTAAATGTACCATAGGGTATGTACTGTTAGCCCAATGTAATAATTAAATTGAGCCCAAATAAATTAAATGAATGAGCCCAACTTATTTAATTCCTAAGTCCAAAGTGGAGCCCAATAGGAAGTCAAAATATTGGTCAATGGTTATATATATAAGTATAAATACATATAGATGTATAAATTTATATTTAAGCTATAAAAATAAAGCAAAAATGGGGGATTAAATCCCATTTTGCTGAGATTTAGTGGTCCCCACAAGGGGGTGGCTTGATTTGCTTGGTTGCTTCACTTGTACACAATGTCAAAGTGGTTCACCAACCCTAGTCAATCACCTAGTCATTCAAGTGGTCAATCAATCCAATAGTAAGCATAATTAACTCCTAATTTGACTATGTTAGTTGATTAGTAGGAGTTGATGGTGATTAAGGGAGTGCTATATATAGAGAAGAGGGAAAGAGCTAGCAAAGGTTAGACATTTGCTAGCTAGTTCAAGTGTTGTAGAGAGGGAAGCTCTAGAGAAAAATAAGAGCTACTTTGTGAGATTGATGATCCACCATGGAAAAATGTTGGAGGATGATCAAGGTGGAGTCACAAGCCAAGATCATGTCAATAGAAAGGAGAGCATCCATGTATAAAAGGTTAAAAAGTGTTCTAAACCCTCTTTAGTTTATTTTTATAGTTTAGATATGATTTGAACGGTTAAAAGGTATTTTTAACCGATCAAAAGTTATTTTGATGCTCTAAAAGTCTAAATCTATGATATATAGGTAGATTCATGGTTTAGTATGTTTAAAACAAGTATTTGTATGTGTGGTATGCAAATAAATGGAAGAAAATTTCATATTGTAATTTACCGGTAAAACCCTAAAGGGTTCGATCTTTAAATTTCGTGTCAAACGTTTTTAAAAATGTGATCAAACCATGAAATATTGTAAAACAAGAAGTTAGAAAGACAACAACACTAAGTTGGTGTCATTTGGATGTGTAGAGTTTATTTTATTCAAGATTGAACAATTAAAACCAAGGATTTGTGATTTTAGTTTTCACTTTGTCCTTGTGAGCAGTTTTTAGTCCAGTTCTGTTCGGAATTTGGATTTGTGATCTAAATAGAAATTGTAGAGGGGGAAATTCGGATGAGAATGGACTCAAGAATCACCCTAAAATGTTTTGAAATGAAGAAGTTATGGCTGTCGGAGCGTCGGAGGGTCCGACAGTCCCCAAATTAGGTTTTTGAAAATTTGTACTACCGCCGCAGCGGTCAAACATTCTGCCAGTAACATGTTTTAGCCGTCCGGGTTGGGTCGGGTCGGGTCGGTCCGGGTTGAGTTTTTAGTGGAAATTTAAGTTGAAATACATGCAAAATGAATGTATTTGAATACTAAATCAATTTACATTGAATCTATTAGTGATTAATTGGTATCTAAAGATATAAAATAAAGACTAAAGTTAACACAATTAAAAAGTTAACTATTTGTAATGTTTGAAGAATATTAAAATATTATTAAATGATGAATAATATTAGTATAAGATAAAAAGGGTTATTAAATGTGTAATAACATTTGTATATGATGAAAATGTTCTTAAATAATTAATGACATTATTAAATAAGTAAAATATTATTAAATGGTTAATAATATTAATAAGTGATTAAAATATTATTAAATGGTTAATAATATTAATAAGTGAGTAAAATATTATTAAATGGTTAATAATATTCATAAGTGATTAAAATATTATTAAATGGTTAATAATATTAATATGTGATTAAAATATTATTAAATGGTTAATAATATTAATAAGTGATTAAAATATTATTAAATGGTTAATAATATTAACAAGTGATTAAAATATTATTAAATTGTTAATAATATTAAGAAGTGATTTAAATATTATTAAATGGTTAATAATATTAATAAGTGATTAAAATATTATTAAATGGACAATAATATTTATAAGTGATTGAAATATTATTAAATAGTTAATAATATTAGGAAGTGATTAAAATATTATTAAATGGTTAATAGTATTAATAAATGATTAAAATATTATTAAATGATTAATAAGAGATTAAAATATTATTAAATGGTTAATAATATTTGAACTTAGTGGTATATTATCAAAGATGGATAATATGTTGGGGTATTTGGTACATTGTTAAATGTCCGAATCATTAAGTTATGTTAAAGAAGAAAGTTTAATTGAATTAAACTAATGTAAATAGGCCCTTTGTGACTAATTTAAACAACTTATTGAAAGTGGGATGTACGATGAACGTATAGTGAATGCGTAAATTGGTTAAGTGTACCCGACCTGTCCAAACTGTATTTGGACTAGGGTTTTGTCCCGAACTTAAGGGTTCGTTTGTCGGACATCTTAAGAGTTAATAATTTGAAGTTAAGGTCTTAAGTTAAGACTAATTAAAAGTCCTGGTAGCTAATGATTATGTCAATTTGTTATATAAATTGTAGATTGAGCAAATGACGCGAATAAGCGTAAATGGTAGAAGCGACCAGGCAAGTTTTTCAGAACTTGCTCCTATGTACCTTAGCATGCTATGATGTGATATTAAATTGTTAATAGAAAGATATTGATGATAATTGTGATATGCATGAGGTATGATTACATATAGATTATGTATAAATATGAAGCATGAATTGCAAGATGTTATATGTGATGCATGAGCAGTATGACATAAACTGAAATGCATGAAAAACATTATGTAAGTATAAATTGCAGAGTATATGTGAAGCATGTAATGTGTTATGTGTAACTGTTAAACTTGCTGAGCCGTCGTGCTCACTCTTACTTAAACCAACATTTTCAGATAGTACAAGTATTTGAAGTCTTGATAAGGATCAAGAAACAGGAATGCATATTACATTCACTGAAGGTCTAGCACGACCATTGTAAATATCAGTCCGAATTGGACAGGTAAAATGATTGTGTAGTATAAGAATTGGTTGGTATGTATTATGAGTCTTAGATACTCAAATTGATTGTAATAGAATGTCGTATCATGTATGATATTAAGACAGACTAGAAATGTATAAAGATTGCGATTCTGGAATAGAAAGAGATTGTGAGGATCCGAATTTCCAGAATTTCTTTAATAATATTAAATGAGAATTTAATTGATAAAATTATCAAGGTTGTTAAAGAAATTATTATTTTATGTGATTTAAGGTATGTGATATGATTTAATTGATAAATTAAATTTGTATAAAGATGGTGAAGATTTGTGTTGATTTAAAATAATTAAAAAGTAAATAAGTTGTTTGAAAACAATTTATGAAGGATAAGAAAAATGTCAAGTAAATGTACAATAAATTGTACAATTAAATTATTATGAAAATGCAGAAATTATAATTCAATTAAGGCTATGTGGTAATGTGAAATGCAGGAGTTAGATATGTATATATTTATATATATACATTTGTATGTGTGTTATGTTTAAGTGATAATTATAAATGTTACTAATTATGAAAATTAAGGGATTAATAATTAAATTAATCCAATTTTATATGAAAAGCGAATGGGGAAGTTAATAAAGTTGTAATTATGGATTTTAAATTTAATTAAGATTTATGGTGGAAATTTAGAAATTAATTGAGAAGGAAAGGTAATTATATAAATTATATAATAATAATTATATAATTTATATAAGGAAATTAAAATAAGGTATGAAGAAAATAATAATTATATAAATTATATAAAAATAATTATGTAATTTATATAAGGTGATTAAATGGAATAAAGTTGGAGAAAATTAAGAAATTATTTAGAAGGAGAATGTAATTATATAAATTATATAATATTAAAATTATATAATTTATATATAAAGAAATTAATATGAATATTAAAGAAATTGAATAATAAATAAGAAAAAGGAATGCTTTAAGTTAGTAAAAATTATGTTTATGTATAATGGAATTATTAGGACTTTTATGAAAAATAATATTTCGGAAACGTGAACATGTTAATGTAACATGTTGTCCAAATAACGGAGTGAAAAATTATGAAAAATAATTTTTATATGTCCTATGAATTATTTTATGATTTTTGAAGGTATAAATTACCTCATATAATTACATGCATGTTATTATGCGTGTACAAAATTTGTCAAGAAAAGTACCTGAAAGAGGTATTAATATTATTTATAAATCATGTTATGATTTTTAGTAAATTAAAATAAATATTTTATATACTATATATAAAATATTTATTACACGAAATAATTGCGTAATGTAATAAATATTAAATTTTTTTCATGCGTTGGCCGGTTGGAATTTTCTGGAAGGAAGAAAGGCGGTGAAAGTTTTTTTTTTATGCCAAAATGGGTTCACTTTTGTGGCTATAAAAGCAAAAGAAAAAGGAAGAAAAAAAGTAATACACAAAAACAAAAGAAAAAAATAAACACTCTCCCTTCCACGCTTCTTCCTTCCACCCGAACCGCCACCAACCACCACCTTCCGACCTCCATGGCCACCACAAGGAAGAAAATAATTGTTTGGAGCCAACAAGGGAAGAATTAGCTTCAAAAGGAAGGTAAAATAATTTAATTGTTGGAATTATTCATGTATTTTTAGTATTAAAATAAATTGTTGAAAAAATTGTAAATAATTAAGAAAATTATTCCAAATAATTTTGGATATATATTTATGAATTGTGTGATTTTTAGTGTAATTATGAGGTAGAAGTTGGGAGCAAAAAATGGTAGAAAATTGATTATTTTGTTTTAAAGGTGGTTTACTGTAACAGCCGGAAGAAGGAAAAGAAAAATGGCCGCCCGCGCATTGCGCGGCGGCCAAAATTTTTTCTGTCGCTGGCAATTAAACGACGCCGTTTCTTGGCGTGAAAAGGGGGAGCCGCGCATTGCGCGGAACCCAGATAGCGACAAGGTAAAACGACGCCGTTTGGTGTCGGCAGCAGTAGGCCGCGCACCATGCGCGGCCGAGGTTTTAGTCGAAATTACGAAATTGCCCCGGATCTTTTCAGATTATACCGACCGTGTCCCTAAGGGCACGGAAATTACAGAATTGCCCCTGGACAATCTGGAAAATTCCGGATTTGTCCCTAACGTTGCCGAAATGACGGAAATGCCCCTGGGCTTTTCGTGAAATGCCGAATGAGTCCCTATGGGCGCGGAAATTACCAAAATGCCCCCAGAATCAGATTTTTAATTAAATAAATGTTTTAAAATTGTTTTAAAATTCTAGAAAATTATAGAAAAATACTAAAAATATAGAAATGATGTTTGAGCATTAAATTTAATATTTTTGTAAAAATATTAAATATTGGAGATTAATATTTAAATATTCTAAATATTAATCTAATGAGTTTAAAGGTTAGAAAATGATTAAATAAAAATTCGGACAACCAAATATGCTAGAAATTATCCGATGAGCCGGGTTGTCCGTAGTGAAGGTATTAAATATTAGGTTATACTAATATTTTAAGGAACGAGGTTATTATAGTTGGCCATATAAATTTATAATTGGCCTAGAGATGATATTAATTAAGTAAATTAATATCATAAAGAGATAAATAATTATTATTTGATTATTTTATGATCATAGGTTGATCGAGTTAAGAGTTTGAGTTATCAATTTAAATAACTGGACGTCAGGCAAGTTCTTCAGTCCCTTTTTATGTGATATGTTGGACTGTATAATATGTAATTTTTGTTATAACTGCATACAAATTATGTGTTACGTGATACGTGATTAATATGACCACAATGTGTATTTTGTGCAACGATATGAATGTATATGAGATATATTGCTATAGTAGAAGCACAAACACGTGATGTATGACACACACCAAGCTTGATAAGGTATGTGCTACGTGAAGTATAACTGTTGAACTTGCTGAGCCGTTGTGCTCATTACTTGCTTAATAAACATTTTTGCAGGAAATAAATAAATTTCAAATGTGTCAGATGATATAAAGATGGATAATCACAGAAGGTTGTGAATGTTATTGTTATGTTTCAATAACATAATTTAATGTGAATACAGTTGTTAAGTTTATATTAATATTTTGTATGTACAAATATGTTGAACTCAGACAGGATATGTAAAGTCAAATTTTGAACTGTGATTGTACTAGATAGAGGTTGTGATAGAGATTATTAAATGGCTTAATTATGGATTATGAAATCAAGAATAAATTGGTATGGATATGAACAATGTTAAGTTTTGAATATCAAGCTTTATGATACAGGTTACAGAAAGAAAAGAAAAAGTAAAGGTTACGATCCATGGGACTAGGATCGAAATGTAAGGATTTTAAACATCCAAATATTTTAATGCAATGATTAAAAGAAAAAGAAAAATTTATACCGAAAATTTGGTAATTGATGATATTAAAATTAAATAATGGATTAATTTAGGTGATGAAAGATTTATTAACGGACCGAAATTTGGACGTAATGAAAATAATGTTTATTAAATAGAAGATTTTAAGGAATAAAGTGGGTTGAATTTCGGGGTCGTTACAGTTGGTATCAGAGCTAGAGGTTATAAACCTTAGGTAAATGATACCTTAGGCTATAACCTAAAGTAAGAAAGAGTACGGTTAGTTGAGTGTTCTGAAAACTCAAGCGTATAGTAAGCTCGTGACTCATGATTGTATGGTGGAGCCCCTTTAGCGAATGAGCGACTATGGCCTGACTAGGACAAGCTCCTCAACCATATGATTATGGTAAGTTCCTGAGCCCAAATACGTGATTAGTTTGATGAACATGGGGGAATTAGAATGAAGAGATATAAGTTGAGAAAGATGTAAGTTAAGAAATACAGATCTCAGATATTGGCTAAGGTTAAAGAAAATATGAAAGATATAAGATTATAAGAAAGAGATAAAGATGTTAAGAAGGATTTGAATGAAGATAACGAAATGAGAAAATTTATAAGTTCAATTAAGAACATAATTGAAAGAGAATATTTGAAACGATTCAAAGATGAATCTCAAAGAAAATCAGGGGACACCTGATTTAAGTAATAAAGATAACAAGATAATCTAAAAAGTATAGAAAGAGATCATAATAATATGATCAGGAACAGTGAGAGGATCGTACTACGATACGATCACGAGATAAGAGAAGCGAGTAAGAAGTACGTTGTGAAGCAAGATTATGATAGGATCAAGTGAAAATGTGAAATAACAAAGAGACCTGTTAATGGTCGAAAAGGCATAGTTTAATGTTATAAAGAGTTATGGTACTATGAAATAGTACAGAAGAATTCAGAGAATGATGAGACATGAATAACAGAAAGATTATGATAAGGGGGCAGAAAGTCTGGGTACGGAATTTCAATTGAGGACTCATGTGGTGACTGAGTTGCACAATCCTTTGTATGGGCGGGGGATTTGTGTTTACTTAGTTACTATGTGATAACCATTGAAATGTTAGAGTCGCGCTAAGAGTTTTTGATAGATAGATAATATTAAAGTTAGGCACGAGTTCTTAAAACTCATGCATATGGTAAGTCCATGACTCATATTGGTATGGTATGTTTTGAGCCCCTCAGTATATGGACAGTCTTTGATATGTTCTCAGACTACATATTGCTAGGACAAGCTTTAAAACTCATATTCTTGTGGTAAGTTCCTGGACTCATAATGTGTGGCAAGTTTGATGAACTATACGGGGGTATAGAAATGTTGGAGTAGATAGAAATTTTAATATGATATGTAATAATAGTCCTAGCAATAAATTTTGTAATTAAATGAAGAAGCAGAAAGTAAATGTTAGGGAATTTAGGATATTCTCACTCTTCTAGCTATGCTAGACTTCCGAAATTTTTGGCCTCAAGTTGATTTGGCACGGGTGTGCTTTGAAAAGTACAAAAGACTATTTTTAAGCAATTTAAAAAGTGTCTATGCTACTTGTCTCGGCTAGACAAAAATGTTTTTTTTACATCAAAATGTATTTCAAAAGAATCATCCACGCACCTTTTAGCCCGGTGCAGATGTGATGAATGACGGAATGCTCAACGTGTTGTTGAGACGGTGCGGTACTATTTCGTTATAAGATGATTCAACACCATAAAGTATGGTTTATGGTGTAGGAATTATTAACGACGGAATCCTCAACGTGCTGTCAAGATGATGCGGTAACATGAAGTCATAAATGATTTTTTATTTGTGAAGGTATGTCAAAGCTATAAGTCTTTGCCATTTGACTCGGCTAGACGTTTTGAAAAGTTTTGACATGATGAATGTTTTAAAAATTTCTGCGAATTATAAATTGTTAAAAGAAAGTCTATGCTAATTGATCTGGCTAGACAAGCGTTGAAGAAATATAAGTCTGAGCTATTGATTCAGCTAGACAAATTTTGAAATTTATTGAATTTGTATTCCTTGAAAGTTATAACCAATCAAATTACTTTTGAATGAATCCTAAGGCTGAGATGAACAAAAAGATTAAGAATATTGCAGGTTGATCGAATGGTCACCTGGCATATCAAGATACAGGCATTGCAGACTGATCATCTGGCGTGCCAAGGTATGGTGAAACATCCATCACTTTAATGACAGATTGATCCACTATCAGGGTTTGCAGTATGAAGTACTCGGGGAGCGAAGTATTGTAAACCGGGATAAATGTTCATTCAGCAGATCATGAAAGTTTTCCAAAATAAAAAGCTTGACTTCTTCTACTCTTATGAAGATTGGATGGTAGGATGGGTTATTATTATTTGATTGTGAGTGGTAAGGAAAGTAATAATTGCAAAATAAAGTAACTAGGAAATGTGATAGTTAGAAATGGCAATGTGTAATGACCACGAGGACAGAACGAAAGAAATATATGTGGAATGAGTGCAAGGGAATTATATATGTTGCAAATGAATGAGATATTAGTACATAGAAATTTCGAGGACGAAATTTTATGAAGGAGAGGTGAATGTGACACCCAGGATTTTTGAAATTTCCAAATAAGGATTATGATGAATTAAGTAAAGGTTAGTATTTAAAACCTAGTGTTGAATGATAAAAGTATGAAGGGAAATGAAATGTGAAGATAGTGTATTAATATGAGTTAAGAAGAGAAGGAGGAATGTGCAGAATTTAAATGAGATTTAATAAAAGGTATGAAATAAGTTGGTTAAGTAAGAATAAGTATGATTAGAGAAAAAAGAAAGTTTTCAAAGAATGAGAAACTATCTTGATAAGTATATCAAGAAATGAGTTAAAGTTTTATTAATAAAATTTTAGAAAATGGTGAAATGCAATATTACAAAGGAATTATGAATTGAAATAAGAATGGAATATTCTGATAGTTATGACAATTATGGTATTATTTTGTAAGTTACGGATATTAAAGAAATAAAATATGATTATTATGGAATTAGTTGTTTTTCATCAAGATAAAGGTATAGTAATGTGCGATAAATAAAATACGTATGATTAGTACGGCAATTAAGATTCCGAGGACGGAATCCTGTTAAGGGGGGAAGAATGTGAGGATCCGAATTTCCAGAATTTCTTTAATAATATTAAATGAGAATTTAATTGATAAAATTATCAAGGTTGTTAAAGAAATTATTATTTTATGTGATTTAAGGTATGTGATATGATTTAATTGATAAATTAAATTTGTATAAAGATGGTGAAGATTTGTGTTGATTTAAAATAATTAAAAAGTAAATAAGTTATTTGAAAACAATTTATGAAGGATAAGAAAAATGTCAAGTAAATGTACAATAAATTGTACAATTAAATTATTATGAAAATGCAGAAATTATAATTCAATTAAGGCTATGTGGTAATGTGAAATGCAGGAGTTAGATATGTATATATTTATATATATACATTTGTATGTGTGTTATGTTTAAGTGATAATTATAAATGTTACTAATTATGGAAATTAAGGGATTAATAATTAAATTAATCCAATTTTATATGAAAAGCGAATGGGGAAGTTAATAAAGTTGTAATTATGGATTTTAAATTTAATTAAGATTTATGGTGGAAATTTAGAAATTAATTGAGAAGGAAAGGTAATTATATAAATTATATAATAATAATTATATAATTTATATAAGGAAATTAAAATAAGGTATGAAGAAAATAATAATTATATAAATTATATAAAAATAATTATGTAATTTATATAAGGTGATTAAATGGAATAAAGTTGGAGAAAATTAAGAAATTATTTAGAAGGAGAATGTAATTATATAAATTATATAATATTAAAATTATATAATTTATATATAAAGAAATTAATATGAATATTAAAGAAATTGAATAATAAATAAGAAAAAGGAATGCTTTAAGTTAGTAAAAATTATGTTTATGTATAATGGAATTATTAGGACTTTTATGAAAAATAATATTTCGGAAACGTGAACATGTTAATGTAACATGTTGTCCAAATAACGGAGTGAAAAATTATGAAAAATAATTTTTATATGTCCTATGAATTATTTTATGATTTTTGAAGGTATAAATTACCTCATATAATTACATGCATGTTATTATGCGTGTACAAAATTTGTCAAGAAAAGTACCTGAAAGAGGTATTAATATTATTTATAAATCATGTTATGATTTTTAGTAAATTAAAATAAATATTTTATATACTATATATAAAATATTTATTACACGAAATA
The DNA here is from genome assembly GCA_947179155.2 of Hedera helix. Lineage (NCBI taxonomy): Eukaryota > Viridiplantae > Streptophyta > Magnoliopsida > Apiales > Araliaceae > Hedera > Hedera helix. Next base: position 17,959,143 of record OX359274.1, read on the forward strand.
ATTGCGTAATGTAATAAATATTAAATTTTTTTCATGCGTTGGCCGGTTGGAATTTTCTGGAAGGAAGAAAGGCGGTGAAAGTTTTTTTTTTATGCCAAAATGGGTTCACTTTTGTGGCTATAAAAGCAAAAGAAAAAGGAAGAAAAAAAGTAATACACAAAAACAAAAGAAAAAAATAAACACTCTCCCTTCCATGCTTCTTCCTTCCACCCGAACCGCCACCAACCACCACCTTCCGACCTCCATGGCCACCACAAGGAAGAAAATAATTGTTTGGAGCCAACAAGGGAAGAATTAGCTTCAAAAGGAAGGTAAAATAATTTAATTGTTGGAATTATTCATGTATTTTTAGTATTAAAATAAATTATTGAAAAAATTGTAAATAATTAAGAAAATTATTCCAAATAATTTTGGATATATATTTATGAATTGTGTGATTTTTAGTGTAATTATGAGGTAGAAGTTGGGAGCAAAAAATGGTAGAAAATTGATTATTTTGTTTTAAAGGTGGTTTACTGTAACAGCCGGAAGAAGGAAAAGAAAAATGGCCGCCCGCGCATTGCGCGGCGGCCAAAATTTTTTCTGTCGCTGGCAATTAAACGACGCCGTTTCTTGGCGTGAAAAGGGGGAGCCGCGCATTGCGCGGAACCCAGATAGCGACAAGGTAAAACGACGCCGTTTGGCGTCGGCAGCAGTAGGCCGCGCACCATGCGCGGCCGAGGTTTTAGTCGAAATTACGAAATTGCCCCGGATCTTTTCAGATTATACCGACCGTGTCCCTAAGGGCACGGAAATTACAGAATTGCCCCTGGACAATCTGGAAAATTCCGGATTTGTCCCTAACGTTGCCGAAATGACGGAAATGCCCCTGGGCTTTTCGTGAAATGCCGAATGAGTCCCTATGGGCGCGGAAATTACCAAAATGCCCCCAGAATCAGATTTTTAATTAAATAAATGTTTTAAAATTGTTTTAAAATTCTAGAAAATTATAGAAAAATACTAAAAATATAGAAATGATGTTTGAGCATTAAATTTAATATTTTTGTAAAAATATTAAATATTGGAGATTAATATTTAAATATTCTAAATATTAATCTAATGAGTTTAAAGGTTAGAAAATGATTAAATAAAAATTCGGACAACCAAATATGCTAGAAATTATCCGATGAGCCGGGTTGTCCGTAGTGAAGGTATTAAATATTAGGTTATACTAATATTTTAAGGAACGAGGTTATTATAGTTGGCCATATAAATTTATAATTGGCCTAGAGATGATATTAATTAAGTAAATTAATATCATAAAGAGATAAATAATTATTATTTGATTATTTTATGATCATAGGTTGATCGAGTTAAGAGTTTGAGATATCAATTTAAATAACTGGACGCCAGGCAAGTTCTTCAGTCCCTTTTTATGTGATATGTTGGACTGTATAATATGTAATTTTTGTTATAACTGCATACAAATTATGTGTTACGTGATACGTGATTAATATGACCACAATGTGTATTTTGTGCAACGATATGAATGTATATGAGATATATTGCTATAGTAGAAGCACAAACACGTGATGTATGACACACACCAAGCTTGATAAGGTATGTGCTACGTGAAGTATAACTGTTGAACTTGCTGAGCCGTTGTGCTCATTACTTGCTTAATAAACATTTTTGCAGGAAATAAATAAATTTCAAATGTGTCAGATGATATAAAGATGGATAATCACAGAAGGTTGTGAATGTTATTGTTATGTTTCAATAACATAATTTAATGTGAATACAGTTGTTAAGTTTATATTAATATTTTGTATGTACAAATATGTTGAACTCAGACAGGATATGTAAAGTCAAATTTTGAACTGTGATTGTACTAGATAGAGGTTGTGATAGAGATTATTAAATGGCTTAATTATGGATTATGAAATCAAGAATAAATTGGTATGGATATGAACAATGTTAAGTTTTGAATATCAAGCTTTATGATACAGGTTACAGAAAGAAAAGAAAAAGTAAAGGTTACGATCCATGGGACTAGGATCGAAATGTAAGGATTTTAAACATCCAAATATTTTAATGCAATGATTAAAAGAAAAAGAAAAATTTATACCGAAAATTTGGTAATTGATGATATTAAAATTAAATAATGGATTAATTTAGGTGATGAAAGATTTATTAACGGACCGAAATTTGGACGTAATGAAAATAATGTTTATTAAATAGAAGATTTTAAGGAATAAAGTGGGTTGAATTTCGGGGTCGTTACAGAGATGATGTAAAATTGTAAATAAATGATTATTTAGCAATTATAATATTGTTGTAATTCTTGAACAATAAAGAAAATGTAGTACTAGTGTTGAACCGGATCCGAGGTTAAAGTAACCCGGATTTGGGGTCGTCACACTGATGGTCTCGAATAGTAGTCCCAGGCTGGTCTACAACTGCCCAGGCAACCCTATGTCTCATCTCGTACAACTAACCGGCGTAGTTCTTTGCGACATGTACAATAATAGCACCGTCACCGGCTGCCTGAGAGATGCCCTCCTCATATCTAAAATAAATCTAACAAAAAGAACTAACTTATCAGGAAAAAAAAAAGGAATGTGTAAGTAATATGTACGTATACAGTTTAAATTATTTAAAATAACTTACGTGAAATTCACGTAACACGGTATCCATGAAGGAGGCATCATGCTGCGCGTACTGCGTAAATCGCATGCAGCCAATGGGGAGGTGTGTCAGAAAGATGGCATGTAAAGTGGCCTTAGCCACAGGATCCATAATACTACAATACAAAATAAAGAACGCAAAGTTATAACATGTGTTTTACAAAATTAATTAATTCAATTTAACATAAAGCTATTTTACACTTACTGCGCAGAGTCGACATCTAGGCGGATAATATGCGCAACGGCTGGCGGACGGTCAAATAACCCGAGGTTCGTCCCTCGGGGACGTCGGCGAGCATTATCTGTCAGTAAAATTGAATAATTAAAGTTAATAAATCAATTCCCAAAACATTAATGTCAAATAGTAAGCAAAACAAATTAATATTTAAGAAAACCTACTACTTGACGATAATGACCCGCCCTGGGTACCGTCAGAGGATCCTGCACGACCACCACCGCGACGACCACTACCAGTATGCCTAGGCATAAATATACTACTGAAATACAAAAATAATATGCAATTAATATGCAGTTAATTAATTTAATTACATAAAATATACTTCTTAAGTATATATTTAATACGTCGTCAAACCCATCAGAATCAATTTCATAGTCATCATCGGATTCTAGCAGACTTCTTCATTATCAGTTTCGTCATCGTTATTATCGTCATCGTCAACCACGTCTTCCTTGACTTCGTCATTATCGGGTACGTCAATGACATCTACCAACACATCGTCGTTATGTAGGACTACCTGACTGGATTTGCTAACATCATCCTGCAATGGCTCATCCGTCCCAGACATATTAGTATCATCAAATGAACGAGTCTTTGTTGTGACAACTGTATACCAGGGGCTTTTACAATTTACGACATTAGATGTGTAATACACTCGAGTCGCTTGACTGGCTAATACGAATACGTCAGTAGAATGTAACTTTGACTTTATATTTACTGTGACGATTCTGTTACGATCAACTTTAACACCCTTCGCAGTATCAAACCAGCGACATTTAAATGTAACCACCTTTTTACCCCCGGGATAATTGAGCGTAATTACTTTCTCTAAACGTCCATAATAATTGGACTCCGAATCTTGGTAACAATGCCCAACACGACAATACCAGAATTTACTGAAGTCGGTTCATTTATGTCATTGACCTTAAATCTATACCCATTAACGATACAACCGGAAAATGAACTAATCAATTTGTAAGGTTCTTCGATGACATCTTTAAAAGCTTATTATTGTTGTCTTCTACAACCCTTCTCTTAAACAACTGTTGAAAATTTGTAGTCGTGAATGATTCCAACTGTACTACATTTAAGCCCGTGTTTAAAGCACGTGCTTCGTCTTCGAATGCACTGAAACAGTTATAACACGATTTAAGTGTAGGCTAGGCTTTTAAAAATTAATTTTTTATAAATACTGTGTACATACGTTATGTATGTCGATACTTCGGGCATTTTTAGAAGCACATATGTAGATACAAGTTTCAAATCTTTTTTTCTTAAGTACTTCATCGTCTCATGGCCAAATGGTTTAGCCGGATATGAAAATACAGCTAACTCATCAACACATGACTGGACTCCGACGACCTCATTTCGACTTAAACGATTGTGTTTCATTGTGACAACATCCTCAAAATAGAATGAGCTGAAGTTGACAAGCTCTTCTTCCGTGTACCGTTCAACAATAGAGCCCTCTACACGAGCTTTATTTTTTACTTTCTGCTTTAAGCGACGCATGTACCTAAAATACAATAATTAAGTTTATAAAAATTACTAATATGAGTTATGAATATCATAAAAAAAAAAGAAAGAAATATAGACTATAATACCTCTCAAACAGATACATCCATCAATATTGCACAGGTCCTCCATGCTTAAGTTCATATGGCAGATGAATAGGCAAATGCTGCATCGAGTCAAAAAACCCTGGAGGAAATATCATTTCTAATTTGCAAATATTTTTCTCCATCTGCTCCACATCAGTATACCTTATAACCTTTGAACATAGATCCCAAAAGAAATTTGAAAGTTCGGTTAAGGCGTCTACAATTTTTCTGGTTTACATCTCGCGAAATGCAATTGGCATCAACTTCTGCATGAATACATGACAATCATGACTTTTGAACCCAGTAATTCTCAACTGTTCAACCTTACTACAACGACATATATTAGAAGCATATCCATCTGGGAGCTTCAACGCACTTATCCATTTGCAGATGTCTTCAACTTGTTGCTTGGTTAAACAGAATGGAGCTTTAGGTTTTGAGTTGTTAGGTCAAAGCCACAAATCTGGTCATATGTTAAGTGCCTCCAGATCTTTCCGTGCATTGTCATTGTCTTTTGTTTTACCATTCGCATCTAGCACGGTATAAAACAAATTCTCAAATGCATTCTTTTCTGTATGCATTACATCTATACAGTGACGGACTAAAAGCGTCTCCCAGTACAACAACTCGAAGAACATGGGCGAATGCGTCCAGTTATGAGTCTTGTCGTAACCTAGTGCTCTATATTTACTGTAATCCTTCCCTAGCGGTGGAAATTTCAGATCGTTCAGCCAACCGAAAACCTCGCTGCCTGGCATTCGACCGACAACCCCCTTTTTCTCTGTTTTTCTATTAAACTGTGTAGACATCTTTCTGTAACTGTGATCAACAGGCAAGAATCTACGAGCAGTACCAAAGAAACTAATTTTTCACCCATGTTTTAGATGTGTGCCTTGCACATCCCCCACACAAATTGGACATGACAACTTCCCGTGAGTCGACATCCCACTGATCATCCCAAGTGCCGAAAAATCAGTGATAGTCGACAACAATGCCGCCTTCATCAAAAAAATTTATTTTTTCGATTTGTCATAAGTCTGCACCTCCGTCTCCCATAGCATCTTAAGTTCATCGATTAACGGCCTGAGATACATGTTTATGTCCTTTGCAGGATTTTTATTTCCTGGTATGAGTGAAGTCAAGAACAGATACGGATCCTTCATGAACATTGACGGTAGAAGATTGTAAGCTACCATGATCACTGGCCACATAGAGTATGGTTGATTAAAATTATTAAATGGACAAAACCCATCTGTAGTCATGCCAAGCCTGACATTCCTACTTTCCTCAGTAAATTGAGGAAAATTTTCATCAAACTTCTTCCACTCATCTCCATCTGCGGGGTGAGACAACTGACCAGGCACGACGTCCCTTGTTTTATGCCAAGTCATATACGCAGCAGTGTGGGTCGACATGAATAAACGCTGAAGTCTCGACGCAAGAGGAAAGTACCTTAAGATTTTTTTAGGCACACACTTAGCTTTCCCCCCGCGTTTAGTTGTCTTGTAACGAGGCAGGTTGCAAATGTCACACTGCAATTTATCTATGTCAGCCCCATAATATAACATGTAATCCTGCTCACAAGCATCAATCTTTGTATACCCCAAATTCAAACCCTTTACCATCTTTTCCACTTCATAATAATTTAAGGGCAGAGTGTGACCCTTTGGTAAGAACTCGCTGATAAGCCTAAGCAACTCATTGAAACCTCTCTCACTGCAGCCATGCTCATTCTTGAAGTGTAAGAGCTTCGTCACTGCAGATAGTCTGGTGTGCTTATCATTTCCATCGTACAATGGGATAGCAGATTCAAATAGCATATTGTAAAACGCTGCTGCTGTGTCATTTGGTTCTTGATGACTAGTGATTGACGACTGCTCATTTACACCCCAATCAATATTGATAGGGCCATACGCATCAACCAACATCTCCACGGCATCATAACTATCATCGTATCGATCCCCGTGAATTGGTTGGCCTACACTGTCACTTATTTCGTTGAACTCAGTTGACTCTCCGTGATGAATCCATAGAGAATACCCATCTATAAACCCACGCGAATACAAGTCATACTTAATGTTGTCGGCTTTCTTCCAAACCAGGTTTTTACATTTGAAACACGGCCATCTCATCTTTCCGTTCGAATTATCAGCATGTTCATTGGCAAAATTCAAAAATTTGGACACCCCATCACAGTACTCAGGCAATAATCCTCTACCATCAACCGGTATTCTACGGTACATCCAGCTCCGGTCGTCTGACATATTTAACTGAATAATACGATGTATCATATTAACCAGGGTGCTTAGCATATGTGTGTGTATTCATGATTCATGCATGACTTCAACTTCTAAGTATACAGGTCAGGCTTCTATCCCGTTCCTAGATGCGTCTCCTCACTTGTGCCAACACCTTGAGCACATTTTTTCTGTTTCAAAAAAATTTCGACAGTACCTCCCCATGGTCTCTACGTACACGAAATAGATCATGTCAACGTAGGCTAAGTATGCACTCAGAGAACATGTAGAGATATCAGCGAAAAGTCCCAAAAACAAATAAAACGTACTCAAATTGTTGACACAAACCTAAGTGAGAGACATAACATCTAGCACCAGTCCCAAACAAGGGACTATTCCGCATTCACTCCTAGTGAGTGAATGTCAAACAGGTTTCTAAGCTCCTAACCAAAGTACATGCACAAGTGATTAGAAGGAATTGAATTTATTAGACGATTTTTTTGCGTACAACGCAATTGAATTTTTAAAATCCTAACCAAAATGCATGTACAACTGATTTGATTAAATTGAGAGTAATCGATATTCACCCGTTACGAGTGAATGTCAAACGAGTAACATTAAATTTATTTTATTTTATTTTATTTAACTTAATTTACTTAATTTTAATTATATTTAATTTAACTTAGTTTTATTTAATTTAATTTAATTATATTACATTTATTTTATTTTAATTATGATAAATTTAACTTAATTTAATTTAATTTAAGTATATTAAATTAATTTAAGTTTATTAAATTAATTTTATTATATTTTATTTTAGTTTAATTTATTTTACTTAATTTTATTTAATTTATTTTTTTGAATTATATTTAACTTCACTTAATTTTATTTAATTTCACTTAATTTTATTTTATTTAATTATATTAAATTATATTAAATTAATTTTATTTTATTTGATTTTAAAGAATTTAATTTATTTAAGTATATTTAATTTAACTTAATTTTATTTAATTAATTTAATTTAATTATATTTTATTTTTCTTAATTTATTTTAATTATATTTAATTTGACTTACTTTATTTTAATTATATTATATTACTTTTATTTTATTTGACTTAATATAATTTATTTTAATTATATTTAATTTACATTAAATTAATTAAATTTATTTTATTTTAATTTTATTATATTAAATTAATTTTATTTTACTTAATTTAATTTATTTTTCATTATATTTAATGTAACTTAATTTCATTTCATTATCTTATATTTAATTTAATTTAATGTAATTATATTTAATTAATGTTATTTATTTTTATTTTATTATATTAATAAAGAGATAATTTGCATTATAGTATATTATAGTATATTATTTAATGTAATTTAATTATTTTACTTTACTATAATTATTTTATTTAATGTAATTTATTTTTTATCTTTTTTTTTATGTTAGTTCATTTCATTTTATGTTATTAGTACAAAACTAAGTAAATATTGTAATTGAAGAATTCCGTCGGAAATAGCTAATGTACCAACTACACAAAATAAGCATAAAAGAAATAGCTATAATTACACAAATTAAATTCACGTACAAATATTAATTTTCAGAATACAAATTATATATGTATATATATATATATATTATCAGTAATCACAATATATATACTAATATAGACATACCTTACGGACGGTGAGGGTCGGAGACGGCAACGGCGGCGGCGGCGGCGGCGACGGCGGCAAAGGTGTGGCAACGGACGGCGACGTGAGGTCGGAGGGAGAGAGAGAGAGCCGGGAAATGAGAGGGGAGAGAGAGAGAGAGAGCGTGTAACGACCCCGAAATTCGACCCATATTCTTACCTTAAATTTTGTATTTATTATACATTATCTTCCTTACGTCCAAATTTCGGTTCGTTAATAAATCTTTCATCACCTAAATTGATCTATTATCTAATTTCAATATCATCAATTACCAAATTTTCGGTATAAATTTTTCTTTTTTCTTTTAATCATGACATTAAAATATTTGGATGTTTAAAATCCTTGCATTTCTATACTAGTCCCATAGATCGCAACCTTAATTTTTTTTTTCTTTCTTTTACACGTATCATATAGCTCGTCATTTAACATTTATTGTTATTTATTTACATATAAATATTTCTTGTTGCATCATTCGTAATCAAACATATAATAATTTCTATTGTACAATTATCCTGATCAATCACAGTTCATAATTGAACTTCTATCATATCCATGTTCAACTTATATATACATACAATTCATCACAGGGATTTAACAAATTTCTCACATTGAATTATAATATTAACAATATAACAACCACGTTTTCTACCTTCTAGGTACTTCATCTCAACTTAATCCGATATTCCTGAAATTTATTTCTTTATCCTGCAAAAGTTTATTTTAAACAAGTAATGAGCACAACGGCTCAGCAAGTTCAACAGTTTATATTTCACGTAGCACATACCTTAACATGCTTGGGGTGTGTCATATATCATGTGCTTGTGCGTCAAATATAGCAATATATCTCATATCGTTGCACAAAGAACACATTGTGGTCATATTAAACACGTATCACATAGCACATAATTTGTATGCATTTAAACAAGTAATTACGTATCATAATAGTTCAATATTTAACATAAAAGGGACTGAAGAACTTGCCTGGCGTCCAGTTATTTAAATTGTTAGTTCAACCCCTTTAACTCGATCAACCTATGATCATAAAATCATCAAATAATAATTATTTAACTCCTTGTGATATTAATTTAATTAATTAATATCATTCCTAGGCCAATTATTAATTTATATGGCCAATTATATTAACCTCGTTCCTTAAAATATTCGTTTAACTTAATATCCATTATCTCTAATACGGACAATCCGGCTCATCGGATAAAATTTAACATATTTGGTTGTCCGAATTTTCATTTAATCATTTTCTACCTTTTAAACTTAATAGATTAATATTTAAATATTAATCTCCAAAATTTAATATTTTTACAAAAATATTAAATTTAATGCCCAAATATCATTTCTATATTTTTAGTATTTTTCAATAATTTTCTGGAATTTTTAAACATTTATTTCAATTAAAACAAAATTCTGGGGGTAATTTAGTAATTTCCGCGGCTTCAGGGACATAACCGGCATTAACAGAAAAGCTCAGGGGCTTATCCGTAATTTTCGCGCCTCTAGGGATACATTCGGTATAATCTGAAAAGCTCAGGGGCTAAACCGTCATTTTCCGAGGGCCAGGGACACGCTCGGCATTTGCCAAAAAGTCCAGAGGCACATCCGTAAATTCCTCCCCGCGTGCCGGCCGCGCATGGCGCCCCTCTCGCCGACGCCAAACGGCGTCGTTCCTGAACCCTCCGCGCAATGCGCGGATGAATCTTCCGCGCGCCCAAAACGACGCCGTTTTTCACTCGGCGTCCGAAAAAAAATGGCTGCCGCGCAATGCGCGGCAGCCCAGAAAATTTTTTCTGCTTCACCCGAAAACAGTAAACCAACCAAGAAGAAAATTACACCATTTTCTTCACAATTTCCACAATAAGACTACTCCAAAAATCATAAAATTCATAAATATACATCCTAAAATTATTTAGAATAATTATTCTAATTATTTATTAATTTTCCATAAAATTATTCCACCACCAAAAATATCAAAATAATTCAAACAATAAAATTTTTATACCTTCCTCAAGCTAAACCTCCTTTGAAACTTGATCCTTTCTCATCTTTTGATGGTGGTGAAGCTCTCGGTTGGTGGTGGCGGTGGCGATGGTGGCGGTGGGAGTGATGGTGGAAGAGAGAGAGTTTGGTATGCATGTTTTGCTTTTCCTTTTCCCTTTTCTCCTTATTCCCTTCTTTTTGTTTCTTTATATGTAAAACACTTAACAAATTTTGGAATAAAAAAAAACTTTCCACCGACTTATGCATGAAACTTCCGGACTTTTCAGGAAAATTGCTTGCAAAGGTTTAATTTAAATACATTACGTAATTATTACGTGTAATAAATATTTTATATGATGTATATAAAATATTTATTTTAATTCATCAAAAATCATAACATAATTTATAAGTAATATTAATACCTTTTTCGGTATTTTAGTTGACAAATTTTGTACACGCATAACGACATGCATGTAATCATATGAGGTAATTTATACCTCCAAAATTCATAAAATAATTCATAGGACATATAAAAATTATTTTTCATAATTTTTCACTCCGTTACTTGGACAACATGTTACATTAACATGTTCACATTTCCGAAATATTATTCTTCATAAAAGTCATAATAATTCTATTATACATAACCATAATTTTTATTAAATTAAAACATTCCTTTTTCTTATTTATTATTCAATTTCTTTAATATTCATATTAATTTCTTTATATATAAATTATATAATTTAATATTATATAATTTATATAATTACATTATCCTTTTTAAATAATTTCTTAATTCCCTCCAACTTTATTCCATTTAATCACCTTATATAAATTACATAATTATTCTTATATAATTTATATAATTATTATTTTCTTCATAACTTATTTTAATTTTCTTATATAAATTATATAATTATTATTATATAATTTACATAATTACATTTCCTTCTCAATTAATTTCTAAACTTCTTCCAAAATTCTTGATAAACTCTAAAATCGATAACTATAATTTTTACAAACTTCCTCATTAGCTTTTCATAAACATAACACACATATATAAATGTATATATATAAATATATACATATTTAATTCATGCATTTTACATTATCACATAACCTCATTTAAAATCATAATTTCTGTATTTCCACAATAATTTCATTGTACAATATATTGTACCTTACATATAATCTTTCTTATTCTTCATAAATTATTTTTAAACAATTTATTTACTTTTCAATTATTTTAAATTAACATCAATTTTCACCATCTCCATAAAGATTTAATTTATCAATTAAATCTCTTCATACACCTTAACTCACATAAATAATAATTTATTTAACAACCTTGATAATTTTATCAATTAAATTCCCATTTAATATTATTAAAGAAATCTTGAAAATTCGGATCCTCACAGAGCGACAGAGGTGAGAGAGAGAGAAATAACCGAAGGCGGCTGGGGGAAAAAACGCTGAAATAGGGTTTTTAATTTATTTTCGACGGAATTTCCGTCGAAAATCTATTATTCTTGACGGAATTTCCGTCGACCATACAGATTTGTTCCGTTGACATTATATTCCCGGGCGCGGGTACTTTGGCGCCAAGGGGAGTACTGTATTTTCGACGGAATTTCGTCGAAATTATGCTATTTTTGAGAGAATTAACCTCGACAGAATATTCCGTCGATATAACACTAATTCCGTCGGAACTAACCGCTTTTCTTGTAGTGAGTGCTGACAGTTTGAATATTTTTTGTTGAATGTTGTTTTGATTTGATGATGATGACTGTTGTGCAAAAAGGACTGGGCTAAATGTGCTTATGTGGTTATTTGACAAAGTGACTTTATAATGTGCTTATATGGTTAATTGTCAATATGTATCTGACAAAGTGCATATGTGTTAATGTGCTTATGTGCTTAATTGATTATGTGCTTAGACACTCTGAAAGTGCATATGTGTTAATATGCTTACGTGCTTACTTGATTACGTGCTTAGATGTTCTAAACTTATGTGGATATTTGACAAAATGATTATATGTTAATCTAATTGTGGGTTTACATTGTCATGTGTGCTTGATGTATATTACTCATTTCAAATACTGTGATTTGCACTCTTGTTTAAACAAATATGATCTTGCTATAAACTATCTGCTTCTTATTAAAAAGAATGAAAGTTATCTGGTTATATTGTTGTAAAGTCCTTTTTATTTATATGTGTACAAGGACTTAGATTTTAAAGATCAGAAATGTTAGGTAGATCTTTCAATAGAAGTCACTCTGCATAAAAGATGTATGATATAAGCAGAGTAGCATAAGAATGAATCATTGCTGTATTTGTGTATGTCAGAGTCTGTAAAAGTCCTTTCAATATGTAATGATGTAATAATGTAAGAAAGGACCTAGTTAGAAAAGATCAAATCTGTTAGGTTGATCAGTCTATACGATCGTAGAACGGTCACTACGATTTCTTTCAAAGAAGACTCAACGTTTCTGTATAGATCGTAGAGTTAACTCTACGACTCCTTACCAGGATAACTCTACGATCATCAAAGAGAGTCAGAAGTGCAAGAAGTCTACAGGATATACAAGCAAAATTTAAGAACTGTTCAAGTACAAATCGTAGAGCTGAACTCTACGACCGTCGAACAGTCAGCCAAGCTAGCCTGCAGATAACGCTGATCCAGAGAAGAAATGTACTCTACGATACACACTCTCTAGCAAAATCGTAGAGTAAACTTGATGAGCAAGCTTACAAGGACTGGAATTTACACAGAAAGAAGAGATCGTAGAGTGGAACAGAATGACAAGGCAATACAGAAGATTGCTATACACATGGAACAATCGTTGAGTAGAATTAAAGGATGAAGCAACACAGACTGCAACTCAACGATTCCACTAAGAAGCACTACAGTTAACTAACTCTACGATCTGATCAAACCTACAAGATCGTAGAACGAAATCAAAGCAAAGCATTGCAAGCACAAACTCTACGATCTGACCAGAACAACAAGGTCGCAGAATTAGAGAAAAGATCATTCTAACTCAACGTTTCACTTGACATACCTCAAGTAACTTTCATGAAGCTGAATTCGCAGAAACAAAGTAGACAGTCTATCACTCAACGAATTCATTATTCAGAACAGAACAAGTAGACTAACAGGACGGCTATATGGTGCAAGAGAAAAGAGTATACTCCTCGCCCAGATTAAAGAAAGTTTAAGTGATGTTGAGATACAGATGCATGTCAGAGTCGTAGCAGACTTTGTGCCTAAATGACTATAAGTCAGGACCCACTGCTCAGGAAAATGGTGAATAAAGTCAGTCAGACCAATGGGACATCTCTGAATGCATCAGAACAGTTGGTTCTAAAAGTCAAGGAAGGTATTTATTGATGAATCAGAAGATTAATTAACAAAGGAAATAATAATCCTTACTGAACAACTCTGGAAGTGCAACGGCTATAAATTCAGAGAAAGCTGAGCTACAGGTTAATATATCAGAACACGTCAGAAAAGGAAAAAGCACTGACACGAGCAGCAAGAAAGTCAACATTGAAGATATTAAGGATCTGCACAAAGCCAAATGAAACAAACGGGATTTCATTCAACGGTAATATATGCTCAGAGATATAAAGGCTTACAGGACGAACAAAAAAAAAGGTTGTTGCAGTTATTGAAAAATACACGAGAGAGATGATGGTAGAAAACAACCGATCGTAGAGTGAAACAGAAAATGAAGATGCTGAAGGACTCTACGATCCATCAGAACACTAACACTGAATTGAGAAAGACATAGAGATAAATAACTCTATTACAGAAGAATTGTTCAGAGCTGCTAGGTACATGGAAGAGAGAAGCTTAAACGCCAACTTGATACATACATGGTAGCAACTGAGTACCAAAAGGAAGGAGCTTTACAGTCATCTCAGAAGCCCATCCCGAGAAGCTATAATCTGTCTATGATAAGAAGGAACAACTGAGTACCAAAAGAAAGGAGCATCACAGTCATCTCAGGAGTTCATCTCGAGAAGTTATCAAGTACCAAAGGAGCTGAAGTACAAAAGCCTAGCAGCACAATGGGTGATGACAAGAAGATATTGAGCATATTAAGAAGTCAAGCATTATTGCCGAACTCAATATTATCCCAGGAATGATCACACCCTGCTACTGAGTGTTTAAAGACAATAGGACTTAAAGTACAACTCAGTAGCAACTCCAACCTCTTTCAAACGATCAGGGAGCCAAGTCTGTTGGACTTGAAGAGGGCAGTAGTCCTTGTCATAGTGACTAAAGGAGTCAAGTCTGCTGGACTTGAAGAGGGCAGTAATGTCCTTGTCTTTGTGACTAAACTAACCAAGCCTGCTGGGTTTGAAGGGTTCTTAGTGAACCAGAGTTTCCAGGCTAATGAGCTTGAAGGGTTCCGTATGAACCATCCTTAGTGGATTTCCTACTAGTTGTAGTAGAAGAGTGGAGTAGGAGTTATTCAGTCTCCGAACCACTTTAAACTCTCTGGTGTCATTTACTTTCAGTCATTTACATTTTGTCTCATACATATATATATATATATATATATATATATATATATATATATACATATGACTGTGAATTAGTTTACTTAACAAATGATTTTCTTCAACTTAATCTTAAACTCAACGGAGAAGTTTTACAAATCTATAAGGGGTGTTTTTCAAACTAATATTCCGCTGTGCAAACAAATCTTGATCAAACAAATTATTTGGTAATGAACTCTTAAAGAAAAAAGTTTCTAAGAGATCTATTCAACCCCCTCCCCCTTCTAGATCACTTGTGTGCCTCTGGGAACTAACAATTGGTATCAGAGCAGGTTCTCACGAACTTTTAAAGCTACGCTTTGAGTAGATCCTATGGCACTGGCAAATTTCTGTTTTTGAGTTTAAGAATTGAAGTAAAACACTTTGTTTGAACAAGCTTACAAAATAATATTTTTCTTTCAGGTACTAATTGAATGTTGAGTAATTCCCTGTCTGATGCTGAATATTAATTGATATTAATACTTCCTAATACAAATTCAGATGATCTCAGCAAAGATGCTATCGAGTGAACTTTCAAAGTTGATCCGGTGCTGCAAGTTGAAGAATTCAAAAGGACGTTCTGTTGACAAGAATTATTAACTGATTCACTTGAAGAATACAAACGTGTATTTTTGCCTTCAAACAAACTGGGAAGTTCAAATCTTGATGCCAAAGGACACCGGATCCTATTCTTCTCTAAGGAAGCATCACTGTACCAAGCACTAACAAATCTATTTCTCACCGGTTCTAAAAGTTTGAAGCAGAAGCAAGCTCAACAGAAATCTATGCTTGAATTGTTCAATATTTTTTCTATCTACCAACTGTCAGCAACTGGAATCAGTCTCTAATCTATATCCACTCGATGGGCTCAACATTAAGCTTTCCGATAAGCTTAAGGTCTTTTATTCTAAGGATCTTATCTGAAGATGTGTGTCTAAGGAAGTGCTTCATTTATTTTAAAGCAGCCTCAAGAGTTCTGTCAAGCCATTTTTTTGTGGCAATCAATGATAATATCCACAGGCAACATTTCTCATTTCTTCTGGTGGATGATCTCTAGCTTAACTGGTTTTTAAAGGAATCTAATTCAAAAGTCTTCAACGATCTTCTGGAACTACTTCTCTGAAATTGAGAGGAAGATCGAATCACAGTTGTATACTTCACTGCAATATCCTTGGTGATGAGTTTTCAAAGTCATTCCTCCAAATCACAGTTATCAGGCCCGAGACCTGGAAATCAACTCAGCACGAATGAATGGACATATATGTTTATCAATGATCACCGGATCTAAGAATCATTCTGCAGCTCATTAAAGATCAAGAAGAGTTGAAGAACCTCATTCATGTACAAAGCAGCTCAAATAATGAAGAAGTCCTTGCCAGGCACACCATGTGTACATGCTCAGACTTAAAAGGCAAATGCTCTTAGTGTCAAAATTCTTTAAAACTATCTATGAATGAGAGGGGTGAGTAGATCAAGGCAAAAATGAGTAATCATGAATGATTTACCCTAAGTTTCAGAAATCACCCTTCAATCTGTGAAAAGAGGAAAAGTTCATCTCAAAGAAAAGATCACTCTCATAACCTTTGGCAGTAGGCTCTCCAAGGTGGAATGCATCAGAAGAAACTCTAAGCTTGAAGTGATTGAAGTATCATCAGCTTGATTCCATGAAGAAGTCAGCTCCATGAAATACTAAACCAGAAGTCTTTGAATAAGCATACATCCTCATAAGTCATTCTGGATGAAGATAAGCCAAGCAGATCAACAGGAAGGAAACAATGCCACAGCCTCAAGAGGAAAGCTCAACGATATAAAGAAGGTGGAGAAATTTGTTCTGAGACTCAATGATGAATTTCGGAGTATGCCCTACTCAACGAATCTGCAGGATATCTCAAGGAAGCCAATCTTTGATAGATTGAGTGAAGTCTGAATACTGATGCATGAAGAAGATTTGAATCTTGGGATTCTCTAGAAGAGAAAGAAGCTGGTCATAAAGGGAGGCATCTATTGATCTTTGAACTCACCTATTGATTTAGTGAAACTTGTTAGATATGTTGTCACTAATATCATGGTAAAATAAAAGATCATTCAAGTAAGAAGGAAGTTCATCTCACAAAGAAGGATCGTAGAGTCTGTCAGACGATCGCAGTATTAAGGCTTGGCAAACTGAAGTGTCTTCTCCAAAGAACGTAGAACTGACTCCTCGTTATAAAGCTCGCTCTCAAGATCGTAGAGTCAACTCAGTCAGACACTCTACGACTCTCTATATCAATTCTATGAAACCAGAAAAATCAAAGAATAATCTCTTCTTAAGAAATCAGAGTCTTGACAACGATCCTTACAAATTCCATTCAGAAGGTTGTCCTTGAGCTGTCAAACAGGCTTAACAAAGATCTCTGAATTCATCTAAAGCCTCCAGTATTAACAGAGATCGTAGAGCAGTACCAATCATAACTCTACAATTACACTTCAGACAAGATCGTAAAGTAGCAAAGCCAAGTAGTAGAGTAAGAAAGCAAGCTCAGAAGTACAAAACTCTTCAAAAGACAATTTGGATTATTCTATGTCAACTCTACGTCTTAAGAAGGAAAGCAGAAGGTAAATCGGTTATTTATTGGACTACCTTTCTCATTCCATTCACAAAGTCCCAAAACAATGTGATTGATGAACCAAATGCACTTATCTATTCTATCATAAACTCTAAATTCTATGACTGATAACCAAGCAAGCCATATCATCCCAAATCGTAGAGTCACCATGATCATCTTCCTGATCGTAGAACATTGAGTCTACGTTTGCATCTCATAACAATATCTTTCCCATAGACTCCTTCATAGCCTTTTGTCAGCATACAATTCACACCAGTTTATCAAGGTCATCTATTGAAAGGATGATGGTTGAGTTTCTTGCAGCCAACTCTACGAACTGGACAAGCTTACTACAGAGAAAGTGAACCTCACGCCCTTCAAACTCAAGTGGGTTAGAATACTTGATGTGCTTCAGTTATGGAAAATAAAAAGGTTAAACCCACGTTCTTCAAATGAGTATCTGACACGTATACTCTGCAAAAATAAGAGGGAACTAGCATAAGTCTTGATTTTAAACTGACAATGGTCATTTCCCGTCAGTTGTCAATACCCATTCTCCCAAAACTCATCAAAACCCTAGAAATCGAAAACTCTTCTTAAATCGATATTGGTGTCTCTCCCTGTGTTATTTCCAAATCAGTTTAATCATGGCATCTCTTCAAGTCATTCCTGGAAATCGAGTTTGTTTTGAAAAATTCGGAGATACAGAGCAGAAATTCAAAGATATTCTTCATCTGGTCAAGAATGCTGGTTTCACCCAATGTTTGGAAACCAGCACCAGGATTTTCTCTACGCTTGTTAAAGAATTCTTTTCAAACGCTGATTATCGAGGTAACACCCTCTTCTCAAGGGTTAAAGAAATCGCAGTGCAAATAGGAGTTTCTGAAATCAATCTCAGTCTAGGTATTCCAAGCGGAGGAATTACTTCTCTTGACAAGATTAACATTGAACTTGGACTGGAATTGATGGGCTATGAAAAGAAGTCTTCTCTCAAAGGAATCAAAAAGAAAGATTTCCCTCAGTAGTATGAGTTTCTGGCTGACATTGTTGGAAAGAGTATTCTGTGCAAAGACACTGCATATGATACTATCAGTGAAGATCAACTGAGGATGATGACTGTTATTGCTCAAAGAAAGGAAATCAACTTCGGAGCAATTCTCTTAGGATGGATAAAGAGATGGATAGATGATTCAAAGACAAGAGCTGAAGCTGGAAAGCCAACTCCCAAGATGCCCTATGGGAGATTCATAAGCATCATTTTGAAGAAATTGCTGGTAAATGAAATTGGGGAAGATGAAGGAGAAGTTCTAAACTGCAACAAAAGAATTACTCCAAGGTTGTTTGAAGATTGGAAAAAGAACCCTCATGCCAATAAAGGTAAGAAGTCACGAGGTTCTATGAGCTTCAGCAGTAAGATGGAGATGAAATCGAAAGGAAAAAGAAAAAGGGAAATGGAAGAAATATCTGAGGAGATATTACAGGAGAAAAATGAACAATCAAGAAACAAAACTCTTGTGATCTATGATAGTCAGGAATCAGAGAAGAAAAGAAAATTCATTGAAATAGAGAAGGCTGAAGAAGGGAAAGATGTCTGTTCAGGGAAAGCTAAGAAGGAAAAGATGAATCCCAAAGTATCTGAAGTAAAGAAGAAGAAGAAGAAAACAGAAAAGAAAGTACCTCGCATTGCTCCAAGAAGAAGTTGGAGAATCAGAGAACAGTGGAGAAGCTCAATCACTGCAGGACCACCTCAGGTGATAGAAATTGATGATGATGAAGCAAGTTCGGATTCTGAAGAAAGAACACCTGGCAGTTCAAAAGAGGAAACATCTACAGGCTCTTCAGAGGAAAGATCAGAATATCTTAAAAATAGCCTGTCTGAAAAGGAAATCTTTTTGGGTTCTGATCAGGAAACTGAACCAGTTGAAAAAGACTCAACACCTGAGTACAAGGATAATGATGTAGCTGAAGAAGATGATGTATCAAGGGAACAATGCTCTGCAAATTATGAAGCTGGGAAGACTGAATCAGATGAAAAAGGAGACTGTCAAGAAACTATGGTGAAAGAAGATAAACACCTTCAAGAAGAGACCAGCACTCATGATTTGGATAAATCAAAAGACGGGTCAAGAAGGTCAAGAAGAGGATTAAGTGGCTTTATGAAGAACATAGGCCGGAGTTTAAAAACAAGTCACAAGGAGAGACAAATAAGGATGAAAGCTGAAAAGAAGCTGAAGAAAGTAAGACTGCTGAGAAAACTGGAAAAGCAGAAATTTGAAGCATATCGATTAAAGCAGATCAAAAGGAGACGTAGAGAAAGAAGGAAGCATGCCAGCCAGATGGAAAGATACTCTATTACTTGGGATAATAATCATCTGTTGAGTTTCATTCCCATTTTACCACTTCTAAGGGCAACATTCATGAATGATCAAAGTTCTATTAGTTGGAGCTACTCAACTTTTCCAAATCTTTCATTAGTAGCTCAACATTTCACAAAGGCAATGACCCTTGCAACCACACTGATAAGCAGTGAACCCTTCTATTCTCACTACCAAAGTTGCCAGGAAATATCCATCTGGAATCTGTCCAGCTCTGTGGAAAATCAAAATGCAGAAATCAGAAAGTCCTCGGCTGTGACTTACTAAACTCTTAATCACCCTGCACCACCTCCCTGTTCGCAAAGTCCCAAAACCTTGCAAACATTTCTCAAAAATACCAATTCTCCAGTCATAGAGTCCCAACACTCTATGAACCATGAAAATTTACTTACTCTTAGTCTCGTAGAGTCTCAAAACTCTGTGATAGACTTCAAAATATCCTTCTAAATCCGCAGTAACTCTGCAAGCTCCATACATTTCATAATTGATGATGTCAAAAAGGGGGAGAGAACACAGGGGGAGCTATGAAGAAGGAGGAGCAACCAACTAAGGGGGAGACAGCTAAGGGGGAGCTATGAAGATCAGATTCAACCAGCTAAGAGGAAGACAGCTAGCAAAACTGAGTGGGAGAAAAGTTAAAACATGAAGAGCAGCTGTAAGTATGTATAACCTTTTGTAAAAATGCTCATTTAATAAAATCATCCTTTTGCACTAGCCATACAGTATTTCACTGTATCGTAAGACATAATTTACCTGTCAAGTAGATGCATTATATGAATGTCTTATAAATAAGTCTATTAGTTTTGTCATCATCAAATAGGGGGAGATTGTTGAATGTTGTTTTGATTTGATGATGATGACTGTTGTGCAGAAAGGACTGGGCTAAATGTGCTTATGTGGTTATTTGACAAAGTGATTTTATAATGTGCTTATATGGTTAATTGTCAATATGTATCTGACAAAGTGCATATGTGTTAATGTGCTTATGTGCTTAATTGATTATGTGCTTAGACACTCTGAAAGTGCATATGTGTTAATATGCTTATGTGCTTACTTGATTACGTGCTTAGATGTTCTAAAAGTGCTTATGTGGATATTTGACAAAATGATTATATGTTAATCTAATTGTGGGTTTACATTGTCATGTGTGCTTGATGTATATTACTCATTTCAAATACTGTGATTTGCACTCTTGTTTAAACAAATATGATCTTGCTATAAACTATCTGCTTCTTATTAAAAAGAATGAAAGTTATCTGGTTATATTGTTGTAAAGTCCTTTTTATTTATATGTGTACAAAGGACTTAGATTTTAAAGATCAGAAATGTTAGGTTGATCTTTCAATAGAAGTCACTCTGCATAAAAGATGTATGATATAAGCAGAGTAGCATAAGAATGAATCATTGCTGTATTTGTGTATGTCAGAGTCTGTAAAAGTCCTTTCAATATGTAATGATGTAATAATATAAGAAAGGACCTAGTTAGAAAAGATCAAATCTGTTAGGTTGATCAGTCTATACGATCGTAGAACGGTCACTACGATTTCTTTCAAAGAAGACTCAACGTTTCTGTATAGATCGTAGAGTTAACTCTACGACTCCTTACCAGGATAACTCTACGATCATCAAAGAGAGTCAGAAGTGCAAGAAGTCTACAGGATATACAAGCAAAATTTAAGAACTGTTCAAGTACAAATCGTAGAGCTGAACTCTACGACCGTCGAACAGTCAGCCAAGCTAGCCTGCAGATAACGCTGATCCAGAGAAGAAATGTACTCTACGATACACACTCTCTAGCAAAATCGTAGAGTAAACTTGATGAGCAAGCTTACAAGGACTGGAATTTACACAGAAAGAAGAGATCGTAGAGTGGAACAGAATGACAAGGCAATACAGAAGATTGCTATACACATGGAACAATCGTTGAGTAGAATTAAAGGATGAAGCAACACAGACTGCAACTCAACGATTCCACTAAGAAGCACTACAGTTAACTAACTCTACGATCTGATCAAACCTACAAGATCGTAGAACGAAATCAAAGCAAAGCATTGCAAGCACAAACTCTACGATCTGACCAAAACAACAAGGTCGCAGAATTAGAGAAAAGATCATTCTAACTCAACGTTTCACTTGACATACCTCAAGTAACTTTCATGAAGCTGAATTCGCAAAAACAAAGTAGACAGTCTATCACTCAACGAATTCATTATTCAGAACAGAACAAGTAGACTAACAGGACGGCTATATGGTGCAAGAGAAAAGAGTATACTCCTCGCCCAGATTAAAGAAAGTTTAAGTGATGTTGAGATACAGATGCATGTCAGAGTCGTAGCAGACTTTGTGCCTAAATGACTATAAGTCAGGACCCACTGCTCAGGAAAATGGTGAATAAAGTCAGTCAGACCAATGGGACATCTCTGAATGCATCAGAACAGTTGGTTCTAAAAGTCAAGGAAGGTATTTATTGATGAATCAGAAGATTAATTAACAAAGGAAATAATAATCCTTACTGAACAACTCTGGAAGTGCAACGGCTATAAATTCAGAGAAAGCTGAGCTACAGGTTAATATATCAGAACACGTCAGAAAAGGAAAAAGCACTGACACGAGCAGCAAGAAAGTCAACATTGAAGATATTAAGGATCTGCACAAAGCCAAATGAAACAAACGGGATTTCATTCAACGGTAATATATGCTCAGAGATATAAAGGCTTACAGGACGAACAAAAAAAAAGGTTGTTGCAGTTATTGAAAAATACACGAGAGAGATGATGGTAGAAAACAACCGATCGTAGAGTGAAACAGAAAATGAAGATGCTGAAGGACTCTACGATCCATCAGAACACTAACACTGAATTGAGAAAGACATAGAGATAAATAACTCTATTACAGAAGAATTGTTCAGAGCTGCTAGGTACATGGAAGAGAGAAGCTTAAACGCCAACTTGATACATACATGGTAGCAACTGAGTACCAAAAGGAAGGAGCTTTACAGTCATCTCAGAAGCCCATCCCGAGAAGCTATAATCTGTCTATGATAAGAAGGAACAACTGAGTACCAAAAGAAAGGAGCATCACAGTCATCTCAGGAGTTCATCTCGAGAAGTTATCAAGTACCAAAGGAGCTGAAGTACAAAAGCCTAGCAGCACAATGGGTGATGACAAGAAGATATTGAGCATATTAAGAAGTCAAGCATTATTGCCGAACTCAATATTATCCCAGGAATGATCACACCCTGCTACTGAGTGTTTAAAGACAATAGGACTTAAAGTACAACTCAGTAGCAACTCCAACCTCTTTCAAACGATCAGGGAGCCAAGTCTGTTGGACTTGAAGAGGGCAGTAGTCCTTGTCATAGTGACTAAAGGAGCCAAGTCTGCTGGACTTGAAGAGGGCAGTAATGTCCTTGTCTTTGTGACTAAACTAACCAAGCCTGCTGGGTTTGAAGGGTTCTTAGTGAACCAGAGTTTCCAGGCTAATGAGCTTGAAGGGTTCCGTATGAACCATCCTTAGTGGATTTCCTACTAGTTGTAGTAGAAGAGTGGAGTAAGAGTTATTCAGTCTCCGAACCACTTTAAACTCTCTGGTGTCATTTACTTTCAGTCATTTACATTTTGTCTCATACATATATATATATATATATATATATATATATATATATATATATATATATATATATATATACACATATGACTGTGAATTAGTTTACTTAACAAATGATTTTCTTCAACTTAATCTTAAACTCAACGGAGAAGTTTTACAAATCTATAAGGGGTGTTTTTCAAACTAATATTCCGCTGTGCAAACAAATCTTGATCAAACAAATTATTTGGTAATGAACTCTTAAAGAAAAAAGTTTCTAAAAGATCTATTCAACCCCCCCCCCTTCTAGATCACTTGTGTGCCTCTGGGAACTAACATTTTTTAATGTCTATATAAGGGAGAGGTGGTCTGTGAAGTCCACCCAAGCCATGGGCTCATGGCCTATGCATGCGGAGAATTGAGGCATTGTTGGGCTCCCCTAACAACAATGTTAGCAGGCCAATTGGTGACTTGGTTTGTATCAAAGACTCATTCATGGGTTGGGTATGAGTAGGCACATGGTTAGCATATGTTAGGCATGTTCATATAACACCTTGGGCCAAGTTCTTGGCTTGATGGAATTTTTTGTGGGCTAGGCTCAATTGGACAACCTCCATTGTGAAGTCACTAACTATGCCCTAGAATTCAATTAGAAGGTTGAAGAATCATTGTAGGAATTGTTGGCCTTCACTACTCATGTCTTTAAGTTGACTAACATGGTTGGGAAAATGGAGGAGGATGTTTCTCTAGTTAAATGTGATGTTGCTAATGGCCCAACCAACAAGGATGGATTTTTACATTCCAAATTAAAAGTTCTTGAATTGAAAGATCTAGAGAATTTTTAATTTGATATGGAGCAATACTTTGTTGTTGTTCGTGTCCTTAATGGAAAAAACTCACCATCACGTATTTCGATGGGGATGCGAAGTTATGGTGGAGAACTTGTATAGATGACGATGAGAGTGTTGGATGATCCAAAATTGAAACATGGGCAATGCTGAAGAAGAATTAAAGGATTAATTCTTGCCTCTAAACGCTCTTTGGTTGGTAAAAAACAATTTGAAGAATTTAAAACATAAAGGTACGGTGTGTGACTATGTGAAGGAATTTAGTTATTTGGTGTTGGACATGATAAACTGTTTAATTTCATGTTGGGATAACAACAATAGACATAGGTAGAATTGAGGCGCCAATGTGTCAAAGACTCGTCTACAATTATTACTGCCAAGAGCTTAGTAGATTTTAAACTTTCTTCTACTTTGAATAACACAAATGGTGCCAATTCAGTGAAAAAGAAGGAATGAACTTCGAAAGAAGCCAAAAAGAAAGGAAAGCATAATAAAAAGGGTCATGATGGTTCGAAGAACACAACAAAAATGGTAACAACTAGTAAAAAGGCAGGTTAAATGTAGAACAAGTCACTGTACTATAGGCCAATTTATAAGTGGGTGACTAAACTTTTTTTTTCTTACATTCGACTAACTGAACTCCATTTTCCTAATAAACTGTTAGTAATTCTGTTAAATTGTGTTGACTTTAAACGGAAAGTTGACATGAAAAAATTGAAGAGAGAAAAGGCTGACATGGAAATTTTTAAGCTGACAGGTGGCATATGATGTGTTAAAAAACATTTCTACATGTATATTTTGTTGATATGATAATTTTATATATAATAAAATATATTTAAATATAAAAATTATAAAATTAAATAATGGACCTATACATATTATTTGTTCGTAGATATGTTAATCATTAATAATCAGATCTAGTTCCCATTTGACATGCTTCTTCATCTTACAACCACCGTACTCTATCATCAGCAGCATCTTCCTCCATTACCGGTGACTAAAACTCTAAATCTTCAAAAATTGTTAAACAATGGATCTATACATACTATAAATAGACATAGTTCATAAACCCAAATATCCATCAGCATATTTATACCCATAAATATTAATCTACCATAACCTCGTAAGAACCAACCCATCTACTATGATGATGAAGATAATCCTTCTAAGTAGCAGTGGATCATGTATTACAATCAAAATTTAATATCGTTGTATCAATGGATTTGGATCGGTCGCTATATGTTATCTTTTGAAACCAATTTGTGACTTTTTGGATATGGTGTTGGTTTCTATTATAAAGGCTTATGGCGTTGCTTTAGCAGGTGAACAAGGAGCATATTTAGTGGGTCTAAACCCAGGAGGAGCTTTCCACATTTCTTGCGATAATTTTCAATTTTGGGGTTTTTTCTTCTTTCTATAAAAAGGTAGAAATGATGAATACCTAGATAAAGAAAATTAGAGGAAGAAGATGAGGAAAAAACATTTTTTAAAAATCAGATCTATTATTTATTATGATGTAGTTGGGTCGGGTCCATTCATGGGTTTGGGTGGGTAAATTTGTTTATATGGGTGGACTATAGATGATGAGTAAAAATTTATTAAAAGAATATTCCACCTAGGATTATGTGCATACGTGGCACTGCCATTATCAAACTTTTGTTAAAAAATTAATGCCCCTGACAAAAATTCATTTTTTTATTAGAAAATTAAAGTTCAGTGAGTTGATTGTAAGAAAAGAAAGTTTAGTGACTCACTTGTAAGTTGGCCTATAGTACAGTGATTTATTCTACATTTAACAGGTCAAAAAGCAGGTCTTCTAATACCAGTAAGAGTTGTTATATATGCAAATTAAGGTCCCTATTTGATGCGTGATTGTCCTAAGAAGGAAAGATTAAAGGCCATGGTTACTGAAAAATCTAATATAAATGCAGGTCCTTCTCAGGTAAATACTCTCCAACTTCTAAATGTCATTCAATCGTCTACTAATGTTGTAACTCGTGGTTTAATGCATATTGTGGCAAAAATGAATGGATAGGAAGTTAAAGTTATGGTAGATACTAGCGTTACCAATAGTTTGTGGCAAATAGAGAGATTGGTAAATTAAAGTTGAAAGTGGTTCAACATACATCTAATATTAAGATGGTGAATTCTGATGCTATGCCCATTCAAGGGGTGGGTAACGTGGAATTGCAAGTCAATTCGTGGAAGGGAAAGTTCAATTTAATGGTAGTACCATTAGATGACTTTGATGTAATTTTGGGAAATGATTTTCTCATTTATGTGAAAGAGGTTGTGATGCCTCATCTTGGTGGAATATTATTTGCTGATGAATATTGTCCTGCCTTTGTGAAAGGCGTATATCCAAATGCAAACAAGGAAGATTAACAAGGAAGATTATAAACTGAAAGTTAGTATGTGTTCGACAATTCAAGTGGAAGAGGGACTAGAGAAAGGTGATCCGACTTTTTTTTATCAATGTTAGTGGAAATCAAACTAGAAAAGTTTGTGAAAGTACCGAACCAAGTTATTTCTGTGTTGATTGAATTTGCTAATATTATGCCTCCAAAATTGCTTAAACCACTACCGAGGAAGAGGGCAGTGGACCATGCTATCGAATTGGAACCACAGGTGCTTGACCCCTACACAAGCACCTTATCGAATGGCCCCGTCAGAGTTGGCAGAATGGAGGAAGCAATTAACTGAGTTGTTGGATGTGGGACTGATCCAGTCATCTAAAGCTCCTTCTAGTGCCCCAGTTTTGTTTCAAAAAAAGGCAAATGGATCACTCATAATGTATGTGGATTATCAGGTGATGAATAAAGTGATGGTGAAGAATAAGTACCCGATTTCAAACATTATTGAATTGTTTGATCGGTTGTTGAAGGCCTCTTTCTTTACAAAATTAGATTTGTATGTGTTCGACAATTCAAGTGGAAGAGGGACTGGAGAAAGGTGATTCAACTTTTTTAGTAATATTGGTGGAAATCAAATTACAAAAGTTTGCAAAAGTACCGAACCAACTTATTTCTGTGTTGATTGAATTTACTAATATTATGCCTCCAAAATTGCTTAAACCACTACCGAGGAAGAGGGCAGTGGACCATCTTATCGAATTGGAACCACAGGTGCTTGACCCCTACACAAGCACCTTATCGAATGGCCCCGTCAGAGTTGGCAGAATGGAGGAAGCAATTAACTGAGTTGTTGGAGGTGGGACTGATCCAGCCATCTAAAGCTCATTCTAGTGCCCTAGTTTTGTTTCAGAAAAAGGCAAATGGATCACCCATAATGTATGTGGATTATCAGGTGATGAATAAAGTGATGGTGAAGAATAAGTACCCGATTTCAAACATTACTGACTTGTTTGATCGGTTGTTGAAGGCCTCTTTCTTTACAAAATTAAATTTGCGATCGGGATATTGGCAAGTGCGAATTGTAGAAGGGGATGAATTAAAAACAGCTTGTGTGACAAGGTATGACTCACATGAGTTTCCAGTGATGCCGTTTGGCTAACCAATGCTCTTGTTACATTTTGTGGTTGTATATTTGGTTGACATTGTTATTTATAGCGAGTCTCTAGAAATTCATATTGATCATCTAAAACTTATATTTAGTAACTAGCGTGAGTACACTCTATGTCAAAAGGGAGAAATGTGAATGTTGTAGGCAAGAAGTCATGTTTCTTTAGCATTTGCTTAGTCATGGACAAATGACTATGGGCCTAGTGTAGACTATTGTTGATTGGTCGAGGCCTACAAAACTTGCGGAGTTAAGATCATTCCTTGGGTTGGCGAACTATTACAGAAAGTTCATGAAAGGGGTATTCCAAAAGAATAAACCCCCTAACAGATTTTCTTCAAAAGGATATGTCATAGGAATGGTCTCCTAAATGTCAAAAGGCATCTAAAATGTTGAAAGTTGTTGTTTCATCTAAACCAGTGTTTTAGAGACTTTGATGTTCCATTTAAGGTGCATACAGATGCATCTAATCGAGCCATTGGTGGAGTTTTGGTGCAAGAAAGGCACCCCATTGCATTTTAAAGCCACAAACTAAAAGATGCAGAACAGAGGTACACCACTCATGAAAAAGAGATGGTGGTGGTGATTCATTGCTTGGAAACTTGGAAGTATTATGTAATAACCAAGACATTATGTAACAATATTATTAATGAAATGAAGATTTATTAAAATAAAAAAAATTATGCAGTTGACTTGCTTAATTATGTGTGAGTATATATATAAAAAAAAAACCGGCCAAGCCCACCCATAACCCCAAAAACCATGTGCAAAATATGCTTGAAAGTAATTGCATTAAGGGAAATACTATGTAAAGCCAAGTCATGCTCATTTTTCATAATTTGAGGAGATTAGGTAAAGCTTTTTACCTAATCTTACAAGGTTATCATTAAGACTACAAAGGATGAAAGTATATTATACATTCATACATGTATATATAGATGTATAAGTGTATATGAGGCCCATTTATAAATAAAGGTCCTTAGCAAAATTCACAAGTTTTACGTCATTTCTTCCAAGTGAGAGTTAGATAAGTGTAAAGAAAAGAAAGTTTGAGAGAAAAATATTAAGTGTGGGATAACTCTTGTTAGAGCAAAGAAGATCTGGCAAAGGGGAGCCTTAGGAGGTGTCTAGTAAGCCACAACAATCAACCATCTAACAAGTAGGAAGAAGATTCACCACTAAGGTTTAAAAGTTTCCTTAACCGTAGTTAGTTAATTTTTATGTTATAGTATAGTTTTATGCATGTTTGGTTGTGGGAGGTTTATGTGTTATGTGATCATGAAGAATCCGAATGTATAAGGAAGGATTTATGAAGGAGTTTATGTGCTTAGTTGTGATTTGTAGCTTAATAGTGCAAGAAAAATGAATATGAACATGTAACATGTTTAAATCAAGTGGTAACATAATTTTCGGAACAATGTAAACCAAAATATGTGTATTATTTGTAAGATCTCTGAATCATTTGTTGTAGATCTAAAAGATACGAGGATAATCCAAGTGAAACGGAAGAAAAATGAGTTAAAATTGAACTATAATGATTTTTCTTGTAAAGGGTGTTCTAATGTAAACCCTAGAAATTTGATCCATGATTGGGCTAAATAAGTGTGTTTAATTGGGAATGAAACCCTTAGATTTTAGTAAAAACATGTGATAAACTAGTTCTAAACCAAATATGACGTCATTTAGAAGTAAAATAAACAAGTTATGAACATTTAAAACAAGAAGAATCAAAACCGACAAAGTTGAAAAAATCAAAAAAATGCAAGCTTAAGATTCTGGTGACCTGGTGCGGCCACACCGGTCCTAGTTCTTTTTGTGGCGTGGTGGCGCCGGTCCGACAAAAATGAAAAATAAATTCAACCCCGGTCGGGTCGAGTTAAAATAATTCAGCTCGGGCCGGGATTGGGTCAAATTTTTTAAAAATAAAATAAAATAAATAAATAATAATACAATACAATAAAGAATGAAATGAGTGGATAAAGTATAAACAAAAAAATTATGATAAAGATTATTTTATTTGTGAAGATAAAATAGATGAATAAATAAAGTTTAAACAAATAAAATAATAATAAAGATTATTTATGAATTTAGATTGTGAAAGAAAATTTAAAATAGATGAAGCATAAACAAATAAAATAATAAAGATTATTTTATTTGTAGATTTTAATTATGAAGATGAATTAAAATAAATGAATAGATAAAGAATGATCAAATAAAATAATAAGAATTATTTTATTTATAGGTTTCGGCTATGAAAAAGAAATGAGATAAAATAATAAGAATTATTTTATTTATAGATTTCGGCTATGAAAATGAAATGAGATAAATAATATCATGAATAAATAAAGAGTAAACAAATAAAATAATAAATATTATTTTATTTGTGGAATTTGGATTGTAACAAAAAATGAAAATTAGTTAACACCAATGTGTGAGTCGAATAAAATTCGAATGTAGAGTCCAATAGTGACTAATTGGTGTAGATCAATTTATAGGTCGACAAAAGAATGAGCATTTCGAACTTATATTAGACGACACTTTAGGTAAGTATCTTAAACCTACTCATACATTATATTATGCAAATTTATTGATCAAATTATCCTTGAAAATGATTTCATGTTGATGGTGAATATTATTCACACTTATGTGCATTCAAAAGATTATTTTTAAATGAATTATTAAAGCATAATTGTCTTGACATTCATGAACTATTTAAGAAGTTGGTCTATGCCATTTGTTCCAACTAGACAGATATTAAATAATTTATCGAATGGATATAATTCTTTGGTAGCTAATCCAAACCAGTTGCCTTAGTGTAGACTCTTATAATGAGACTGAGATGAACAACTCTTATAAAAGGGGTATTATTTGTTGAACATTGCATGTTTAATTTGATGATAAGAATTAAGTTGATGAATGCAGTCAATAGCAGGATTGTAAAGTCCTTTGATGGTACAAAATGTACAAGGACTTAGTTAGATAAGATCAAAGTTGTTAGGATGATCTTTTGAATATGAATGTAATGAGTTGTGAAGTTTTTTGATTGTTTATGATGTACAAGGACTTAGTTAGAAAAGATCAAATCTGTTAGGTTGATCTTATGTCAAATTGATCATAGAATAGACTCTACGACTCCAAGCAAAGAAGACTCAACGATTCAGTTTGTTCGTAGAGAGGACTCTACGACTTAACGCAAAGAAGACTCAACGATTTTTCATATTCGTAGAGTGGACTCTACAAATTTACTCAAAGAAGAGTAGACGACTAAGACCGCTCGTAGAATGGACTCTACAATCCCATTCCAAGAAAACTCTACGACCAAGGAAAAAGCCCAAGCGTAGAACAGACTCTACGACTGACAGAGTAGCCATAAAGTAAAAATAAGAGACCTTTTGAGCAACACTACGATCTAAACCTAAATCATCGTTTGACTCTTCTCTTATACTAAAATAGAAGCAACTTCGTTGAAAAAAATAATCTACATCGATGTGACAAAAGAGCTTCTGTTAAAAGCTCAAAGTCAGAAATATCAGGGGACTGACCCAAGCGCACTATGCAACAGAGAGAAGACTTTCAGGACAGTAAAGTCAGAGGACTGTGTCCTATCAGTCCTATAGTATGGAAGGACCAAATGACTCTATGAAAGTTGGTAGAAACCTACGACTGACATGTCTGTCCCCAAGAAAAAAGGGAAACACTTTCCATAGACTAAAATAGCAGATCAATTAATACCTCATCAGGGCATTAATGAGCTAAATGAATATAATATTCAATAGTTCTACATTGTGAGGTAACGGACAGAAACTGAAGCTAAAGGCAAACATTCCAACGGGAAGAAAACAGAAACTCTCATATCAAGCGCCTAGATCTGAAGAAAACAAATAGGGATTTTTTCACAAGAAAGAAAGAAATTCGCAAGAGTTCAAAAAGATAAAACTGAAAAGAATCTTGCATCGCTACTGAGTTCTTCAGAAACTTATGCTAAATGCAACTCAGTAGCACACTCAAATCTACACTACTCGAGAAGAGTTCTTAGTGAACTAGAGTATCTAAGTCTGTTAGACTTATAGAGTTCTTAGTGAACTAGAGTTTCAAGACTGCTGATCTTGAAGGAATCTTAGTGATTCAGAAATTGTAAAAGTATCCTGAGTGGATTTGTTGCTTGAAGAGCAGATCAGTGGAGTAGGAGTCTTATGAACTCTGAACCACTTAAAACCTGGTGTCTTTCATCTTGTGTCTTTTAACTGCTATATCTGATATATAATTGCTTGTTGAATTATTATTTTAACAAATCAAGAAGCGATAATTAAATCATATTCCGTTGTGCTAAACAAATTAATTAATAATTCATTATCTCTTAAAAACAAAGCAAGAAAAAGAAAAAATTTTAAAAAATCTATTCAACCCCCCCCCCCCCCCCCCCTTCTAGATATCTTTCATGTCATTGGGAACTAATATTATTTATAGGAAAATCGACTTTGTGCATAATGTTTAAATGTTATACATAACATAGGGTACGATGGGTTGATCACCTTAAGTTCGTTTTAGAATTTTATCAGTCTTAGTGATTGATAAACATTATATTGGGGTGCAGTGAAAATACCTGTTTAACCCGGTCAGAGTTCACGGTCCATAGTGACCTCTTAGTATGAAAGCTAAAATCCTTCTTTCATTGGATTCGATTTGTTATTGTTTTCTCATTATTAATTATTATTGAAGCTTCAGAAATGTTAAATAACCCTTTACTTGAATTCATATTTATTGCATGTTTTATACTTATTGAGAAATTAGTTGCCCACTCTTACTTATCATAATTTTACAGTTAAGTTCGAGAATTTATGAGGATAAGGCAAAGATAAAGGAAATGGAAAGATTAAAGAGTAATCAAGATTTAAGATATTTGTGTAATGAATTATAATATGAAGACTTATGCTAATTTTGAACTACATGATGTACTTATGTTAATAAAGGTTGTACGGACCTAGGATTATATTTGGCTATGTAATTATTAATTAGCTTAGGCACTTGTATTTATTTACGCGTTAGAGTATAGATAGATGTGATGGATGTGTTGGATTGTAAGCACTATTCCAGGAGTTAGAGAACCCAGATGTTGGAGCGTCACACATTATCTATTAGGAACGAAGTTTACAGTGATGACGGAAAATATGACCAATACTTACTTTAAAACCCAAAAGAAAATATTCATGAAACAAGCACGATGGCAGGAATACTTGGCTCAGTTTGATTTTGTGTGAATACACAAGCTAGGTTGTTGAGGCTTTAAGTCAAAAAGAGGTACATGAGTATATTGATGCATTAACCCTAGTTGAGAGTGATTTTCTGGACAAGATTAAAGATTAATCATACAATGGTGCATAATATCAAAGGATTTTACAGCAAGTGAATGATGGTGTGGTGCACAAGTATTGAACTAAAGATGAATTATTAAAATACAAGGGTTGTAATGTCCTAGAATTTCCACGTCATTATTAATTAAATTATTAATTTAATTTTCAACGAGTTAGTTTTACGAGATTATTTAAATCTTTTTATGTGATTAATTAATTACGTAATTAAATGATTATGTAATTAATTACTAGAATTAATTAAAGGGGGTCACTAATATGTTGTTAAATTAATGAACAAACCCTAAAGTTTTAATATCAAAATAATTGATAAATTTTTTATTAATTAAATATTCAATTAAATTGAATATAATGAGTTAATTAAATATAATAAATTAATTAATATGATTATTAATTAATGTAAATAATGTGAAATATTAATAATAATATTTATTAGTCCATTTAGTAATTTAATACTAATGGGTTAGAATATTTAATTATTTATTCAATCTAATTATTTATTTAATCATGGATTGAATAATTAATGTGTAAATTATTAAATTAGCTCAACATGGGTCAATTAGTAGCCCAAGTGGAGAATAATAAAATTTGACAAATTAGTAGCCCAAACAATTTAATAGAAGCCTAATTGGTATTTTAAATAAAGCCCAATAATTGGCTCAATTGAAAAATACTTTATATAACTTATTAATTATTCAAAAGTAAAAAAATGACTATCATTTTGGGACAAGTCGCAAGTCAGCCGAGCAACATAGGGAAGAGAGAGAAAAAGTGATATTTTGTTTTTATTTTATTTTTCATTTATTTAATAAATGGTTGCTTGTTTTATTTTTGTAGTACATGAATACCATGCTTCTTTTCACCAACTTAGTCCTTAGCTAGATTTCTTGTACAAGTCTTCAACAACCCTCATGATGGCAATTTTAATAGATATAGATTTTATATCTATCCAAATTGTAAGTATACTTACAATTTAGGAGTTTATGTTGGTCATTTCTTCTTCTTCCACTTTGCAAGCTAGAGAGCATTTGAGAGTGTAGAAAAATATTTTGAGAGCAAAATTATCAAGAGAATGAGTTCTTGGTTCATGTCATCTTCTTTCACCACTTATTTTGGAAGAAAAAGGAAGATAACCATTAAATCAAGGTAATGGTTATTCTAAATCTAATTTTTGTTTTAAATTAAATAAACTAACATGTGTGTATAAATATGTTAATATGGTTAATAATGTGTAATGGTAATATTTATGTCATGCTTGAGTTTAATATGCTTGGTTTGTATTTTGATATATTTTGTATGTTAAAATATGTGTTTAGTAGTGTATAATCAAGTTTGGAAATTTATGACCAAAAATATTTCTATAAAACTTAGGTTTGATATTCTAATATTATAGAACATCAAATCATGAGAAAAACAAAGTTTGAATCACTCAAAATGGAGTTATATACAAAAAGTTATTATTTGTGGTAGTTTATGTGATGTAAAAATTTTTATAAAAAAAGAATGATATTAAATCATGAAAAATTAAATTTTTATGTTATAAATTGATATTAGGTATTTGGTAATTTTTTTGAATTTTTATTGAGGAGTTAAAGATTACTTGAAGGTATAATTTTAATTAAAGTGGGTACTGTTCACATTCTGCCGGAAGAAAAAAAAAGGGTTTTTCCGCGCAATGCACGGAAGGTAATTTGGTTAAAGGACGCGAAGCCAAACGACGTCGTTTGGCATCGGTAGAAATTTACTCCGCGCGTACGCGCGGAAGCCGTTTCCGGCTTCTCAAAACGGCACCGTTCTGGGCAGTAAATTCTGTAACGCACGCAATGCGCAACAGTATATTTCCCGGCGAAATTACTAAACTGCCATTCCGTGTTTTTTTCGGCGAAATTACTATTTTGTCCTCGGATCAGTTTTCAACTTAATTACAGAATTGTCAACAGTCCGGTTTTTCAGCTTATTTACAAGTTTGTCATTCTGCATATTTTTAATTAATTTAAATATTTGAAAATTAATTTAAAATTATAATAAAATTAATAATAATACAAAAATAATATTGGGGAGGATATTTTTCATTAAGTTTAATATTTAAATATTTTAAATATTAATCTAGTTAGCTAAATCATGGTTAAGTTAAATAAATTTATTATTTATTTATTATTAAAATGTTAATAATAAATAAAGGGGATAAATTAGAAATTATTATTTAATTCCTATTAAATAATAATTAAAGGGAGATAAAAATTTATAAATTAATTATTTATTATTTAAATATTATTAAATAATAAATAAGGATAATTAAGTAATTAATTATTATTTAATTAGCATTAAATAATGATTAAGGGAAATTAAGTTATTTAATTTAAATAATAAATAAGGATAAATAAATTAACTTTTATTTAATCTTAAACAATAATTAAAATTAATTAAATAATTAATTATTATTTAATTGACATTAAATAATAATTAAAAGGGATTAAAATTAGTAAACTATTATTTAAATTCCTTAAATTAAATAATAAGTAAGGTTAATTACTTAGTTAACTATTAGTTGAGTAATATTAAATTAAAGAAGGTTAAAATTAAATCAATAATTATTTATTATTTAATTATTATTAAATAATAAGTAAGTACAATTAGTTATTATTTATTTTAAATAATAACTAGAGTTAATTAATTAATTTCTATTTAACCAAGATTAAATAGTAATTAAATAGAGATCGAGTTAATAAAATAAATTTAATTTAATTATGCTTTAATTAAACAATTGTAATAAGTTGTTTAAGGGTTTAATAAGTGTCTAACACTTAAGAAAAATATTTCTAACTTATTAAATTATTAACCTAATATGATTGAGGGTCTATAAGGTTAATAATATTGTTTTGACTAATGTAATTTATGTGTTAGTACTTATGTGATAGATAAGCTCCTTAGTGAGCGTATAGTTGTGCAAATACGTCGTACTAATTATTAGACTAACTTTATTAATGTTAGGTATTTCCAAAGCCAGTTAGTTAAAGCTAGACATTATTTGTAGCTGAGCGGACAGGCAAGTTCCTTATCTCTAAACTCATTTCATTGAGCAAATTATTTATTTAAGCTTGAACTGTTATTTCCAAGCATGCTTTGAGTGGTTTAATTACTTTACAATTATTTCATATCGATATTATTGTTATTCGCACGTGTTGCACTTGATATCGTACAATCATTGACTTGTACTTAATTATTGTTCTATTGTTTAAAGAACTGTTCAAAGTAGGTCTAAGTCATTGTTCGGCTAGACATTTATGTTAAAGATTTTAAAAGCTATCCAAATCATTGAAGATGCGGATTCTTAGACTATTATGAACACCCCTTTATTATAGGGGAGTACCCTGTATCTAATATTAGGTACAAAATACGAAAATTAAATATTATGCATACACATATTGTACTGAGGCTGATCCCCTCGGGTACATATTTCTGGTAGTAACCATTGGGTCAACCTGCTATTGACTCCAGTGGATATTTATAGTTCATAGTCTATTTGACTATCCTAATTTTAAAAGCAAATTATTATTCCTTCTTATGTTATTCACATTATTGAATTGTTCAGTTATTCCCTTTCATTCATGATATATTGTTTCTTGTTGTTATTTAAACTTGTTGAGCAAACTAGATGCTCACTCTTTCTATATCATGAAACCTTATTGCAGTGCAACCCGAGACTTTGGGAAAGAACAAGGGTAAAGGAAAGATGAAGTAATAGACTTCGAGATGCAACCTTGTAGTTAATTAAATTAATTGTTATGTAATATAAAACCTAAGTACTTTATTAAGGGTATTTGTGTACTTTTGTGTAAGGTTATCGTATCTTGGGACTAGTAACACCTTTTGAATGAACAACATATGTTTATTATTCCGCATTTAGTTATTGTATGTTGTTTAGAGGTGAATGTTTGTATTAGATCGTGATGACCGAATTCGGGTATTTGGAACCCGAATTTGGGGGCGTCACAAGGGTGATAGGTTGTTTGCTCTGTAAGTGGAAAATCGAGACAAGAGATTATGAAGGAGTTTCATGACTTTCAATGGACTAGACACCCAGGAAGAGACGGGATGTAAACTTTGTTAGTAAGACCATACTATTGGTCAAAAATGGAAGAGGACATTGAGAAATATGTGAAGTCTTATCTTGTGTGTTAACTTAACAAGATATAAAGGAAAAAAATGTTGATTTACTACAGCCATTATCAATACCTCAGAAACCATGAGGTTCCATTTTCATGGATTTAATTTCGGATTTTCCTAAGGTGGATGGCATGAAATCAGTGTTTGTTATGGTTTACTGATTCTCAAAGTATGCAGTGTTCATGTCTACACCCTATGCTTGTCCCATATATGTGGTTGGGGAATTATTTTACAAAAACGTAGTAAAGCACTTTGATTTTCCTGGTGATATAATCAGTGACTGAGATATTTAATTTACTTTTAGGTTTTGGACTGTGTTATTCAAATTGATTAGTTCTAAGTTAAAGTTCTCAGTAACGAATCATCCACAAACTGATGGACAGGTGGAAATGATGAATTAATTGTTAGAAAAGTACTTGGGGAATAATGTCACAACAAGTCAAAAGAATTAACTAGAGTTATTAGATACTACACAATTCTCTAATAATCTGCACAGATCTTCTACAACAGGTTTTAGTCCTCTAGAGTTAACTATGGGATAACAACATTTGATACCTCAAGAAGTGACTTTGTAGAAGACTAGTGGCAAATATCCTGCTGTGACTCATTTTACTAGAGAAAAGTAAGAGTTACTTGAGGAAGAACATGATAGTTTGGCAAAGGCACAAAAGAGGATGAAAAGGTATGTAGATTAACATAGAAGGTTGCTAGAGTTTCAAGTGGGAGATCAAGCGTTGCTAAAATTGACTCCCCAAATCTGGAAAAAGATTAGTAGCAAGACGGTACATCTTGTGTTGGTTCCAAAGTATGATGGACTGTTTGAAATGATTAAGAAAGTTGGGAATGTTTCTTATCGCTTGAAATTACCGAATAGGTTGAAGGTGTATCCCACATTCCATATGAGTTACCACAAACCCTACTTTCAGGATATTGTTGATTCTAGTAGGCAACAACGCAAATGTGCTCCGCCTGTGATACAAAAATAGTTTGATTGTGAAGTTTATAAAATTTTGGATCATTGGACAATGGGGCAAAGTAAGAAGAATAGGCGGACATAATATATTGTACAGTGGAAGGGTGACAGTAAGGCGAATGCTAGTTGAGAAAGGGATGTAACTCTATGGCAATTTGAATAAGAAGTGAAGGAATACTGGGATCACCCACCGACAAGGACGTCGGCCACTTCTGGTGAGGGTGGTTT
Organism: Hedera helix; assembly: GCA_947179155.2. Classification (NCBI taxonomy): domain Eukaryota; kingdom Viridiplantae; phylum Streptophyta; class Magnoliopsida; order Apiales; family Araliaceae; genus Hedera; species Hedera helix. Next base: position 17,997,774 of record OX359274.1, read on the forward strand.
GTCATCCCTTTAGTGGGTTGACATGGGCTTAGTATGCTGGATGACCAGACAGTTTGCCAAGACTTGGCCCTTGACACAACTCCTGTGGCATGGCACCATAGCAATTGGTCAAATGGGTATACTCAGGGGATATACATTATGACTCTTTAAGCATACTGAATGTCTACTGCTGGTACTTTGGATATTTTCTTAATGTCTACTATAGGGGAGGGGTAGTCCGTGAAGTCCACCCAAACCATGGGCAAACTTTCATGGCCTATGCATGCAAGGCATTGAGGCATTGTTGGGCTCCTCTAACAACAATCCTAGCAAACGAATTAGTGGCGTGTGTTATTCCCAGATGGCACAAATAGTAGCTTTCTAGAAAGCATAGAGTGGCCTTTGGATTGTAGGGTATGCTTTGATCTTTTTAACTTGTGAACTTTATCTCATGTAATGGCTTGATCGACTGACAACTTTAAAATCAGGTGACAAAATCTATTTATAAATTTTTCTCTTGAAAAATGTCCATTGGAAGTTACAGTTGCTTTATTTGGTATCTGCCTCAAAAGTCTTTTGATGCAGACTGGCACACTAGTGACTAATGTAGCCACTTGATTTGACAACTATGTCAATTCATTGTGTGTCATGGCAGACTCGGGTTTTTAAATATAGTTCTTAGAAACGCGATTGATTAGACATTTTTTTTTTCACTTAACACAATTCGAGGATATTCAGGTTGAAGGTGTGTTGGAGAAGCTTCCTGTCAGAACGGTTATTGACATGCCAGGAGTTTTACTCTACGATACCAAATATTTAGGATCATAGAATCAATCCTTAGATAAATTCATTATGCGATTCTTGTAGCCATTCATCACTTTGCGCTTCTTTGTAGCTCATCATCACTCTACTATTGTTTGTAGCCCAATCCTCACTCTACATTTCTTTGTAGTTATGTGCTCTGCTAATTTGTCTGAAGTCATTTTGTGATATTAGAGTTCCCTTCAGTCACTCTGCGGCCTTGATATCTTCACATTCAGCTTGACGACTTTGTCAGACTTGCTTAGTTCATTATGTGATCTCAGTGAACTAAGTCTTCAGCCTTACGAACTTAGACTCTCAATATTTTTCAAGTTCGTACTCTACTATTTGGATCAAACTAACAAGTTTGATCTCTAACTCCTTGTACAATTATTGACTCTTTAAGAACTTTACCATATCATATATCTTTCTTTCCTAAGTCGTTGTATAATGATTATCTCTTTAAGGACTTTACAATAATACTTGTTTTTCTCTTTACAAATATATATTAAGCTATTTATCATCATATCATCATTAAATCCAATAAAAGTGTTTAACATAAATGCACTAATAGCGTGGATTAGATCAAAGACCCATTCATAGGTTGTACATGAGTGGGCATATGGTTAGCATGCATTGCGCATGTTCATGCAGAACCTTGGGCAAGTGTTTGGCTTGATGGAATTTCGTGTGGGCTAGATTGGCGTAACATTAGGGCGCATGTTGGATAAATTCATTGGTTGAGATAATGCTTTGTGGACTGACTTGGAGGGTTGGTTCAAATGTTGGTTTGATTGGATTGATAACAAGGTTGGCAGTAGTTGCAGGCAATTAACATTAACACACATGAGATTTGTCTAAATACGAATTTAACATGGTGGCTTATTAGGCATATCTGTTGGACAGTTATTTTTTGAATTCAAATGCTTAATGGCCATTGGCTAAAAATTTCTAGACAGGTAGAAACGTTAACTACAGACTTTTTTTGTAAACTATTTATATGCATGCTAGGGCTTTGATTTATAGACATTGGTGTATTGTCTTTCAAGCCTCTAGCCTATTGTAATTCTTAAATTGGGTGTCAATAAAAAGGTTGATCGTTGCCTATAAATTTGTGGGTGTGTACGTGTTTGCTCTAAAATATACACTCTGCATGTGACTGTTCGCTGACTAGGTTTGAGGGAACTTAGGCCATCACTTGGCAATATTTGACGTAAATTTTTTGGTGTAAATCATTACCCTGGGACATACCATCTTTGTCCCGGTTTAATCGTCTAGTTTTTAGTTGCCCAAAAAACACATTTAAAAATAAATTGTATTAAAGTGCACGTCTTTCGTAAATAACAAGCTGGACTATCTGATAGTCACGTTTCTAACCAGGTATAGTTTGCAGTATCCTTATAGTTTATTCGAAAGAAAATGCTTGTACAACATACAAGATGAGGTGGGAAACATACTATTATGATACAATAACACAATTTATACATGATCCGATATTATGAGATACGTCCACGGATGATGTATATAACATAGCCACATCCATGACAAACGGTTGCTGAAAGTATTATTCCAGTAATCCAAACAGAGAACAATTTGTTTGTTAAATTATCAGCTATTAAAACCTCTAATGACAGTGTTAAAAAAAATATTTTGACTGTCGTTATAGGCTCTAACAGTAACATGCTTCCAACAACCGTTTGCTGGGAATACAATACCATACATATGGTGTGTTTGGTTGGTGGGAATGGAATGGAATAGGCTGGGAATGGAATGACCATTCCTTCCGGAATGACTAAAAACATGTTTGGTTAGTCAATTGGAATGGGCATTCCATTCCTTTAGTTATTCCCATACTTATCTTAATGCTATTTTTCATTCCTTTCTAAATAGGTGGGTTTATTGCATTCCTTTCAGCTTAGTTAAAAAACTCTCTATGCTACTTATGAGTTCTCTGTCACTTACTTATTATAAACACTATTTTCACATTATATAATTTTTACTACTCTATAATCGCGATATTTTTAATCTATAATTATTTCATAAAAAAAAAACAATCAAAAACTTTCTAAAATAAAATTATTTCGTTAAAAAAGTAGTCAAAAAATAAAAATCAACTTTTAACGACAGAATGGTAAATTGTGATATTAATTGCTACAGGACAGGATGGTATTATTATTATTATTATTATTATTATTATTATTATTATTATTATTAGCCTAGACCTCTATAAAATATATAACGAAAGTAGGCGTGAATTCTTAACTCTATCAACATCAATAGCTTAATAATTGTGAAACTTCTTCGTTACTTAACATTTGAAGGAGCTGAGCACTATCCAAAATGCAACATTAACATTTGTAGAGGCTTATTCTAAAAATTAACATAATAATAATAATAATAATAATAATAATAATAATAATAATAATAATAATAATAATAATAATAATAATAATAATAATAATAACAACAATTATAATAATAATAATAATAATAATAATAATAACAACAATAATAATAATAATAATAATAATAATAATAATAATAATAATAACAATAATAATAATAATAATAATAATAATAATAATAATAATAATAATAATAATAACAATTATAATAATTATTATTATTATAATAATAATAATAATAATAATAATAATAAATAACAATAATAATTAATATTATAATGATAATAATAATAATAACAATAATTATAATAACAATAACAATAATAATAATAATAATAATAATAATAATAATAATAATAATAATAATAATAATAATAATAATAATAATAATAATAATAATAATAATAATAATAATAATAATAATAATAATAATAATAATAATAATAATAATGTTAATAATAATAATAATAATGTTAATAATAATAATAATAATTATTAACATTAAAAATAATTAAAAATATTTTCTAGTAAAGATGTTCTTTTAGTTCTATTTTATTTATTTTTTTCATTTATTTTATAAGTTCATAATATATAAAAAACGAAAAAGATCATTTCACATTTTATTCATGGTGATTCTATTCTTGATGGAATGAATGAACAAACCAAACATAAAAATGACGAATGACCATTCCATTCCATTCCTTAAACCATTTCATTCCTTAAGTCATTCCATTCCTTACATGTCAAGGAATGGGAACCAAACATAGTAATATATATACACACACACACACACACACTTCGGACACGATCCACAACAAACGCTTGTTTGAACTCTATTTGAGCAAAAATATATTTCTAATTGTCCATGAGAAAAACGGACTGACCATATTTAAATTTTTTAACCTTTTTGCTACAATTAGTTTTTTTTTTTTTTAATATGGAATGCCGGTTTCTCACGGCCAGTTATGTTTTTGCCTAAATAATACTATAGCAAGCATTTTTGTATATAATGGCTACATATAGGTAGAGCCCTAATGCATAATAAATAAAAAAATAGATCCATACCCCATGCAAGGTCTGTTGTGCACAGCAGGTTTGGGCCAGCTGGCTCAACCGCGGAGCTCTCTCATTTAGGTTCAAGTCATGGATCAAACCAGATGGCATGGACTCCAGGTAAACAGGTATACAGAATACAGTCGAAACAAAACTTTTAACTAGAATGCAGCTAGCTGGTTAGTAGCTAAACCATCCATCATCAATATCAATAAACTAAAACAGCTAAAAGGGCCAGAGCTTATTCCTGCCTGAACCGAAATATTGCAAGCCCCGTACTATATATAACACAGTAGAAAAAAATATATAATAGGAAAACCACACTCAACTCGGTTGAACCCTACCAGTACATTAAAAACTTCTAAAAGAAGTTTACAAATGAATGCATGGTAATCAGAAACAAAATACTAAAGCGGTATATGCAAACTATGGTGCTAATTAGCCATGTTTAATAGGACAGAAAAGCTACAAAACCTCACTAGAAAAGAAGAGCTCCTATTTGATTGTTAGCATTTCCAGATTCAACTTTAATGTTCATGCAGTGAGTCAATCCTCAAAATGCCAGACAAATGTACTGTCAGTTGGGAAGCATATTCATTGTAGAGTTTGGCCAGCCTATATTTGCATACATTGGTGGAATGGGCTGGCTAGCATTGCTGTAGGATCCTGGACCGCCACGATTAAGTGAGCTACTACCACTTTCATCCGATGACTCGCTTGAGCCTCCTCCAGAAGGAGGGCTAACCGCAGGCACCGGAGCACCAAAATTCAGCATGGGAGGCGGTGCTGGAGACAGTCCAGATTTAGGCTTTTTGCCATCGGCAATGAAGCTACCCACGATAACCTGGTAATATAAAACATGGTTCAAAGATAAGACAGACGCACAAAAACGCACTTATGCAGACAGAAATCTGGGAGAACAAGACCTGTACGGGTGATGCTGCCATTAACATTCCTACAACCCCACCACCCAAAACTCGACCATCTGCACCTGCTAAGGACACACTGAGACCACCTGTTCGACTGCGGTTACCATTACTCTCTGACACCAAGAAGGAACCTGATAAAGATATAATCTCAAACCGGCCCTGAGGAATAAAAGATAGAAGCCCAATGAGCTTTGACAATATGTATTTATAAATCTCTTAAAAATATCCAGTGAAAAGAGAATATGTGAACAACTTTCAGATTTTCAATTGTGACTGAGCTAACTGAAGTAGTGTTTATATTGTTCATCATATGAACCATGCTGGTTAGTTTATTACAACACCACTACAATAACTAGACTAGTTTGTACTTTCGAATATAAGAACCTAATCAGGGGGGAAATAGATTTAAGAGCCACAATTCATAAATATCAAATAAATTCAAAAGCAAGTCGATCAATCGCTGTAACAAGCATTATTAAGGACCTAACACAATCGATGATTTTCAGTAAAATAACATGAATTGGATGCTGGAGAATGAGCTTATGCATTTGAAAGCCACATAGGGCTTATCATCTGTAATCAAAAACCTCAAGGTATAACAAACGAAAATCTCCATTGCATGATTTGTCAATACTGAGTTCTTTGGCATAAACCTAGTTAGAAGCTCTAGTACGACATCCTGATATTGTTATACGAAAATAATATTGTATCCTCATAACTGAGGACTTCTTGTGTATTGAAAGTCCTTTTAAAAAATTACAGACCATTACGAAGAGTTTTTAGAAGGGTTTTCTAGATAGTACAAGCTTACAAAAAGCCCTCTCAAATAAGCTTCTTAAACCAAAAACTAAATAATGCATAGGCATTAGCATCTCATATGTGCATCTCTTGCAGCAAACCAAACTCGACCCATTTATCTTTTTCCAACATATAAAGACGCTAGCCATATTTATAGTGGAATATTGCTAGCCGATGCTTGCAATACCATTCAAACTAGACAACAAAACACTCCTTTCAAAATTCAGAGTAGAATCCAACATAAAAGGGTACGGAAGTTTAATGCCAAAAATCATCTGCTGAACTTATAAAAATCATCCTGAACTCCAAAAGAAGTAATAAAGAATGATTCCCTCTTCTCGAGAGGGATCAAAGTATATACTATATTCTTTCTGAATTGCAAGAGGTTGATTCCTCATGGAAAACAACCAGCTTGCATATCATAGTCAAATAATGTGAAATCTCATGTGTACATAATTGGAAGTGATGGTTTTATGAGACCTACTCAGCAGGTTTAGAAAAAATTTCTACTGACATAATATGAACATAATAAAAATGCACCTAGACCAGGATCTTAAATGTTGTGTTTACTAGAGATTTTACTACACATTTGGCAGTATATAAAGTTAGTAGTTGTATACCAAAGTAGAGAAACGTGAGCAGAGCAGGTTTACCTAGATCACAGAGCGGCGCGGAATGACGACGGGTATGGGAATGCTAGCTATGTCAAAATGTGGAATGAATTAAGGAAATGTTTGCTTATTCACACACACACTATATATATATATATATGTAAATTCTATACTTGGAAGGAAGATTCAATTTCTTGGGATTTTCATTTTTTTTCGTAATTTGAATGATAGGGAGACCGGAATTCTCTTTATTTATTCAACTTCTTAACTGAACTTCTATTTCTCAGTCTTTGGATAGGTGTGTTCAGTGTTTTGATTCTTTGGAAATCTTCTCGTGTTATTCTTTTTTCACTTACTTATTGTGTTATCGTCCGGTTCATCATTTTCCTCTAGCTTCTTATATTTGGAAAGCAAAGGCTCCCTCAAAGATTAAGGCGTTTTATGTGATCCGTAACTATTGGTCGGCTTAACACTAATGACATGCTTTAGAAGCATAGCCTTTACAAATCTTTATCCCGTGTTATGCATTTGAAGGATAGTGAGTCACATTCTTATTTATTTCTCTACTGTTCGATGGCTTGGCAGTTGTGGTGTTGTTTGTTTAGTGTGATGGATGAAAATTGAGTATGTCCCTCATCATCGGTGGAAGATTTTTTACCGTGCAAATTCAGGGGAATCGGTCATCCGAATGATAGGAAGATACTTTGGAGATGTGTTTGTTTTGCTATTTTTGTGTGGAATTTAGATTGAAAGGAATGTTAAAAAAATTTGCAATAAGACTACAAATATTGAGTTGCTTTAGGATAGAATATATTTCTTTACTTCTCTTTGGGCTAGTGCTATGGGAGTTTTTGGAGGAATTTCTTTGTCCGATCTTCAAAGAGATTGGCAAGCGGTGCTTCACTTATATTAAGTTTTTCTCCTCTTATTTTCTTTAATGTCTTTTAAGAGGACTTCCTCTTCATGCATTGTAATTTTCTCTTCTTATCAATATATATACAGGTATGCTATAATATAAAATATTGTTAATCTTTCTTACTATCAAAAATAATCTTTAACTAAAATACATAATTGATAAAATATTAGTTATGAGTTAATTACACGTTAAAATTCACATAGAAGTCATAACACCAGCTTAGGAGAGCAAAGCATTGAAATAGCATTATTCAATAAATACAAATCAAAAAGAACAATACAGTAAAAGAAAAGTTGATTAATACCAATATGTCATGAAAATTAAAAATCACCACCACTTGCCAAATAGAATATACTATTAAAAGAGAGAATTATAGTCTTACTTAACCGATATTGTCCTCATGAAGCCATAATACCATGAAAAAAATATATTATATGACAAAAGCTTAACTTTACCACCCGTCGCATTTAAGAATCTCTAAAAAGAAATAGAAGGAGAAAATTAAAAAATTTAAAAATTACTGTAAACATTAGAAAATATTTAAAATTTAAAAGTTTTGCTGATACCAAAAGAACATAATTAAAGCAATTACATCTTCTTCACCCCTAACGCCCTCACCAACTGTGTGTGTGTGTGTGTGTGTGTGTATATATATATATATATATATACATACAGCCAAGCTCTAAAGCGAACCACTAAAAAACAAACCAAGAAAGAACTAATTAATTTAAAATAATAAAAAAATATTTAGACAATGAAATATGGTGAAAAACATAAACATGTGGAGAAGATCATTTTCAAAAAATTCCATGAAAAAAATTCAATCCAAAAATGAGTTAGATGATCAACAAAACTTTCAACGGTCGAGATTGCACATATATATTGACTTTTCATTCCACCCACTTCCCAATTGAATTTTTTTGTAGATGATCTTCTCCACATGTACATGTTTTCCACAAAATTTTATTGCCTAAATATTTTTTTTACTATTTTAAATTAATTGGTTCGTTCTTGGTTCGCCTTTTAGTGGTTCACTTTAGAGCCTGGCTGTGTATATATATATAGAGAGAGAGAGAGGGAGAGAGAGGATCAAGCAAAGCCAAAATCCACACGCAAACTGTCCTTTTGAACCAACGGTGATCATCGTGACTTCAAACTGAACACGCTCTGCCTTAAATCCTAATGCTTTTTCTCAATCAATGAACCCAAATAAACTATTTTATTTCCCCTAAAATTATTTAGTAGAAACTCTGGTCTATCTTTTGTTAACACAAAATCAGCTTCACAATTAATAAAATAACCCCTGTAACCTTTTCACCCCATCCCTCCCAGCCAAAAATAATAATAATAATAAACAGATCGATTAAACTGAGAAACAAAATCAAAGAGAAACCTCATGGCGTCTAAGCCATCAACACCAAAAAGTTTTGGACCACAACACTATATGAAATCCATCAGCAAACCAACTGCAAACAGACCTCGTATGACACACTGCCTCCAGACATTGCTGGTTGCCGAAGAGTGACATTGCAGATGGCACCATTTGCGGATAGAATACAAACAGTACGAGGTCCTTGCTGTGAAAAAGCCATTATTGTCGATGCTACATCCTGCAAACCAGGAGAGAGAGGAATGCACATTATATACTAGACAAAACCCCATTTTCTAAAAAAATATTATAAACAGATATAGGTAGAAATAAGTTTTTTTTTAGGAAAAAAAAAAGGTGTGCATAATTAGGTAGAACATTTGACAAATTACGGGCTCACTTACAAATAATAATAATAATATAATTGATCATAAATTCCTGTCACATGAGAACCCTGCTACTAAACGATGGAAACCCTCCTCGCAAAATTATTTTCTACAGCTTAACTACTCTTTTCGAGGGTATAGTAGCAATTCAAGAGAGACAAGGGCAAGTTCACTAATCTTGGTTTTCTATTGTTCCAGTATCTTCTCTGATAATTTCAATTTTATTTTCTTTCGATCCGATCATAACTTCCATATGAACTAGTATTATACTTATTTACATTTTCCTAAATAAACAACTACCTTCTCCTTAAATAATATATTTTTTGCGTTTATGTTTGCCTGGCATGGATTGCGAAAATGACCCAAATGATTGGAGGTTTGAATCAAAATTGATTATAGTTTGTCCACCTTGCAAAGTAAAAATAGAATCATTTTGAGTCATTTTTTCAATCTCTTGGACAATAAATTAAGACTCGCAATGACATTCTTTGTAGGACAGAGGGCGTAATACATTTTTAAGAAAATAAGTATGATCAGAGGGAGTAATACATGAGTCCTCTTCAAATCGTTTGGTCAATTATTCCTAAGAAGCAAGGATTCAGGTTCGTCATACGAGGATTCTTTAGTTAGGCAAATCATCAAAAACGGAAACTCGAGGAATAGGCAGTTAGGCACATATTTAAATATTAAATAAATTTATTTACATACATATGACTACATGTATATACACCCATACATTAAAATTTCAAAAATAATAATAATAATAATTCATGAAAAACATAAAAACATTCAAGAAAAATGTTAAAATGTAAAATTATTTAGGAGTTTATGAAATGTATAGTATTAGTATACAAAGCATTATATTAATTAGTGTAGTATATTCGATTTTTAACTTCTTCTTTTTTTTGGGGGGGGGGGGGGGGGGGGGCAATCCTGCCAAATCTAGAAGAATCTCTGAATCTTGATTCAGAGATTTGCCAACCTACAAAAGAATCCCTAACACTTAGATCATACCTATAACCTACTAGTCAAGTAGTAAAGATTTGACCAGTACTTGGAGCCACTGTTTTAGTAATATCAAATATTTAAACAAAAGATGGATGAAATCCTTATGCTAAAATCCAAAATGGGACCCGGGGAGTAGCAAAAATGGACCCAGACTCACCAATAAATAATCAAACTTGGTAACGCATTGTATCAAAAACTAATTGTGGTACTCTTGTATTGAAAACCTCACTTTCTTATTAGATAAGAAAAAAAACAAATAAAACAGATAAAAATAAGAAATGAATAAATAAGAGAATAGAAATAGATAGAAATAAATGAAATAAAAACACAAACGCGTATATATATATATATATATATCTCTTTCTTATCTTCTACCAATAGATGTGGGCTTTTAATGCTTACAACCACAACGAATCCACTCTTTGATATTCCAAATACTACGAGCCAACAAAATTTCAAAATATATCTGCAAACTAGTTAGACTCCAATGGTTGAGGATGCAATAGATAGTAAGAGCACAACTAACCAGACCTCTTGAGTTCATGATTGTAAGAATTACCATAGCTAGAAGGCCACTACTTGAAAACAAATATGGAGTCCACACAAATTTAACTTTTAAAATAAATATCAATACTTTATCTGAAAAATTAGATTACCATCATTGACTGTTAAAGAGGGTGAAATACTAAAAATGCTAAATAATACTCCCTCTGTCCAACTTTACTTGTCCTAGTTTGAAAGTACACGTCTATTAAGAAAAAAATTTCATTTACAAATTACCCTTATTAACTACTCTATTATCATCTTTTTGTTTTATTTAATCTTCAAACTCTTTCTTGGAATAGTAAAATAAAGGAGAGAGGGGAAAAAGGAGTGTGGTAGTGCTTTCAATGTCAAAGTTAATAGTATTACTTTTTTCTAATGTATGTCTTGTTATTTTTAATGATTTTTTTTTAAAGTTTAATGAGGATAGCATTAGAAAAGTAAGGTAAAAAATAATATTAAAAAAATATGACAAATAGATTTGGACAAACCAATAAAGAAATTAGGAAAAATAAACTTGGATGAAGGGAGTAGTTTTTTGGGAACTGAGTCACTTTAGACATTTCTTTGAAATTTTGGGTCAATAGCACTTGAGCTTGGAATAAGCTGGACCCTAAAAGTCTTCATTGCTTAAATGGCTTGCAATGCGCGGGGCTCAACTTGTTCGTGAGCAGCTAGTATATAAATAACCTTAATTCATCTTAAACTATGTGCTATTTTTAAACTTTTTGTGGACACAACGTAATAAAAATACGACATTACCACATCCCAAAGCTTTTAAATTGGTTTATACGACCTTCATACACTAACATCCAACTAACCATTCAACTTTTCAGCAAAGCCTAAATTCTGATGAACAAGCATGCATTGTCTTTTGCCACTTTAGGAAATGGTAGGATTAGACTATTTTAATAGCTCAATTGTCAAAAAGGTACCCCAAATTCAATATAGCAAAAAACCAACACAACAAAGTAGAGAATTAGTAATTGGTTACGTATTCTACTGCATAATCTAGCTAATTTTAGCAAAATTATAAATTAATACAATTAGCATGACCATGATGAATCCTTAGTTAAACACCTACTTCCTAAACTGTAGAGCCTACGAATAACGTACCAATAGCACCATAAGTGTCCATATTATAACAATAAATACAAATCTATGCAAACCAACATCATTGAATGGAACATCAGGCATTTACCACACCAGAATGATATCCAGACTAACTTCATCTAAACAAACTCAACTTTTGCATGTAATGATGGGGAGTTAAAACAGAAAAGAATGATCCATTTATTAAGTGGTCATGTAGACACCCCAGCTAAATTGGCAAATTTACAATATAATACAAATAAATGTTGCAATAATGCATATTCAATAAAGATCATAACATATATCGTTTTAATTCATTAAAAATTAGCAAGATAATAGCACCAAAGATGGCCAAATCGCAAACTACAAATATCAATTATGCTACTCAATATCATAAAATAGAAAGTTGATCAAATCACAAACAACAAATATCAACTACGCTACTCCATATCATTAATTAGAAAGTTGGGTATACCTCGCCAGCTTTAACAGTAATTACATGAGGCGTGAAACCAACTCCATAAGATCCTGTCCATAAAAGAAATTAAAAAAAAATCAAAATTCAATTATAATTTTGCAAATGAAAACATAAATATACTCCCAATGTTCCAAACTGTAGGAACAAGTTTAAATTTTTTAAGTCAATATGAGATCTTTTCAAATTCAAAATTGATGTGATTCATATCACTTTTGAAAACAATAAATGTCATAATTAGTAGTACTATTTAGATATTTTAAAATTTTCATAATTGTGTAAATTAATTCATATAAATTTTGAATTTGAAAGAATATTTCATGAAGATCTTATGAGTACCATACACAAATCAGATCACATACCTAGTGCATCTAGCTGCTTCTTTCCTGAACTTGGAGGCCTCCCTCTACCCTTCTTGGAAGAAGACTCCGAAGCCGGTGTTGGAGTCCCAGTGCCGGCACTGGAATCCCCATGAACCACAGTGGTGTTGGGGGTTACTGGGGAAGGGGACAAAGCCAGAGCAATGTTACCATCAGCTGAGTACTTTCGTGGCCGACCTCTCTTCTTTCTAGCAGGTTCAATGCTAAACCCACCAGCGGGCGAGGATCCGTCCGTATACTGAGAATTCATAGTATCTAATGGCTTTGGCACCCCAGAATTGAAAGGGAATTGAGGGTTTTGTTGCATCAGAGCAGCAGTTGAGGCATCAATGTTATTGTTATTGTTGGGGTTGTTATTGGGAATTTGGGCAGTGTATGAGTTTAGTGGTGGGGCCATCATTATTACCTGTGGCGGCTGTTGGTGGTGTTGGGGCGGCGGATGTTGGTGGTGTTGGGGCGACGGCTGTTGGTGGTACTGGGGCGGCGGTTGTTGGTGTTGCAGCGGCGGTGGTTGTTGTGATGCCGGTGATTCTCGCGAATCCATTGTAGAAAAAAATCTAACTGTAATGGAAAGGAATTTCTTGAAAATGCAGGTTATTCTGCTAAATATCCACTTATAAGTGGATATTATTGAGGATATTAAAAGGATTAAAAAAATGAGAAAGAGAAGTGGAGCAGAAAGAAATTTTTAAGCGGAAGGAGGGAGACGAAGAGAAGAGGGTTTTGAAATTAGGGTTTTATGATTTTATTTTTATTTTCCTCTACGGTGGCATTTCAATATATATATATTCGAAGTACCAAGTAAATTACTGAAGTTTCGGCCCATGGACTAGATTTGGCTTCCATTTTGCTTCAATACAAATTGGATTGAGCTTAAAATTTTAACTTTTACTGCTCCATATTTAACTAAATATGTTTTGTAGCGGTAGTCTATTTGATTATCTCACTAAAATATAATATGGTATGTTTAGAGAAAGAGTGTATTTTATTATTAATTTTATATTTTGTAGACAAATAAGATTGTATTTAAAACTTTAAACATGTTATATAAGTTGGTAAACGAATAAACACTAGCTAACATTTTGTATTCTCACGTATCATCGTTTCAAAAAATAATAAAAGCTAGTTTCATCCATGGTTTTAAAAATAGAATCGGACGGCCTGTTCGACAGGTAAAAATCAGAATCAGTTGACACTCTAATCCGATTTGAACAAAAAAAATCAATTTTGATCAAAACTCAGTTGACCCACTGGTCGGACCGGTAGTTCAATCGGTAAAACCGGTTATTAACCCAGTGACTCCGTTTTGTTTTGTTTTTTTCAACTGGTAAAATCGATTTTTGACAAAGTGACCCTTTTTTTATTTTATTTTTTACCAAAAAAAAAATTGATATTAAAATTAACCACATTTAATAATATTGTAACTCAATTTTATTATGTTTTAGTTCATAAAAAATAAGATTTTTTAAAATTTTATTAATTATTAATAATATATATTTATATATTAATGAAGTCACTTAATCAATAATGGTTCGATCACTAGTTGGACCAGTGACTTATCCACCATGTACCTTTTTCAGTTTGATGATTGGTCTGAGTCTAAGAAACTTGATTTCATCATAAAAGTTAGTTTTAGTATGGGTCCTTCTTTTTGGCTTCCTTTTTATTTCTTTGTAAACAGTTACAATAATTTTGAGTCGCATAAAAATAGAAAAATGATATGTTCATGTGTGATTCTTACCCATGTATTCGCAAGTAACTTATAGGACATAAGAAATAGCACGTGTTACGTAATTAGCACGAAAATAAAGAAATTTTCATCAAACTCAAGAATAAATAGTAAGATATATAAAATTAATTTAGGGAGGACTAAATAAAAATATAATTGACCTTACAAGCGCACAATAGGAACAAAAAGTTTGTCAGCAAATGATGCGTTGATAAAGTTGGCAACCTAGCTCTGATGTTAAATGATAGACTCCACGGCACGCTTGCGTGAGGTGGTCGTTATCGGGATCATTCTAGCCCAGTTATGTATGGAACATCAATTACATCACAACCATTCAATTATATAGAAATGAGAACCTTGGTACAATCAACAATTAATATGGTAGAAGACGCCACAAATATATATAGATTGATATTTGAAAAATCAAAATGATCGCCACAGACTACGCTGATAAAATCAAAACGTTCTTGAAAAGAACCAAGAAATAATACTCTCAAGTAATCTCAAAGAAGAATTATTAATGAATGACTGAATTGCGTTTACAATGACTAGTTATGTCCCTATTTATACTAGTGCATGGGGCTTAAGTATGGTAATAAAAATCCTAAATTGTTGCCCTATTTTTATCTTAATGGAAGTCTCTAGGATTTAAATCAAAACAAATCATAACTCCTCCTAGAATCAAGCAATATTACCTAAAATAAAAGAAAACTAAATCATTGGCATGCAAGCCTTACAAAAATCAGCATTCTAGTAATAATTAATAAGCATCTAGAATTCCTAACTAATTAAGGTTACTAAATAAAATTACAATTAGATTTAAATAAGAAAACATAATTAACCAAGCAAATCTTCCATTCAATACTTGCAACTGTCCTTATTTTAGGAAACAAGATCATCCATGCAATCTTCCATTAAATAGCTGATCTTAGAGCATTATTAAGGAAACAAATCTTCACACAATCTTGATCATAAGAATCCAAAATGGGCTTCTCTTGCTAGAATCTAAATTGTGCTTAATTAAACTACTATTTTGCCAAAGTTTGGACTGCTCTGCACTCTGGTTTTAATACCCAAAGTGGGTTGCTACCTTGAGCTTTATTTTGGACCAAAATCGTGCTACTATTAAACCCAATATTGAGCTGAACTTGCTACCTAGTTTTGGCTGCTATTTTTTTCCCTCGAGTTGGTTTAAACTTGTCCTCCTTTGGATTATCCTTAACTTGAGCACAATTTGTGGATTTCTCCTTATCCAATGTTGAACCCTCTTTGATAGAATCCTAATTAGTTTGAATATAATCATTAGGATCATCTTTATTATCAATTGAAGTAGCCTTGGCTAATATGATATCATTCTCTTCCTCTTGAAAATGATTTGTCCTCAAATCCAACTGGTAAGCATTGGCGTTGATGTGTTCATCTATCCGCTGCACCGGATCATGTTTTACCTGAAAGTTGTATGCACGCAAGCCAATCATATTTGATGTAATATTACATAAAAACCCTATTTCTAAAGATGTTATGAGGGTTAACTATATCTATAAATAAGAAGAGGCTTATTTTGAATTAAGGTTACATACGCTTTCATAAGTTTTGGAAGAGTACTCACAAGCTCTCTAATTCTAAGAAATTATAAGAGAGAGAAAACTAAGGTTTACCATCACCCACTTCTTGAATCCTTATTCTTCCTTGGTGGATCACTTCTAGAGGCCAAACATTTTGGTGGCTAATGTTGATTAAATGAATCTAATAGGTGAAATTCAAGAAGAACACAATGGAATTAGAGTTGAACACGTACCTATGGAAAGCTAGTGTCTACAAGGGTATAATTATCTATCTTCTTCTTGTTAATTAATAATTGTGCATAAAGATAGATCCTGGTTATGGTTTGTAAAATTTTAAATTATGATTTTATCATGTTTTTGCTACTATTGCTCAATTTGATTGTATGTTTATGGATATTACAAACCAACACACTTCTCATTTGGACAGTTTCAAACTAAATACTCTCCTACTCCATTACAAATAAAATAGGAGAGTGGGGGCTTGTTAAGGACTAGTGTCCCGAACACATCCCTAATTGTGTCAAGCACATCCTTAAGGGTCTTGAATACATCCCTAAGGGTCTCAGACCTATCCAAGGTGCTTGACTAGTTCATTAGGCCCAAACCTTGTAAACAGGGCATCAAGCCACAATTTAGCAACACATTCAGAGATTGGGTTCCTCATGCGGAGGACTCTTATCTGTATCTAATCAGTTATATTTGAGTCGATCAGTAATAGGAATTGTATGTAGATAAAGGAAACCTGGGATAAAGAATGACCTAAATATTAAACTAAAAATACTAGGGACCTTTGGTATGTATCACACACACTCTCAAATTTTTAAAAATCTTTATATTAATATTTACTAACTTTACCATTGGAGTTAGATTCAGAGAAAAGTCATTTATTCATCTGTTTATTTCAGATTTTCTGAAACACTTAGATCTGATGGTGGAGTTAGGCAAAATAAAATATCATTACCCGTGTATTGTGATATAATTTATTGGACTTTGGATTTGGTGTGGACCAATGATTATTTTCTATTTGGAGTTGGACTGGGTATATTTTACACACTATGATGAACCCGAGTTTGAGGTAGGTCTAGTCAAATGTCTCTTTGAGGGCGGTTTGGGTAATTTAGGAAAGTTAAAGTACATATTGGCTTAGGATCCTAAATTAAATTGTGATCCCAGATCTTGGAAGAGATAAAGATTGACCGTCGACATCATAATTATAGTTGGATTCTAATGAAGGGATTCCCTTTCCTAATCAGTTATTGGGAGAATAAACAGTTGATGAAAAGTATAAATAAGGCTACAAGCGTGGAGGTCCAGGTGACACAATTCTTACTTATCAAATACCTATTATTTTTCAACAATAATAAGTTCTCCATTGTTACGCTTTTTGGCCTGTACTTATTCTCACACTGGAGCATCCCCAAAAGGCCTAAGTCATCTCTTGATCTGGGGGTGGCTAACGGTTATTTCCATTGCAGGTTACTCATTGTTTGGTGGTTTCATCGAGTATACAAAATCATGCATCAACATTGGTGCTATAAGTAGTGCCCTGATATTTGAGTAGTAAACCACTAGTTTTGTTTTAAAGGTTGTTACTATGGCGGGAGTAGGAAATCCTTGTAGGAACAAACATGGATCCTCTACGAAACCAGTTCCAAGAAATATTCAAGACTAAGTGAAGGACAGGATTTGGCCCAATCAGTCGAGACATAGGCTTGTGCAGACTCATTCAACTTTTGTTAGAAGGCGGTTATTCTCTCCATCAATCACACTGGACTCAGACTTGTGAAGGGTAAGGCCAGAAGATTTGAGAGATCCACAGAGGAGATCGACACAACGTGATCAAAAAGAGAAAATCAGACAATAAAAAATCAGATAAGCAAAGGCCGAGTTAGAGACTTTGAGGCGTCAGCATTATGAGTGGAACACCCACTTATCTGAGCTGAGGAGAGAAGAAGATCCACCAACTACTATTGAAAGAGGAGAACGAGAGGCGACCTACCCTATAGAGTTGGCCTCGGTCGAGACAGGGAATAACAGGGTGATCCAAATCTCATTATCCCAACCATCCTCAAGGTTATATGAGGCGACCTGGTCGGACTGACCAGGATCGTACTGAAGATATAAGGTAGCCCGACTCACCAAGTCGATATTATCAGAGACGAACTCGATCTCCTATTAAATAAAAGAGTTAGGGTGGACTAAGGATAAATTCGGGTCGGGAAGAGCAGCAGAGGACCCTACAGGCGCCTATTCCGGAACCCGTACTATAGAGGATATCGAAGTTAAAGAGAAGTTTGGCAGTGACAGAGACAAGACCCACAACGAAGGCATGACCTATTGCACCTCTGCCTTTGGACTCAAAATCCCCATTCTATCCAGCTATAGATCAAGAGAAGGCCGATCCAAAGAAGAAGTTTCCACCTTTGGAGACCTATGACAGTGTAGGTGACTCATATGATCATACTAGTTCCTATGAACGGGTGATGAAGTATTACAACCTTTCAGAAGCCGGGATGTCCCAAATCTTCTTGATCATATTGAAAAAGGAAGCCAAGCAATTGATGATGTCGCTGCCCCCCACTCGATTAAATCATGGAATGAGTTATGCGATAAATTCCATGAGAGATTTAGGAGTAACAAGAGAAGGGAAAAGTTGACTGCTTCACTAATGCAGATCAAGCAGAACCCTGGGGAGTCCTTAAGTCAGTATGTGTAGAGATTCAAAGACGCAATGGGTACTATTTTTGATCTGAACATGACACAGGCACTGGGGGTTTTCACTACAGGATTAGATATGAGGCAGTATAAGAAACTCATGAAGGATGTTATGTTCAATCCACCAAAAGATTTGTCTGACGCTTATGAAAAAGCTCAAAAATTCATAATAATTAACGAGACATTGACGAGTTTGAAGCTGGGTAGTAAGGGGAACGACTGACCCAACAAAACTAATAAGGAGGGAGATAACAAGGGGAATGTATGGGATTAGATCGAATTAAAAGGAAGGCAACCACCAGTTGCTAACCGACCATCATTTCATCCTCGAGTGAATAATAAGGTGTACACCCCATTGAATACCGAATGGGTAAAGATTCTACATGCGATCAAGGACTCGATTATAGTTGAGGGATAATCAACAAGACCTCGTCAGGGAAAGATGAGTTTATACTGTGAATATTATCAGCATATGGAACATTCGACAAAGACATGTACTGGATTAAAAGACATGATCAAGAAAAGGGTTCAGAGTGGAGAGCTAATCCAATATGTAGCTAGCCGGGAAGCATCAACACCGAACCAAGCACAAACGGAAGCTCAGGGAGCCGAGCAAGTGGCGCAACTTCGACGAATGATAGATGTTATCACAGGCAGATCAGTTCAAAAACAATCAGCGAAGAAGCAATGGTTGGTCTCAGACATCGTGATGGCCTTATCTGAGCAGACGACCTAGCCAAAGCGACCTTTCTGATAATTGGATTTTATGTCTATTTATTTAATATTTTTAGGCTTAATTATTTATGAGTTTTTAAGTATTTTTAGTAATTTAGGTATTTTATTTATTATGTATTATTATTATTATTAGTATTTTTATTTATTTTATATTTTATTTTGTAGGAAAATTAAATTGGATGACAAAAGTGAAATTAACAGCAACTATTAGGTAAGAACACGTAATTATAGCAAAAGGAATAGCAGAACCGTAATTAAGCAATCCAATGGCAGAATCATAAATAATCAGAACCAAGCTGTGCGCGTCAAGCGTACTTAGGCAAACCAGTAGCAAAATTGAGCGACGTCATTTCATATTAGGCAGTTAGGAAGGCGTTCGCGTAATGCGCAGGCGGTTATTATCAGAAGAGTAACTCTGAAACGACGTCATTTTATTTCATCAAGGGACGCTACCTGGCGCGTAATGCGTGCGGTTTAGGCAAGTTTATGGGCACTAGCTGTCAGCGCGTGTTTGGGTTGACCGGGTCAACTAAAGCAAATTTGAGGATGCGTTTGGCTATGCAAAAATACCAGATTTCGGGAGTTTTGATTATCTTTTATTTCAAATTGGATTTTTTTTCCACTAATGCTTAAGATTATTATTGTATTTGTATAAATACACTATTAGAGACTTGTTCTCAGCACATTAATTTTGACATTAACATACATTAGAATAGATTTAACATAGTTATAAGTAGTTTTAGAAGCAAATATTTAGCACGAGTGATTCAAGAATTAAAGGCAGAGCTTGGGGATTAAATATTGTGATCCGAGTGATAGACAAATATCAAAATACAGATTTGATTTCTTTTTTTTTCTTTCTCTTTTTTTATAATTTTGAGATGTTGAATTATTTGTGGATAATTTTTTATTTAATTATGAGTTAATTTATTATTGAGATTGCAATTGAACTCAATACGTAGTTTAATTTAATTTATTTTCTTTTTAATTAGTGATGATTATATATAAATTGTTTATCATATTTTGGTCATTCATGTAATTAATTAACTGTAATAATTAATTGAGATTAATATATACAAAATTGGAAGATGGAGTATAGATTTAGATCTAAATATGATAGCATCTGTTCATAGAATCTAAGAGGGTTTATATGATTAGTATATATGATAGGAATATATCTATGTATCTTTTGCAGCCATAAAGAGAATTTGAGCTTAATATTCTAGTTAGCATATTTCACATAGGAATATAGTGATTTAATTAATTAGAGTGTTCATTTCTAGTTCTATTACCTTAGGATCAGATTTAGAAGGATTTTTTATATATCGATTAACAATTTTATATAGTTAATTAATCAAAAAGAGAGTGAAGAGATTTAAATGAAACATTTGGGAGAAATTGTGATCTTAAATATTTAAAACCTAATTTAATCATTTTTATTAGTTTAATTTAGTTAGTGATTTTAATTAGTTTATTTTATAATTTAATTGCGTTTGTTTAAATAAAATTAATTTGATATTAAATTAGTGTTTAGTAATAATTATTTTTAAATCTTTGTGGGTACGACACTCGACTTAATCATTTTATTATGTGTATGTAAATTCCTATTTAAAATTAGGTAACACTTTCCCAAGCACGGTGATTTCATTTTCAGATGAAGATTACCCACCCGAAACGATCGAGCCTTATGAGGGGCATTAGTTATTATAGCGTAGATCGGCCCAGTAGACATGAGACGTATCCTGATCGACAATGGGTCTTTGGTCGATGTGCTGTATAGTCATGCATATCAACGAATGGATGTGTAGGGCATAAAACTAGAGATTGGACATTAGTCACCTTTATACGGGTTCGACAGTGAGCTCGTACTTGTAATTGGTACATTGAAGCTACCGGTGGTATTTGGAACGGCTCCTCGACACATGCAGATCATGATAAAATGCTTCTTGGTATAGGTTGATTTAGCTTATAATGTCATTCTTAGGAAGACCACATTATCCATACTACATGCTGCCACATCAATCCCACATTTCAAGATCAAATTCCATACGCCTAACGGGGTTAGCGAGGTGAAAAGCAATTTGGATATAGCAAAGAGGTGCTATCACACAACACTTACTACATAAGTAAACAAAAACAAATGATGTCGGTGGACATTAAGCCATTTACCAAAGGAGTTACCGAACCATTAGTACTACCTGCTAAAGAGACTGAGAAGGTGGAATTGATACTAGGTAACATGACCAAGATGGTGAAAATGGGTGCCAGGTTACAAAGTATAGTCAAAGCTAGGTTGGTTGAGTTGCTTCAGACATATTTAGATATCTGCGCTCGAACACTTCATGATATGTCGGGGATAGTAGATGATGTGGTTGTTCATAGGCTATCAGTTGATTCGGAGAAAAAACCAGTCCATCAGAAGAGGCGGATATTTGCACCAGAACGACAGAAGATCGTCAATGAGAAGGTTGCCAAGTTCTTGGATGCCAGAGTAATTGATGAAATAGAATACCCAGAGTGATTGGCGAATGTGGTCTTAGTCCAAAAGCAGAATGAGAAATGGGGGGTCTGCATCGACTACACAGATTTGAATAAGGCGTGCCCAAAGGACTTTTACCCACTCCCTCATATTGATTAACTTATATATGCGACATTGGGGAATGTCATCCTGAGTTTTCTAGACGCGTTTTCAGGGTACAACCAAATTCTAATGGCAAATGAAGATATCCCAAAGACAGCTTTATTCATTCATTGGGCCATCTATGCGTACAATCGAATGACGTTCGAGCTGATTAACATAGGAGCCATATATCAGAGGATGATGAATAAGGTCTTCCAGAACAAATCGGGAAAAACATGGAGGTATAAGTAGACGATGTGATTGTCATAAGCACCATGGTTCGTGATCATCTACGTGATTTGAAAAAGTGTTTCCAGATAGTCAAGCATTACAACATGCGGCTCAATCCCATGAAGTGTACGTTCGGCTTAGGATCGAGAAAATTCTTGGGTTATTTTGTTAGTAGAAAGGGAATTGAAGCTAATCTAGAGAAGATCAGGGCGATATTGGATATGAAGTCGCCACTGAATTTTAAAGATGTGCAAAGGTTGACAGGTCGAGTGGCAGTTCTGCGGTGCTTTAAGCCTAAGTTAGCTGAGAGATGTCTTTCATTTTTTAACACATTGAATGGGCTAAAAAATGAGAAGACATTCCAATGGAAACTTCGAAGTGTGAAGATGCATTATAAGGGATAAAGAAGTATTTGTCCTCAGCTCCGCTGTTAAAAAAA
Organism: Hedera helix; assembly: GCA_947179155.2. Classification (NCBI taxonomy): domain Eukaryota; kingdom Viridiplantae; phylum Streptophyta; class Magnoliopsida; order Apiales; family Araliaceae; genus Hedera; species Hedera helix. The sequence goes on from OX359274.1 coordinate 18,020,553, forward strand.
CCTTTACTGAAGTAACCACTTTATCTATATTTAGGGGGTCAATACTTTGGTTGTTGTGGTAGTTTTGGTTCGGAAAGAAAGAGGAAAACAGTTCCAAGTCTACAGAGGTAAGGTATTTAAACCTGGCGAAGTGCGCCTATGCATTGGTAATAGAAAGTAGAAGATTACGTCATTATTTCTAAGGGCGAGTTGTTGTCATCTACTCTTTAGCGAAGGTTCTTCATAAATTGGATGCTTCGAGAAGAATTGTGGCCTGGTTGGTCGAGCTCAGCGAGTTTGTATTGGACTATCGGCCTCGAACGGCTATTAAGGGGCAAGCTTTGGTGGATTTCACAGTGGAGTGTTCTTTTCCTGAAGATAATCCGAAGGGAAAATCAACTGACATGGTAAGCTTGATAATAGTGGTAGCAAGTTTCATCGGCGTCAGCTAGTGGAGCCGGGGTTATTCTGATAAGTCTAGAAGGTTTCAAGGTTCAATAGGCTATGAAGTTTCGCTTCAAAGTAACCAATAACGAAGTTGAGCATAAAGCGATTCTGACAGGATTAAGGTTGGCGCGAAGTTTGGAGGTTCAAAGTATTTAAATTTTCAGTTATTCTTAGTTGGCTGTTAAACAAATACAAGGGGAGTATGACGCCCAGGTGGAACATATGACAAAATATCTTTTTGAGGTAAAAATGATATTGTAACGATTCGATTCCGACTCACTTCAAGGTATTGATAAGTAAGGGAACACTGTGGCCAATTGTAAGACCCCGAATTTTATGAAATGTAAAATTTAATTTTTCTTCATATATATATTTTTTGAAACAATAAGTGGTTAAATTGACAAAGTTAAAAGTTAAGAATGTTATGTGCAAATTTTATTTTGTCAGACAATATTCATTTTGTCAAGGAATATTCGGGTCGTACGACGGCGCCGAAATAACTAATCATTGGTGGACCCCACAACATAATATTTGTCGGATATAGAAAATGCCAAAAGTAACATTTTTAAATAAGAATAGTCAACGGTGTTATCATTTTTAACTATTAGAATACCCGGTGATAAAAGAATAGTATCATACGATGTTTTATGGTATTTTACTGTAGCACACGGTATTCTACAGTAGCACGCGACATTGCACAGTGTCTCATATTATTGATCTGATAACGTGGTCATTGCACAGTATTCATCAATAATTGTTGTTACACAGTATTTTGCATTATTGATTCAATAATTGTCATTATATTGTATTTTATATCATTGAACCAATAATTGTTATTGCACTGTATTTTAAAATTATTGAACCTAATAATTGTCACAGTAGCAAATATACAATAAATTATATTATTAAATTAATAATTATTAGTAAAATATTTCTTATATTATTATTAAATTATTGTTGTAGCATTATTTTATTATATATGTTGGACTCACATGAAGAAATAAAAAAAATTAATTATTATTATTATTTTTAATAGTAAACATGTGGGCCATTTGTGGGGGCCACATGGAAATGGCATGAAAAAATTGCTGAAGTTTGGTTAAGAAAGCAGCCAGGCGGCTGCTAAAATTTTCTCAGGCTAGCATGCAGCACGCCAGCCCACTTACCGCAGATAATACCTTATTTTCTCCTATAAATAGCTTGCTTAGCTGAATAAAAAAATCACACCTAAAACCTAAAATTTTTCTACAAGTATTTTGTGAATTTTCTCTGAGAATAGTAAGATTATCTTGAGTGTTTGAAAATCAAAAATAGTGCAGGAATTTTTCAACAAAGTATTTTATTAAAGAGTAGTAATTGCACAAATATCTATTTTATACGGTATTCACAAATCTTCCTTTATAAGACTTTTCTTTGAGAAAATTTATTTTAAAAAGCTTTCTTTGGGATATTTATTTTGAAATATTATTTCAAAAATTATTTTTGAAGTTATTATTTTACACTACAAAAAAAAATTATATTATATAAATAATTTTGATAGTTCATAATATATGAGTTATCATATACCTTGAAATATATATATGGTAATTACTAATTATATTATAAATATATAGGTTGATCAACCTCATTTTTATCAATATCCAGTCACGTGATAAGGTAAGTGGTATTGTAATATCTCAGATATTTACAAGAATTGTAAATAAGATTTAAAATAATTAATTAAAGGTTATGGTTTAAAACCAAGAGTTGTTGAAGTGAAATATGTAGAAAATGGGTAAACATTTTTTTAACATAATTTATTTGTTAGAAATTAAATGTGAGAATATTTTAATGATGCATGTAGAGAATTTATTAAGAAAATAAATTCATTTGAGAAGTGAAGGTGAATATATATATATATATATACCTAAAGTGTGCTTGTTAGCCAAATAAGAAGATGAGTAGATTAAATACTCAATTAAACTAATAATTTAATTAGTTTAAAATATGAAGTAAGTAGGAAAATCATGAAATATAAGTAATTAGGTTAATTATATTGTTATGAGTTAAAGTTATAGAAAAGCTAGAAAGATTGCCTAGGATGGCGATAATAAGAAGTAATTAATTAAGTAATTAACTTAAGTGTTAAGTTGTGGTATAAGAGCCCAATAATGGATTAAAGCAAGCCTAATATTTTAATTGTTGTAAGTCTTGTTGGTATTTATAAAGATGTCCAAATACATTTATATTTAATAATATTAAAAAGTGATTAAAATATTTATATTTTATAATATTAATAAGTGATTAAAATATTATTAAATAATTAATAATATTAATAAGTGATTAAAATATTATTAAATGGTTAATAATATTAACAAGTGATTAAAATATTATTAAATGGTTAATAATATTAATAAGTCATTAAATATTATTAAATGGTTAATAATATTAATAAGTGATTAAAAAATTATTAAATGGATAATAACATTTATAAGTGATTAAAATATTATTAAATGATTAATAATATTAATAAGTGATTAAAATATTATTAAATGGTTAATAATATTTGAATGTAGTTGTATATTATCAAATGTAAATAATATTTAGAAGTATTTGGTATATTATTAAATATCTAAATCATTAAGTTATGTAAAAAAAAGGAAGTTTAATTGAATTAAACCAATGTAGATAGTCATTTGTGACTAATTTAGACAACTGATTAAAAGTGAGTCGTATGAAAAACGTGTAGTGAATGCGTGAGTTGGTTAAACGTACCCGATATGTCCGAACTATATTTGGGCTAGGTTTTTATCCAGAACTTAAGGGTTCGTTTGTTGGATATCTTAAGAGTTCATAATTGAAGTTAGAGTCTTATATAAAGACTAATTAATAGTCATTGTATCTAATGATTATGTCAATTTTATATATAAATTGTAGGTTGAACGAAAGACACAAAATAAGCGTAAATGATAAAAGCGAACTAGACAAGTTTTTCAGAACTTGCTCCTATGTGCATTAATATACTATAATTTGATATTATATTATTGATATGGAAATATATTGATGATATTTGTGTTATGTGAAAAGCATGAGGTATGATTACACGTGAAAATATGAAGCATGAATTACTAGATGCTAGTTGATTATTATAAGAAGTATGAAGCATTCATAAAATAAAAAGCATGAAATGCATGATGTAAGTATGAAATACAGAGTATATTTAATATGTGAAACATGCAATGTGTTATGTGTAACTGTTAAACTTGTTGAGCCGTCGTGCTCACTCTTGTTTAAAACCAATATTTTTAGATAGTGCAAGTTATTCGAAGTTTTTGATAAAGATCAAGAAACCAGAATGCATATTATATTCACTGAAGGTCTAGCACTACCATTGTAGATATCAGTCCAAATTGGATTGGTAACATGATTGTGTAGTATAAGAATTGGTTAGTAGGTAATATGAGTGTTAAATACTCAAATTAATTATAATAGAATGTCGTATCATGTATGATATTGAGACATGCTAGGAATGTTTGAAGATTTCGATTCTGAAATATACAGAGATGTTGTAAAATTATAAATAAATGATTATTTAGGCATTATAATATTGTTGTAATTCATGAACAATAAGGAAAATATAGTACTAGTGTTGAACCGGATCTGTGAGAATCCGAATTTTCAGAATTATTTAATAAGATTAAATAAGAATTTAATTGATACAATTTTCAAGGTTGTGTAAAGAAATGGTTATTTTATGTGAATAAAAGTACGTGATGAGATTTAATTAGTAAATTAAATCTGTACGGAGATCAAGATAAAGTATGTTGAATTAAAATAATTGAAAAGTAAATAAATTGTTAAAAATAATTTATTAATAATAAAAGAAATTTCATGTAAATGTACAATAAATTGTACAGTTAAATTATGGTAAAAATGCAGAAACTGTGTTTATTTGAGGTTATGTAGTAATGTTAGATATAGAAATTTGATATGTATATATATACATGTGTGTGTGTGTGTGTGTGTGTGTGTGTGTGTATAAATGTGCATGTTTAATTAATATTTATCAATTCCATTAATTATGAAAATTAAGGGATTAATAATTAAATTAATCCGAAAATTTATGAAAGGTTAATGAGAGAGTTAGTAAAATTGTAATTATTTATTTTAGATTTAATTAAGAATTATGGTGGAAATTTAGAAATTATTGAGAAGAAATGTAATTATATAAATTATATAATAATAAATTATATAATTTATATAAGAAAATTAAAGTGATGTTTAAAGGAAATTATAATTATATAATTTATATAAGAGAATTAAATTAATTAAGGGTGGAAGAAAATTTTATAAATTGTATTTGTGTAAAATGGAAATTATTTAAAAAGGAATAATGTAATTATATAAGTTATATAATATTAAATTATATAATTTATATAAGGAAAGTTAGTGTGAAAAAGAATACGGAGGAAAAAATTAAGGTGTTTTGAGATTTTAGGATATCCCAAATCTTCTAGCTATGCTAGACTTTGAAATATTTAAAATCATGCAAAAGTCGCACTTTTGTGCTTTTGAAAATATCAAAATGTGTTTTAGTAATCATTAATGCATTTAGTGCAAAGATGATAAACGATGGAGTCATCAATACAAAGTAACCTAGTGTTGGATGTATTTTTAAGCCCACTATGGTATGATGTCGTATGACAAAGTCATAAAATAATTTTTAGTATTTTGAAACGTTTAAAGAAAAATCTATGCTAATTGTTTCGTCTAGACAAATTGTTTTAAAAATATCAAAATGTATTTATAAAATTATCACACAACATTAAAGCCATGATGTGGAAATGAAAATGACGGAATCTTTAACGTACTGTCAAGATGTGCGGTATCATGAAGTCATGAAGTAATGACGGAATTCTCAACGTACTGTCAAGATGATGCGGTATCATGAAGTCCTATAAATGAATTTTAGTTATTTTAACTAATCTAAAATGATTTTCAGTTCGTAATATACGAACAGTTCAATGATGTGAGTCTATGTTATTTATTTTGACTGGACATTTTTGGTCAAAAATGACTTAAGTTTTATTATCCAATCCAAATTATTCTGGAGTAGAATTTTGTAGTAAGTTTGAGGTGAACAACCCTATAATAGGAGATATGTCAGACCCATTAATAAAGAACTCACGAGAGGGCACCCAAGAGTGGTGGCAGACTGATATAAGCAATGTATGGGTTGGTAAATCCAGAGAGTTCAATCCTAGATGTTCACGGTCTTTATGACCCCTCAGCATAGTATGAAAGTTTTAATAAATATTTTGATTTTCAATTTATTCTTTTGCAAGATATTGATTTTTAATTTATTCTTCTGCAAGATATTTCAATATTCTGGAATTGTGAGTTTAGAAGTATGAACTTCCTAAAAAATGGTGGTCATAGAATTTGATGAGTAAATAGATATTCTCAAAAATGAAAATTGGTAGAAATGAGTATGATGAAATTTCGGGGATGAAATTCTTATAAGAAGGGGTGAATGTAATATCTCAGATACTTATAAGAATTGTAAATATGATTTGAAATAATTAATTAAAGGTTATAGTTTAAAACCAAGAGTTGTCGAAGTGAGATATGTAGAAAATTGATAAACATTTTTTTTAACATAATTTATTTGTTAGAAATTAAATGTGAGAATATTTTAATGATGCATGTAGAGAATTTATTAAGGAAATAAATTCATTTAAGAAGTGAATGATTACCAAACAATAGAGTGCTTCACCTATGTGTTATGTTGGTTGGTAAATTGCTAGAGCATTCAAGAGAGAAAATAGAGAGCATTCTAGAGAAAAGCAAGCAAACACTTATAAATTGAAGGAAATTGCTAGAGGAGGAGCTTGGTGGATGACACATAACTTCATAGCATACTTTAGAAGGAGAAGAAGAAGAGCACACAAGTCCAAGAGGTTAAAAAGTGTTCTAAACTTTCTTTAGTTCATTTTTATGGTCTATATATGTTTTAAACTGTTAAAATATAGAGAAAACCAAGCAAACACTTGTGAGTTGAAGGAGATTGCTAGAGGAGGAGCTTGGTGGATCGCACATAGCTTCATAGCATACTTTCGAAGGAGAAGAAGAAGAGCACACAAGTCCAAGAGGTTAAAAAGTGTTCTAAACTTTCTTTAGTTCATTTTTATAGTCTATATATATTTTAAACGGTTAAAATATATTTTTAACCGGTCAAAAGTTATTTTGATTCTCTAAAGGTCTAAAACTATGATATATAGGTATATTCATAGTTTGATATAGTTAATACAAATATTGGTATGTGTATTACGCAATTAAAGGGAAGAAAAAACCCATATAGTGATTTACCGATAAAACCCTAGATGGTTCGATCTTAAATTTCTTGTCAAAATATTTTCAAAAATGTGATCGAACCATGAAATGTCATAAAACAAGAAGTTAGGAAGACAACAACATTGAGTTGGTGTCATATGGATATGTAGATGTTATTTTATTCTAGTTTTAACAAATTGAACCAATGATTTGTGAAGTTAGTTTTTACTTTGTCCTTGTGAGCCATTTTGAGTCTAGTTTCGGTTGGAATTTGAATTTGTAATCTAAAGAGAAGTTGTAGATGGGGAAATTCTGATGAGAATGAACTCAAGAATCACCCCAAAATATTTTAAAATGAAGAAGTTATGGAAATTTTAGTAAAGGAGGGTTGAACAGACAAAACTTAGAAAAGTTTCTGCAACACTAGGGTCGGGGCCCTAGTTTTGCACTAAAAAGAAGGGCCGGGGCCCTAGCTACTATTCATGGACAGTGCATTTTTCGTTCCGGGTCGAGTCGGGTCATTCGGGTCGGGTCGGTTCAGGTCATTTAAGCCCAAATGAGATAAAAAAATGTTTAGAAATTATATAATTAGTTTGGGATCCAAGTTTAATAATTATTTATTATTTATATAATAAATAAAAAATAAATTAAATAAAGCCATTATTATAATTAATTATTATTTAATTGATAGTAAATAATAATTAAAGCAAATAAATATAATAGCTAATTATTTATTATTTAATTAATATTAAATAATAAATAAGGACGATTAGATAATTAATTATTATTTAAAGGATATTAAATAGTAATTAAATAAAGATAAAGTTAATAAGGTAATTATTTATTATTTTAATAAATAAGGATAATTAGTTAATTAATTATTATTTAAAGGATATTAAATAATAATTAAAAGGAGATGAAGCGAATAAAATGATCATTTGCTATTTAATGAATATTAAATGGGGTTAATTAATTAAGGGAGTGTTATTTAAATAATCATTAAAGGATTTGAGGATAATTAAGTAATTGATTATTATTTTAATGATATTAAATAATAATTAAAGAGAAATAAGATTATGTAAATAATTGTTTATGCAAAGATAAATAAACAAGTAAGGTTAATTAGATTAATTATTTATTTAATTAATATTAAATAAATAAAAAGGAAGAAATTAAAGGAATAAAGAAGTAATTAAACAATTTATATTTAATTGTTTAAATCTTAAATATTGAAAAAGGAGTAAATTATTTATATTTAATAATATTAATAAGTGATTAAAATATTATTAAATGGTTAATAATATTAACAAGTGATTAAATATTATTAAATGGTTAATAATATTAATAAGTAATTAAAATATTATTAAATGGATAATAATATTTATAAGTGATTAAAATATTATTAAATGGTTAATAATATTAATAAGTGATTAAAATATTATTAAATAGTTAATAATATTTGAATGTAGTTGTATATTATCAAATGCAAATAATATTTTAAGGTATTTGACACTTTATTAAATGTCCAAATCATTAAGTTATGTAAAAAAAAGAAAGTTTAATTGAATTAAACCAATGTAGACAGTCTTTTGTGACTAATTTAGACAACTGATTAAAAGTGGGTCGTATGAAGAACGTGTAGTGAAGGCGTAAGTTGGTTAAGCGTATCCGATATATTAGAACTGTATTTGGGCTAGGGTTTTTGTCCAGAACTTAAGGGTATGTTTGTCGGACATCTTAAGAGTTAATAATTGAAGTTAGAGTCTTATATAAAGACTAATTAATAGTCATTGTATCTAATGATTATGTCAATTATATATATAAATTTTAGGTTGAACGAAAGACACAAAATAAGCGTAAATGGTACAAGCGAACCAGACAAGTTTTTCAGAATTTCCTCCTATGTGCATTAATATGTTACAATTTGATATTATATTATTGATATGGAGATATATTGATGATATTTGTGTTATGTGAAAAGCATGAGGTATGATTACATGTGAAAATATGAAGCATGAATTACTAGATGCTAGTTGATTATTATAAGAAGTATAAAGCATTCACAAAATAAAAAGCATGAAATGAATGATGTAAGTATAAAATATAGAGTATATTTAATATGTGATGCATGCAATGTGTTATGTGTAACTGTTAAACTTGCTAAGTCATCGTGCTCACTCTTGCTTAAAACCAATATTTTTAGATAGTGCAAGTTATTCGAAGTTTTTGATAAAGATCAAGAAACCAAAATGCATATTACATTCACTGAAGGTCTAGCACTACCATTGTAGATATCAGTCCAAATTGGACAGGTAATATGATTGTGTAGTATAAGAATTGGTTAGAAGGTAATATGAGTGTTAAATACTCAAATTAATTGTAATAGAATGTGGCATCATGTATGATATTGAGACATACTAGGAATGTTTGAAGATTTCAATTCTGAAATATACAGAGATGTTGTAAAATTATAAATAAATGATTATTTAACAATTATAATATTGTTGTAATTCATGAACAATAAGGAAAATGTAGTACTAGTGTTGAACCAGATCCGAGGTTCAAGGGACCCGGATTCGGGGTCGTCACAGGTATCATTCTTTTCATCATCATAAATGGATATTATTTTCTTTCTTGCTTGTAAGGAATATCATCTTCTTTATCTTCTATTATTTAAACTTACTACGGTAAGGGATACCATCTTTTTCATCTTCCATTATTCAAACTTACTACGGTAAGAGATATCATTTCTTTTATACTCTTAAACTTACTATGGTAAGTATTGTTCGGTAAAACTTTTGAAATTATTATATGTTTCTTAATAGTTTGTGTTTCATCTAATATCATTTCAATTGAACCTTCTTATTTTTTAAATCTTTCTATCGAATTATAACCGTTATTCTGAACTGTGAAAAATGAGTATAATTTTTTAATTTCACTCCACGTCATGTTAACAATTTGAACATTATTTGAATTTGCACAAAGTAAAAATTATAAACTTTCGATATTTATTGTTTATCCTGTTTCTTCTATTCATTATTAATATCTCTGTTATTATTCTAATAATCAAGGATCAAATTATTGTTGATATCTGTGGCCTGGGGCACAGATTGGATAAAGGTGTTGATAGGTTAAAGGCGTTGTTAGGTTAAATGCGATATATTTGATGATATGTCTTTTAAGGCACGTCGTGAATGTTCTATTTGGCCTGGGGTAAAGATGAACTATTGTTTGGTATGATTATAACCAAAGGCTGTAGACTGATATAATTATGACCGTTGGTTCTATATTGAATATCTTTGGCCGTAGTGTAAAGATGAACTGTTGACTTGCATGATTATGACTAGGAACTGTGAAATTGTATTATCATGGCCAATGGTGTTTCAGATGATAAAAGTTGATGATGTTTTTCTTAAAAAGAGAAGCGAGTGGACATCATGGTCTATATAATTTTTCTAATGGTTCTTATTCTGCTGTAGTTATTGATCTGAACTTTGTTTAAGAACTTAATTGCAGTTGTTGAATTCAAACTTGTTGTTTAAATTATTCTATCAAAAACTCAACTATTGAAGACTAATGATAATTTATTTGTCATTATCTAAGTCATGATATTCTTTACTGGCTATTTTAGATCACCCTTTCCTTTTGTTCCATTATTTTTCAACAGGAGATGAGAGAGTAGCTGGGTGATGAGTGGGTTTTATACCTACGAATTAGTACTTTTGGCTTAATGATTTGTGAGTTTTTGAGAGTTATTATTGCTTATATTTATGATTTTTATGGTCCTTAATGTCTCGTCGGTGTTTTGTAGGATTTTTTAAGCTATAAGGGCAAAATAGTAATTTTCATCTAGGACCACCGCCACAACGGTGGATATGACTGCTGCAGCGGTAGAACTTGCTGAAAATAGACGGGATTTTTTTTACTTAAGGCCATTCGTTGCTTGTTCTAAAGAGATCGAATTTTACGCCTGAGAGCAGTTCTTCTTCAGTTGTTCAAGCCTTCAAAGCAACTTGGATTGGTTTTAAGCTCAAGAACAAGAAGACTTATCAAGCTTGGATTGCTACATTTTGAAGGGAGTTTATGTGCTTGAAGCTTGTGTTTTAATAAGTTTCAATCATTTATTTATCTTCATGTTGTGTAGTTAAGGCTGATGAGTGACTTGTTAATGGTTTTTATTCATTTAGTTATGAACTAACTTCATTCCTAGGATCACAATGGAGCTCATTACTTTGTTTTAATTGAATATCTCTCCTTTTGATGTGCATGGATTGAAAGTGAATGATTATCATGCTTTGTTCTTCATGTATGGTTTATGTACCTTATATGTAATGTGGTGTTAGTTATGATATTGAAAAATGGATTAAATAACTTGACCTAAAGCATGATAGCACTTGTAGAAATCTTTATCTTCGGATGGAGTGCCTAACTTGTATCTTAGATAGAAATATACCGGGGTACCTTGTGTAGCCTTGTTGAGAATTGCTTTTATTGTTGTCTTGCTTAATTAGGATCACATAGGAATATAGTGAACTAATTAGTAGGGTGTGAATCATTTAATTTTCGAAAGAGGTTTATGGTTACGTATTTTCTCAGGTTACCTTTCGTTCAATCTTAGCATTGAAAAGAGGAATGTGAAGTTTAAATGAGGTATTGAGTGAAGTTGTGATCTTAGCTTATTTATATCAAATCCTTGTTGCCAAGTTTTAATTATTTTAATAATCTGTGTTAACCAAAATCACCATCTTTAATCATAGTTTAAATAGGATTAGATTGTATTAAGCTTATTATTCGAACAACATTAATGTAACTCTCCGTGGCATCGAGTTAGAAATACTCTTTACTACTTAAAGGTCGCGTATACTTGCACGTTAATATCAATCGTGAAAGCGACCGTCAAGTTTTTGGCGCCGTTGCTGAGGAGTTATTTATCTAATTTCTCTACAATTTTAAGCTTTATCAATATAATCTTAGTTTAAACGGTTACATCTGTTTAATTTGTTTTATTTTTATTTTTTATTTTCTTCCAGGTACTCTTAATTGTGCATGCTTCCTTTTCAAGATCCAACTCTCGTAACTTTTGATCCTGAGATTGAAAGAACTTTGCGTGTACTGCGAAAAGAAAAGAGGGGTCAAGTTATTCGCCATCAAGAGACAATGGCAGAAGAAGATTATAAAACATTGCGGGAATATGCTATGCCGCAAATCACAGATATCCATACGATCATCAATAGGCCAACTATCATAGATGTTAGCTTTGAGATCAAGTCGGGCACGTTTCAAATGATTCAGAATCATGTACAATTCGGTGGGATGCCTAATAAGGACCCGAATTATCATTTGGTCAAATTTCTGGAAATATGTGACACGTTCAGATATCAAGGAGTTTCTGAAGACGCTTTCAGACTTCGTCTGTTCCCTTTCACTCTGCATGATAAGGCAAAGAGTTGGTTGCATTCTTTACCAGTAGGCTCCATTAGTACTTGGGCTGATCTAGCTCAAAAATTCTTAGCTAAGTTCTTTTCACCTGCCAGAACAACAAGAATACGAAATGACATTACAGCTTTTTGCCAACAGGATTTCGAGTCTCTCTATGAGACGTGGGAGCATTTTAAAGATCTACTCAGAAGATGTCCCCACCATGGTATTCCAAAGTGGTTACAAGTACAAACATTTTATAACGGATTATCAAGTTCTACTCGACAATGTGTTGATGTCGTAGCTGGCGGAGCCTTAATGGGAAAGAGTTATGATGAGGCGTATGAGCTGTTGGAGATCATGGCAGCAAATAATTATCAATGGCCTTCTGAGAGGTTTACTCCAAGGAAAGTAGCTGGAATGCATGAAGTGGATGTAGTTATATCTTTATCTGCACAAGTGGCTGCACTTGCTCAGAAAATTGATAATATGGGAGCAAAACATGTGCAGAGTGCAACAGTGATATGTGATATATGTGCTGGAGAACATCTTAGTGAGCAATGTGCTATCAAGGCTTAATCAGTGCAATATGTCAGTAATTACAATCGGCAACAAAACAATAATGTGCCGACACATTATTATCCTAGAGTGAGAAATCATCCTAATTTCTCATGAAGCAATAATAACAACCAATGACAATCTTCATCTTTAAGGCAACCATATCCTCCAAGATATCAAAATTACAATCCACAACAACAACATCAACCACCTCCACAATAACAACAACATCAACAAGCCCCTCCTCCTCCTACAGAGAAGAAAGCTAACTTAGAAGAACTTCTAACTAGAAACATTTCTCAAAATGAGACAAGGATCAACAACCAAGATGTTGCAATAAGGAATCTTGAAAACCAAGTGGGACAACTTGTCAATGCTATGAACAATCGTCCGCAAGGAACCTTGCCTAGTGACACTGAGGTCAATCCAAAGAGGGATTACAAGGAGCAACGCAAGGCAGTCACACTGCGCAGTGGTAGACCCTTACTGGATACCATTGGAGAAACTACTATAGTGCCACCAATTCTAATTGAAGAGGAAGTAGTTGTTGAGACAGAAAACACAACAAGTGGAACTCCTGAAATTGTGGAAGAAGTTCAAGAGTCAATCCCTATAGTCAACAAAACTATTCCAAGAGTTCAACAAATGCCATTTCCTCAAAGGCAGCAAAAACAGAAACTAGATAAACAGTTTTCTAAATTCTTGGAGGTCTTGAAAAAGCTTCACATCAATATTCCATTTGCTGAAGCTTTGGAGCAAATGCCAAGCTATATGAAATTCATGAAGGATATACTGTCCAAGAAGAGAAAGCTTGGTGACTATAAGACGGTTGCTCCAACGGAGGAATGTAGTGCAATTCTGTAGAATAAGCTTCCTCCCAAGCTAAAGGACCCCGGGAGTTTCACCATTCCTTGCTCCATTAGAAGTGAATTTACTGGAAAAGCTTTATGTGATCTTGGAGCAAGCATCAATCTTATGTCATTATCTATCTATAGGAAGTTGGGGTTGAACGAAGCGAAGCCTACAAGTATTACTCTACAACTTGCTGATAGATCTCTGACATACCCTAAAGGAATCGTGGAAGATGTGTTTGTAAAGGTTGACAAGTTTATCTTTCCAGCTGACTTTATAGTTCTGGACTTTCAGGAGGACAGGGAAGTGCATATTATATTAGGGCGTCCATTTCTAGCCACCGGGAGAACTGTTATCGATGTCCAAAAGGGAGAGCTCACCATGAGGGTTCAAGATCAAGAGATAAGGTTCAATGTCTTTAAATTTATGAAGTTTTTGAGTGACTCTGAAGAGTACTTTAGAGTTGATATGGTTGAAAAGGTTATAAATGAAGTTTTCTTGAAAACTTGTATTTCTGATCCTTTGGAGGCTTCGATCATTGGAACCACTTCTATAAAAGATCTTACTTATACAGAATGCATGAAATATTTAGATGTGTCTCCTCGATTTGCTAAGTTCAAACTGCATTATAAATTTTTGGAACAAGCAGGAACTTCTATTTCAAATTTATCTAAGGAAGAAGCACCAGTACTGGATCTCAAACCGCTACCAAATCATTTGCGGTATGCTTTCTTAGGAAAAGAATTCACTTATCCTATTATAATTTCTACAGCTTTAAATGAGGAACATGAAAGTGAACTTTTAAGTGTGCTGAGGAAATATAAGACTACTTTGAGGTGGACTATATCAGACATAAAATGGATTAGTCTATCCATTTATATGCACAAAATCTTATTGGAAGATATGCCAAGCCAACCATTGAGCATCAAAGACGTCTCAACCCCATTATAAAGGAGGTAATGAAGAAAGAAATCATTAAATGGCTTGATGCTGGAATCATATATCCTATCTCTGACAGCCCATGAGTGAGCCCTGTTCTATGCGTTCCGAAAAAGAGGGGTATGACTGTTGTGTCTAATGAAAATAATGAGCTAATTCCTATGCGAACAGTCACCGACTGGAGAGTATGTATGGACTATCGGAAGCTTAACAAGGCAACTAGGAAGGATCATTTCCTTCTTCCATTCATCGATCAAATGCTAGATAGATTGGCAAGACATGAATTTTATTGTCTATTGGATGGATTCTCTGGTTATAATCAAATATCCATAGCGTTGGAAGATCAAGAGAAAACCACGTTCACATGTCCATACAACAACTTTGCCTTCAGAAAGATGTCATTTGGATTGTGTAATGCGCCTGCTACATTTCAGCGGTGCATGATGTCCATCTTTTCGGATATGGCAGAACAAACTTTAGAAGTCTTTATGGATGATTTCTTGGTGTTCGGGAATTCTTTTGATGCTTGTCTTGAAAATTTATTGACGGTGTTGAAGAGATGTGTCGAGACTAATCTGGTGTTAAACTGAGAAAAGTGTCATTTCATGGTGGAAGAAGGTATTATTCTCGGACATAGAGTCTCTGCTCAAGGAATTGAAGTTGACAAAGCCAAAATAAATACTATTGAAAAGCTTCCACCACCATCATCTGTGAAGAGAATTAGGAGTTTCCTAGGCCATGCGGGTTTCTACAGACGGTTTATCAAGGATTTCTCAAAAATCACTAAGCCGCTGTGTAATCTTTTGGAAAAAGATGTGCCCTTAAAGATGGAAAAAGCATGCATTAACGCATTTGAGATGCTGAAGAAGAAACTTATCTCAACTTCGATAATAGTTACTCCGGATTGGGAGTTACCGTTCGAATTAATGTGCGATGCCAGTGATTATGCTATTGGAGCAGTGTTGGGACAGCAAAAAGAGAAGATCTTCCACACTATCTATTATGCAAGTAAGACGTTGTCAGATGCACAACTCAACTACACAATCACTGTAAAAGAATTACTTGCAGTTGTGTATGCCTTCGACAAATTCCATTCTTATCTCATTGGAACGAAGGATGTGGTTTTCACATATCACTTTGCCATTAAATATTTGATATCGAAGAAAGATGCAAAATTGAGGCCGATCAGATGGGTTCTGCTGCTCCAAGAATTTGACTTAGAAATTCAAGATAAAAAGGGGACAGAAAATCAAGTCGCTGATCATCTTTCACGATTAGAAAATTCTGAGCAAAACAGTAGAGATGGCAGGGTGATTAATGAGCAATTTTTGGATGAACAACAGTTTGCTATGCATAGTGATATACCTTGGTGTGCGGATTTCGCTAATTACATTGGGAGCAATGTGACTCCCTCGGATTTAAGTTATCAACAACGGAAAAAGTTCTTAAATGATGTGCGGCTCTTTGTATGGGATGATCCTGTCCTATTCAAGTAATGCGCAGATTAATTATAAAGGAGGTGTGTGTCTAAAGAAGAAATGAGTGATATTCTTCATCACTGTCATTCGTTTGATTATGGAGGACATTTTGGTGGGAAGAGAACGGCGGCAAAGGTCCTACAATCTGGTTTTTATTGGTCGCCTTTGTTTAAAGAAGCTCATTCTTTTGTAGCAAGATGCGACAATTGCCAAAGAACGGGTAATATTTTTAAGAGACATGAAATGCCCCTGAATAGCATTCAAGAAATCGAAATTTTTGACGTTTGGGGCATAGACTTCATGGGACCATTCCCGTCATCTTATAACAACCAATACATTCTAGTCGCTGTGGACTATGTATCTAAATGGGTCGAAGTTGTTGCTCTGCCGACCAATGATTCCAAAGTCGTTCTTAACTTCTTACGGAAAAATATCTTTTTGCGCTTTGGCACTCCCCGGGCTATTATCAGTGATGGAGGTTCACACTTTGGTAATAAGTATTTCGCTGCCCTCCTTGCTAAATATGGGGTCTCCCATAAGATTGCTACGGCCTATCATCTGCAAACCAGTGGTCAAGCAGAAGTTTCTAATAGAGAAATAAAACATATTTTGGAAAAGACGGTGAATCCCAACATGAAAGATTGGTCTAGGAAATTGGATGAAGCGTTATGGGTGTACATAACAGCTTTCAAATCACCAATTGGGATGTTACCGTATCACTTGATTTTTGAAAAATATTGTCACTAGCTGGTTGAACTTGAGCATCATGCTTATTGGGCCATCAAAAAGCTCAATTTTGAATTAATGCGGCCGGTGAAAAATGGATGCTCCAACTGAACCAAATGGATGAATTCCGCCTCCAAGCGTATGAGAATGCAAAAATTTATAAGGAAAAGACCAAACGGTGGCATGATCAGAAAATTGTGGAGAAGAAGTTCTATTGTCCAGAGCGTGCTTCTGTATAATTCCCGGTTGAGACTCTTCCCTGGAAAGCTGAAATCCAGATGGTCGGGCCCCTTCACTATCAAAAAGGTATTCTCGCATGGTGCGGTTGAATTGGAAAATGCCACAACTTTGAACACATTTAAAGTCAATGGCCAACGTCTAAAGCAATACATGGGGGTGAGGTGGATCGATAAAAAGTTTCTGTCATTCTCGTCGACCAGCAGTAAATTAGGAAGTAGTCAAGCCCAAGACTTTAAATGAAGCGCTAAATGGGAGGCAACCCATTTTTATTGTCAATTTAGTTTTATTTTTATTACATTTTATATTTAGTCATTTTTTGCTTTAGTTTGATTGGCTAAATACTTTTGATATTGTATATTAGTATAATTATACTTATAATAAAAAATTAGTTTTATAACTAATTGCAATTTCTATGTTTTGAGTTAAAATTGTGATTAGTTATTTAGTTTTTGATAAATTTATGTTAAACTTTCAGGTACTATCAAAACAATGCTTCAATGTGGAATCAATTGAGCAGGAAAAAATATTTGGCAAGAACTTTCACCCCCGTGGCGATGCCCTGCTATCGCTGCAGTGATGGCCTTCAACAAGCAACTTTTTCAAACAGAAACTTTCACTGCCGCGACGGTGCCCTGCTACCACCGCAGTGGTGGTATCCAAAAGTTCAAAAAAAAAATAACAGAACCTTTCACAGCCGCAGTGCTCATTGTCACCCCGTCGCAGCAGTAGTTCAAAAAATCAAAAAATATATATATATAAACCCCAATCGGGGTTTATTTAAAAACAGCATGAACGCAGCCTTCCCTCTCAAAACCCTTGCTTCCCACTTCTCCCAATCATTCCAATCTTCCATTTCTTGCACTAAATTGCTAGTTTTTCAAGCATTCAAGCCACGTCAACGATCCAAGCATGACAAGCAAGTACATTCTCTCTCCTTGCTAAATTGTGAGCCATCAGTTGGAGTTTCTCTTGGTCAAAAATTTGTCTTCCCTTTTGCAAATCTCTTTTGAATTCTTTAATTGAGGATTGGTAGTGAGGTGTTGTTGGTGAAATACCCTAATTGGGTGGCTAGAATTTGGTTTGGGGGAAGCTTTGTTCAGAGTTCAAATCAAGGGTGCACACCAGCTGTTTGAAAAATTATCACAACTAAGTTTCATTCAAAATTCAGTTGGTTCGGGTTGCTGTTTGGATTGCTTTGGCTTTTTGGCATTGCATTGAGCGATCATGGCTCCTAAGCGTCAATGTGGGCAGACCGCTCGCGCCAAATATGACACTCATCATTTTGTTAGCGAGGAGGCAAAAAAGAAGTTTTATGAAGTACTATAGGGCAAAACAATTATCCCCGAGCAAGGCCTCATTCCGAATGGCAATGATGGACACTTATACACTATGATTACTGACAAGCATTCGCACAATTTCACGGAACAGCCCGAGCCGGCAGCCATTGCCATTGTCAAAGAGTTTTACGCAAATGCGAATGAGAATGTCAATGTGGTGCGCATTTGTGGCATGAATGTTCACTTTGGGGTTGAGCAGATAAATGATTTCTATCACATTGCCCACCTAGAAGAATTTGACCAATATACCACGTATAGGACCGAGCGCCTAAATCTAAACGACGTGCTTCGAGGCTTGTGTCAGCCTAATGCAAAATGGACTCTCAAGGATGGGGCGCTACGGCTATTTTCACATCAGTTCCTGAGTAGGTTTGGCAAAGTATGGTATTATTTCATTTGTGCCAAACTGCTCCCCACCACGCATGTCAACGATGTGATCATATCAAGGGCGGTGCTATTGTATTGTTTGGTCAACCGGATGAGCATCCATGTGGGGCGGGTTATTCTAGGATCAATCAAACACACTCTCCATAGGGGTACTCTGAGTGGTTTACTACATCCTTCACTGATTTGTGGATTGTGTCAAAATGCTGGAGTATAATGGTCTGCGGATGAACCTCTACAGCAGCCCAAAATCCCAATTGACTCTCAATTGATTAGTCACTATAGTCAGTGGGATGGCGCCCCAACTAATCCAAGCGGTATCGGATTTATATTGGAGGCTCAGTCTCCAGATACAGAGGAGCTCTTTGCAGATGATCAGGAGGATGATGCAGCCAATCAGCCATCTCTAGGGTCCATAACTACGGAGGTGCATCACTTGCGAAGGGAATCGCGACGTCACTCTCGCCGTCGCTTAGCAGGTCAACTCTATGATGCAATTTAATGCCAGTTTCACAATGACCCTTGCTGAGATGTTCGAACGGATGGGGTTAAACGCTGGTCCAAACCCACTGCATTTCCTAAGCCCGCCAGTGATTCTTGATTACCCTCAGGACTCTTCTAACGAAGATGCAGATGCCTAGTCAAATTTAGGGGAGTCCTCAGTTTTAAATTCTCTATCTTTCCAATGAGGGTATTGTCATATTCAAGTTTGGGGGTTGGTTTTGTTTCTACCTGTTCATGTTTTTAATTAGTGCCTGATTAGTTTTGTCGCTTTTATGCTTATGTTAGTTTATTAGTAGATATCCAGACTTTAGTTGTGAGTTTGTAGCTAATGATATGAAGTGTTTTGCCATGTTGCCAGTTTAAGTAAAATTTATTAGCATGCGTAGTCTTTATTTCAACGATTGATTCAAGTTAACAATGCTAATAATCTTATTATTTCGTCATACACGATTGCGATCTCATTTGTTGATTAGTTTTTGTTTAGAGAACTGGTATGGTTAATTGCTGGTGGGGTAAACTTGGAAAGTTCTAAATGACCTTCTTGAATGCTAAACTTAGGCTTGTATATAAGTTTGGGGGGATCTCGGTATAAAAAATAAAAAATTAAATTAAAAAAAAGGTATTGAGAAAACAACAAAAAAAGAGTTAAATCTTTGGTTTATGTTTTTAGTATAATAAAAGTTTGGCTAGTCTATTTTTGTGGCCATTGCTACTTGAGTGATTAGATCCATAGGGGTATTTTTCTACCTAGTGCCCTAAAGCCGACTGGTTTGGGAGTCACTGATCAAAAGCTTGATACACGGGTAGCTCTGAATAGCCTAATAGAATTGGACATTGCACAGTCAAGCTTGTAAGTCAAGGTGAGACGGAGCGTATAACGCACTCGCTTGTTCACTTAAAAATTAGTTTAGTTTTTATTGTTTAAATTCGACAGACCCTGTCCTTATATAATTACCTTGTTTGGTTGTGATCGTTGGGTTATATGGGTTAAAGTGAAATCGCTCATGTCAGTTACTTGTTTAATTTCATCTAAACTCTGACTAATTTTAACATTGGATTTTGCATACACACACGTAAATGGATCATAGGTAGTCGTGAGCTTGAAAATTTTGTTGAAAATTTAGACTTTGTTCTGCTTTATGATTTATCTTAACTGTTGCAATTTATCCTTGAGGCTGTGATTCCAATTCATGTCTGGTTTAGTAATTTTATTAGTTATTTAATTTATGTTTTACTGTTTTGCTCGAGGACGAGCAAATATTTAAGTTTGGGGGTATTTGATGATTGGGTTTTATACCTGCGAATTAGTACTTTTGACTTAATGATTTGTGAGTTTTTGAGAGTTATTATTGCTTATATTTATCATTTTTATGGTCCCTAATGTCTTGTCGGTTTTTTTTAGGATTTTTTAAGCTAGAATGGCAAAGTGGTAATTTTCATCTAGGACCACCGCCGCAGTGGTGGATATCACCACCGTAGCGGTAGAACTTGCTGAAAATAGAAGGGATTTTTTGTACTTAAAGCCATTCGTTGCTTAACCTAGAGAGATCAGATTTTACGCCTGAGAGTAGTTCTTCTTCAGTTGTTTAAGCCTTCAAAGCAACTTGGATTGGTTTTAAGCTCAAGAATAAGAAGACTTCTCAAGCTTGGATTGCTACATTTTGAAGGGAGTTTATGTGCTTGAAGCTTGTGTTTTAATAAGTTTCAATCATTTATTTATCTTCATTTTGTGTAGTTAAGGCTGATGAGTGACTTGTTAATGGTTTTTATTCATTTAGTTATGAACTAACTTCATTCCTAGGATCATAATGGAGCTTATTACTTGGTTTTAATTGAATATCTCTCTTTTTGATGTGTATGGATTGAAAATGAATGGTTATCATGCTTTGTTCTTCATGTATGGTTTATATACCTTGTATTTAATATGGTGTTGTTTATGATATTGGAAAATAGATTAAATAATTTGACCTAAAGCATGATAGCACTTGTAGGAATCTTTATCTTCGGATGGAGTGCCTAACTTATATCTCGGATAGGAATATGCCGAAGTACCTTGTGTAGCTTTGTTGAGAGTTGCTTTTATTGTCGTCTTGCTTAATTAGGATCACATAGAAATATAGTGAACTAATTAGTAGGGTGTGAATCATTTAACTTTCGAAAGAGGTTTATGGTTGCTTATATTCTCAGGTTACCTTTCGTTCGATCTTAGCATTGAAAAGAGGGGTGTGAGGTTTAAATGAGGTATTGAGTGAAGTTGTGATCTTAGCTTGTTTAAATCAAATCCTTGTTGCCAAGTTTTAATTATTTTAAGAATTTGTGTTAACCAAAATCACCATCTTTAATCATAGTTTAAATAGGATTAGATTGTATTAAGCTTATTATTCGGACAACATTAGTGTAGCTCTCTGTAGGGTCGACTTAGAATACTCTTTACTACTTCAAGACCGTGTATACTTGCACGTTAATACCAATAGTGAAAACGACCGTCACTGGGTCTAGTCGGGGGATGGAGTGAAGGTCCAAGTTATAGTTGTATTAGTCTTCATAAGTTGTAAAACAGTGTGACAATAATAATGAAGACTTAGTTGTGTATTATTTGAATATTGTATTGTGGTACGTTGTATTGTAATAGTTGTTGTGTATTTTCACAACTCAAGTTTGGGTTGTGTGGGCCTAGAGTTGGGGGTGTCACAGTTAGCATCAAAGCTTAGGGATATAGTCTTTAATGGAGATTTGGGGTTAGAATTAGAGGGGGAGAGACGAATAGAATCAGTCACTAGTGTGTCCCACCTAAATTAGATTTTGTTATCTAATGAGTCGATTTGAATATAGGGACAGGAAGTGATGAGTTAGTTTATTTCACTAACATTTATTTTGTGACAACAGTTAAGTATGGCTTCTGAAAATCAAGAAGTTAACTATGGAATGCCCGAAACAAATGTTGCTAAGAACTAGGAAGCGATGAATAATCCTCCAACAAACTCAGAGTTAAATCATTTTCCTAAGGCAAAATTTATTCGTGTTCTATCCAGGAAGGATGAAGGTGAAAGCTCTACTACAGTCGTTCCAGATCCGTTCTTAGAAACAATTAAAGGATGTAATGAACTTACAGAAATTATTGCATTTAATCTGCTCACTAATTGGAAGAGTCATATCACCTGGTTATGCTCTATAACAAAGGATCAGAATATATGGACTTTTCATATCAATCTTTGAGATTTATGGTGTTTCAGCAATGATTTTCAAGAGTATTTAAAAATGATGTTTCTATACTTTTGGGTGTTACAATTTAGAGGAATTCAAGTTAAGTTAGTCATTATCGTGGAAACTGCAGTTTATCGAAAATATTATTTTAATGGAAATCATTGGTACGTTACTACTGATAAAGTTGATGAATCCGAGAAACAATTTGTTAGAAAATTATTTAGTGGTATTCCCATGGTTGAAATACATGAAGATCCGGATGAAGTATTTGGGACTCGATTTGAAAGTAACATTCTTGTTGATCAAGAAATCGAATGAGGTGATAACCGGTAAGCTATTTATAAATTCTTGTGAAGTTTATGCCCTGTTAGATACTTGCTCTATCCATTCTTTTACCTCACCTGTATGTGCTCAACATTTAAACTTAACTCCTGAAAATTTGGACTTTGACTTATCAGTTGAAACCTCATTAGGAGAAATAGTCATTACATCTACTGTATATAAATCTTGCCTAGTTCAAATCAACAACATCACATTACCCGTTGACCTTATTTCTTTGAAAATGCATGAATTTGATATGATTTTAGGAATTGATTGGTTGACTACCCATCATACTAAAATTGATTGTTTTCATAAGATTATTAGTTTTCATATTCCTAATCAACCTGTCATGCAAATTCAAGCAACTAAACCAATGAAATCTATAACTGTTATTTATAGCCATAAAGTCATTCGTTTATTAAAAAATGGATGTCAAGCCTTTTTAGCTCATGTCACTGATTTGAACAAAAATACGTCAAACTTGAATGATATTCCCATTGTTAATGAGTTTTTTGACGTTTTTCCTGAGGAACTTCCTGGCTTACCCCCAAACAGTGAAATTGAATTCTGTATTGATCTTGAACCTGGTACTAAGCCCATTTCCAAAGCCCCATACCGACTGGCTCCCATTGAACTTCAAGAGTTAAAAGTCTAACTACAAGAATTGTTGGATACTGGTTTCATCCGTCCGAGTGCATCACCTTGGGGTGCTCCTGTTCTATTTGTGAAGAAGAAAGACGGGAGTATGAGATTGTGCATTGACTACCGAGAATTAAATCATGTCACCATCAAAAATAGGTACCTGTTACCTCAGATTGACGACATGTTTGATCAATTACAAGGTGCTCAATATTTCTCAAAGATCGATCTCCGTTCTGGATATCATCAGTTAAAGGTTAAAGTTGATGACATTCCAAAGACTATTTTTAGAACTCGTTATGGGCATTATGAGTTCTTAGTCGTGCCTTTCGGACTAATCAATGCTCATGCAGCTTTCATGGACATGATGAATCGAATATTCAAAGAATATTGGATCATTTTGTGGTTGTTTTTATTGATAACATCCTCATATACTCCAAGAGTCGTGAGGATCATAAACAACACCTGAGATTGATACTCCAAAAGCTTCGCGAGAACAAGTTATATGCCAAGTTGAAGAAATGTGAGTTCTGACTTGAGGAAGTCACATTCATTGGGCATGTAATTTTAAGACAGGGAATATCGGTTGACCCTGCGAAGATTTAAGCAATACTTGTTGACTTGGTCATATTCTGTTCTTTGGTTTTGATGATGACTTTATCCTTGTGTACTAAAATCTTGAAATTGTATGACAAGTTACATGCAGTAAGATAATGCAACAAACTGGATAGAGAGCTGGATTACAACACTGACATATAGCATCCTGGCTAGTCAAAGTAGAATTGTGACATTGGACTATGACTGAATATAACATCCTGAATAACAGATCTGGATTAAGCAATCTAGGCATCGTCATGTAGCAAGCTGAGAAACAAGACTGGATTAAGCTAGATAAAGAACTGTCATGCAGCAGGCTGAATAACCAAGTTGTATTTACTTCAGAATTCAAGTGACTGAACAAAAATCAGATTTGGTATCTAGGATATCATGTAAGATCTTAGCTTTATTTATGTCTCAATCAAAGCTCTAGGATTGTATTGCATGGAAATAATCATGAGTGTAATTAATTAATAATTATGGAAATAATTAATTAAGCTTTCAAAATTAACTTGGTTTAAAAAGAAAATAATATCTTATTTTGTAAAGTTAATTATCAATTTTTCCATAATTAAATTAGCTAAATTATATTGGTTAAGATTTTCATAATAATTGATTGAGCTAATTAATATAGTTATCTTTCAAATCAATTATGTTGGATAACATTAGATCTATTTATGGAAACAAGATTTGTGGGTTATTCATTATTTAATCCTTTTATAATATCTTAATTGATTGAGCTTTCCATAAATTATTTAATTGATTGAACAAATCAATTTTCATAATTTCATAGTTGATTAAATAATATATATCTATCAAATCAATTTTAAAAAGCTAATAAATTAGTTCTTCCCAAAATAAGATGAATTAATTTGAAAATAGATTTTAATCTATTACCTTAATTTTTAAAATTGGGATTTCTATAGATTTGACTTTTCATAATTATCTTGACTAATTGAGCAAATTTATTTTCATATCTTCATATCAATTAATCATATTATTTGGGTAATCATGAAAGTAATTAATTAATTATGGAATCAATTAATTGGGCCTTCTAAATTAATATGGGAATATTTTAAATGATGATTTTTAATTAATGTCTTGCCCAATTCGTATAGTAAGTGGACTAACTAATTGATGTACTTCCTTCCATGATTGAAGATGTCTATTAGTTAGCAAAAATCCTTTATGATTTATTTGCTTCCATATTGCAGTTGTCAAGTTGCTAATTGATTCAATATATAATGATTCTTTATTTGATGAATGAAAAAGCATGCAACGGTTATATAATGTTAAAGGTGTCTATCATTTATTTAGTGACTTTTATTTTATATCTTAAATTGGTGGACTTACCTTTTAGTAGCATGGTTGGTCAAAAAGGAAACATGAAACTTTAATATGATTGGACTAATAAATTGGCACACCTCTTTCCATATTGAAAGTTATCCTAAATGATTCACCTGTTTTCATATTTCAAATGTCAAGTTGCCAATTAAATAATTAATTAAATCTTTCATGCGGCATTCTTTCATTACCATGGAACAAAAAATTATATAACAGTAATATGATTGGAAATCAAATTAGCTAAGCAAAATCCTTGCATATCCATTCTTCCTAATTTCCAAATCATTTAGCAAGTTAATTGCGTTAAGATCTATAAAATTAATTAGTATTCTTTTTGGGCAAAAATTCCTCTCTGATTAATTTTAATTCCAAACGGTTATAATTCTTTATGTTATATATATATATATATATATATATATATATATATATATATATATATATATATTCATGAGCCATGGCTTAGAGTTGGAGAGAATATAACAAGCAGAAAAAGAAAAAAAATAGATATTCTAAAACTTATCTCTTCACATATACTTTGAGAGTTATTAAATTTTCTATTGTGAAGAATATACAAAGCTTCTGTGCTACATCAAGTCTCTATTAATTTGAGCTTTTTTATATTGTGCTTAAATTGGTGATATCTTTCTTTAACTTGATCATTGCATATAGATTTGAGCTTTGAATTGTGATATAATTATTGTTTTGATCGTAGTTCATTTTGTGATTATTTTATATCAATCTTTTGTTATTTAATCTAGTTTGGATTAG
Source organism: Hedera helix (assembly GCA_947179155.2). Classification (NCBI taxonomy): domain Eukaryota; kingdom Viridiplantae; phylum Streptophyta; class Magnoliopsida; order Apiales; family Araliaceae; genus Hedera; species Hedera helix. The sequence goes on from OX359274.1 coordinate 18,046,600, forward strand.
GAGTTTTTACATTCAAGTTCCAGGTGAGCTTAGGAGCTCGGTGAGTAAATGTACTCAAGGGGTGCATAGGTTTGCACAAAGTGAGTAAAGGTGCTCGGGGAGGATTGGTCCTCAAAGGTTTTGGACACTTGAGTTGTAAAGGGGTTTAATTATAAACCAAGTTGTTAAATAAAAGAGTCTCCAACACTAGTTGGTATTGGACGTAGATTAGGCCACTAGAGTAGAGGTTAGGGGCCGAACCACGTAAAAATCCCTTGTGTTCATGTGAGTGGTTATTTCATTTATATTGTTCATTACATACTTAAGTTTAATAATGTATAAACTTGTTCTGAATATGTAAAACATTTATTTACATCAAAAAGTTAATTATCTCAATTTATAAAAGAGTTTTGATTAACAGTTGTAAAACAGTTTTGATTCAGCACACTGCATTGAATATATAACATCTTGAATTATTAATCTAGTAAACTATTTTCATATCCAACAAACTAATTTCTAATACAGTAAACTGTTTTCATATCCAGCAAACTAAATCTTTGATTCAGTTAATTGTTTTCATAATCTAGCAGACGGCATAATAAACTGTTTTATCGTTTTGCAAAAATTGGACACTGTTTACTCACACACTTATTCAACCCCCTTCTCAGTGTGCCTATGTATATTTCAATACTAAATTGGGAACAACCCAAGACAGTAACGGAAGTCTGAAGCTTTTTGGGTCTAGCTGGTTATTATCGGAGATTCGTAGAAAGATTTTCTCGAATCGCCACTCCATTAACTCAGCTTACTCGGAAAAGTACCAAATTCATATAGAGCGAGGAATGTGAGAAAAGCTTTCAAGAACTCAAGAGGATACTTGTTTCAGCTCCTATTCTGACATACCATCAGGATCGGGAGAATTTGTTATCTACAAAGATGCTTCAAGAAAAAGTTTAGGTTGTGTTCTTATGCAACATGAAAAAGTTATAGACTATGCATCTCGACAACTCAAAGATTATGAGAAAAATTACCCTACTCATAATCTAGAGTTGGCAGCGGTCGTTTTCGCGTTGAAGATCTGGAGACACTACTTGTATGAAAGAAAAGTGGATATCTATACGGATCATAAAAGCCTCAAGTATTTCTTCACTCAAAATGAACTTAACATGTGACAACGACGTTGGCTTGAGCTGTTGAAGGATTATGATCACACCATTCAGTCTCACCCGAGAAAGACAAACGTTGTAGCTGACGATTTGAGCAAAAGATCTTATGCGAGTACAAGTGCACTGCTGACAACACAAAGCGTATTTTGTATGATTTACAAAAGATGGAGATAGAGCTAAAGATACTAGGTACCCACTTGAAGATTACGTACGTGTGAATAGAATCGGCTTTAATCGATAAAATTAAAGCTGCTCAAGCTACTGATCCAAAACTAATAAACATGATGAAGAAAGTACAAGAAGGTGACATTCCCTAAGCAAGAATCGACGAGAAATGAATACTTCGAGTCAACTCTCGACTCTGTGTTCCTAATGATCTTGAATTGAAGCGTAAAATAATGATGGAAGCACACAATATGCCGTTTGCAATCCACCAAGAAGGTACCAAGATGTATCGTGATCTTCAACATACATTTTTGTGGAACAATATGAAAATGGAGATTGCGGAGTTTATCTCAAGGTGCCTAACTTGTCAACGTGTCAAGGCAGAGTATCAAGTGCCTAAGGGTCCATTACAACCACTTGAGGTTCTCGAATGGAAGTGGAAACACATCAATATGGACTTCATGATGAGTCTTCCCAAGGTTTCTCAAGGCTTAGATGCAATTTGGGTCATCGTAGATAGATTGACCAAATCAGCTCATTTCTTACCTATATGAGAAAACTTTTCACTTGAGCGTCTTGTCGGTATGTACATAAATGCATGGCATGCTAGTTTTTATAGTTTCTGATCAAGATCCTAGATTCACTTCACGCTTTTGGACCAGTCTACAAAAAGCTATGGGCACTGAACTACGTTTTAGTTCTGCATGTCATCCTCAAACGGACGGACAATCGGAAAGGACGATCCAGACCCTCGAAGATCTTTTAAGATTTTGCGTACTAGACTTCAAAGGAAGTTGGGATAAGTATTTGCCATTGGTTGAATTTTCCTACAACAACAGTTACCAAGCAAGTATAGGCATGGCTCCATTCGAGGCTTTATATGGACGCAAGTGTCGCTCTCTACTATGTTAAAATAAGCTATAAGAAGTAAAACTGTTGGGACCTGAGTTAGTGCGCTTGAGAACAAAAAAGATCCAAATGATCCGACAACGAATACAGACTGCACAAGAACGACAAAAAGTTATGTTGATCTTCATCAAAGGGACGAAAGTTTCAACGACGGGGACCATGTATTTTTACATGTTTCTCCATGGAAAGGAGTTACAAGATTCGAAAAGAGAGGAAAGCTCAACCCTTGATTTATTGGCCCATTTGAAATGCTCAATCGAGTAGGAACCGTAGTCTACAGACTAGCTTTACCGCCAAGTATGTCCCGCATCCATAACGTTTTTCACATATCTATGTTACGTAAATATGTGAAAGACCCAAACCACGTCATTGAGTTAGAACCGGACGTTTTAGCAGAAGATTTAACTTACGAGGAGGTACATGTTAAGATCCTAGATAAGAAGGAGCATATCCTATGCTCAAAGGTTATACCTCAAGTCAAGGTTTTATGGAAGAGCCAAAATACTGAGGAAATGACCTGGGAGCTAGAATTTGAGATAAAATCTAAATATCTGTATCTCTTCGAAATGTCAGGTACGTCAATTTCGAGTACGAAATTTCATAAAGAGGGGAGGTTGTAAGACCTCAAATTTTATGAAATATAAAATTTAATTTTTCTTCATATATATTTTTTCTGAAACAGTAAGTGGTTAAATTGACAAAGTTAAAAGTTAAGGATGTTATGTGCAAATTTTATTTTGTCGGACAATATTCGTTTTGTCGGGGAATATTCGTTTTGTCAGAAAATATTCGGGTCGTACGACGGCACCGAAATAACTAATTATTGGTGGACCCCACAATGGAATATTTGTCGGATATAGAAAACGGCATAAGTAACATTTTCAAATAAAAATAGTCAACAGTGTTATCAATTTTAACTATTAGAATACCTGGTGATAAAAGAATAGTATCATACGGTGTTTCATGGTATTCTACTGTAGCACACGGTATTCTACAGTAGCACACGGTATTGCATTGTGTCTCATAATATTGATCTGATAACGTGGCCATTGCACAGTATTCATCAATAATTGTTATTACACAGTATTTTGTATTATTGATTCAATAATTATCATTACACTGTATTTTATATCATTAAACCAATAATTATTATTGCACTGTATTTTAAAATTATTGAACCTAATAATTGTCACAGTAGCAAATATACAGTAAATTAATTATTATTATATTATTAAATTAATAATTATTATTAAAATGTTTCTTATATTATTGTTGAATTATTGTTGTAGCATTATTTTATTATATATGTTGGACTCACAAGAAGAAATAAAAAAAAATTATTATTATTTTGAATAGTAAACATGTAGGCCCTTTATGGGGGCCACATGGAAATGGCATGAAAAAATTGCTGAAGTTTGGTGAAGAAAGCAGCCAGGCAGCTGCTGAAATTTTCTCAAGCTGGCATGCAACACGTCAGCCTACTTACTGTACATTGTACCTTATTTTCTCCTATAAATAGCTTGCTCAGCTAAATAGAAAAATTACACCTAAAACATAAAAAATTTCTACTAGTATTTTGTGAGTTTTCTCTGAGAATAGTAAAGTTATCTTGAGTGTTTAAAAATCAAAAGAAGTGCAAGAATTTTTCAAGTATTTTATTAAAAAGTAGTAATTGCACAAATACCTATTTCACACGATATTCACAAATCTTCCTTTATAAGACTCTTCTTTGAGAATATTTATTTTAAAAAGTTTTCTTTGGAATATTTATTTTGAAATATTATTTCAAAAATTATTTTTGAAGTTATTATTTTACACTACAAAAAATATATATATTATATAAATAATTTTGATAGTTCATAATATATGAGTTATCATACACCTTGAAATTTATATGTGGTAATTACTAATTATATTATAAATATATAGGTTGATCAACCTCATTTTTATCAATATCCAGTCACATGATAAGGTAAGGGGTATCATTCTTTTTATCATCATAAATGGATATTATTTTCCTTCTTACTTGTAAGGAATATCATCTTCTTTATCTTCTATTATTTAAACTTACTACAGTAAGGGATACCATCTTTTTCATCTTCCATTATTCAAACTTACTACGGTAAGGGATATCATTTCTTTTATACTCTTAAACTTACTATGGTAAGTATTGTTCGATAAAACTTCTGAAATGATTATATGTTCCTTAATAGTTTGTGCTTCATCTAATATCATTTCAATTGAACCTTCTTATTTTCTAAATCTTTCTATCGAATTATAACCGTTATTCTGAACTGTGGAACTTGAATATCATTTTTGAATTTCACTCCACATCATGTTGATAATTTGAACATTATTTGAATCTGCACAAAGTAAAAATTATAAACTTTCGATATTTATTGTTTATCCTGTTTCTTCTGTTCATTATTAAAATCTTTATTATTATTTTAATAATTAAGAATCAAATTGTTGTTGATATCTGTGGCATGGGGCATAGATTGGATAAAGGTGTTGATAGGTTAAAGGCATTGATAGGTTAAAGGCGATATATTTAATGATATGTCTTTTAAGGCACGTGGTGAATGTTCTCTTTGGCCTGAGACAAAGATGAACTGTTGTTTGGTATGATTATGACCAAAGGTTGTAGACTGGTATAATCATGATCGTTTGTGCTATATTAAATATCTTTGGCCGTAGTGCAAAGATGAACTGTTGACTTGCATGATTATGATCAGGAACTATGAAATTATATTATCATGGTCAGTGGTGTTTCAGATGATAAAAGTTGATGATGTTTCTCTTAAAAAGAGAAGCGAGTGGACATTATGGTCCATATAATTTTTCTAATGGTTGTTATTCTGCTGTAGTTATTGATCTAAACTTTGTTTAAAAACTTAACTGTAATTGTTGTATTAAAACTTGTTGTTTAAATTATTCCATCAAAAACTCAACTGTTAAAGGCTAACGATAATTTATTTGTCTTTATCTTAGTCATGACATTCTTTACTGGGCTATTTAAGCTCACCCTTTCCTTTTGTTCTATTGTTTTTCAACAGGAGATGAGAGAGTAACTGGGTTTAGTTGGGGGATGGAGTGAAGGTCCGAGTTGTAGTTGTATTAGTCTTCATAAGTTGTAAAATAGTGTGACAATAATAATAAAGACTTAGTTGTGTATTATTTGAATACTGTATTGTGGTACGTTGTATTGTAATAGTTGTTGTGTCTTTTGACAACTCAAGTTTGGGCTGTGTGGGCCTAGATTTGGGGGTGTTACACCGATGGGTTGTCAAGGTTGACCGCTACCCAAGTGAAAGATTTTGGGAGTTCAGTGTATTTGGAGGTGCTTAGTGAGCCCAATATATCAAGAAAGGAGTTGATGTCGGTTGAAAGATTGAATTGTTGGTTAAAACTGTAGTTAGAGTGCTTGGCAGATGGAAAGCTTCCCACAGATAAGTTAATGGCAAAAAGTATCAAATATTAGAGTTTTTATTTCTATCCAATAAATGAAGACCTGTATCGGTGAGCCTATTTTTCACCATTGTTAAAGTGTTTAGTCCCTTCGGAAGTATCTTGTACACTTCGGGAGGTACATGAGGGAATTTATGGGGACCATATAGGAGCAGAGTCGTTGGGGTATAAGCTTATTAGGCAGGGATATTATTGGTCAACTATGTTCCAAGAAGCCAATGAGTACGTCAGGAAATGCCCCAAATGTTAATTGAACAGCCTGGTTCCTCATCAACCTCTATAAGAGTTGTCGTCAGTATTGTCTCTTATTCCATTTGCAGTTTGGGGGATTGACTTGTTAGGATCCTTGCCCAAGGCTAAAGGGCAGCTACAGTATGTGGTGGTGGCAATCGATTACATGACTAAGTAGGTAGAAGCTAAATCACTTAGGCATATTACAGAGGAGAATTGTTTGAAGTTTTTTAAGGAATCTGTGGTATTTTGATTCAGCATTTCCATGGTGTTGGTTTAGGATAATAGTCTACAGTTTATAGGGGTGAATTTTAAACAGTTCTAACTTAGGCTTCTACTCCTCATAATGTGGGAAAGCTTATGCTAAATTAGGAAGGGCCTTACAAAGTAATTGAGGTATTGAAACAAGGGACCTATAAACTTAGGGATATGAGTGGATCGAAACTTAAAAATACTTGGTATGCTGGTAGGCTTAGGAAGTATTATGAATAGATAGTATGGAGTATATTATAACTATTCATTTATGTATCAGTCAATTAAAATAAAAAAGATATTTTTATTCATTCGAATTGTTATTTACATGAATTGTTTAAATATACTACAACTATTTTAGCAAAATACTAAAAATAAAATTACATTTGTATGGATGACTCGGGGGGGTTACTGTTCGGAGGATTCTTGCTAGGATCGGGATCAGCATGGTTCTCTGTTGAATTGTTGTTAGGAGGGTTGTCATCTATTTGGTTGGTTGTCGAGTCGTCTTCAAAGTCGTCGTCATCGTCAGAGAAGTCGACAACCTTGGGGTTACCTCCAGCTACTTGGATCTTGGCGAGGGCGGCTTGGTACCCTTTGGAGAATGCAGCCACTATCTCCTCGAGCAGCTCGGGTGATGAGCAGTGAATTTGGTGGTTTTAGTATTAAAAATGATTGGTAATTAAATAATCATGCACTTTTATTTTGTCCAGATGAGATTAATTTGTTTTTCAGTATTACTCTCCTATTTTAAATTTTTATAAATAGGAGAGTGTGTCGTAATGTTGAGATAAAATTTATTAGACCCCGGATTTGGTGTGGGCCAAGGATTATTTCTATTTGGAGTTGGCTGGGTATATTTTACACACTATAAAGGGCCTGGGTTTGAGGTAGGTCCAGTCAAATGTCTCTTTGATGGCGGTTTGGGTAATTTAGGAAGGTCAAAGTTCATATTAGCTTAAGATCTTAAATTAAATTATGATCCCGGATCTTGGGGGAGATAGAGATTAATCGGTCGACATCATAATTATAGTTGAATTATAAGCAAGAGATTCCCTTTCTTAATCGGTTACAGAGAGAATAAACGATTAATGAAAAGTATAAATAAGGCTACAAGCATGGAGGTCCAGGTGACACAATTCTTACTTATCAAAAACCTATTATTTTTCAGCAATAACAAGTTATCTATTATTACGCTTTTTGGCATGTACTTATTCTCACACTGAAGCATCTGCGGACGGCCCAAGTCGTTGGTTGATCTGAGAGTGGCTAACGGTTGTTTCCATTGCAGGTTACTCGTTTTGCGGTTTCATCGGATAGACAAAATCACGCGTCAATATAAGAAGTTTCAAATTTGAGCGAGCCAACGCTATTAATACTTTATTCATTATGCATGTAGTTAGTGCGATTACAAACTTATCAAACTCTAATTAATGGTAAATAGAAAATACAAAAGCTTAAATTCGGGAGGTCAAAAAAAGAAGAAAAAATGTGATACACGGACACTAAATGACATCGACTTCACTGTATGATATAGATATTGTTGGAAAATATCTCCAAAAAATAATTTTAAAATTTAATAAAACAAGACTATCTTTATGATTTTATACAAAATAACAATTATATATATATATATATATATATATATATATATATATATATATATATATATATATATATATATATATAAACCATGTATCTAGAGTACGAATTGTTACCTAGTGCTTGGTTGGATTAACATGTTTAAATCTTCAAATAATCTCTTGTATCCTCAAGATCTTTCTTCCTATGACCTTATGCTGAATCTGGAGTGTGGTCTCAAAAATGCCCTTTTGAAAAAAATACTTTTACGTGATTTTTCTAGGTTAAGAGAAAGAGAATTCGTTATTTAGTCTTTTACTCTTATTTGGAATAAAAACCTCCTCTACACGTATCTGATCAATGATATATTTATATCCTTATTCATTCTTATCTTTCTTATAAAATTGATTTATATTATGCTAGGATGAGTATTCTAAGGGATTCTTATTCTGACTCCAATACTTATTTAGATATTATTATCTAATAATAATATACAAAATAGATATTAATTATAATTAATTTCACTAAATAATTGTAATTACACTTTAGTCTAAAAATTAATTAAAATAAACAATTTACAAATAAACTATAAATATTTTCTCTATAGATATACATAAATATTTCAGAATTAAATATAATTCCAATATTTTTAAACTAATTTAATAAGTTCATAATTTATCTTCGTTTGATCATAAATTGATTTAACAATTAAATCAATTATTTTAATAATAAATATTAAAAGACTTGACTAAGATTCTAGGATCAATAATAAATTATCTTATGAAAAATTTTATAAATATTTTGACAATGACAGTATTCCTAATATTAATTAAATATATAAATTAACATTCCGAGATATTAATTAACTCAATAGAATTTCACTCGTTGGAACATGAAATTAATATATATAATAATATTAACAACATTATTATTTCAAAATTAAAAAAAATCACAAATTAGTATTTATGTGAAAATATTTTATAAATAAAATATTATCATATGGTCCGTTTAATTTACACCGTTAATGAACTAGTACTTTAGTTAGAAGTTCAACTTCCATGATCAAAATAAATCATCTCTATTAAAGTACTATAACCTACATAATAAAATCTTCAAATTATCATAGGTTATAAACCATTATATCCTTATTTATATATATTACACATAATTTTTATCTTTTGTGTATAATATTTATTTGTACACATAAATCACAATATATATAAATTTGTATATTTGTATAAACAAAATAAATGATTATTTAATGAATGACGAATGATGTACTTTTATTAACAAATAAATGTTTAACATAAATAAATATTAAATAAATAAATAAATAAAATTTTAATAACAAAAATCCAACAGATATAAATAAGTACGTTCATTGTTTTACAAATCAACGACAACAGTAATATTGGATTACTTATTTGCTTTCTTGAGCCAATATAACTAATTTGATATATGATATTTTTTCAATGCTTATATGTTATCAAACTTAATTTTGATTAGATTTGTTTCAACTTAGGGTTGGAATTAGTAAATGCTAAGCGTCAACTATGGCGTCTTCAGATTGGTGCACAAATTTATGGTGTACGTGTTGTCTTTTTACTTGTCCACTAACCTTTGCAAAACATAAAAGGATGAATTTTTGTCTATTAAATTTTAATTTTGAGTATTAATATATGCACATTTTAAAGTGATAGTTGTACGCTCCAATATAAGAATAACTAATTATTTTAATAAACTTATTACACATAATAACTACAATACAGAATATAATTTTCAAAAATAAATATGTGTAACCATTCTAAAATAAAGATATTCCAAAATAAAGATATTTTTTAGATCGTTAGTATCAAATGATATTTATTAGAAAATAAAGATAAAATATAATCCTCATTCTAAAAAACAAAAAATTGTTCTTTAAAGAAAATTACAGAATAAAAAATATTAATAGAATTTTAATAGAATTTACCTTTTTAATAGAATTTTTTTAACTAACTTGTTTCATTTTGTCTGCCATCAAGACGAAAATAAATAAATATTAATATTTTTCTTAGTTAACGTACGGGAAAATAACCATTTGCATCCTCAAAATCGACGTAATATGTGTCAAGATCAAATTGTGAACAGTTCTTTGCCTGTTAACATAATATTCCAAAATAAAATTTTCTGCAAATGTTTTTTAAATTTATAAAAATGTTTTATTTTATAATTATGGTGTAATAGGCTCTTGGGCGACATGGGTAAATGGTAAATAAGTGAGTTAGAACCTCATTTATTAAAAGTAAATTACTTTCTTATAAATAAGCGTGTAACTATTAATTTAAAGTGTACATATGTAAATGCCCTTAATTTTCACTTATCTAGCAAAGCAAGTTCAGCCGCTTCACGTACAAATAGAAGGTATTTTTGACATCCAAATTCCAAAGTGCGTAGTTGGTTTGAAACTATTGAAATTTTTAAGCTAAAAACACCAGAGAATCTCGTTTTCTTAAACGTAATTTGTTTCAAATGTAATTTATTTAATTCACAGACTTAACTTATAAACTCATACAATTACATCATTTTTTGAGCGATGAGTTTGAGTGTAACACCCCCTTTTCAAAATAGAAAGAGAGATTACTCACAAAACATAACAAAACTATAAAACGAATCAAAAGTTCTATTTTACCAAAAAAAATAACTCTAATAATTGAGAAACGTCACAAGTCAAATCATAATAAATACCAAACTGGTTCAAATCACAATCTAAAATAGTTATTACAACTCCAAACGAAACAATGTAACACAACCTAAACAGAATATATCTAAGCCACTGGATAAAGGGAGCTCTCATCATACTTGCCCACAATCCCCCTGATTACCTGCTGGAAGAAAAAAAAAACACAGCATAAGCCAAATGCTCAGTACGGATATAGAATACAAAATAATGAATTGAAACAATTAATGTCATTAACTGAACTGAAACGAACATAACTAACACAACGAAATAATAGGCTGAATCAAATGGTTGGGTGTTATTTCATACCGAACTCAAAACATAACAGAAATATACCTTGCCACAAAGACAAGTCAAATAATGTCACACAGACAAAATAATGCCGCGTAGGCAAATCACACATTGGATCGCGAATCCAAATGTATGAAAAATCGAAAGGTGTGTTTGACACAAACACCACCAAACCGTATAACAGAACAGAACAGAACAGAAACTAGAGTCGACCCATACGCCTCCCACAATAAAACACCAAATTTGCCCATCGCCCACCAAAACACAAATGGAGACGCCGTGGACTGATCACACCGCCACAGAAGGTGTCATGCCTCAGTGCCAAGAGACATGTTTATGGTATTATAACTCGTGTATACTCTACGGTATAATCTAATAAAGATATAATGTCACAACGAATGCGACATAATACCCACAAAAGGATTCTAAGTGTACATGTTAAACTGAAACGAATCAATACTTAATCTCCAAAATAAATTAACATGTACATTCTACGGAATCAAAATAATCACTACACATGATTTAATAATACAAAGAATACAAAAATGAGTTCTATGTAACGCCAACATGAAGCTATCATATTAATTTCACAAGGAACAATTATGTGAAACAATAACGAAATTCGAAACGAGAAATAAAATAAACTAATTAATTATAACAAGAATATCGCTGAAGGAATACGGAATCCGTACCTGGAATCAGTAATGTAATACCCAATTAAAATTTTAAATATAACTCGTTAAACTTCTACAACCCAATCTAGTAAATAAAATAAATTGACAATATAAGTCTAATTATCAAAAACATAAACTGTTATAATATTACCAAATACAACTTATTAAATTATTTGTTATTATAAAATTATGCTCAACTTACATCTTTTATTATTAATTTTATTATTATCATAATATTATAGTTCCAAAAACACAAATTACACAAATTTATATATAACAATGCCTTTCATTCTACACGTAATGTTAGGATATATAAACTATTTATATATATATCAAGATAACAGATTACACAAACCATATATACATTCTTTTTTTTCTAAATTCATTCATTAAAGTAATACATAACTCAGTACTTGCACATATATATATATATATATATATATATATATATATATATATATATATATATATATATATATATATATATATATAGGGGATAATGGAAATACACAGCCGTGTAACTTATAAAAGTACACGGCTGGAAAAACGTCGTCGTTTACATGTAAAAAAAAAAAAGCGCAAAGCCTGCTCTTCTCCCCCAAATCGGACAAATCAATCCAAGCTCCATCTCCCTAATTCTTCTCCTCCGAAGTACTGCTCCCGACGAAAACCACCACCAGATCCGACATACTCCCGGTAACAACAAAACTACCTCACCAACTCTGAGCTGCGAAGTCGTTCGAGCGAGCCGCTGTTGATGGCGAGCCCAGCCGAGCCTCGACTTGGCGATGAGCTTGCACGTTGTGGCGGCAATTTATTGCAGTTTAGGGAGGTTTGAGGAGGCGATTCCGGTACTGGAAAGGGAAATTAAGGTGCCTGAAGTGTCAAGGGAGCAAATCACGCTCTGGCTGCGTTTTGAGGGTATACGCAGCTTGGTGATACTCATTCCATGTACTCTTTTTTAGTTTCCCTTATTCTTCTTTGTCCATGAGTTTACATAGTCCTATGGGTGCTGATCTATTGAAATTTTTATGGAATTTGAAAAATGATCCAATTTAGAGATATAGAATTACACTGGATTTGAGTATAATTGGGATGAAAAGAAGCTACATTATACTGTTTGTCTTTATTCATTCCAAGTAGGAAAAGAAACTGGAAAATGTATGTTTTTTTTTGTGGTGTTATTGTCATTCCTCTAATTATTGTAAAAACTTGGACACAAAGCTCAATTTGATTTTTTTTTAACTAGTATGGTTTTTGAATTTTAGTTGAGTTACAGCATAATTGAACAGCTGATATGCTTATCAGAGGAATGGTCAAACTCAGTATGAATAGTATAACAAAAGTTTGGAATGAGAACCAATTGTAAAGGAAAATTACAACTCAATTGTTGTGATTATGTATACAAATTAAGGCGTACTGTGTTTGTTGCCCACTGATCTTCATGCAGTTGAACTACTAAATTCTTAATTGAAGAAATCATTGAACTTGAAATGGGGACCTTGGACATATTTTAGTAAGTTAGGAGTGAAAAATACAACCAAGGGACACTTTTGAAGCAGTATGTAATCAATTCCTAATAAGTTAAAATTATTTATAACTCTGTTGTTTTGATTATGTGTGTAAATTAAGGAGTAACTTTGTTGTTAAAACATGCAATTTGTATGTAATCAATTCCTAATAACTTAATATTATTTATAACTCTGTTGTTTCGATTATGTGTGTAAATTAAGGAGTAACTTTGTTGTTAAAACATGCAATTTATTACAGATCTCAGAAGATAACCAGTATATAGTCGCACCAGTAGGTAGTTACATTTCTCCATCTTTGGCTTTATCATATTGGTTCCAAAATTCGAATTGTCACTGGTAGAGTTTCTCCTGCAGACAAGCAAATTGTACAAAAAGATGGCACCATGATTGATGATGGTATCACTGCAATCCCTCCCAGAAAACCTTATATATTAATGAAATTTGATATTGCGTCCATGGAAGTTTTAACCAACTAACTGTGTTGTCCAATATATAGATGATACTCGGGATCCAACTGAAGATAAAGAGCAATTAGGTCGAGTAAAGGAATGGATCAGCTCTTACCACCTAGACACTATTGAGATTACTGATGTTCTCTCAAATTTCTCAGACATTTCAGTGGTATAGACTTCTACTTCCTCTGTTAAATGGACCAACATATGAGTATTGTTTTAACTGGTTAGTTGGATAATTCTTGAAATAAACGTTTTCCCTCCGTTGTTTATATTTGTATTTTATTAACAGATTGCAGGTGCTGACTGAGGGTAAATGGAGAGGATCAGGATCTGATCAATATTCAAGTTCGTTAAAGAAGACTTCAAAACTTTATTTTGAAAAGGAATTTTAACAATTTTCCATTTTTATTGATGGCCTTTAGAAATTATGGACAAGCTTGTAAAGGAAGGCATTCTATCCAAAAGTGGAAAAGACAGTTATATTATTAACAACCATAAGGTTGTTTTATTTCTTTCAATTAAATATTGGTCTCCCTATTTTGTTTTCCTTTTCTAATTCTACTTTCTTTGTAATATTCCAGAAATCTGACTATGAATTCGACGCTGTGAAAGAAGAAATGGATGGCCAAGTAGTTTCAAATGGTAAAAAAATTCAGCAGAGCATGGATGAAGATCACATGTACATGAAGGTAAGTATAAATTGACATTTTAGGTAAGTATAAACTCACCAGGCTTCTGTGCGCAAGCTAATTGATAAAATGACAAAAGATGGGTTTGTTGAAGCACAAAGCAATCGAAGACTAGGTACATGCCGTCAAATATGAACTTCAGAATATACCTCAAATTCGATATACATATATCCTCCCCTCTTATAAAATACTGTAAACATATAAGCAGTTGTGGTATGTATGTCAATTTTGTTACTCTTTTAATGTGTTGAAACTGCATTGCTTTCATTTAGGTTGTAGAGATATGTTTGGAAAACAAATGGCGAGAAGAAGCAAACTTGCTCAGGAATTCTGTTTCTGAAGGAACCAAGGCAGTGAGCCAGTGACACTTTGGTTTTAGCAGAGTATTTTCTTTGTTAGTTGTATTGTAAAACACTTTGATTTTTGTTAGTATTTTCTTTGTTAGTTGTATTGTAAAACACTTGGGTTTTATTGATGTTCAATCAGAAAATTTCAGTGCTACATATTATGATTTCATTGTTCTGTTCTATTGATTTTGGGATTCAAGTTTAGTTTATGCTACTAACGAGAAGCATCAAAAAGGAAACTTGCAGGCATTCACATGAACCTTTGAAAATGAGCAGTTACCATGTAATTGCATATTGAAAATCTTTTATGTCAAATTAACACCATAGTTGTTTAGCCTGTGTCCTTTGGTCAAACTGGTTAAGCAAAGAAATAGATTCTTCAGTCTAATATCATGTTATGCTTTCATTACTTCACTTGATGCTATTGTCCAGAGCAGCATTATAACCAAATTTAGCAACAATCATAGAATTGAGAATATAAAAATAAAATTACATTCTTTGATTCAAGTTACAATGAAAACTGAACCATCTTTATAAGAATACATGTCTAAAATTGTGTAAGGAAATGGAAAATATTCACAGAAGCATTTGAAATACTCAGCTTGCAAAATCCTAAAAAACAACTGTAAGTTCTCTGAAACTCATAGATACACCATTACAAAATTATGTTTACTTGACCATTTTTTTGAGCTTGTGTCTGCGACTATCCTGCAAACAAAATAAAGATTGATAAGTCGAAATGTAAGAAAATCATAGAATCAATTAACTCTTTACAATCTTCTTTCAATATGTCAGAATCAATTCATCTGAAGTTGATGAAACAAAATATTACAATATACTTTCCAGTTTCATTTATCTGCTTGGAATGAATTAATAAGTAACACTCTGATCCTTTTACTTCTGCATTCCATATTGGACCATGTTTCAAATTCTAAGAAAATTTTAATAGATCAAGACAGACAAATAGTACTTGAAGCAAAAAAATTAAACCAACCAAACAAAGTTACTCCTTAATTTACACACATAATCGAAACAACAGAGTTATAAATAATTTTAACTTATTAGGAATTGATTACATACTGCTTCAAAAGTGTCCCTTGGTTGTATTTTTCACTCCTAACTTACTAAAATATGTCCAAGGTCCCCATTTCAAGTTCAATGATTTCTTCAATTAAGAATTTAGTAGTTCAACTGCATGAAGATCAGTGGGCAACAAACACAGTACGCCTTAATTTGTATACATAATCACAACAATTGAGTTGTAATTTTCCTTTACAATTGGTTCTCATTCCAAACTTTTGTTATACTATTCATACTGAGTTTGACCATTCCTCTGATAAGCATATCAGTTGTTCAATTATGCTGTAACTCAACTAAAATTCAAAAACCATACTAGTTAAAAAAAATCAAATTGAGCTTTGTGTCCAAGTTTTTACAATAATTAGAGGAATGACAATAACACCACAAAAAAACATACATTTTCCAGTTTCTTTTCCTACTTGGAATGAATAAAGACACAAACAGTATATTGTAGCTTCTTTTCATCCCAACTATACTCAAATCCAGTGTAATTCTATATCTCTAAATTGGATCATTTTTCAAATTCCATAAAAATTTCAATAGATCAGCACCCATAGGACTATGTAAACTCATGGACAAAGAAGAATAAGGGAAACTAAAAAAGAGTACAAGGAATGAGTATCACCAAGCTGCATATACCCTTAAAACGCAGCCAGAGCGTGATTTGCACCCCTTGACACTTCAGGCACCTTAATTTCCCTTTTCAGTACCGGAATCGCCTCCTCAAACCTACCTAAACTGCAATAAATTGCCACCACAACGTGCAAGCTCATCGCCAAGTTGAGGCTCGGCTGGGCTCGCCATCAACAGCGGCTCGCTCGAACGACTTCGCAGCTCGGAGTTGGTGAGGTAGTTTTGTTGTTACCGGGAGTGTGTCGGATCTGGTGGTGGTTTTCGTCCGGAGCAGTACTTCGGAGAAGAAGAATTAGGGAGATGGAGCTTGGATCGATTTGTCCGATTTGGGGGAGAAGAACAGGCTTTGCGCTTTTTTTTTTACATGTAAACGACGACGTTTTTTCCAGCCGTGTACTTTTATAAGTTACACAGCTGTGTATTTCCATTATCCCCATATATATATATATATATAGACACCCCATGATATTATATATACTGCTACCGTGCTACATAACTTGATTTAAAATCTGACAACATTTTTTCGCACAAATGGAACTTTCACCTGTTACAAGCATTTAAAATAATATAATATATATATAGATCATGCCATGATACAACATATTCTGCTACATAAAGTAATTCATAATCTGACATGACTTTTTCTTCCGCACGGATGGAACAATTCAAAGCATAAAAAAATAATAAAAGAAAACAATTCAATCACATACAAAAAGCAAACAGAAAAAAATGCCAATTAACCTGCTCTATCTTCTGAATATATCTTTCGCCACAATCATAACTATCTTTCTCTCGGTTTATGCAGTAGGTGGCGGCTGACTATATGTTTTTTTATATATAAGACAAGCAAAGATAAGTTACATTATAAATGATTTATGTTTTATTTATTTATTAATTAATATATATTACTAACTCTCTTAATTTTAATAGTACAATATTTAAATTGGACTTAATTAGTTTTGAGGCCCAAATTTTTCTTAAATTATACTTATTCCTTAATTACCAATAGCCCACAAAATTTTTAATTACTAGTTTGATCCAAACATAAGAAAAGCCCAATTAAATATTTTAAAGGTTTCCTAAATACTTTTTATTTTTTTATTTTTACAGGGTATTACATTGAGGCTTATAAGTTGTCCCATAAAGCACAACGCATCGAATGTGGAAGCCAAAGATTGAAGGCCATAGGAAGCCATATGCTTATAAAGTCTCTTCCTCAACCCCTTTGGCATTTATCTTTAGTGGCTCCCAGAAATTGTGAATGTGGATGCGAATGACACATTATTTTTACCCACAAGGCCGGAAATCGTGCAAGTGTACGCATTTGGGTGTTCGTCAGTGTGGTTGATGAGTAGGTCAGGTCGGGAAAAGGATGGGACATCTCACAATCATAATCAACAAATGTTAAAAGTCATTCCATATGGCCAGATTTTGAACAGCCTAAAGAGGTCAAAACCACAAGAGCCATTTTGTCAACATTAGGCCCGATAAAAATGGGTTTATGGTTTTGGTTTCATAATATATTTAAGAACAATTACATATTCTAGTACATTTTTTAAAAATATTAACCTATATATTTATGGCCTACAATAACTTTTGGGGGACCGGTCCTAGCAACGGGTGTTAACGACCGGTCTAAAAAAATTATTATTATTATTATTATTATTTTACTCTTAAAATATTTATAATATTTATTCTGACATTTTTTTTTTATAAAATTAAGTGATTTATATGTAATTTGAATACATATAAATAACAATGTTATATAGTTTATACAACACTGTTATTTACATGCATTCAAATTACACTTAAATCACTGAATTTTATAAAAAAAAATTTGTCAAAATAAATGTTATAAATATTTTAAGAGAAAAAAAAAATTGGACCGGTCGCTAGGACTGGTCCCCCTAGAATCACCCTATGGCTTATGGGTAAGAGTGAGTATGGTGCGATTTGAAACTCAAACTGCACATGAAACAATATAAATGTGGTTTGACAAATCTTAAACAACACATAAAATTACTTGTGATTAGTGTGATGCGGTTTTAAAACGTACAGTGCAGTTTCAGTTTCAAAATTAATTGAACATATACAAAAAATTAAGACTGAGAGAATACAGACACTGAAAGAATCACCTAATTTTCAAGTGCGGACAAATATGTATAGAATATATTAGAATAGATACTTAAGAAGAAGTAAAATAAGATTATGACGAATAATTATTTATAACTTAAAAGTAGATAGTGTATTACTTGTACAAGAAGACCGTCACTATTGAATTTTCATCCATGTTATAATGAAATTCTGTAATTGCAAAAATATCACTGACAATCAAACAATAAAAAACTTAATTAGTTAAGTAAAATTTACAATTAAAAATTTTCAAAACTACAATTAATAGTCATACGAAAGGAAACTGTAGAAGTTAATGCTATGTTAACAAAAAAAAACATGATAATAGTATAATAAACACCATGTAATTTTAAAAACAAAAACAAACTAAACCAAAATGACATAGTTTTGGCCATTACTTGTGTGGTGTGGTTTCTGCAGAGCGGTGGACCGCAGAAACCGAAACCAAACCACAAATGTGATTTTCAAACTTCCTAAAATTAATAGTCATACGAAAGGCAACTATAGAAGTTAATGCTATGTTAACAAAAAAAACATGATAACAGTATAATAAACACCATGTAATTTTAAAAACAAAAACAATCTAAACCAAAACGACGTTGTTTTGACCATTATTCTTGCGGTGTGGTTTCTGCGGAGCGGTGGACTGCAAAAATCGAAACCAAACTGCAAATGTGATTTTTAAATCTCCTAAAATCGCCATATATGCAGGAACCATTGGTGCGATTTTATTGGTGCGGTTTGGTCAATTTTTTATACGATTTCGGGGTCAATTTCAATTTTTTACTCACTCCTATCTATGGGTGTATTAATAACTAAAATTATATAATATGTTTTTAATGTAGGTTATGTTGTATTTTTTGAATAAAACTCAGATAGTTATCCGCTCAAATATCAATCAACTCATATTTCAAAATCTTAAATTTAGTATTATTATGATCCAATGAAATAAATTTATAATTTTTCTCTCTAAGGTTTTTTTATGCACCCTTTCTCCAAATTTTTAGTTTACTTTCTCTCCACTTAGTATACACGCTCTCTCCAGAACTTTAGTACACTTTCTCTATAAAAATTTTGGTACACTCTCTCTGAACTTTTTGAATTTTAGTACGCTTTCTCTAAATTTTGTTTTTCACTTTCATGAGAGAATGAGAGTACATTTTTAAGTATTTTTTGAGAGGGAAAGTTAAATATTTTTAGAAAGAGTTCGTGAGAAATTTTAAAGATAAAAAGAGAAGATATAAAATTAAGTCATGGCTGAATTTGTCATATGTGGGTTAAAATTAGTTACTAATTTAAACACATATTTCTTATTTATATAAATATAGGTTTAAAACAATCTCAATCCATGGTACATAAAATAGCAATCCAACCCAACAAAATATAAATATATATAATTTGGCCAACAGTTTTTCTCCATTATTGTCAGGTCTAGTCAACATACTGCCTCTTCTATTAAATTAGGACTGTGATAGTAGGTTGATTTGCTCGCCACCCCCGACGTGTTACTGTTAGGCAGCGATTTATAAGTTGATGAAATCAATTTATAAGTTATTTTTTATTGTTAAAATGTTTAAAATTAATTTATTTTTTAACGAATAAATTTACAAAAATAAACACAAATTCAAATACAAATTTCTATCTTATTATTAAAAAGTAAAACTTGACAAAAAATCTGTACTAAATTCTACTTTTTAATAATAAGACGAGAATTTATATTAAAATTTGTGTTTAATATTTGTGTATAGACTTATTCTTTTGTGACTTATTTTTGAACTTACAAGTCATTTTAAAAAGTAACAAATTCTAATTTCTTAAAAACTGACTTGGAAGCCATAAAAATAAATAAGTTTGACTAAATTTAAAGATTATTTTGCATTTATTTTAATAATTTTTATATTTCATTTTAACTTATAAATCATTTTAACCAAACACCTTCATATTATATTTTAACTTATAAGTCAAAATAATAACAGACATTATTATTTATAAGTCACCACTTAAAACAATTTATAAATCAGTTTAAATTTTAACTTATAAGTCATTTTAAAATAAAAGATCTCCAAAACAGGAAAAAATTATTCAGTGATCCTGGAAAGAGCACCGCCATGTGGTACCCTAGGTCACTGATATGCTACCATGTCAGTGTGTACAGTGAACCCTTTTATTATACATATTGAAATAACAACATGAAAATATTCCTAGAGTACCACGTGAACATGTCTCTATAGAATAATTTTTCTAAAACAGGCCCGAAAAAGTCTGCCAGCTGATGGGTACTAAACCAGCTCTTAATACACCATTCCCTCGCAAATGGCGTAGTACAAGAAAGTAAAGGAGAATAATTAAAGAGCTATAAGAGTACAGTCGTTTACTATCATGAATCATATTGAGATGGTTTTACACCAGAGATGAGAAGTAATTTTCACAGCTATGCTGAAGTAGCAAATTATAACTATAGCAGAATAATGTTAAAATACCATGCTAATTAAAATTGCTCACTCTGCCAGCCTAATGAAGGACTAGCCTTTACGAAACAAATATCAAACCAAAATTTCACTCTCAACTGATATTATAGACATAATCCTACCACAAACATCTAGAACTCTAATGATACAAGCAGCAAGATAAATTGCATCTTTTCTCAGTAAAAAGGCCATTCGTACCATAACACCAAGGCAAAGCTATGTTATGAGTTCCTTCTTATGTTCGTCCACTCCATGTACAGAAAAATTCCATATCAGTATTTCTATGTTCCCTAGCACCTAATCTCGTAAGAACCAGCTTTGGTAATATAACGAACCCATTCCACTGTATTGTACCCGCTCTTCTCCCATACCTGCACAGTCCATATAGTTCAGCTGCAATTCTTTAGTAGAGAGAACAATTTGTAGACAAATAAGTTAACAATATATACCTTGAGGAAACGGACGCGTAATCCAGATGCTGTGAACATAGGAACCTGAAAAGAAAAAAAAAAGCTGTAATTCTTCCCTAGTAGAAAATAGAGTGGAGATATACATGTTGCATTAATACCTAAAAAACATTTTGAAATTCGCCATGGACTTCAAAACCTGTTGACAAGGGTTATGCTTTGTTTCACTAATTATTTATCTCATGTTCTCTTGGGTTATGCTTTGTTTCACTAATTATTTATCTCGTGTTCTCTTGTTCTTCTATTTTTGCAAACAAAACTACCAAGCCATTGTAGCACACTGATGAATGTGTTTGGGCGGTGGTTTAACAAAAGAACCTAGCTGATAATAATGTCTCATTTAGAGATATTAAGAGAGATGTGATGTAAAAGATCCATCGTCATCTTAAATAGGAACCAACCTTTCGTGGAAACAAATTTCTAAAAGATATTATTATTATTATTATTATTATTATTTTTTGATAAGTTTCCAGAAGTACAATATCAGTCAAACGATGGAGGGCCTGGAATGATGGAGGGCCTGAACTAACGTTGGGTAAAAATCACCAAAATTTGTCAAATAGTACTCTGGACCATATTTTTATGCAAGTTTCAGACGACAGGGAGCATTCCATTTGAGAAGCTGAGCCACTGAAGCTCATTATATTCCAAACATTCTTTATTATATTTAGTGAAATATCAATTAAGAAAGACAAGTATCATTATTACGTTTGATGAAAAGTAAGCAAAATTTAACTTCCACGAGGGAAATTTATATCACGGACAAAATTACTGTTGGAAGTTGGAACATATAGTGAGGATGTGGCATCCTACAGCATTTGCATTTAATATCAACTATAGGCCATATTATGATGAAAACGACAATGCAGTCCATTAATTTCCATAATAAAATCAAAACAATATTGTACTGAACACTTTAAAAGTACAGCAGCAATACGCAAACAAATGCAAACCTGGAATTCCATTTGAATAGGTGGCCTAGTCCAAGACTTCTTTTCTGCAATCGTGGAAATTAACTCTACTTCAGCACTCAAGGTAGGCTCGGTTTGACCAGGAAATTTCCTTATCCTGCAAAGTTCCATGCAATTCCACAAAAATTAACAAACCAAAAGTAAAACATTGACCGAGTCAGCAGACACTAATAGCTACTGCTGAAATAATAAGAATATGCAGTGATATCCTCTTATGAAAGAGGGCTCCATGACACACTGAGAAGAAAGGTAACTTAATACACACTGCCTTCACATGCATAGATATTTGAGTATGTACTGGTTGTCGATTGCAGTACGAAATGTTTGACCATGCCTACAATTCATTCTATTCTAGATAGGACTAGATGAGGTTGCCCGTGATAATTCTTTCACATAAAAGATCTATATGCCCCATTTGGATTGTATCTTCCCTGTACAAATCTCGCACTTACTCTGGGACCATTTTTACTTGCTTAGTAGACTGCATAAAGCTTAGTTTCGTTATCCTATATATCTCAAAGTGATTGCATAGTTGAAAACTGATGAAGCTTAATATATCTCAATAGTTCTACAAGGCAAAAGTCAAGAGCTGCATGCATCATTGTTGTTTTTGCATGATAATTTTCTAAGGAGGCAGATAAGTCTAAATGCCAAAATATGACAAACATACTCACATACTTACTTCCAGACCAAGCAGTCAACAGAGGCATTGTACTTTGCTCGACCTGACGTCACTTGGAAACTTGTTTTTGCTGTTTGTTTTGGTACTGGAATCTTGATGACAACTCCAAGAGCAAACATTTTAGCACCAAAAACACTCTTTACCTGAAAATCAGTAGTAATAAGATAAGATATCACAATCAATATCTTTTTCCATGCATACATAAAAATATGAATACAGACCTTGACATTTACTTCCATGCGTGTCCGACCCAATTCCTTAATAGTGGGCAAAACTCGGAAAGGAAGATTTACACCCTCAGTTATGCGATACCTACAGTGAAGAGACAGAATATAAAAGTGAGCACAAAGTAACACAAACTAAAGTGATGAAACTTATAACATACATGTACTGGTGTAACAAGAGGAGTAATATTAGCCAGGAGTGTAATACACCGCACATGTTAAAAAAGGTAGCACTTGTCATACTATGTACACAAAAATAAAAAATAAGACCCCAACTAATTTGAGATCAAGTACTTCTGAAGGATTCAAAGTACATTGATCCCTCTCAAGGGAAATTCTTGTGCATGCAGACTAAGCAAACATACTCGAAGGGACCACCAGTAAGTACAAGTACATACGTATATGTTGAAGTATCTTAAATGTGAAATTCTTTACGGTAAAACAGTAGTACATAATAGTGCATACTTCAATGTTACTCTATATTCTATACACAGTAAATAAAATTATATACTAAAAGCAAAAATCACAAGCAATTAGAAAGTAATCTGAGCTTACTTCATCAGTTCGAATTCACCATCCGGGGGCACAAAACTGACAGTCTTTTCAGAGTTGAACCTTGTTAAATTTACACATTGATGGAAAGTAACATCGTCGAGTTCAATAGTTTTCCCACTGCAAAGTGTAGAATAGCAAAAAGCTAGGTTAAAGAAGCAAACGCAAGGATCCTTCGTGCAGGGGCTCAAATGAAATATCACATGCGGAGCTGAGATAGTTTAGTTCATATAGGAATTAAAATGTGACATTCACTTTAAAAAGCAAAAATAACTGAAATCAGCATGCCTAACAAGTTTCGGATGATTTCAAACTATAAGATAT
The DNA here is from genome assembly GCA_947179155.2 of Hedera helix. NCBI lineage: Eukaryota > Viridiplantae > Streptophyta > Magnoliopsida > Apiales > Araliaceae > Hedera > Hedera helix. The sequence continues at coordinate 18,070,592 of OX359274.1, forward strand.
ATAACAAAGTATTGTAACAATTACCATAACCATATAATAGAATTAAGATATCAGTTTGAAATATTTACAAATCAAACATGATAACAAACCATAGTTTATCAAATAATAACAAAAAGAGAATCTAACCAATCAGGCCAACAGCTGGTGTTTAGTTCTTAGATAACATAATAAGGCAATTACACATATACGGTGCCTATTTTTGCTGCTTCACAGTAAAATTAACTTGCAAATATAGAATCTCTTCTCTCTTCTTCTTTTGTCTCCCTTTGAGATAAGTAATATGTAGCTATAACATCAACATTTTTCAACAAGTTCAATACAGAAACCACAGGATATATGAAAATACTTGAGGTTCAGATGCTTTATAAGAAAATTATCAGCTCAAAACTCTTACAGAAATGTTGTTAATTAGAAGCTTATGGACAAAGGAACATGCCAGATGCCAGTCATATAGACTTCTATAACAAGACTATAATTGTTGTCTGATGAAATATATAACCAGCGCTCCACTTGTACTTGGTACATAGGCCTATTCAGACCCCATATCAATGGTTCTATAACAAATTGTAGAAAAAGTGAAGAACATGCAGAAGCTAGGCGGACTAGAAATTTTGAAAGGTTTAGTGCAAAAAAATAGCTGATTTTCCAAGACAGAGATAACTCATCCTGATCGAGAAATTTTCTTATAGGTTTCTGTGATAAGTACTATTACGGAGAAAATGTATCATAGTAATGAAAAAAGAAATCTCTAAGGAAATAATGTTATGCTGAAAACATTCAAGATGCAAATGGATGAATGATCAAAAACAACATCATGCAGAAGACCAGTGTGCCAAATAAAAGCTACCTCTTGGTAGGACGCGATTTAAGTTGCGACTCTTTCTCGAGGCCAATTTTATCATTTAAGCCCAACTTCAGATCAGGCATTCCAGAAAGGAAGCACTTCATAAGAATCTTCCCAGTTACATCGCAATGCAATACACTGCCTACACTTGCCAAATTGTATAGTGAATATTATACATACACATCACAAAAGATGCTTCAGAAAAAAAATTTACCTTTTGAAGACATAAGAAGGTTAACACTCTCCACAATATCAAGAAACACCTGTTAACAAAAGAATATTATAATCGAGCAAAACACAATACTCGCTGCAGATAAGTTAGGTAGGGGGTAAATCAAGAAAGATCACCTCATTCTTTTTATATACAAGACCCTCTCTTCGCCAACCAACAGCACCAGTTACTTGCAAAGTTGCATTGGGGACAGGTTTATCTGCAGGCTATTTAGTTTATATTTGGAATAATGCATAAACAAGTCAGAAGAATCTTCCACATTTATTAAAAGGTAAGTAACAAAACAGATTAATACACAATCGAAACAAATACAAATCTACCTTGGATGAGAATGGTGAACGCACACCTTCCTGGGTTATGTAAAGCTTCAAAATTTCTGGGGAAAGATTTTGAGGATAACCAAAATCCATAATTTCTGCAATATGATTGTAAATATCAACACTTAAGCCATATGTTACCTACGGGCTACTACTGCTTGAAAACCATGTAGGTTGTGATTCATTTCTTCCTTGTGCAAGTTTTTCATATGCTTAACAAGAGGCAACGAACAATAGTAGAGAAATAATACATTCCTGTGTAGCTGTGTCAACCAATGTTACCTAGATTGTGGTTGGATATGGTACATAGAACAAAATGTGGAACGGAAAACGTTACTTTACATGGTACAGAGTACGGTAAGAGTAGGTTTCTTAGAATCTCTTAGCTAGTAAGAAACACATTTATCCGAAATGTGATACGCTAGGAATAGCTTCTAAAAAGATATAGTTAAAACTAGTTGAGATATAATTAAAATTGGTTGAGTTGTTTCTAACTACAATGTTGCAACAAATACATTTTCAACAAGGTTATGCTACATGCACAAGATGCTTCATTGGCTGGCCACATTAGGAAATTTGTTTTAAATTTCTCTCATTCTCTTTACTTCTCTCCTCAAGAACTCACAAACAAAATACTTTTAATCTCTTCCCTAAATTTCTCTCCTCTTTTCTTTTCTCTAATTAAAGCTCACAAACACAATTATGTATAAGTTGGACGCTTAATGCCTGAGCAATCTACTATTTGTGTTTAGTTAGTTAATTTGTTATCAAGGTGGGGGATGAGGACATAGAACTTAACCTTGACCAATTGACCCTATAAGAGTGGAACGGTGGAACCCTTACGGAGTTATGAAAGAAGGCCCCCTTGGGTAACTGGGCCCCTTATGGGAGAGGATATGAAACAAGACCAAGACCCTGTGCTATTGTCAATTAACTACCAGGTGGGATTTGAGCTTTGCAGCTCCGTGTTAAGGGATGAGAGGGCTGTGACCAGAGTTAGGGCTCGTTGGTCAGTCTCTTACACAAAAAGCTGGTTTCTTGCCTATTTAAAAGGCTGACAACATAAGTTTATTTCTCAAACAATGTACTAAGAGTTGATGCTAATTATCCTATAGATCTGCTACCCCTCTTTCAAGAGTTTTTTTTTCTTTCTAAAAGTATCCTTGTTCAAGAGTTATCAAGTGTGATGCTGCCCAAATGATACCTCAGCACCAATAAGGGCCTTTTCCTCTTCAAAAATAACCTAGACTAAAACTACAAGGTTTGAACTCCTAAAAATCACTATCCGTGAATCTTCCTTCTTCACAATTACTTCGCCCTTTTGCAAGTTAATAGGTTATTTATTTGTCAGATTTGGAGGACATCCTAAATAGCACACTTTCTCCATTTATAATGGTGTGGCCATCCATGTGCTGCTATAGTAAACCCTAAACCCTATAGTACTCGAAGCGTGAACCTTAAACCCCCAAAATGTGCATTATCCACAATCAACAAAGAGAGAACACATATATACACAGGTGGAGTGAATGCACCTAACATACTATATATTACCAGCTTATTTGCACCCAAGTATATTTTACCAAACTTAAATGAAAATTAAAGTGAAAATATACAATCCAACATGATAAAATGTTCTCCAATTGGCTTACCATCCAACAGCTCGTAGATCAAAACAAAATTGTTGCGGATAGCATCCTCATCAAAAGCACCACCAAAGTAAGATTTGAACAATGCAACTGCCTGCACAAACCGTAACTTTTACATATCTCAATACTAATAAAGATGGATTCTTGGTCGTTTCTTAGTTTATTGATATGCAACAGAGAAAAATTACTTGGTCGCAATACTAACATAGAATAAGCATAATGCATTCTGAAGGACCAAACCATATTTGAAACATCATGCGTCCATAATATGGAATGGTTAGTTAAAAAGATTAGAAATTTTTCAACAAAAATAATAATAATAAGCCAAATATATAAAAATAGATTTCTGATACTCATCAATATATCAAATACATCATTTAGTTCCATATTATAGTGTTCATTCACAAATCGCAAATAGTAAAATAAACATTGTGGATAATTAAAAGACAGCAAGGATGCAAATACTAAATACTCTATATTGGGACTGATATGACCAAATACACACAGTTAAAAAGCAAGGAAGATTTTGTCTAAAAACCATCAACCATGTAATAAAAATCATCAAGAATCTAGAATTTTTTCAAGGACAAAATAACAGAATAAAGAAAGAAAATTTACTGATGAAGATAAAAGTACAATGCATGTGGAGGACAAGAAGTCCAACAAAGAGAAAACCAAAATAATGTAAAGAAAATGAGTGGAAAAACATCAACGAAAGCGAAGCACCGCGCCAACAGATCCAGATAAAGTAATTCCTCGAAAAGATTGTAATGCATGAGCCCAAAGAGGAACAAAAAGAGAGAAAAAAAAGACTATCTAGATATAAATGGACATTGATTACCAGAACTCTACCATCTCTCTTGATCTAAACAGACAAAATGGCGAAACAATCTCTGAAGAATCCAAGTATCAATTCTAATGCCAAAATCCCTAAATCTGCTTAAGACGATCTTCCACCGAAGAGGGAAAAATCCAATATGTAAAACCAATAACTTCACAACGCCAAGCCACTGGATAGTGAGCTAATAGATGAGTATGAGCCTCACACATAACACATGTCTTGAGATACAGATTTGAAAGGCCTACGGGTTTGAGGCATGTTATTAGTTCGAGTCGATAAAGGGTCAAAGACCACGAAAAAGCCCTCATTTTTTAGTGAACCTTTGCCTTTCAAATATAAGAAGTTAAGAGGAAAATGATGCACCAAACGATAATTACGAAGCAATATAATATGTTCTATTATATTTAACTAATCTAATTTATGGTTTTCCTAAGAGTTTACTCGCTCCAGGGTGACGTCTCATCTTTCAATTATCTCTTTAATCAAATAAAACCGCCGCAACACGTGTTTGGATTTCTGATGACACCTGAGTTTCTTGGCTTGTGCAACAACTCCCGTATTGTCACAAAATAAAAACACTGGTCCTTGAATGTCAGGAACTACCCCGAGTTCGATTACTAACTTCTTCATTCAAACAACTTCCTTAGCAGTTTCACTTGCAACTTTACTTGCAACTATGTACTCTACCTCTGTCATTGAATCAGTAACTGTTTGCTGCTTAGAACTTTTTCAACTCACTATACTACCGATTAAGGTAAACACATAACCCGAAACGGATTTAGGTTTTTTAGACTTGAGCTAGTTTTTAGGCTCTAATAAGGGACTTTATGTTAGGATATCAATCGGACCAACTAGAACCTGGGCAATTTAAGCTCCAAATATCAGCAGGTTTTAACTCCCAAGACACGGTGGGAATAAGCAACAAAATGCGGCAGCTTGAAGCCAAAATACGGCAGGAAACATAAGCATCTAGAAGCTCAAGGACACGGAAAAAAGAGGGCAGCAAGCTAAAGCCTATTCAGCCTTGGAAAATCAATAAAAACTACGGCACTTCTAGAAGGAAAAATGCGGCTAAGGAAGTCCAAAATACTTCAATAATTAGGATTTTGTTTTGTTAGGCTTTTGATTCCGAAGTTAAGTCTAATTTGAATGTAATTATTTTTCCTTTTGGATTTATAAATTTTGATTAGTTTTGAATTCAATTAGGATTCTTTTAATGTGTATAAATAGACCTCATGGCTGATGGTTTAATTCATTCAGTTGAATCAATTCATCATTCAAATTACTTGTTTCTTCTGAGAGTGTTATTCCTTTAGAACTGTTGAACTTATAGGACTATTTAGTGGCGTTCATCATGACTTATCAATCAATAATCAATAATTGATTGTGAGGTCTTTTACATTATACCAAGTTTCTTGCTTAGCAATGGGTCTCGATTCCATTTACAACTTCTAGAAAATAATTCGGGGAGCGCTCATCCTACAATCTAATCCACATGTGGCGTGAAGTCTATCAACTAGTGTCCACAAGAAAATGAAAGAGAATAAGTGGATGACACATGTCCTTCGTTCATGAACTACCAAACTCTATAAATAGTTCCATGCAAATGTGACAAAGATAATGCAACTTTACACACTCAACGCTCTACCCTCTATTGTATCTACTCATTCTTGCACTAATTCTTACACCGGAACTATTACCCGACGGCACCTTGCCATCAAGTCAGTGTATACTCTCTTTGTGCAGGGTTCAAGTCCATTTAATTGTGATTCAAGCTTCTAGGACAAACAAGCGTTAACATTATTCAATTGTAAGACATCTTTTGATTGATTAAATTGATCTTTGGGGTTTTCCACTCTTAAGTGGATTCCTTAATTCCTTTTTCTTAGTAAATTCAAGGGCCCCATAAAGGATTCTAGGGTTTTTGTGCATTTTAGGCTCGTCAAACTACAACGATATTTAATTTTGTCCATTGCTTCCCTCTTGCGTCATATAACCTAGTAAGTGAAAAGAGACTAACAGCTGAATATTTCAGAGGGATCAAAATGCCAACAACCTGAGCCAAGGACTAAGAAATAGATGTTGATTAAAAAGATGAATTTCATCTATCCCCAGTAATATATATACACGTGTGTGTGTGTGTGTGTGTGTGTGTGTGAAAGTTCCAATAAACTATCTCGTTCTCCCAAATATAAAGGTTAGAAATGGAAGAATTGTGCTCAGACACAAGGTAATACAGATGATGAAAAACTAAAGAAAGCAGAGCACCCCACCTAGACGTCCTCTTGAAGTCATCTATGCATCCATTACCAACTGAAAACCAAATAAGGAACTGAAAGGAATTGTACCCTTTTTCAATAAATAATTCTCAATCTGGCAATAATGACCAATGTTTTAAACAACGAACTTGCCCGACTGGTTCAATCAGTTGAACCGGAAACCGGTCTTATGTCCGGTTCAATGTGGCCCAATTGAACCAATTTGGTCAACACTCGAATTGAACCGGTTGATTACTAGTCGAACCAAAAACTGGTAAAGTTGACTTAGTGAACTGATTTTTAATTAATTTTTATTACTTTTTTGGTACCAATTTTTTTTAGTATTAAAATTAACTACTTTGAGTAATATTGTAACACAACTTCATTATATTTTAGTTTATAAAAAACAAGATGTTTTAAAATTTTATTAATTATTAATAATATATATTTTAATATATTTATAATGTCACCGGTTCAACCACTGATTGACTAGTGACCCATCCACCCGATAACTTTTCTATTTCGATGACCAGTCAAGTCTAAAAACATTGATACTGACAAGCAAGTTCACTAAAATTGTGACTTGCTCACACTACAAACTAGTAATACCATGGTTCAAAGTATTAGCCGAATTGCCAAAATCCTAGCGTATCAGTTTGATTCACATACTCACCGGCCCGATAACGAGTCACAAATTGTAATTTCAAGGATTATCAATGTAAGGATATAAAGATGCATTTCTAATTCAAGAAAGAAATAAAATTCATAAAGACGCTAAAGCAGCACTAATATGCTCACTACCTCAACAACAAACTTGAAGGCACAAGCTACATTAGCATTGCTGCTGACAACAATCACAATGTAAACATTGCTAATTCTCATGTAAAAGAAAGAGCAACCTCCAATCTGCCGCACAGGACATGTACCAAGTTCTTTCGTCTGCATTATGTGCATGCGGAAGGCATCCACCATATTTCCACTGATATAGAAAAGTCAAGACAAGTAAATTCTTAGTAACTGGAATTCAGCAATTAAGAAGTAGGACGCCAAAGATTAATTTGCATGGCAGTAAAAGAAATATAGGAAAAGCAGTTTGCAGGAATGTGTTAGTTGGCAAATATAAATGACATAAATACAGAAAACATTTATAAGATAAAATAAAGACGAACAATATCTTGATGCATAAGGCAGAGCAAAAAATGTCCTCTACTATATTATCACTGCTGCACATTTTCCAAGTACGAAAAACCAAACAAATTAATTGCAATATCAATTTTGATATCATTACGGCCTTTTCACATTACAAAGGCCAGTTACATCATGTCCCAAACCTATCCAGTGAACCAACGCCCTCCTGTAAGAGAAACCTTGCAATCCACAAGTATACAACTCTTCATTAACACAACTTCTATGGAAACTGAAAGACACCAACAAAAGGATACCCACATTTGCAAAAAGAATTGAACAAGATAATGGGATAAGTATAAAGATTAAGTCAAGTTGGAAAAAAACAAAAACCTAATCCAATTGCATATATGGCTAAAAAGATTGTCACATGTGCAGCATACTCCAAATTTGCAGTTTTGGCGTAAGGTGTGCGGCTACATCTTAAAATTATTGACTATGACGGCTGCACCAATATTTCCGCAGACTCAGCTACTAGGTTATTTATCAGCTTAAGAGGAGAAGAATTTCCCTCAGAAAAAGTATATTTGTTGAGCTATATTTACGAATTATGTGACAAAAATTAAGTTCTTTTTCTTATTAACCGAATGCTAAACCATATCCACCGCAAAAATGATCAAACTATTAAACTGATACTGGCAGGTTTCAGATAACATTACAATAACAAACATATCCAACCTCGACCAGCATTAGCATTTCAAAAATTTAAAATGCTTCAAAAGGCGAGGATATAAAAAAAATAAAGTGAATGCTTCAAAAGGACTTCATCTCTTAAGAATTTCTTCTTCTTTTCAATTTCGTCCCTCTTTTTCCCCTCTTACAGAAAAGGGAAAGAAATTACGTAGAGCTTTTTGGCAACAATATGCAAATTTAACGAAGTGGCAGTATCCAGCAATCACACACGCAACCACAGTTGATTTATTGGTTTCAATTCCAAAATTTCAACACTTATGCACTTTATGCAGATCTTATTTTTCACATAAAAAGCTAAATAGGGAGAAAGAAAGAGGAGCTGACCCAACATCATCTCGATAGAGGCGATTTATGAGGACATCGCCACGGAGATTTAAGAAGTATATAGCGGAAGCAGACACCGGCATAGCAATTTCAGATTATCAACCAAACTGTCATATCTAGGGCTTCTAATGGATATTGAAATGAGATAAAGTCATATACGACTGAATTTGTAATGGAGATAAAATGTACGAAAAGAAGCTGATACGGACAGAGTTTTCCGGTCAGCAAAATGGCTTTACTATTCAACAACGGTGGGCTTTACCAATGTTTTTGAGTTTTGGAGGAAAAAAATAATAATAGAAAATTTAATTTATAATATAAAAAAATTATATGTTTTTTTCATAATATTATTGAGTCCATAAATAAAAAAAAATAAGTTTTTATATTTAGATTATTAAGTTATTATTATATATTTATAATTTAAAAGACATAATAGAAATTATAAAATATGATCTGAATTTTCGTCCACATTCACATTCGTTAATTTTTGAATAAAAAAGTTTGAAAAAAAAAATAGTTAAATTTTTTGTCATTCTTTATTATTATTATTTTTTAAAACTCAATAACATAGTGTTAGGAGGATCACTATGCCTTTCTAGAAAATTTTCTTTACTCTGTCTCCATCCGCCCCACCAAAAGTATTCATTTGACATAGAATCTTACTACTATATATAAATTTATATTAAATTAAAAAATAGTTATATTTTAATTTATTATATATTACAGTTTTATGTAAATCATAATTTTTTTCACATATAAAGCATTTCCCTTTGACCTTTTATTTAATCAATTTATAAAATTTTAAATCAATGTAAATTTATTTTATTTTGAATAATGCAGTAATTATTATTATAATTTGCTAAAAATATTATTAAACATAATGTGACTATTTTAAAAATTAAAATAAATTCACATTATAAATTAAATTTTAAAATTTCATAAATCAATTTTAATCAAATGTAAATGAATCTATTTTTATAAAATGAAAGGAGTATAATTTCCGGAGACATTTTTTACATACCAGTCATCCAATATTGCACACATATTTCGTTTGTAAGTAACAGAATAATTACTTTTGTTATAATAATTTTCAATTTAAATATAGATGAAAGAAATAATGTAAGTAATTTTTTTTTAATAGTTCCTACATTACTTTTATTTACAATCACTGTTAGATGGGTAAAATGGGTATCTACATTTTATAATTAATTTTTTAAATTAAAAACTCACAAAAAATACACACAAAAGAACTATAATTTCATATGATTTTACTACAGTCCAAGTACTCCATATAAGTTGTCAATAAAATAAATAAATAAATAAATAAATAAATAAAAGAAATACTCCATATAAGATTTATGATATTTATTAATTAATCATTAAAAAAATTGTGTATAACGTCCAATTCCGTTATCCGGTTGCGGCACCACCTAGGTGGGGGAAAAAAAAGCAGAGAGAAATATCCGATGGATCTCGAAGCTCCCTGTAACATCTGCTCTTCAATTCACCGGAAACCAGCACTTTTCCGGCAACTTCATTCGCCTAATGCAATTAATTATCCTTTGAATTCGTTGAAATTTCGCCGTAAAATTGTGTCGGAGTTGCAAACGACGGTAGGAACCCCTAGCGTAAATGGTAATTACTCGCAATCAGTTCCAAGCCACAAAGTCACCGTTCACGATAGGAAAAGAGGTCTGGTTCACGAATTTGTGGTTCCAGAGGTAATTTTTCTCAAACAAAAAAAAACACTCATATCTGGATAATTTTGTCAGCCAGTTTATAGAGAGTAATTAATTGTGTTGATAAATTGAAATGCAGGACCAATACATATTACATACAGCTGAATCTCAAGATATTTCTCTCCCTTTCGCTTGCAGGCATGGTATTGTTCTTCTATATTTCCCAAATTTATGCCAAGATTGTAATTTTTTTATAGATCAAGTTTGACTTTTCAAATTTGATGTGATTTATTTGCCTTTGAAAACAATAAACGTTGTAACAAGTAGTAGTATTTTTTTTTGTTTTTTGTTTTTTAGTGTAGTATATGGTTTGCATGCTTGTATTGTCTAAAATTAGAAGAATCCATATCAATATTGGATTTGCAAATATCTCAAATTGAGTTTGAATATTCATCATTGGTCATCCTATATTTTGGAATGGATGGAGTATGGTTTAGAAATTTCAATGTAGATAGGTTGGTTTGCAAATATCTCAAATTGAGTTTGAATATTCATCATTGGTCATCCTATATTTTGGAATGGATGGAGTATGGTTTAGAAATTTCAATGTAGATAGGTTGGTCTAGAATTGTGCAATGATGTTTTGTATATACTACTGTTCCTAGTGAAACATAGTTAATTGTTTGAAAGGCCTTATAAAACATAATTTTCATGAATGAAGCATGTTTGTTTGAATAGATTCTAAGTTTTAACATTTAAGGTAACAATGCAATTTGTTTTAAGTAAAAAAGGAAGGGAAACAATGAGATTAAAACTTGCGCAGACACTTGTAGTTGAGTCTGGACCTCCGAGTGATTCATATAATTGGTGGAATAGAATTTCACATAAGACACTTGTAGTTGTTAGTTGGAGTGGTATTCTTAATATTACCGAAGGTCTTTTGCACGAGTCATACTCCTCAACCCATGGTATCATTGAGTTTGAGGGATCAAACATTGGCAATAACAAAGTGGGTGTGTGTGTGTTTAAATATGAGTCCAATATAACAAAAAAAAAAAAAAAGGCATGCTTAACATTCCTATGGAGAGGTGCAAAACCTAAGTTCTGGATGGGCAAAGGTGTTTGTGCAAAACATCAGTGAGGGATAGAATCTTCCCGGAGGTGAGCTTCAAATTCACTTTTCCTTTTCCGAGATAGAGGCAAGCCTAGAGTCTCCCATTTAGATTTGTTCTTCATCGGTGATGGGAGTGTAGGCAATGAAATCTCCATTGTTGGCGTAAATGTGCTTCCTAGCTCTAGAGTCCACCACCCATGCTTTCTCATCGGCGAAATGCTAACTTGAGTCACAATAGCTTCAATGAAATCATCACTTGCCTCAACCAGATTGGCTCTACATTGGGCAAAGCGATTGTTGTAGTGGTGGTGGTTGTTATTGTTGTTTCCTTTCCTTTTCCTGCACTGAGCCACATAATGACCCAGAATACCATAAACAAAGCGTGGACCTTTAGCACTAGAATTCTTAAATTGAGTAGACTTGGTCTTGGGACCAAAGTCTCGTTTGGACCCGCTATTGTTATGATGAGATTTTTGGACATTGAAATTTCTCTTGAAGTTATTGGGAGGCTTGGTAGTATCTTCAACCAGATTGGCCTTGGAGGTTAACTCATTGGCCTCGTTTGCCTTGTCCAAATTTCTATTCTTTTCTTCAATTCTTACATGCACAATCAATTCTTCAAGATTTATTTCCTTTTTCTTATGCTTCATGGTATTTTTGTAATGTTGTCACGACTTGGGTAATTTTTTTAGTTAGGGAACCAACAACAAAAGGAGCATGGAGACATATACCCTCATTACTTAATTCAACAACAACTAAATGATATTCATGAATTTGTGTAGAGACATCTTTACATCATTTATTTGAAAGTGCAGAAAATTACCAATTGCATATTTTTTTTCACACTAACATCTTCAACAACATACTTATGATTTAATGCATCCCAAATTTCTACAACAAACTTGTACGCTTATAAACATCAAGTAGCTCATTTGACAAAGCACTGAAGATGATAGCCTTACATAACTTATCAATAGAATTCCAAGGAGAAATAACAATTTCTAATTATTTCGTATTAGACTCATTAGCATTATCAACAGGTTGAACAGGTTTAGGCTTAGTCAACACATAGTCAACTTTAGCAATGTCCATTATTAGTAGTAGTTTGGTTTGCCAACGTTTAAAGTTTGTGCCATTAAAAGCTAGATTTTAATCAAGGCAGGCACAACCTTAGTTGCGGTGAGCATGGCAGAACCAATAGACGACATATTATTACTTAAGATTGTTGAAAATATGACACCAAAAATTTAACTAGAGGCACAAAATTTGGTAATCAAAACGGCTAATTGATTTGCTTAATTGAGGTTATAATTAAGCAATCATCGAACAACTAGAAAATGTTGAACTTAAGGGACAAGCAATGAACCTGGACAAAACGAATCTAGACGCAAAATAATGATGGAAGGATGCAAATAAAGGAAATTAAAAAGTAAATTTTACTTTGGTCACCTCCGCGAGGCTTAACTGGATCAAATTTGCACCCCCTTTTGTGGGCGTAATGTGCGCACACAAGCATTAAGGTTTTTTAGTCGGAAATCCAAGAATCAAGCTTGGGCGAACCCAACTCCTTAGCCCAACACACATGCGTTCGAGCCCACTCCTTTTCACAAACCATGATACAACTTGATGGAGTGAAATAACATATATATCCATTTCAAGTTAGAAATGAGATCAATGTGGGACTTTGGGAAAACTCATTTTGTTAAGAAAACAAAGAGACGACAATGGGGGTTTAAAACAAAAGGCAAGGAGACTTTGATATACCAAATATATTCATAATATACAAAACAATCCTATAAATGCAGACTAAACCATTCAGTTCAAAACACATAACAAACTATTCTCTCTTCTTCTCTGTTATATTTCTGGTTTCGTATTTTAATTATTTGCTAGAAAGTAAGATTGATTCATGTGCTTGTTGGGTATTTTAGTGCCGATTACAAGGAAAAAGAACTGTTGAATCCTAGAGGTTGGTTTAGCTGTGACCTAAAGGCATCTTATAAGGGCGAAATTATTTTTTAAGATCGTTAGATATATGATACAAAAGATTAAACTGTAGGCACAAAATCTGGTAATCAAAACGACTTATTGATTTGCTTAATTAAGGCTGTAAGTAAGCAATCATCCAACAGCTAGAAATTGCTGAACTTAAGGCACAAACAATGAATCTGGACACAAAATAATTATGGAAAGATGCAAATAAAAGGAAAGTAAAAAGTGAATTTTATTCAGGTCACTCCCGTGAGGCTTAACTAAACCCAATTTTCACCCTTCTGCGTGGGCATAATGTGCGCACACAATCATTAAGGTTTTTCGGCCGAAAATCCAAGAATTAAGCTTGGGCTAACCCAACTCTTTGGCCCAGCGCATGTGCGCGTGAACCCACTCCTTTTCCTAACCCACGATACAACTTGGTGGAATTAAATAACATATGTACCCATTTCAAGTTAGAAAGAAGACCAATGTGGGACTTTGGGAAAACTCACTTTGTTAAGAAAAGGAAGAGACAACAATGGAGGTTTAAAGCAAAAGGCAAGGAGTTTTTGATATACCAAATACATTCATAATATACGCAACAATCCTATAAATATAGACTAAACCATTCAGTTCAAAAAACCAAATAATTTATTCTCTCTTTTTCTCTGTTATATTTCTGATTTTGTATTTTATTTATCTGCTAGAGAGTAAGGTTGATTCTTGTTCCGAATATTCCAGTGCCGGTTACAAGGGGAAAGAACTGTTGAACATGGAGGTTGGTTTAGCTGCGACCTAAAGGCATCTTGGTTTCCTCTTAAATGTTCTTGAAGCAGACCCAGACCCACAAGATGTACTCTTATCTAGGTTGTAGTACAGCTGACGTAATGTTTGTGCATTATAATGCAACTTACTGAATTACATTAGGATCTTGGCTTGGGTGCTTTAGTAGAGACATGACCTGAGAGATGCACCTTGCAACCGCTATGGACACACTAAGTCCAAAAACACGTGGTGGTTTTGTATGTTTTAGGACATGAGGTGATCAGGTGGGATTTTGGGTAAATTACAGGTGGGTAATGTGCATATTTTTCTCAAATTTAGTGTCTAAATCTTACTTCAAGTTATCAATAGACTTAGTGTGTAGCTTTTTTCTTCTATCTCTGGATGTCAATCGAATTGGATGAGTTTTGTTAAGGTACTGAGCATGATTTTGTAGAATTTTGTTCGGAATGCTGGGTATATTTTGTCTCCTATCAGGCCACTGTCATATCGTTTTGCAGATGGCTTCTCATCAGTCTTCCCTTTCTCTTGAATGCGTATTTGATTTCATTGTACCTGTAAAATAATTATACCATTGTCTAAAAACTGATGAGCCCTTTCAAATTTCCATTTATTATTATATCAAGGAAGATATGGCTTAACAAGTTCACCTCTGTAGTTTTGAGGAAGTTTCATTCACTCTCTAGATAGTTGAGTTGGTATTACTACCCATAAGCTATCACTTATAGAAAGATGCTTCGGTAGCTTGTTAAGCCTAAACTTTGTCTACCTGGAAGCTTCTACTTCTGCCATCTCATCTCCTTTATGGTGAGTACATGTCTTATACTTTTTCTAACTGGAAGCTTCTATATTGCAGGTTGTTGTACTAGCTGTGCTGTTCGTATAAAATCTGGAGAAATTAGACAGCCTGAAGCATTAGGGATATCTGCAGAGTTAAAATCCAAGGCATGTCTAAATCACTAGGTGGATAACTAGCTTATCTTCCTCCAAATAATTGAATGTAGATATTTAACCATAGATTAAGTAATATTTTGAGTGCCTTTTCACATATTTCATAGTAATTGAGACTTGGTATTATTTTGGTTCTGTTCGGATCTTACATACCTTCAATCCCTTATTAGCGTTGTTTAATGCATTACCATTTAAAGGTCCATTGATTCTTTTGAAACACTGTAAACCTAAATGTCTCATATTAATAAGAAAATCTTGATTTTATATTTATCAGTGTTGTTTTATTCTTTTTCATTTTTGCGCAACTCCAATAAATATCAGGCATTCAGACCTGACATCACCTTTCACAGTTGGCTTCTCAGTTCTCGGCCACTCTTGTTTTTCCTGAAATGCGTATTTGCTTTCCTTGTACCTAAACCTAAATCTTTCTTCTATGTTGGGAAGATGGTTTTATAAACTGTTAAAACCGATAAAATTTGATTTTCGTCCTGCTTGTAATGAAGGAGCCAAAAGTACACATAGCTACACTGTCACACAAAGAGCCTTGTAATAGGGTCAGAATGATACAATAACATCATCTGTGAGGAAAGTGACACCATTGAATGATCAGGTCAACTGTACATTTGATATAGTAGGGAAAACATGTAAAAGCCTATGAATTTCTACTAGATAAATGGCTCCGGAACTTGGTCTTAACTTTTGTCACAATTTGAAAATGTACATAATGAAGTAAACAATCATTTAACTAATATATTTACTTTCAGTTTGTTAATCAGTTTTTTTAGTTGCATTTCAAGTAACCTTACCCACCTCCCTCTCTCATGCACCGAATGTTCCTCCTGGACCTTGAAAGATGGGCTAGTTAAAGCCAATGAAAATAGCACCTTGTTGGACAGAAGCATGATTTACTGTTTTTGGTAGGATCTTATAATCAAACCACTCTCATAAACCATTAACTTATTTTTAAAGTTCAATTGTGATTGTTTTTTTATCGTATATCTTAAAAATTCTTTTGGAGCTGATAGATATTTCTCTGAATTGTAGGGTTATGCACTTCTTTGTGTGGGTTTTCCATTGTCTGATATTGAAGTTGAAACACAAGATGAGGATGAGGTAATTGCATAACTACTGTTGGTCACTTTTGCAAAACTAAACTAACATACATGAATTACATTATTCAGTTTTAACTGAAATAGCACATCATTTTGAACTTCTT
This sequence comes from Hedera helix, assembly GCA_947179155.2. Taxonomy (NCBI): domain Eukaryota; kingdom Viridiplantae; phylum Streptophyta; class Magnoliopsida; order Apiales; family Araliaceae; genus Hedera; species Hedera helix. The sequence continues at coordinate 18,086,649 of OX359274.1, forward strand.
TGACTATTTCTGATGGATCTGAGTATAATCTCTTTCACGGTTGAGCAATTTCCTATTCCGTGAGGTGACATGTTTTTTTCAGTATTTTGTCATCATTTGCGGTTGTGACTCAATTTCCATAAAATCCCATTACAAAAGATAGACTATCATGCTATTTCCTTTCACCTGGACGGTAGGGATACTCTTTCTGGGTCATTAAGGCTGATCACTACTATTATGGGATCAAATAGCATATAAGCTGTTTTTGGCTAATACACGAATAAATACATCTTGATTTAATTGTGGCTTGTAGTTTGGAGAGCTGGTGTAACATTTCATAGAAGTGTTTATTTTCTTATATTATGTCTTTGTGTGTGTGTGTGTGTGTTTGTATCTAGTTATACATGAAAATAAATTATATCAATAACGCCACATGCAGAATATCATGGCAAAGTAGCTTCCTATGAATGCAAATTATAGGATTATTGATGTCTATCAATTGTTACTATGTGACCGTCACACCAGTTCTTAATAAATTTTCATGCTGAAATTCTGTGTATAGTTCAGTTTCATCTCTTGTTCATTTATGCCATGGAAATATGATATCCATATTACTGCAGGTATACTGGCTTCAATTTGGAAGATATTTTGCCCGAGGACCTATCGTAAGTCATCTGTTCATTAAAGTTGTTGAAACAACTTCCTTTATCCAAAAAATAAAATAAAATAGTTAAGCCGAAAAGATGAAGTGACCAAGAAAGAGACTGAAACAGCACCAAATTATGTTTATATGAGGTTTATAATTTTACTTTATCTTGTTTCATTTACTCTTTTAAATCTGTTTTTGTTGCAGGAAAGGGATGACTATGCGTTGGAGTTAGCTATGGGCGATGAGTAAGGTGTGTCGAATAGTTAATTAGAAGTGAGGACAAGTAGAGTGCCACAGCTATATGTATCATATTCTTACCCTTATTATTTGTATTTATTTATCTAATATGTTATTGATATTGGCTGCCTCAACTTTAGCCATTTTCTACCATCATTACCCTGTTGTCCAACCTTGAAGTCTGGTTGTTACTATGATAATTAGAAGTAAAAAGCAATTTTATTTATTTATTATGCTTCAAAGTTTAAAATATGTGTACATATTTCCTATTTTAGAAGACCTAACAAGAGTATTAACTAAGAGGAGATAGTTTTGTTGGCAAGTGAGGGATTGTTTCGTAACGTTGGAAAACTTCCTGATGTGTGCATAGAATAAGAAGTTGAGGATAGATTTGGCCAAATCACGCATTGATCTAGTTATAATATTAATATAAGCAACCATCATGTATAATTCCAAATTTATTCATTTCATAACTTTTCCCAAGATTGAGTCTCTTTACCAGGTGTTCTGCCTGAAGCCACAGGGATATTCACGTTTGGCCTGCTCTAACCGAGATCTTTGAGGATGATTTCATACTATAGTCTGAGTCGAACATGCACGTATAAAGCCTTAAAAAATTAATGCACATATAAATTCTATTTGTTTGATAATAAAAAAATCATATACCAACAAGGCCTTATTTATCATGAAGTACTACTATACATTATTATGTCAGTTGACACTATCAAAATCATACATCGAAGGGCCTATTAATCATGAAGTACTTTACATAATTATGGAGAATGATCTAGTCCTATATGGTTTTGCTGAAATTTAAGATCTGTATAAAGAGAAAACAAAACAAAGCCCCAGCAACATGCAAAAAACTGAGTTGTTTCTTATTTATTTATTGAAGTTTCTATTGAATAGTAATGACTTCAAAAGGCTATAGCTATAATTATCATCACCATCCTTATTCTAAGAACTTGATGGCAGTTGGCTATACCCAATCTGGCTTGACAAGGACAACTATGTCTTGAATCCATATAAAGTACAAAAGAATCTCATCCTAAACTGAAACTATTAAAGAAGGATGAAGTCAATCACTAATACGAACAGAGCAGCAAGTGTGTCCTAGTTAATCAAGTGATCATGCACTTGGGCATGGCTCGAGCCTCACAAACTGCAAAATGCAAAGACCCTTGCCCCTTATGATAGAGTAGGGTAGACTGTTTTATGTAGACTAAAAAATTTCACTAATATGAATAGACTAATAATATTATACTCCTTCCTTTCCAGAAAAAAGTCTCATTTGTGAAGTTAGTGAATATTAAGGATATATTTTGTTGTATGTATACCCGAAAAATAATGAGTTGATAGTTTAGTAGTGTGATATAATAATGAAATTATGATAACAAACTCGAGTATATTGTGTCATTTTATATTACTGTCGCTAAAAGTGGACTCTTTTGAGGAATTTTTTTTTTATAGTAAGTCGGACTCTTTCTGTAAAATAGATGGAGTATTTTTTAGCGGAGTGAGAAAAATTGTGAAAACCTTCCACTTTATGTAGTATATTAGGAGAAGACCAAATTAGTTAAAGCAAAAGTTTTCCTCAAGTGAGTGATCTCTGTTTGATGATTTCCATCCATAAGCTATTTTTTGTATACTTCTTCTGAGTTTGAGTAGTTGGCAGTTGTGATAGAGTTCTACAAAATGATGACATAATGTACCCATTATACTTTAATCCCTTTGGAATTATGTTAGAAGGAACAAAAAAGAAAAAACTAAATGAGTGTTATTTTTTTATTTAAAAACGTAAAGAAGACTTGATCGGATAGGCAGACAACATCGTCACGTACTAAAATTATTTGTTACACATTATCTCAACTATAATTTTCTCCCTTTGAAGTCTGGCTAAGCAAAAAGCTTGTTATTTTTCGACACTCTTGAAAACACATAACCAGATGGTTATCTGGTAGATGTTAACATTGGAGCTCTACGGTTACAATTTGTTGCTTCTGGTTCACTAAGTTTTATTGCCTTTATTGAAGATTTTTACGAGTCACCACACTACCTACTAGCTGAAGTCAAATCTCTTGGTCTATTTTATTCAGTCGCAGGATTCTTTTTCTTTCTATGCTTATCTTTTCCCAGTGTCATTTTCCAGTCTTGTTCAGGTTAAGCTATTGCTCTCCTTATATTGATTGGTGTAAGCAGTTTAGTGTTTATTTTGACAAAATTATCAAAATAACATCACATCTTGCAATTAGTTCCACAGATTCACATCTACTAGGAGGAGAAAATGAACTTTTCCTTATCCTAAACTTTACAACTGCTCTCACAACATTAAAGTCCTCTCATATGATACCTCTCATACAAGCAACCTGTCAAAACTGCTTATTCATAGTAAACTCACGCAAGGGAAAAATAACTCTATACATGTGGTCAGCTGAAACGGTATCTTCCTTTTTAGGGGTTCAATAGGTTGCATCGCTAGGGATTCATGATTTAGCTGTTGAACTTCTGTTCAGTAGTGCTCATCGATGCCTGCAGCATGATTTGATAGAACACACATGCAGTGAGATACAAACACAAACAAGGAAACCTATAGCCTGTAACAGACTGTTTTACTTTTTATTTTTTGTTATACACTAATTGTCAAACTTTAGGAGGTATAAAAGTAGAACAATAACTGAAGTAACACCACCATATTCATTTGACAAAAATGATTCAGTGCCTCACTATGACCTAAGTTTCTTGAGGATGCAGCATCTTTATGTAATTTAAATATCAACTAATTCTGAGTGCATAATTTATTGTGTTCAATGAGGTTTGAAGTTAATCTTAGTGTATGTTGACAATATCAAAACGAATATAATTTACAAGAAATATAAGATTGATATGCGGGGAAGCAGAACAAGGACACAACTAATAAGTTGCTATTGCTTGACACAAGTTAAACAACAATATGATCCCTAAATCCTACATGTTTTGGTTTCTGATTTGTTCTGTGGTGGACTTGAGCATACTGAGCTTGAGTACTTAGAAATAATGATTTGTTAGGAAAGAGAAAAGCTTTAAGAACGTCAGATCTCAAATCAGTTCTGATTCCCTACATTCTCTACAACTCAAAAATGTAATTCCATCTCACTTGATTGCCTGATCGATATCACTGACGAGGATATTGTTATTGTAACACCTTAGTCTCATATGAAAATATGTGAGATAGTTTGATATGTATATAAGGTCTCAATCAACTATTAGTACCTTTAGTCATGTTCTTTTGGGTGAGCCTGTACTGGGCTAAGATGACTTAAAAAAATCTATTGAGACAGTGGATTGGGTGGTGGTACATTATGATTTGATTTGAACTCGGGTTGTTACATATGGTATTACAGTCGACTCTCCAAAGCTTGGGTTGGGTCATCCAATCGGGTTGCCGAGGGTGGGGACATAAAGATGTCTGGTATTATCCCACAATTGACAGAGGGCTGGAGGTGGAGGCACGAATGTCGCTAGTATTATCTCACAATGGTTAAAAAGGCAAAGTTTATGAGCTATGTGCCCCTATATGTTTGGCTTGATGAGAATGTTACGTATTTAAGTGGGGAGTCTGTACTCCAGTCACATATCAAAACTTTCATTCATGACATTCTGGGTGTCCTTGTGGTGTAGACTAAGATGACTCAAAAAAATACTATTGCAACAGTCATATAATTTTTAAACAATATTGTATAGCTTGTAGTTCTAATAGATATGCAATTTAAAGCTATTGATTGTCATGAGCACGTTGGTATCTAGCTTGCTTTCCCTATCCCGGCATGACTAACAAGGATTTCTAGTTAAGACCTATAGCTTTTTGGCATTAGAGCAAGTATCAATCTCTATATGCATCCTAGAATATGAAATTTAGCCTTGCTTCATTTTGTATCATTCTTTTTTCCCTTTTAGTACAAAGAAAGAAGAATCTTGAGCTGCTTCTTATTCCCTATTTAAAAAAATCTTGTATATTTTTAGATTTTTCAATTCATCAATCTACTCGCTTTAATGTAACGGTGAAGAAAGAGGAACTTTATGCTCACCCCCGCTGATGTAACAAAATTGCAAACTGCACATTTCACAGATTGTGCTCCGTACTGATACCTCAACAACATGCGACAGTTTCCACAGTTGACATGTGCTACTTGATTTGCTGTAATGATTAGTTATTAAGTACAAGAAGATCTTTGTAAGATATTGCATAGATTTCATAATGGCTTTTAATGGAAAGAGTTTTATACCTTCCAAAGCTACATTGACAGTGTGACAACAAGAACATTGTACAATTGTTGCCCCGCGAATGTACATGAGTAATGTGTGGCAGCCTCCACAGACTAACTGAGCCATTTCAGTGCCTGTTCCGGAGCCAAATTGTAGTATATATGCAAAATGAGTATTTCAAAGCATAGAATAATTTTTTGGTGTCTTGGAGAAAGAAAAATTGGGATGAAAGGGATCTTTTTCATCCTCTCTCTTTCTTTTCTGGTATAAAAATCTAAATGAGATGTTTTTATATTTATTTATTTTTCTTCCCATTTCTTTCCGAAGATGATGAATTGTATCAGAGATTGAAAGTGTGCAAAACCACAGATGAGGCAAATGATACATACCTGGAGGTGGCACAGCTGTAACTGCATTGCAAACAGCACAGCATACTGAGGTTGCTCCAACTGGATAGAGTAAAAGGTTTCGACATCCAGAACAAACAAGCTGACTTTGCGAACCTGGTTAACCATATTTGTTGCTATTTTAGAAGGGTAAATTGATCAAAAGAAATGGTCTTGAACAGGGAAACTCTGTTTCGATGCAATTTTAAGTATATATGGCATGTATCCTGTCTTGAAATCTGAAATTATAGATATTTAAAGTGTAAAAATGTGAAGTGGATCTGATTCCTATTTTTTACAGCTCTATTCTATTCAATTATGCTAAAGTTGTCTCAAGTCTTATCTGATGTGAAGAGCCTGGAATATCATCCTCTGGATGATTAAACTTTGTTTGGTAATTAAGAGATTTTAATGAATGGGATGTTTTAACTGTATAAGCTCTACATCGTGTGACCCTTATCTTTCATTTTCTTGGCAACTTAACTGTTGAGCATTCTTCATTTTTTCAGGATAAAATGAAGTTCAGAATTCGGTACCATACCGTTTGCAGGTGGTGTGAATGGTAATGGAGGAGTAGGATATGGAGCAAGAGGGATTGGCATTGGTAATCTGACAAGAAGTAATCCTTCTTTCCGGAGATCTCAAAAGTTTACTCCTTAACAAAAATGTAACTGCAACTCCTCTGTTCTCACCATTTACTGGGGGAAAAAAACACTACAAATATATGAGCCTATGGTTCATAGAACTGAAAAAAAAACACCATAATATCTAGTTATTTTTTCAGATTAAGGAATACCCATTAAAAAGCTATACATACAGATTGTAATTAAGGCTCAAAGACACTTCATGGAGCTTTAAACAGCTGAGCATTATGCAGTGGGGAAAACACATACCTTTGCAGGTTTGCAGATGAAGCAGAGAGAGAGAGAGAGGAGAGAGGGGTGTTTGTGTGTTGCAAGTGTACAAATAAATGTTGGAGTGTTGTTATATATATATATATATTCGATTTTATTATGAGGATTATAATTTTTACCAGTTACCACTTTCTTTGTGGGGGTTCATTTTTGTAACATGGCCAACGAAGCCATCTTTTTCTACTTTTTGCTAAAGATAGATGAGGAGATTTCTATTATGCTGGTGACATATCAAGTCAGCCTTGTCAGGAACTCTGGATCCCACCTCTCTTTCTCTCTCTCTTTATTTAGACCGACTCGCTGCATGCATGTGATGGGTGTGGTTCAGTCACACGCTCGAGAAGTTATTCAATGTTATTGTCACGTGGTATCCGTAATTAATTATATATTATTATTTTAATATATACAGTAAATTTTTTAATTTAAACTCACTAAATAATAGTATATAAATGACTTGAAATATTTTATAATAATATTTTTAAAATACTAAATAATTTTTTCTTTTTAACAGAGCATCCAAGAACTCTGATTGGGCCACGTAGCCTAGAAGAATAACAATGCCTTAGATTCTGAGTATATATCATTGTACACATATATCAATGTTCTCAATTTCTCGTGGATAATGTGAATAAGTTTTTAATTATTTATTAATTATGTATTTTTTCTATGAATGTGGAACTCATTACCACACTAACTTCAGTACGACAAATCATGGACACCGGGTAAGTATATATATATATACGTGATAAGTTTATATTAAATTATGTTAGTATATATATATATATGAGGTTTAAGATTATAATATATTATTAATAAAATATTTATATTAAGTAAAAAATTTAATTTTATAAATCTAATATTATTTGTATATATATTATCAGTATGTTAAATTTAAACTATAATCTATGCAGTAAAAATTATTATCACTAGATTCACAACTTAGTTTTCAGAATATATATTCCTTTTTTATTAACCTCGAACCAGTCAAATGAAAATTACTGCATCAACCACCGCAGGCATGGCTCACCCAAAACACGAACTTATCATTCCCTACAGACCAACCACAAGCCAACAATCCACAAGCAATCACCGAAAGAAGAGCCAATGTCTATTATTATGAGTATGGAGACATTATCCGTGATTTTGGTAGTTTAATGCTTTCAATCAAATACCTTTAGGACTAGGGTATGCTTAATGCTATAACTCAGTTCATAGCACTTAATATTGGGGCTGGAGGGTCTATTTTTATGTCTCTAGTGAGCAGAACATATTGGGTCCATGTCTGACTCGAGTTAATTTACTCGCATGTTTATTTATTGGCAATAGGATGTTTCAACCACCGACGGAACCCAAAACGTCCCTTCTCTCAAAGAGAAGAGCCGGGTGAATGTTAGAAATTTTAAGAAAGACCGAGTATTCATCCATTGGGGTGGGGTGAACATTCGGTATCGAACACCAAATTTTATATAATTTTACTATTCGAATAAGTATTCGAAATTAGTATTAACTAAATAATCGAAAATTGAATAATCGAATAATATTTTTTGGTTATTCAGTATATAATTAAAACATGAATTTATTTTTACCAAATAATAAAATTCATTTCAAATTTCACACTAGAGTTTTCAAATAATATTTAACTACAATCCATAACTATATAATAATTTATAAACTAATTTAATAATTTCAATTTAACAATACCTAAGTACATAATCATGTGGCAAAGTTAAAAAAAATATATCTAATTTGGTTATTCGGGTATTCGAATAGCATAATTTTAAATATCAGAATCAAACCTGAATATCAAATAATTAAATAGTTATAATCGAATTAAGCAAAATAACCAAATAGCCGAAATAATTCGGTTAAATTTTTTAGATTTGGTTTTATCTGTTTTTTGCTTAAACCTATTCATCCAAAAGAAAATGTGTATGTATCTGTTGAGTATTAATGTTCAGAGTCCAGGACGAAGCCATTTATTCCTCGTCTAGTCTGCCTTTTATACTCATTAGCTAACGGTGGTAGTGTGTGTACCTATTCCTCATGTCCTATCAAACGATCACAGTTTGGGGACAGGCCTACGTGACTGGGGCGATACATCCCATCGCCGAGTTGGAGTCGCCCCGCATGATGACTTTTAATAATGAACCCATCCTTTATTCCTCTAGGCCATTTAATCACGAGCCCATGTTTTATCCTTTTGGGCCTACAATACTTATCTTAGGCCCTTAAAACTAAAGAGTCCATGGACGGACTGAGTTCTCATCCACGAGCTCCCAATCTCAAAATCTTTTGGACTGCCCCTTATCACTAGGATCTAAGCCTTTGGGTCCAATCTTATCATTTCCCCTCACTCCCTTGTGCTACTTTAATAGGATGAGAAAGTATTGAGGCTTTTGAGGTTGTGGGTCCCTAGGGTTCGAAAAGGGATGGGTGGGTGAGGTTTGGGAATTCTATTTAACGAATCTGGCAAGAAACGTTCGTTTGTTGAATGACGCATGGGGTGTCATTCTTTGGTAAACGTGTTAGTTACTACAATAATTGTGTCCACAGTTACGTGCCCCAAAGTGGGAGGGTGGCCAAGTTAGTCCAGAGCACCCATTTTGAATTTTTTAACTTAATCCCATCCGTTTGAGTTTCTTATATATACAAGGAGCAACTGTTAATCTTTTACTTTTGCAATTTTGTCATAGTATCATTACTGCTAAAAGTTTTTCACTGGAATCTACCTTGACGACATAAGTCGCCAATAAACATATTCTTGTTCCAGTCGTTGTAATCCAAGTAAGTTTCATGAACTTGTTTCCTATTTCATTGTTTCTTTTCACATGCTTTCCTATTGCATATAATTTTTTTAGAGTAATATTGACTCCGTTTAAATACCATTAATGGCAAGAACTACGACTGTGCCAAGATCCATAGGCAAGGCTGGGCTACCACGAGACAATAAATCTAGGGTTGAGGATGATGTGGTGGTAGGAAAGGAAGTAAATACCGAGGAGTCGTTTTCGAGTGCCCCCTTAGGTTCCCAAGTAAGGGGCAGAAAAGGAACTAGCCTCGAGGTTGGGGAGTTGGAGGGAAAGTGTTATAGCGGATGCCACCTTTATGACAGAAAGTTCCCCACCCAGTGGAATTTTTACTGTCACCAAAGAGGAAATGGTGATTCCCAACTTAGGATCAGAATATGCGACTCAAATTATTGAGGTATTCTGTAAGGACGCCTTTATCCATGTAACCCCTGTGTCTAGGTATAACGGGCGATCGCTCGATGCCTTTTGGCAGGCTATTCAATTACCTTCGGAATACAGCTTGAAAATGTTAACCCTTCTAAAGCAAATATTCTTTCAACCCGAGGGGAAATGGGTTGGGGTACTGGTCATGCACTTCCGTTATGGCCTTAGGTTTCCTCTGCATTCATTCCTTTGGGAACTATTACGTGAATTCTTCAAATATGCAATCAGCAACTAGTTCCTAATTCTATCCTCCACATAAACACGTTTTTAGCACACTGTCAAGATAAGAAATTGAAACTACCACCCGACTATTTTTCTATATGTTTAAATTTCAAAAATCCCAAACTAACGAATTTTATCAAGTCCATCGACAGGTTGGCCAGCCTAAATTATTGACCTAAATTAACATGTCGTTGGTTTGGAATTTGTTGTGCAGTTCTTCGGGATGACATGGGTTCAAGACTATTGCCAAAACGTTGCCTTCGGCTATCACCTTGATGCTGAAAATTGATCGGAGGTCCTACTAGGGGTGCGAATCCCCGAACAAATTTACATGGCTACAATTATCGAGTCTTTTAGCCCGAAAGATGTAGGGGAGAAGCAAAAGAAGAAGAAAAAAAACCATCCATAGAGGGGCCTCCAACAAAGAAATCAAAGACTGCAAGCACGACGATTTCCGATAGCACCCTAAAGGGCATTGTTACAGGGGTCGTTGGAGCAATTCCTTTAAGTGACATACAGATCGGGGGTGTCCCCTCCTTAAGGACTTTAGAGCTAGCCTCGAGAAGCGGTAACACTGCTTTAGGGTCACGCCCCTTAACTCAAGGCCAACTCATGTCTTCGGTTGGGGATGATTCCTTAGGTCTTATTAGAAAGGCTATTGTGCCCACAAAATATCCAAACCCCTTTAGGACCTAGTGGGGAGTGTTGCATCGAGTTTTATACCTGGGAATGGTGGTTTCCCTCTACGAGCTCTTCAGCTCCTCCACCGACAAAATGTTTTAGGGCGTTTCAACTGCCGCAAGGTAATTGTCATTTCAAGAATCGAATGACAACATCTGTTGCTGATGAAATGATGATCTTGACTAGTCAAGTACGAATTTCTATCACCGAAGTATAATTGTTCTATTTGTTATTTTTCTAAAATTCGATCGCTGAGGTACCCCTCTTTCTTTTTTTTAGCTTAATAGTACTCTCGTTTGGGTATCACGTGGGTTTAAAAAGCAGATCATCAACCTAAGCCATGAAAAATAAAATAATAACATCCTCCTCGAGTAAGTGAAAGAACTATAAGGCGAGGTTCAGAAAGTAGAGCAAAAAACTTGCAAAGAGGAAAAGTCGTCTAAGAAGGCGAAAAAGGACTTAGGAGTCTTTACGATCCTAAGCAAAGAGAAATCTAATGCAAAGACTATCGAGAAGGTGGCCAATGAGTGAACCGACCTGTTGGAAGGAAAGGTATCCTCACTGCAGGCAGAGATAGACAAACTGAAGATCGATCTCTTTGAAGAGATCCAAAAGAAGATCCTAAACGAATATCAAGAGTTTGCCATATTCAAAGAGTCCCTTACCGGGGTTGTGGCTCCTTCCTAATAAAGCGGGTATGAAAGTTGTATATATTTCTTCGAGGAACAGGGTGTTCCAATCCCTGAAGGTTGCACAATAGATCATTTATGGGTCAAACATATTGAGGGGTACCCAAAATTTGTCATTAGGTTTGAGGAAGATTTCGTTGATGACTATTTTGTTAAAAAGGTCGTTAACAATGCCTCAGGGAATGGTGTTACCGAGTAATTTCAAAAATATTTAAACGATGTATTTATATTTATTTACATTAATTATTGTTAAATTGTGGTTTATGAACTTAATTACTCAAGTTGGTGTTATCTCGTATATATATATATGTGTGTGTTCAATGAATGAAGTTAGGTTATCTATTTTGTCTACGAGTCTATGCAAGTTAATAGTTACTTTAATTATTTTCAAAACTAGATTGTTCTTATGATAAGCCATTCGAGTTTTGTGAAATTTTGAAGAAGTATTATCAACGTGAGGAGCATTAGCCTGCATTGTGCTGAGTTTATGTTGACCTTTACCCATTCGGGCTAAATTAATTTGTGGGACATTAGCCCGGGTGCAAAACTTGTGTGATTTTTAATTTCAGTGCTAAGGGCATTAGCCTGTGTTTGTAACCATTCAGGCTTCAATAAAGTAAGGGGAAAGAATCCATTTGGATGTTCTTTCTATTTCAAAGGCTCTGGCCTTTTTGGGAACCCATTCGGTCTTTAAATATTGTGAAAGAGCATTAGCTCAAAAGAAATCATTTTCGGGCTTCACAACTTTTCATAGGTGCCCTTGGGCAAGTTAGTTTGTTGTTTGAGAAAATGACAAATATAAGAACTTATCAAGAGTGCATTAGATTCATAGGCAATTTGCAAAAGGTTTGCCATCAAGGTGGTTTAGAAAAGTCAACCATCAAGGTGTGTTACCTGAATCCAACAAAAGTCAAGAAACTTAAAAATTTAAGAACATAAGGGGTTCATTGGTAGTATTTTCTAAGCCTACTGACATGCCAAGTGCTCTTAATCTGAGTTTCATCTTTCTGAGTTAACTAATAGATTCCTGACCTGATTATCCAAATAAGGACCCTCCCAATGAGGCATGAGCTTCCCTATGTGGGATGGGTCCGAGGCTTTAGCCTCTCTAAGGACCTGGTCTCCTAATTTAAATGCTTAAGGTTTGACGTGTTGATCATAGTACTGACCTATTATAGCCTAGTATTTTGCTATCTGGGTTAGTGCATGTAATATTCCAAATTCTTATAAGTCTTGATTAATAAATAATGATTTTGTGACCTAATTGATGTATTATGTGATTGCCTGTATGTATCATAGTTTAATATAAGAAAAAGACTTTCTCAAAAAATAAACGAAGAAAAATACTATTCACAATAAAAACTCTTTTCATATTTTTAACTTTTCACGTTACGACATAACGTTTATATGGGGTATAAATACATATTCATTATTCAAAAATACTAGAACTCAAAATAAGTTTTTCTTAACCATGAAATTAGGAAAGAAACTATAAAGTTAGAAAGTAACTAGGTTACAAACTTGGTTACTTTGTTAACTTAGTTGGAGAAACCAAACTAGACTAACTAACTTAGTTAGAAATAAATTAGAAGAATTATATGAGAATTATACAAAAATAATACGATAATTATACGAAAAAAATACGTTATAACTAAAATCCAAACTAAGTTTAGTATAACCAAGTTAGAGTAACCAAACTAAGAAAGAAAAACTTAGTTAAACTAACTAGGTATAAATCAATAAGTGAAAGAGAATTAACCAATTAAAATCATGAATGTCAATACAAGTAAAGGAAAATGAATCAATCAAAGCTAAGTTAAACAAAATCAAATGTGCTAGATATTTTAGTAAAGCACTCAAGGCAAGCCTTAAATACACCAAGATACTTGCAAAAAATATTAATGGCATAAAGAACAAGAGGAGGAGCCAGATTTGGTGAGGGAAGATGCATAAGAAGCTCACTTGTTAGATATTTTGTGTCCTGATGTCCTAAATACCCCAACTATTCCAAGCCTATAAATAGAACTCTTCACCTTTCATTAAAAATCACCAATTCACAAGCAAATTCAAGAGTAAAGAAGTTATAGTAAGATTTAGAAAGAGTCCTTGTTAGTTGTAGCAAGAAGTCTAGCATAATCCATCAAAGTTAAAGCAAGCACTTCGAAAGGTAATAAAACCCTAGTTTTATATAGTTTTAATTTTGTTCTTATGTTCTTGAGTAATAGTTATGATTCTATGCATAATTAGGTTTATGATTATATAATTCAATGTTATAAGGTTATAAAATATGGTGGCTTAGCAAATTCATGCTCGTGGCAGCACGTTTTAACATGCTAAACGAGTACGTATGAAACTAGTTTTCATTATCGTTCTTGGAAGCAACTGTTGTTCTTATGTTCTTAAGTAAAAGTCTTAATTTTTTACACAATTAGGTTTATGATTATGTTATAAGATGTTGAGTCACAAAACATGATGGCCTAGCTAATTAGTGCTTATGGCATCAAGTTTTAAGCAATCAAAACTATAACTTATGAAACTAGTTTTCATTAGGTTCTTGTGGATGATTTTGAGTCCACTTCCGATTAGAATTTTGATCTTTGATCTAAAGATGAATTGTAGAGAGGGAAGTTATGGACAGGTGAGCCCTTGAGTCACCCAAAAATATTTTAAAACGAAGAAGTTATGACCATTCTAGACTAGGCCTTCGGGTCAACATGTTTTAAAGGGCTTATTTTGGACTTTTTGAGCTCGAATATTTTGGAGTCTATCCCACCTATGGGAATAGTTAGACCATGTTATATATATGTCACTGTCCTAAGTTAAGCCAATAGTATAAAACATACGAGACAAGTCTTCCATCTAACTTTTGATTACAAGTTTTTGTATGTTATTTATGCACTTTGTGCAACAATATGTTATAAATTCTTGAAATGAGTTATTGCTATTAGTTTTGGCATTACTCAAGAAATGAATGTTTATTCATAAAATATTGAATTGTTATAATTCTTTATTTTAGCTATTTAGTCAAACCAAATTATTTTGGGACAACCTCCACATGTTAAAGTAACTGAGTTGAATAACCCTTACTCATTAGGGAATATATGATGTGTTGGGCAACCGACTTAAACACTGTTCATGAGTAGTCAGTGTAGTGTATGTTATCCATAACATAAGATATTGTTAGGCTAATCCCCTTTTAATATCTGTGAATGGTTCTAGGTCTTAACGACTAATGAACAATACTCGCTCTTGTTTTAATTACCACTCAGTTTTACTTTATTAACAATCTTTATATCTCTTGTTGAGCTATCATTCATTTGATTCATATCGGTGTGAGTTCACATATATGTTATGTGTTAAACTTGTTGAGCAATCAATTACTCATTCTTGCGAATTATTTTTTCATGTTTTTAATTGCTTATCCTTTTATGCTTAGTCATGATGACTTTTGTAATAAGAACAAGTAACTGGGAACCATGTAATCGAATCATTATCAATGATATTATATTATTATCATCAATCATGTTATGTCTTTAAGTTATGATAAATGTTAGAGTTATTGGAAGTTAGTACAATATTAATAAATACTATACATCTGAGTAAGGGTGTTAAATGATATAGAGAGTTCTATAAGAACCAAGGTTATTTGATCTGGTGCATGTAATTGTCATCTTTACCGGAAGGCCACTTTGTTCTAAGAACAATCTTATTATTTGATACTATGAATTTCAGATAGATAGGAATTATTAATATAAAATAAATGAGTTCATTAGTAAATAAAGCTATACATCTGAGTGACAGTATTAAATAATATTGAAAGTTCAGATAAAGACTAGGGTTACCTAATCTGCACGCCGTTAAGGTGCCATCTTTTACGGAATAAAATTTAATTTTCTTCATATATTATTCTGAAACAGTAAGCTGTTATATTGATAAAAGTTAAGGATTAAAGATGTTATGTGCAAATTATATTATGTTGGAGAATATTCAATTTGTCGGGTAATATTCGTTCTGTCGGGAAATATTCGATCCGTACGACGGCGCCGTAATAACCAATAATTAGTGGACCCTACAACAAAATATTTTCAGATATAAAAAATGACAGAAGTAACATTTTTAAATTAAAATGGGCAACGGTACTATCATTTTTAACTGTTAAAATATCCAATGATAAAAGAATAGTAGCATACAGTATTTCATGCTATTTTATTGTAGCATACGGTATTCTACAGTAGCAAATGGTATTACAAAGTAACGCACGGTATTGCACGGTGTCTCCTATTATTGATTTGATAAAGTGGCTATTGCACAGTATTCATCAATAATTATTGTTATAGAGTATTTTACATTATTGAATCAATAATTGTTATTGCACTGTAGTTTATTGAACCAATAATTGTTACAGTAGTTCATGCACTGTATTAAACTAATAATTATCACAATAATGTGTTCATACATTATTTTTGAATTATTGTTAATATTGTTGTATTATTACTTTAATTATTATATCCCATTGTTACTTGATATTTTGGGTATTAAGGCAGACTCGTTATTTGAAGATTACTAAAATATGTGATATTAATACATTAAGGCAATAATGTAGAAGATAAATAATATATAAAGTTATTTATTTTATTATAATATAATATATAAAGTTATTTGTTTTATTAGAAAATATTATATAAGAAAGTTTGTTTTATATGTTTTGTTTCTATTTGATATTTCATTCAGAATTCTGAATGAATTCTGCGTAAACTTTCCTGTTGGCCCACCACCAATTCAAACCCCCCCATTTCAGAGTTAGGCCAATCACCCATCATGCGCACACACACACTTTTTCAAACCAGGTGGGTGTCTCTTACATATTTGTCAAATTTCGCGTGCTATCCTCTCACTATAAATAGGTTACTTAGTTGAGCAACGAAGAACACACCAAAAATACAAAATTCTTCTACTATAAGGTTACTCTAAAGTTACTCTGAAATTTTAGTAAAGCTAAAAGGAGTGCAAGAATTTCTCAAATGAGCCTTTTCTTTGAAAGTAATATTTGCACAAATATTCACTTCACACGGTATTTACAAATCTTATTTTATAAAAATCTTCATTTGGAATATTTTTTTTTTAAATATTATTTCTTTCAAAAACTATTTAAAGTTATTATAATTTATTTTGTACATTACACAGATTTATATTATATACACACTTTTGATAATTTCATAGTATACGAGATATTGTACACCATAAAATTTATATGTGGTAGTTACTAATTATATTATAAATATATAAGTTGATCCACTACATTTAAAGCAGTCTTTTTTCACGTATTAAGATAAGAGATATCATTTTCTTTCATACTATTAATCTTATTCTAGTAAGTATTGTTCAATAAAATTTTTAAAATGATTAATAGTTGCACTTCATTTAATATTATTTCACGTGAACCTTCCTATTTACCTGATCATTTTTATTGAACTTTAACCATTATTTTTGAATTATGAAATCTTGAATATCATTCTTGAATTTGACTCCACATCATGTTGACAATTTGGACATTATTTGACTCTAGATAAGGTAAAATTTGTAAACTTCTAATGTATATTATTTATCCTATTATGTTCTTTCTTTGTCCTCATTTATATCACTGTTATTTGTTCTAATCATCAAGAATCAAGTTGTTATGGATATCTTTAGTCTGGGTAAATAAATAATATAATTGATGAATATCTATGGCCTAGGGCACATATGATATAATTGGTGAATGTCTTTGACCTAGGGAAAAAGATGATATAATTGTTTAATGTCTTTTAGGGCACGTGATGAAAGTTCTCTTTGGCCTGGGGCAAAGAAGAGCCGTTGTTTGGCATGATATTGACCAGTGGTGTTTCATATTATAAAAATTGATGATGATTTTTTTTTTTTAAAAAGAGAAGTTAGTAAACATCATAGTCTATATAATTTTTCTAATGGATTCCTTATTCCGCTGCAGATATTTGTTGAAGACTTATTGTCTATTATATTCTATCATTCCGCTGTAGTTGTTGATCTAAAATGATTGTCTATTATATTCTATCATTCCGTTGCAGTTATTGATATAAAATTGTTGTCTACTGTATTTTATCAAGAATTCATCACTGTTGAAAACTATCGATAATTTATTCATCATTATCTTAGTTATGATATTATTTACTAGGTTATTTGAGCTCACATTTTTTTTGTTCCATTGTTCTTCAACAGGAGATGAGAGAATAACTAGATCTAGCTGGGGAATGGAGTAAAGGTCCAAGTGATAGCTGTATTAGTCTTCACATATTGTAAAATATTGTGACAATAATAGTGAAAACTTAGTTATGTATTATTAAGCACTGTGTTGTTGTACTATATTATAATAGTTTTTGCGTATTTTGACAACTCAAGTTTGGGCTATGTAGGCCCAAATTTGGGGGCATCACACTCTTGTTGAAGCATTTTGGTCTCTCACCTCCCGTTCTAGTGCCTTAAATTATTATGCCCAAGAATTAGTGTGGGGGGGTCTGGTGTGGATTCGTTCCATCATTTTGTACGGCAGGGTGGTTGGAATTACTCCTTGCACTTCCATCTCTTTCTCTACAGGGGGGGGGGGGGGACCTTCCTCTCAGACACCCAGGTCGAGTGAAAACTATGGGGGTTGAACAGGAGGGGACCTTCTTAAAGCCCTTCTAGGCTGCAAGGGAGTTCGTCGTCGGGCATGCCTAATTCTTTCCCTTATGTCATAGGGAGACCTTTGGTTAGTTTGCCTACTTCCTCGATGGCTGCGAAGGGCAGTCGTGGCGAGAACTGCCTCTCTAAGATCCCTCAGGGTTGTTTGGGAAAGGGGGCCCACAACCATCCCGAATCTCCACCTCTATCAAAGCAATGCATCTTAACGTCTCCTTATGTTAAATGCGTAATGCGGTAAGTTCATGAATTCGAGCCTATCGGAACGCATCTTCAGTGTCCAGGCCATTTGCATTCCTTCCTTCCTGGCGGCCCGAAAGGATCGATATAAATGGGTGCAGCTCCTTGAAAGATGATGCCGAAGGTCATTGCCTATTTGTGAGTGGACCGATGTTTCGATCTCAACTCGGGTGGATTCTCCCCTCCTTGACTACTAGGAGCATTCGGGGTAAGTTCACGATGGTTCTCTTCTTGGTTAGTTGGTATTAGTGAGTTCCCACTTCATGCCCTACGATTCCTTGTCCTTACCATTATCCCCTAGACTTTACACACCGCAATCAAGTTTGTTCCTAATTGTCCCAAGACCAATGTAAAGAAAATTGGATTCCTAAACTGTCTCAATGATGAAACAAAGATAAATTCGCTAAGCTAATATGTGGGGGCTAAAAAGTCAATTGACCAAACCTAATGAATGTCTCCGCATGTGTCAGCCCTTCTTCTAGCGTCAAATGATGGTACTCAATCCTTCAGAGTGAATGTTGGAGATTTTTTTTAGTCAAATTGACCGTTTTTGTAATAACAAAATATATTAATTTTATTTTTAAATATAGGTGAAGAAACTATGACTATAAATAAAATATTTAATTTAGTAAAATAAATATTTTAATATTTAATTTTAAAATTAATTAATTTGACTAAAAAAATTAAATTAAATCAATATTTTAAAGACAAAAATAATATTATATAATTTCTCTTTTGAAATGTCAAATGATCATAGAAATAATACAAATAGAATGGATACAACTCGAGACTATATGGACCTTGAATTTTGGAAAATAACCTAACATGACTATTGTTGTACTTATATAGCTGTATAGTCATTTTTTTCTATTTATTTGGCCCCCATCTCCATCATCATGGCCACAACCATATTTCATAGACTACCTAAGATTAAACCAGTTAAATAACAGAAAATTCAGAATTATGGTGAAGTAAGTAAAAAAGAAGACGGACCAAGTTTCATTAGTGTTCTCACTAATTTTAAAAAGTTATCTTTCACTCGGGTGGTTAAATAAACTTTTTTAAAATAAATAAATAAAATCCCGAAACTCAAATAATATAAACAAATTGGGGCATCATAAATGCCTTCGAAGCACCTAAAACTCCAATCTGGCGCACATATGCAAATGCTATTTTAGAAAGAAAACTGATATTTTCATATTAAAAAATAATTTTTTTTACATGAATATAAAACTTATTTACTATTCATACTTTCTTATTTATCAGTTCTTGAAAATAAATTTTACTTTTTTATTTATCGAATTCGATTGCCTTATAAACAAATATGAAAAAGAAAACATAAAAAGATAAAGAAAATGTGAATGCTTTTGTCTATCTTTAAACATACTCTTAAATCTTAGGCTATGGTAATTTGTAAAAAATATGTTTAAGATTAGAGTGTCTGTATTAATTTAATATTATTTTGAATTATTTTATTTTATGATGGTGGATTAATAATCCTTTAAATATTTCTATAGATTATTTTTTATCATTCCTAAAATTATTTATGGAGAATTATATAATCCCATAATAAATGTGAGACTAATAGTCCTCCTTATTTTAAGTTATTAAATAATTTTATAAGACTAATAATTTAACATTAAGGGATTAATAATCCCTCAAATAATTAAATAATACAAAGTAATATTAAATTAAGATAAATAATTAAATTCTAAGTATATTTTTTGTGAATAAATATAACTTTAAGGAATTACTATTTTCACAACAAAAAAACACTAAATCTCACTCAAATAAAAATATATCTCATTTACTATTTATATAATAAAAATTTTATAAAATTATCAATTTTTCTCGTGAAATATCAATTCCCCACTTTTATATCTTCTTTTGACGAGAAATAATCTCAATCATGCGCTATGTTATATATCTATATGGTATATATTTTAGACACGGATAGTTTAGTCAAAGCCTTTTGGTCTTTGTTTTTACATACAGAATTGAGAATACTATTCCGTTCCCACAGAGTCTCGTTTTAATCTTTTAAATTTAATTTGCGTATTCTTAAAATTTAATATTAGTATGAATTATTTTGATTGTAGTTAAAAAATTTGTAATTATTATAAATTATTTAAAATATTATTAATTATAAAATTTATTCTTTTATAACTAAATGAATGACGTTAATTTAAAATTTTGGGAGTCGCAAAGTAGAACTTTATAAAAAGTTAACTTAAGAGAAAGCAAAAATTGATGGACAAAATTATTTGTACCAATGAAAGACGAACACCCAAGACTTCTCATAATAGATACAGTATAATCAAAAGATATTGAAAAGTTTCAAACTTGTACATTAGAACAACAGAACTGATATTTTTATAAGTAAAAATAATAATTTTATAGAATTTTTTTTACATAAAAAATAAATAAACTCCACACTCATATAAAAATATAAAAATGAATTTATAAAAATATTAATTCCCTGAATTAAAATGAAGTTGATCTTTAACATTGAACACGTCGTAATATTGACCTAACTCTCGAAAAGGTAAATTTAATTTAAATATAAATAAATTAGAAAACGAAGAACAAGTCTCAAATTTAGCAACAACTAAAAAAAAGGTCTCAAGATTACAACAGATAGAACTCTTTTTTTTTTGTGAAATGGAGGAAATAATTACAACAACCGCATAAAAACTTCATACAAGAACATGAAAAGGCTCGAAAAGGTAGGGGAAGAAGGGTTATTTTTCCTTGCTAAGAAACTACAAGAAACCGCATCATGTAGTTGATAAATGCTCGTGCATGGAAATGGACCACTTATTTGTACTATATTTGGATTTTTTCCGGGTTCAAATTTTGATCCCTAGTGCATAATGGATATTCCTTCCTATCATTATTCTAGAAATATCTTAAATCAATAATTTAAGCTTGATGTTGACCAAACATTACTTTTTACCGTATCCAAACAACCACTAAGATTCTTTTGATGCCTAAATTTTTGATGTTGTATAATATAATGCTCCCCTTCTTCCATACTCTTCTTTTTTTTTTTAGCTAAACCCCTTATCCCTGTCTTTTTCTATTAGAAACTATTATTTGTATCAAAAAATCTAGGGCCGGAATATTGAATCGGGAGTGGCGATCAATTTATTTATTTTTTTATTTTTTTTATTCTTAAATTTTTTATAATATTTATTTTAACTCAAATATTTATAAAATTTAATAATTTAGGTATAATTTAGATACATATAAATAATTAAAATTATATAATTTGTATAATTTATTGATAATAGTATATGATTGATTTAAAAATATTATATCGTAATGCTCCAAAAATAATGAATAATTTTCTCAAGAGAAGTCCATATTTACAAGATATTCAACATTTAAGTTTATTCAATTTATTTCAATTTTCTTTTTCAAACTCTCTTGTTGATTTATACGGTGTAAAAGACAAAAAATTAGGATCTGCATCTACTTCAGACATGATTTGATGAGATTTTAAAATGCCTTTATTCACACAAAATGGGCAAAAGCATTGAGGGTGGGCCATCATTTGATGAATGTCAAGAGTCCTTCCTCATCCCTTAGCCAAGAAATTTCACTCTTTTTGTCCCTCACTAAAGTATTTTTAATTATCAAATGGATCTTATTAGTGATTGTAAAATTGCAGATACTTTGGGGAAAAGATCCTAAATTAATTGACAAGAGCCTCTTGTATGGTAGTAATAACGGTGGGACACGTGTTATGTCTATAAATTATACGGAATAAAATAAAAATGATATAAAATTTAAAGAATTTTAAACAAATAGAGGGAAAATATATTTTTTAAAAAGGTTAAAATAAAAATTATATTAAAAGTTGAAAAGTATTTTAGAAAAAACCAAAAAAACTCCAAAAAATAGTTTATGCCAAGCCGGTCCTCTGGCTTTATATATTGGACTAAGAATACTCTTTTTGTTTTAAATTATATGATTATTATTAATTTTTAAAAAAATTAAATTTAGATATTTTTAAATTTAAAATTAATATAAATTTTTTAATTTTAATTAATATAATAATAAATATCGTAAACAATTTAAAATATATTATTTATTATAAATTTTATTTTTTTTATAATTTTTAATTATTTATATTAATTTTAAAAAATAATAATAATTAAATAATATAAAACGGAGGGAGCACGTGACAACGAATCTTTACAAGAGTCTCCAAATCTCTTCTGTCCAGTTTCGATGCTTTTGTAACCTAAAGGTTTGTGACATGACATGTAACAAGTGGGCTGGCTGGCTTTTCGAGCAAGTATTCATATCCAGAACTCTGTCATAATGCATACATATAACTAGATTTTCTTACTAGGTGTCTTAACAGCATATTTTAAGCGTTAAAAATAATATATAATAATATTTATTTATATATTTATATTGAATTTAATACATAAAAAAATAATACACTAATAAACTCTATATATTAAATTATGTATAAATATATAAATAAATAAAATTTATTTTTATTTTTTATATTTAACATGTGTCTTAAGGACATACGCTAAGAGGACCCATGTAACTATACATGGCAGTGGCTGTAAGAATGGCCCATGGGATATGATTTTGCATATGATTTGACTGTTAGTTTATCTACTTTATCTTCTTATTTGGTACAATTTTTTTATTTTTTGTTGATTGCTACGAGACACCCATTGTATAATAGGAGAGTGAATGGGGACATCAATCTCGAGGTGGTATCACAATTTTTTTTTTCCTTTTTGACCCTGCAAGTTGTTTTAGAAGTTTATCCTTTTAATTCTATCCTCTATTTTTTTTAAAAATAGTATTATATTATAAGAAAATTAAAGACATTTTTAAATTTAAAATTAATTATTTATATTAATATAATTTTGAATTATCCAAAAAATATTATTAATTATAATATTCATTATTTTAAAATTTTAAATGAATCGTGTCAATTTTAAATTTAAAAATATTTTAAATTAAATTTTTAAAAATTTATAATAATTTTATAATTTAAAATGGCTAAATTATATAATATTAAATATCTTTCCTTATACCCATATATATAATTGGGTTGGAAATCATATTTGGTTGTTCAGTGCTGTAGCAAATAAGCGAGACAACCAGGCTAATTTTTTATTTGGGAAGACTGTACTATTATGAAATAATTTGTATATTTTATTTATTTTTTGAGTAAAATACGGGGTCAAAGCCCAAATAGTTTGTATGTCGTACATGATCAAGGAAGACGGAAATGAATTTTATAAGTATATATTTTATCTTTCATTTTATTATTATTATTATTATTATTATTATTATTATTATTATAAATGATACAAAAATAACATTAAACAAAACAACTGTTACTGAAAAGAAAAATTTTAGATTTATCTATTTATTTATTTATTTTTTGCACTTATATATAAGATAAATGAGTATAACCCACTCATTTAAGTTAAAAGATAAAATAAGATGAGATTATACTTATTTATTAAAAATTGGGTAAAAAAAATAAATTAGTGGAGAAGCACTTTACCAAAAATTTATCGAATTATACCAATATCGATACTTGATTTACATGAAATTCGATTTCGATATTGGTTCGATTTTTTTAGTGCTAATTTGATTTTTTCGATATTGATCTGATTTTTTAACAAATGAGTACTCTTTATTTATAGTTAGAAATTTTGTGTTTAAGCTTAATATGACGTTAAAATAATATATTGACAATAAAAAAATAAAATAAAAACTTGTTCATGTATCACATATCCATTAACAAAATCATAATGAGACATTACACCATTTATAAATACGATGAAAAGAGGGAGTTTTACTTAATTACGGACATAATATTAAGCAGAACATAATTAAACAAATTAATTAAGGATAACTATCACATCAACAAATTTAAGTAAGGAATGAGCGGAGGTAAACCCGCCAAGTTCTTTATAACATGCCATGAATTCGTTTAAGAAGGTATGCTAGAGGTCACAATCACCCTAATTTGTTGATCAAATTCATTTCTACATACATGTCCCAATGCGAGCCTAAAAAACCATAGGGCGATTTGTTTTTGAGGATTATAATTGTAAAATTATAATTATAATATTATATTTATTTATAAAGATTATATTTGAGATAAGACTATAAATTTTATTTTTGTCTTATTTATTTTTAATTTTGGACTTATAACTAGTAATCATGGGTGGTTCGAGACAATTTGAGACTTAAAGCGATACTTATAAATGAGGTCTTTTGTATTCGGTTCTTCCTCTATTGACTTTTATTGTCAAATTAATCACTTTTCAAATCAATATATCTTATTATTACTTAATATATATGTAAAAAATCTATAAAAATTATAAACTACATAAAATTTAGTACTAATTTCAATGTTTATTTTTTTAAAAATCTAAATATATATGTTTAATTATTAATTTTAAAAATGGTCAATTTGACTATAAAAATCAATAGATGACTTTTATTTTGGGATGGAGGGAGTATTAATATTTTTTTATTTAAATGAGATTTTTTTTATACTGTTAATTTTTTAGGGATTTAATATTTAGATTGGACTATGGGCCCTGAAGGATTGATTGTGCTTATATTTTTATTAGGGCATTTTTACATAAGTTATTTATGGTGTTTAAAAATTTGTGGCCTTATTTTGAAATGGGGCTTAAAGCTCAAGCTTTTTTCTTATTATTGTATAGGGCCTGTAATGACCACGAATTTCATTAGTCATTGTAAATATACTTAATAAATATTTAGCAATGAATTTAAACTTTTCTCATTAATTAATTGTGCATTAGATAATTAAATAAATGTACTTATGTGCTTGTATATTTATTTAAAGGATTAAAGCAAAGTGTATAATTAATTAAAGCAAACCTAATTGGATTATATTTTATATCCAAATGAGTTGATAAACTAGGTTAAAGATATTAACCTAGTAGCCCATGTAATTAATTTAATTACTAGCCCATGTAATTAATTAAACAAGCCCAATGCTTGATTTAATTAAATGTAACCTAGACTATTTAAAAGAAGCCCAATGTGGTATTTAAATTGAGCCCAAACAATTTAATTGAATGAGCCCAATAGAAGTTATTACCAAGCCCAATGTGAAGTCCAATAAGGGTCAAACTTTGGTCAATATATATATATATATATGTATATATATATATATATAGATGTATATATGCACATTTTTGCATTAAAAATAAAGGAAAAATGGCTTGGATAATTCAATTTGCTGAATTTTTGAGGGCCCCACATGGATAACTTGATTTCCTAGATTGCTTGAAAATCCATCCATGTCATAAGTTGTTCAACCACCCTAGTCATTCCATATGTCTATCACTTGGTCATTCAATGGAATAGTAAGCTTGATTAGGCTTTAATTTCACCAACATGGATGAATTAGCAAGTTAATGAAGGGTTAGTTGTTGGCTATAAATAAGACATCCTACAACCTTGGTGATGTTGGTTAGTTCATTTGCAAGAATTCTAGAGAGAAAAATAGAGAGCATTTGGGAGAAAAATAGAAGAAACACTTAAGTGTTGAGTGATATAGCTAGAGGTTGAGCTTGGTGGATGACACAAAGCTTCACCACATATTTTGGTAGGAGAAGAAGAAGAGCCTTCAAATCACAAAGGTTTAAAAGTGCTCTCAACTTCATCTTATTTCATTTTTGTAGTCTAGAAAGCTTTTGATCGGTTAAAATATATTTTTAACCGATCAAAACTCGTTTTGATGATCTAGAGGTATCTAACTATGTAATATATGTATATTCATAGATCTATGTGTTTATAACATGTTTTGGTATGTTAGAAATACATAAAAATGGTAGAAAAGTTCATAACACAATTTTACCGGTAAACCCTAACTATGCACGCTAGGTTTATGGTTGTATTTTGAAATGTACAAATCGGAAATTTGATTTATATGGCTAGAAAGCTAGATCTATGAGTTGTAAAGAAAAACCCTTTTTGAACCTTTCACAAATATTGAATAACAAAGAAGTTATAGCTTTAACCACAAAAGATGTCGTTTTTAAACCCTAAGTGGTTCGATCCGTAATTTTTTTGTAAAACGTTTTCAAAAATGTGATTGAACCATGAAATGTTGTAAAATAAGAAGTTACAAAGACAACAACACTTAGTTGATGTCATTTGGATGTGTAGAGTTTATTTATTTCAAGTTTGAACCAATAAAATCAATGATTTGTGAAGTTAGTTTTTCACTTTGTCATTGTAAGCAGTTTTTAGTCCAGTTCCGTTTGGAATTTGGATTTGTGATACAAAGAGAAATTGTAGATCATGAAATTATAATGAATTTAGACTCAAGAATCACCTCAAAATGTTTCCGTATGAAAAAGTTATGGCAGTTTTTCGAAAAGAGGTCCGGACAGCCAAAGTGAGCGCCGCCAGCGCTCGGACATTCTGCTTTGAGCGCTGGCAGCTCTCAAATAAGCCTATGGCCAGCGCCGCCAGCGCTGGCCCAGTTTTAAAAAAGTCAAATTTTGATATTTTAAAGTTTTATCAAGTTAGAACTCCGGTTTAACTTGTCGGTTAATGAAAAGTCTAAACAAAACACCGTTAGGGACTTAAAACCTAAGATAAACTTGTAAAATGAAAGTGTTTGAATATTAAATCAATATATATATAAAGTCTATTAGTGACTAATTGGTAGTTAAATGTATAAAATAAAGACAATAGTTAAAAACTATTAAAAAGTTAACTATTGGTATGATTTGAGGATTGTTAAAGAATTAAATATGTATGTAACTAAAAGGTTATGAAATGTGTAATAACATTAGTATATGATGAAAATGTTATCAAATAATTAATGACATTAGTAAGTGATTAAAATATTATTAAATGGTTAATAATATTAATAAATGATTAAAATATTATTAAATGATTAATAATATTAATAAGTGATTAAAATATTATTAAATAATTAATAATATTAATAAGATATTAAAATATTATTAAATGATTAATAATATTGGATAATTAATAAAATATTATTAAATTATTAATAATATTAGATACTTAATAAAATATTATTAAATGATTAATAATATTAGATACCTAATAAAATATTATTAAATGATTAATAATATTAGATACTTAATAAAATATTGTTAAATGATTAATAATATTAGATATTTATTTTGAACTATATTAAACAATTAATATAAGTTCTTTGTGTTTGAAATATTATCAAATAATGATAATATTTCCTAAGTGTTTAATTACCCATAATTAATCAATTATGTGGTTCATAAGGTTTATAAAGATCATTATACTTACAAGTATATGATACTAATTTAAGATCAAATTGATTTAATTGTTAGGTCCGTTCAAGGATTGTTAAATTAATTTGGTTAGCAGTAAACAACGCACGAGGCAAGTTTTCTAACTTTAGTTTGTAATTTCTATTGCAAGTCTTCTACCCTTAACTGGTACTTATTGTTGCAATTATTATTCAACTTTAATTACTTTGAGCAATTCAATTATTGTTGAGCAAGTATCTACACTCGTAGATATTTGACAGACCTTTGAGTGAATTAATTATCGAAAATTACTTCACATCGTTATTGATTATTGTATTCGCACATAGTACTTTTGCAAACTGTTTAAGAACGTCTAAGCTAATTGTTTCGGCTAGACAAATGCATGTTAAATTCATTTAGTTGAATATTATAAAAGCTTATCCAAACCATTGGCTGGTGCGGATTCTTACAGTAAGACTGAGATAGAACAACCCTAGTTAAAGGGGATTTTTATTTGTCGGAGACCCGACAGCGCGCAAGAAAACTAAATGTGATGCATATACATAGGATATGAGAGGACTGATCCCCTCAAGTGTCCCGTTATTTTTAACAAGGAGTCAAACATTGTATGTCTGTTTTACCTTAGTAGCAGTTCATGGTCATTAAGGACCACTCAGCAGTAAAGAGTCAATTCCTTCTTTTATTGAACATTGATTCTTGTTATCTTTCACAATTGTTATTGTTGAAACCTTGAAGTTATTTCCCTTCATCATGATATATCGTATGATTGTTGTTTATAAACTTGCTGAGCCATTTAGTTGCTCATTCTTGCTATATCATGACTTTATTTCAGCCAATCCCGAAAGCTCTAAATCGGATAAAGGCAAGGGGAAAGCGAATGTTTAATTTTAGTAGTTGCATGCTAGTTTAGTTTACTGTTATGTAATTACTGTTGTAAATCTTTTGTATTTCCCTTAAGATATGTAATGTTTAAGATTAAGGTAATAGACCTTGGGAAGTGTAGCCTTTTGATTTAGGAACCTTTTGTATTATTCCGCGAAGTTTGAATACAATTTATGTATTTCATTATTGTTTAGTATTGTACAGTGAGAACCAAACCCGAGGTTAAAGAACCCGGATTTGGGGTCATCACAGGGCCGGCCATACTAATAATTCAGAGATTATAAAATAATTTAATATGAATGATTATTTAATACTAAAACTATTAAGTGATTTTATAATTTCTAGATTAATGGTTTCAAGTTTAAATTTAAAAACAAACAAGATACTTTTGGGATTAATATTTTTTCTTTAAGTATAATCTTTGCAAACAAATATAATATTAAGATTATAATCCATACTTTGAGATTATAATTTTTGCAAACAAACGTAATCTAGGTACTCCTATATGGTATAATGAACTCATTAATAGAGATATGATAGACGTCAAAATCACTGTAATTTGTTAACGAATGAGAAACACTATTTTAACATATATTTTTATATGTTTTCCTTTCACATGAAGGCAGTGACGACTCCACAATTTTTATTTAGTGAGGTCAAATTACGTTATAAATAATTTAGTGGGAATTTGAGAGCAACACTTCCGAAGCCAATTTTTTTGAAATAGTTTTACACTTTCTAGTTGCATATATAAAATATGTATTTGGTTACAATAATAATACAATAAATATTAACATTATATATAAACACCTTATTGACTATTAATATACAGTTACAATATCAATAATACAAATAGTAACATTATATATAAACACATTATTGACCTCTAATACTTTTTTCTAATCACAATTTTGTTTAATAATACTTAATTGTTTAAAAAAATAATATAAATTAAAATATTATTTATTTAAAAAAATTAAAGGAAGGTGCATATATAAAATATTAGAAGTGATATGTGTTTAAAAAAGTTATAAAAATTTCAACTTGATCCTTTACAATAGAAAATTTCTATAATTTTAGTATGATTAATTTATATATTACACATAATTTATTTATTTTAATTTATTATGTATTATAAAGTAATTTATTTTTTCAGTGGA
Organism: Hedera helix; assembly: GCA_947179155.2. Lineage (NCBI taxonomy): Eukaryota > Viridiplantae > Streptophyta > Magnoliopsida > Apiales > Araliaceae > Hedera > Hedera helix. The sequence continues at coordinate 18,116,173 of OX359274.1, forward strand.
ATCTCGTCACTGTATGAAGTTGAGATTTATTTTATGATCATGTGAGAAAATATCATATAAATATATTAAAAATATATGTAAAAATATCAATTTCCTAATGAATTCTATTCTACAAACATATCCCAACAGTCTAGGACATTCTTCATATATATATATATACAGTATCTATCTGCATTTTCTGATTTTCAGTATCTGCATTTTTATTATTATTATTTTATTTATTGAATATTGATAAAAATTCTTTCATCATAAATAAGTTGCAAGAAAAATAAGAAAGAATGATAAAAAAAAAGAAGTGGAGAATAATGTGCTCCGTCATGAGTGAAAACAAATGGCATTCAATACTTTACTCCATTCTATTCTTTCAATTATAACATAACACTAAGAATTATAAGTCCGACAAAAACACGTCGATTCTTGTGAGATACAATGACATATTATGTGAATTAATACAAATACAAGAATAATTAATATATATGACTATTCCCAACAGAAATATAAATCTTTCCCAAAAGATTAATATATATGATCCTCTCTCATAAAGTAAATCTGACCTTTATATTATAAAAAAAATATGTAAAAATATTAAAAATACATGTAAAAATAGTAAAAAAATAATTAATTGATATGTAGTGAAATAATACCTAAGAGGGAGGTGAAAATTTCCCCCGACTTTGCACCACTTGCAATTCACTTTAAAGTTAAAATAGAGCAAAATTTATTCTACACTGGAGCACAATGGCTAAAATATGAAATGCATTTATCATTTACGTATTAGTACATATTTAAATATAATTTCTATGCAAGATTGAAGAGGATTGGAGTCCATATGGACCAATAATCCTCACTGTTCAACCTCGTTGTAAAGCCTTCAGGAGTTGAATATTGGACAAATGCTTCAAATTATAGCACTTCTTTTTGCTTTAATTATGGCAACTGATATTTGCCAGAACAAAAATGACTTAACTGCCTCTTAAAGATTGTCGCTAGAAAAATTGCAAAAATATTGTTAACTATATACTTGCTCTAATAATATTATTTTGCTCAGAAAATATAAACCACCTTTATTACCTTATATATATATATATTATATATATATATATATATATATATATATATATATATATATATATATATATATATAATGTTCACATATGGAAAAACATTGGAAATCCATACGAATACAAGACTGTATCTTTCCAAACATCTTTGGCATGTTAGTGTTGTAAATAGGGGAGAAAGGAAAAAAACAGCACTTCAGTAAAGGAAGTATTACCATTAAGACTTCGATTTTCAAAAGAAAAGGAAAATTGCATCTTGTGCATTAGCAGTAAAGCAATTGAACAAATTCATAGTCGAAGGTAATCTGATTCGAGTGATTCATAGATATTATGTTACCTAACTGAAATTAGGTCACGAATCAAACTTTCCCACAGCTTCCTTATTGCTGCTGGAGTTTTGATTTGCTCTTTTCATCAGTTTCTTCATTTGCATTTTCATATACAACCGAGAAATAGTGAATTAAGGTCCTCACAGTGAGCCCTGGAAACCGATGAGGACTGCCTGGTCGCGGATCAACTTGGATAAAAGGCCATTTCAAGGTTTGTGCTGCTCCACATTCTTCCCATCCATCCCCAATCACGCAAAACTGGACATTTTGGCCACTGAATCGCTCTTTTATCCATGAAAAACATTGGAGCTTCCCAACTTCCCATGAACTGTAGACTGACAAAATGGCATACTTTTCAGTTCTTGTTGTCCAGGAACTTGTATACCTAATTCGTTACTTTGTAAACAAAACCCCACAAATGTGTAAATGAAACTAAACATTGTAATGTGTAAATAAAAAGACAAAGCTCAGGAAGGTGTACCTCTCCAATTTCAACAAACACCAAACGCAAAAGAGCCCATAAAGGCGCCCAAGGTAGAAGGCAATAGATAAGCAAGAAAAATGGTCATATTTTGCAGAATAGTGAAAGACGAGTATCTGTCTCCAGAAAGATTGAGCATTTTGCTCATTCCAAATTCCCAAATAACATAAAAGGTAATACACTTCCAAAGCATTTTCACATCCTTACTCTCTCAAGGCCTTGGAACCAAGTAAGTAACAAATGCCCCTCCGAAGCGGGACAAACAAATATACCCATCACAGCCTTTACTCTGTTTCAAGGTTGTGACATTTACTTAAATTCTGAATTAACAGTATTAAACACTAGACGACCGATGGTTTGAATACATTAACTAAAATTAACAGAGAGCTATTAAAACATGGATTCTGTTGTAGGAAGACATAAAACATGGGTTCCGTTGAAGGACGACATAATTTCAGATCAATAACATTTGATGCAGGTACCTTTTCATAGTGGTCCCAATTTATTCAACTAAAACATCACCAAAAAGAATGGGGTAAGTAGCTTCTTTGTAATGTATATATGATAACAGAGATGGAAGAATAAGATATAAACACAAAAAATAAACTAATATGGTAGAATGATTTTGAGGAGGGTGACCTTCTATTATAAAAATTCTCTCTCTCGAAAAGGAAAAAAAAAGGAAGGTTAACTTCATCAAGTTTAAAGCAATAAATTTCCACAAGGACCTAGTTTGACCATCAAAGACTACTATAACTCAGTTAAAAGAATTGAAATATATTTGATTCTCCGATACATGTTTCACTCATTACTAATTTTGGAAAGGAGTGCAAAAACTATTCCAAAACAAAAATAAACTCCTTTTCTGCTTTTAACTATAGCTTCCCACCTTATTACAAAGTTTTACATAAATTCTCAATTACAACGTGGTCGTATTGAAGACGAGGTTTATCTGTGAGCTTTCAGGTGGTGGCCTTGTTGTTACGCTGTATAGAAAGTTGGAAACTGGTATAAAAGTTAAAACAAAAACATAAAAATGAAAAAAATAGTTTGACAAATTACCATGCATTAACATATAGCACCATAAAGAAAGTTTTATTTATTTATTGATAAGCTAGCATCAAATAGAATGTAGATACCAAGTTGTAAATATAAGTCTAGTTCACTATGAGTATGAATAGCATGCATATGGGCAAAGCTGAAACAGATAAGGGCAAAAATAGCTGACCATTCTCGTAAGGTATCAAATCATCCAGCCGAAATAGCAAGCATTTGACAAGGCTGGGTATCAATGAACCAGAAGTCACCAACAAATTCACATGCTGAATTCTTGTGTTTGTGCAATCATTGACCCGACCAACTGGAGAAGTTTCTTTGTTCCCTGATGAACACTGTTCCAAGCAGGCCCGAGCTGCATAGGAAGAAAATTAATAAAATAGCTTATAGCATAATGGAGCTTAGTCTAGGATTAGAAAATAATGGAATAGCAAGTTTACACTTTACTCCAGCATGGAGACCTACATATACACATTAAAGTATCTGAATTGAGACCAAGCCCTACCTGTACAAACTTTCTAGATTGAGAAAAGAAGAAAAAGAGGAATCTAACAGACGTAGATTGGTCTAGTGAAGATTCTGGCATTTCGATTAATCCAAACACCCCATGACTTTCAAAGAAAGTGCATCCAGAAAATCTTGTCACCCTTATTGCCAAGCAAGGCCCGAAATCTGCATAGAAGGAGAGAAAACCCGAACTCTCCCCCAACACACCAAACAAATTAACTCCAAATTTGAGTGCCCACCAGACAAAGCGGAAAAAGGTGAGCATGAGTCTCACAATCCAACAAACACATTATAACATTATACACACATTAGAAGATAAGGTTTTGTAGGGGCCTCTGCCATTGCTGTATGTCATTAGAATTTATCCTACCAAAATAACCACACAAAAGTCTTCATGTTTGATGGAGCCTCTGCCCTCTAAATTTAAGACACTAATGGAAAGTGAAGATTAAACAGACGAGCGACAGCCGAAAACCCTCTACCATGTTCTGTGCAAAGACTTTAATGTCTCCAAATGAAATACAGGAATGATGTGTACTAGCATTATCCTTGTCTCACAAAAGAACGAAATATAAGAATTGCTCCATTTTTTTGCAAAGATAGCACCTTATAGATTCCTATTTTCCAGAAAGGTTTGTCTGGGTAAAATGTTGTCCTATGACCAAGAGCCATGAGATGTAGAGTTACTGTAGCTATATCCTCTACACACCATTTAGATTCCTTCACACACTCTTTAATATATTGAGAATTTTTTATCAGCCAAAACATGCTTCTCTTTATCACATTTACAGAAATCCATCATACCAACAAACTGCACACAAAAGAGTAATTCTTCTTCAGGGGCACTGATTTTCTTCAACAAATGTCCGCTTGACATGACTTTAATATTAATGCTTTATTTGTCTTTCAAGATGTTCTTATCAACCTTTTTATCTTTTCCAGGAATATTTCAGCATATGTCTCTAATTTTTCTACAGAATATATATCCACTAGTGTTATTGATTAAGCTATTGGCTGGTGTTTAATTTTACCTTATAATCAGTACAACCACAGGATTTATTTCATGCAAAAAAATCCAGCTGTTAGATGCTCCTGTGCAAGTCATGTGCAGTTTTGAAAAAGATGTTGTCCTCTCTCTCTAGTTTCATTCTATTCTCTCTCTATCTCTTCACACACTGACTATCATCACCACCACCGGTACCATCAAGCAACCCACTCCTTCCTTTTCCATGTCCTTCCTTTATTGCTCTCCCCAATCCCATTTCATTTCTGCCTTGCACCACTACTTCACCCCTCTACTCTTTAGGTCTTTATATATGTCCAGTGTAACAGGGATTGCACCCCCTTTGGCACCTTCTATCTAATATACCTATGTTAGTTTCATATGTAAAAGAAATTTAGGTTTTAGTTATCATCTGTATAATCCTCTATTTTACTTGTCATCAATGATGCTTTACATAAAATATAATCAATGATAAAGATTATTTTTAGATTAATAAGTTACTTCCCCTTTTGACAAATCAAACCTGTTCTTAATCTCAGCATATTTATCATATTTATCTTATTATTTCACACCATAAAAGTCCAAAAGAACAAACTTCTGTAAAGCAAGTGGCCAGTAACCCAGCACCAAAACAAATATCAAGAGTTACTGAAAAAGAAGGAAAAAAAAATTATTATAGAGGCATTGTCATGATATAATGTACCTGAAGAAAGCCATTTATCTGTGAAACTATCAGTTTCCTTTTACAGATTTTCCAAGGATTTAATCATATTTTCATCAAGAATGCTACGCAAGCCCTTCAGTAAGACAAACAGTTCAATTGTCATGATCAATTATATTATATGTCAAGGACACAAAATATAAATAGAGAATAATCTAAATTCTTAATTGAAGATAAGAAATTATTACGTTTGGAAGAGGCCGTAAATTACTGTCAATGAAAGTATGTTTGTAACCATAATACAATGTATTCCCTCCGTTCCAAAATATAAGACCATTATTGACTTTTTAAAGTCAACTTAAGATATTTCAAACTCAAAATTAACATAGACTCACGTAATTTTAATCAATTTAATGATGAATATTGCAAAGTATCTAGAAAGTATTACTAATTATAACTTATAAGATTCATTGTTTCAAAAATTTTAAGGAATAATACCAATTTTTTGTTTGAAAATATGTCAAATTGACTTTTAAAAGTCAATAATGATCTTATAATTTGTAACGGAGGGAGTATCTCAGTTTTAGTGTCAGTGATATAATATCAACAACAATACAGATATTTTGGCTATGAAATTCTATAAACTGGATAGATAACCCCATTAGAACCTTTAGTACATACTGAATCCAGGGTAAAAAAGTTTAACTACTGAATTTAGATTTTAAAAAAATAATAGAATATACTAGATATGAAAGGGTGGGTGAACAAGAAGCGGATGAGGAATCCACAGAAAAAAAAATTAAAAGATTACAACATTCCCAAAGAAGGGGTGCCCTCCAATCCCTATGCATAGATATAAAATCCCTGTAAATACATCAAAAAGCTAAAATAAAAGCTAAGAAAGCCACCCTCTCACTCAAAAAATCAAAAGCCAAGAATCTATCCTAGAAATCCTAGCATTCCTCTCAGTCCATATGCTGCAAAGGAACGTAAAACAGAATTTAAATATTATTAACAATACGTAGTGAAATCTGTAATCCAACTGGAGTTGAGCAAAAGAACTTTTAAGTCTCTCCATTACACCAGTAGACTAGGAGACCATTAATGAACCGTCAATTTTTTTTAGGACAAAGGATTATATGCTATAGTCATAAACACTAAGCAGCCAATATATGAAAATAGCAGAGGCATCATCCCCCTAATATTGCTGTTTCAAATCAAACATGCTTTTGGAAATGAATACAAAGTATGTGAGGCATCAAACCACATTCCAGCTTCTATATATGATGCAATCAACATATACGTAGCTTCACCCCAATACTTGGGGCAAAAGCGGCATACATGCAATTATTCCCATCATCCTGTTCCACATAGAGTTCACAATGATGTATTGCAACAAGTTTTATGAAGTTGAGCAGTCAAAGACATACAAAATGCATAAGAAAATTAGTATCTTGCATAAATGAGTGGGAAAGATCTTTTTTATGATGTTTTACAAGCTTTGTAGTTCAGTCCAGTTTCGAATCACAGTCAAAACTCTTTCTGTACAGAAAGGAGCCTACTAGGTGTAAAGGATCCTTGAGATTTGAGAACATATGGCTTCTAAAGAAAGGGAAGAATCCTGACCATGATGCAGGACTGGCAGGAAGGGTAGAGAGACGGTTGGAAGGGATATTCATTAGAGAGGAATTGCACGAGGAGGATCTGCGAAATGGAAAAAATAGAAGGTGGGGAGAATAGAGCCTAATATAGAAAGTCAATATCAGATATCAGGAGTAGCATGAGGAGTGAAGGTCCTATATCTTGGAAGACGACAGATATCGGAGGGAAAGCAGAAAAAGATACCTGTGGGAGGAAGCATTACTTAAGGTGAGAGATCAGTGCTAGCAGAAGAGGTGTACTAGAGGCAAATATCAATGTCTGATCACCTAAGGAAGCCATTGTGCAATTATTATTGAGGATGAGCAATATTGCAAGGATTGCAAGTGTAGGAGTCTCTCAACAGGGAGAACCTAATCAGAAGAATGTTCATCCATTTTGAAAGCATCATTCAGACAACTGTGCTCGAATGAGATGAGTATCGGGATTCGGGAATGGTAGGGAAGACAGTTCCAAAAGGAAAGGCGGGAAGGCCTTGACCTTGAGCTATTACCTAAATAATAGGGTGGTGGCAATGTGGCATAAAAATAAATAAAAATTCCTAGTTATTCACTCGAGGTTAGTGGATACCGTTAGCAACAGGGTTAATAATATAAACATTACATACGTGGAGGGGAACTGTTCAAATCATTTAACGAGATACCTGCCTGATACTATAATCATAAATAGGAACAAATCAGATAGGTTTTTAAAATAAAGAAATTACAATGGACTGAAAGACATACACACTAAGTCATCAAACCTTTTTGTACTTCTGGGCAACTAGCCGGTGCCGATATGCTAGTTTCCTTTTTTTGATATCATCAAGTGATGACCCGAACTCATCCTCAGTGAAATTATAATCAGATAGATCTCGTCCATCATCATATTGGCTCAAGGCATCAAGAAAAGGCTCATTGCAGTTTTCAATCTGCGCCACAAAGTATAATAAATAAGAATAAAAAATACAGCTTGATTAAATTAAAAGAAAAACAATGGTTTGACACTTTCTAAAAATATATAATGAAGAAAATTCACAATTGGGGTTACTCATTAGAAAAAAAGTATTCATGAAAGTGACAAACTTACTTGCTCATAAAAGAAAGATTCATCACATACTTGAAGAATGTAATTCTCCCACGTCTTCCCGATTTCTACACCCTTTTTTACATCCTTTAAACCATTGAAAGCCTCCGAATATGTCTCATTAATCAATGATTTTAGCAATATAAGAGTCTCGTCCATGTCCCAAACATACACATTCATTTTCTGAACCATAACAATACCAGTGGAACTCTCTAAAACTTTTAAATAACAAACATTAAATTGCCACTTCTTAACCACTCAAGTTGCGTAGTAAACTTAGTAGCTGAAAGGTATCCGGTCAAATTAAAATTCCTCAATCACAAACAATACATTCTATAGAAAGAAATAACCTCCATATAATGGCAAAAGATTTCATCACCCAATATAACAAACCTTTGTTTCTTATATGCTCAGTTTTAAGAAACTTAAAGCTAATACAATCTAAAAAGAGTTCCTATGATTACCTTCTGTTTTTTCTTCTTTACAAGTTCATTAAATATGTAGATTCATTAAGATTACCATATACCGATATAACTAATAGAAGAAAATACTTCTTTTGCAAAAACTAAACAAACCCTAAAATTCTTTTCAATTCCAGCACAACAAATTAGCTCCACTGCCTCCACACAGCAACAATTTCTAAAAATTACAACAATGTTATGGATTTATAAGATATCTGAAAGATGAAGAAGAAGCTATATATTACCTATAATAGTAGATTTAAAAGGAGAAAAAAACAGACCTTGAAGGCAGGGAAGAACAGGAGAGACAATTCTCGGCAACGGAATTTGGGAAATTTAAGAGGTATACGTGTGTGTAGGGTGCTCAAAACTTTGATTTTTTTCCCGAACCCATTGGTATTGGTATGGACAATATCGGTTTTTTTTTATATTTTCAGTATCACCACTTTGGTATTTTTGAATTTTTAGGTATTGCTATTGGTACTGGTACGCATTTTTTAAAAATTAGTAAAATTTGAAAAATAAAAAAATAAAATGCTTTTCATATTATATATATATATACTAGTAATTGCCCATACCTGTAGCCACGGTGTAATAAAAAATTAAATCAAAATTTAAAAAATACTACATTACTTAAAGACGTTTTACAACCTAAAATAACTTACAATCACACATAATAATTATCATAATTCACAACACCACCACAATAATTATTATTATTGTTATTTTTGTTTTTGTTATTGTTGTTGTTGTTGTTGTTGTTATTATTATTATTACTATTGTTATAATAATAATAATTATTATAATTATTGTTATTATTATTGTTTTTATTATTATTATTGTTATTATTATTAACATAATTATTATTATTGTTATAATAATAATTATTATTATAATTATTGTTATTATTATTGTTTTTATTATTATTATTGTTATTATTATTAACATAATTATTATTATCGTTATTATTATTAACATAATTATTAACATAATAATAATAATAATAATAATAATAATAATAATAATAATGAAAACAATAAGAATAAAAACAATAATAATAACAACAACAACAATAATAATAATAATAATAATAATAATAACAACAACAACAACAACAACAACAACAACAACAAAAACAAAAATAACAATAATAATAACAATAATAATTATTATTGTGGTGATGTTGTGAATTATGATAATTGTTATGTGTTATTGTAAGTTATTTTAGGTTGTAAAGCGTCTTTAAGTAATGTAGTATTTTTCGAATTTTGATCTAATTTTTCATTATATTGTGCCTTCGGGTACGAGCAATTACTAGTATATATATATATATATCACAAGTAATAAGAAAAATGTTAAATTTTCTAACTTTTTAATTTTATCCTAACTTGAACCACCCTTAATTTCTTAAACTTATAACTTTTGTAATTTTTGAAGCATTCTTTGATATGTATATTAATTAATGTGTTGTATTGGTACTATTATTGTTTATATATTATATATTTATTATTATAATATATACAATAACAATACTGAAATGTTAAATGTGTTTTAACATTATTTTATCTCTTCCTAAATAACACAACGAGAAATCTAACAAATATATTATTATATTATATTAGTACATTATCTTTACCTTTTGTAATATCAAATATATGAATGAAATATCAAATTACTAATTTTATAAACTAAGGAAGCACAACACAGAGGGAAAAAAAAACTAAGGCGACACAAGATTTATTTATTTATGATATATATTATTAATGCAGTAAAAAAATAAAATCAAACCGAAAAATCGTTACCGAAAATGTACTGAACTAGTACAGAAATCGATATTTTGATACTGATATAGGTTCTTGATTTGTATGAAATTTAGCATCAGTATTTTCGGTATTGGTTCGGTATTTTCGATACCGATTTGGTATTTTAACGATAATTAAACACCCCTACGTGTGTGTGTGTGTATTGTTAATGCAGAAAAATATAATAACACAATCATATTGATGTAAAACGCGGAAGTATAACATAAATTATATTTAAATTTTTTTTACAATCCTAGGAATTACCTTTATGCGTTATTATTAATTGATGAATGTTTTAAATCATACCGTATATATGAAGATAAATTAACTCTTGATTTGATCTCCAAGTTCCAATTCTTTGTTCCTTCACGTTCCTTCGATTAATTCTACGGTCAAACATAAGATACTCAGTGTGTGTAGCACTCCAAATGTGATCCACCAAGAGAATATAAATGACGAAGAATAAATTTAGGTTTATGAAAAACCCTAGGGTGACTAGTTCTTTTTCTCTCTATCTTTCCTAAACTATTTAAGCTTGAGATGTCAACCTTAATATATAATAATGTCTCTCCTTATATAGACAAATCCTCTTTCCTAAACTATTTAGGACTTTGGGTTTTAAATTTAATTTCTAAACTATTTAAGAACTAAATTATTTATAGTAGTAATAATAATAATAATAATAATAATAATAATAATAATAATAATTTATTATTATTATTATTATTATTATACTTCTTATTAATTTATAATTAATATTTCTTAAATATTTTACTATAAATATTAAGCTATTTAATTTATTCCACCATGGTATAAATTAAATATACTTAATTTATTATTATTTGAGCCAATTACTTCTAAATCAATATTTCTCTTTTATGGTGTGACCATTTATGTTCAATATTATACCGGTAGTAAAATAAATAAAATTAGAACTATTTTAATTTTAATTAAATTAATTAAACTCTTTTAATTCTTGTATAAATAAAATTAATTATATTTATTCTACGTTATGAGTGACACCTTTCAATGTATCATGACTATACGGATAATATGAAATCAATATTTAATCACAAAGAACCTTTTTAGTAAATAGTTCTCGCACAATTTAATCATTTACCACATAATGTCCCAATCAAATATAAAATATAAAATATAAAATTATTTATCAAGTTTTATTTATTTGATTGTATGCATTTCAATTCTCAGAAGCACAACTCTAGTTAATGTAAATTTGAAACTCCTTTCTAATTTCCATTCAACCATGGCCAGGATTTCTAAGTTGTCATTGATCGTATCATATAGGACATTTTCTCCCTTTACTGAAAGTGGTAGATCATTTGTTAATCATTCGCTTACCTCCATGTACACTTTGTTATACTCGAACATACCCTTTTATATATCCAAAGAGTTTAAAGAAATATGACAAAGTATAACTCAGAATACACAAGGTACTATGATGATCTCGAGTCTAAGGATCAATTGTACTACTATCATTATAGGAACTCCTAGTGACAGATATGTAAAACTGTAATGGTATGTAAATTGCCAACATTGTAAATTAATAAGTTATTAATAGAATTTAAACATTTTAAAGTGTGACAAGTGTTTTGGGATAAGTCAATTATAGATTATTTGATATTAGAATGAAATTCAAGCCTAATGAAATAATTTTGGATAAAAAAGGATTTGAATTGGATTCGAATTGAGCAAGTTATGAATTAATAAGAATAAATTCTCTAGAATTTTGGACAATTGACCAAAGTGCCCTTGATAATTTGGGAAATGACCATGGTATCCTAAAATGGAGTAATGACTAAATTGTCCTTTGGTTAGTCATGTGAAATGACTTAAATGTCCCTAACCAAGCATGAGTTAGACTAACCAAGATGAGTTAAGTTCTAGCAAAATATATACAACTTGTATATGTATACATTTTTCAAGTATCAAGCCAAGTTATGTTCATTTCATTTATAAGTTAGCTAGGTATTGAGAGCTTATAAGAGAGGAAGAGAGAAAAAGCTAGGGTTTGATAAAACCTTGTGAGATTTGCAAGAAAAGTGATCAAAGGAAGAAGAAGTAGCCATCAAAGTGAAGAATCTAGCCTTATCAAACTTTGTAGCTAAGAGGAAAAGAGCTCAAAGAAGGTATAAAGAGTTCCAACCTTGATAACTTATCAATTACGTGATTAAATTCAAGAATAAGAGAAGCTGTGCATGAATCTTTAGCTATATGTGTAGATTATGTGACTTATGTGTTTCATGTTTGATATTTGATAAAACCCTAAGCTCCAAGTTGGCTAGAACAAATGTGGCGCACTATTCATATATATTGTCGACACCGGAAAAGTCGTTTTGTTTTTTATATTATTCCCTTTCCAATTTTAGCCTTTTGATTGAGATGTGATTTTTTGGAAAAGGGTCGGCTTGCGTGTCGACGGGTTTTGAAAGATCGATTTTTTGATGAGCCAATTGACCAAAGCCGCCAATTGGTATATTTGAAATGGATGTACCAACTCATCCGAATTTTGTTTTCGTAATCGTAATGGCTCATATGTGACTCAGAATTAATTGGTCCGTAAACCGAGATTCATAGAGTTCGGAGGCTTGCTTAAGCGAGGGGAAGGTGTTAGGCACCCCCCGACTTCCGTGAAAATACGGTTACCGCTATCTTAATGCTTTCCTGTCCTTTAAATCCTAAAATGTGTGTATGTGCGCACGCGTGTGTGTGTATGCGTGTGTGCCTATGAAAAATCGTTGGAATGATTTTATTTCTCGAAAGTATTTCTGAAAACTCGTTGACCCTATGCACGAAGGATTCGATTCGTTCTTTGAAAGTTCATTTTTAAGCTTTCACTTTTTTGATAACAAAATCTTTGATGATGACATTTGTGAAAATAAGATTTTCGAATCCTTCGCCAAATAGGAATGGAGCTCATCCGATACTTCCAGTTTTATTTTAGCCTACGGATGATCTAATATCCTAGTTTGCTTGATTTTATGAAAAGCTTCATCATTTCATTTCAAAATCATTTTCTCGTGTCAAAAGGGAAAACCAAGCATTAAACTAGCGTTGAGGCTATTCATGGGCATGTGAGCCATCCAAATAATCCTAAACGCCCACAATCGCACATTTCACTATCACGGGGGCCTTAAACCCGACTTTCGACTCGATGTCGTTTTAAGGCCCAAAAATTTACATATTTACATAAAGGGCGTATCGTGATCGCTACATACGCAAAAACTATGAAATAAACAAAAAGGATATCATCGGGAGGTTAGGAGGAGATTCCATCCGCAATAAATCCTCCCTAACCGTCCCTAATCCACAGATCTACAACATATATTGACTACATTGGATCTAACTTCAAAATACACAAAAGCAAAATATTTAAATCGCAATGCACCAAATTTCGGATCCACAGTAGATCCACCCAACAAATGCACAGATAAACGACTATTTATCGATTTAAACTACTAAAGTAAGATAAAAAGATTAAATCTACCAAATATGCACCAACACAAAGGAAGATCGAATTTTTGCCTTGATATTGATGGAAAGAACACACTAGCACTCCAATCTAATGTAGGATACAATGAAGGGAGTAAATATTGAACAAAAGGAAACAAATCCTCACCTTTTTTCTCACCCGAAGGCTTTCTCTCTCTCTCTCGCGCGCTATCATTCCGTTTCTTTTTTTTCCTTCGCGTCTGATCAAGAAATGAAACTGGAAGAGGCGATTTAGAAACTCAGATCTTGGCTGCAGGTGCAGCTGCGGCCGGCTTCGGTCTTTCATTTTTTCATTTTTTCGCTAGAAGGCTCGTATTTTGCAATCCGAAAATCCCTGGGAAACGTGACATATTATTCTGGGAGGCTAGTTCGGAGGGCTGCGACTTGATATAGAATTTGCTATTTGTGCTTGGCTTCCAGGGGGCGCTGCCCCCTTCCACCCCGCCACTCACCGGGGAGCGAGACCCCCGACTACCGTAAGCGTAGTGGCCATTTGTCGTCTTTGGTGATCAAATCAGGTTCTTTCTGGATCAGCTGTTTGCCTTGTCTCAAGTAACCTGATGCTCGTTGTTCGTTGTGGCACCCTTGACCGTAATTCGTTGAGGTGTCTTCGTGTTGGGGTCCATCTTCCTATTTGTATGTCGGGTCAAGTGACGATTTTGCCCTCCTGTCAGGGTTAGTATACAAGTGCAAAATTTGGGTGTCTACATATATATTAAAAGCTAGAAAGCATGATTCATGGATGATCATGTGTTGTGTGTTGCAAGAAATGATAAATCCTAGTTGAAGGTGATGATCATGTTGAATACATCAATAATTTCATGGTTGATAGCATATAAGATGCATGAAAGGTTAAAAAATATGAGTTATTGTGAAAAATTTCAATATTAGCCTATGATTTGCATGTAAACCAAATCATAATCTATAAAGTGTTTTGGAGAGTGCATGTAGGAGTTACACAAGCATACAAAGTTGTTAAATGTGTTTATGGTAGTCTATATGATGCATGAGGTTCAAGATGTCGAGTGACTTCAAGTTTGAAATTTGCTAAAAAGGGTAAAATGCAACCAATGTGTGATTTTTGGCCAATTTGTATAATTGAAGGTCAAACGAGGCCAATCATCTAAGTTTGATGTAAATGCACATGTTAGAATTGAATTAGAAGTCGTTTGGCGTCTATGGCGATAAATGTCAATTTTAAACGTTTTAAAATGTTCGCCGACGTCCAAAATGAAATCTTTGAAAAAATAAGGCCAATTTATGATTTTAAATATTTTGAAGGCCCATGCAAGTCAAATGCATGTTATGTGTGCTATATGAAGTGTCGGAACTAAGAAAATCAAATTAGGGCCAAAGATAGAAGGTATTTTGGAAAGAATTTTTTTTTTCTGAAAAACCAACACTGCGCCCGGGCACCCTCTTTTGCCCTAGAGACTGCGCCGGGGCGTAGTGCTGTTGTGAAGAGCTCGCCGGGGTGAGATTAGTGCAAGCCAGGTCGCAGTCTGGCCGGGCCAATCTCGCGGCCAACGCAGTTCCAAGAAGGAAAGATGGCGCCGGGGCGCCGTGTACTGAGTTTTGAAAAATAAATTATTTTTGATCTAAAATAAAATATTTTAATATTAAATGATAGAAATATGTATGTAAACCATAATTTGATAAAAATAATCAATGTGGTAGATATTAAAGCTTAAGTGAACAATGTGTTATATGCTAAGAGTTATGTAAAGCTAAATGGTAGCATGTATAGCAAGTTTTAACATGCATATGTATATAACTAATGCATGAACCTATATTATGGTTATGTAGGATTCAATCGGGATAAGATTTGTCCAATTAAGATAGACGAGGACAGATGCAAGTCTTCTAACTGAACTTCCATTTATAGTTCATTAAACAGACATTCATGTTATACACTCATATGATTATGTAAAGTTCATTCACTATTGAACTACTTTGAAAAGGTCGATGTCAAACTTGATTCCGGCTAGACACATATGATAACACATGTTGTATTCAGTTGATTATTGCTATGTTCCCCAATCCACATTGCTGTGGTGTAGATTCTTTGATATGCTGTAACAAAACAATCCTGATAAAGGGGAGTAAAGTATAAAGCATTATAATTTTATGGCGTGGTTGCATCGCTAGATGTTTATGTTGTGCACAATATAAAAGTACGATGAACTGATCACCCAGAGTACACATCTAATTTGAACAACAGTCTTATGACTACCTTGGGCAATATCAGTCTTTATAATTGGTATTGTTCTTCACGAGTTCTTGGTCTTGTGACCATACAACAAACAAATTCCATGCTCTCAGTCCCTTATGTAAAGTTCATGTATACTTTCCATATTCATATATTGAACCGATGTTGATATCAATCAGCGTATTGATACTGATCCAGTTTGTTAAACATGATTCAGTCTATTGATATTAACCCAGCTTATTGAAAATATTTCAGTTAATTGAT
Source organism: Hedera helix (assembly GCA_947179155.2). Classification (NCBI taxonomy): domain Eukaryota; kingdom Viridiplantae; phylum Streptophyta; class Magnoliopsida; order Apiales; family Araliaceae; genus Hedera; species Hedera helix. The sequence goes on from OX359274.1 coordinate 18,132,241, forward strand.
ATTTAGTTGTCATGCATGATTTAGTTAAATCATATATGATTTTTCATTCACCATTTTAAAATATCATGTCATCATTTACTTATATACTTGCTGAGCTATTTTATGCTCATTCTTGTTTTTAAACATGATATTTCAGCTAAACCTGAGCAGGATGAGGGATCAGGATTAGATAAAGGAAAAGAAAAAGCTAATCAACAGTGAAGACTTAGATAGAGAACAAATGTATTGTAAATATTATCTTTTGTAATATGTTAGGTACGAATGTGTACGTATAAAGGTATGTAGAACCTAGGATAGTTATGTATGAATGTAAATTAAGTTTTATTATTTTATTCAAAATGGATGAATGTGATGACAGGGTAGAATACTAACGTGAGCACTGAACCCGTGGTTCAAGGGACCCGGATTTGGGGGCATCACAAAAACTCCATTAGGTATTCCTTTAATCGAGTCACGTTCAGTGAACTTATTCTCTAATATACACCTACAAACTTGCTTTAATGTTTTCATAGAAATGATTATGAGATCAATCATTCTCTTTAAAAGAGCAAGCATAGTATGTATTAACCTTTCCGGATTCACTAACCCCATATTAGTGATTTTATAATTAGGAACGTTCTTGTTTTGAACTACCTAGATTTTAAATCTCATTAACATGTTCTAATCATGATTCAAAAAGCATTGCTCCAAACTATGGATTTATCACAGTAATTAATTATAACAATTAAACATGGATAAATCAATGGCTTTAAATAAATAAATTCTTTTAATAATAAATGAATAAGATTACAAAGTAAATGTCCTATCACATCAAATGTGATTGGTTTGAGGGCATATTACTTTCATGTATATATACACAATAGTACACAACTATATGTTAAAAGAAACTCACATGGTAATGCGAGTGGTGGTACATATAATAAGAAACATGTTAAAGTGTTAACGTGTTGTTTAGTTTCATGCGAGTGTTGTTTATATATACTAGGTAGATCTCATGTGCTTGATGCGTGGGATTATTTATAATTATTAATTCAATTTCAAATTATTGTTTCAATTTTAATGAATTTATTTAATTTAAGCTAAAATAATAATTAATTTAGCTTTTTCTTCAGTTGGTGCCATTAAACAAAGAAGGTATGGACGTAAAAAGTCCTTTTCACAACTAGTAACATTTTGATAGGTCGTTAAAGGATCTAATTTTGTGTGTATCTGTAATCACTTAACAAACACATTAAAAAACACTACTTTGATACTAATTGTTAGGTCCAAATTAATTGAAATTAATCTAGAAGGGGTGTTGGATAGATTAATTCACTTTGTTTGTTTGTTGTGTTTTTTATTTGATCTATCTTGGCCTTTTTATTTATTTTTTACTATTAAATCCCTATGCGAGTTTGTGAAAATATTGTTTAATATTTTACAAGTAAAATAAAGAGATAAGGATAGAGAAATACCAAGCAAGAGACACGGCGATATATCATAGTTCACTACATATATCTCTATAAGATATATATAACTAGTTCAACCCCCAAAATACTCTCTAGGATTTGAGATTTTTCACTAATAAAAATTTCATTCCTTTAATAAGTAGAGAAACCTTTATACAAATCTGTTTCTGGTCTTAGGACTACTCTTCCTAGTATCCTTCAAGAAACACTGATTTTCTTCTAGAGCACTTGTACTATTTCTTGGGCTAGTCTTTGGAACTTGATATCTTTTCATTTCCTTACTAATTTAGAAACTCAAACTTATGAATTTCTTAAGATCTTGGTCTTGGAACAAAAAACTCAGTTTCTCATACACTAGAAGAGTACCTAATTCTACCCTTTTTGTTTTAAAGGTTTGTTTTGTTTGTGTGTTTTATGATTTGCTTCTCACTTAAGTAGATTCACACAATTTTATCACAATGATGCAAGTTTGCAAGATAAATAAAAACAATTAAAGTTTAAATCTTGCAAGTATGATATGTAACAGATAAATCAATGATCACTATAAATATAACAATTTATAGGTTTAAAATCAAATAGGTTTAATGCTTATTACTCTCAAGGAGAGGACTATATATTAATTCTTTGTTTTATACACAAAAGGCTAATTTTCCTTATAAGAATCAGGACAGGGTCGACTGCACTAAGGATAGCCGAGATAATTAGTTTAAAAAATTAAATTGTTTTATATCACTTTTCTTGAAAAGAATATCGTTCTTAAATTTTCAATATTTATAAATCTTTAAATACATGTTTAAATATTCATAGTTAACACAATATTAATGGACTAAGTGTACTATGTGATTAACATAAAAAAATTATGCACGTAATTATTCCAACTATTTAAAAATGAAAGGAGTATCATTACACAATTATTATTACTGCATGATACAATTATTAAGTTAGCAACTTATTATTAACGAAAATACATTGTAGATATTTCCAAAACTATAAACATTTTTTCTTTTGAACGATTGAAGACAATATTATTTAAAACTATTCCCTTCGTCATAAACTCAATACCATCTTTTGTTTTTTCTATATAAAATATTAAAAAATAGAATTTATATGTATCTAATTATTATTTAAAAATATGCTCAATCCATTTAAAAATGTAAGGTAAAAAAATTATGCACTCGGTTATTCTGTCGGTTCTTAAAAAGAGTTTCATTTGTTTATATCTTTTATACATAAAACGAGTTTCATTTTTTTCTATATTCCTATTATTATACATTGTTTCAAATCATTTATCAGAATTTCATTATTACATGCTACATTATTAATTAACAACTTATTAATAAATTAATGCATTCAAGATATTTTAAAATTTATAAAAGGAGTTTTTTTTTGTGAGACAACAAAATTGTTAGAAAATTGGTTAAACTAGACACCAAAACAGATAGGTCATACCTGTTTGGATTACATCTAAAGCAGAACAAAGTAAAGTAGACATGTTATACTTGTTTGAATTATATCTAAAATAGAATAAAGTAAAGCAAACATGTTATACTTGTCTGAATTATATTTAAAGTTGAACAAAGTTTAAAACAGACAGCAAAATAGACAAGTTTTACCTCTCTAGATTCATTCTGAAGTTGTAATTTAATCTGTATTCCAATTCTTAAATAAAATAATACACACTTACTTGGTATATTAACGTGAATGAAAAAAAGAATTGCAGTAGATCAAGGCTAGTACTTAATACTATATCCTTAAGACAATTACACCCTCCTTAATTAGGTGCTTAAAGTATGCATCGTTTGTCTTCCAGGATACAATGATCACATGTACTATAGCAGCACTACAAGTAGCACACACATCGAACCTGAATAATTCTCTGCTCTCTCTCTCTCAAATAAACTATGAATATGAATGAAAAAGTTGATGAAAAAGTTTATACCAAATGACAGAATTTGTAATGCATTTATAGGCTCTGGACATGACCGTTGCTGGACATGACTGTTGCATACTGTTGCAATAGCTAATTAAGGTTAATAATATGCGAACCATTGCAGCAATTAATTAACGTTAATAATTTCACCCAACGTTAATAAGATTAACGTTTCACACAACAGTAATAAATGAACCGAACTAATTAATTAGTTTGCCCAAAATTTCAAAGAAACTCAGTCCAAAAAGATATATATAGATATATATACAACTAGGCCCACAACCCATGACTCATGACTTGGGGCGGAGCGGTGGCGCACGCGAGCGTGGTGAATCAAGCCTTGGCTAGGTCCTCCTCCCTCCACAAAAGTGGGGTGCCACTTAGGGCCCGAACCCAAGTCCCAGCCAATTATATATATATATATATATATCCGTTTGATGTTTAATTCTTAGTTTCTATGAGATTCCAATTTTCCACAAACATTTATTACCATATTCATGTGGTGATCTTAATGAGTAAATTTCTTATTCATTATCCCATGAATTTGAGCTTCCTTATAGTTAATTTTAATCTACTCATGGAGTAGAACACATTTACATGTGGAATCATCTCAAATGATTACAGAGATCCACTTAAATTCTAGCTTAAAAACCCATATTTAAAGCTTAATTTGTGCTCAAATTCTAACAAAAATATTATTCAAAACTATTCTCTTTGTTACAAAGTAAAAATTAAACAAAAGTACAAATTGTTGATGTTGAGGAATATTGTTAGAGAGCACAAATTAACATCTAAAAAAATAATGAATGGGAGCAAGGAAAAAAAAAAGCAACTGAAGTAATGGCAAAACTGTTATTATGTAGAAAGAGGATCGACGGACTCCGTTTCCTGGGCTTATTCATTTCTAGAATAATTACTAGCATATTTTTAGTATCTAGAATAAATAATTAAACAAAAATACAAATTGGTGATGTCCAGGGATATTGTTAGAGGGCACAAATTAAAATCTAAAATAATAATGCATGGATATAAGGAAAAAAGGAAAGGAATTATTATTTTTATAATTATTATTTTTTGATATTTTTACAAGTGTATACTTCCATGAATGTGAGTTTTATTTACTATTTATGTGAGGGGATTTTGCGAAACTATTAATTTTTTTGTTGTTGTGAAAATATAAATTTCCAAAAAAAAAAAAAAACTTGAAATAATGACAAAACTGTTCCTGGGCTTATTTATTTCTAGAAGAATAGTGCTTGCATATTTTTAGTATCTAGAAGAATTGATTGCATATTTTTAGTATGGTATTTTTTGTGAAATGGAAACATTATTTTTAAAATTATTCTTACAAAATCAATATCTTTTTTTTCCCAATCAGTCTATTGTATTTTTAAAACTCAATCATTTAGTTTTGAAAATAATAATTAATTAAAGAAGAGTAAATTTTAAGGTAAAAAAAAAATAAAATATAATAACTGTAATTAATAGAAATTTTAAATCGGTGAAGGAGATGAATAAATAGTTAGAAGTAAAAGAAATAAATTAAAAAAAAAAGTGACAAAGAATGGCAAAATCGTAAATAAATCGAAGAATGATTCACTATGGACTCTGAAGGTATAAAAATTATAAGTTGGTGAAGTTGAGGAATGAGGAACAAATATTGTTAGAAGTAAAACAAAGGAATTAAAGAAAAATAAAAAAATAAAAGCAAGTGATTAACAAAAGAAAAAGAAACAAAGAACAACAAAATCGTAAATAAATTGAGGAAGGATTCACGCCGGAGGCTGGTTCATCTAGAAGAATGGCTTAGCCATTTATAATAATATAATTAGAAAAATAAAAAAGGCAAGTTGACACAAAATCACTAACCTCTCTGTTGGAGGTTTTATAATATAAATATAGGTTAATACAAATTTATGGAGATATTAAATAACAATATATATAAATATATAGAATATAAGAATATGTTAGTGAAAATGAGTATGCTTAAATGATTTGATGATGATAAGAAAATGGTTTAACTTGACTATATATATGAAATCAAAAATTTGCTTGAGTTGATAATACCTGATGATTAATTGTACAGCTCTTAAAAGAACACATTGTATAAGAGCTTAGAACTTAGTACGATTATCAATGTATATTTGTAATCTGTAACTTTTGTAAAGTCCTTAAAATAAAAACAATATACAAGGACTTAGAATAGAAGACCAAACTTGTTAGGTTGATCTATGAAATAAGTTGAATGTATAAAATATAGGAAATCACAAGCGCTTTGCATCAAACGATCGTTAAGTCCATTCTGAGATCGCAAAGCATACTCAATCAAAATCGTATTAAAGAAGGGATTGCACAGTATATTAACTGCAGAGCTCATTCTGAATCATATGGTAAAGTTCAGATCGTTGGGAAAAGAAATCAGATAGCAAAACAAGATCTGTTAAAATTCGTAAAGTTGATTGAAGAACAAGACTAGCTCACATAGTTCATTATGGACCGTGTAATTCAGAGCGCACAATAAATTCAAAGAAGCATAGTTAAGAGGAGCCTCAAAAGTCTAATCAAAATCGTAGAACAGAACGTAGAGCTCTGATTCAACACTACAGAAAAAAGAACAAGACAGAAGTATGCATTTATGGGAAAGAAGAGTGACAAATAAGATATATCCACTAAGGACAGAAATCACACTACAAGCCGAAGGCTTCAAGAATTGCGCTAAGGAAGGAGAAAGATGTCATTCCAAGATCAACACAAAAGTTTGTAGAAAAATCAGGCATGCTCTAGCAGAAATAAATATGAAAATCTCATATATGCTGAATAAATTGAAGTTCTCAAGATTGAAAAAGAAGCTAAATCGAATTCGATCGTTGAGTAAACACTGTAGTCGATAGGAGTGGACTACCTCAATGTCATACCTATTAAGAGGACGTACAGTCAACAACACTGAGAGATGAATTCACTAACAAAGAAGCAGTTTGAAAATAACTGATTAGAAGAAGACAAGAAGCAAAAGATGAATCGACAAATAACTATACACTGAACAAGAAGTCATGTGATGGTTGTAAATTATGAGGAGCCGATCAAGAAGAAGAAAATAAACTTAAGCAAGAGTTGAGATAAAAATTCAATTGACAGGGTACTGTCTTCAAACAAGCTCAAGGAAAATCAAATAAAGATCTCATGAAGAATAATGCTATTGACATGAAAAGATCTAAGAAACATGATGTTCACTACATCAGAAGGAATGCACTAAATAGAGACAAATGAAATCCACAATCTTGTAGAAAGATAAAGACTGAAGTACAATTGTAGATGTTGAAAGAAAGACGAATGTAAGAAAGTCAAAGGGCTTGCAGAGACAAAGAATAAAGCTAATAATAAAGTCTACAGATCGTAAAGCAGTTGAAAAGTTCATAAAATTGTAATACTCTAAGTTTGTAGAGTTGACAACTGAGAAGAAGACTAGTAAAGCTGATCTCAGAGTAAAAGATAAGTTTGCATTGAAAATATATGATCATATGGTAAGAAGACCAGATCATGGAGCCAATTTAAAATCGTATTACAAGTACAAGATCGCATAGTTAAAGTTGAATCGTATTGTAGGCTAGATTGTATTACAAGCTGAATCGTATTGAAAGATTAATCGTATTGCAAGATGAATCGTATTATAAGCTGAACCGTATTACAAGCTGAATCGTATTGCAAGCTGAATCGTATTGCAAGAAGCTGAATTGTATTGCAAGTTCAGAACGTATTTCAACATCACGATCGTACTGCAAACTCAGTTCGCATAATGATGTTAAGATCGTATAGAAAGATTTAGTTCGTATTATGAATACATGATTGTATAGAAGAAGGAAGATCGTTTCGTGTACCGTTATCGAAGCCTCCGCGCATGGCGCGACCTACTTCCTTCCACTCCCAAAAACGCCGTCGTTTTAGCCCAGTATCCCGGAAAAAAATGGCCGTCGCGCATTGCGCAGGCGGCCCTGAATTTTCTTCTTCCTTTTTTTCGGTAAATAGTAGCCAACCAAATTCAAAAATACCATTTTTGTTCACAATTTCTACAACATAATTACTCTAAAAATCATATAATCCATAAATATACATCCAAAAATTATTTAAAATAATTATTCTAATTATTTACAATTTTTTCACAAAAATATTTTATCATCAAAAATACAAAATAAAATCAAATAAATTGATTTTATACCTTCCCAAAAGCTTGAAATTCTTCCTTTGAAGCTTATTCCTCACTTGGATGACACCAATATTTCTCTCTCTCTTGGTGGCTATGGTGGTCGGGTGGTGGTGCTGGTGGTAGTGGTAGAAGAAGAAAAGAGAATGTTTTTGTTTGTTTAGCAATTTTTTTTCCTCCTTATTCTTTTTACTCTTTCACATATATAAACTTAAGTGTGTATGAATGATTTTTAAGATTCATTTCAAGTCCACCGCCTCTCTCTCAATTCGAATTAGCCACAAAAGCATGCATAAATACAATTTTAATACATTACATAGTCATTTCGTGTAATAAATATTTTACATAATGTATGTAAAATATTTATTTTAATTCACCAAAATTCATAACATAATTTATAAATAATATTTATACCCTTTTCAGGTAATTTACTTGACAATTTTTGTACATGCATAATGACATGCATGTAATTATATGAGGTAATTTATACTTCCAAAATTAATAAAATAACACATACAACTTATAAAAATTAATTTTCATACTTTTTCACTTCGTTACATGGACAACATGTTTAATTAATATGTTCACATTTCTAAAATATTATCTCCCATAAAAATCATAACAATTCCATTATACAATAAACATAATTTTAATAATTTAAAACATTCATTCTCCTTATTTATTTTCCATTTCTTTACTACTTGACACACTTTAAATATAAATCATATAATAAAATATTGCACCATTTGTATAATTATATTTTATTTCTTAATTAATGTACTCTTCTTATATAAATTATATAATCATTTTTATATAATTTATATAATTATTTCCTTACCATTTACTTAAATTTTCTTATATAAATTATATAATTTATTATTATATAATTTATATAATTACATTCTCCTTATTAAATAATTTCCAAACTTCCTCCATAATTATCGATTAATTATATAATCAATAATTATACCTTTAATAACTCTCTCATTATTTTCTATTTTCTTCATTACTCATTACAGTTTATGTAAACTATACAATAACATATTTTACAATTTATATAATTTTTCTTCCATTCTCATTTAATTTAATCCTCTTATATAAATTATATAATTATTCTTATATAATTTATATAATTATTCTTTTATTAACATTTTACTTAAATTTCCTTATATAAATTATATAATTTATTAATATATAATTTATATAATTACTTCATCTTTTTAGATAATTTTTAAACTTTCGCTATAATTATTGATTAATTTTAAAATCAATAATTTCAATTTTTCTAACTCCCTCATTAACTTTTTATTTAAATTTGGATTAATTTAATTATTAATCCCTTTATCTCATAATCAATAAAAATTTATCAATATCACAATTGAACATGCACATATATATATCCATATATATATATATATATATATATATATATATATATATATATATATATATATATATATATACTTCATATACATAACATCACCACATAATATTATTTACATAACCATTAATGTACATTCACAACTATTTTAAATAACAACAATTTAATTGTACAATTACATGAAATTTCTTTTATTCTTCATAAATTATTTTTAAACAATTTATTTATTTTTCAATTATGTTAATTCAACACAATTTATCACCATCTCTGTACAGATTTAATTTACCAATTAAATCTCATCACACACTTTAAATATCAATCATAAATAATTTAACAATCTTGATAATTTTTTGTTAATTAATTTTTTATTTAATATTATTAAAGTAATCCCAAAAATTCGGGTCCTCACAGATAAGAGCCCATAAGCGTGAAGGGTCTAATCTCCTTGTATTTGTTGCATTGTGAAAACTTGAATTATTTTAACCAGGGTGGGCCCTCCATGAGGAGATCAGACCCATTTGACGCCCTATGGCCCTTGCGTAAGTTGGACTCTCGTTTTTTTTTTCTTCGGGTGAACATATTGCTATTTGGTCATTTTAATATGTTCGGGGCCTTGTTAGGTGTTCGAGCCCTAAATTTAAAATAAACCCATACTATCCTATTTCATTTGTTATGGAATAAGAGAGTATAATTTGAAGTTTACCGTATTAGTAGTCTTCATAACACGTATAATATTAAGCTCAAAAGCTCAGTCGACAAAGACGTTGATTGGATGCCCTGATGGCTTAAGGATATGTTTTAGGCACACATTCCTAAAGGAGACCAACATGTGAGGATTTGAATTTGGGAGATTAGCTATTCACAACCATCAAGACGTGCTATCTTGGGACACGTGGCGATGAGGGAGTGGTCCGTCACCATCAGATCGTGGATAAAAAATGTTTTGAATAGGAGAAACTGTTCACTTCCCCTCGCTATTATCCTCAAAACATCTCAGACTATTTTTCTCTCCACTATTCGTACTTTTATCTTCCTTTCGCAAGATTATATTTTGAATCTACACCATTTAACAAGTAAGTACTTAATGCCCTTTGTCACAACTTGTCACCATTCCGTTCTTGCTTATTGCTTTGATTTCATTATAGATTCGGCCTTTTTGCTTTTTTTTTTTTGATTTTTTATGATGTTTGTTCTTCCTAGTCAGGGAGAAAACTTCGTAAGTTCTGGGCCTTGGTGTAGAATATTAATAGGTTTCTTGGTGGTCCTGGGATAACATTCAATGGTTACTTGCTCCTTGGGGTGAAATCTTTATAGGAATTTATTTGCCTTTTTTGTTGTTGTAGTCAAATAACCCCTAAGAGTCTCACATAAAATCAATGGTCCAAACTAGTTTTTCTCTTAGGGAGTTGACAACACTTAGATAAACTTGACACAGATTGACATTCAAACTGCTACAATAGACTGACACTTGACTTTAAAGGCTTTGGTATAAGACTTTATAATGGGCAAATTTTTAAAAAGAAGTTTATAAATAAAGTTCTGCCCTTTGAGAGAAAAGTCACGTGTGATCGTATAAAGTGCATCAAGAAAGAAAAGATCGAACAATGAGAAAATATAGTTCAATCAAAGCTTTACAAGAGTCTAAAGCATAGTATACTCAATGATTCTAATCCTGATACTGAAGCTACTCTATGATCCTTAAATGACTCTACGATTTCTGTGACTATGATCACTGCTGCTAAGCCATTTGAAGAAGAGCTTAAAGATACTCAGCAGAACCTCAAACACAAATAACCAATTAGTAAAGACAAGTTTTGGTGGCTTGCTTGATTCATAAGAATCAGTCTCTTAGTGATAACCTAACAAAGATGAGTTTTGGTGGCTCACCTAATTAAGAGGAATCAGTATTTTAGTGAGAACCTAGCAAAGATAAGTTTTTATGGCTCGCCTGATTAAGAGGAATCAGTTATGTAATGATCCAAAATTCTAGTAATATTTGTAATGTGATCATAAGTGATTAATAAATATTGATTTCTATGATTAAATCAATGTATTATGTGAAGAAATATATGAGTTATTGAATTGTAAAAAAAAATATTTTCCCAAAAAAATAATGCGAAAAATACTATTCACGCGAGAAACATTTTTCGTCTTTTCAAAATTTTGCATTTCGGCATAGTATTTATACGACATTGTATTTATTCAGAAATATCAAAATCTAAAATTGACTAAATACCTAACTAAGTTAGTTGGTATGAAACTAGGAGAGAAAACCTAGTTACTAAACTGGTTCGGTTGAGGAGCTAATTTGGTTAACCTAACTTAGTTGCAAACCCTAACTATATTAACCAAACTAAGTTATTGGTGTCTCATGTTGTAGAGATTTATGTAAGTCCAACCTAAATGTATGGAGAAGCCCAATGACTTAAATGAAATAACCCTAAACCAAAGCTAAAAGTGGCCTAATAAGAATTAATTTTGAAAGCCCAAACCCTAAGACCAAGTGTTGGGGAAAGTGGTGTGTGTGCGTGTATATATATATATATATATATATATATATATATATATATATCATAAGTGATGTGTATGTTAGTGTTTGCATGTTTAATTTAATGATGATATGGTTATTTAATTTGATGATGACTGATAAATGTATATTTGTAAAAATAACTTTTGTAAAATCCTTACTTGATTCGTATTGTACTAGATTTAGTTTAGAAAAGATTAAACTTGTTAGGTTGATCTTCAGAAAAGAATTGTTGTATAGAGCTTAAGAAGATTATATAGCAATAACAGATCGTATTGCAATATAAAGATCATATTGCAAGAAGGCTAGATCATGGAGCCAAGTCAGAATCGTATTACAAGTACAAGATCGCATAATTGAAGCTGAATCATATTGCAAGTTTAGATCGTATTACAAACTCACTTCGTATAGTGATGTCAAGATCATATAGAAAGATTCATTTCGTATTGTGAAGACATGATCGTATAACAGAAGGAAGATTGTAAAAGAACATTAATCGTATTGAAGCTCTGAACATACTGCAAAATATTTATTATACTATCAGTTCATTTCGTAAAGTGAAAGCTGTCAGACCACTGGCAAAGGACATACCACAGATTGAAGAGCCTAATGCAATTTTTCTAAGTCGAAGTTTAAATTTGGAAATCAGAACTGCTTGTATCTACTGGCTAGTTTGACGATGAAAAGTCAGTCAAATAATTACTATATTTAGAACTTTGATAAGCTAACACGGCAAAAAGCTGTCTTGCCTAACACTAAAATGCTTATAGGAAATATCTTCAGTATCGAGGCATTTAATGAGCAAGAAATCTATATAAAGAAGAGTAGAATCTAAAGAAAAAAGAGAGAGTGACATGATTGAAAAGTAAAAAATTATGTAGAACTTTGAAGGCTACTCTACGAAAGCTTAACAACTCATTGTAACTGCTAAGTACTTAAGAAGAGGATCGTATTGCAAACTTAGCAGCAACTCACATCATCTAATCAACTATATTTTGTGTTTTAGTGACAATTTTCCAAGTCTTAGTGACTTGAAGAGATCTAGACTAAGTGTCCTTGTATACCAAGACTAAGTGACTTGAAGTAATCTTAGTTGGTTCAGTTGTAGCTTATCTTTGTGATCAATATCCTTATTGGATTTCTTACTCATGGAGTAGAAGAGTGGAGTAGGAGTTATTATGTCTCCGAACCATTTAAAATTTATTGTCTCACTTTTACTTTCAACATTTACTTTTTGTCTTGTATTTACTTGTGATTGTGAGTGCTTACTATTTTCAAGTTATAAATCTCAAAACTATATATTTCAAATCTTATATCTAAAGGGGATTTTATAAAGTATATTTCACTGTGCATAATTGATATTGCTTAACAGATTTTCAATTAACTTTAAACTTAATAAAACTATTTTTTTTTGAAAAGACCTATTCAACCTATTTTCTAGATCTTTTCTGTGCCTCTGGGATACAACAAGTGATATCAGAGCTTTTGGTTCTCTAATATATAGTTTAACCGCTTGAGTAGATTTATGACACTTAATAAAATTAGTTCTGAGCTTAAAGGTGGAAATAAGCCACCACTCCAAAATAGAGAAAACTATGCTAATTGGAAAGTTTGTATGCAGGCCTACATGGATGCAATTGATGATGATTTATAAATGGTCACTATGTTCCTACCAAGCTAGCTCCAACTCATGATGATCCCAACAAAATGGCAGTAAATTATAGAACTGAATGGACTAAAAATGAGAAGAAGTTATTACAGCTGGATAAAAGAGCTAAGAACATCCTTCTTGAACTGCACTACAACAATGAAGTTTGGGAAGCTCTACTAGCGATGCATGAAGGCACTAAAGAAGTAAGGGAGAACAAGCAGTCCCTACTGACTTAATAGTATGAAATGTCCAATTATATACCTAGAGAAAACATCACAACAACCTATGAAAGGTTCAACATACTCCTCAATAACGTAAGAGCTTATGGTAAGGTCTACCCCAACAAGGAACTTAATATAAAGTTTATGAGAGCTCTACTAAGCATATGAGATGCAAAAACAATTGTAATCAGAGAATCCAAGAACCTACATAAAATGACTATTTAGAAGCTCTATGGAAATCTGCTTACCTATGAGCTAGAGCTAAATCAAAGAGTAAAAACAATCTCTGAAGGAAAGAAGAAAGATAATGGTGCTGCTCTTAAGGCTACTGAAGCTTTATCTAAAGCTATAGTTGAAGTTGATTATGATGAAAATGAAGAAGAAAGTGATGATGAGGATGTTGCTATCCTAGCAAAAAGATTGAGGAAGTTTATAAGGAAGAACTAAAATAGAAGACCTAGGTGAAATTACACCAATAAGGGAAACAATAGCAGAGATCAATAAAAAGATCTTTTTTACAACTGCAAAAAACCAGGTTATTACATTGCTGAATGCAACAAGGTTCTAAGAGAAGAGTTAAAGAAAGATAAGAAGAAGCCCTACCTAAAGAAAGAGTTCATGAGCTACAAGAAGCGACACGAAAAGGGCAAAGGATTTGTTGCAAAAGGTTCATGGAGTGATTCTGAAAATGACATTAGTACAGAATCAAGTGATGATGAAGAACCTCAAGTAGCCAATCTATGTCTGATGGATATAGAAGAAAATTCCAGCAGACCCATCGATCGTAGAGAGGTAGACATCAATGAGGTATTTGATTTCAACTCCTCTAAAGTTGATATTAATGATCTAAAAATTGCACTGCATGATATGACATCTGATCTGCATCAATACATGAAATGGTTCAGGGTTCTATCAAGAGATTATTCTCTCATTTAAGAGGAAAAAGATAAAATGTAAGTAGACTTGGAAGCAGCTCTTCGAAGCACTGCCTCTCTGTCTAAGCTTAAAGTTGAGAATAATCAATTGAGACAGATAACTGATACCAATGCACAGAAAGAGTATGCTCTAGTCTCTAAGATAGAAGAACTAGAAAAGACAATCTCTATGTGGAATAAATCTACCTCATCTATGGACAGCCAGATCATAAGTCAGAGAATGGTTTCTAATAGATCTGGGTTAAGGTTTGAAGTTTCACCTCCACTCCTAAATGTAAAAAATTGTTTAGAGACTAATAATAACAATGTATCTTCTCTCAATAGAGAAATTGTGTTTATAAAATCCATAAAAATAACTGAACCCACCAATATAAGTTGCTCATTCTCTACATGTGACGCCCCCAAATTCGGGTTCCAAATACCAGGATCTGGTCATCACGATCCAATACAAACATTCACCTCTAAATAACATACAATAACTAAATGCGGAATAATAAACATATGTTGTTCATTCAAAAGGTGTTACTAGTCCCAAGATACAATAACCTTACACAAAAGTACACAAATACCCTTAATATAGTACTTAGGGTTTATATTACATAACAATTAATTGATTTAACTACAAGGCTACATCTCGAAGTCTATCACTTCATCTTTCCTTTACCCTTGTTCTTTCCCGAAGTCTCGGGTTGCACTGCAATAAGGTTTCATGATATAGCAAGAGTGAGCAACTAGTTTGCTCAACAAGTTTAAATAACAACAAGGAACAATATATCATGAATGAAAAGGAATAGCTGAACAATTCAATAATGTGAATAACATAAGCAGGAATAATAATTTGCTTTTAAAATTAGGATAGTCAAATAGACTATGAACTATAAATATCCACTGGAGTCAATAGCAGGTTGACCCAATGGTTACTACCAGAAATATGTACCCGAGGGGATCAGCCTCAGTACAATATGTGTATGCATAACATTTAATTTCCGTATTTTTGTACCTGATATTAGATACAGGGTACTCCCCTATAATAAAGGGGTGTTCATAATAGTCTAAGAATCCGCATCTTCAATGATTTGGATAGCTTTTAAAATCTTTAACATAAATGTCTAGCCGAACAATGACTTAGACCTACTTTGAACAGTTCTTTAAACAATAGAACAATAATTAAGTACAAGTCAATGACTGTACGATATCAAGTGCAATAAGTGTGAATAACAACAATATCGATGTGGAATAATTGTAAAGTAATTAAACCACTCAAAGCATGCTTGGAAATAATAGTTCAAGCATAGATAAATAATTTGCTCAATGAAATGAGTTTAGATATAAGGAACTTGCCTGTCTGCTCAGCTACAATAAATGTCTAGCTTTAACTAACTTGCTTTGAAAGACCTAACATTAATAAAGTTGGCATAATAATTAGTACGACGTATTTGCACAACTATACGCTCACTAAGATACTTATCTATTACATAAGTACTAACACATAATTTACATTAGTCAAAACAATATTATTAACCTTATAGACCCTTAATCATTTTAGGTTAATAATTTAATAAGTTAGAAAATATTTTTCTTAAGTGTTGGACACTTATTAAACCCTTAAACAACTTATTACAATTGTTTAATTAAAGCATAATTAAGTTCGATTTATTTTATTAATTCAATCTCTATTTAATTACTATTTAATCTTGATTAAATAGAAATTAATTAATTAACTCTAGTTATTATTTAAAATAAATAGTAACTAATTATACTTACTTATTATTTAATAATAATTAAATAATAAATAATTATTGATTTAATTTTAACCTTCTTTAATTTAATATCAATCAACTAATAGTTAACTAAGTAATTAACCTTACTTATTATTTAATTTAAGGAAATTAAATAATAGTTTACTAACTTTAATCCTCTTTAATTATTATTTAATGTCGATTACATAATAATTAATTATTTAATTAATTTTAATTATTATTTAAGGTTGAATAATAATCAATTCATCCTTATTTATTATTTAAATTAAATAATAAATTATTAATCTAATAACTTAATTTCCATTAATCGTTATTTAATGCTAATTAAATAATAATTGATTACTTAATTATCCTTATTTATTATTTAATAATATTTAAATAATAAATAATTAATTTATAAATTTTTATCTCTCTTTAATTATTATTTAATAGTAACTAAATAATAATTGCTAATTTATTACCTTTATTTATTATTAACATTTTAAATAATAAATAACTAATAAATTTATTTAACTTAACCATGATTTAGCTAACTAGATTAATATTTAAAATATTTAAATATTAAACTTAATGAGAAATATCCTCCCCAATATTATTTTTGTATTATTATTAATTTTATTATAATTTTAAATTAGTTTTTAAATATTTAAATTAATTAAATTTAACCCGGATGACATTTCTGTAAATAAGTTGAAAACTGATCCGAGGGCAAAATAGTAATTTCGTCAAAAAAAACACGGAGGGGCAGTTTGGTAATTTTGCGGAAACTGGTGCTCGCGCATTGCGCGCGTTAAGCTGAAGCAGGACCAAAACAGTGCCGTTTTCGAGACACTGCTGATGGCTTCCGCGCGTACGCGCGAATTGACTTTTTCTTTATACGAAACGACGCCGTTTTGTCTCCGCGTTTTCGGTGAACAGTGCTGCGCGCATTGCGCGGAAACCATTTAATTTTTTTTCCCTTTGCAGAATGTGAACAGTGTTCCGGCAATACCCATTTTAAATAAAAATATACCATCAAGTAAGCTTTAAATCCTCAATAAAAATCCAAAAAATTTACCAATCACTTAATATCAATTTATAACATGAAAATTTAATTTTTCATGATTTAATATCATTCTTTTTTTATAAAATTTTTTACATCACATAAACTACCATAAATCATAACTTTTTGTATATAACTCCATTTTGAGTGATTCAAACTTTGTTTTTCTCATGATTTAATGTTCTATAATATTAGAACATTAAACCTAAGGTTTATAAAATTATTTTTGGTCATAAATTCCAAGACTTGTTTATACACTTCTAAATACATATTTTAGCATGTAAAATATACCAAAATACAACCCAAGCATATTAAACTCAAGTATGGCATAAATATTACCACTACACATTATTAACTATATTAACATATTTGTACTAACATGATAATTTATTTAATTTAAAAACAAAAATTAGATTTATAATAACCATTACCTTGATTTAATGGCTATTCTCTTTTTTCTTCCAAAATAGGTGGTGAATCTTGAAGACATAAACTAAGAACTCCTTCTCCTCTCTTAGTATTTTGCTCTCAATATTTTCTCACACTCTCAAATGCTCTCTAGCTCTCTCTTTTGGACTTGGAGAAAATAATGAAATAAAATCTACCAATTTCAAGTATACTTGCAAAATTATTAGATACACATAATATATCTAATAATATAGACAATGCCCTTAGATGACAACTTACACAAGGAATGAGTTAAATGACACATTAGGTGAAAAGAGGAATGGTCCATGTACTTGAAAAATCAAACAAGCAATCCATTAATTAAATAAATGAAAAATAAACTAAAATAAAAACAAAATTATTTTTTCTCTCTCTTCTCCTAGCATGCTTCGGCTGATGCCTTTTTCTTGTCCCAAAATTATTGTCATATTCATTTTACTTTAATAATTATTAGTTAATTTAAGTATTTTCCAAGCGGACCAATTATTGGGCTTTATTTAAAATACCAATTGGGCTTCTATTAAATTGTTTGAGCTACTAATTTGTCAAATTTTATTATTCTCCACTTGGGCTACTAATTGACCCATGTTGGGCTAATTTAATAATTTACACATTAATTATTCAATCCATGATTAAATAAATAATTAGATTGAATAAATAATTCAATATTCTAACCCATAAGTATTAAATTACTAAATGGACTAATAAATATTATTATTAATATTTCACATTTTTTACATTAATTAATAATCATATTAATTAATTTATTATATTTAATTAACTCATTATATTCAATTTAATTAAATATTTAATTAATAGGAAACTTATCAATTATTTTGATATTAAAACTTTAGGGTTTATTTACTAATTTAATAACATATTAGTAACCCCCTTTAATTAATTCTAGTAATTAATTACATAATCATTTAATTACGTAATTAATTAATCACATAAAAAGATTTAAATAATTTCGTAAAACTAACTCGTTAGAATTTAAATTAATAATTTAATTAATAACGACGTGGAAATTCTAGGACATTACACTACAGATCAAATTGTTGTTCATAATAATAACAGATCACAAACTAGTCTAAGATTTGTAAAATCACAGAGTAAGGCAAGGTCTACGCTTGTACCTCGATGTATTGTAGAGTTAAGTAAGACTAACTATACGAACCAACCAGGCCCAAATCGTAGAGTTGTTTCTAACTCTACAAAATCTCAAAATCATAGAGCAGTATGGATGTATAGTAAGGTTCGATCAAGGAAAGAATATAACCCACATGTGTTTCAAGTGAGAAGATATCCACACATACACACACATTCAACATATTAAATGCTATAACTGTCATAAATATAGGCATATTGCTGCTTTTTGTTCTGTATATCATCAACCCAAAGTTAAGCAGATTTGGGTTTTTAAGGAAACTAAAAAGGATGAACCCAAACAAGTATGGGTACCAAAGTGAATAATGATTTTCTTTACAGGTTTCAAAGTGTACTGAATCCACATGGTATTTTGACAGTGGATGCTCAAGGCATATGACTGGCAATAAAGCTCTTCTATCTGATTTCAAAGCCAAAGATGGACCAGCAGTGATATATATCCGCAAAAGCTCGAATCGGATTAGCTTGACCCTCGTCACTATTCACAGATTCTTCTACCCTTTGGTTTTGCGATTGTCTTCGCGGCAGCATGGATTTTGTTTTACATAAAACTTTACATTAATATTTTGTATTTGATGTCTTACATAACATTTTATTAACAACATTTAAAATCAATGCACAATTCAGGCACTCAAGCACATATCATAATCATATTTATATTCATATGCCAAATAGTAGTGTTAAACACTTTACATCTCAAGCATACTACTATAAATGTTTACTTATGCCACTAAGCCACAAAAGTTGGGAATTATAAAGACATATCCCACCTTTTCTAAGGTTAAGATTTACGCCACATCATAACCCTACTGAATAAAAAAGTGGGTTTAACTACATCTATATACATAGCACAATCCAGATAACAACGTCTAGTAACGGTGCATCCCATGATACATTGCCTCCTAGTACTTTTGATCCTAAATGGTCATTACCCGCCTGCGATTGATGATGTACCCATCTAGGCCCTCCTCCATTGGGTGGTAAAATACCCGACTCTGTAATTTGCCAAATGAAGAACGATAGGCATATGTTGTCCTATCGAGCTTCACCTTATTTTCACGGACCTCGTCCTCTAAGTCAATGACCTGCGCTTTAGCTTCCTCCCACTCAGCCTCCATCACATTCCTAGCATCGATCTCATCTTGCCAGTAGCCTTTAATGGCCTGCTTCTCAGACTCTATCTGCAGCCTCTTCAACTCAGACTCCCTAAACTTCTCCTCTAGTTTTGCAACCTTACCTACTAAATCTGCTAACTTGTGATCATTTTCCCGATGCTTCTCGATAAAATCAGCATTCTCTTTCACTAACTTGCTGGCTTGAAAAAATATGACATACATATAATCAAATTATATAAACGTAACAGAAGCAAGCAAAATCAGATTTAAATTTTTTTCTATAAACCAATAACTAGGATATTTTTTATGCGACTATTATTAATTGAGGAAAGATAAAAGATTTATACATTTGTAGAACCAAGCTTCCACATGTATAAGTTCAACTCCCTTTAATCCTTCGCGTTCTTCTTCAAATTCACCAATTAGATTCCATGGATCAATGTCAACTCCCTAAGTGTGAAGCCTCTAGAGGTGATCCACCAAGAGATCTATTAATTAAATAAGTAGATTTTGATTTCTCCAAACCATGGGTGGCTAGCCCTACTTCTCCTTCTCTCTCTCCAACTCTTTAGATGTAGAGAATTATGAAGTACTATATCTCTATTCTTGTGAAAGAGTGTGTAACCTTAATCTATAATAAGACTCCTCTTATTTATAGATATAGTTAACCCTCCTAAATTATTTAGGATTAGGATTTTAATTTAATTCCCAATTCAATTAGAAACTAAATTAATTAATTATAATTCTTAAACCATTTAAGAACTTAATTATTTAATAAAGAGAGTGCTTATTAATTAATTCCTAAATAATTTAGGAACTAAATTAATTATTATAATAATTACAGTTCCTAAACCATCTAGGAACTAAATAATAATATTAATAATAATAAGACTCCTTTTATTAATTTATAATTAATATTTTTAAAATACTAAATTATAAATATTAAGCTATTTAATTTAATTTATCACCATAGTATAAATTAAATATATTTAATTTATTATTACAATTATGTCATCCACTTCTAAAACAAATATTACTCTTTTGCGGTGTGACCCTTTAGGTTCTCCATATTAAACCGGTTGGATAATAAATAAATTAGAACAATTCTAAGTCATTTATTATGAATTAACTCTTTAATTCAGAATAAATATTTATTCCACAATAAGGGTAAACCCCCTTAGCGATTAATCGACATTCTAGATAATATAGAGTTCAACATTTGATCATAAAAGAACCTTTTAGTGAATAATTACCGTATAATTCAATCTTTCTACCATACAATGTCCCAATCAAATATAAGACATATAATTACTGTCAAGTCTTATTTTATTTGATCATATGCATTTCAATTCACAAATGCACAGCTCTAGTTAATGTAAATTAGAAACTCCCTTTCTAATTTCATTCAACCCTGGCCAATGATTTCTGAGTTGTCACTCATTGAATCGCATAAGACATTCTCTCCATTTATTGAAAGTGGTAGATTATTTGTTGATCATTCACCTATCTCCATGTGTACCTTATTATACTCAAGCATATTCTTTGATATACCAACAAGCCTTGAGAAATATGTCAAAGTATAACTTAATACACACAAGATACTATGATGTTCTCAAGTCCAATGATCACTTGTACGACTATCCATAAAGAACTCTAATTGACAAATAAGTAAAACTCCATTAGTTGTTCCTTGAGCGAGTCATGTTCAGTGAACTTATTCTCTAATAAGCACCTATATAATTGCTTTAGTGTTTCTACACAAATAATTATGAGATTAATCATCATTTTTGTAAAAGCAAGCATAGTATGTACCAATCTATCCGGATCTACTAATCCCCATTTTAGTGATCTAATGATTATGAACAATTTTAGTTTTGAGCTATCTTGGATTTAGATCTCATTAGCATGATCCTCATCATGGTTCTAAAAGTATTGCTCGAAAATTATGGATTTATCCATTTAATTAATTCAGCTAATTAATCATGAATAAAGAAATGCCTTGACACTTTTATTTAATAAACAAATAAGATTATAAAGTAAATGCATATCACATCAAATGTGATTGGCTTGAGGGCATACTACTTTCAATCTCCCACTTGTACTAAAGCCATCGCCCTTTGGTATCTCCATACCATTCTTCTGTAAGTAACGTACGAATTGCTTAGTAAATGCTCTAGTTTATTGATTTGTAATGTTGTATTGAGTTTACCATCTCTATGGTGTCGTCTTTTTTCAATGATTCATCTAGTCATACGAGTGTTGCAACACATGTTTGGATTTCAGATGAGACCTAGGCTCCTTGGCGAATGAAACTCCTTTAATGTTAGGAACCATTATAAGTTTTGTAATAAATTTGTTAAACTAAACAGTCACCTTTGCAGCTTCACTCATAGTTATTTACTACGTCTTTGCACTAAATCAACAACTCTTTGCTATTTGAAACTTTTTCAATTCACTGTACCACCGTTCAAGGTAATTATATAACCTGAAACGAATATGCTGTTATTTTGGTTAGTTTGAAAAAACTTGAGTCTGTTAAGCCCTCTAGTTTTATATCAGACACATCTTTAGAAACTTTCTAATATTGTTCTCAAGAATTAAACTGATATCTGCTTATCATACATAAGTAATATCTGGTTTAGTACATATCAACGAATCAATGTATAGTCTTTGGGTCAAGCTGAGCATCCTTTATGAACTATCTCCATAAACCTTTATCCTAAATAGAATATTAGGATGCTTCTCCCAATTCCTTGAAGGTGAAGTTTTAGATAACCACATCTTTACTAATTGTAGCATCGATATGTCATTTCTTATCAGTAATATATTAACATACAGTACTAGAAATGTCATAGTACTCCCACTAACCCTCTAACCCTTTTGTATACACTTAATTCATCCTTATTTTTGATAAAATCAAACTCATTTGATTGTCTCATCAAAAACGGATGTTCTATCTTTGAAGAATTTGCTTCAATCCATAATTGTATCGTTGTAGCTTTCATACTTGATTTACTCCATCTCTATGGAGATAAATCTTCTTAGTTGTATCATACATACATCCTTTTGTATAGTAAGATGCAACTATAAGTAAAATCTGAATGGATATATGCATTTTTACTAGTGAAAAGTTTCATTATAGTCAACTCCTTGACTGTGTTTGAAATCTTTTTACCACTAGTCAGGTCTTATAGGTGGAGACCTGCCCATCTGCTTTAGTCTTTCTCCAAAGACCCATTTTGGATTTTATGGTCATCAGTCATTTCTCTTGAGTATTTAATACACATGCTTCATCGTATATAACTGGATCATCATCCACTATGATGCGTACCTCGTCATCATAATCTATGATGAATCTATACCTTTTAGGTATCTTCGGTACTAAACCAGATTTACGACTTGGTTGTGATACAATATATTTATTTACTTGTACAGATTTTTTCACTTGCTCTGTAGTGTTTTGTGATTCTTGAATTTCTTCAAGATCTATTTTACTCCCACTAACCCTTTAAGGAAAAGCTCATTTTCCTAGAAGGCAGCGTGTTTCAACAAACACCTTTTGATTAGCCAGATTATAGAAGTGATACCTTAAAATTTCTTTAGGATATTGATTAGTAGGTTTTATACTTACTATTTCGATGCCAACTCGCTATAATTTTCGCTAGTTTTCATTAGTTTTTATTACTGTTCATGCTTTTATGTCTATTTTGTAGGTTTCATGCTCCATAGCTCATTTTTGGCCTGTTCCGTCTACTTGTGGACAAACTGGCTTGTTTTGGACTAGAACATGTGAGGGGGGGAGAAGTACAATATTTCAGGACAAAATTGGTTCGATGTGAGAGTGATTTGGGCGAAGATCGGATGCTACAGAAAATTGAGCACAGACTGCATGACTGGTTAGGCGCAGTTGCGCCCCAGATTAGTACAAAAATGGCGCAGCTGCGCCGGTCATTCGTGCAAAAATCCTGCAATGACTTTTTGAACGGGCCAATTAAAATCTTCCTGCTGCTACAGTGATCATAAAGAAAGCGATTGAGGCTCTATATAACAGTAGTATCAGACTAAGAGGAGGATATAGAAAAAAGTTAGTTTAGAAGGAGAAAGAGGGAGCTTCTCGTTCATTTTTCATTGTTTTTTTGTTCTCTTTTGCTCCTTTTGATCTATCTAGAGTAGTTAAGCTTAGGGCTGGACTTTGGAAGTTTGAAGCATTGTGTCAATCTTGGAACTCCGGATTTGAAGAAGAGAAACCAAGCTTTGCATTTCTTAACCTTTGTTTTCTCTTTTTTTTTTTCATTTGTAGCTTCAATGTATGAACATTTGTGGATGATGGTTGTTATTTCTATTATGAACTAACTTCTTTTATGGGATTATAATAAAACCTAGGGTTTAGTTCAATTTGTTACGCTTCCGTGTTGTGGCTAAATGATTATGTATGGATTGTCTAATGTGGTTTGTTTTAATTGCTTAATTGCTTGATCATCAATTACCTTGATAACTCATACGGAACCGAGATGGGGAGTGTGAGTTTAGATCCGACCATGTTAGCTTGTGTTCGTGAATTCACATGTTGTTGGATTGCATGATTAGTGCTAAGGATAGACATATACCGAAGCACCGCACATAGTCTTTTGAAAACTTGTGTTTAAACCCGTTTTTCTCTAGGTCACATAGACATATAGTGATTTAATTAACTTGGGTGTTCTTTCCTATTTTGTTGCCCTTTGGGTCGAATTTGGGTTGAATATGAGTATGATGCAACGAGAGTTGGTCATACTTTGGTTTCGTGTTTTCGACTAACAATCCGAATTAATCAGTTAGGTTTAACAGGAAGTGTTGCAGTTGAATGACACCCTAGGTGAAGTTATAATCTCATGCCTCCTTTGTCTACCTTTATCGTTTGTTAATTAGTTGTCTTTAATTTTCACAACTTAGACTTAGCTCACAATTCATTGATTTGCTGGACCACTATTTAAAAGAACCGAAATAGTTGCAAACTGTTGCTTGTTAGTTTAAAAATGATAACTAGTCCTTGTGGGAACGATACTTTACTTATTCTATATTACTTGTTGACCACGTGCACTTACGTGTAAGTGTTGATTTGTCATGCTTACGATTTGGCACTAACAGATATCCCACAAGTTTACACTTGTCAGATCTTATCCCAAGCTTATCACTGTCAAACCTTTTGACATAAGCTGGACAATCAAAATCTTAACATACTTAATACTTGGTTTCCTCCCTATCCATAACTTATATGTAGTCTTAGGGACGGAATTTGAAGGTACCTTATTTAGTGGATATACGACCATTTCTAGGGCATAACCCTATAAGGATACTGGAAGATCGATAAAACTCATCATGGATCATCACCATGTCCATTGTGAGAGAATACTATTTCGCTTGAGATGATCTAAAAATTTACTACTTAAGTATTCCCTTCTTGATCTAATCGAAGAACTTTAATTCTTTTGATTTTTTGTTTCTGTACTTCACTTTTGAATTCTTTGAACGTTTCAAATTATTTGGATTTGTATTTTATCAAATACATATATCGAAATCTAAAATCATTAGTGAAAGTAATGAATGAATACCCTCCTTTTGTATTTGTTGTCATAGGTCCCCCACACAACTGTGTGTACCATCTCTAGCAAGTCTGTAACTCTCTCTCTATGTTTACAAAATGGAGATTTAGCCATATTGTTCATGATACAAGATTCATAAGTTGTATTTGAGTCATAATCAAAAGGCTCTAAAAGCTTATCTTTATATAATCTTGTTTAGTCTTGTTTCATTAACATGATAGAATTAACAGTGTTGTATGAAGATATGATTCATATCATCTATTTGCATTTAGTTTGTTCAATTTGGAATATTTTTTATGTAAGTTAAGTACACAGAGTCTATCAAGTAATCAATATAGTAACAACTTACTAACTTAATAGACTTGACCGTAAGCAATGCTAAACTATAAGTTCCTTTAGTTAATGCAACAATCTTTTGCTCCATTCCCTACACATAAGATTACTTACCTTTAGTTCAGCCTTCTACTTCTGCCTAGTCTCTGCAACAACTTGCATATGTGAGACCACTAGCCGATATCTAATACCCAAGTAGAACTTGACTTATAGAAAGTTCTATTTCATTTTGAACAAATCTATATCTGCAGTAGAAGCTTCTCTAAGCTTCTTCTGCTTAACTACTGTAAGATACTCCTTGCAGTTCCTCTTCTAGTGTCCCAATTTATTGCAATGAAAACAAACTCCTTTGCCCTCGGGATCACTTTTATTTATGTCCTTTAATTAGTGTCTTTCGTTTGCCTTCTATCCTTTCTGACTTCTCAGAAACACCTTTTGTGAAGCCCCCAAATTCGGACCCACACAGCCCAAACATGAGACGTCAAAATACACAACAACTAATACAAAATAGTGTAAAACACAAAAATACAAAACTCAATAATACAGAATTAAGTTTTTACTATTATTGCCATAGTATTATACAACACGGTGGAGACTATCATCTACAGACTCGGACGACCAATCCATTTTTCGGCTTGTCCAAGCTACCATCACATTACCTGAAGAACAATGGAACAAAAAGAAAGGGTGAACTCAAATAGTCCAGTAAGAAAATATCATGACTAAGATAATGATGAATAAATTATCATTAGCCTTCAGTAGTTAAGTTCTTAATTGAATATAATAAACAACAAGTTTTAAATCAACAACTGCAGTTAAGTTCTTAAACAAAGTTTAGATCAACAGCTGTAGTAGAATAACAACCATTAGAAAAATTATGTAGATCATGATGTCGACTAGCTTATCTTTTTCATAAAAATCACCATAAATCCTTATTATCTGAAACGCCACTGGTCATGATCATATAAATTCACAGTTATTGATTATAATCATGCAAGTCAATAGTTTATCTTTGCATTATAGGCCAAAGATATTCAAATATAACACCAATAGTCATGATCAAGCCAGTCTACAACCTTTAACCATAATCATACCAAACAACAGTTCCTCTTTGCCCCAGGCCAAAGAGAACAATCAACACGTGTCCTAAAAGACACTCAACAATTATATCGCCTTTATCCTATCTTGAATCATCTATGCCCCAGACAACAAATATTCATCAATTATCTTTGCACTTAGGCCAAAGATATTCACGACAACTTGATTCTTGATGATTAATACAAATAACAGTGATATAAATGATGAATAGAAGAAACAGAATAAACAATAAATATCAAAAGTTTATAATTTTACTATGTGTAGATTCAACTAATGTCTAAATTGTCAACATGATGTGAAGTCAAATTCAAGAATGATATTCAAGATCCATAGTTCAAAAATAACGGTTAATGTTCAATAGAAAGGATCAGAAAAATAGGAAGGTTCAATTGAAATAATATTAAATGAAGCGCAAACTATTAATGAACATATAATTATTTCAGGAAGTTTTACCAAGTAGTACTTACCATAGTAAGTTTAAGAGTATGAAAGAAAATGATATCCCTTACAAGTAAGAAAGAAAATGATATTTTTTTTTCCGAGGATGAAAAGAATGATATTCTTTATCTTGATATTTGAAACAAAATTAATGGCCAAACAAATCTTTCCTTGTTTGTCCAAGTATTAGTAAAGAATCTAACTTTTGGGTCTTCTAGAGTTTTTAAAATCTTTTTATGTTTTCAAAATAATATTACTCTAAACAAGATACACGACATAGACTCAAGAGTTACTCAATTCGGAGTTAATATAAATGAGCTATGTATTTTCAAAACTAAGACTAAAAATAGTGACGAAAATCAGAATAAGTTATGATTTTTAGCATTTTAAGGCATGAAGATGACTTCAGATGACTTTTCTTCTTTCTTTAAAGTTGTAGAGGACAAAAAATTGAAGGGACAAACTTTGAATTCATTAAATTCTGATAAATAATGAATTTACTATGATTTTTCGAAAGAGTTGTTGTACATAAAAAAATTCCACTTGGGAATTCAAAGAAGATGCAAAAGATTTCAAAATTAGAAATGACTTGGAATATAAATGTAGAACTCTAACTGATATTTACCAGTACATGAGGTAGCCTAGCATACATAGAGAGAAACTTACCCTAAGAAATTTTTAGAGAGTGGAAGAAAATATATGTAAGAAAGTTATGAAAAATTTATTAAGTTAAGGCCTCTATTTATAGCCAAAATCCCAGATTTTCTAATTTAATCATAACCATATATTTCAAGATAATGTTTAATCCATACCACACATTTCATCTTTTAAGATTTCTTTAATCTAAACCATTCATTTAAAAAATTATCTTTAATGTACACTATTCATTTTAAATTCTATTATTATTATATTATCTTTAATCTATATCATTCATTTAAGATTTTCTTTAATCTATATCATTAATTTAATAAAACAACTAACTTTTTATATAAAACAACTAACTTTATATATAAAACAATTAACTTTACATAAATCAATTAACTTTATATATAAAATAATTAACTTGATATAAATCAATTAACTTTATATATAAAATAATTAACTTTATATAAATCAATTAACTTTATATATAAAAGAATTAACTTTATATATAAAATAATCAACTTTATATAAAGTATATAAAATAAATAACTTTATAAATTATTTTAACAATAATTCACCAATTATTTATTATTATAACTAATTGTTATAAATACTATGTAGTTGACTTTCTAAATTAGAGACTCATAATACTAGCAGAAATACTAACTAATAATGAAATATAACAGTTAAATCAGCATCATAATAATGATAACAATAATGTTGACAAAAATAAAAGAAAGAGCACGTTACAGTGTAATGACAATTATTGATTCAGTAATGTAAATTATTGTGCATATGCTACTGTGACAATTATTAGTTCAATAATATGAATTATCGTGCATGTGACAATTATTGGTTCAATAAAGTCAATATTGTACAATAGCCACTTTATCATTTCAATAATATGAAACACTATGTCATACCGTGTGATACTGTGCAATACCGTATATTACTATGCAATACCGTGTTCTACTATTCCTTTACCACCAGTTATTTTAATAGTTAAAAGTGATAATATCGTTGACCATTTTTATTTAAAATTTTTACTGCAGTCGTTTTTTATATCCGACAATATTTCGTTGTGGGGTCTACTAATATTTGGTTATTTCGGCGTCATCGTACAAATCGAATATTCTCCAACCGAACAAATACTACCTGACAAAACGAATATTCTCTAACAAAATAAAATTTGCACAAATAATTTTAACTTAACCTTTGTTCATTTAACCATTTACCGTTTCAGAGATATATATATATATATATATATATATATATATATATATATGAAGAAATATTTAAATTATATTTCATAAAAGTCGGGGTCTTACAACCTCCTCTCCTTATGAAATTTTGTCCTCGAAATTTACGTACTTGACATTTTGAAGAGATAAGGATACTTAGACTTCATAAGAGTTTATGAGTAGCTTACCATTTATCACCTTGTTTTGATAATCAAAACTATTACCAGTAAACCGGGTCTCGAATACTTCTTTCAGATCTTCATGAATTTCAACCATGGGAATATCACTAAATAGTTTTCTAACGAACTGTTCTTCAGATTCATTAACTTTATCAGTAGTAGCATACCGATGATTTCTAGTAAAATAGTATTTTCGATAAATTGCAATTTTCATAATGATGACTAACTTAACCTGAATTCCTTTAAATTGTAATGCCCAAAAGTATAAGAACATCATTTTTAAATAATCTTGAAAATCATAACGGGAACACCATAACTCCCAAAGACTGATCTGAAAAGTCTATATATTTTGATCATTTGTTATTGAGCATAGCCAGGTGATATGATCTTTCCAATTAGCGAGCAGATTGAATGCAATAATTTTTACGAGTTCAGGATATCCTTTAATTGCTTCTAAGAACGGATCTCGCAGAACTGTAGTATTGCATTCACTTTCTTCTTTCTTGGATAAAACACAATTAATTTTTATTTTATGTAAATGATTCAACTCTGAGTTTGCAGGAGGATTATTAGTAGCCTCTTCATTTTTCACCACATAATTCATCCCCTGGTTTTCAGATGTCATTCTTAACTACAGTTACAAAATAAAAGTTAGTTAAACAAACTGACTCGTCACTTCTTGTTCCCACAATAAAAATTTAATTTAGGTAGGACACACTAGTGACTGATTCTATTCGTTTCTCTCATCCTACTTCTACCCCAAATCTCTATCAGAGATCATATCCTTAAGCTCTGATACCAAATGTGATACTCGCAAATATGGGCTTATATAGCCCAAACTTGAGACTCCAAAAATACACGATATTTAATACAAAACAGTGTAAAACACAAAAATATAGAACTCAATAATACATAACTAAGTCTTCACTATTACTGCCACGCTATTATACAACATGATGAAGACTATCATCCACAGACTCGGACCATCATTCCATTTCCTGGCTAGTCCCAACTACCCGCTCATTACCCGAAGAATAATGGAATAAAAAGAAAGGGTGAGCTTAAATAGCCAATAAGAAAATTTCATGACTAAGATAATGACAAATAAAATATCATTAGCCTTCAGCAGTTGAGTTCTTAATTGAATATAATAAACAATAAGTTTTAAATCAACAATTGTAGTTAAGTTCTTACACAAAGTTTAGATCAGTAGTTGTAGTAGAACAACAACTATTAGAAAAATTATGTAGATCATGATGTCGACTAACTTCTTTTTTTTTTATTTTATTTTATAAAAATCACCATCAACCTTTATTATCTGAAACGCCACTGGTCATGATCATATAAATTCACAGTTTCAGATCATAATCATGTAAGTCAGCAGTTTATCTTTGTACTACGGGCCAAAGATATTTAAATATAATACCAAAGGTCATGATCATGTCAGTCTATAGCCTTTGTCCATAATCATACCAAACAACAGTTCTTCTTTACCTCAGGCCAAAGAAAATAATCAACACGTGCCCTGAAAGACACTTAACAATTATATCGCATTTATCCTATCTTGAATCTTCTGTGACTCAGGCCACAAATATTCATCAATTATATTTGCACTTAGGCCAAAGATACTCACAATAACTTGATTTTTGATGATTAGTATAAATAACAGTGATATAAATGATGAACAGAAGAAACATGATAAACAATAAATATC
Organism: Hedera helix; assembly: GCA_947179155.2. NCBI lineage: Eukaryota > Viridiplantae > Streptophyta > Magnoliopsida > Apiales > Araliaceae > Hedera > Hedera helix. The sequence goes on from OX359274.1 coordinate 18,163,290, forward strand.
GAAAGTTTACAATTTTACTTTGTGCATATTCAAATAATATCCAAATTGTCAACATGATATGGAGTCAAATTCAAGAATGATATTTAAGATCCATAGTTCAAAAATAACGATTAAAGTTCAATAGAAAGGATCAGAAAAATGGGAAGGTTCAATTGAAATGATATTAAATGAAGCGCAAACTATTAAGGAACATATAGTTATTTCAGAAAGTTTTACCAAATAGTACTTACCATAGTAAGTTTAAGAGTATGAAAGAAAATGATATCCCTTACAAGTAAGAAAGAAAATGATAGCCTTTTACGAGTATGAAAAGAATGATACCCCTTACCTTGATATCGTGAAACAAAATTAATGGCTGAACAAATTCTTCTTTGTTTGTCTAAGTAATAGTAAATAATCTGACTTTTGGGTCTTCTAGAGTTTTCAAAATCTCTTTATGTATTCAAAATAATGTTACTCTAAAAAAGATACACGACATAAACTCAAGAATCACTCAATTCGAAGTTAATATGAATGAAATATAAATTTTCAAAACTAAGACTGAAAATAATGATAAAAATCAGAATAGGTAATATTTTTGGCATTTTAAGGCATAAAGATGACTTTAGATGGCTTTTCTTCCTTCTTCAAAGTTGTAGAGGATGAAAAATTGAAGGGAAATGCTTTGAATTCATTAAATTCTAACAAATAATGAATTTACTATGATTTTTCGAAAGAGTTGTTGTACATAAGAAAATTTCACTCGTGAATTTAAAGAAAAATGCAAAAGATTTCAAAATTAGGAATGACTTGGTATATAAATGTAGCACTCTAACTGATATTTATCAATACATGAGGTAGCCTAGCATACATAGAGAGAAGCTTACCTTAAGAATTTTTTAGAGAGTGGAAGAAAATATATGTAAGAAAGTTATGAAAAATTTTCTTAAGTTAAGACCTCTATTTATAGTCAAAATTCAGGATTTTCTAATTTAATTCAAACCGTATATTTCAAGATAGTGTTCAATCCATATCACACATTTCATCTTTTAAAATTTCATTAATCTACATCATTCATTAAAAAATCATCTTCAATCTACACCGTTCATTTCAAATTCTATTATTATTACATTATTTTTAATCTATACAATTCATTTAAGATTTTCTTTAATCTATAACATTCATTTAATAAAATAACTAACTTTATATAGAAAACAACTAACTTTATATATAAAACAATTAACTTTATATAAATCAATTAACTTTATATATAAAACAATTAACTTTACATAAATCAGGTAAATTTATATATAAAACAATTAACTTTATATAAATTAGTTAACTTTATCAATTAACTTTATATATAAAATAATTAACTTTATATAAATCAATTAACTTTATATATAAAATAATTAACTTTATATAAAATATATAAAACAAATAACTTTATAAATTATTTTAACAATAATGCACCAATTATTCACAATTATTCAATATTATAACTAATTGTTATAAATCCAGTGTAGTCAATTTTTTGAATTAGAGACTCATAATACCATCAGAAATACTAATTAATAATGAAATACAACAATTAAATCAACATCATAATAATTATAACAATAATGCAGAAAAAAAAAATAAAAGAAAGAGCACGTTACTGTGTAATGACAATTATTGATTCAGTAATGTGAATTATTGTGCATATGCTACTGTGACAATTATTAGTTCAATAATCTGAATTATTGTGCATGTGACAATTATTGGTTCAATAAAGTCAATATTATACAATAGTCCTTTTATTAGTTCGATAATATGAAACATTTTGCTATACTGTTTGATACTGTGCAATATCGTATGTTACTGTGCAATACCGTATGTTACTGTGCAATACCGTGTTATACTATTCCTTTACCGTCGGTTATTTTAACAGTTAAAAGTGATAGTATCGTTGACCATTTTTATTTAAAAAGATTACTACTGTCATTTTTTATATCCAACAATATTTTGTTGTGGGGTCTACTAATGTTTGGTTATTTTGGCGCCGTCATATGAATCGAATATTTCTCGATAGAATGAATATTAACCGACAAAATGAATATTTTCTAACAAAACGAATATTCTCCGACAAAATAAAATTTGCACAAATATTTTTAACTTAACATTTGTTTATTTAACCATTTACCGTTTCAGAAATATATATATATATGAAGAAAAATTTAAATTGTATTTTATAAAAGTCGGGGTCTTACACGTTTGGCCATCTTCTTCAATTTAGAAGATTCATCTACAAGTAAGACTTAATTTTTCTTGAAAGGAAAGTGACTATCAACAGTCTTTAACATATTAAGTAAATCAGTTAAACTAGCGTCTTGCTTATTAATGTTAAAGTTCACAACTAATTGTGAATTTGAGTTAGTGATTGACTGTAAGATCGAATCTTAACTCAACTTTCATCCTTGACAAAACCCAGTTGTCCTAGTTGATCAATGAGATTGATCATCTTTATGACATGCATCTATATTGTAGTGCCATTAGTTATTATAGATCAGAATAATTCATTAGATATCTTATATCTAGTTGACCTACTTTGCTCACTATAAAACTATTGAATGTGCAACAATATAGTAGGTGCATCCATTTTCTCGTGTTGACGCTGTAACTCGATACTTATGGATGCGAACATTATGTATTGAGTCACCTTTTCATTATCTTGCATTTCTTAAAATAACAATCTTTTCCTCAGAGGCTTGGTCTGTAACGTTTGCAGAGATATTCGCAAATTAAGGATATTTGCTAGCATTAAGAACTATTATCAAATTTGTTTAATCAATTTGAACAATTCGGTTTGATTAAATTGTTAGCATCTAAAATGCTTTACAATGTTAGTAAATTAGACATAACAATATTCTTTAAGTGAATTAATAACAACATTAACATACATTCATTTTATTAATTATCGAAATAAATTAGGTCTTTATTTAAATTGGTGTCTCCCACTATTTTTATCAAACTATATTACCCTCCTTATATAGTTCAACAAATCTAGTTAAAGATTCGTTAGTGAGAATAAGGATCATATTTTAAATGTATATAGCCTTGTGTGTGCACAACAAACTATACATAAATAAATAGGTAGACAACTCTTGTCAATTACATCAACATGTAACTCTTTGTATTTTATCTCTTAGATTATTATGATTATTGTGTGTGCACATCCAAATCAGAATTATATAAGTTAAGTTCGACCTAACATTTTCATATAAGTGAAGAGAAAAACACTATCCATATGTGTGCACGTCAAAATAGTATTGTTCAATTCTTTTATAAACATCTTATGCAATAAAACAATATCTCAAATAATTGATATAAGCCTTGTGTGTGCACAATAAACTTATATTAAGTATTTGATGCTGTATCGTCTTATTGTACTAGAAGGTGACGTTCGATATTTTATTAATATCTTTGAACATTACAACTTAATATTATATGTAGTAGAATAAAATTTTTGAATTATTCTAATTTTATTTAATTGAATTAAACTCTTTTAATTCATGAATTAAACCTTTTAATTCATTTTATAAAAAATATTTATTCTACATCATGAGGAATTTGTTAATATGAATTGTCTCATCTTAAAAATTGAATTATTCTAATTTTATTTAATTGAATTAAACTATTTTAATTCATGAATTAAACCTTTTAATTCATTTTATAAATAATATTTATTTTACATCATGAGGAATTTGTTAATATTAATTGTCTCATCTTTTTTAGCGCGCATGCACACATATATATAAAATACGCGTTATATTAGTTAACATGTGATTCATGTTTGATAATATATAATATATATATAAATAAGTATGCACATATAGAATACTATATTCTACTTAGATTGATTATGAACTTTTATTCGAATTTGATTTTTTTGAGCCACCAAATAAACTTAAAGGTCAAACCTAGGGTGCAAGAATAAACACATAAATATAACTATTACATTTAACCCGAGCTTTACGCGCTCCATTCAATCGGGTCTTCATGTGCTCCTTACTCACTGGCTTCAAGTTTTCAAAATAATTCTAAATAATCCTATTAAAATATATTTATATTAAATAGAAACCTCGATCAGCAGTTAAATGGAAGTACAAAGGAGAGAGATAAAATTTACAGTAGAAAATTAGAGAAAGACGAGGTACGCAGACCCCATTTAATAAAATCTATTTATTCAGTGCATTCACATAAAATAAATCAAATCATATTGGCTAATAGTTTATATTCAATCCTATTTATTATCATATATATCAACAAATAATATTCATGTTATAAATTAAATGAATCATTATATATATATATATATATATATATATATATATATATATATATATATATATTATTTGATGGGCAATTTAAAGTTGAATGAAATCTAATTTTTTGTTTAAAATAAACCTTTTATTTTAATTATAAAATTATTTTAAAAATAAACTTTTTATTTTTATTATTTTAAAAATATCCAAAATAAACATTTTATTTTAGAAAATTTTAAAATATGCTCAAAATTATAAAAAAATTGCCCAAAAAATTAGAATTTACAAAACATCCCAAAAGTTTCAAAACTTTGCGGTTTTGCCATGCCTCGGTGCGCCCTAGTGCGTAGTTACTGTAGCAGCACGGAAATAGCGTTTTTTTTGTCTTTCTAAAACATGATTTTTGGAATTGATTTTCAATACCCATGATTCTATACAACAAATTATGCCCAATAAGTTATTCTAAACATATACTCATACATCATCGGCTCTGGAATACATCTCTCGAAGAAGTAGGCCCCAAAGACACCGGAAGAGAGAGACCGTATGAGTAAGATTCCTATGCCTCGGCAATAGGATCTATCATGTACGGGATGATATGTACAAGACCTGATGTTGCTCATGCACTTAGTGTAACAAGTAGATATCAGTATAATCCTGGAGAAGAATACTGAAAGGTAGTGAAAAATATCCTAAAGTACTTAAGAAGGACTAAGGATACATTTATTATCTACGGTGGGTCTGATTTGAAACTAGAGGGCTATACAGACTCAAGTTTTCAAACTGACCGAGATGATAGTAAATTTGTTTCGGGTTATGTGTTTACCCTAAAAGGTGGCGCAGTGAGTTGGAAAAGTTCCAAACAGCAAACAGTTGTTGATTCAGTGACAGAGGCAAAGTACATAGCTGCAAGTGAAGCTACAAAGGAAGCTGTTTAGATGAAGAAGTTCATTACAAAACTTTGAGTGGTTCCTAGCATTCAAGGACCAGTGCCTTTATTTTGTGACAACACTGGAGCTGTTGCACAAGTCAAGGAATCCAGGTCTCATCAGAAATCCAAACACGTGTTGCGGCGATTTCATTTGATTAGAGAAATCATTGAAAGAGGAGATGTCACCTTGGAGCGTGTCAACTATCTTGACAACATAGCAGATCCATTCACTAAAGTTTTAACTCAAAAGCAGTTTGATCGTCACTTAGAGAAGATGGGTATTAGATATCATGGTGATTGGCTTTAATGCAAGTGGGAGATTGAAAGTAGTATGCACATAAGCCAATCATATTTGATATGATGTAGCATGTACTTTGTAATCTTATTCATTTATTATTAATAAAAGTTTATTTATACAAAGGCATTTTCTTTATCCATGTTTAATAGATGATATTAATTGTGATAAACCCATAGTTATTAAGCAATGCCTTTAGAATCATGATGATGATCAGGCTAATGAGATCTAAATTCAAGATAGCTCAAAACTAAAATTGTTCCTAATCATGAGATCACTAAAATGGGGATTAGTGAATCCGGATAGATTAGTACATACTATGTTTGCTCTTATGAAGAGGATGATTGATCTCATAATCATTTATGTAGAGACACTAAAGCAAGTATGTAGGTGCTTATTAGAGAATAAGTTCACTGAACATGACTCATTCAAGGAACACCTAATGGAGTCTTACTTGCCTGTCAATAGGAGTTCCTTTTGTGATAGTAGTACAAGTGATCCTTGGACTTGAGATCATCATAGTATCTTGTGTATGATGAATTATATTTTGATATATTCCTTAAAACCTTTAGGGTGTATCAAAGGGTATGATTGGATATAATAAGTCATACATAGAGATAGGTGAATGATCAATAAAGAATCTACCACTTCTAGTAAAAGAAGAGAATGTCCTATGCGATTCGATAAATGACAACTCAGTAGTCCTTGGCCAAGGCAGAATGGAAATTAGAAAGTAGTTTCTAATTTACATTAATTAGAGTTATTCATTTGAGGATTGAAATGCATATAATCAAATAAAATAAGACTTGATAGTAATATCATGTCTTATATTTGATTGGGACGTTGTGAGGTAGAGGGATTGAATTGTACAGTAACTATTCGCTGAATAGGTTCTTTTGTGATTAAATGTTGAAATCTATATTATCTGAAAAGTCATTGATCGCTAAAGGGGCTTACCCTTATTATGGAATAAATATTATTTATTTAAATGAATTAAATAGTTTAATTTATTTATATAAATAAGATTAGAATAGTTCTAATTAATTTATTCTATAACCGGTTTAATATGGAGAACCTAAAGGGTCACACTGCAAAAGAAAAATAATTATTTAAGAAGTAAATGGCATAATTGTAATAATGAATTACTATATTTAATTTATACTATGTGGATGGAATAAATTAAATAGTTTAATATTTATTATTTAGTATTTTGGAAATACTAATTATAAATTAATAAAAGGGGTCTTATTATTATTATTATTATTATTATTATTATTATTATTATTATTATTATTATTATTATTATTATTATTATTATCATTATTACTATTATCATTATTATTTAGTTCATAAATGGTTTAGGAATTAATTAATAAGAGTACTCTCATAATTAATAATTAAGTTCCTAAATAGTTTAAGAATTATAATTATTATATTAAATCAATTAAGTTCTTAATTAGATTAGGAGTTTAATTAAAAAAATCATATTCCGAAATGTGTTAGGAGGGTTTACTAAATCTATAAATAAGAGAAGTCTTATTAAATATTAAGGTTACACACATACACTTCCACAAGTTTTGGGAGAGTACTCACATATTCTCTAGAGAGAGAAAATTAGGGTTTGCCATCACCCATTTCTTGAATTATTATTATTCCTTGGTGGATCACCTCTAGAGGCCAAACACATGTGTGGCTAACGTTGATCATTGGAATCCAATCGGTGAAATTCAAGGAGAACGCGAAGGACTTGGAGGTGAACTTGTACCAGTTGAAACTTTGAGTTCTATAAGGGTATAATTCTCTAACTTCTTCTTTATTAATTAATAATTTCACATAAAGGTCGATCCTGGATTATGGTTTGTAAATTTTTAAATTTGATTTTACCATGCTTTCGCTATTTTATGCAATTTGATTGCGTGTCTATGAATTTTACAAACCAACAGATCGAAGCAAGTTTTCTTCACTTATGCACACTTTATTATTATGTGCAAGTATTCCTATTTGAACTCGTTATTATATGTGCAATATCTGTTATGCCATGTTCGTACTTATGTGCCTTTCAAATGACGTTCAATCATTGAACAAAATTAAACTTTTAAAGTTCTTGTACGTGAACGTTATAAAATGCGAGTCTAAGCCATTTCTTCAGCTAGACCAATGATGTTATGTTAATCCGAATTCTATAATTCTTAAACCATATTGTATTGGTGCGATATCTGTGATATCTCGAATTTTTGGCAATATTTCTTTTAAAAGAAATATTAATTAATTAAATAAAGGTCAAATATTAAAACCTAGCTTGGTAAAGGAATTGTGTAAAAAGAAGATTAAATTCTTATTTAATCTATGTGCCATAAAAAACCTATAGTGAATAGTTTAAGTGTAATGACAAAGAATTTCAAGTTAATTGTAAATAATTAAGAATTTAATTTCTAATGAATTTAATTTTCTGTAAATTAATTTTGTGAATTGTTGAATATGTGACTATATGTTGATTCTAATAAAGGGGGGGGGGGTCAAAGTAATAAATTTATTAAATTAATGGACTAACCTAAAAAAAATTATTGATAAGTTATGGAACCCTAATAAATATTCAATTAATCTTGAATATGCAAGTCTAATTGGATTATATAATTAATGTGAATATTAAATATGTGACAATGTGTTAAACTAGATGAATTTATTTAATAGTCCATGTATGTAATTAATTACTAATGGACTAACTTAGTAAGTTAATTAAATAGTCCTAAGTATTTAATTATGTAATGGACTTTTTGACAATAATGTATGATCATGTAATTTAATTAAATTAGCTCAAATGCTTGATTTACATACTAAGTCATGCTAGTAGCCATTGATTTAATTAACTTAGCCCAAGTGAAATTAAATGTAGTAGCCTAAACATTAGCTTAAATTGTGCATTAAGTGAAAGTCAACAAGTGGTCAATATTGCTACCAAATTCAAAAAAAAAAAAGAAAAAAAAAAGAAGCAAAAATGGGAAGATAAAGATGAGCAAGATATGAATTTTCTACCAAAATCCCCTACTGATTTCGGGTCTGTGCATAACAGTCCAGTTTGAGGCCATTTTCAGTAACCAAAACAAATCCAAATTTGCTTTTTAATGATGGAATCAAATAGTTTGGGAAGATAAGATTCCATCGATACTTAATAGAGCTTAATCGGACTTGTAGATTTCATTTTATTCAAGTTCTTATGAGAGACCCCAAACTTGGGGGGAAAATATATAAAAAAAATAATCTGCCTATTTTTTTTTTAAAAAAAAACAATCGGTTCGTTCTTTTTTTTCGAATTTCTGATATCTTAGGTGGCGCCGGTTCGGGTCCTTATGAGCCAATTCTGGGTTTGGTTCCAAAAGAGAAAATATTTATAATTTAATAAAGAATATTATAAAATTTAAAATTTTAATTCATTTGGCATTTATTAGAATTAATGGTTGATTAAACCTTACTAAATAAATAATAATAATAGAAAAATTATTATTATTTGCTAATAAATGATAATTGAACTCCTTACATATTATTTAATTAATATAAAATTGTTAGAGTTCATGCCCTAGGGGCCAATTATTTAATATAATTGCTTAATATTTTTTATATTATATTTGATTGAATAAATGAATTATTTTATTATGATTTTATTTACTACATTATATAAATATTAGCATAATTGAAGTCCTTAGAATAGTGATATGAATTATATAGCTTCAAGTATGTGACTTGAACATGAGATTATATAATTACAATTAGTATCATCGCTCTTAAATGTCTCTAGTCTAGTATCATTATTAATGGGACAACAATGATGTATTGAGACTAGTATGTGGATTGACTGATGACCAAATCTCATTGGTCATAAATATGTGAGATATTGAGTCAATGCATAGGTACATGTTAGAGAACAATGTACTAGATAGACCCATCATGAGTATTCTACGTGGAGCATTATGTAAAGTGTCATAAGAAATTCTCATAGTGACAATGATATAATGATCCTCCGACTTGAAATCACTATATTATTACACGAGAATTTATGTACTTTGATATCATCAAAGGTCACCTTTTATAGGGTGGACAATAAAGGTGATTATTGGGTACATCATGAATCGTGTAAGGAATATGAGTGATCCATATGGAATTTAACCTTCCTATATATTAGGGTTGATATCCATAGGCCTCTTAATTGAGTATAACTATGAAATGCATGGTCATGCTCAAATAGTGATTTGTTTCATATAGTCTACTCATTGATCAAGAAAACTCAGATTAAATTATGAAGAGTATGACACATTCCATGCATCGAGTTTAATCTAGGACGTCAAGGTTAAAATGAATAAATTACATTGAAACATTGGTCACGAAAAGGTTGCATCGAATCACCGATCTTATTATTACTTGGGTAACAGTGATGCATTACTAGATATCACTCACTGTTTATAATTTTATAATATGATATTAAAATTATTGTCAACGTAATAATAACCTATAGGGTCACACAAAAACGTAATTAAAAGGAAATTAATTTAAATTATAAGAATTTAAACATATCAATATGAGTGATAGTATTTAAATTACGAATTTAAATTAATAGGATAACGTGTATATAACAAGGTCTAAACCTCTGATTTAATATGTTTTCGCATGGATCCTATTTAGGAATTCGAAAATCGATACGAATTTTTTTTAAATTCCACTGCTTTTACGATCTGAAATCCCTACAAAAATAATATGTAATGAAAATTGGGTAATTAATTATCATTTAGCTAATAATTAGTATACATTAAAGTTAATAAATTAATTTTTTATTATTTAATTAATATTAAATAATAAGTAAAGTTAAATAATTAATTAATTATTATTTAATCAAAATTAAATAATAATTAAAGGATATTAAAGTTAATAAACTAATTATTTATTATTTAATTAATATTAAATAATAAGTAAAGTTAATCAATTAATTAATTATTATTTAATTAATATTAAATAATAATTAAAGAATATTAAGGTTAATAAACTAATAATTTATTAATTAAATAATAAGTAAAGTCAATTAATTAATTAATTACTATTTAATTAATATTAAATAATGACTAAAGGATAATAAGTTAAGTGAATTAATTATTTATTATTTAATTAATAATAAGTAAAGTTAATCAACTAGTTAACTAATTATTATTTAATTAAATATTAAACAATAATTAAAGAATACACAAACAATTAAAATATTATTAAATGATTAATAATATTAGTAAACACTTAAAATATTATTAAATGATTAATAATATTGGTAGACAATTAAAATATTATTAAAAGATTAATAACTATTGAAAATTTATTAGGGTGTTATTAAGTGATTAATAATATTAGTATGTAATTAGGATATTATCCAAATGTAATAATATTGTCTCGTAAGTTATGTATTATTGATTTGGGAGCTATGTGTTTAAGTGACGACTTAATTAAGACTTAACATGAATCCCTATATGATGTACTAATTGAAAGACCGACGTTATCAATGTTGGTCTTTCAAAGGGGATCTAATTAATCTGAATTAGCAGTACATCATGAACCAGGCAAGTTCTCTGTCTTTACTCAAAATTTATAATGAGCAAGCTTCGTAACTCAAACTCGAATTAAAATTTTCAAATATATGTTAAGTAGTTTAATTGTTGCAAATTATTCTACATCATTAATATTATTGACCTTCGCACATAATGCATTCGAATCCATGTTTCCATTATTAAAATATAAAGCAAGTAAATTTCTTTTATTCATGAACTATTTATAAAAAACAAAAAAAAAGTCTATGCCAATTGTTTCGGCTAGACGATGAAATGGTATATTTTAAAAGCTATCCAACCTAATCTGTGGTGCGAATTCTTGACCTTGATAGGGGAAAATTAAATGTCGGATATTCTGATGCAGTCATAGTTAAATGTTATGCATACATATGGTGTACAAGAGGTTGATCCCCTCGAGTACAAATTGACTGATTAAAATATGAAAGGGTCATTCGAACGAGTGATTCCTTGGTTATGTTCATGGTCTATTAGACCACTCAGTAGTAAATAATCATTCTTCATTCCTTCGTTTGAACTTTGATTATTCTATTAGTAAATCCATTAACTACTTTCAATTGTTAAGTACTTTATTTCATTCGCAAGTTATTTATGATATGTCTTTATTAATTATTGTAAACTTGTTGAGTAAAGTAGTTGCTCACTCTTGCTATATTATGAACTACTAGTAGTTAAACTCGAGAGTTCTAAAAAGGACAAAGGCAAGGGAAAACTTAAAGAATAAGATGCATATTACATGTTTAAATGCTCCCATTCTGTTATGTAATCGTGGAACCATTTTGTATTACCAAGGTATTCATGATGTAATTATTTAAGGTTGTGGGCCTTAGGACCATAGTAAACCTTTTGTAATAGAAAACTTATGTTTATTTATTCCGCGTTAGTTTATTTATGTTTTCTAAAGGTGATTGAATGTTTATTATCGTGAACAAAAATTTTGAGGTATTGGAACCCAAATTTTAGGGTGTCACAGGTTGGTATCAAAGCTATAGGTTATAAACCTTAAGAATTACGAAACCTAGGTTATAACCTTAAAATTAAAACTTAAATCGAGTACGCTAAGAGGTGGATCAAAGAGATTCATTGAGTCGAGTTATGTTGGACGTGAATTATGAAAATTCGTCGAGCCGATTGTTGTGCATAATAAAATACTATTTCATTTCATCAATGAATATATTTTATTGCGATACTGACGACATTCTTATTTTCTGTCTGTGGTTGTAGGATGCCTGAGAGGGGTGAGTCTAGCCAAGCTAATGAAGAGGAGTATGTGGACAAACATATTGTCTTCACGGAGCCGATCGTGCCAGTTGTACCGATACAACCGTTAGGAGCTGAGCATGAAGAGGATTCGGAAGAACAATATGAGCCAGAGTTTAAGGAGCCCATTGTAGGCTGAGTAATAAGGCCCTACAACGAGGGCGAGGAAGATGAGGTCGAGGAGACCGACGAGTATGACATCGAGGAGGCTAGTGAGGAGGACCCAGAGGAGGAGGCCCAAGAGCCCAAAGGGTTGTTTGAGTTTTAGATAGTGGAGGAGCGAATCCACCACTTAGAGGAGCAGAATCAGGATCACCAGGACATAGAGGATCAGTATAGGTCTGTAGCATACCAGACACTGGGAGAGAAAGCAGAGTTGACAAAGAAAATGATAGAGAAGGACCAGAAAATAGAGTAGCAGGAGACTCAGATTGCTGTGTTGGAGGCTGAGGTACATGGGCGCCGTCAGACTGCTACTTTACTAGAGGTTATAGTACATCATCTCCTCGAGAGAAATGTAGATAGTGTTGGCGAACTGGAGCAGTTTGAGATCCAGGCTGAGGGATTCATAATGGAAATGGATGAATTACAGACGTAGTTGACTGAGATGATAGCTGAGTTTGGTTTGGAGATAGTGAATAAGATCTGCATATCTGATAAGTGGATCAGGGCATCCGGGAGGGCCGATGAGCTTGAGGCCGAGGTTAGGATTAGTGCTACCAGGATCGATACCGCGAGCTTCACTTTAGATACTACATTTGGTAGGTTGAGGAGTAAGATTCAGAGGTATCCTCGAGATGAGTACTTAAGTAGACAAGTAGTGAGTCGCAGGGTGGTTGACAGGATCACTCGGCAGGAACATGAGGAGGCCGCCCGCCGGGCTGATCAGTGATTTATTTTCTTGTCTTTCCAGTTATGACCTATCTATAGATGCAGTGTAGAACCCACTTTTTATTCATAGGGTTATATTCGTGATGTAAACCTCAGGCTATCAGAGGTGCTAAGTGTTTATGATACATCTCCACTTTTTATGTTTTAGGGGAATGTAGTCCTTGTAAATCCCATTTGCTGATGTTCTTTGGGATAGGTTTTTATAATATCCCATCTTCTATTGACTAGAGGGATATGTAACGTTTATAGAAATATTCCTGTGATGTAAGTGTTTGACAGTACCAGTTGGTATATGAATATAAATGCGACATTATTATGATTTCCTTATCGGATTGAGCTTGATTTTTGCGTTAACTTTTAAATATCTAAACATTCAAAAAGTGTTATATAAAATGTAAAATACGAAAGAAATAACTAAGATTTTGTTTTAAACAGACAATACCGCCAATGAGGTAACAACGAAACCCAAGGGTAGAAGAATTCGTTAACAACGCTGAGGGACAGGCAAATCCAATATGGGCCTTCACTAACATGCTAGCAGAGGTAATGCAAAGTAGGCCATTGACAGCAGTAGAACAGCCAGTTGGTCATCTAGCGAGTTTTAAAGATTTCAAATTGGTAGGACCGGCAGAGTTTTGAGGAACTACAGATCAAATAGAAGCCCAAACTTGGGTGGAAGAAATAGAGAAGGTCTTTGAGGTCGCACGAGTGGCCGAGGAACAAAAGACATCATTTGCCACCTTCATGATGAAGGGAAAGACAAACTACTAGTGGAAGGCCAACAAAAATAGAGTAGAAGAAAGGATAATAGCATGAGCTCAATTTAAGGAGTTGTTTTTCAAAAATTACTCTCTAAAAAGCACGAAGGCGATCATGGAGATTAAATTCTTAGATCTAAAACAAGGAAGTATGTCAGTTATAGAATATGCCACAAAATTCAACAAATTAGCTAGGTTTACTCCACATCAGGTGGACACTGAAGCCAGGCGAGCGAGGAAGTTCAAACAAGGGTTGAGGCCCTGAGTGTACAACAAGGTTGCAGTTCTTTAGATTAACACTTTTTCAGCATTGCTGGAGAAGGCTATTATTGTTGAGGGAGGCAATGAAGCGTTGTCAAAATTTAACCAAGAACAGAAGAAGGGGAAGAGCCAGGAAGGACGCAAGGATGGGAATAGTGCTAGGAGTAATCCCAACAAGAGAAAATAGAATGACAGTCAAGTGTCAGGCAATAAATCCAAAGGGGAGGTGAAGAAGGAAAATAAATTCGAGAAATGTGGAAAAAATCACTCTGGAGAGTGTATAAAAGGAAAAGGAGTTTGCTATAACTGTGGTCAACTGGGGCACTTTGCTCCCCAATGCCCGAAAGCAAAAAGAGGAGGTTGTTTTAAATGTGGTGCTCTCGATCATTAGAAGAAGAATTGCCTGAAAAGGAGGAGCGATACAGGTAGTGGTAACCAAGGGAACACCCATAAACTGACTATTGGGAGGACCAATACAACAGAAAAGGCCAGGGGCACGAACCTTCAACATAACTGTACAAGATGCAATGGAATCAAAAGAGGTGGTGTCATGTATTCTTCCAATCAACAATATAAATGCATATGTATTATTTGATTCGGGTGCTGCATGTTCATTCATATAATATGATTTTGCTAAACGGTTAGATTCACCTCATGAAAAGTTAGAGAACCACTCAATATATAAGTAGCGAACAAAGAAGTTATCCCCGTAGATCACATATATAGGAATTGTTGTGTTAAAATAAGAGGATATAAATTATGCGTGAACTTTATCTCAATAATGTTAGGGGAGTTTGACGTAATCCTCAGAATGGATTGGTTGTCTAATCACGGAGCTATGATTGACTGCCAAAAGAAAAATATACACCTGAAGACTCCAAACAAGTCCAAGGTTGTATTCTATGGAAGTAAATCGTTGAGAAAATTCGGTTATCTAACGATGATGCAAACAAAGAGATTGTTAAGGAAGGGTTGCATAGGTTATTTGTCTTATGTGGTTAATACTCAAAGAGTAGGGGGAGAATTGGGATAGGTACATATGGTAAGGGAATTCACCGATGTATTCCCAGAGAAGTTGGCGGGTTTACCGCCAGATAGAGAAGTGGAGTTCGTAATCGACTTAGCACCGGGGACAGCACCAATATCGAAGGCACCATACAGAATGGCTCTGGTAAAGCTAAAGGAATTGGTGATACAACTATAAGAGTTGTTAGAGAAGAAGTACATTTAGCCGAGCATATCTTCTTGGGGAGCACTAGTGCTGTTTGTTAAGAAAAATGATAGATTGCTAAGAATTCGTATCGACTGCCGGGAGTTGAACAAGTTCACCATTAAGAACAAGTACCCATTGCCCAGGATAAACGGTCTATTTGATCAACTGAAGGGAGGGAAATACTTTTCGAAAATTGACTTGAGGACAGGGTATCACCAGCTGAAAGTGAGATTGGAGGATATACCGAAGACAACATTCAGAACTCGATATGGTCACTTCAAGTTTTTGGTAATGTCGTTCGGACTAACAAACGCTCCAGCAACATTTATGGACATGTTGAACAAGGTATTCAAGTAGTACTTGGAAAAGTTTATTGTCGTATTCATAAATGATATTCTGGTATACTCAAAGATAGAGGAGGAGCACGCTGAACACCTAAGAGTGGTGTTGAAGACACTAAGGAAGGAGAAGTTGTATGCAAAGTTCTCAAAGTGTGAATTTTGGCTACAAATGATGCAGTTTTTTGGGCACGTGATTGATAAAGAAGGTTTTTTAGTAGATCTAGCAAAGGTAGAGGCAGTTATAAATTGGGAACAACCAAAGACACTGACAAAAGTCAGAAGTTTCTTGGGGTTGGCAGGTTACTACAGAAGGTTTATACAGGATTTCTCAAAATTAGCAATGCCATTAACGAATTTGACGAGAAAAATAGTTAAATTCGTATAGACGAAAAATTGTGAAGCCAATTTTATGGAGTTAAAGAAGAGGCTTAGTGAAGCACCAGTGTTGTCATTTGTCGATGATATCGAGAGATTTGTGGTTTATAGTGATGCGTCACACAAGGGGCTCGACTGCGTTCTGATACAACACAGCAGAGTCATTGCATACGTGTCACAGTAGTTAAAGGACTATGAGAAGGGATATCCAACTCATGACCTAGAATTAGCAGGAGTAGTGTTCGCACTAAAAATTTAGAGGCACTATCCGTATAGAGAAAAGTGCGAGATATACACAAACCATAATAGTTTCAAGTATATCTTCACTCAAAAGGAGCTAAATATGAGGCAGATGAGATGGTTAGAATTGATCAAAGACTACGATTGTGAGATTTTGTACCATCCGGGTAAAGCTAATGTTGTAGCTGATACTCTGAGTAGAAAGGGCAGGGAAAAGTTATTGGTATTGACAACTCAAGAGGAATTAATCAAGGATATGGAAATATTGGAGTTGGAAATCAAGTATCCAAATAAGGAATGCATTGGCATTAGGAAGCGACTATCTAAAGGTGAGAAATTAAAGTACTCAGTGGATGGCACATGGTTAATCCGATTTGAAGGAAAAGTCTGGGTACAGTTGGTTCTAGAATTGAGAGAAGAAATTCTATAAGAAGCCCACAGCACTAGACACTTGATACATTTGGGTAGTACAAAAATGTATCAAGATCTACGTCAGCATTTGTGGTGGCCTAATATGAAAAGAGAAGTGGCTGAATGTGTCAGTAGGTGTTTAACTTGCCAGAGGGTTAAAGCAGAATATCAGAAACTTGGTGGACTGTTGCAACCATTGGAGATTTCGGAATAGAAATAGGAGCATATCACGATGAATTTTGTGGTAGGAATTTTGGCAACTCAAAAGGGATACGATGTGATCTGGGTGAATGTGGATCGTTTGACAAAGTCTGCACATTTTCTACCGATTAAAATCAGGTATAATTTAGAGCAGTTGGCAAAGCTATATGTTAAAGAAATTGTATCACGACATGGAGTACCGGTATCTATCGTATCCGATAGAGATCCACGTTTTACGTTAAATTTCTGGAGAAGTCTACAGGAAAAGATGGGGATGCAGTTAAGGTTAAGTACTGCGTATCATCCTCAGACTGATGGACAAAGCGAAAGAACGATTCAGACACTTGAGGATATGCTGAAAGCACGTGTGATGGATCTGAAAGGAAGTTGGGATAACCATCTACCTTTGGTGGAGTTCGCATACAATAATAGTTATCATGCTAGTATTGGCATGCCACCGTACGAAATATTATATGGAAGAAAATGTCGGACGCCGTTATGTTGGGATGAAGTTGGTGAGCGGAGGCTGCTAGGACCTGAGTTGGTACAGCAGACCGTAGACGTCATCAAAGTAATAAGAGCTTGTCTGGTAGTAGCTCAGGATCAACAGAAAAAGTACACGGATTTACATTGCCAAAAGAGAGATTTTGAAGTAGGGAGCTTCGTATTCTTAAAGGTATCTCCCTGAAAAGGGAATATAAGATTTAGGAAGAAGGGGAAGTTGAGCCCCAGATTCATAGGACTATTTGAGGTTCTGAAGTGAGTGGGTGAGGTGGCATACAAGGTAGCACGACTTCCTGAACTAGAGCACATCCATAACGTGCTTCATGTTTCCGTGTTAAGACCATATAATCCTAACTATAAACATGTGATCTCCTATGAACCGATTCAAGTGGAGAAGGATTTATCATACGAAGAAGTTCCTGTCTAGATACACAATAGGAAAGTGCAGACGCTAAGGAATAAGGTAATACATTCTGTCAAAGTGTTATAGAGAAACCATACGGCTGAAGAAGCTACGTGAGAGCTTGAAGAGAAGATGAGGACGAACTATCTACATATTTTTTAGTAACCTTATGTTGAAATTCCATGGATGAAATTCTTATAAGGGAGGAGGATGTAATGACCGAAAATTTCAAGTTAATTATAAATAATTAAGAATTTAATTTTCAATGAATTTAATTTTTTTTGAATTAATTTTGTGAATTGTTGAATATGTGACTATATGTTGATTCTAATCAAAGGGAGGTCCAAATAATAGATTTATTAAATTAATGGACTAACCTAAAAACAAAATTATTGATAGGTTATGGAACCCTAATAAATATTCAATTAATCTTGAATATGACAAGTCTAATTAGATTATATAATTAATGTGAATATTAGATATGTGATAATGTGTTAAACTAGACGAATTTATTTAATAGTCCATGTATGTAATTAATTACTAATGGACTAATTTAGTAAGTTAATTAAACATACCCAAGTATTTAATTATGTAATGGACTTGTAGACAATAATATATATGTATAATTGTTGGAAGATGAGATCTAATTAAATAAGACCATCTTTGACCAACATTAGAATACTTCATTTTTTTTAAGTTGTAAGAATTTTAGAGACAGAGGCTCTCAAGAAAAAGTTACAAGAGAAGTTAAAGAGAGAAATTCTCTAGAGAAAATAGAGAAAGTTTTAGTGAGAGAATGAAAGAAAAACCCTAAAAAAACCATTAAAACTCCAAGTCTTTGGTAGTTAGAGAGCATTAAAATAATGAATGGTGAAGGTTTGAATTTCCAACAACTTCATCTTCTTATTTGGAAAGGAAAGAAAGCAAGCTAGCAAGAGCAAAAGGTATAAAACCACTCAAAAACTCTAGTTTGATAATCTTCTTTGTGTATTATGTAATTTTTATGGTAGAAAAGTAATTTTCAAACCCGTTATATCTAGATCTATGCTATAATGATAGATCTAGGGTTTAATATGCTTAATTAGTATATTTGTATGCATCTATGTTGGTAAGTTTGACAAAAAGTTTGAAAATGACTTTACCAAAAAAACATAAAAAGTAACAGCCTGCTACTAGAGTTACTGTTCATGATCCGTGAGTCGGATTCATGATCCATCAACTCTGAGTGATAGGTACATAAGATACAAAGATTCTCCAAGTGGAACAACTAAAAACCGATTTAAAATGAGCAAGATATGATTTTTTAACCAAAACACCCCACTTATTTCGGGTTTGTGCATAACAGTCCAGTTTGAAGCCATTTTCAGTCACCAAAACAAATCCAAATTTGCTTTTTAATAATGGAATCATGTAGTTCGGGAAGATATGATTCCATCGATACATAATAGAGCTTAATAGGACTTGTAGACTTCATTTTCTTCAAGTTCATGTGAGAGAACTCAAACCTGAGGAAAAAAATATAAAAAAAAATAATCTGCCAATTTTTTTATAAAAAAAAAAAAAAACCGACTGGTTCAATTTTATTTTATTTTTAAAATTTTTGATTTCTTGGGTGGGGCCGGTTCGGGTCCTTGTGGGCCGGTTCGGGGTTTGGTTCCAAAAGATAAAATATTTGTAATTTAATAAAGAATATTATAAAATTTTAAAATTTTATGTCATTTGACATTTATTAGAATTAATGGTTGATTAAACCTTACTAAATAAATAAATAAATAAATAAATAATAATAATAATAATAATAATAATAATAATAATAATAATAATAATAATAATAATAATAATAATAATAATAATAATAGAAAAATTATTATTATTTGCTAATAAATGATAATTGAACTCTTTATATATTATTTAATTAATATAAAATAAAATGTAAAGAAAATTGGGTAATTAATTATCAGTTAACTAATAATTAGTATACATTAAAGTTAATAAATTAATTATTTATTATTTAATTAATAATAAATAATAAGTAAAGTTAAATAATTAATCAATTATTATTTAATCAATATTAAATAATAATTAAAGGATATTAAAGTTAATAAACTAATTATTTATTATTTAATTAATATTAAATAATAAGTAAAGTTAATTAATTAATTATTTATTATTTAATTAATATTAAATAATAAGTAAAGTTAATTAATTATTTAATTATTTAATTAATATTAAACAATAATTAAAGGATATTAAGGTTAATAAACTAATTATTTATTAATTAAATAATAAATAAAGTTAATCAATTAGTTAATTATTATTTATTTAATATTAAATAATGATTAAAGGATATTAAAGTTAAGTGAATTAATTATTTATTATTTAATTAATAATAAGTAAAGTTAATCAACTAGTTAATTAATTATTATTTAATTAAATATTAAACAATAATTAAAGAATACACAGATAATTAAAATATTATTAAATGATTAATAATATTAGTAAACACTTAAAATATTATTAAATGATTAATAATATCATTAGACACATAAAATATTATTAAACGATTAATAAATATTGGGAATTCATTAAGTGATTAATAATACTAATATGTAATGAGGGTGTTATCCAAACGTAATAATATTGTCTTGTAGGTTATGTATTATTCATTAAGGAGTTATGTGTTTAAGCGATGGCTTAATTAAGACTTAACATGAATCCCTATATGATGTACTAATTGAGAGACCGACGTTATCAATGTTAGGTCTTTCAAATGGGATCTAATTAATTTGACTTAGCAGTACGTCGCGAACCAGGCAGATATATGCATATTTGCCTATGTGTATAGCTTGTGTGAATGAGAGAGGAAGAGAGAACTCTCTTTAGTACTCAACTAAAAGCTTTGCTTATTGCTTTTGGGCTCAGTGTAAGAGAGAAAACAAGAATAGACATGAGAGCTGCTAATGGAGATGAGAGGAAACCGAGTGGTAGTAAAGTAGAGAAGAGAGAGTGCTGAGTTTTTCTACTCTCAGTTTATAGTTTACAATGAGCTGGATGTAGAAAGAAAGAGGAAGCAGTTGGCTGACTAAGAAATAAAATAGCAAAAAAAAGTAGCAGCTAATACGGTTCTAGTTTAGTAGCCAATAACATTATAAAAAAAAAACATCAAGTTTAGCAATCAAGGATCAGCAATGCTAAGGGTAATATACTAACCTTAAACTCCTACTAAATATGTATTATTTTTTATTTTATTGTTGTGGGAGTTATTTTTGTTGTGACTTGTTGGTGGATCATGTAGGATCCAGGGGTTACGAGGTGTTGATTTGGATGGAGTATGTTTGTTATGTGCTCAATGTATTTAAAGGTTGTAAAAATGAATGATAATTAATGAATACCTAGTTTAAGTTCGATAAAATGCTTAAAAGAAAGTATTTTGGATGTCAATATGGGCTCCATTATAAATTTTAATCTTACATATGACACCATGAGATGTAATAAAGCAGATCTGAGCAAGAAAAATCAAGAAAACTCACCGGGAAACCTGCTTTTTCGTCGAAGAAAATGACCGAAAAATATTTTTTTGCCAACTTTCTAGTAAGGTCGTTTCTCTATGTTAAAGGGAAAATTTGGAGAAACGTTGTACTAAAATATTGTAGATAATTAATTTTCATGTGGAATGGACATAAAATTTTCAGATAAGCAATTTATTTATTATGATTTTTTGAAGTTTTAGCACTATGAAAAATTATAATTAAATTATTGAAAAATGATTTTGAACTGAAATTTTGTTTACGGTAATCTTATAATATTATTTAAGAATTAATAAAAAATTTGGTGAATTATTGAAGAGCATAAATATTTATCATTTTTAAAGCTATTTAAAGTTAGTTTAAAAATAAGTGGAAATTCATAGAAAATCATGTGAATGGTGGAAAATTATGAAACTTGGTGAAAATTCTTATAATAATATAAGATAAATATTGATGGTGTTTTAAGGATATATATATATATATATATATATATATATATATATATATATATATATATATATATATATATATATATATATATATATATATATCGAGTTATTATTTCTATTTTGAAGCTACTAAATGATAGTTTTTATAAATGAAAATAATTGCAGAAATTTGTTGGATCATCCGAAAAATGTGACAATTGGTCAAAAAGTCTAGAATAATATTTTAAAAACTTTAGAAGTGATAGTAGACTCATGAGGTGTCGGGGCATCACAATACATATACGAAATTTAAACCATCAAGGTATTTGTTAAACAGTACTAAACAAACAACCTGTTTGCTAAATGTTGTGTGTGCACATAAGATCGTATAATTAAATGATGGATGTGAGATTGATTTAGGGTTATAAGAATAACCTAAGTTGTATGATTAAAGAACATGGTATTCAAGCTTACATTTAAACGAATTGGTTTAATAAACTAAATTAAAGGAAATGAGTAGAAACTTGAATGTTATCTACATAATCCAATTTTGTGAACTTAAGTAGGCGTTAAATAACTAAATGAGTTATGTCGTATGGTAGCTTTAAAATGTGTATTAGGGTATGAACTAGTACACGAGGTAATCAATAAGTGTTTAAAAGTACTACTAACTTAGTTTTATTTGAACAAACTAAGTTAAATAAATCTAGGTGGGTGTTACTTAACTAAGTGTGGTATGTTGTTAGTGTGTTATACACATAATGAACTTCAAATGCGATAAAATAGTACATGGATTAACGTAAAGTTTGAAAATAAAAATGGTTAATAATTGTAATTAAGTAAACCATCGGAAGCCGATATTCTTAAACATAAAAGTTATACAAAGAACAATAAGTAAAATTTGAATCTTAATATAATACTAAGATAAAGTCAAACTTTGACAGATATTGTACAATATTGATCTCACATACCTTGTAGGTCATATGAGGGATGCAAAAAGTTAACGTAATGGTAAAACGTCAATACAGACAAGTTTTTTCAGAACTTGCTCCTATCTGTGAAATGTTTTTATGTGCAAACATGTATAATATGCTTCTATGAAATAAATTGTTATAAGTTGTTGTTATTAAACTGTTGTTGGAAGTTTAACTATTTTGTTAAACTTTGTGAAACTATGAAATGGAAAAAGCACGACAATATGAATCACGCAGTATGTTTTAAATGTCCAGTACACATAAAACTGTGATACATGGATATAAATGTCTAGCATGCATAAAACTTGAATTATGTGTTATGTGTTAACTATTAAACTTGTTGAGCCGTCGTGCTCACTCTTGCTTAAAATTAACCATTTAAGTTAATTACAAGTTACCCGAGAATTTCGGTAAAGACCCAGGATCGAGAAATGTATAATGTCCTCAATGATATCAAAGTTAAGTTTCATAATAAGACCTCATTGGCATAAATATAGTATATTTTTAATAAATCTTTTTTGGGGGTAAACCGTGTTGTAAATAATACAATTTAGAATGCTGAAATTTTTTATAACGTTCAACTATGTTAGAAACTTGTATTATTACAAGTCTTGAGTTATTGTTGGGTCAAAGAGCAAATGTTATAATTACGTTGACAAATTTACTTACTAATTGTAATAAGCAGATCATGATGTAAATGGTCTTAAATTGTTAGCGAACAATGTAAAGATTGTGATTCAGGGAATAAAGAAGATTGTAATCAGTTTAAAATAAACTAGTTTTTATCAATTATTTTATTAGTGAATATTGTGGGTTGTTAAGGTTGTATTATTCACATACGAGATCGCCTGTAGCAAGTACAGGAATTTATCGAGGCGTGACAATATCTGAGAAAGCTGATATGAACAACCCTCATAGTAGGGGATAAAAGTTACAAAATTTGATATAATTCCTATATGGCATGGTTGTATTGCTAGATATTTTTGTATTGTGCACAATGTATTCGTATGATGAGCTGATCCCCCAAAGTACACATCTTTGGTTATTATCAATTGTTATATAAATTGCTAATAGTCTTAATGGTATCGATCTTATGACTATTAGTTATTGTCATTCCTTATAAATGTCAATAGTCTTAACGAAGTTCAAGGTCAATGGACATCAGCATGAAAATTCCTCATTTGGAAATCTAAAGTAAATGTCTATGCATCTTTATTCAAGCTATCCTCAATTGTTGTTCAATTGTTAAAGTTTTTCAAAAACGTTATCTATATTCATGATTTTAATATCATACACTGTTTATATACTTGTTGAGCCATTATTTGCTCACACTTACCTAAAATAAACTTTGTAGTCAAGCCCGAGTCTTCGGAAGGTTCCAAGAAGGACAAGGAAAAAGGGAAAGCAAATAAGTAAATTATTTACTGTCAATTAGTCTACTTTGTCATGTAAACTTTTTGTTAGATTCGATATTTTATAATTTAAAGGTTAGTTAACCTGAGATAAAGATGTTTTGTATGATGAACAATGTATTTAACGTTATAATTAATATTGAATGAGTAGATAGATGTGTGTTTGATGTTGTACATTGAGCACCGAACCCGGGGTTTAAAAAACCCATATTTAGGGGCATCTTAAACCCCGGATTTAGGGGCATCACATAATTAAATTGGTCGGGACTATATCTATATTGATATTATTCCTCTTTTTATAAGAGTGGTTTCCTCTTTTTATAAGAGTGGTTTTTAGGATATTGGATAGGGTGATCCCCTACGATATATCCGAACAAATAGTTTCTAAGTCATTTATGACTAATAGAAACTAAGGGTTTGGTTTAATCGACAATCCACAGTATAGATTGGAAAACTATTGAACTATTATTTCTTTCAACTCAAATATAGTATGTGTAGGCTTTATTCATAAATTATTGAACTGCTATCTTTTCAAATCAATGGTTTATTTTAAACCTCAGTTATTGAATGAAACATTTGCTGAATTGCTCTCCTTTCAAATCTCCATAATGATTGGAAATTTATGTAATTATTATTCTTTCAACTCAAACACTATTTGAGCATTCTATATTCTTCTTGTTAGACTTATTGAGCACTTTTAGCTCATTCTTGCAAATGAAATTCTATTTGCAGATAAAGATGATAATCCAGGAGGTTCGTGAACAAAAAAAGAAGAAAGAAAGTCATGTTAGAATAGGATACTTGTTATAAACTGTTTATCTTTTGTATTCAAGTCATACTGACTTGTTATGTAATAAAGAACGATTATCTGGGAATGATGTAACAATAAACAAATAATATTTTTCTATTATCATATTTTCGCAATATACTTTGATTATTAGATGTTAAAACTTTGGTCATGGTAAATTGTTATGGTAAACATCTATACTTATAACGATTTAGCATTTAATGTCAGCACGAAGTCCGACCCGACAAGGGTGAAGCAGACAAGTGAATTTCAGGGTGTGACAATATAGATAGATCGTAAAGGATGCTTTACTTGATCCAATATACGTACATTGACTCGATGCTAAAGATGTTTAGCATGTTAAACTCTAAGAGGTCTTGTAATGACCGGGACTTTTAAAACTTCATTATTAATTAAATAAAGAATTTAATTTCTAATGTATTATTTTTATGCGATTTAAAACTAAATCTTGGTGTAATTTTTATTTTTTTAAAAAAAAAAAAAAAAAAAAAAAACCAACATGAGTTTGGTAGGATTATTCAATTGAGTCAAATTAAATTAAAGTGAGTTCCATTAATAGAGTTATTTAATTAGTGGATTAACTTAAGGTTAATAATATCAAGGAATGGATATTCAATTAAATTGGACATAACAAGTGTAATTGGATTATGTAATTTAATTAGTAAACTTATGAAATTATGTGACGTGGATGCGTGTGTATTAAATATGTATATATAAAAATATATGTGCATATTTATTAACATAATTTAATGGTTAATTAAATTGTGGTAGATAAATGAATTAATATTAAATTAATCTGAATTGAATTAAAAGGTTTAATGTAGAAATTAATTGGGTTATTATATTGATTATATCAATTAATAAATATTTATGTAAATTGTTAAATATGATTTTTTTGAAAGTGAGTAATGTAATTACACAATTACTTGTGTAATATTAATTAAATAATTTAATAAATTATTTAAAAAAATAAAAAATAATAAAAAATTGAATAAATGTATTATTATTTTAATGCATTAAAAATGTATTTTCGGATAAATGGATTTATTTCCATATTTAATGATAAATGAGTTATTTAATTTAAATGTATTAAATAATTTGTTTTATGGTATAAATAATATATATTCATTTATATATTGCAATTATTTTAATTTCACATATTATTGTGAAAAATAATTATGTAATGATACAAGTGGTAAAAATTTATATATATATTCCGTGTGTGTGTGTGGGTATAATATATATATATATATATATATATATATATATATATATAGTGGTAGCGTGTGCGTGTGTTTATATATATAGTGGTAGTGTGTGTGCAGTTTTTTTTATTTTTATATTAAAAGTGTGCCAGATTTTTGCCTCAAATTGAGGAGGATGTCTTGGTTGTTGTTTTGTTCAATATAAGTTTGTCAGTAGAAAGAAAAGAAGCTAACCTGAAGCCAAAAAAAAAAAAAAAACATTACTTTTCATTTCTCCCTCTCTCCATTTCCAAACCTTCTCTTAAAAATCCTCCGAAGCCATTTTTCTTTCATCCAAAAATTTTGTTAACAAGCAAAGGATTTGCTAGAGGGGAAGAGTATTAATTTATCTCTCAAATAATAGACATCAAAAGAGGTAAATATTATTTTTAGTTATTGAAAGTATATTATTCTTTTCTATTTTAATTATCCAAAATAATTGTTTTGATATGAGATAAATTGTTTAGATGAACAAAGAAATTAGTGTTGTGGTGTAGAATAAATTGTAGTATTTGATTATGTGAACATCCATGAGTTTTGACGATAAAAATCACGTTTGTAATGTATTTATGGGATTATGAAGTAAACAATTATTCTACCAAAAATTTGTGAAATAATTTATGGGTTTGTGATTTACGAAGTGATTAATTGTTGTTGAAGTATGGGTAATTTTTTCGAAATTTATTGTGTAACTTAAAGTTTGCATGAATGTATAATTTTCATTAATGGAGGAAGAAAAGATGAAGAAGCCGAACCAGTTATCCTTCTGCAGGAAGTTCTAATCAATTTTGAAGATTTTTGGCGCAATTACCAAAATGCCCTCCAAAATTGATTTTAATTAATTTAAATGGATAAAAATTGATTAAAAACTATAAAAAAAATAGTAAAAATATAAAAATGATATTTGAGATTATATTTTATATTTTTCCAATTATAATAAATAATTAAGGTTAATATTTAAATATTAATCTAGTTAGTTATAATTATGATTAAAAAAAATTAATTATTTATTATTTAAATAAATTAAATAATAAATAAGGGTAATGAATTAAATTATTATTAAATAATAATAAAAGACATATAAAATTATTTATTTATTATTTGATTAACTTTAAATAATAAATAAACCTAATTAGTCATTATTTAATATTAAATAATAACTAAAGATATTTAATTTTCTTACTAATTTATTTATTTATTATTTGATTAATTTTAAATAATAATTAAACCTAACTAGTTATTATTTATGATTAAATAATAACTAAAGGCATTTAATTACTTACTATTTAGTAAATATTAAACAGTAACTAAATGAAGTTTGATTTAATGAAATAAATGAAATGTCATTAACTCATTAATTAAACAATTATAATAAATTGTTTAATAGTTTAATAAGTGTTTTCCACTTAAGAAATTTGCTATAAATTAATTAAGTCATTAACCTAAGATCGTTTAATTCTTTTATAGGTTAATGATAGTATGTTAAATTATATGTGTTATGTGATCTTATATTTGCTAGATAAATAGCATAATTAAGCGTACAATCGTACAGTTTTACGCTGTGCTAATTGATAAACCAATGTTATTAATGTTAGGTCATTCAAAGAGTGTTATTTAAAGCTAGTTAGCTGTAGATCGACTATCAGACAAGTTTCCTAACTTCGAACTTTATTTTGTGCAAGTTTCTATCCCTATTTAATTTATATTTGAGCATGATGTATTATTCTATTGAGCTTATTTTTATTGAGCAAGTTTCCCTGAACCCAATATTGTACTTATTTAATTGTGCAAGTATCTTATCTTAAAACTATTTAATATTATTATTATATTGAATATAGATTATTTAGCTTGTGAGCTGGGATAATTATTGTATCATATTCCCATCATATTATTTATTGAAATTCCCACACTTGTGCACAATCAAGTCAGGTTCTTAATATGAACTAATTTAGAAGTAGTCTACGCCAATTGTTTCGACTAGACATATAATTGAATTGGAACAGTAGTCTACGCCGATTGTTCGGCTGGATATTTAATTGGAAATGAGTAGTAATCTATGTCAATTGTTTCGGCTAGAATCTTGTATATTTAAATTCATTGACTTGAATTCTTGAAGCTTATCCAAACTATTGATGGTGTGGATTCCTATGATCAGACTGAGCAGAACAACCCTGATAAAGGGATTTGATGTCGATTTATTCGACTTAGCGCGCACCCAAGCTAAATAAATGTTATGCATATACATTGGGTACAAGAGGTTTGGCCACCTCGCGTATCCACCCGAGTGTTTCAGTTATTTAACTGTTAAACTACTCAAGAGATGCTCAGTTAAGACCTGGGTAAGTCTCAAGAGATGCTCAGTTAAGACCTGGGTAAGTCTCACGACGAATTCCAGGAGAAAGACCTGGGATAAGCCCTCAACCATGTTCACGGTCTATAACGACCAACTCAGCAGTAAATATTCTTTACCATTGGTTTTGAATATCAGTTATTACAGTATTCATTCTTGTAAGTGTTATTTAAAGTTATCATTATTGATATCGCTCTCGAATTTAATATTGTTGAGATTATCAACTCTTCACTTAATCTTCTAAAATTATTATTGTTGATAGTTATTCACAATTATTGTATGTTGTAAAATCTAAAGAAGATATTCTTTTCATTCATGATATATCGTTTATTGTTACTTTAACTTGTTGAGCAAAGTAGTTGCTCACCCTTGCTACATCATGAACCATTTTTCAGATAAAGATCGAGCGTTAAAATTATAGTCAAGAACTAAGGAATTACGAGCAAGTAGTTTCGGTAGAAGCTGGTAGTGTATTACTATTGAATCGATCTGTGTAAGTTGTAAACCTTTTTGTTATATAAGGTAGTTGAGTTGTATTTTGTTAAGGTTGTAGACCTTGGGACTTAGTAAACTTTGTGTAATGAACAACATATGTTTATTATTTTTCCGCATTAGTTATTATATGTTGTTTAAAGGTGATTTTGAAGTGGAACGTGATGACCGGATCTGGGTATTAAGACCTGAATCTGGGGGCGTCACATGTCTCATGTTACTGAGCTAGACATTAAATCTCTCCAAGAAATTGTTCCCAAAGACACCGAAAAAGATAGATTACATGAGTAAGATACCTTATGCTTCGACAATAGGATCTATCATGTATGGGATGATATTTACTAGACCTGATGTTACTTATGTATGATTAGTAGATATCAGTTTAATCTGGAGAAGAATATTATAAATGAGTTTCTAATTGTAGGTCTGATTTGAAACTAGAAGGCTTTATAGACTCAAGTTTTCCAGACTAACCAAGACAACAATAAATCTGTTTCAGGTTATATGATTGCCTTGAGCGATAGTGTAGTGAGTTGGAAAAGTTTTAAAAAGCAAATAGTTGTTGATTTAGTGATAAATGCATAGTAAATATGTTATACATGAAGCTGCAAAGAGATTATTTGGATAAACAAGTTCATTACAGAACTTGATATGGTTCTTAGCATTAAAGGAGTTTAATTGGCCAAAGAACCTAGGTCTCATCTAAAATTCGAACATGTATTGCAACACTTTTTTTTGATTAGATGAATCATTAAAAATGAGATGACATCATGGAGATAGTAGACTTTCATAACAACATTACAAATCCATTAACTAAAGCATTAACTTAGCAATTCGTATAATCGCCACTTAGAGAATAAGGTATGGGATACCAAGGGCGATTGACTTTAGTGCAAGTGGGAGATTAAAAGTAATATGTCATTAAGTCAATCACATTTGGTGTGATAAGCATATACTTTGTAATCTTATTCGTTTATTAATAAAAGTTTTATTTAAAGGAAATTTATTATTCATGATTAATTGATTGAATTAATTAAATAAATAAACCCGTAGTTTTGAGCAATGCTTTTAGAATTATGAAGTTGATCATGCTAATGAGATATAAATTCTAGATAGCTCAAAACTAAAATGTTTCTAATCACGGGATCACTAAAATGAGGATTAGTGAATCTGAATAGATTAGTACATACTATGTTTGCTCTTATGAAGAGGATGATTGATCTCATAATCATTTTTGTAGAGACACTAAAGCAAGTACATAGGTGTTTATTGAAGAATAAGTTCACTGAACGTGACTCGTTAAAGAAACACCTAATGGAGTTTTACTTGCCTGTTTATAGGAGTTCCTTATATGATAGTAGTATAAGTGATCCTTGAATTTGAGATCATTATAGTACCTTGTGTATGATGAGTTATATTTTGTCATATTCCTTAAGACAATATGGGTATAACAAAGTATATGTTCGCGTATAATAAGTTATACATGGAGGTAAGTGAATGATCAACAAAAGATCTACCACTTCAAATAAAGCAAGATAATGTCCTATGTAATTTGATAAATGACAACTCAGAAATTCTTGGTGAAGGTAGAATGAAAATTAGGAAGGAGTTTTTAATTTATATTAGAATTGTGCATTTGAGAATTGAAATGTTTATGATCAAATAAAATAAGACTTGATAGTAATTTCATATCTATGATACAAAAAAAAAAAATAAGACTTAACAGTAATTTCATATCTTATACTTGATTGAGATATTGTATGATAAAATGATTGAATTGTACGGTAACTATTTCGCAGAATAAGTTCTTTGTGATTAAACGTTGATATTTTTATTATACGAAAAGTCATGAATTGTTAAGGGGGTTAACCCTTATTGTGGAATAAATAAATTAAAAGAGTTTAATTTATTATTATAAATAATATTAGAATTATTCTAATTTATTTATTCTACAACCGGGATAATATTGAACCTAAAGAGTCACAACGTAAAAGAGAAATATTTATTTAATAAGTAAGTGGCATAATCGTAATAATAAATTAAGAATATTTAATTTATACTATGGTGATAGAATAAATTAAATAACTTAATATTTATAATTTTGTATTTTGGAGATACTAATTATAAATTAATAAGAGAAGTCTTATTATTATTATTATTATTATTATTATTATTATTATTACTATTATTATTATTTAGTTTATAAATGGTTTGAGAATTAATTAATAAGTAGTAGTAGTAATATTATAAATAATTAAGTTCTTAAATAGTTTAGGAATTTTAATTATTATAATAATTAATGTAGTTTCTAATTAGATTGAGATTAAATTAAATTAAAACTCTAATCCTAAAAAGTTTAGGAGAAAAGAGTTTCTCTATATAAGGAGCAGCCTTATGATAGATTAGGGTTACTCACTCTATTAAAGTATTGGAGAATACTTCTAATAATTCTCTACATCTAGGAGTTAAAGAGTGAGAGAGAGAATTAGAGCTAGTCACCCATGATTTAGAAAAATAAAAATCTACTTCTTGAATTCATAGGTCTCTCGGTGGATTACCTCTAAAGGCTACACACTTGGGTAACTAACATTGATCTAAAGATTCTAATCGGTGGATTGAAGAAGAACGCGAAAGATTAAAGGGATGTAAATTCGTAGCTGTACAAGAGTTAAATCTATAAATATATTATCTTTTATCCTTCCTCAATTAATAATAGTTGCATAAGAAAGATCCTGAAATTTGGTTTATAGAAAATTTTTAAATATGATTTATACATTGCTTTTGTTACGTTATACAATTTGATTGTATGTATGTCTTGTTTTTGCGAACCAACAACCCTAGCCCAATGTTAGATTAAATGATGTGTGTGTGTGTGTGTGTGTGTGTGTGTGTGTGCACATTTAAGCAATTAAAAGTAAGGAAAAATAGGACTTTGGGGACCTTGTGGGGCCCCATTTTCGACAGCCTTGTGGGACTTTTGGAGGAGCATTTTAGCTTCCTTGAAAAGCTTTGTAAACTTGGAATAAGCAAGGAAAAACTAGGCATTTGTGTAAGAGAAGTGTAAGAGGCTAGGATGGTCTAGGATGGAGTTGGTGGAGTTGTATACTTATAAAATTTATATGTATACATTTAGGATGATAGCTCTTATACTCATACACACCCCCACTCATTTCATTTCATTAGTTTTATTTCACTAAGTGTTAGAGAGCAAAAGAAAAAAAGAAAGAGAGCTTAAGAACTTAAGCTTAGAGAAATAGAAAGAAGGTTAGAAAGGACTTAAGGTGGATCATCCATTACTAGCAAGCTTTTTAGCTAGAACAAGAAGTGTCATAAAAAGGTTTAAAAGTTCTCTAAAACCCTAGCTTTAGTTTTAACTTTGTTTTATGTTGTGTTTTGTTAGTTAATGTTTGTTGTGGAGTTTTATGTTTGACGTGGTGGATCATGGTGGATCCAAGATATAAGGGTTGTGGTTTGTGGTATTGTGATGGTAATTATGTGTTTATATGGTTAGATTTTATGTGTTGTTTTCAAAGTAAAAGAAATCATAAGATTTGATGTTTTGAAACCCTAGTTTTGATAATGATGTTTTCTAAAAGAAAAACCTAGTTTAAAACCATGTGTTGAAGATATACATGTGTATGACATAGATCTACAAGATATGATAATGACCTAGTGTTGATTTAAATGAAAAGGAATCTATTTAAGCTTTAAGGGTTTTTGCAAGTTAATAAGATGATTGTTGGTAAAAACCCTAAAAAATGAAGGAATGTTTTAAGCTTTGATGATCAAAGTGTTCAACTAGTGTCGGATTCATGATATTATGTGTTTATGTAGTTTTAGAGTCAAATGATTAATATACGTAAATCAAACAAAAAAATGGATTTTTTGAACAGATCGTAACGATTGGTAAAACATAAATAACGTTTTTGAAAAATCGAGCAAAATAAAACCCTAAGTGTTAATTGTATTATTTGGAAAGTATAAAATTTTAAAAATGGTAAAATATGACGAAATATGGCTAAGTGTTGAAAAATCTGGAGAAAAACAAGTTGAAAAAATTCTTTCTCATTGTGGTGTTGCAATGTTGTTCTAGGGTAAAACCCTGGTGCGAAAACGCCGTGCTAATTATTTTGAAAAAATTAAGTCTGCCGCCTTGGTGCGATAACGCTGATTTCAAGGAGAAACCTAATTTGAGAGTATTTGATAAGTGAATTTTATGTCTATTTATTAAATAAATTATGCTTAATTATTTGTGATTTTTTAAATATTTTTAATATTTTAGGTATTTTATTTATTATTATGTGCTTTTATGATTTTTATTATTTTTATATAATTTTTATTTATTTTATATTTTATTTTGTAGGAAATTAAAACTTGATGGCAAGATTGTAATTTATACAGCAGTTCAATGGGAAAATGGGAATTTCAACAACGTGTGATGGCAAATTCGTAATTATAGGATGAAGATGCATTGGCGTATGGCGCGGAGCAGGAAACCAGCAGCAGTCATGAGGCAGAATGACGTCGTCTTGGGGAAGGCAGACCGCGCAATGCGCATCTGCTTGTTATTAGAATTATGGCTGCAAAACGGCGACATTTGGCGATTTGAAGGAAGCACGCCAGCTCGCGCCATGAGCAAAATGTGGCAGTTGACTTGGTCAAAGAAGCAGTCGGGTCAGGGCTTTGTTTCGTTAGCACAGAATTGCTGGAAACAAGATTATTTGCGATTTAAAGTTATTATTTAATTCCAAATTGGATTTTAATTCCATATTAATTTAGGATTATTATTGTACTCCTATAAATATACTATGAGACTCTTATTTTCACCACATTAAGATATATTAATAGATTATTAGCATAGAATTAGAATATAGTAGATTAATTTTATTAGTTTAGAAGCAAATATTCAACATGAATGATTCAAAAATTAAAGTCGGAGCTTGAAAATTGAAGATTGTGATCCGAGTGACAAACGGATATCAAAACATAGATTTGATTTCTTTTCTTTTACTTTTATTTTTATAATTTTAAGAAGTTGAATTATTTGTGGATAATTTATTATTTAGTTATGAGTTAATTTATTATTGAGATTCCAATTAAACACAATATGTAGTTTAATTTAATTTATTTATTTTTTAATTATTGATTATTATAAATGAGTTCTTTATCATATTTAGTGCGTTCTTGTATAATTATTTATGCAATAATTAATGAGATAATCTATATGAAATCAAAAGTGGATTATAGGTTCAAATTCGGATATGATAACATATAAATTTGTTTATTCTTTTTAGGAAGAGTAGCATAATAGTGTATAGGATGAATATATCTATACGCCACATGTAACTTTATTAAGAGTTTATTTTTAATGAATCTATTTTAAGTGTTTGCATAAATATAGCAACATAACTAAAATATGTCTTTTTATTAATTGTTGAATAAGGTTAATAAATAGTTAAGTATTCTCAGTTGACAATTATATATAATTAATTAATTAAAAATATTGTGAAGAAATTTAAATGAAGCATTGTAAAAAAAATTGATTTTAACTATTTTTAATTTGATTTAATCATTTTTATTAGTTTAATTTAGTTGGTAATTTTAATTAATTTATTTTATAATTTAATTGCGTTTGGTTAATTAAAATTAATTTGGTTAAGAATTAGTATTTAATAATTAGTATTTTTAATTTCATGTGAGTTTGACACTCTCTTTATCACTTTATTATTTGTGTACCACGTAAACTTGCATGTAAATTCCTATTTAAAAGTAAGCAAACAAGTTTTCGGATATGATTAACCAGTTCGGTCGGTCCGGGATAAGTCGAATCGGGTTGGGTTTTCAAAGTCAAAATTTAATACTTTTAAATCCCGAATGGAATGTATAGACATTATAAAGGGTTAGTTATAGTAAAGGATGTGCAAAGATGCTTATATGCTTAGTTAAACTAATGTGTGAGTCCATACTGACTAATTAGTAGATGACTTATAACATGTAGGTCAAACAGAGAACGATAAGATTAAATTAGCATAAATTGACGAACGACACAAGTATTGTAACCAAGCATGTTCTTAAATTTATAAATTATAAATGTATGTCATATTTGCATACAAGTGCTTTGAAAATAATGTTCAACTATTGAACTGTTTTTAAAAACGAAAATTCATTATGCATGAATTGTTTTATAATGTAAGTCTATGTCATTTATTTCGACTAGACCATTGAGATATATTATTGAATTCATTATAATTCTTTAAAGCTAATTCAATCCAAATTATTGGGTGCGGAGTCCTGTGTTAAAATCTGAGATTGAACAACCCTCATAGCAGGGGAAACTAAAAGTCAAATAATCGAATATATGATTTCGGTTGATGCTTAACTTAGATGTTTATTTTGTGCACAATATAGGGTACGATAAACTGATCTCCTAAAGTGCACATCTTAGAGTAATGTGGCCTTACGACTACCGAGCACTATTAGTCCTTATGAGTAATACTGTTATTAATGAGTTCTTGGTCTTATGACCATTCAGCATGAAAGACATTAATTTTTAAATCTAAAAAAATGTTGTTTCTATTATTCAAACTACTTTGCAATTATTGAACAATTGTTGAAAGTTATCCGAAAATATTTTACTCATGAGATATTATATTCTTAAACTGTTTTATACTTGCAGAGCAACGTAATTCTTCACCCTCACTTAAACATAATATTTCAGCTAAGTTAGAGAAAGTTAATGGATCTAGTAAAGATATAAAGAAAGGAAAAACAACTAAATAGAAGTTGTTTTATTTATATTAGCTTTTGTTTAAATAGTAATGTGTAGTAACACTTAGCATTATTATATCATTTGAAGTTATAATTCATAAAGGTTATAGTAACATGGATTAGAAGTAAGCCTTTTGTATGAAGATAATGTATTTAAGTTATGTCCTAAGTTAATGAATGATGATGTATGGGTATGTATATGTAGTACCATGAGTATCATACCCAAGGTTTAAGGTAACCCGAATTTTAGGGGGGGGGGGGTTCACATTAACAATCCAGGTAGAATTTAATGTCAATTCAGCCCGCTAACTGTTAAGCACCTTTATTGTTAACATTTCTTGAAACTCTTACTTACTCTCATGCCAGAGCTATCCCCCGACAATCTAAGTCGTCAAGTTCTTAGTTGTTTCATTGTGCAGGTCAAAGCCGTTGACGGCGGTTAAGCGTCTCAACAAATTCAACCTTTAATAGGGAGGTGATGCACAAAACACAACGAAACAACAAAATGTTATCAAAACCTTAATCTGCAAACGAATAGTCTAAATAGAGTATCTAAACTATTTGGATGTACGGGAGCTTTCATCACACTTGCCCTTGATCCCGATGAGTACCTGTCGGAAGAAAAACACAACATGAATCAAACACCCAATACGGATATATAGTGCAAAAATAAGAACTAAAATGAATAATGCAATCAAATGAACTCAATTGAAACAAACAAGGCTATCACAATAAAATAATAGGCTTAATCAAATAACTGTGCTATTTCATATCAAGTTCAGAACAAAACAGATTATACCTTGTCACACAGGTAAGTCAAAACATAGGTAGATCACACTTTGGGCCGCGAATCCAAATGCATGCAAAATCAGAAGGTGTGTTCAACACAAACATCATCAATTCGTAGAACAGAATGGCCAAAAAACTAGGGCCGATTCATAAGTCTCGCACAACAAAATCACCAAATGACCAACTCCTACCAGAGCATTAAACGGAGACATTGTGAACTGATCACACCGCCACAAAATGTGTCATGTTTCGGTGCCAAGAAGACATGCATGTGGTACGCCCACATGTGGTTATAGCTCAGGTATACCCTACAATATAATCTAACAAATATATCATGTCACAACACATGCGACACAATACCAACAAAAGATGTTCTAAATATTGTACATGTTAAACTTAAGCGAATCAACACAAAATCTCCAAAAAGATATTAACATCTACGTTTTACATAATCAAAATAAATACTAGATATGTTTAACAAGTCTAAGAAGTACAAGTTACAAAATTCCGAATATCCAAAATCAAATAAAACTATCATATGAATTCAACTAGGAACAAAGTATCAAAAAAATATCCTAATTCTAAATGAGGAATAAATTAAAAATTAAATGAGTATTACTGAAGGATTACGAAATTCGTACATAGACTAGGTAATGTAATACAAAAAAAATATAATCTCAAATATAATTCTTTAATCTTCTTCCGTCCAAATTAATTAAACAAAATAATAAATAAATACAATTAATGAATTATTATTATTATTATTATTATATGATTTCACGTAAACTAAGAAAAATACAATAAATCCTTCAATTAAACGAAGAATGTAGATTCTGCCTTAATCAAAGTAAATAGTTAAATATGTATAACAACTTATTCCACTTATGAATGTATATATGCATGCATGTCTATTGTAATAAGTTTAAGTATCTTTTTCGGTCATGATTTGATTAGTTATATGCATGTATATGGTAATAAGTTAAACTATCCCTTTTCTGCCATGATTTGATTAGTCAATTTTTTTTAGTTTTTTTATTTTAATTTTTTATAACAGCGTAGGTAAAAGCCATTCACGGTTGAACCAACGAAATACACAACAGTTGCTTCATTAAACCCGCTGACAATCCATTGACATCTAACTATAAATTAAAATATAATTTATTACATTCACAATAAAATTTTAAATTATCAATAATTTAAGAATAAGTCTAAAAATATAAAATTCAATCACAAAATTAAACATTATATTTATCTCAATTAAATAATGTACAACACGGATTTTAATATCATTTTTTATTTTTTAATAATTAAAATAAATATAGTATTTAAATATTATATACTTATATTTATTCATAATTCAATAATTTATAAAAAAAAATTATTAATTGATTAAAGGAAAAATTACATATAATAGTACATTTTTAAAAATAATTTACAAAAATCATACCTCTATAAAATAATTACAAAAACATTACATTTTTTTAATTTTATTTATAATACTAATGTAATTATAAGTCCTTAATTTAAGGGATTAATATTAATAACTGATATGATAAATTAGTGTCTAATTTAAAATAGATTTTTTTGAAAGACGTGATAACCGCCATTAGGACTTTTCCTTTCTTCCATCTGTGTTCGTGTTTTTCCCTTTCATCTATCTCTGTTCGTATTCTTTCCTTTCATCTCACTCGGTTGATCGTGTCTCGATGTTGTTATTTGTTGTCGTTGTTTGTTATCGTTGTAGATATTTTTTCTGTTCGTTCGACTTGCTATTCTGTTATATTCATTCGATTTGTGTAGGATAGTTGATAAAATGAAGAAGTATGGAAAGAGCAAGAGAATCACGGAGGGGGATGGTGCTAAGGGCTTGAAGAAGTTTGTTGTGGATAGTAATGGGAAGGGGGAGAATGCAGGTCAGAAATCCAGTAAGAGTGAGGATAGGTTGGTTATTCATAGTGATATCAAGCATTCTGAAGTGCATTTAGATGATGTTTTTTATGTCGATGTAGTTAAGTCAGAAGGACAAGTGCTTGGCCAGAATATAATTCTAATAGAAAGAATTTTAATGGTTTGTTAATTTAAATTTTGTTATTTTATGATCATATAAATGTTGGGTTTCTTAGTTAGTTTGTTTCTGGTTACCAGTAAAAGATGTTTTGGTCACTATCTTATAATTGGTCAGTTACTATCATATAATTGTTTGGTTACCATGGAAAAAAATATTGGTTACTGTGATATAACTAGTTGGTTACTGCTTTAGTATGTTTGCTGTTAATGTTTGCTTATGATTTGGAATCTATTATTGTCACTCAATGTGGTATTTTGGTTACTTTTGTATGTTGTTTTGGTTACAATGTATTTGTGTAGTATAAATTTGTATAGTAAGTGTTCGGTTACTATGTTATAATTGGTTGGTTACTATCATATAACTGGTTGGTTACTATCATATAACTGTTTGGTTACTATTTAAACTGATATGTACTACATCTTGTTAATATTTTTGTTAGCACTAGATTATATACACAACTGTTTGGTTACTGCTTTAGTATGTTTGTTGTTAATGTTTGCTTATGATTTGAAATCTATTATTGTTCACTCAATTGGGTATTTTGGTTACTTTTGAATGTTGTTTTGGTTACAATGTATTTGTGTAGTATAAATTTGTTGGCTGAAATGGATTTGGTTACCATGAAAACATGTTTTCGTTAGTATGATAAAAATGTTCGGTTACTATGTTATAAATGTTTGGTTACTATCATATAACTGTTTGGTTACTATATAAACTGATATGTACTACATCTTGTTAATATTTTTTTTAGCACTAGACTATATAATATAACTGTTTGGTTACTGCTTTAGTATGTTATGGTTACTGTTATATTATGATGTGGTAACTATTTTTGTGCAGTCAATGTGAGATGTTGAAGACTTTTTATAGTCTGTTTTGGCTATTGTGTAATTGTTATATT
The DNA here is from genome assembly GCA_947179155.2 of Hedera helix. Taxonomy (NCBI): domain Eukaryota; kingdom Viridiplantae; phylum Streptophyta; class Magnoliopsida; order Apiales; family Araliaceae; genus Hedera; species Hedera helix. Next base: position 18,203,015 of record OX359274.1, read on the forward strand.
ATGCTTTTGTAAGTATGATATTATTTGTTGGTTACTATTTTACTATTTACAGTATAAATATTGTTTTATTTTGTTTACTAATAATTGTGCAAATCTGATTTTGTTTATTTGCAGTTATGGGATTTATATTACGAGGTATGCAACAGGAAATTTACAGGAAAAGTTATATATTGGTGCGACGTGGAAGTCCTCAGCATTATTGCAAAGAAACTGAACGAAAGTCAGCTGGAGAAGTTTAAGGCAACATGTTTTGGGAATTTTCTGAAGTTTGGTGATCAATACCAAATGTATTCCCAGATTATTCACCATGCTCTTATAAGGGAGGTTTACCAGAGTGATGATGGTGAAATGTGATTTTTGTTTGGTGAAAAAAGGGTGAGATTTGGTTTGCCTGAGTTCTGTCTAATTTCTGGGTTGAGATGGCAGGGTGAAGATGATATAATTGCATATAAAGTTATGGAGAATGTGATTGTTGAAAAGTTTTTTTGGGACGAAGCTCTGACGCGTAGAAGTATAGGTAGGATTTATCGGGAGGCAGTTTTTGATGACGATGATGACGCTATTAAGATGTCATTGATTTTTTTGGTGTTTAATTTCATTTTATCAACAGTTTCTGAAAATTTTGTGGATGGGACGATGATAAATTTTTTATGTTATGGTGATGTCAGTAGTTTTTCTTGGGGGAAAGTCGCCTTTGAGATGACAAAGTACTCTTTGTCCAATGCATTGAAGGGGCGTTTAAAGAAAGGAAGGAATGGTGGTTCAATTTATAATTTCTACAAGGATCATTATACAAAATTGTACAAGTTGAATGGACTACCTTATGTATTCCAAGTTTTTATGTTTGAAACCATTCCGACATTCAAAAATAGGGGCATATGCAATGATGAGAATCCGTTGGATTTCTGTTTATTTAAATGGAAGGAGCTAGTGAAGGCCCCTACGAATGACAAGTTGAATGATTTAGTATTTTGTTCCAGACAGGTATGCAGTTTACTGCTAAGAGTATAATTGGTTATCTATTTAGTTATATATTTATTTACTGATTATATTTTATGAATTTTACTGTTAACAAAGTAGTTAGTTACCTTGATATCGTTACTGATTATGTATGTGTATGTTCATAATAACAAAGTATTTTATTACCTGAATATACGCATTTGGTTACTAATTAAATTACCCTTATATTGCTAATAACAATTTTGTTGGGTACCAGATTATACAAATATTGGATAACTTTATTCATTGATTTGGATACTGATTTATATACATTTGGTTACATGTATATATGTATTTGGTTACTACTTATGTTTCATTATTATATATTTAATGTTTTTTTACTGTAATTGTACAATGTTTGTCAGATGTTATACTAAATGTACTTAATGTTTTTCAGTTGAGGATAAAAAGTTTGATTCCCACGTCCGAGGAGAAGGAGAGGCTTGATTTGGGCGGGTTTCAATTTTTCAATGGGAAGGATGCTGAAAAGAAGGTTGGAAAAAAAGTGAAGGGTGACAACATTGGATTTGATCTTTCTGCAGTTAAAGATTTAATTAATGAACGGGTTAGGCCGTTGGAGAAGAAAGTGTCTGAAATCAAGAAAGATATTTTAAATTTGCAGGCTGATATTAAGGATGATATGTATGTTTTACATGTTCAGTTATGTAAGGACTTTAGGTCCATTGTTAGAGATGAGTTACGTGGGATCAAAGATGGTGGGGAGAAACAAGTTGATGGGGATTCTGATGATGATTCTGATTACGATGATGGTGGTGATGATGATGATGATGATGAAGATGATGTTGTTGATGAAGTTGATGATGTTGTTGTTGTTGATGATGATGATGATACTCTTAAAGGTAATAATAATGATGATGATGAAGTTGGTGATGTTGGGTTGAAAGTCGATGAGAAGGATAATGAGTTTGATGAGGATGTTGATGATGTGTTGAATTATGTTGAGAATAAAGATGGGAATGAAATTGAGATTGGTAATGAAGTTAAACGTGATGTTGTGGTTGAAGAACATCATGAAATAAAAATTAATTATGATGCAGAAAATGTCAAGGTTATATGATATTTGTTTGTTTTGTTGTGTGTTGTGCCTTTTTTTTTTTTAATGATTAATTGGTTGTTTTTCATTTTGCACAGATTGACAAGAATAATGACATGTCATCGTTTGACATAGTAAGCCAATGCACTGAGAAAGAGATTGTTGTGTATGTTGCTGCTGAGGTTAGTGTTACCGTTATATTATGACATGGTTACTATTATATATATTATGTTTACTATTATAATATTGGTTGGTTACTATAGCATTGTGTGTTGGTTACTATTATATTATAATTTGATTAGTAATTTATTTTGTTTTGGTTACAATTATGATATGTTCACTTTAATATGTCGATTACTGTTCATTCATTTTTTTATTGCATATAGTTGTTAACTGCATGTGTTTATGTTGAAAATATAAATTGTATTTGTTACCCTTTATGTCAATATAAACAGGGGAATAAATGTGAGGAAGAAAGCAAGTATGGCCTTGATCAGATGGTGTTGACCACACAGGACATAGTTCAGTGTGATGAGTTACAGAAAAGTGTCTATAAAACCAGTGATAGACCTGTCCGTGAACACGCAAAAAATGCCGTTTTGCGGTCTCCATATACATCAATGTTTGGATCGACTGGTTCATCGTCTACTGCCATGGGTGCTAGTCAAACACATGCATGTCCTTCTGCATTTCCGAAAGTATGCATGGATATGCCATCAAAGTTTGAAGAGGCATTGTTTGATCAATGGTTTAAAATTGGTCTAAACAACAGGAAAATGTTTATTTTTTATTGTTAATAATGTTATAGTTTTTTTTATTAAACAAGTAAATTTGTTTTCTTTGTAGAAACATATAGTTAATATTAAATAAATGTCATGCTTACTATTATTTTATGTTTTGGTTACTACTTTATAATGTTATGGTTAATGTTATATTATAAATTGGAGACCATATTTGTGTTCTCAAAATAATTTTTTGGTTACTATCATATTATATGTTAGTTACTATGTAATTGTTAGGTATATGCATGTTGGTTACTGTCATATTATATATTTGTTACTGTCAAATTATGTTTTGTTTACCAATATATTATATTTTGGTTACTATCATGTAATATTTGTTTTATGTTAACGTTCCATTGAAGTAAAGTGTTTGTTACTTTATATTATATTTTGATTGATTTCTAGGTATTTGTTTAGTACATTCATGTTGTCTAAAATTATTTTTGAGTAGATGATGTTGTTGTTTTGGTTACAATTAAATAACTGTTTGGTTACTGTTCTTTTATATTTTTGGTTACTGTTTTGTTATGTATTGGTTACTCTTTCATTATGGTTTATATATTAATATTTGTTGGTTTTCAGGTTACTGTTTACAATTAAGTTGTTGATTAATATGTTAAATATTGTTTATTCAAGTCTGATTTTGGATAGTGTATATTACTACGGTAACTGTTAATGTTAGCGTGTATACTAATATGCTTTTATACTGAAGGATCGACAAATTCCCTGGAAAGAACGATAATATTGAACCTGCTTTTGTATTTGGGTCTATCACAATATCATCAAAAATGTGGTTCTACAAATTAAAGACTCCTGGACAATGGTTAGACGACGATGTGAGTTCTTTTTTAAAAAAATTATGTTTTTTCTAGATGTGGTTACATTTTTTATTTTGGATAGTAACTAGTGTTAACAGAGTTGGTTACATTCTTTAAATGCTTACATTTTTCAGCAACTGTGTAATTTTTTTTTTGTTTCCTAGTTCAGCACATCAATGTTGCGTTATATTATTTCCGTAAATTGGCCAGACATTCTGACAATGTTCATATAAGGGCAACTACTACGGATTGTTGGTTTCATAACAAGATGACGGCTCTTTTCGATGAGTATACAAGTAAAAATGCAGTTACGAGTGTTTTGTCTGGGGAGGATGATGTTGCTGAATACATCCATGGGCTGTTTATGGATGTCAATACACCATGGAAAAATGTTGACTACGTGTTGTTCCCCATTCATATGACATCACCGGAACATTGGTTTTTGTTGACATTTGATGTGCATCGTAGACATCTAACTGTTTATAATTCTTTGCGTCCAAAAAAGAAATCCATGCAAAAAAAAATTATGGATGTTTGTGAGCCATACATATTCATTCTTCCCACTTTATTGCGCAAGAGTGGTTTTTGGAGGGATAGATCTGACATTGATTTTAGCAGTGAACCGTATCGCAACAAGGAGGAAGATGATATAATTGAGTTGGAATTTGCAGAGGCGGTTCCTGAACAAGTCGAGGGGTAAGGTTTACATTGTTTACATTTTTTTAATTATTACATATAGGTTGATTTTAGTTTTGATTTTTGTTATCTTTTTTCTGTTTGTGTAGTGATTGCGGGATGTTCACGATATGTTTCGCTGAGCATATCATTCATCAGAAATTTGTTGAAATTCCTATTCCATTTCCCATTGCGCAGTATCGGAAGAAGTTATGCACAAACTTATATATGCATGCAAGGAAGAAACAGTTGGAGGGATATGAGACTGACAGAGAATTTCCAAGAAGATTTTTTCCAGATTTTGATTAGTTCGGATCTCGTGTTTTGTATTTATGAACTGTGTATTGTATTTTATTTTTTGGGATATACACAACATTTTTGGGATATACACAATATTTTTTGAGACAAAGACATATTTTGGGATATACACAACAATTTTTATTTTTTTTTAGGATATACACAACATTTTTGTATGGTTTATGAGTTTGTGATGTTTATTGGATCTTATGTAAATGGGGTTACATATTTGAGAATTCTAGCAGTAATGAAAGTAACATTGTTTCTTGGTTGGTTTTTGTTTCTTTTAAGTTGTGTTTGCTACATGTTTGAGATGTACAGTTGGTAACCAAATATGTATAAAAAAGGTAACCAACTATTGTTTTGATAGTAACCAGAGAGTTACAAGCTTGTTTAAAGATATATCAATTGTGAAATGTACATGTCATAGTATACTTGGGTTGCCTAAACAAACAATATCAATTTCATTACAGGATGCTGGATACACATGTTGTTTTATGTTTTGGTTACCATTAAAACATGTTATGGTTACTGTTATGTAACTATTTGGTTACTTATTTATTATATTTGTTTTACTGTTGCATGTTTACTCAGTTTGCAGATCAAAGTTGCATGTTTACTCAGTTGCCTTAAATCATATGTAAATGGGGTTACATATTTGAGAATTCTAGGAGTAATGAAAGTAACATTGTTTCTTGGTTGGTTTTTGTTTCTTTTAAGTTATGTTTGCTACATTGTTTGAGATGTATAGTTGGTAACCAAATATGTATACAAAGGTAACCAACTATTGTTTTGATAGTAACCAGAGATTTACAAGCTTGTTTAAAGATGTATCAATTGTGAAATGTACATGTCATAGTATACTTGGGTTGCCTAAACAAACAATATCAATTTCATTACAGGATGCTGGATACACAGGTTGTTTTATGTTTTGGTTACCATTAAAACATGTTATGGTTACTGTTATGTAACTATTTGGTTACTTATTTATTATATTTGTTTTACTGTTGCATGTTTACTCAGTTTGCAGAACAAAGTTGCATGTTTACTCAGTTGACTTAAATCATATGTAAATGGGGTTACATATTTGAGAATTCTAGGAGTAATGAAAGTAACATTGTTTCTTGGTTGGTTTTTGTTTCTTTTAAGTTGTATTTGATACATTGTTTGAGATGTATAGTTGGTAACCAAATATGTATACAAAGGTAACCAACTATTGTTTTGATAGTAACCAGAGAGTTACAAGCTTGTTTAAAGATATATCAATTGTGAAATGTACATGTCATAGTATACTTGGGTTGCCTAAACAAATAATATCACTGTCATAGTATATATGTGTGCTTTATATTGAAAACTCATAATGAATCAGAAATCAAAATATTAATCAATAACAATTTTGTTTATTGTAAACAATAAAAAATGTTACCAACCATATGGATAATGGTTACTTATAGTAAACGATTATATATACATGTATTTACACTCTTAATGTAATTGCACTATATCAGACCTTTTTTGGTCTTAAAACAGGTGGATTATTGCATGTTTTCCTGTTGTGTCCTTTTTCTTGGCACCTGCTGCATTTGTTTTGAATTTTAAGTTCAGACCCGTGTTTGTACCTCCCTATTTTTGGTCTTCCCGCTGGTCTTCTTGTGTTCGGTGGTTTGACACATATGTTTCTTACTTCGTATGGTATATCCCAGTTTTCTTTGACATCTAACGGCATGATGGAAGCTGAATATGTGTCGACCAAAGTTGTTTTAGAGTACTTTTTAGAGCAAAAATCATAACAGCTCAAATTTCGCTTGTTCAAACAGCAGCAGCGTGCGAACAAGGCATCTCATAGTACTGAAATTTACGACATGTGAATGTCTTTTGGTCGATGTCCACAATATATTGTTTGGCGACATCGTAAACAGTGAAAATCACTAAGTTTGATGTCTCAACCTATAACACAAATTAAGTGTTGTTAGAATAAAGTACAACTGGAATCATTTTCATTGTTTGAAAACAGAATAAATATAGTGAAGTAAACAACTCAATGTTACAATTACAAAACACAATAACATTATAATTATACATAGTAACCAAACAAGCATCAGTTAGTAACAAGTACAATGATACACTGTAACAACTCATCAGTAGTCAGTAACCATTATAATGTTATGCAATAAGCAATTGAGTATTAGTTAGTAACCAAAATAATATTACATAGTACGCAAGTTACCATTAGTCAGGAAACAAGTCAGTATTAGTCAGTAACCATTATAATGTTACACAGTAACCAAGTTAGCTTTAATCAGTAACTAAAACAGCATTAGACAGTATAATGATACACAGTAACCAATAGTTAACAAATAGGTTTCTATAAAATGCAAATGCAACTTTTGATGCAATAATTTAAAATTTGTATTAGTTACCTTAAGTTTTTTTGATTTAATGATATTAGATTGCAACCTTCCCTCAGCTGTTGTGGAAAGTGTTGTGAATGTTGATATGGCTGCTTGTTTGTTTATGAAATACCATCTTTGAACCAGACAACGTAGGCATTCAATCATTGATGCAACGGGAAGATCTCTGATCATCTTGATTGCGTTGTTAATAGATTCGGCGATGTTTGAAGTCATTGTTGAGTATCTGCTTACAGTCCCATGGAGCCTGGTGCATTTCTCCAACTTGACATCTTCCTCCAAATATGTCCTTATTCGAGGATCAATGGCATCAAGTTCAGCCATGTGTTTGTTGAATTGTTCAATAGTGTAAGCTCTACAAGCCCCGTTGTAAGCCTGTTTAAGTTCCTCTCCTCTCTTTTTGAATCTATTTTTTATATTTTTCAATACATGGTATGTGCAGGAACCATGCATGACGTCTGAAAACACAAAATCCAGTCCTTGTATAATGGCTTCATGTCTATCTGAGACAATGCATTGGCCTTCCGTAACTCCACAAGCAATTCTCAAATTTATGAAAAACCATCTCTAAGATAATTCATTTTCGCTGTCAACCACTGCAAAAGCAATCAGAACAATTTTTCTGTTTGCATCTTGTGTGCTTGCTATCAGTAATGTCCCCCCATAAGTTGATTGTATGAACGTTTCATCGATTACAATTATTGGAAAGCAATGGTTCCATGCTTGAATGGAAGCTCCAATGGCAAAAAATAAATACTTGAAACGACCATTTGTTTCCAACTCAAGGGATGTGACAAAACCTGATGATGGATTAACATGAACGTTATCATTAGAATTCCAAGTAATATACAGTATTCAAATCACTAGTAGTTTGTAACCATTCAGTTGGTTAATGGTATCCAAATCAGTTGAGTTGGGTAACCAAATTAGTTTTGTTGCGCAACCAAGTAATTATGAAAACCCTATAAAATGTTTTTAATTGTTACTTGGATTTGTTTTCTTCAGCATGTGTAACCATGATGGGATTATTGAGTAGTCGTGTGGATTTCCTCTTACCTTTTCCAACGCTTTCTCCTTCAATCTCCATGCTTTTTGGTAAGAGATAGACACATTATATTATGTCATCATGTCCTCCACAATATCGGTTGGTGTGTATATTTTTTTCAGATTTGTTAATTTGTGCATTAAGCATTCACTGACCAACTCACTATTTGCCTGTCTGTGGTCTCCCAGCAATACGTTGATTGAACACGTGTGGGTGTCGTTGAATTCTCTCACCTTGAACACACTGGTTTTTTAAAAAGTTGATGCTCTCATCTTCCATTTGCAATTTTCGTCATATACGCACACTAGCACAAAGTCTCTATGACCTGTTCGTTGAACTTTGTGTTGTCTGTTTTTCCTGATTGAATGCAGCCTCATAGCTTGTGATCGGATTTTTTTTGTCTTTGTAAGTTTGATGTAATTGTACTTCACGTTCATTCGGATCTGTTATTACATCATCATGTCGTTCTTCTGTGTATGATCTGTCATGTTGTCTGTCTCGTTATTGTTCAATAATTTATATTGCAAGGTGATCGACATACTGCGTTCCAATTTGGCAATCGTGTGTTGGTAGTGGAACTAGTTCTGAATTCCCTTGTGTTGATCTGATTGGCGTTACATTGTGAATCATATTTTCTTCTACATTTGTCAAGATTGTTGTGCGTTCCCTTCGGTGTTCAGTTTCTATAATCACTGGAAATTTACCTTGCTCATCAGATTTTCTACTGACTTCAATAAAGAATCTTAAGGTTGCTTCATCTGATATACTGATTGGTGGAATATCGCTTCTAATCTGAAATTTTATTGACAATGTTGTTGCATTTATGTCTAGCCGTAATGCACTGCATATCATGTTCTGCATTTCTCTGAACGTATAAGTTGATTGAACTAGTATGCCGGTAACTTCAAATTTGGTGTATTGGTTACTATCAGTCCATGTACCATTGATATAAAGTACAACTGGAATCATATCCATTGCCTTACAACAGAATAAGTATTGGTAAAGTAACCAAATAAATGTTAGGTAGTAACCAAACTACATGATGTTAGTAACCATAACATAAAACACATTTGTACACTCATATTACAAATTGCAGTATATTGATATTTGTTACCAATAAAATTACAACAGTTGTATGCAGGCAACCAATATAGCCAATAAGTAACCACGATATTAAAACAAACCAATATAAAACACCGTAACATTATACAGTAATCACAACAACTTTATACACTAACCAAATACATTTCATACTGTAACCAACACATATTTATTTAGTAACCACAAGATAAACACATTTTGCATATGCATTTTTATAGTAAAAAAAAACCAGTATAATAAAATTTGTTACCAACTAAAGGCAAGCTTTTGTAAGAATGTAACCAATGTAGCTAACAAGTAACCATTAATATAAAAAACATAAGTAATTAAGTTTGCATTAGTCAGTAACCAAGTTAGAATTCGTCAGTAACTAATTAAGCATTAGTCAGAGACCAATATAATGTTACACAGTAATCAATTCAGCATTAGTCAGTAACCAAGCCAACATTAGTCATTAAAAAAGACAGCATTAGACAGTAAATAATACAAAATAGTCAGTAACCAAGACAATATTAGACAGTAAACAATTTATATAACCTTAGTAACCATAATATGAAATATGTTTTCAACACATTTTGCAATCACAACATTCAGTATTCAAACTTGGTGACAATTTTAAGATAGAAAAACATAAGTAACTAAGTTTGCATTAGTCAGTAACCAAGTTAGAATTCGGCAGTAACCAATTAAGCATTAGTCAGAGACCAATATAATGTTACACAGTAGCCAATTCAGCATTAGTCAGTAACCAAGTCAGCATTAGTCATTAAAAAGACAGCATTAGACAGTAAACAATACAAAATAGTCAGTAACCAAGACAACATTAGACAGTAAACAATTTATATAACCTTAGTAACCATAATATGAAATATGTTTTCAGCACATTTTGCAATCACAACATTCAGTATTCAAACTTTGTGACAATTTTAAGATAGAAAAACTTAATAAAGGTAATCAATATAGTAATTGGTAGTAACCATAGGTAACTATATGCTTATAGATTTTAAACTGACATACCTCAGTATTTGTATCGAAGTTGAAGGCGTTGTTGATTTTGTATGATATTTTCGATCTTATAAATGCGTCGCGACAACAGGTTTCTTCTTCTCCGATTACGTGTTGCGTCGCGACAGGATGTTTCGTTTTCTCCGATATCAGAGTTGTGTCTCGACAGAAGATTTTGTCTTCTCCGATTGATTTGGCGTTGATCTGTTATTCCAATATCAAAGTTGCATGTTTACTCAGTTTGTTTAAATCATGAATGGAGGGATTAGGAAATTAGAGGCTGGAGATTAGGACATTTGATATGCTTTCCAGAGCAGTGTATATCAAGTTGTTGCAGTCATGGAGGGATTTGTTTAGTAACTGCCGGATATGGCAGTATTTCCTTGTTTTCAGGATTTTGAAGATATATTGTGAAATTAATTTCTCTGATTTGTACTTTTTTTGTAATTATTTTATTTTTGCACTAATTTTATAATTTGTTATTAATTGTTGTATATAACTGTAAAGAGCTCTTGATTAAATCGTACAAGTTTTTCTTCGCAACCTGAGTTTCTCCGTTTCTTACTTCGGTGGCGGCTTAGCAACCTGAGCCCATGCTACCCTGGCTTTTTAATTTTTTCTTTAGGCCCCCAAAGTTTTTTTGTAAAAATTAATAACATGTAGAAGAAATTGCTGAAAAATTATTTGATGGTAAAAGTTGAGAGAGAAATTGCTAAAAACTCATTAGAATCAACTGCAAAAGAATTAATATGTATAAAAGAACGAAGATAAAAAAAAATAAAAATTTGTGAGTGATGAAAAATGTCAATGTTTAATATATTATAATTATTTTTGTTAAACAAATTTTATATTGTTAAGTATCAAAAGATTTTTATATTTATATTTTTTATTACTAAAATTATTTAAAATTTGAGCATGTTACATTATTTTTCGACCCCTGAAAAAAAAAATTCTGAATTCATCCCTGCTTATTTTTATTTAAATTAATTAGAGTGAACGATTTTATAAAAAATTAAAATACTGGCTATGATATTATAAAAATATAAATATAAATATAAATATGAAGGGGAAAGCTTTGCAAGTTGCTCTATTTTTAAATATAAATAGCTATATATTCATGAATCAAATATGACTACTATATGAAATATAAGAGTAGTATTTTAATATACTTTTATTTTAAATGATTCTATATTGGTAAGTAATATGTCCTCTTATAAGAATCTACTAACTGGATAACGGATGTGGTTGGGATATTTATAGACAAAGAAAATATATTTTAATCTGCATGTTAATATTTTATGAATTTTTATACCAATTTATGATAAAAATTAATTTTGTCATAACCGAATTCATGGATAACAATAATAATTATGGAAAGACTTGGCGGTGAAGAATATGACATCAGAGTGAGATGAATTCAACTGGCCAACCGCGCGCGTAAGCTGACATCTTCTGTGTTTTAGAATTGCAGTATTGGCATTATCTTAAGGATTTTCTTAATGTGTGTCCTTAGGACACACACTAAGCACAAAAAATAATATATAATATTATTTATTTATATAAGTATACTGAATTCAATGTATAAAAAAATAATATACTAGTGGACCCTATGTATTGAATTCAGTGTAACTATATAAAAATAATAATTTTTAGCGGGTCTTATCTCTTATTTTTCACGCTTAGTGTATGCTCTTAGGACAGAAATTATGCGGACCCTTATCTTAACTGCAGATTGATCGATTCAACAATTTCTGTAAATTGCAATAATTATGTGTAAGAAAATAATTGAAAAATTATTATAAAAATTAAAAAGATATTACTCAAATAAATTAAAACGTGTGTAGAGCATTGTTTTTAAAAATAATTTATATTTATTTAATATTATATATCACGGATACAAAATTTCACAATAAATATCTTTAAGAAATTAAGAATTTCATTTTTTCTAATATACACTCAAATAAAAAAAGTGACATAAACAACTTATTATATTTTCTTAAATTTTAGAATAGATAATTGAAGAAAAAGTATTGTAATAATAATAATAATATATATATATATATATATATATATATATATATATATATATATATATATATATATATATATAGACACACACACACATAGTAAAAAACATGCATACTGATTTTTCTAAGAGCAGAAGTCTTTTATTCTTTAAGCAGTAAGCAGAGTAGTTCACTTCATATATCGTGCATGCACGGCTTATGTATATATATTCGAGAGAAATTTTATAACGGTAATAAAATTAAGGCTGGAGAAATCAATATCATTGATTTTGTACCGGAAGGAAACGGTCACAATAATTCACTTGACTACGGAAGGTAACGGACGAAAATAAATCATACTAATTAATTAATTTGACTTTGAAATTCTTTCTTTTAAAAAAAATTTAACATTATATTGGTAGCGGAAGATAGATGGAGTCATTTTATTTTATATATAGCTTTGACAAAATACGATCAAAGTCAGTACCCCTTCACCGACTACTACATTTGAACTTCAACGCCAAGTTACCAGCGATACTTTTCTCAATAATGCTCCCTTCAATTCGTTTCAACATGATCAATATTAATCTTTTGAATTTAATTTTTTATATTATTAAATTCAAAATTAATATAAATTAATTTAGTTTAGACAATATAATTATAAAAATTATAAATTATGTATATAATACAACTAGTTTCATTAATTATTGTTTACAAACGTTAAAAGTTCTTTTGATAACTGTTTTACTTCCATGGTTTTACTTCTTATTTTTGTTTTCATATATTTATGGATTTACTTGTTTTCATTAGTAAAAGAAAAAGTTAGAAAATTTTAATTGATAATTATATTGATTATGAATATATTTGTGCTTTATTCTATTTTACAAAAAAGTAAAATTTAAAATTTTGTTTTTTTGTAAATAAGATCTGTTACCGGACTTCATTCAATTAGTGGCTTATTCATGTGTCCGTCAAAATTGAAGAAATATTTTTTTTTGTTTCAACAATTTTTGCTAAAAAGTCAAGCCTGATACTTTATTTGTTCCAAATTATAATATTAATATTGACTTTTAAAAATTCAACTTCAAATATTTTTAAACTCAGAATTGAGATAAATTCATTTAATTTAAGTTAATACAATTATGAATATAATAAATTACTTTAAAATACTATTAGTTATAAGATTTATTATTTTTAAAATATAAATAAATCATGTCGATCTTAAATTTAAAAATATCTCAAATTGACTTTTAAAAAATTAATAATGATATTATAATTTAAAACGGAAGAGTGTTATATTTTGGGACGGAGAGAATATAAGAGAATTTTTAACTTTTGGAGTCTATTTGAGATATTTTGAATTTTAAATTGATGCGGTTCATAAAATTTTGATATAAATAAATCTTGTATTAGTTATATTAATTTTGCATTTTATAATATTTTTAATCGTATTAATCAAAATCAAATAAGTTGGAAAATGACTGACAATAATATTGGAAAGTTAAAATAACTGATATATTTAACTAAAACAAACAGGAGACCAAATCAGTTGTTCCAAACTATGTCTCATTTAATGTTGCGACAAAGAGAATTATGCAATTTTGTAATTTATTTAAGATAAATTTGTATTAACAAATAAAAAAACCTAGTGTAAAATAATAATAACTAAAAAAACTGAATGTTACGCAGTTACAATCAATCCACGCCTCCTTTCTTCTAATTCACACCTCTCTCAATGGAAGAAAAAAGGCGTGAACTGAAAAGCTAAAGAGATTTCCGAAGTATATCTTGGTTTAAAATAAATCCGAACTACCGTAAACGCAAAAGATTAACACAAAATAATTCAAAAGAACGATTAATTCATAAGTTCATATATAAACGTTATGTCATTTGAAGATTATTTTCAAAATAATTCAAAGACCGATTACTTCATAAGTTCATAAACGTTATGTCATTTGAAGATTACTTCGGCTTTTCTCTTAATTGATCCCGTATTTCAATCTTAACCAATAGGGTAAGTCATCATCGATTGGATTCGTTTTGTTAGTGTATATAATAATTTGATGATGATTGTGTAAATATTGCTAACGTATAGTTTGATATGATTTGATGATGATCGCGTAATGATTGAATAATAATTATAATCGCAAAGTTAACACTAGTTTAATTAGACTTTATTGCATAATAGTATTGTAAAATGATTGGATCGTTTAGTTAAAATGATTGGATCTTATACGCTCTATAACTAAAAAATAAGTATGTCAAAAACTTGTACAGTCTTTATAAAAAGATCTTATTGTACGAAGACTTAAAACTGATACGAATAATAATGTATATTTGTAAAATATAACTTTTGTACAATCCTTAATAAGTAATCAATTGACAAGGACTTAGCTTAGAAAGCGATCAAATTTTTTAGGTTGATCTATTGAGAAAATTGTTGTATACAAGCTCAAATCGTATTACAAAAGAAGGTTGAAGGAAATTCAAATCAGATAACCAAGTCAGTCAGAATCGTATGGCAACAAGATCAACAACAGAGCTGTATAGAAAGTTCGTAAAAATCAACTTGCAGAGTAATTCAAGAAATATAATATCAGATTGCATGACAAAGCCAAGACAAATTGTATCACAAGCTTCAAGTCGTATGACAAAGATGATACAAAGACAAAGATCACATAAAAGAAGGAGAGACTCAACAAGAAAAAGTCAAGACTTTATAAAGTTTACGATGGACAAATGAAATATGCTTAAAGATCGATCAAATAGCTTGGAAACTGATAAATTGCAATGCAAGAAGTCGATCGTACAACAACCACAAGAGTGGAGTAAAATGGAAGATTATAAAGGTATAACAAAAGAAGATCATGAAATAACAATCAAGAATATTGAACAAGAAATATCGTCAAGCCACTAAGGATAAAACTAAACAATCAAAGAAGAAAAAGATTATCGAGCTGAGAAACATATCAAGGAGAAAGAACTATAAAAATGCAAATTCATCCCACAAGATCAATGTAAAGAAAGAGTTCGTAGAGTTCTATTAAGTAGACTCATTACAACACAACAAAGACCTAAAAGACTCTAACTAAAAAAAGATGAAGGCTCACAGGTGCTAAAAGGACTAATGTACTCAAAATCAGAGAATGAAGTTGAACTAAATAACCTTAGATCGTTGAGTTACAAATTTCGTAGAGCCACTTCAAGATATAGAGTTATAGAAATAATGAGGTGCCTCATTGCCTTACCTATCAAAGTTCACAAAGCAAATTGCATTGAGAAATAGACTCACTATAACATATGATTGGAATGATACTACTAGAAGAATCTTTAGTGAAAGTATAGTCCAAGGAAAGCTTGCTAAGAATAGAAAGCAGAGCATGAATCGGCTATGGAATAAGAAAAGATCTCTAATGTAATACAGATTTAATGAAGATTGTAATCCTACAAGTGACAAATGCTTAAGTAAGGGGGTTCCAATCAAGCAGAAGATGAAAATGCTCAAGTAAGGGAGAGTTAATCATAAGAAAAAGGCCTTAGTTGTCAGGAAGTGAACTAAGCTCATCTAGTAGATGGTAAAACCAAAATGTTGATTGAAGAACTAAAGATAATATGGATTATCGTAAAGAAAGGAGAACGCAAATCACAAAACAGAAGGAAAATGGAATACAACTAGAATAAGTCAAAGAGAATATCATATAAGCTTTAGATCGTAGAACTGTAGAAGTAGATCATATAGCTACTCTAGCTACTCTAAGATCAAAGTATAAAATCAGTCAATAGCATAATCAAATGATTGTAAGGCTGGAAGAGTCAACGGATTTTATGATTAGTAAAAATGGAAGGATCTTCAAGTAAATCAAGAAGCATGGTTCAAGACATGACTAAGGGAATGAAAGTGACAAAATGATCAAGCTCTGAGCTATAGCGTCATTTCAAAATCACTCAAGGAACTGAATCATATTGAAAATACCAGATCAAGTGAATTGTACAGATCATAGAATAGATTTCAGTTCGTAGTGCAAGTCAGATTTGTTTAACATTATGGAGATTACGCTACATGATCATGATTATATTAGAAGACATAATAATATTGAAAGATAAGATCGTATTGCAGAAACTGATCGTATTGCAAAGACTAATCGTATTGTAAGTCATGTTCGTATAATAACATGTAGATCGTGTTGCAAAACCAAAATCTTATTACGACTATAATTCATAAAGCAATGTGAGATCGCATTGTGAAGGTCAGAAAGTGCAATGAAGATATGAGCTCAAGCCATAATTCAGAACGTATAGCAGAAGGAAGATCGTAAAGAAGTCTATTTCGTACTGAAGTATTTCTAATCGTATAACAATGTATCTCCTATACGATCATCTCACTTTTGATAATAGCCAGAAGCTGTCAGAAGACTAAATATGAAGATGTGTTTGATTGAAGAGCTTGATGCAATCTTTCTATATCAAAGACGAAGCCTGTGACCCAGAACGCAACAACGTCTACCAGCTAGTTTGAATTTGAAGTCTCAACCGACCGTTAGAAGCTTATCAAAGAAAGCATACAGTATGATGTCATCTGCGCGATTGCCACTTTTAGTATACTATAAAGACAGAGTCAAAAGCAAACTGACACTTACCTTTAAGTGTCAATAACAAAGATCTTCATGAGATTGACACAAAAATGAAAGTAACGACTATTTTTGTAACGGATACTTCAGCAGACATCTCTCTATAAATATAAACTCTCTCGTAAAATCAGAGAGTGGGAGAGGAGGAGCAAGCTAAAAATAGAGAGAATGGACTGAAACTCTAAATCGTAGAGTAAGAAAGAAAAGAGATGAGAATAACAAATTGATCTACTAAATATACTTATCATAAACCCAAAGTTGATATACACTTTGGAGAATCAAACAAGGGCAAATTTCACCAATAAGAGTCTGAAACAACAACATATCAAAAGGCTTAAGAGATCAAAGTCAAGAAGGAATTGTTTTGCTGCTAAGTTCTAAAATAAAGAGGAACTTAATGCTAACTTAGCAGCATCCTACAGTCATCTTCATGAACAACATCAAAAAGATGAAACTTAATGACTCGCCATATTTTAAGTAAATTTGACCATGTGTGGGATGAACTTAGTGTCCAGGTGTTCCAAGACCTAGTAACTCGAAGGAACCTTAGTGGTTCAGGTGTAACAAATCTTAGTAATCTGATTGTATTGAGCAAGAATATCCTTAGTGGATTTTTTGCCAGAAGTGCAGAAGAGTGGAGTATGAGATATTTATACTCCAAACCACTTAAAATTTCCTTTGTCCATCTTTCATGTCTCTTGCTGCTTTACTTTATCACTGCATGAACTATAATTGTACTAACTGTTCTAACTACACTTAACTGCTTTATCATTTGTAATAACATTTCAGTAGCCTAATTTAAAACAGAGCTGAATCTTTTATAATCCTTAATTTAGAAGGGTTTTTTTTTTATTTATTAAATTGACTATTCCGCTGTAATTACAAAGTAAATGATTTGATAAAAGTTTATGTTAGAACAAAAAGAAAATAAAGTGATATACTCAATCCCCCCTCCCCCCCTTCCCTTTCTAGATCACATTTTCATGTCATCTGGGAACCAACACTATCATTTGTTAATAAGAAAATATTCTAAAAGATTATCATATGGCGCAATCTTTTTGTTGCGACAACAGATGAGATATTATTTAAAATAGTTGATTCAGACTCGACCTAACAAAGTATTATTCCATTTGTTTTAAAATATCATATAATCTATTACTACATATAACAAGGCAATTCGAGATATTATTTGATAAGTATATTTTATACATATATATTGAATATTTTTATACTTAATTATTTGTGAATTTTTAAGTATTCTAATTTATTTTTGGTAATTTATTTAATTTTATGTATTATTATTATTTTTAAAATTTTTATATTATTTTTAATTAATTTATATTTTATTTTGTAGGGAATTAAACCTTGATGGCAAAAGGGTAAATATGGAGCATATGATGGCAATTTTATAAATTCCAAGCGAAAGGGCTCAGGTGCATAACGCGGCATTAAGAAAGGATCGAAGAAGAAACGGTGTCGTTTATGGGATTGTAAGTAGCAGAAGACTGTCTGCGTAATGCGTGTGAGCTATGTTTGGGTGTTGCAAGGAGACGATGTCGTTTCGCATCAGGAACGGAGGGGAATGTTACCGCGCCAAGCGCGTGGCAATTCAGTGGTTGACTTCGGTCAAAGACACGAATACCATGTTTGGCAAGTACGAAATTGTTGAAAAACGGCATTAATCGTAATTTTAGCTTATTTTTTTAATTTTGAATTGGATTCTAATTCTAGTTTTGCTATTAATTATTAATGTACTCCTATAAATACACTATGTAACTTTTATTTTCAACAGATTATTATAGATTATTATACATTAACATAGAATTAGAATAAAGTAGATTAATTTTATTAGTTTAGAAACAAATATTCATGGTAAATGATTTGAGAATTACAGGCGGAGCTTGAAAATTGCAGATTGTGATCCGAGTGAGAGACGGATATCAAAACACATATTTGATTTATTTTCTTTTACATTTATTTTTATAATTTTGAGATATTGAATTACCTTGCTTAAGCTTTAGGAATTTGATTTCCATCCTAGCCTGTGTACTCTCTGGAAAGTAGTTCTCCAAGAATACTTCTTTGAATCGCGCCCACGCGATCGTTCCCTCCCCTGCTCTACTCTTATTGGCCTTCCACCAGTGGCTGGCCTCCCCTTTCATCATAAAGGTAGCAAATGATGTCATTTGCCCCTCCGCGACTCGTGCGACCTCGAAGACTTTTTCCATCTCCTCTATCCAAGTCTGTGCTTCTATAGGATTCGTGGTCCCTCTGAATTCGGGTGGTCCTATTAGTTTGAAATCCTTAAAGCTTGCTAGTGGAGCGGCAGGGTTCGTTGCTCCAGTAGCCTCTGCGTTACGTCCGCGGAATGCTCCCATTAGCATTTCCACGAACTCTTGGACAGGGTTTGGTGGTATCCCTCCGGCATTCACTGACTCTTCGAGTGGTGGTGGGGGTAGTCGTTGATTTCTTCTTTGTGGCGGCATTTTCTGTATAAAGAAAATTTAATTAATTAAAGTTGTTTCAATCTTCTTTTTTTTTTTTTTTACTTTCGTTCTGTAGCTTGAGTATTTTAAACTAAAGCACAAAGAATCATCTTGACACATATAAACATAAACGGAAATGCATTTATATTCATATGCTAACACACAGTGCATAGCACTTTTACATCATAAGCATACTGCTATAAACGCTGCTAACCCCGATAGTTAAAACAAAAGACGGGATCTAACATATTCCACAACTTCATAGAGTTGGGATTTACAACATACTAACCCTCTATCAAAACAAAAGTTGGGTTTCTACTGCATCTATGTACATACAACATAAATAAAAGAAATAGTACAACTAACTGCGCATCCCTCGACGAACCGCATCGTCGTACTCCTCATCTCCAATGGCCCTGACCACGCCCCTACTAATGGTATGCAAGGTCTGACCCTCCTCAGCAGGGTAATAGTGCACCCTACTCTGGATTCTACCAACTGATGAGCGATAGACGTAACTGAGTCTATCTATCCTCACCCTCTTCTCCCTAACCTCCTCCTCCAATTCCATCATCTGACCATGAGCGGCATCCCGCTGCGTCTCCATCTCAATCCTGTCCTCTATCGCCTCCTGCCAGTGTGCACGGATGGCGACCTTCTCTGCCTGAACCTGCTGAACCTTCAGCTCAGCCTCGGCTAATCTAGTCTCAACCACTGCCAATTTGGCCTGCAACTCCACATCCTGATCTACGAGCTGGTGAGTTAGCACTGCAAAGTGCTCCACCGAATCCTCGTACCCCTGTACCTGATCCTCCAGTTCTACGATCCTCTCTTTCAGCTCGGTGTTCTCGCCAGAGAACTGATAAGCTGTATCTTTGTACTGCTCCTCCGTCTACTGGTGGATCTGGTTCTGCTCCTCCAGGTGCTGAACCCTCTCCTCTAGCTCCTCGTTAGCCGTAGTGAGAGTATCGATGATGTCACTGGCGACAGTGCCCATGCCATCAACATACTCAGCTGGCTCCTCATCCTCATCATCATCAGTATCAGCCTCCTCCTCACTGTACTGCCCCATAACTCCGCCCCAGACAGCTTCCTTTCTATCTCCCTCCTCGGGATCTGACTCTGGCTCCTCGATCGGTGCAGCCACCCGTGGCTGTGCGGTATCCATAGGGATATCCGTATAAATCACCTCCTCTACAGCAGTGCTCGACTGACCTATCTCCGTCATCCTACAATAACATAAATAACACATGTTAGTACAGCAATAAAATATATTCATTGATGAAATGAAATGATATTTTATTATGTACATCTCGGCTCGATGGATTTTCTCAATCCATCTCCAAAAATACATAACATGATGAATCTCCCCGATTCATCTCCTAACGCACTCAATACGAGTTTAATATTAAGGTTATAACCTAGGTTTCGCAATCCTAGCGTTTCTAACCTACAACTTTGATACCAACCTGTGACGACCCCAAATCTGGGTTCTTTAACCTCGGATTTGGTTCTCACTGTACAATACTTAACAATAACGAAATACATAAATTGTATTCAAACTTCGCGGAATAATACAAAAGGTTCCTTAATCAAAAGGCTACACTTCCCAAGGTCTATTACCTTAATCTTAACATTACATATCTTAAGGAAAATACAAAAGATTTACAACAGTAATTACATAACAGTAATATAAACTAGCATGCAATTACTAAAACTAAGCATTCGCTTTCCTCTTGCCTTTGTCCGATTTAGAGCTTTCGGGAATGGCTGAAATATAGTCATGATATAGCAAGAATGAGCAACTAAATGGCTCAGCAAGTTTATAAACAACAATCATACGATATATCATGATGAAGGGAAATAACTTCAAGGTTTCAACAATAGCAATTGTGAAAGATAACAAGAATAAATGTTCAATAAAAGAAGGAATTGACTCTTTACTGCTGAGTGGTCTTTAATGACCATGAACTGCTACTAAGGTAGAACAGACATACAATGTCTGACTCCTTGTTAAAATAACGGGACACTTGAGGGGATCAGTCCTCTCATGTCCTATGTATATGCATCACATTTAGTTTTCTTGCGCGCTGTCGGGTCTCCGACAAATAAAAATCCCATTTAACTAGGGTTGTTCTATCTCAGTCTTACTGTAAGAATCCGCACCACCCAATGGTTTGGATAAGCTTTTATAATATTCAACTAAATGAATTTAACATGCATTTGTCTAGCCGAAACAATTAGCTTAGATATTTTTAAACAGTTTGCAAAAGCACTATGTGCGAATACAATAATCCATAACGATGTGAAGTAATTTTCGATAATTAATTCACTCAAAGGCCTGTCAAATATCTACGAGTGTAGATACTTGCTCAACAATAATTGAATTGCTCAAAGTAATTAAAGTTGAATAATAATTGCAACAATAAGTACAAGTTAATGGTAGAAGACTTGCAATAAGAATTACAAGTTAAAGTTAGAAAACGTGTCTCGTGCTAACCAAATTAATCTAACAATCCTTGAACGGACCTAACAATTAAATCAATTTGATCTTAAATTAGTATCATATACTTGTAAGTACAATGACCTTTATAAACCTTACGAACCACATAATTGATTAATTATGGGTAAATAAACACTTAGGAAATATTATCATTATTTGATAATATTTCAAACACAAAGAACTTATATTAAGTGTTTAATATAGTTCAAATAAATATCTAATATTATTAATCATTTAATAATATTTTATTGAGTATCCAATATTATTAATCATATAATAATATTTTATTCATTACCTAATATTATTAATCTTTTAATAATATTTTATTAAGTGTCTAATATTATTAATCATTTAATAATATTTTATTAAATATCTAATATTATTAATTATTTAATAATATTTTATTAATTAATTAATATTATTAATCATGTAATAATATTTTATTAAGTAACTAATATTATTAATCATTTAATAATATTTTATTAAGTAGCTAATATTATTAATCATTTAATAATATTTTATTAATTATCTAATATTATTAATCATTTAATAATATTTTATTATGTAACTAATATTATTAATCATTTAATATTTTATTAATTATCTAATATTATTAATCATTTAATAATATTTTATTAAGTAGCTAATATTATTAATCATTTAATAATATTTTATTGACCCTATAATATTATTATACACTTAATAAGATTTTAGTAATTTTTCTAATATTATTATTTATTTAATAATATTTTATTACCTTTATTATATTATTATTTCAATAATATAATTTGTACACTTTTAAATCATTAAATCAATTATATATATATTTAAACATATATTTATTAAGTCCAAAAATACTAAAATGATTTTTAGAACATTTTTCATTTTCTGACCCGACCCGACCCGGCTGACCCTGTTCGGGTTTTAATTTTTTTCACCGAACAGTACACTGCGCCGAGCCGCAGTGATGAACACTGCATACGGCGCCGTACTGCAGTAGGTGCCAATTTTGTGATTTTTCTGGACAGTTTTGATACTTTGATTCAAACCTTGATTAAATGAAATCTACACATCCAAATAACACCAAATCAGTGTTGATGTGTTCCTAACTTAATGTTTTACAATATTCCATGGTTCGATCGTCTTTTTGAAAACGTTTTACACGAAATTTACAGATCGAACCACTTAGGGTTGAAAAATGACATCCTTTTCGGTAAAAGCTATAACTTCTTTGTTATTCATTATTTTTGAAAAGTTCAAAAAGGTTTTATCTTTAAAACTCATAGATCTAGCTTTCTAGCCATAAAAATCCATTTTCCGATTTGTAGATTTCAAAATACAACCATAAACCTAGCATGCATAGTTAGGGTTTACCGGTAAATCATGTTACACATATTTCTTTAACTTCCATGCATTTCTAACCTACCAAATCATGTTATAAACACATAGATCTATGAATATACATATATTACATAATTAAATACCTCTAGATCATCAAAACGAGTTTTGATCGGTTAAAAATAGATTTTAACCGATCAAAAGCTTTCTAGACTACAAAAATGAAATAAGATGGAGTTTAGAGAACTTTTAAACCTTTGTGATTTGTTGGCTCTCCTTCTCCTTAAACCAAAGTAGGTTGTGTAGCTATTGGACATCCACCAAGGCTTCCTCTAGCTTTTCCTCACTCAACCACAAGTGTATCTCTCTTTTAACTCACAAAAGCTCTCTCTCTTTTTTCTAGGATTGTCTAGCAAATGAACTAACAACCAATACCAAGTGTGGAGCATTCTATTTATAGCCCACCACTAATCCTCCATTAGCTTGCTAATTCACCCATGTTGGTGAAATTAAAGGCTAAACTAGTTTACTATTTGATTGAATGACTAGTTGATAGACTTTTGGAATGACTAGAGTTGTTGACCAACTTATGACATGGATGAATTTTCAAGCAATCTAGAAAATCAAGTTATCCAAGTGGGGCCCTCAAAAATTCAGCAAATTGGCTTTTTCAAGCCATTTTTCCTTTATTTTTAATGCTAAAATGTGCATATATACATCTATATATATCTATATATATATATATATATATATATATTGACCAAAGTTTGACCTCCTATTGGGCTCCACATTGGGCTTGGGAATAACTTCTATTGGGCTCATTCAATTAAATTGTTTGGGCTCAATTTAAATAACACATTAGGCTTACATTAATTATTCTAGGTTACATTTAATTAAATCAAGCATTGGGCTTGTTTAATTAATTACATGGGCTAGTAATTAAATTACATACATGGGCTACTAAGTTAATATCTTTAACCTAGTTTATCAACTCATTTGGATTTAAAAATATAATCCAATTAGATTTGCTTTAATTAATTATACACATTACTTTAATTCTTTAAATAAATATACAAGCACATAAGTACATTTATTTAATTATCTAATGCACAATTAATTAATACAAAAAGTTTAATTTCATTGCTAAATATTTATTAAGTATATTTACAATGTCTAATGAAATTCGTGGTCATTACATTCTCCCCCGCTTATAAGAATTCCGTCCCCGGAATTACAAATTTAAACTACTCGAACAGATGCGGATAGTTAGCCCTCATCTTTTCTTCAAGCTCCCACGTAGCTTCCTCAGCGTTGTGGTTCCTCCAAAGGATTTTGACAGAATGTATAACCTTATTCCGTAATTTTTGCTCTTTCCTATCTAGTATTTGGACAGGAATTTCTTCGTATGATAAGTCTTTCTTGACTTGTATTGGCTCATAGCATATGACATGTTTGTAGTCTGGCTTGTATGGTCGCAACACTGATACGTGAAACACATTGTGAATATGCTCCAGTTCAGGAGGTAAAGCTACCTCGTACGCCACTTCACCCACTCTCTTTAATATCTCGAACGGTCCTATGAACCTCGGACTCAACTTCCCTTTCTTTCCAAATCGGATCTTCCCCTTCCAGGGAGATACCTTCATGAATACAAAACTCCCAACTTCGAAGTCTCGCTTCTGTCGATGTAAATCGGCATACTTCTTCTGACGATCCTGAGCTGCTACTAGCCGAGCTCTTATTACCTTAATAATTTCTACCGTCTGTTGAACCAATTCCGGTCCCAACAGTCGGCGTTCTCCTACCTCGTCCCAACATAGAGGTGTTCTGCACTTCCTTCCGTACAATGCTTCGTAAGGCGGCATGCCTATGCTTGCATGATAACTGTTGTTGTATGCAAACTCAACTAATGGTAGATGGTTCTCCCAACTGCCCTTGAAATCCATCACACAGGCCCTGAGCATATCTTCCAAAGTCTGTATTGTTCTTTCACTTTGCCCATCGGTCTGCGGATGATAAGCTGTATTCATTCTCAACTGTGTCCCCAATCTCTCCTGAAGACTTCTCCAAAATTTTGACGTGAAGCGCGTGTTGGTTTGTAATATTCATAGACGCAATCAAATTGCACAAAATAGCGGAAGCATGGTAAAATCAAATTTAAAATTTTACAAACCATAATCCAGGATCGACCTTTATGCACAACTATTAATTAATTAAAGAAGAAGTTAGAGATATACCCTTGTAGAACTCAAAGCTTCAACAGGTACAAGTTCACCTCCAAATCCTTCACGTTCTCCTTGAATTTCACCGATTGGATTCCAACGATCAATGTTAGCCACCCAAGTGTTTGGCCTCTAGAGGTGATCCACCAAGGAATAACAATAATTTAAGAAGTGGGTGATGGCAAACCCTAGTTTTCTCTCTCTAGAGAATATGTGAGTACTCTCCCAAAACTTGTAGAAGTGTATGTGTGTAACCTTAATCCATAATAAGACTTCTCTTATTTATAGACTTAGTAAACCCTCCTAACACCTTTAGGAATAGGGTTTTTAATTAAACTCCTAATCTAATTAGGATCTTAATTAATTTAATATAATAATTATAATTTCTAAACTATTTAGGAACTTAATTATCAATTATGAGAGTACTCTTATTAATTAATTCCTAAACTATTTAGGAACTAAATAATAATAATAATAGTAATAATAATAATAAGACTCCTCTTATTAATTTATAATTAGTATTTCCAAAATACTAAATAATAAATATTAAGCTATTTAATTTATTCTATCAACATAGTATAAATTAAATATACTTAATTCATTATTACAATTATGCCATTTACTTCTTAAATAATTATTTTCCTTTTGCGGTGTGACCCTTTAGGTTCTCCATATTAAACCGGTTATAGAATAAATTAATTAGAACTATTCTAATCTTATTTATTAAATAAATTAAACTATTTAATTCATTTAAATAAATAATATTTATTCCATAATAAGGGTAAGCCCCCTTAGCGATCAACGACTTTTCAGATAATATAGATTTCAACATTTAATCACAAAAGAACCTATTCAGCAAATAGTTACCGTACAATTCAATCATTCAACCTCACAACGTCCCAATCAAATATAAGACATGGTATAACTGTCAAGTCTTATTTTATTTGATTATATGCATTTCGATCCTTAAATGAATAACTCTAATTAATGTAAATTAGAAACTACTTTCTAATTTTCATTCTGCCTTGGCCAAGGACTACCGAGTTGTCATTTATCGAATCGCATAGGACATTCTCTTCTTTTACTAGAAGTGGTAGATTCTTTGTTGATCATTCACCTATCTCCATGTATGACTTATTATATCCGATCATACCCTTTGATACACCCTAAAGGTTTTAAGGAATATGTCAAAACATAATTCATCATACATAAGATACTATGATGATCTCAAGTCCAAGGATCACTTGTACTACTATCACAAAAGGAACTCCTATTGACAGGCAAGTAAGACTCCATTAGGTGTTCCTTGAGCGAGTCACGTTCAGTGAACTTATTCTCTAATAAGCACCTACATACTTGCTTTAGTGTCTCTACACAAATGATTATGAGATCAATCATCATCTTCATAAGAGCAATCATAGTATATACTAATCTATCCGGATTCACTAATCCCCATTTTAGTGATCCTACGATTAGGAACAATTTTAGTTTTGAGCTATCTTGAATTTAGATCTCATTAGCATGATCATCATCATGATTCTGAAAGTATTGCTCAACAACTATGGGTTTATCACAATTAATATTATCTTATTAAATATGGATAAAGAAAATGCCTTTGCATAAATAAACTTTTATTAATAATTGAATAAGATTACAAAGTACATGCTACATCATATTAAATATGATTGGCTTGTGTGCATACTACTTTCAATCTCCCACTTGCACTAAAGTCAATTGCCATGGTATCTAATACCCATCTTCTCTAAGTGACGATCAAACTGCTTTTGAGTTAAAACTTTAGTAAATGGATATGCTATGTTGTCAAGAGAGTCGACACGCTCCAAGGTGACATCTCCTCTTTCAATGATTTCTCTAATCAAATGAAATCGCCGCAATACGTGTTTGGATTTCTGATGAGACTTGGGTTCCTTGGCTTGTGCAACAGCTCCCGTGTTGTCACAAAATAAAGGCACTGGTCCTTGAATGCTAGGAACCACTCCAAGTTCTGTAATGAACTTCTTCATCCAAACAGCTTCCTTTGCAGCTTCACTTGCAGCTATGTACTCTGCCTCTGTCACTGAATCAGCAACTGTTTGCTGTTTGGAACTTTTCCAACTCACTGTACCACCGTTTAGGGTAAACACATAACCCGAAACAGATTTACTATCATCTCGGTCAGTTTGAAAACTTGAGTCTGTATAGCCCTCTAGTTTCAAATCAGACCCACCGTAGATAAGAAATGTATCCTTAGTCCTTCTTAAGTACTTTAGGATATTTTTCACTACCTTCCAGTGTTCTTCTCCAGGATTAGACTGATATCTACTTGTTACACTAAGTTCATGAGCAACATCAGGTCTTGTACATATCATCCCGTACATGATAGATCCTATTGCCGAGACATAAGGAATTTTACTCATACGGTCTCTCTCTTCAGGTGTCTTTGGAGCCTGCTTCTTTGAGAGATGTATTCCAGAACCCATCGGCATGAGCCCTTTCTTGGAATCTTCCATGCTAAACCTTTTTAGCATAGAATCAATGTACGTTCCTTGGGACAAGCCAAACATCCTTTTAGATCTATCTCTATAGATCTTTATCCCCAAAATATAGGATGCTTCTCCCAAGTCTTTCATGGAGAAGTGTTTAGATAACCAAATCTTGATCGACTGTAGCATTGGAATATCATTCCCTATTAGTAATATATCATCAACATATAATACTAGGAATGTGACAGCGCTCCCACTAACCTTCTTGTACACACATGGTTCATCCTCGTTTTTGATAAAATCAAACTTTTTAATTGTCTCATCAAAACGGATGTTCCATCTTCGAGAAGCTTGCTTCAATCCATAGATGGATCGTTGTAGCTTACAGACTTGATTTGTTCCAACCTTTGAAATAAACCCCTCTGGCTGTATCATATACACATCCTCTTCTAGTTTCCCATTGAGGAAGGCCGTTTTCACGTCCATTTGCCAGATCTCATAGTCATGATAAGCTGCAATTGCAAGCAAAATCCAAATGGACTTGAGCATTGCTACTGGTGAGAAGGTTTCATCATAGTCAACACCTTGTCTTTGTCTGAAACCTTTTGCAACCAATCGGGCCTTATAGGTCTCTACCTTGCCGTCTGCTCCAATCTTTCTCTTAAAGACCCATTTATACCCAATAGGCTTAATGCCCTCAGGTGGAGTAACCAAAGTCCATACTTGGTTCTCATACATGGAGTCCATCTCGGATTTTATGGCTGTTAGCCATTTCTCTGAGTCTTTACAACTCATTGCCTCTTCGTAAGTCCATGGATCATCATTATCTATGATGCGTACCTCATCATCATCTTCTATGATGAATCCATACCTTTCAGGTATCTTCGGTACTCTTCCAGATTTACGAATAGGTTGTGGTACATTAGGTTGTGTTACTTCATTAGGTACCTCACTTTGATCTACAGTGTTTTGTGGTTCTTGAATTTCTTCAAGGTATATCTTACTCTCACTGACCCCTTCGAGGATAAACTCATTTTCCAAGAAGGTAGCATGTTTAGCAACAAACACCTTTTGATCAGTTGGATGATAGAAATAATATCCTAAACTTTCTTTAGGATAACCCACAAATTTGCATTTGTCGGATCGTGTTTCTAGCTTATCATTCTCAAACCTTTTGACATAAGCTAGACAACCCCAAATCTTAACATGCTTAAGGCTTGGTTTCCTCCCTGTCCATAACTCATATGGAGTCTTTGGGATGGATTTAGAAGGTATCTTGTTAAGTAAATATGCAGCCGTTTCTAGGGCATAACTCCAGAATGAAACTGGAAGATTGGTAAAACTCATCATGGAACGAACCATGTCCAACAATGTTCGATTTCTCCTTTCAGATACACCATTCAATTGTGGAGTACCTGGTGGAGTCCATTGTGAGATTATACCATTTTCTTTGAGATAATTGAGAAACTCATTGCTTAAGTATTCACCACCTCGATCCGATCGAAGAATCTTAATACTCTTGCCAGTTTGTTTCTCTACTTCACTTCTGAATTCTTTGAACTTTTCAAATGATTCAGACTTGTATTTCATTAAATACACGTATCCAAATCTTGAATGATCATCAGTGAAAGTAATAAAATATGAATACCCTCCTCGTGCATGCGTTGTCATAGGTCCACATACATCTGTGTGTACCAACTCTAACAACTCTGTAACTTTTTCTCTTTTTCCATTAAAAGGAGATTTAGTCATTTTACCCATGAGACAAGATTCACAAGTTGGATATGATTCATAATCAGATAGCTCTAAAAGCCCATCTTTATGCAACTTGTTTAATCTTGTTTCATTAATATGACCAAGTCTACAGTGCCACAAAAAAGTATAATTTACATTATCTCTTTTCCTTTTCTTAGTTTGTTCAATTTGCAATATATTTTCTTGTAAGTCAAGCAAGTAAAGTCCATTCAGTAAATTACCAACACCATATAAAACATTATTTTTATAAATAGAACAACTGTTGTTCTTTATTATAATTTCAAAACCATCCTTGTCCAACATAGGAATAGAAATAATGTTTCTAATAAGTACTGGAACATAATAACAATTATTTAAACTAATGGATTTGCCCGTAGGCAACACTAAACAATAAGTTCCTACGGCTAATGCAGCAACCTTTGCTCCATTCCCCACGCGCAGGATGACTTCATCTTTGTTTAGCTTTCTACTTCTGCTTAGTCCCTGCATAGTATTACATATGTGAGAACCACAGCCGGTATCTAATACCCAAGTAGAACTTTGACTTACAGAAAGATTTATTTCAATCATGAACAAACCTTGATCTGCGGTTGAAACTTCTCCAAGCTTCTTCTGCTTTAAACTTGCAATATACTCTTTGCAGTTTCTTTTCCAGTGACCCGGCTTATTGCAATGGAAGCATATTCCTTTGCTATCTGGATCTGCCTTCTTATTATCCTTTACTTTCGCCTTGCCCTTAGCCTTCTTGGATTTCTTCTTTTGGGAAGTTCCCTTGGGCCTCTTCCTTTTCTTGGAAGAATCATCTACCAACAAGACTTGGTTCTTTTTAGATGAGAAGTGACCCTCCACAGTTTTCAACATGTTTAGTAACTCAGGCAAGCTGATGTCCAACTTATTCATGTGAAAATTCACAACAAATTGTGAGAAGGTGTCCGGGAGTGACTGCAAGATCAAATATTGTCTCAACTCCCCATCCATCACAAAACCTAACTGTCCAAGTTGTTCAATCAGATTGATCATCTTGAGGACATGAGTCTCAACGGCAGTGCCCTCGGTCATCCGAGATCGGAAGAGCTCCTTAGATATCTGATATCTAGCAGTCCTACTTTGCTCACCATAAATATCTTTAAGGTGCAGCAGTATAGTAGGAGCATCCATTTTTTCGTGCTGACGCTGAAGCTCGTTAGCCATGGATGCGAGCATGATGCATTGAGCCACAACTGCATCATCTTGCCACTTCTTAAAAGTAGCAACTTCTTCCTCAGAGGCATTTACTGCAACAGTTGCAGGGACAGGTGAATTTAAGACATAGGAAAGCTTTTCAGCAGTGAGAACAATTCTCAAATTCCTTAACCAGTCCGTGTAATTCGGTCCGGTCAGTTTGTTAGCATCAAGTATGCTACGCAGTGATAGTGAGTTTGACATTTGTAAAATTCTGCATGTGAATAATAGACAACATTTTAGCATACATTCATTTTATTAATTACCAAAATAAATTAGGTCTTTATTTAAATTGGTATCTCCCACTATTTTTCATCAAACTATATTACCCTCTTTATATAGTTCGGCAAATTTAATTAAAAATTTGCTAGTGAGATAAGGATCCTATTGACGTAAGTATAATCTTGTGTGTGCACAACAAATTATAATTTATTCAATAGGTAGACAACTCCTTGTCAATTACATCAACATGTAACTCCTTGTATTTTGCCTCTTAGATTATTATGATCATGTGTGTGCACATCCAAATCAAAATTATCTAAGTTATGTCAAACCTAGCACTTCCATATAAGTGAAGAGAAAAATACTGCTCTTGTGTGTGCACAACAAAACAGTAATGTTCAATTCCTTATAAGCATCAAATGTGATAAAACAACATCTCAAATGATCGATATAAGCCTTGTGTGTGCACAACAAACGTATATTGATTATTTGATACTCTATCGTTTTATCATGCTAGAAGGCGACGTTCGATATTCCAAATATCTTTGAACGTTACAACTTAATATTTTAATAGTAGAATAAATAAATTAGAACAATTCTAATTTTATTTAATTGAATTAAACTCCTTTTAATTCATGAATTAAACATTTTAATTCATTTTATAAATAATATTTATTCTACATCATGAGGGGTTTGTTAATATTAATTGTCTCATCTTATTTAGCGCGCATGCATATATATATATATATAAAATACGCGTCATATTATTTAACATGCGAAGCATGTTTGGATAATATATAATATATATATTTAACATGCACATATAGAATACTATATTCTACTTGGATTGATTATGGATTTTTATTCTAGTTTGGTTCACTAGAGCCACCAAGTGAACCAAAAGGTCAAACCTAGGGTACAAGAATAAATTAAATTATATGTAACTATTACATTTAAATTTGGGCTCCATTACAAATGGGTCTTCATGCGCTCCGCGCTCCTTTGCTCCAATTCTTCAAAATAATTCTAACTAATCCTATTACAAAACTATTTACAATAAATAGAAACCTTGATCAACAGTCAAGGGGAAGTACATAGGAGGGAGATAGAATTATACATAAGAAAAATTAGAAAGACGATGTACGCAGACTCCATTTATAAAACCCATTCATCCATGCATCCATTTAAAATTAAATCCAATCACATTGGTCAATAGTCCATAATCAATCCCATTTATTATCATATATATCAACATATATATCAATAAAAAGTATTCATCTAATGAATTAAATAAAACATTCCATATATGTATTGGTATCATTTAATGGGCAATTAGAGTTGCATGAAATCCAATTTCATGTTTAAAATAAACCTTTTATTTTAATTATAAAATTATTTAAAAATAAACTATTTATTTTTATTATTTTAACATTACCCAAAATAAACTCTTTTATTTTGAAATTTTAAAATCTGTATAAAATTACCAAACAGTTTAGCTAATTAATATATATATATATATATATATATATATATATATATATATATATATATATACCAAATTAGCCCGACAACTTTTTCGGGACAAGATTTATCACATCCGGCTATATCAATGCTTTACCGAAACCCAACCACTGCTTTGCCGAAAAATGTTGCTGCTGTCTAATATATATACCAAACCGTGGCGCTGCCAACAACAAAAAAACGAAACTGCTGCTGCTTTTTTTTTTTTTTTTTCAAAACCGAAACAGCTTGGCTTCACTTAACATATATATATATATATATATATACACGGTAAACCATCCACATGTTTGCCTTGTAAAAACCGAAAACAGTGCAACACTTTTCTTATTCACCAATTTCCGAAAAAGCTGTTTTATATATCATATATATATATAAACCGAAAAGGCTGCTACTGCTTTACCGAAAACAGGTTATTTCGCTTTAACATTTATTACGAAATCCAAAACCTTTTAATAAAAAAAAAATAATAATTTTATACAACAAATTATGCCCAATAAATTATTCTAAATATATACCCATACATATATAGAATCAAAACAATTAATAATTCGCATAAAATTTGGCTCTTGATACCACTGTTGGTTTGTAATATTCATAGACGCAATCAAATTGCACAAAATAGCGGAAGCATGGTAAAATCAAATTTAAAATTTTACAAACCATAATCCAGGATCGACCTTTATGCACAACTATTAATTAATTAAAGAAGAAGTTAGAGATATACCCTTGTAGAACTCAAAGCTTCAACAGGTACAAGTTCACCTCCAAATCCTTCACGTTCTCCTTGAATTTCACCGATTGGATTCCAACGATCAATGTTAGCCACCCAAGTGTTTGGCCTCTAGAGGTGATCCACCAAGGAATAACAATAATTTAAGAAGTGGGTGATGGCAAACCCTAGTTTTCTCTCTCTAGAGAATATGTGAGTACTCTCCCAAAACTTGTAGAAGTGTATGTGTGTAACCTTAATCCATAATAAGACTTCTCTTATTTATAGACTTAGTAAACCCTCCTAACACCTTTAGGAATAGGGTTTTTAATTAAACTCCTAATCTAATTAGGATCTTAATTAATTTAATATAATAATTATAATTTCTAAACTATTTAGGAACTTAATTATCAATTATGAGAGTACTCTTATTAATTAATTCCTAAACTATTTAGGAACTAAATAATAATAATAATAGTAATAATAATAATAAGACTCCTCTTATTAATTTATAATTAGTATTTTCAAAATACTAAATAATAAATATTAAGCTATTTAATTTATTCTATCAACATAGTATAAATTAAATATACTTAATTCATTATTACAATTATGTCATTTACTTCTTAAATAATTATTTTCCTTTTGCGGTGTGACCCTTTAGGTTCTCCATATTAAACCGGTTATAGAATAAATTAATTAGAACTATTCTAATCTTATTTATTAAATAAATTAAACTATTCAATTCATTTAAATAAATAATATTTATTCCATAATAAGGGTAAGCCCCCTTAGCGATCAACGACTTTCCAGATAATATAGATTTCAACATTTAATCACAAAAGAACCTATTCAGCAAATAGTTACCGTACAATTCAATCCTTCTACCTCACAACGTCCCAATCAAATATAAGACATGGTATAACTGTCAAGTCTTATTTTATTTGATTATATGCATTTCGATCCTTAAATGAATAACTCTAATTAATGTAAATTAGAAACTACTTTCTAATTTTCATTCTGCCTTGGCCAAGGACTACTGAGTTGTCATTTATCGAATCGCATAGGACATTCTCTTCTTTTACTAGAAGTGGTAGATTCCTTGTTGATCATTCACCTATCTCCATGTATGACTTATTATATCCGATCATACCCTTTGATACACCCTAAAGGTTTTAAGGAATATGTCAAAACATAATTCATCATACACAAGATACTATGATGATCTCAAGTCCAAGGATCACTTGTACTACTATCACAAAAGGAACTCCTATTGACAGGCAAGTAAGACTCCATTAGGTGTTCCTTGAGCGAGTCACGTTCAGTGAACTTATTCTCTAATAAGCACCTACATATTTGCTTTAGTGTCTCTACACAAATGATTATGAGATCAATCATCCTCTTCATAAGAGCAATCATAGTATATACTAATCTATCCGGATTCACTAATCCCCATTTTAGTGATCCTACGATTAGGAACAATTTTAGTTTTGAGCTATCTTGAATTTAGATCTCATTAGCATGATCATCATCATGATTCTAAAAGCATTGCTCAACAACTATGGGTTTATCACAATTAATATTATCTTATTAAATATGGATAAAGAAAATGCCTTTGCATAAATAAACTTTTATTAATAATTGAATAAGATTACAAAGTACATGCTACATCATATTAAATATGATTGGCTTGTGTGCATACTACTTTCAGCGCGGATCTCTGTCTGACACAATCGATACCGGCACCCCATGTCTCGAAACTATCTCCTTGATGTACAGTTTAGCCAACTGGTCCAAACTGAACTTAATCTTGATCGGCAAAAAGTGCGCTGACTTTGTTAGTCGATTTACAATTACCCAAATTGCGTCAAATCCCTTATGTGTTGCTGGAAGTCCTACCACAAAATCCATTATGATATGCTCCCATTTCCACTCAGGAATCTCTAACGGCTGTAATAATTCACTTGGTCTCTAATGTTTGGCCTTTACCCTTTGACAAGTTAGGCATCGGCTGACACATTCTGCGACCTCCCTTTTTAAATTCGGCCATCAAAAATGCTGACGCAGATCTTGATACATCTTCGTACTCCCCGGATGTATCGAGTATCGAGTACTGTGGGCCTCTTGCAAAATCTCTTCTCATAGTTCGGGCACTAGCGGCACCCAAACACGATTTTCAAACGTTAGCAATCCCATGCTATCCTCCTTGAATTTGACCTCTTCTCCTTCGGTCATTCTCATCCTTATTCTGACACATTCTTCGTCTTTATCTTGAGTCTCTTTCACCCGATCTAACAGGGTTGGGCTCGCTTCTACTTTCATTGACTCATTTGGATTTCTCACCTCCAACTCCATTCGAGCCATCTCTTGAACCAATTGTTCCTGATCTGTCAACATGAACAATTTCTCCCTGCTCTTTCTACTTAGAGCATCTGCTACTACGTTGGCCTTGCCGGGATGATATAGAATTTTACAATCATAGTCTTTGATCAATTCTAACCATCTCCGTTGCCTCATATTTAACTCCTTCTGTGTGAAGATATACTTCAGACTCTTGTGGTCCGTGAATATCTCACATTTCTCTCCATATAAATAATGTCTCCAAATCTTAAGGGCAAACACTACCGCTGCCAGCTCCAAGTCGTAGGTAGGGTATCCTTCTCGTAATCCTTCAACTGTCTGGACGCATACGCAACGACCTTGCCATTTTGCATAAGCACACAGCCAAGTCCCTTGTGCGATGCATCACTGTAGACCGTAAAACCTCCCGTATCGTCCGGTAAAGTCAATACAGGTGCTTCACTAAGTCTCTTCTTTAGCTCCTGAAAACTCTCCTCACACTTCTCCGTCCATACATATTTCACCGTCTTCCTCGTTAAATTTGTCAACGGTGTTGCTATCTTTGAAAAATCTTGAATGAATCTCCGATAGTAACCCGCTAACCCCAAGAAACTTCTTACCTCCGTCGGCGTCCTTGGTTGTTCCCAATTCATCACCGCTTCAACCTTCGCTGGATCTACTGAAACTCCCTCCTTGTCAATGACATGACCTAAAAATTGAACTCTCTCCAACCAGAATTCACACTTCGAAAACTTAGCATACAACAGATCCTTCCGTAAAATCTCTAACACCAATCTTAGGTGTTCAGCATGCTCCTCATCCGTTTTGGAATAAACCAAAATATCGTCAATGAACACAACAACAAATTTATCCAAGTACTGCTTGAATATTCTGTTCATCATGTCCATGAATGCGGCTGGCGCATTCGTCAGTCCAAACGACATCACCAGAAACTCATAATGCCCATATCGAGTTCTGAATGCCGTCTTGGGTACATCCTCCTTCCTGCATTTCAACTGATGATAACCAGTCCTCAAGTCAATCTTTGAAAAGTACTTTGCCCCTTTCAATTGATCGAAAAGATCGTCAATTCGTGGCAACGGGTACTTGTTCTTAATTGTTACTTTATTCAGCTCTCTATAATCCATACATAGCCTCATCGATCCATCCTTCTTCTTTACAAACAACACAGGTGCTCCCCATGGAGAAACACTTGGCTGATGTACTTATTATCCAACAACTCCTGTAATTGGATCATTAACTCCTTCATTTCTACCGGAGCCATCCTATATGATGCCTTTGATATTGGTGTTGTCCCCGGTACCAAATCAATTACAAACTCTATCTCCCTATCTGGCGGTAAACCTGGCAGTTCGTTTGGAAACACGTCCATGAACTCCCTCACTACTGGTATTTGCTCCATCTCGGGATTCACTATCTGTGTGTCCATTATGTGAGCTAAATACCCTATACAACCTTTCTTCGATAGTTTCTTGGCCTGCATCATCGTCAGACATGCAGATTGTCTAGACGACTTGCTGCCATAATGTAAGACCCCGAATTTATGAAATACAAAATTTAATTTTTCTTCATATATATTTTTCCTGAAACAGTAAATGGTTAAATTGACAAAATTGAAAGTTAAGGATGTTTCGTGCAAATTATACCTTGTTGGACAATATTCTTTTTGTCGGGGAATATTCGTTTTGTCGGGGAATATTCGTTCTGCCCGTACGACGGCGCAATATAATATTCGTGTCGTACGACGGCGCCGAAATAACTAATTATTGGTGGACCCCACAACGGAATAATTGTCGAATATAGAAAACGACAGAAGTAACCTTTTTAAATAAAAATAGTCAACGGTGTTAACTATTTAAATACTGGTGATAAAAGAATAGTAGCATACGGTAATTTATGGTATTCTACAGTAGCATGCGGTACTCTACAGTAGCACACGGTATTGCACAGTGTCTTATATTATTGATCTGAAATTGACACCCTAACTGTTGCACATCATTTCATCAATAATTGTTGTTGTATAATATTTTATGTTATCAATTCAATAATTGTTGCTACACAGTATTTTGCATTATTGATTCAATAATTGTCATTAAACTGTATTTCATATCATCGAGTCAATAATTGTTGGTGCACTGTAGTTTAAAATTATTGAATCTAATAATTGTCACAGTAGCAAATACACAGTAATTTATATTATTTAAATTAATAATAATCTGTAACATGTTTATTACATTATTGTTATCATTGTTGTAGCATTATTTTATATGTTGGATCCACAGGTAGAATAAATAAAATAAAATAAAATAAAATAAATATTATTATTTTTCAAAAGTTACTATTCACTGACGGAAGTTACTGTTCACATCGGAAAAGTTACTCCGGAGTCACTGTTCACTCCCGAAAATCACTATTCATCGGCTGACAAAAGTTACTGTTCATTACTGTTCACTTTTTGAAAATTTTAAAGTTACTGTGCAAAGTTACTGTGCAAGTATTGAAATTTTTTTATAAAAAAAACGTTTGCGCAGCCTCTCTCACCTACCAAATGCACAGTGCCCACCTACCACGCATAGTACCCCATTTTCCCCTATAAATAGCTTGTTCAGCTGAATAGAAAAAATCACACCTAAAACATAAAATTTTTCTATAAGAATTTTATGAGTTTTCTCTGAGAATAGTAAGGTTATTTTGAGAGTTTGAAAGCCAAAAGGAGTGCAGAAATTTTTCAAGTAAGTCTTTTATTAAAGAGTAGTAATTTTATAAATTCCTATTTTTCACGGTATTCACAAATCTTCCTTTAGAAGACTCTTCTATTAGAAGATTCATTTTTAAAAGCTTTCTTTAGAAGATTTATTTTGAAATATTATTTTAAAAACTATTCTAAAGTTATTATATTATACTACAAAAATTATGTTAAATATATATAATTTTGATAGTTCATAATATACGAGTTATCATACACTTTGAAATTTATATGTGGTAATTACTAATTTATATTATAAATATATAGGTTGATCAACCTCATTTAAATCAATATCCAGTCACGTGTTAAGGTAAGGAATATCAATCTTTTCACACTCTTAAACTTACTACGGTAAGGGGTATCACTCTTTTCATCATCATAAATGGATATTATTTTCTTTCTTACTTGAAGGGATTATCATTCTTTGATTCTCGAAAATAATATCGTTTCTTTCTTGTGCCATTTATTTCCATGTATTAAATTGTGGGAATAACCTTACGGCGCGGTTTACCGCCTGTTGGTGAATAACCTTTTGTATTCATTCCTTATTAATCTTTGAGAATAACCTTACGGTGCGGATTATCGCCTGTTTGGTGAATAACTCTTCGTGTTCAAATTCTATTAAATTGTGGGAATAACCTTACGGTGCGGATTACGCCTGTTTGGTGAATAACTCTTCGTGTTCAAATTCTATTAAATTGTGGGAATAACCTTACGGTGCGGATTACGCCTGTTTGGTGAATAACTATTCGTATTCAAATTGATGGGAATAACCTTACGGTGCGGATTATCGCCTGTTGGTGAATAACCCTTGTTATTTGTCTCGTGTGGAAATAATTTGTCTACACGAATTATCACATGACACTTTTATTCCATATTCGTAAGTGATATCATTTTCCTTTATACTCATAAGGGATACCATCTTTTTCATCTTCCATTATTCAAACTTACTATGGTAAGGGATATTAATTCCCTTCACCTTTTGTTAATCAAACCTGCTACGGTAAGGGATATTACTTTCTTCCATACACCTAAATCGAAACTTATTATGGAACTATTGCTTCTATAATTCCTGAAAATATTATATGTTCCATAATAGTTGAATTTCATTAGTTCAACTGAACCTTCCTATTTTCTGAACATTTCTATTGAACTGTAATCGTTATTCTGAACTGTGGATCTTGAATATCATTTTTAAAATTTCACTCCACATCATGTTGGCAATTTGGACATTATTTGAATCTGCACAAAGTAAACTTCCGA
Organism: Hedera helix; assembly: GCA_947179155.2. Lineage (NCBI taxonomy): Eukaryota > Viridiplantae > Streptophyta > Magnoliopsida > Apiales > Araliaceae > Hedera > Hedera helix. The sequence goes on from OX359274.1 coordinate 18,242,666, forward strand.
TACTTATTGTTTATCCTGTTCTTCTGTTCATCATTTGTATCACTGTTATTTGTATTAATCATCAAGAATCAAGCTGTTGTGAATATCTGTGGCCGGGGGCACAGATGTGATATAATTGTTGAACAGATGATAGGTTAAAGGCGATATACTAGGTTAAAGGCGATACATCTGTTCGGTGTCTTTTATGACACGTGGTGAATGTTCTCTTTGGCCCGTAGTGCAAAGATGAACTGTTGATTGGTATGATTATGACCAAAGGCTGAATCTGGTATAATCATGACCGTTGGTGTTATATTGAATGTCTTTGGCCCGTAGTGCAAAGACGAACTGTTGATCTGCATGATTATGACCAGGAACTGTGAAGTTGTATTATCTTGACTAATGATATTTCAGATGATAAAAGTTGATGATGTTTTTCCTAAAAAGAGAACCGAGTGGACATTATAGTCTGCATTATTCTTCTAATAGATTACTCATTCCGCTGCTATTATTGATCTGAACGTTGTTTAAGAATTTAACTGCAGTTTTTGATATAAACCTTGTAGTCTATTGTATTCTATCAAGAACTCAACTGTTGAAGGCTAATGATAAATTATTCGTCATTATCTTAGTCATGATATTTCTTACTGGGCTATTTGAGCTCACCCTTTCTTTTCGTTCCATTGTTTTTCAACAGGAGATGAGAACGTAACGGGGTCTAGCCGGGGAATGGAGTGAGAGTGCGGGGATAGCTATCATAGTCTTCACGTGTTATAAAATAGTGTGGCAATAATAATGAAGACTTAGTTGTGTTGTATTATCCACTGTATTGTTGTACGTTGTATTTCATTGTAATAATTTTGGTGTAGTCTTTTGACGACTCAAGTTTGGGCTGTGTGGGCCTAGATTTGGGGGGCGTCACAGTTGGCATCAGAGCTTAGGGATATGGTCTTTAATGGAGATCTGGGGTTAGAACTAGGAGGGGAGAGACGAATAGAATCGGTCACTAGTGTGTCCCACCTAAATTAGATTTTATTATCTAATGAGTTGATTTGAATATAGGGACATGAAGTGATGAGTCAGTTTATTTGAACTAACATTTATTTTGTGACCACAGTTAAGTATGGCATCTGGAAATCAGGAGGTTAACTATGAAATGACCGAAACAAATGTAGCTGCAAAACAAGAGGCGACGAATAATCTTCTTACAAACTCAGAGTTGAATCATTTGCCTAAGGCAAAAATTATGCGTGTTCTATCCAGTAAGGATGAAGGTGAAAGTTCTGCTACAGTCGTTCCAGATCCATTATTAGAAGCAATTAAAGGAAGTAATGAACTTGCGAAAATTATTGCCTTTAATTTACTCACTAATTGGGAGAGTCATATCACCTGATTATGCTCTATAACAAAGGATCAGAATATATGGACTTTTCATATTAGTCTTTGGGATTTATGGTGTTCCAGCTATGAGTTTCAAGATTATTTAAAAATGATGTTTCTATACTTTTGGGCGTTACAATTTAAAGGAATTCAGGTTAAGTTAGTCACTATCATGGAAACTGCAGTCTATCGAAAATACTATTCTTATAGAAATCATTGGTACGTTACTACTGATGAAGTTGAGGAATCCGAGAAACAGTTCGTTAGAGAATTATTTAGTGGTATTCCCATGGTTGAAATACGTGAAGATCCGAATGAAGTACTCGGGATTCGATTTGACGATAACAGTCAAGAAACCGAAGGAGGTGATAACTAGTAAGTTATTCATAAATTCTCGTGAATTCTACGCTCTGTTAGATACTGGCTCTATCCACTCTTTTATCTCACCTATATGTACTCAACGTTTAAATTTGACTATTGAAAACTTAAATCTTGTCTTATCAGTTGAAACCTCATTGGGAGAAATACCTATTACATTTACTATCTATAAATCTTGCCTAGTTCAAATCAACAACCTCACATTACCTGTTGACCTTATTTCTTTGGAGATGCATGAATTTGATGTGATTTTAGGAATTGATTGGTTGACTACCCATCATGCTAAAATTGATTATTTCCATAAGATTATTAGTTTTCATATTCCTAATCAACCTGTCATGCAAATTCAAGCAACTAAACCATTGAAATCTATAACTATTATTTCTAGCCATAAAGTCATTCGTTTATTGAAAAACGGATGTCAAACCTTTTTAGCCTATGTCATTGATTTGAACAAAAACACGTCAAACTTGAATGATATTCCTATTGTTAATGAGTTCCTGACGTTTTTCCTGAGGAACTTCCTGGCTTATCCCCAAACCGAGAAATTGAATTCTGTATCGATCTTGAACCCGATACTAAGCCATTTTCCAAAGCCCAAATGGCTCCCATAGAATGCCAAGAGATGAAAGTTTGATTATTAGATATCGGTATCATTCGAGCGAGGAATACGAGAAGAGTTTTCAAGAACTCAAGAGGAGACTTGTTTCAGCTCCTGTTCTGACCATTCCATCAGGATCAGGAAAATTCGTCATATATAGCGATGTTTCAGGCAAAGGTCTAGGTTGTGTCCTTATGCAACATGGAAAGGTTATAGCTTATGCCTCTCGACAACTCAAAGATTATGAGAAAAATTATCTTACTCATGATCTAGAGTTGGCAGCAGTCGTTTTCGCGTTGAAGATCTGGAGACACTACTTGTACGGAGAAAAAGTGGATATCTATACGGATCATAAAAGTCTCAAGTATTTCTTCACCCAGAAGGAACTCAACATGCGACAACGACGTTGGCTTGAGCTGTTGAAGGATTATGATCACACAATCCAGTATCACCCGGGAAAGGCGAACGTTGTAGCTGACGCTTTGAGCAGAAAATCTTATGCGAGTACAAGTGCACTGCTGACAACACAAAAGTGTATTTTGTACGACTTGCAAAAGATGGAGATACAGCTAAAGACACCGGGGACCCACTCGAAGATTGCTCACGTGCGAGTAGAACCAGCTTTAATCGATAAAATTAAAAGCTGCTCAAGCTACCGATCCGGAACTGATAAACATGATAAAGAAAGTACAAGAAGGTACCATTCCCGAAGCAAGAATCGACGAGAAAGGAATAATTCGAGTCAACTCTCGACTCTGTGTTCCTAACGATCCTGAATTAAAGCATAAAATCATGATGGAGGCACACAACACGCCGTTTGCAATCCACCCAGGAGGTACCAAGATGTATCGAGATCTTCGACATACATTTTGGTGGAACAATATGAAAAGGGAGATTGCAGAGTTTATCTCAAGGTGCCTAACTTGTCAACGTGTCAAGGCAGAGCATCAAGTACCTAAGGGTCCATTACAACCACTTGAGGTTCCCGAATGGAAGTGGGAACACATCAATATGGATTTCGTGACGGGTCTTCCCAAAGTTTCTCAAGGCTTAGATGCAATTTGGGTCATCGTAGATAGATTGACCAAATCCGCTCATTTCTTGCCTATACGAGAAAACTTTTCACTTGAACGTCTTGCCGGTATGTACATAAATGAGATCGTGAGATTGCATGGCATGCCAGTTTCCATAGTTTCTGATCGAGATCCTAGATTCACTTCACGCTTTTGGATCAGTCTACAAAAAGCTATGGGCACTGAACTACGTTTTAGTTCTGCATACCATCCTCAAACGGACGGACAATCGGAAAGGACGATCCAGACCCTCGAAGATCTTTTGAGACTTTGCGTACTAGATTTCAAAGGAAGTTGGGATAAGTACTTGCCATTGGTGGAATTTTCCTACAACAACAGTTACCAAGCAAGTATAGGTATGGCTCCATTCGAGGCTTTATATGGACGCAAGTGTCGCTCTCCAGTATGTTGGAATGAGGTAGGAGAAGCAAAACTGTTGGGACCCGAGTTGGTACGCTTAACGACCGAAAAGATCCAAATGATCCGACAACGAATACAGACAGCACAAGAACGACAAAAGAGTTATGCCGATCTTCATCGGAGAGATGAGAGATTCAACGTCGGAGATCATGTATTCTTACGTGTTTCTCCATGGAAAGGAGTTACGAGATTCGGAAAGAGAGGAAAGCTCAACCCTCGATTTATTGGCCCATTTGAAATCCTCGATCGAGTAGGATCCGTAGCCTACAGACTAGCCCTACCACCAAGTATGTCTCGCATCCATAACGTTTTTCACATATCTATGTTACGTAAATATGTGAAGGACCCAAACCACGTCATTGAGTTAGAACCAGACGTTATAGCAGAAGATTTAACGTATGAGGAGGTACCTGTTAAGATCCTAGATAAGAAGGAGCAGATCTTACGCTCAAAGGTTATACCTCAAGTTAAGGTTTTATGGAGGAACCAAGATATTGAGGAAATGACCTGGGAGCTAGAATCTGAGATGAAGTCTAGGTATCCATACCTCTTCGAAATGCCAGGTACGTCAATTTCGGGGACGAAATTTCATAAGGAGGGGAGGTTGTAAGACCCCGAATTTATGAAATACAAAATTTAATTTTTCTTCATATATATTTTTCCTGAAACAGTAAATGGTTAAATTGACAAAATTGAAAGTTAAGGATGTTTCGTGCAAATTATACCTTGTTGGACAATATTCTTTTTGTCGGGGAATATTCGTTTTGTCGGGGAATATTCGTTCTGCCCGTACGACGGCGCAATATAATATTCGTGTCGTACGACGGCGCCGAAATAACTAATTATTGGTGGACCCCACAACGGAATAATTGTCGGATATAGAAAACGACAGAAGTAACCTTTTTAAATAAAAATAGTCAACGGTGTTAACTATTTAAATACTGGTGATAAAAGAATAGTAGCATACGGTAATTTATGGTATTCTACAGTAGCATGCGGTACTCTACAGTAGCACACGGTATTGCACAGTGTCTTATATTATTGATCTGAAATTGACACCCTAACTGTTGCACATCATTTCATCAATAATTGTTGTTGTATAATATTTTATGTTATCAATTCAATAATTATTGCTACACAGTATTTTGCATTATTGATTCAATAATTGTCATTAAACTGTATTTCATATCATCGAGTCAATAATTGTTGGTGCACTGTAGTTTAAAATTATTGAATCTAATAATTGTCACAGTAGCAAATACACAGTAATTTATATTATTTAAATTAATAATAATCTGTAACATGTTTATTACATTATTGTTATCATTGTTGTAGCATTATTTTATATGTTGGATCCACAGGTAGAATAAATAAAATAAAATAAAATAAAATAAATATTATTATTTTTCAAAAGTTACTATTCACTGACGGAAGTTACTGTTCACATCGGAAAAGTTACTCCGGAGTCACTGTTCACTCCCGAAAATCACTATTCATCGGCTGACAAAAGTTACTGTTCATTACTGTTCACTTTTTGAAAATTTTAAAGTTACTGTGCAAAGTTACTGTGCAAGTATTGAAATTTTTTTAAAAAAAAAACGTTTGCGCAGCCTCTCTCACCTACCAAATGCACAGTGCCCACCTACCACGCATAGTACCCCATTTTCCCCTATAAATAGCTTGTTCAGCTGAATAGAAAAAATCACACCTAAAACATAAAAATTTTCTATAAGAATTTTATGAGTTTTCTCTGAGAATAGTAAGGTTATTTTGAGAGTTTGAAAGCCAAAAGGAGTGCAGAAATTTTTCAAGTAAGTCTTTTATTAAAGAGTAGTAATTTTATAAATTCCTATTTTTCACGGTATTCACAAATCTTCCTTTAGAAGACTCTTCTATTAGAAGATTCATTTTTAAAAGCTTTATTTAGAAGATTTATTTTGAAATATTATTTTAAAAACTATTCTAAAGTTATTATATTATACTACAAAAATTATGTTAAATATATATAATTTTGATAGTTCATAATATACGAGTTATCATACACTTTGAAATTTATATGTGGTAATTACTAATTTATATTATAAATATATAGGTTGATCAACCTCATTTAAATCAATATCCAGTCACGTGTTAAGGTAAGGAATATCAATCTTTTCACACTCTTAAACTTACTACGGTAAGGGGTATCACTCTTTTCATCATCATAAATGGATATTATTTTCTTTCTTACTTGAAGGGATTATCATTCTTTGATTCTCGAAAATAATATCGTTTCTTTCTTGTGCCATTTATTTCCATGTATTAAATTGTGGGAATAACCTTACGGCGCGGTTTACCGCCTGTTGGTGAATAACCTTTTGTATTCATTCCTTATTAATCTTTGAGAATAACCTTACGGTGCGGATTATCGCCTGTTTGGTGAATAACTCTTCGTGTTCAAATTCTATTAAATTGTGGGAATAACCTTACGGTGCGGATTACGCCTGTTTGGTGAATAACTCTTCGTGTTCAAATTCTATTAAATTGTGGGAATAACCTTACGGTGCGGATTACGCCTGTTTGGTGAATAACTATTCGTATTCAAATTGATGGGAATAACCTTACGGTGCGGATTATCGCCTGTTGGTGAATAACCCTTGTTATTTGTCTCGTGTGGAAATAATTTGTCTACACGAATTATCACATGACACTTTTATTCCATATTCGTAAGTGATATCATTTTCCTTTATACTCATAAGGGATACCATCTTTTTCATCTTCCATTATTCAAACTTACTATGGTAAGGGATATTAATTCCCTTCACCTTTTGTTAATCAAACCTGCTACGGTAAGGGATATTACTTTCTTCCATACACCTAAATCGAAACTTATTATGGAACTATTGCTTCTATAATTCCTGAAAATATTATATGTTCCATAATAGTTGAATTTCATTAGTTCAACTGAACCTTCCTATTTTCTGAACATTTCTATTGAACTGTAATCGTTATTCTGAACTGTGGATCTTGAATATCATTTTTAAAATTTCACTCCACATCATGTTGGCAATTTGGACATTATTTGAATCTGCACAAAGTAAACTTCCGATACTTATTGTTTATCCTGTTCTTCTGTTCATCATTTGTATCACTGTTATTTGTATTAATCATCAAGAATCAAGCTGTTGTGAATATCTGTGGCCGGGGGCACAGATGTGATATAATTGTTGAACAGATGATAGGTTAAAGGCGATATACTAGGTTAAAGGCGATACATCTGTTCGGTGTCTTTTATGACACGTGGTGAATGTTCTCTTTGGCCCGTAGTGCAAAGATGAACTGTTGATTGGTATGATTATGACCAAAGGCTGAATCTGGTATAATCATGACCGTTGGTGTTATATTGAATGTCTTTGGCCCGTAGTGCAAAGACGAACTGTTGATCTGCATGATTATGACCAGGAACTGTGAAGTTGTATTATCTTGACTAATGATATTTCAGATGATAAAAGTTGATGATGTTTTTCCTAAAAAGAGAACCGAGTGGACATTATAGTCTGCATTATTCTTCTAATAGATTACTCATTCCGCTGCTATTATTGATCTGAACGTTGTTTAAGAATTTAACTGCAGTTTTTGATATAAACCTTGTAGTCTATTGTATTCTATCAAGAACTCAACTGTTGAAGGCTAATGATAAATTATTCGTCATTATCTTAGTCATGATATTTCTTACTGGGCTATTTGAGCTCACCCTTTCTTTTCGTTCCATTGTTTTTCAACAGGAGATGAGAACGTAACGGGGTCTAGCCGGGGAATGGAGTGAGAGTGCGGGGATAGCTATCATAGTCTTCACGTGTTATAAAATAGTGTGGCAATAATAATGAAGACTTAGTTGTGTTGTATTATCCACTGTATTGTTGTACGTTGTATTTCATTGTAATAATTTTGGTGTAGTCTTTTGACGACTCAAGTTTGGGCTGTGTGGGCCTAGATTTGGGGGGCGTCACACATAAAATACGACCTTAGACCTGTTCGGTGTCTTAAGCTGTATACATTTATTTTGACAATCAATTATAGCTCCATGGTTAAACAACCAATCCATTCCAAGTATAACGTCGAACTCCCCCAAGCGTATCGGGATTAAATTTACACTCAGCTTCTGACCCCTGATTTCAGCACAACAGTTTCTATGTACATACTCTACAGGAATCACTTCTTTATTTGCAACTTCTATGTTCATTGGGTTCTCTAGTTTTTGTCTAGGCAATTCTAACCGTCTAGCGAATTCATCAGACACAAATGAACAGGTAGCACCCGAATCAAATAATACATAAGCATTTATATCATTGATCGGAATAATACCTGACACCACGTCTTTTGATTCAACGACGTCCTGCACCGTCATGTTGAAAGTCCGTGCCGTTGGTTTATTCTGTGGCACCGGCCCTCCAATGGTCAGTTTGTTGTTGTTGTTGTTGCTTCCCCTAAAGCCCGAACTTCCCCCGGTATTCTTCTTCTTTGGACAATCCTTAAACTGATGGTCCATGGCCCCGCAGGCGAAACAACCCTTCCTCTTTGGTGTGGGACAATTAGGAGCGATGTGCCCCTCTTGCCCACAGTTATAGCAGACGTTCTTCCTCTTCATACATTCCCCCGCGTGGTTCTTCCCGCAGTTACTACACTTGTTACCCTTCTTCTGTTCACTACCTTGGGGTGTCCCTGAACTGTTGCTCCACTTGCGCTTGTTGGAATTGTTACCCCCACTGCTGTTATTTTCTCGATTTCCTCCGTCACCCTTCTTCTTATTACGTTCCTGGTTATGTTTGTTGAGGGCCTCATTTCCCCCTTCAGCTATTATTGATTTCTCCAGCAACGTTGCGAAGTTGGTAATCTGTAGTACGGCTACCCGACTGTAAACCCACGATTTCAGCCCCTGCTCAAACCTTCTTGATCTCCTTGCTTCAGTGTCCACCTGGTGTGGAGCAAATCTCGCCAATTCGTTGAATTTGGCGGCATAATCGGATACTGTCATACTACCTTGCTTAAGCTCTAGGAATTTGATTTCCATCCTAGCCTGTGTACTCTCTGGAAAGTAGTTCTCCAAGAATACTTCTTTGAATCGCGCCCACGCGATCGTTCCCTCCCCTGCTCTACTCTTATTGGCCTTCCACCAGTGGCTGGCCTCCCCTTTCATCATAAAGGTAGCAAATGATGTCATTTGCCCCTCCGCGACTCGTGCGACCTCGAAGACTTTTTCCATCTCCTCTATCCAAGTCTGTGCTTCTATAGGATTCGTGGTCCCTCTGAATTCGGGTGGTCCTATTAGTTTGAAATCCTTAAAGCTTGCTAGTGGAGCGGCAGGGTTCGTTGCTCCAGTAGCCTATGCGTTACGTCCGCGGAATGCTCCCATTAGCATTTCCACGAACTCTTGGACAGGGTTTGGTGGTATCCCTCCGGCATTCACTGACTCTTCGAGTGGTGGTGGGGGTAGTCGTTGATTTCTTCTTTGTGGCGGCATTTTCTGTATAAAGAAAATTTAATTAATTAAAGTTGTTTCAATCTTTTTTTTTTTTTTTTTTACTTTCGTTCTGTAGCTTGAGTATTTTAAACTAAAGCACAAAGAATCATCTTGACACATATAAACATAAACGGAAATGCATTTATATTCATATGCTAACACACAGTGCATAGCACTTTTACATCATAAGCATACTGCTATAAACGCTGCTAACCCCGATAGTTAAAACAAAAGACGGGATCTAACATATTCCACAACTTCATAGAGTTGGGATTTACCCGATTCTCCCCGATTCATCTCCTAACGCACTCAATACGAGTTTAATACTAAGGTTATAACCTAGGTTTCGCAATCCTAGCGTTTCTAACCTACAGCTTTGATACCAACCTGTGACGACCCCAAATCCGGGTTCTTTAACCTCGGATTTGGTTCTCACTGTACAATACTTAACAATAATGAAATACATAAATTGTATTCAAACTTCGCGGAATAATACAAAAGGTTCCTTAATCAAAAGGCTACACTTCCCAAGGTCTATTACCTTAATCTTAACATTACATATCTTAAGGAAAATACAAAAGATTTACAACAGTAATTACATAACAGTAATATAAACTAGCATGCAATTACTAAAACTAAGCATTCGTTTTTCCCTTGCCTTTGTCCGATTTAGAGCTTTCGGGAATGGCTGAAATATAGTCATGATATAGCAAGAATGAGCAACTAAATGGCTCAGCAAGTTTATAAACAACAATCATACGATATATCATGATGAAGGGAAATAACTTCAAGGTTTCAACAATAGCAATTGTGAAAGATAACAAGAATAAATGTTCAATAAAAAAAGGAATTGACTCTTTACTGCTGAGTGGTCTTTAATGACCATGAACTGCTACTAAGGTAGAACAGACATACAATGTCTGACTCCTTGTTAAAATAACGGGACACTTGAGGGGATCAGTCCTCTCATGTCCTATGTATATGCATCACATTTAGTTTTCTTGCGCGCTGTCGGGTCTCCGATAAATAAAAATCCCCTTTAACTAGGGTTGTTCTATCTCAGTCTTACTGTAAGAATCCGCACCACCCAATGGTTTGGATAAGCTTTTATAATATTCAACTAAATGAATTTAAGATGCATTTGTCTAGCCGAAACAATTAGCTTAGACGTTTTTAAACAGTTTGCAAAAGCACTATGTGCGAATACAATAATCCATAACGATGTGAAGTAATTTTCGATAATTAATTCACTCAAAGGCCTGTCAAATATCTACGAGTGTAGATACTTGCTCAACAATAATTGAATTGCTCAAAGTAATTAAAGTTGAATAATAATTGCAACAATAAGTACAAGTTAATGATAGAAGACTTGCAATAAGAATTACAAGTTAAAGTTAGAAAACTTGTCTCGTGCTAACCAAATTAATCTAACAATCCTTGAACAGACCTAACAATTAAATCAATTTGATCTTAAATTAGTATCATATACTTGTAAGTACAATGACCTTTATAAACCTTACGAACCACATAATTGATTAATTATGGGTAAATAAACACTTAGGAAATATTATCATTATTTGATAATATTTCAAACACAAAGAACTTATATTAATTGTTTAATATAGTTCAAATAAATATCTAATATTATTAATCATTTAATAATATTTTATTGAGTATCCAATATTATTAATCATATAATAATATTTTATTCATTAGCTAATATTATTAATCTTTTAATAATATTTTATTAAGTGTCTAATATTATTAATCATTTAATAATATTTTATTAAGTTTCTAATATTATTAATCATTTAATAATATTTTATTAAATATCTAATATTATTAATCATTTAATAATATTTTATTAAGTATCTAATATTATTAATCATGTAATAATATTTTATTAAGTAACTAATATTATTAATCATTTAATAATATTTTATTAAGTAACTAATATTATTAATCATTTAATAATATTTTATTAAGTAGCTAATATTACTAATCATTTAATAATATTTTATTAATTATCTAATATTATTAATCATTTAATAATATTTTATTAAGTAACTAATATTATTAATCATTTAATATTTTATTAATTATCTAATATTATTAATCATTTAATAATATTTTATTAAGTAGCTAATATTATTAATCATTTAATAATATTTTATTGACCCTATAATATTATTATACACTTAATAATATTTTAGTAATTTTTCTAATATTATTATTTATTTAATAATATTTTATTACCTTTATTATATTATTATTTCAATAATATAATTTATACACTTTTAAATCATTAAATCAATTATATATATATTTAAAAATATATTTATTAAGTCCAAAAATACTAAAATGATTTTTGGAACATTTTTCATTTTCTGACCCGACCCGACCCGGCTGACCCGGCCCGACCCGGTTCGGGTTTTAATTTTTTTCACCGAACAGTACACTGCGCCGGGGCGCAGTGATTAACACTGCATACGGCGCCTCGGCGCCGTACTGCAGTAGGTGCCAATTTTGTGATTTTTCTGGACAATTTTGATACTTTGATTCAAACCTTGATTAAATGAAATCTACACATCCAAATAACACCAAATCAGTGTTGATGTGTTCCTAACTTAATGTTTTACAATATTACATGGTTCGATCGTCTTTTTGAAAACGTTTTACACGAAATTTACGGATCGAACCACTTAGGGTTGAAAAACGACATCCTTTTCGGTAAAAGCTATAACTTCTTTGTTATTCATTATTTTTGAAAAGTTCAAAAAGGTTTTATCTTTAAAACTCATGGATCTAGCTTTCTAGCCATAAAAATTCACTTTCCGATTTGTACATTTCAAAATACAACCATAAACCTAGCATGCATAGTTAGGGTTTACCGGTAAATCATGTTACACATATTTCTTTAACTTCCATGCATTTCTAACCTACCAAATTATGTTATAAACACATAGATCTATGAATATACATATATTACATAATTAAATACCTCTAGATCATCAAAACGAGTTTTGATCGGTTAAAAATAGATTTTAACCGATCAAAAGCTTTCTAGACTACAAAAATGAAATAAGATGGAGTTTAGAGAACTTTTAAACCTTTGTGATTTGTTGGCTCTCCTTCTCCTTAAACCAAAGTAGGTTGTGTAGCTATTGGACATCCACCAAGGCTTCCTCTAGCTTTTCCTCACTCAACCACAAGTGTATCTCTCTTTTAACTCACAAAAGCTCTCTTTTTTTTTTCTAGGATTGTCTACCAAATGAACTAACAACCAATACCAAGTGTGGAGCATTCTATTTATAGCCCACCATTAATTCTCCATTAGCTTGCTAATTCACCCATGTTGGTGAAATTAAAGGCTAAACTAGTTTACTATTTGATTGAATGACTAGTTGATAGACTTTTGGAATGACTAGAGTTGTTGACCAACTTATGACATGGATGGATTTTCAAGCAATCTAGGAAATCAAGTTATCCAAGTGGGGCCCTCAAAAATTCAGCAAATTGGCTTTTTCAAGCCATTTTTCCTTTATTTTTAATGCTAAAATGTGCATATATACATATATATATATATATATATATATATATATATTGACCAAAGTTTGACCTCCTATTGGGCTCCACATTGGGCTTGGGAATAACTTCTATTGGGCTCATTCAATTAAATTGTTTGGGCTCAATTTAAATAACACATTGGGCTTACATTAATTATTCTAGGTTACATTTAATTAAATTAAGCATTGGGCTTGTTTAATTAATTACATGGGCTAGTAATTAAATTACATACATGGGCTACTAGGTTAATATCTTTAACCTAGTTTATCAACTCATTTTGATTTAAAAATATAATCCAATTAGATTTGCTTTAATTAATTAATACAAAAAGTTTAATTTCATTGCTAAATATTTATTAAGTATATTTACAATGTCTAATGAAATTCGTGGTCATTACAGACACTCGACTTAATCACTTTATTACTTGTTAGCTACGTATACTTGAGTATAAATTCCTATTTAAAATTAATTTTAATTTACACTTGTATATCCTAGGATCCGAATTTTCAGAATTTCCTTAATAAAATTAAATAAGAATTTAATTGATAAAATTATCAAGGTTGTTAAATTAATTATTATTTTATGTGATTTAAGGTATGTGATGAGATTTAATTAGTAAATTAAATATGTACAGAGATAATGATGAATTGTGTTGATTTAAAATAATTGAAAAAGTAAATAAATTGTTTAAAAACAATTTATGAGGAATAAAAGAAATTCCATGTAATGGTAAAGTAAATTGTACAATAAAATTATTGTGAATGTGCATGAATTATTATTTAAATAATATTATTAGGTATGAAATGAATATATATACATTTGTATATATATGTGTGCATGTTTAATTGTGATAATTATAAATTTCATTCATTATGAGAATTAAGGGATTAATAATTAAATTAATCCAAAGTTAAATAAAAGTGAATGAGGAAGTTAGTAAAATTAGAAATATTGATTATTTAATTAATCAATAATTATGGTAAAGGTTTAGAAATTATTTGAGAGGAGGAAAGAATTTTATAAATTATATACTAATAAAGTATATAATTTATATAAGAAAATTTAAGTAAAAGAGTAATGGAGAAATAATTATATAAATTATATAAGAATTATTATATAATTTTTATAAGAGGATTAAATTAATGAAAGGATTAATAAATGTATAATTTTGGTTATATAATTAATTGATGATTATGGAGGAATTTAAGAAATTATTTAAAAGCAGAATGTAATTATATAAATTATATAATATTAAATTATATAATTTATATATAAAGAAATTAATGTGAAATGTAAAAAAAATGAAATTAAATGAGGAAAAATGAATGTTTTAATTCATTAAAAATTATGTTTATGCATAATTGAATTGTTATGACTTTTATGAAGGATAATATTTTAAAAACGTGAACATGTTAGTGTAATATGTTGTCCAAGTAATAAAGTGAAAAATTATGAAAAATAATTTTTATATGTACTATGAATTATTTTATAAATTTTGGAGGTATAAATTACCTCATATAATTACATGCATGTCATTATGCGTGTACAAAATTTGTCAAGTAAAATACCAAAAAATGTATTAATATTACTCATAAATCATGTTATGATTTTTAGTGGATTAAAATAAATATTTTATATACATTATATAAAATATTTATTACACAATATAATTACGTAATGTAATAAATAATTTAATTATGCATGTTATGGCTTATCCAAAAATTTGACTAAGTCGGTTGGCGTGAGGTTAAGTCGGTGGACATGTGTGGAGAATTAAAACTAAAGCATACAAGCAAGGTTTATAAAAGGAAAGGAAAAAGGAACAAAAAGAAAGAGAAAAAAAAAAACAACAAAAACACTCTTCTTTCTCCTTCTTCTTCTTCAATCGTGAACCATCACCACCACCTTGCCACCCGAAAACTCCATGGCCACCACCAAGAGGAAATTTTTGGAGCCTCCAAGAAAGTTTTTCAAAGCTTGGAAGGTATAAATTTTCTATTTAAGTTATTTTGTGAAATTATGAGGATAAAATAATTTTTTAGAAAATTTAGTAAATAATTAGAATAATTATTCTAAATAATTTTTGGATGTTTATCTATGGGTTATATGATTTTTGGAATAAATTTGTTGGGAAAAATTGGAGCAAAATGATGATTTTTGGATTAGTTGGTACACTGTTCACGGTT
The DNA here is from genome assembly GCA_947179155.2 of Hedera helix. Lineage (NCBI taxonomy): Eukaryota > Viridiplantae > Streptophyta > Magnoliopsida > Apiales > Araliaceae > Hedera > Hedera helix. The sequence continues at coordinate 18,257,750 of OX359274.1, forward strand.
GTAGGAGGAAGAAAATTTTGGCCGCCCGCGCATTGCGCGACGGTCAAATTCTGTTTGAGGCGGGGCCAAAACGACGCCGTTTTTGGCCGCGCGGAAGAAGGAGCCGCGCCATGCGCGGCAAGCAATTCCTCGCCAGGCCAAACGACGTCGTTTGGCTGGCGTGAAGCGAGGTCGCGCGCAATGCGCGGCCGACGACACTGCCGGAAAGTACGGTTATGCCCCTGGCCTTTTAAGAAAATACCGAGCGTGTCCTAGACTCGTCGAAATTACGAAAATGCCCCTGGACTTTTCGGAAAATTCCGGTTATGTCCCAAAGCCGCGGAAATTACTAAATTGCCCCCAGAAATTATTTTTAATTGAAATAAATGTTTAAAAATTGTTTAAAAATCATAGAAAATTATAGAAAAATACTAAAGATATAGAAATGATGTTTGGGCATTAAATTTAATATTTTTGTAAAAATATTAAATATTGGGGATTAATATTTAAATGTTTAAATATTAATCTAATAAGGTTATAATTTAGAAAATGGTTAAATAAAATTTTCGGGCAGCCAAATATGTTAAATTTTATCCGATGAGCCGGGTTGTCCGTAGTGAAGGCATTAAATATTAAGTTATGTTAATATTTTAAAGGACGAGGTTAATATAATTAATCGTATTATGTAATAATTGGCCCAGAGATGATATTAATTTAGTAAATTAATATCAAAAGAGAATAAATAATAATTATTTGATTATTTTATGATCATAGGTTGTACGAGAAGTATTATAGACAAGGGTATTTATTTTTTAATTCCACAATCCAGGCAAGTTCTTCAGTCCTTTAATGTTAAATGTTGACTGTTATAATATGATAATACTTGTTCAAATGCATGTAAATTATGTGTTATGTGATCTGTGGCTAATATGACAACTATGTGTACTCTGTGCAATGATGTGAGATATATTGCTATAGTAGAAGCACAAGCACAAACCTTCACGAGACACAACTAGTCCACTTGGAGTAATCTTGGGGTTTAAAGACTTGTTCCACATGCTAAGTACAATCGTGTTTCCTACAAAAATGGGGTAACTTAATTTTTAGGTTAGGTCTCTTGATCAATGATTTAGTTAAATTAATTTTATGGCCGATGATATAAAAAATTTTGTTGTTATTTAATAATTGTTGGAAATTAATAAATTTTCGTTAGTCTGAATTTTGGCATATTGTTAGTTATTACTTTATTTGAGATCCTATAAATTTTATGCACTCATATCCATTTGTGTTGAGTTAGTTTTAACTTAAAGAATGTTTATATAGTTAATTGCTTATGATCGATATTTATAAATTCTATAACTTATTTGATCATAACTTGAAGTGAAATATGAGGTATAATATAATTTAAGGGAGATGATTTAAGTACATTGTTCTAGGATTGTTTGATGAATTGATCCTTTTCAAGTTGAATTAATAGTCATATGGTAAGTTGAGATAGAATGTAAACTGCACTCACTCATAAACACGTGAAAAAAAAAAAGAGATGAAGCGTAAAACACACTCATGAGCATAAAAAAGAGTGAGATGGAGTATATAATGCACTCATCTATGCTGAATGAAGAAAAAATATAATAATATGTTTGAAAAGAAATGTGGTGAACTTACAAAAAATGATTCTAGTGTACGTAATGTGAAAGAAAAAAAAAATTGATCCTTTAATTTATATTTGCCTTTATTAGCTAGAGTGGTGTGTAAAGTGAGTTATAGAGTTTTGTTTTGTAATTCTTTTATTGTGTAATATCTTTTATGTATCATTTAAATTATATGAATTTATTTGAGTTTTAAATTAGTTTGATATATTTGGATTTCACACACACACATGAAGGATCTTGAGTAGAGTAAGATTAATAAATATGTTATGGACTTTGCATAATTTTAAAATTTTCTTTGAGTTATTATTTAAAAATATTTGAGGTTAATAATTTAATTTATATTGATTTATTGCTTTAGAAATTTTGGTTTAGTTAGTAGAGTCTTGGTTTTTATTTTTGTTTTGTTTGAGGGCAAGCAAAGAGTTAAGTTTGGGGGTATTTGATAAGCGGATTTTATACCTATTTATTGAATATTTTTAGGTTTAATTATTTGTGAATTTTAAAGTATTTTAAGTAATTTACTTAATTTTATGCATTATTATTATTTTTAGTAATTTTATATTATTGTTATTTATTTTTAATTAATTTATATTTTATTTTGTAGGGAATTAAACCTTGATGGCAAAAGATTAAATATGCAGCATATGATGGCAATTTTGGGGCTCAGTCGCATAGCGCGACATTAAGAAAGGATTGAAGAAGAAACGGTGTCGTTTCTAAGATTGTAAGCAGTAGATGATTGCCCGTGCGATGCGCGAGGGCAATCTTTCGGCTCTATAAGGAGACGACGTCGCTTCGCATCAGGAACGGAGGGGAATGTTACCACGCATGCGCATGGCAATTCAGCAGTTGACTTTGGTCAAAGACACGAAGGCTATGTTTGGCAAGCACGAAAATGCTAAAAATTCGCATTAATCGCGATTTTAGCTTTTTTTTATTTATTTATTTATTCTGAATTGGATTCTAATTCCAGTTTTGTTACAGATTATTAATATACTCCTATAAATACACTATGTAGCTTTTATTTTCAGCAAATTATTATAGATTATTATACATTAACATAAAATTAGAAATATTTGATTAATTTTATTAGTTTAGAAGCAAATATTAAAGACAAATGATTCAAGAATTAAAGGCGAAGCTTGGGAATTGATTATTGTGATCTGAGTGACAGTCGGATATCAAAACACAGTTTTGATTTCTCTTATTTTATTTCTATTTTTGTAATTTTGAGATGTTGAATTATTTATGGATAATTCATTATTTAGTTATGTGCTAATTTATTATTGAGATTGCAATTGAACCCAATGTGTAGTTTAATTTAATTTTTTTCTTTTTAATTATTAATGATTATACACGGATTATTTATCATATTTTGTGTGTTCATTTATAATTATTTGCGTAATAATTAATGAGATAATCTATATAAAATCAAAAGTAGATTATAGGTTTAGATCCAGATATGATAACATGTGAATTTATGAATTCTTTTTAGGAAAAGTAGCATAATAGTGTATAGGATGAAAATATTTATATGTCACATGTAACTTTATTTCGAGTTTACACTTAACAAATCTATTTTAAGTATTTTACATGAACATAGCAACATATCTGAAATATGTCTTTTTATTAATTATTGAAGAAGGTTAATAAATAGTTAAGTATTCTTAGTTAATAATTCTATATAAGTAATTAATTAAAAAAAGAGTAAAGATATTTAAATGAGACATTGAGAGAAATTTTAATCTTAAATATTTTTAATCTAATTTAATCATTTTCATTAGTTTAATTTAGTTGGCAATTTTAATTAGTTTATTTTATAATTTAATTGCGTTTTTTTAAGTAAAATTAATTTGGTTAAGAATTAGTAATTGGTATTAATTATTTTTAATTCCTTGTGGGTTCGACACTCAACTTAATCACTTTATTACTTATTGGCTATGCATACTTGCGTGTAAATTTCTATTTAAAATTAGGCAAACATTATTTAAGGACTGAGTCATTTTAATTGGTCATCAAGTGAGTTCCGAGTTAATACCGAGTTAGTATTGAGTTTATCATCTTTACTGATATAATGTATGTAATATTTTAATTATACTAAACTTTTCATATCCTTTATTATATTATTTCAAGAATATGCATGTATTTACTCCCTCTATCCCATATTAAATATCTTAATTTTTTTAGGATATCTCAAAATAAATGTCCTATTTCTATATTAGTAATTATTTTTTATCCTATTCTTCCTTTTATACCCTCATAAACTTTTTACTAGAAACTGAATGAATGCGAAAATGTTAACATTAGAACTGATGTATACTATTCCACTTTCAATATAATATCTCTTTCTATTTAATGTACTTATTGAGAATGTGAGAGTTAGAAAAAAAAATGTATCTAGTGAATTAAATGACGAAGGACAGAGTAATTATTGAAGTCAAAGAAAAGTGAAGGAATATTTTGTTATTCCCAAAAGGTACAAAGAGATCCAGAATAGGAGGTTGAATAGATTCTTTTAAAAAACTCAAGTTAAAATTATTTACCCAATTAATTAAACAGTTAACTTATTTGAGTTATGCATAGCGGAATATTGTGTTTTGGAAATCCCTTCAAAGATAAAATGAAATATCTTAGTTTTAAATTTGGTGATATATTGCGGAATGAAATTATTATCGTTATGTTTCCTAAGGAATAATATTGTGTATATTCTACATCTAGTAAATCTTTTTTCAATAAAAAAAAAGTGGTTAAAATTTCATATTATGCCCTAGGTGCTTGTTTTAATCTATAAAGTACTTTATCTAATTTATAAACATTATTATCATGAGTTAGATCAACAAAACCTAGAGGTTATTCTACATACACCTCTTCTTGAAGTTCACAATTTAAGAAAGTACTCTTGACATCCATCTGAAAGATTTTAAATTGTATGTCGACTGTAAAGGCAATGAACATCCTGATAGCTTCTAGTCTTGCTACTGGTGCATATGTTTCATCATAATCAATTAATTCTTCTTTAGAATACCCATTTATAACTAATATGGCTTTATTCCTTATGATCACATTATCTTTATCTATTTTATTTCTAAATATTCACTTGGTGTCAATCACTGGATGATCTCTTGGTCTTGGGACCAATTTCCAGATTTTGCTTCTTTCAAACTAGTTCAGTTCATCTTGCATTGCTTTTATTCAACTTAAATCTTGAAGAGACTCATCAAACTACTTAATTTTTATTTGAAAAAGAAAGCTCAAATAGAAACATTCATTTTGGATTATAGATCGTGTGTTGACTCTTACTGTTGGATTAGTAATGATAGGATTCTGATTGTGATCTCTTACTTATTCATTTCAGGTGGAACATTTGTCATCGTGCCTTTTTGTCTAAGTTCTTCAATGTTTGGTTTTGTAGGTTCTAATACTGATGGATCTTAAATTTGTAGAGTACCCAATTTAGGTAAGATCTACTCTACGATTTCTTCATTTGACTCTAAGATCACTGGGTCGAGGATCTTAGTGTCTATCTGCTCTATGTTTTCTTGATTTAACTCTACGATCAAAGGGCAGTTAATTGTAGAGTTTACATGTTCTACGATTTCATCAAATATGACAGCCTTACTTGGCTCAAGGTTGTTAGTCTCATCAAATATAACATGAATTGATACTTCAACAGTTAATAATCTTTTATTAAAGACACGATAAACCTTACTATCAATAGAATAGCTAAGAAAAATATCTTCATCTGACTTCAGTTGAAATTTAGTCAGATAGGACTTACCGATTTTGAGGATGTAATAGGTACAGTCGAAGATCTGTAGGTAACCAAGATTGGGCTTCCTTCCCTTTCAAAGTTAATAGGGTGTCTTCTTGAGTGTAAAGTGAATAAGAGATTTGTTCTAAGTGTAACAGGTAGTGTTGACAGTTTTAGCCTAAAAGTATTCTGGTATTCTTGAAGCTGCCAGAAGTGTCCTTCTTGCTTTGATGAGGGTTCTGTTCTTCTTTTCAGCTACACTATTATGTTGTAGTGTTCTTATTGCAGAGAAGTTGTGATATATTCTATTTTCTTCACAAAACTTGTTCACCTCAGAAAAATCAAAATCTCTTTCATGATCACTCCTTAAAGCTTTGATATTCTCACCCTTCTCATTCTTAACTAGCTTGAAGAATCTGATTAATTTGGAGCTGGTTTCATCCTTAGAGGCCATAACGAATACCCATGTGAATATGTTGTGGTCGTTCACTATGACCAAAGTGTATTTCTTTCCTCCAAGGTTGATAGTAGGTATAGGACCAAATAAATCTATGTGAAAAGGTTGTAGTATATTGTTAGAGTTGATTGCCTTGTTCTTGAATGAGACTTTTGTTTGCTTCCCTAGCTGATAAGCTTTACAAAACTTCTCTTTGATGAATGTCAGCTTGGGCAGCCCAAAAACTAGATCCTTGGTAAATAATTTGGACATGTTCTTGAAGTTGAGGTGGGATAGCCTTCTCTGTCATAACCAGCTTACATATTCTAAAACTTTGGCAAAGAAGTATGTTGTTGCTGTTGAACTCAGCTTTGCCAAATCCACTACATAGAGATTACCATTTCTTGTCCCAGTTAGCTTTATATAATTTGTTTCTAGATCTCTGACTTTACATTAGTTGTTAAGGAAGACTGCTTGGTGTCCCTTATCACATAGTTAACTGATGCTTAACAAGTTATACTTCAATCCTTTAACATATACAACCTTTCTAATTGAGATAACACCATTCCCTATGGTGCCATATCTTCTGGTCCTACCAGAATTATTATCTCCAAAGATAACTACAGGTCCACCATTCTCTTTGAAGTTTGACAAGAGAGCTCGATTTTTTGTCATGTGCCTTGAGCATCCATTATTTAGATACCATATTGAATTAGTGGAGCTCCTAACCTGCAAGAAAAAATCATGTTTCATCTGGTACCCATACTTGTTTGGATCCACTTGGGTTAGTTCTTTTTGGAACCTAGATTTGTCTGATTTTGGGTCTAACAATCACATAATATGCATCATAGTCACACAGAGCGTCAAAATGTCCATAATAATGACAAGTATAATATTTTATGTATTGCATGCTTGTGTCTGTGATCAGATTCCTTTTCTCCCAATACCTGTGTGGGGCATTTGAACTTTTAGCCTTTCTTAAAGACTCATACTATTTCTGCTTCCACACTATTTTATGATTTTTGGAGCTCATAGGGTGAAAGGCTACTCTCCGATTCTTGCTAGGTTGGTTCGTAAAGTAAGTTTTAGCCTACTTTACGATCCTTCTCTACTTAAATGTAATGTTGGCCTTACCTTGTATTTTCTTAAAATCAAGGCTAGTGTGTGATATATTATTTTCTAGAACAAAAATTCGATCAGCAAAAAAAGAGGAGCTTAGAATAATTAGCTCTGTGATTTGTGTTCTTTTCACAAGTATAATGCTTCTATAGGAAGTTAAAGTAATATTGTTGTTAGTCTCAATGCATGTGCCCACACTCTAGTTTGAGAGTAATTCCTCAAATCCTAAATCTAATCAGTTTGAATTAGATCGTTGACTGGTGATATAGGAGTCCATAGAAGAAGACTTATTCTATGTAAAGATTGTCTTCTCTAGCTCCTCTATCTTGGAGGCCAGAGTTAACTTTCTCAGTACTGTATGTTCAATGGTATTTCTCAACGTATTATTATCAGCTTCAAGACTTGATAGAGAAGAGGTAGTTCCTTGAATTGTTTCCAATTTATGTTATACTTTTTCTTTATCCTCTTAAAGGATAGAATGATCCCTTGAGAGTATCCTAAACCACTTCATGTATTTATGCAGCTCAAATGTAAAATCACATAGTACAATTCTTAAATTAATTATGTCAATATCAGGTGAGTTAAAGTCAAATACCTCACTAATACTAATCTCTTGATGATCAGTGTTATTGTCTTTTTGTTCTTCACTAGCCATCAGTTAGAGGTTGGCCTTGTAGGTTCCTTCATCTTCACTGACTTAGAGTCCGAGTCACTTTTCGTTTCGCTCAAGGAACTCTCAGTAACAAATCCCCTGTCTTTCTTGTGGAACTTCTATTTGTATGCCTTCTTGTCATTCCTGGCATACTTTTTCTTCTTATATTTCTTTAGTTCCTCTCTTCGTTTCTTGTTACAATAGACAATAAAATGACCTGGCTTCTTATAGTTGTAGCACTGGTCTTTAGAATAATCTTATTTGTTATTGTTATGGTTGTTGAATCGCTTGGAAGTGCTGCTCCTGCATTTCCTCATGAACTTTTTCAATCTCTTGGCAAGTAGTGCCAAGTCCTCATCTTCATCTCCACTTTAACTTTTATCCTCCACGAAAGCTTTAGAGGGGCTTTCTGATGCTTTAAGGGCTACACTCTTATCTCTTATTCTTTTGTCAGATGCTTCAGCTCGTTGATTAAGCTCAAACGCGTAAGTGAGTAGATTTTCATAGTGCTTTTGGAGAGTCATTTCATGAAGGTTTTGGACTATTTGATGATTGTTGTTTTGGCATCCCACTTGCTAGGAAGTGCTCTCATGAAATTAATGTTTACATCCTTGTTTGGATATACCTTACCAAATGCTTGTAGAGAATTGAGAATGACGTTGAATCACTCAATTGTTAATGTGATGTCCTCACTAGAAACATGTGAGAACATTTTGTACTACTGAGAAAGCAGAGATTGCTTATTTTCTCTTACTTCTTCTGTTCCCTCATTCATCACCAAGAGGGATTCCTAAACTTCTTTGGTAGTTTTATAATTGACAATGTTCTCGAACAATTCATCCTTTAGAGCCATGAACAAGATGTTTTCGGCTCGCTTGTTAAGTGCCACCTGCTTCTTTTCATTATCTGTCTATTCTATTCTTTACTTGACAGCTACTTTATTTGGATCTTTGGGGGATGAAGCTAGCTTTGTTAGAATATAGGGGTAATTCAGAACTGCGTCAAAAGAGCTCATTGTTTGTAGTATCCATATATGACTACATACAAACTTTTCAATTAGAAAATTTATTTTTATTACACAATGGTGGCTTACTCCCACCACTAAGTTCAGAACCGATTTTATTGTGTGCCACCGGATCAACTTAAGCAGTAAAGCAAATTCAAATGAGAGCACTACTCTAATACCAATTGTTATTCCCAAATGGCACAAAGAGATCTAAAAGGAAGGGGGCTTAAATAGATTCTTTTAAAAATCACAAGTTAAAATTGTTTATCCAATTAATAAAATAGTTAATTTATTTGAGTTATATACAGTGGAATATCGTGTTTTGGAAATCCCTTTAGCGATAAAATGAAATGTGTCAATTCTAAATTTAGTGATATAATATGGAAAGAAGTCTCAGTTGATATTGTAGTTATATGACAGTTATATGATAAACAATAAAGTAGTAAAGAGAATATTTTTAAGAGGTTCAGAGTTTAAAATACTCTTAGTCCTCTCTTCCACTCTAAGAGTAGGGGTGATCTACTAAGGATGATGGTTACTATAACCAGGTTCACTAAGAATAAATTACAATAATTTGAATCACTAAGAAACATATAAGACACTAAGTCTTGATAAATCACAAAGACTTAATAAGTCAATCAGACTTAATCTCACACAGAGGATTGATTCACTCAGAATCAAGCAAGTCCTAAGACTTGTCTTAATAAGATCACTAAGATTTTGAAATGGTTTTTTAGTGTTATTTGGGGTACTGCTAAGTGGTTTTGAGTTCTTTTCTGAATAACTTAGTAAGTTGATCGATTTCGCTAAAAATGTATAGTAAAGCTTTGGATTGTAGGATGAAGCTTTTTAGAACACTTTGAATTTTTCTCTTGTCAATCGATAGTTAGTCTTTGCGTCTGAAATGGTAATCCTTTTATAAACTTTCCTTGAAATCAGTCCATTGGAAAGTTACTGCTGTTCCATTCAGCCTAGGACACTTGTTATCATTTAATAGTTTTGACTTTACATTGTTATTTGCTAGATCACTCAGTGTTACTTTAAACAATACGTTATTTGGTATAGTGGCAGACAATTGTACATTGACTCTGCATTTAGCCGTTTGAATAAAGTTCTGATTTGATGTTTGTCCTATTTGCCAACACGCTTAGATATCCTCATTAGGGTTATGTGTTGAAGAAGCTTCAATCCATTATTGCAAACCTGCTACTAACATGTTAGGAGTTGCATTCTATGATTTTGGTTATGATAAATCGTAGAGCCAATCCTCAAATAGTATTCACTCAACTACATTCCTGGTGGCTCTGTGATTCTCCTCTACGTCTGATGTTGCTGTACGATCTTAGAGTTCCTTTAGTCTACTCCACGATCTTGTGTCACTCTATGATCTTAGAGTTTCTTTGCTTTACTTTGCTTTCTTAGAGTGCCTTCACTTTCTACTCGATGACTTTGTTAGACTATCTTAATTTACATTGCGATCTCAGAGTAACCAAGTCTTCAGCTTTACGATCAAACAACTTGGTTATAACTATATATCCTAACTCTATGAAATGAATCAACCTAACAAGTTTGATCCATAAGCCCTTCTACATATAATCTTTCGTTCCCAAGGACTGTATAATTATTTATTCTTCTTTTAAATAAATACACATTAACTTTTTATGTCATCATTAAATCAAATAAAAATAAACATAAATGCTCTAACATACTTCAATTAATAAGTAATTAAAATGGTAATTTAGGTAAAAGAAAAATTCATAATCAGCGTGCCAAAACCAATTAAGACATTTGTTTCGGGATGGAGGGATTATTAAATAACATATACAATAATTTTAATATACATATAATTTTTTATTTTTATGTTCAATATATTACTATCATTTATATTATACTATCTATACTCAAATTATAAATACAAAAAATTATATATCATAATTTTAAATTCTATTATCGATAAGAGGTGTCACACACGGATTATCGTTAACTAAATATTGATATCAAGACATGGTTTGAGTAGAATCTTATTCAAACATTTATACTAAGCACGAGTTTAAAATTAGGTGCTAACAAATTTCCTTACAAGTTACCCACATATAATGTTACTATATAGGGAAAATACTCGGCATTTATTTCCTTTATACGAAAAAGGACAATTGATTGGGGGCAATGGTCAATGATAAAATATTCTCTATTTCGGAATACTTACAAAAATAATCGGTAACAGTCAAAGCTTGTAGAGTAATAGACTCTTTCTCTGATTTTAAAATATAAAATTATTATTAATTTTTAAAATTTAATTTAAAATATTTTTTTAACTTAAAATTAATGTAATATTATTTTTTATCTTTGAACTTTTAATAAATCGAGTTGAATTTGAATTAAAATATCTAAATTAAATTTTAAAGTCAATAATAATTTTATAATTTAAAATAAAGAAAATATTTTATTTTTTTAATACAAAGAGTCTAATCGTCATTTTATTTGGAAAAAAAAAAGGTTTTTATTTTTTATGATAACATAAGATGACAAAATATTGTTGATCACAATTTCATTAGTATGTTATTACTATAAAACGAAACACTCAATAAATTTAAAAGTAAATATAAAATCAATATATTCTTAAATTTTATAAAATTGCAAAAAATAATCTTATATGTATAAATAATTGTGCACAACATTATTAATTTCTGTAATGAATAGCAAAAAATAATATAAACAATTAATAAATTTTGTTGACAATTTAAATAATAAGACCCACACACTATTTTGTAATCTACGTTTATGAATAACTATTTGTAGATAAGCATAAAATTTCTATTTAGCAAAATGATTATCCTATGAACATTAAATAACAGAACATTCATTTCTCATTCAAACGGATACGCCACATGATTGCACAAAAAGCACACTTTGTCAAAACTGAAATGGATTGTCAACCTTGCCGCCGTGAATAAAAATAAAAATTTTGAGAGTCAAAAATAAAAAATAAAAAAATTAGACCCGTCGCTACCGTCGATTTAATATCCCGGTCGATTTTATATAAAAACAAGACCTACTTCCACCAAAACTTGCTGACAAGATCAACTAAAGAAAAATAAGAAAGATAAAGAGTAATTTTTAATATATTTTAGATTTTAAATTAGCACGAGATATTTTCAAACTCAAAATTAATATCAATTCATTTAATTTTAGTTAGTATATTGATGAGTAATATAATATTATCTAAAAAATACTACTAACTATACTAATTGTTTCGTAGTTTTATTATTCTTATTAATTTTGAGTTTGAAAAAATTTTATGTTGACTTTTTAAAATTAATAATGACCTTATAAATTTAAATGAAGTACGTACTATAGTTATGAAATTTATTAGTAAAAATGAATCACATATATCATTTTAAATTTAAAAGTAGCTCAAATTATAAAATTTTGAAGATTCAATATAAATGAACAAGTAAACTATCTAACATGAGTTATATTGAGGGATAAATTTATATACATAACATTTAAAAATAAAATTAAACATTACATCTATCTTAATTATTATAAAGTGGGACATGATATAAATTTTAATGTCATATATCACTTTTTAATAATTAAAATAAATTTAATATTTAAATATCGCATTTGGATGTTGTGTATTTATTTTTATTCTACATTGAGAGTGTATTATATTGCTGAATTAATTATAGCGTCTTATTCCCGGAGTATGGATTCTCTAGCTAGTTTCTAACGTTATTGCTCCCACCTCCGATCCGTTTCATTAAAAGATATTAAAATTATTTTATAATAAAAAATTATTTTAAATTTGTTGATATATAAATTATTTTTTAATCATATAATATTCTAAAATTTAATATCACAATTTTATTATCATATAAATATTATTAAATTAAACACTTGTTCCGTTTAAAATGAAGGAAGTAACTCTTTGGACTTTCTCATTTCTTATTCTTTGAAGCCTTAACGTCCCTTAATTAATGTAGTCCAACTTAATTATGATGATATTATTGATTTTGACCCACAAATAATGTAGTCTAGACTTGACCCCTTTCCCCCTATATAATGGATTAGACTTAAATGATACCCAAAAAACCATTAATTTCTGTTTCACCTCTTTCGCCCGACAAATTCAACGCTTTGGTTCTGAATATGATTTGCAAGTGGTACAAAAGACAAAGTAGGGTAGGGCAAATTGGAAACACAATGGTCATAAGACTATTAAAAAAAATATTTAATTAACTATTCGAGCTTAAATCAGTCGAGTCTATAATACACAACAAAGAAGCCGATCTCTACGAGTCTTACATGAACCTTATATGGTGCACTACTCATGAATCAAACGCGAGTTTTATTTATTTAATTATTTTGTTTCGCGAACTAATTAGCCGAACCTAAACGGCTAAACTCAGATTATTTAATAAACAAACCAGTATTATTGTTATAGCTCGATTTGTTAATAAAGAAGCTTGAGTCGAACAGTTGATAAATGCTGGAGCCGAATCGATTCAAATTATAACCCTAACCTCAAAGGATTAGTTCAAGTGAATGCATTAATGTAATGCTATGTATAAGAGATAACTTTCTTTCGAGATCATCCAAACAAACGTACAAACATAATTGTTGTAAAGTTATTTAAAAAGAGTCTCATGCATAAAAAAGAGAGTTAACTTTTTTGTTTATATTAATATAAAACGTCATAAAGCTCTAAAAGTTGTCATTAAATTTTTACAATCATGCAATTATTACTTGATAATAATTTATTAGTTATTTTTTAGAGTAAATATAAAATAAAATAGACTTAATGATCAAATAAATCAAGCAACTTTACAAGTGTTATTAATTTAACTAATATGTTATTTTTTTAATATACTAAACATTATACTCTTGAAAATTCTTTTAGAATATCCAAAAAAACAAATCATGGTTATCCTTTATTAAAGTTGTTGCTGATATTTAATTTTTTTTTTTTTTAAAAAAATATATAGGAAGTAACTGTTAATGTAATTTTTTTTTTTTTAAATTACAAAAATCAGTAAATACAATAACTTTCCGTATACTACTAGTGCTAGGGAATATGACGTTTTATTATCTTCTAAATCAACTCGCATAAATAAAGACTCCAAATGAATATGCCTTTTTAATAAGTACAATTGCCTTTTTTTATACATCAGCACTGACGTCAATGCCTACTGCCAATAAGGGTATAAACGGATATAAATGGATACGGATATAGCAGTATCCGTATCCGAAAAATTAATTCGCTATCCGTATTCGACAGATTTTAAAAATCATATCCGTATCCGTTATTCGAAATAATATTTGAATACGGATAATATCCGTTTCCGTTTATTTTATTCAAATAAATAGATTATTCGGATATTTAGATATCCGAATATTCGAATTTGTTTATCAATCTCCTAATATAAAATTCAGTCAAACTATTTAAATTTTTTTTGAATAATTACTCATAACCAATCACAAATTAAAATTTAAACCATACATATTAATAAATGAATGTTAATTTATTTATTTTTAATAAATACAATAATCAATACTCTAAATTACAATTCAAATAAGTTTTTATTATTTTTAAAATCCTAAATTCAAAATGAATGCTCTACTTATTAATGTTTAGATATCCATCAATAAGTAGATGTCCATTTTATGTGTTAATTTGGAGTAATATTGTAGTGTGTATGAATATTTATAATCTATAATTATAACATTTAAATAATATTTATAACACTTGTTAAATGATGCATTTTAGATATATTGTAACACTATATATAATTAGGATAAGAGGAAAAAATAATGAGTTTTATAGTATAGTTCATTAATGAATGAATGTTAATTTATTTATTTTTAATAAATACGATAATCAATACTCTAAATTACAATTTAAATAAGTTTTCATTATTTTTGAAATCCTAAAAAAAAAAATGAGTTTTAAAGTATAGTTCATTAATGAATGAGTGTTAATTTATTTATTTTTAAGAAATACAATAATCAATACTCTAAATTATAATTCAAATAAGTTTTCATTATTTTTGAAATCCTAAATTCAAAAATGAATGTTCTACTTATTAATGTTTAGATATCCATTAATAAGTAGATACTTATTTTATGTGTTAATTTAAAGTAATAATGTAGTGTGTATGAATTTTTATAATCTATAATTATAACATTTAAATTATATTTATAATACTTGTTAAATGATACATTTTAGATATATTGTAACACTATATATAACTACGATAAAGAAAAAAGTAATAAGTTTTAAATTATAGTTCATTAATGAATGAATGTTAATTTATTTATTTTTAATAAATATAATAATCAATGCTCTAAATTACAATTCAAATAAATTTTTATTATTTTTGAAATCCTAAATTTTAAAATGAATGCTCTATTTTTTAAAGTTTGATGTCCATCAATAAATTGATGTCTATTTTTTATGTTTGGAGTAATAGTATAGTGTGTATGAATATTTATAATCTATAATTATAACATTTAAATTATATTTATAACATTTATAACACTTGTTAAATGATCTAAAAGTTATATTGTAACACTTGTTAAATGATATTTATAACACTTGTTAAATGATACATTTTAGATATTTTAACTTTATAATAGTAAAAATTCATTAACTATACTTAAATCAATTTATTAATATTATAATAAAAGTGTTATTTCCTACTTTTTAGAAGTGAAATGACATATTTTAAAAATAATTTTCATATGATAGTGAAAATTAATTATTATATAAGGAAGACCATTTAAAAAAATATATATTTTGCTTATTTTATATATATATATATATATATATATATATATATAAGTTATTCGGATACGAATTTCGGATACGGATCTGAATACGGATATCGGATTTCGAATATTTGATATTCGCTATCCGCCGGATATATTTATGGATGAATGTTAAACGAATACGAATACGCCTATATCCGTATTCGTATCTGTTTATTTGCGGACACCTTTAAACCTAATACAGATATATTAATTTTTTTCCGAATGCGAATAATATCCGTTTTTTTTCCGAATACGGATACGGATGAATATGAATTTTTTGGTTACCATTTACAGCTCTAATTGCCAATATGGGTATTATAAAATCATCACTAGTAATGTCGAACTCTTAAATTAACTTTTATCTGTTATTAAGAAAGGTGTTAAATACATTTTACTTATACTAAATTTCATCTTATTTATAATTTAGCCTTTAAATTAATTGAATTTACAAATTCGTTATACCAATTACTTAATTTCACAAAATATAGCCTCCTCCCGCCAAAATTAACAAAAAAAACCAACCCAAATCACAATCTAGTTAGAACCTAATGGGTGTATACAGTTTGACCGTATTTAAATGAGGTTGACTTATTTTAAAAATAAAATATAACTTCGTAACATATAATGTTTAAAAAAAAATAAAAAGAAACTTTTATATATCAAAAAAATAAATAAAATTTAACATTTAAATTTTAAAATTTTATAAATTAAAAAGAATATATAACAAAGGGTGTATTTATTTAAATTATAATTTCGAAAACAAAGAAAAAAATAACCTAACTTTAAAATACATAATAATTAACTTATATATATGCAAAATTGAAATAAATTGATTTTCTAATGAAAAATTAAAATAAATTTATTTTCAAATGCGAAATTGAAATAAATAATACATTATAGTTAATATCTGAATATTAAAATTAGCCTATTATATTAAAACATAAGAACGCATCCTGCGTAGAATAGAAAACGTAAATTTATTTAATATAACAAAAAATAAAAATTATACAAAATAATGTTTAAAAAAAAATAAAAAATTAAAGTGCTAATTAATAACGTATCAAAATAAAATTTAACATTTAATTTTTAAACTTTTATAAATTAAAAAGAATATATTACAAATGGTGTATTTATTTAAATTATAATTTAGAAAACAAAAATAAAATTAAAATAACTTTAACATACAGAACAATTAACTTTTATATATATATATATATATATATATATATATATATATATATATATATATATATATGCAAAATTAATATCAATTCATTTAATTTTAGTTATTATAATGATGAGTAATATAATATTCTCTAAAAAATGCTACTAACTATACTAATTGTTTCGTAGTTTTTATAATTCTTATTAATTTTGAGTTTGAAAAAAATTTATGTTGACTTTTAAAAATTAATAATGATCTTATAAATTTGAATGAAGTACGTACTATAGTTATGAAATTTATTAGTAAAAATGAATCATATATATCATTTAAAATTTAAAAATGGCTCAAATTATAAAATTTTGAAGATTCAATATAAATGAACGAGTATAAACTATCTAACATGAGTTATATTGAGGGATAAATTTATATACACAACATTTAAATGTAAAACTAAACATTACATTTATCTTAATTATTATAAAGTAGGGTATGACATAAATTTTAATGTCATATATCACTTTTTAATAATTAAAATAAATTTAATATTTAAATATCGCATTTAGATGTTGTGTATTTATTTTAATTCTACATTGAGAGTGTATTATATTGCTGAATTAATTATAGCTTCTTATTCCCGGAGTATGGATTCCCTAGCTAGTTTCTAACGTTATTGCTCCCACCTCCGATCCGTTTCATTAAAAGATATTAAAATTATTTTATAATAAAAAATTATCTTTAATTTGTTGATATATAAATTATTTTTTAATTATATAATATTCTAAAATTTAATATCACAATTTTATTATCACACAAATATTATTAAATTAAACACTTGTTCTGTTTAAAATGAAGGAAGTAAAACTTTGGACTTTCTCATTTCTTATTCTTTGAAGCCTTAACGTCCCTTAATTAATGTAGTCCAACTTAATTATGATGATATTATTGATTTGACCCACAACTAATGTTGTTTAGACTTGACCCCTCTCCCCCTATATAATGGATTAGACTTAAATGATACCCAAGAAAACATTAATTACTCTTTCACCTCTTTCTGAATAAGATTTGCAACTGGTACAAAAGACAAAGTAGGGTAGGGCAAATTGGAAACACAATGGTCATAAGACTATTAAAAAAAATAAAAAATTATACTTATATTGTCAAAATAAAAAATATTTAATTAACTATTCGAGCTTAAATAAGTCGAGTCTATAATACACAACAAAGGAGCCGATCTCTACGAGTCTTACATGAACCTTAAATGGTGCACTACTCATGAATCAAACACGAGTTTTATTTATTTAATTATTTTTTTTCGCAAACTAACTAGCCGAACCCAAACGACTAAACTCAAATTATTTAATAAACAAACAAGTATTATTGTTATAGTTCGATTTGTTAATAAAGAAGCTTGAGTCGAACAGTTGATAAATGCTGGAGCCGAATCGATTCAAATTACAACCCTAACCTCAAAGGATTAGTTGAAGTGAATGCATTAATGTAATGCTATGTATAAGAGATAGCTTTCTTTCGAGATCATCCAAACAAACGTACAAGCATAATTGTTGTAAAGTTATTTAAAAAGAGTCTCATGCATAAAAAGAGAGTAACTTTTTGTTTATATTAATATAAAATGCCATAAAGCTCTAAAAATTGTCATTAAATATTTACTATCATGCAATTATTACTTGATAATAATTTATTAGTTATTTTTAAAAGTATATATAAAATAAAATAGACCTAATGACCAAATAACCCAATCAATTTTACAAGTGTTATTAATTTAACTAATATGTTATTTTTTTAATATACTAAACATTATACTCTTGAAAATTCTTTTAGAATATCCAAAGAGTAAATCATGGTTAACCTTTATTGAAGTTGTTGCTGATATGTAATTTTTAAAATATATATATATATATATATAGGAAGTAACTGCTAATGTATAATTTTATTTTTTTTAAATTACAAAAATCAGTAAAAAAAATTTATTTTTTTAAATACATTAACTTTCCGTATACTGCTAGTGCTAGGGAATATGACGTTTTATTATCTTCCAAATCAACTCGCATATATAAGGACTCCAAATGAATATGCCTTTTTAATAAATACAATTGCCTTTTTTTATACATCAGCACTGACGTCAATGCCTACTGCCAATATGGGTATTAGAAAATCAAAGGTGATAATGTCGAACTCTTAAATTAACTTTTATCCGTTATTAAGAAAGGTGTTAAATACATTGTACGTACACTAAGTTTCATCTTATTTATAATTTAGCCTTTAAATTAATTAAACTTACAAATTCGTTATATCAAATACTTAATTACACAAAATATAGCCTCCTCCCGCCAAAATTGGTCAAAAAACCCGACTCGAATAGTAATCCAATTGGAACCTAATGGGTTGATACAGTTTGAACGTATTTAAATGAGGTTGACTTATTTTAAAACAAAATTTAACTTTATAACGTATAATGTTTAACAAAAAAAAAAAAAAAACTTTTATATGTCAAAAAAATAAATAAAATTTAAATTTTAAATTTTAAAATTTTATAAATTAAAAAGAATATATAACAAAGGGTGTATTTATTTAAATTATAATTTAGAAAACAAAGAAAAAAATAACCTAACTTTAAAATACATAATAATTAATATATATATATGCAAAATTGAAATAAATTTATTTTCAAATGAAAAATTAAAATAAATTTATTTTCAAATGCAAAATTGAAATAAATAATACATTATAGTTAATATCTGAACATTAAAATTAGCTTATTATATGAAAACATAAGAACGCATCCTGCGTAGAATAGAAAACGTGAATTTATTTAATATAACAAAAAATAAAAATTATACAAAATAATGTTTAGCAAAAAATAAAAAATTAAAGTGCTAATTAATACCGTATCAAAATAAAATTTAACATTTAAATTTTAAACTTTTATAAATTAAAAAGAATATATTACAAATGGTTTATTTATTTAAATAATAATTTAGAAAACAAAGAAAAAATTAACATAACTTTAAAATACAGAATAATTAACTTATATATATATATATATATATATATATATATATATATATATATATATATATATATGCAAAATTGAAATAAATTTATTTTCAAATGCAAAATAAATAATACATTATAATTAATATCTGAATATTAAAAGCAACCTATTATATTAAAACATAAGAACTCATCATGTGTAGAATAGAAAACTTGCATTTATTTAGTATAATAAAAATTAACATTATTTATTCTATGTGCTTTATCTAAATAATTATTTAAATATAAATAAAATAAATAAATAATCACTATTGTTATTTGGTTCTATTAACAAACAAAATAAGTTTAATACTTGCTATGTGAAATTAAGTTTGGGGGCTACATTGTGTGAAATTAGATACTTGATGTAACAGATGCATAAGCCCAATTAGTTTGGGGGCTAAATTATGATGAGGGTGTAATTTGGTGTAACTAAAGTGTATTTAACCACGTATAAAAATACTTACCTTGCTGGAAAATTAGGTATTTCAGCCAATCTCTGTCGGAAATTGAATTTATGGGCTATATTGTGTAAAATTAAGAACTTGATGTAACAAATGTGTAAGTCCAAATAATTTGAGGGCCGAATTAGAAATAGTGCGAAACTTGGTGTCACCAAACTGTATTTAACCCTAAGAAAGAGTCCCTTCAATTCCATGTATTAAGCAACTCAATAGGTTTATCCATTTTATTTAGCCATATACCAAGTCTTGCTATTTGTATTATCTTTCGCAGTCTCTACCAGTTAATGGCCTTTTACCAAGTTATAGATTTGGCTTTCCCCAATTTTAATGCAAATTTCAGTATTATTTTATTAATCAGGAGGATCTATAAATACGAGGTATTTCATCCTCTTCCAAATCATATCCCAAACCAAAGTTAATTATTGGTAATCAATAAGAATGAAGAGTGTAACTTCTTTTTCCCAGCTTTCTTTTCTTTTTCTTCTTCTCTTGTCAACTTTTACATGGGCAGCCGCATCAGCTACTAATTCTCACACAAATTTCCTTAAATGCCTCACTCGCTACTCTCATGACTCTTCAATCACAAAAATTATTTACACCTCAAAAAACTCCTCCTACACTGAAAAATTGCAGTTTTCCATAAACAATCTGCGGTTTCAAAAGGCAAACAACCCTAAACCACTTGTCATTGTAACACCGGTTAGCGATTCACAAATCCAAACTGTTATTTATTGCTCCAAAAAACATGACATGCAAATTAGAATTCGGAGCGGAGGTCATAGTTTCGAGGGTCTTTCGTACGTCTCACAAGTCCCATTTGTGTTACTTGATATGGTTAATCTTCGATCCTTCAGTATTGACACTAAAAGCAAAACCGCTTGGATTGAAAGCGGTTTAACACTTGGTGAACTTTACTATAGAATTGGTCAGGCAACTAACACGCTTGGATTTCCAGCTGGTCTATTCGCCAACGTAGGTGTTGGAGGATTAATCAGTGGAGGAGGTTATGGCATGATGAGACGAAAATATGGTCTTTCTGCAGATCATGTAATTGATGCTCGCTTGATTGATGTTCATGGAAGAATTCTCAATAGAAAATTGATGGGCGAAGATCTATTTTGGGCCATTAGAGGAGGTGGTGGTGGTAGCTTCGGAGTTGTTCTTTCCTGGAAGATAAATTTAGTTTCTGTTCCAAAAACTGTGACAGTTTTCAGAGTCTACAGAACTTTGGAACAAAATATGACCAACACTTTTTATCGGTATCAATCTGTTGCTCCCAAGCTTCCGAAAGAGCTAGACATCAAATGTAATGGACAGAGTGTCCTAAGTAATGCAAGTACTCGCGCAGATAACAAAACAATTGCAATGGAATTTGAATCCTTGTATCTTGGTGGTGTAGACGAGCTACTTTCGGTGATGAAAGAAAGATTCCCGGAGTTAAATTTGGTCAGAGAAGACTGTTCAGAAGTCAATTGGCTCCTGGCAATGCTCTTTTTCTCAAATTTCCCACTCAACACGCCTCCTGAACTTTTGCTCAATAGAACTATTCTGCCTAGACTTGCTTTCAAAGGAAGATCAGATTTTACTAAAGTACCAATTCCTATAAAAGGCCTACAAGGTTTATGGGACATGTTGTTCGAACTACCACCCCAAGCAGCAGTCTTACAGTTTACGCCATTCGGGGGAAGGATGGATGAAATTTCAGAGTCGGCAATTCCATTCCCATACAGAGCTGGAACGTTGTATATGATGAACATGTATGCACAAACTGAAGTAGATGAAAGTCATAGGATTAAATGGGTTAGAAGCTTAGAAAAATATTTGACTCCCTATGTTACCAACTCCCCAAGAAGTGCATATGTGAATTATGTCGATCTTTGGATGGGGACAAACAATCCTCAAGGTATCACAAGTTATAAACAAGCAAGTAAATGGGGAAAAAGGTACTTCAAAAATAATTTTGACAGGTTAATTCAAGTGAAGTCTGTGATTGATCCGGATAACTTTTTCAGACATGAACAGAGTATTCCTCCTCTTTCGTAATGTTTGCTTGATGCTTTTCTTCAATGTGAAGAAATTCAACGATGTATGGTATTTTAATTATAAATGCCTAATCAATATATATGTTTTCTCTATTTATGTCATTTCTTTAGGTCTTAGATTTGATTATCACTTTGGTGTAAGTTTATTTATTAGTTTATGTGAAGTTTTATCTTTTAATTACGTGAGGCTTGTTTCCTCCTTTATTCAAAACTTGATTGATTTCTATTGTAATTTATCACCGTTGGTGTTAGTTTATCAATATTGCAATTGTGATGGTGTACTAGATTACGAGAATTCATTATACTTGTGTCGCACTTGAATTTTTCACAATTTTTATGTGTATTAAGGTCATTTATATATTTTTAAGTGATGTTCGTGAAAAATGGGGTTTTGTCACAATTTTTGCCATGAAATAAAGAAAATATTGCTAATATAATATATTTATAGTTTTCAAGTTTCAAAACTTAAATAAATTTATAATATTATTTTGTATTTTAAAATTTTTGAAAATTCAAGACAGACTGAAGTTGAAGATGGCGGAGGGACGCTACACACTAGGGGTGCATAACAGTCGGTTTGATCGATTTATCTATAAAAATAACTATAACTATTTAAGGCTGCTAGAAAAAGTTAAAAACCAATTAAAATAACTCAAACCTTTACTCCGTAATCGATTATCAGCCTATTCGGTTATCGGTTAAATCGGTCGATTTAGGCAGTTTGAACCAAGAACAAGTGAACAATTAAATATAAAACTAAATTATCAATCATCAAAGAACCAAACACAACATATTATGCTAGAGAGTTTTACTACGCAAATTTTGACAAATGCTTGTGGTCATTATAAATAAGATTTTAAACTTCTTCTCAGGATAACGAAGACCAAAATACTAATAAAGAATTCAAACGCAGATTAAGGATGCATGAATAATAAGCACACAATAAGTCTAAATTTTCTAGCATGGTAAATAAAATAATATATCATATACCAAAATTTTTTAGTATTATTGTATATGAGTAAAAGTATATTTTATTTATATATATATATATATATATATATATATATATATATATATATATATATATATATATATTTATAACTTTATATATTTGGCCAGTTCGGTTGGTTTAAACCTTTTCATGGATGTAAACGGGAACCGGCCTACGAAAGTCTAATTTTCTTTGTTTTGTAATTATCAACTTGTTGGTATTCTAATTTTTGGTTTGGTTTGTCGGTTTGGCTCGGTTCGGATGATTTTTTGATTTTGGTTAGTTACTTGTTCACTCCTATCACACACCACCAAAACCCAACGCAATTAAAATCCCCAAAAGTAATCATCAGATAATCTATAATATTATAAAATTAATAATTATATATAAAGAGTTTTTATTTAATAATTTTATAACTTTATCGAATCATTTTGGTTAGCCATAAGTCAATACCGTGTTAAGAACAAGTCAATTATTCAATACTTTTCATTCTTTTGATACAATATCTAAATTTTTCGTATACCATAAAATATAAATAAATAAATAAATATATATATATATATATATATATATATATATATATATATATATATAGAGAGAGAGAGAGAGAGAGAGAGAGAGAGAGAGAGAGAGGCTTAAGGGCATATCCACTTAAAGAGCATACCAAGCATACTCCCTTTAGCGACGAACGAGGCGACGGTTTAGTCCGTCGCCATAGGTTCGTCCTTCGTTATAACTTTTAGCGACGGACAACATATAGTGACGGACAAACATATAGCGACGGACGAACCTATGGCGACGGACCAAACCGTCGCACCATCCGTCGCTAAAAGGGAGTATGCTTGGTATGCTCTTTAAAAGGGTATGCCCTTGAACTAAGTCATATATATATATATATATATATAATTAAGAGGACAATCTTGATTTCACAATTTTTTTGTTTAGCTTTTTATTTCCTATTTAAATTAGTATAAGTACTATCTAAATTTGAAACAATTAAATATTTTCCAAATTTGTAAAGAATTCAAAAAAAAAAAAAAAAACTAACTTGTTAGAAAAAAGAAAAGTATCTTTTGTTTTTATATCTCTAATAGAAAAAAAAAGATCTTTTAAAAGAAATTTTATTTTTATATCTACTAATTTTATTATAAGTTTTTTCTATCACAATTTTATGTAAGGTAATACATCTTAACAAATTTTATGTAAAATAATTTTATTATTAAAATTTTATTAAGATATCAAAATATTCCTTTATAAATCATGT
Organism: Hedera helix; assembly: GCA_947179155.2. Taxonomy (NCBI): domain Eukaryota; kingdom Viridiplantae; phylum Streptophyta; class Magnoliopsida; order Apiales; family Araliaceae; genus Hedera; species Hedera helix. The sequence continues at coordinate 18,282,135 of OX359274.1, forward strand.
GATTTGATTATATTAGTGTTATTCGTGAATTTTATTATTAAATTAATATTCTAAATAAATTAAATTTAGTTAAACTTAAAATTTTATCAATTCACATGCTTAATTATATTAATAATAAATCTAAATTTTAGTGAAGTCTATAAATTAGTTAAAAAATTATAGTGAATTCATTATTAACTAATTGTCATAAGTAAATTAGATTTATTAAATCTTAAGTTTTATAATTCTATTTGGATTAAAATTTCGCCGAATTTATCCAATCCAAATAAAATTAAAGTACTTACTATCTCATAATTATAACTGAATAAATTTACATTTTATTTAAAATGTTTAACTTAATAACTGATCGAAAGAATTTATAATATACAATTCAACAATTTATTGATTAGATAAATATTTAATAATTTTATTTCCACCGTTATCTTTTCAAAATTTTAATTAAATATTTATCCTATATTTAATTAATTATTATTCATACAGTCTGTGGGATTGACGAGCTTGTCTAATTCAATCCCCTAATTTGTTTGCAAATTGAAGAATCTAAAACCCTTTCTTTATATTTCAAAGAGAGAAATAAATAGAGAAATGGTTACTACGAGGTTGCCACCGTCGAAATAACAGCCAGAATAATAAGATGAACTCACCAACCACTCCAATCCTTTGGAGGCTCCGACACGGAAGTCGGTTGTCAGTGACGAATGCATAATTTTTTTTTATGGGTGAACAAGATTATAATTAATTATGGAAAAAAAGATATTTATAGAACTATTAAAAATTGACTACTTGCACACAAAAAATAAAATTATATGACTATATATACATATACATAATCAAAATAAAAATATAATTCCGATAAAATTACGAAAAAAGTCTATAGATATTTTGTCGAGACTACAGTTCTTGAAATTCTTTCAAAATGATCTCCATGTTAATAGCTTTGGATGTTATAGAGATTTTTTTTTTTTTTTTGGGAATCGAAAACAGACCTGTGTGAAAACTCGAGTTAAAGAACCTCTTAATTTTAGTCATCCACCGTTTAGTTTAGATTTAATTGTCAAGTTTAATAGTACAATTTTATTTAGGAAAAAAAATACTTGTTAGATTGCGTATTTTACTAGTACAAATAAGTTGTCAATGTTGTGCTCGACCTTATAGTCCATTAGGTCTAGCGTGCACACAAGAGGATTCCTAAGTTCGATAGGCTTGAGTTATAATCTTTATCACCGGATAATTAACTAGTTACCATATCCAATACTAATTGGTATGAGAGTTATCTATCTAGAAGTGATTGGAAGGGCAGTTACCTTCTCGAACAGAGTTTTTATTATACGATTCCTATTAGGAAGTAGAGTTTTGTTGAGTAATATAAGTACCATAAATGCATGGTTAATAACAGAGTTATGATCATCTCTTAATACACAAAATCCTACCCTACTAAATAATTTTTGCCTCCACTGTTAATACATCTTGAAGTCTGTACTTACTCTCACACCGGAGGTATTCCCCGATGGTCCAAGCAGTCAAGCACTCTCTGGTGGTTTTTCTTGCGCAGGTTCACGTCCAAGTCGATGGTTGAATGTGCGGACAAATTTGAGCGTTAACATTGACACTAGAAGGAATGCCTTTGAATATTTAGTAGAGACAATATTTTTCAACCAAAAGAATTCACATGGCGACCTCGCCACCCCCAAAGAGCTAGAATAACTCCCGAGGAGTGGCGCGCTCATAAAGACATCATATAACAGATGCCGACAGACAACGTCGTCTCCAGTAGATGATCGACAGAAAGAAAGCTCTTGATCTCCAACAAAAAGAGCTTGACAAACAGTATGCAGACCTGACAAAAATTGAGAACAACTTAGTGCACAAAGATAGGCTTAGCCTCCCACTCGGATCATCATGATCCGCCCTATAATCATTATCACGATTGTCGTCATGATCACCATTCAGACCATAAGACAATCAACTCCCGATCGATGACTTCCAAAGACCCAAGGAAACGGTCAAGATCTCCCTCCCGACATAACAGGGATCATCGAAACAGGAAGCATCGGGAAAGTAGTCACATTGGAGAGTCATCCCCGAATAGGACTTCTGTGAAACATCCCATAACCAAACTAAAGAAGCATTATGTATTACCCTTCACAAAGAAGCTTCATGAAGCCAGGATTGACAGAAGCCTCAAAGTCCCAAATTTGGAAATGTACGATGGAGCAGGTGATCCGTACGATCATACCTTTTCTTTTAAGCAGGCTATGCGTTTTCATTGTCAAGATGCAACGATTATATGCCATCTTTTCATATCCACTATGAAGAAGACAGCGAGAGAATGGATAATATCTCTTCCTCCACGCTCCATTGATTCATGGGAAGAGCTATAGGAGCAGTTCCCATACACGCTTCGGTGGCAACAAAAGGCGTTGGAGGATGATGACTTCGCTTCTTCAAGTGAAACAGTGACCCGATGAAACTTTTCGATAGTACGTGAAGAGGTTCAGAGAAATAGTGTCTGAGATCCCCACTATAGATTCACCTTGGTAATTCAATTTTTGACTATGGGCTTGAACGTATACAAGTTCAGTAATATCCCACATATTTACAAAGATTTGTAGATAAGATTTTAAATAATTAATTAAAAGTTATGATTTAAAACCTAGAGTTGGAGAAGTGAGATGTGTAAAAAATGGGTAAACATTTTTTTTAACATAATTTATTTGTTAGAAATTAAATGTGGAAATATTTTTAATGATGCATGTAGATAATTTATTAAGGAAATAAATTCAATTGAGAAGTGAATGTGGTTATATTGATATGCATATATACCTAAAGTGTGCTTGTTAGTCAAATAAGAAGATAAGTAAATTAATACGCAATTAAACTAATAAATTAATTAGTTTAAATATGAAGTAAGAGGAAAAGTCATGAAATATAATTAATTAGGTTAATTATATTGGTTATGAGTTAAAGTTATATAAAAACTATAATGTTTGTCTAGAATGACAATATTAAGAAGTTAATTAATTAAGTAATTAACTTAATTATTAAGTTGTTGTATAGAGTCCAATAATGGATTAAAGAAAGTCAATATGTTAATTATTTTAAGTCATGTTGGTAATTATAAAGAGTCCAAGTAATTTAATTACTACTAATGGACTAGCCCAAAATGATTATAGGTATTAGCCCAATATGAGATGTAATTAAATATGGAAGCCCAATGGAGTTAATGTAACAATTTAAAGTAATGAGCCCAAACATTTAAAAAGTCAATTGATGGTCAAAGTGTTACAAAATTTTGTTGAGTGTAGAGAATTAACTAATGTAGGGTTAATTAAATAACCCTAGTTGCTAGACAAGAGAGAGCATTAACCAAACATTGGTTAATTGCTAGGTGAATGAATGTGATGATGAGAATTAACTATGGATGGGTTAATTTAGTAACCCTAGGTAGTAAATAAATTAAAGATTTAACTATGCATGAGTTAGTTGTAGAAAGAATATTATAGATACAATTATGTATGTATATAATTCACCAATGTAGAATTGGTAGGTAACCATGGGTTGGATGTTGTAGAGAATTAACCACATTGTGGTTAATTGTTGGGAGATGTATAAATATGTAACCATATATATAATATGAGTTTTAACCAATGTTGGGGATTTAAATGACCAAGGTTAAGTGTAGTACTTTAACCATAGGTCTTATGGGAGTTAGAGAGTTAACCACATGTGGGTTAAGTGTTGGTGATTGTTGTTTATTTTACACTTCACCATTTATGTTGCTTGTAGTCAAGTTGATGGATGATATTTTAAATATCAAAAATGCAAGTATTGTGCATGTATAGGTGAATATATATACATATATTGGTGTATATATATATGGATGCTTATATAATGATATATGACATAAAAATAAAGCCAAATTGGTGTAATATAAAGGTAAATCCCGAATTTTGGAGTCCACATGAATGTGAGGCTTGCTTGGTGGTGAATTTGGAGTGCAAAGTTGCTTAACAACTCCCCACCAATCCTAGTCTTTCAAGTGGTCATTCAAAATGTCACCTATGGGTCATTCATGTGAGTTAAATCTCTTAAATCAAGGGTCAAAGATAACTTAGCAAGTATTGGTGATATTGTCGACTTACAACCATTGTAAGTATAAGTTTTGTTAGTCTATAAATAAAAGAGTAGTAAGAAGAAGCTAGAGTTTGTTCATTTGCTTATTTTCACTAACATATAGAGAGATAAAAAGTTAGAGAGCTTGTGAGCTAGTGTTCTAATGGTTCACTCAAGAAGGAGGAGGAGACCTAGCAAGAAGAAGATCTCCATAATTCATGTGAGTTAAATCTCTTAAATCAAGGGTCAAAGATAACTTAGCAAGTATTGGTGATATTGTCGACTTACAACCATTGTAAGTATAAGTTTTGTTAGTCTATAAATAAAAGAGTAGTAAGAAGAAGCTAGAGTTTGTTCATTTGCTTATTTTCACTAACATATAGAGAGATAAAAAGTTAGAGAGCTTGTGAGCTAGTGTTCTAATGGTTCACTCAAGAAGGAGGAGGAGACCTAGCAAGAAGAAGATCTCCATAGAAGGAACTATGAAGGTTAAAAAGTGTTCTAAACATTCCTTAGTGCATTTTTATAGTCTATATATGTTTTAATCGGTCAAAAAGTATTTTTAACCGATCCAAAGTTATTTTGATGCTCCAGAAGTCTAAATCTATGATATATAGGTAGATTCATGGTTTAGTATGTTTAATAAAAGTATTGGTATGTGTGGTATGCAAATAAATGGAAGAAAATTTCATATTGTGTTATCGGTAAAATCCTAGATGGTTCGATATTAAATTTCTTGTCAAAACATTTTCAAAAATGTGATTAAACCATGAAATATTGTAAAACAAGAAGTTAGAAAGACAAAAACACTAAGTTGGTATCATTTGGATGTGTAGTGTTTATTTTATTCAAGTTTGAACCATTAAAACCAAGGATTTGTGATTTTAGTTTTCACTCTATTCTTGTGAGCTGTTTTTAGTCTAGTTTCATTTGGAATTTGGATTTGTGATCTAAAGAGAAGTTGTATAGGGAAAAATTTTGATGAGAATGGACTCAAGAATCACCCCAAAATATTTTAAAATGAAGAAGTTATGGCTATCGGAGTGATTGGAGGTTGGATAGCCCATTTTAGGGCTTTGGTGTTCTGTTTTGAATGCCCCGGTGCCCAGAATAGCTTATGTTGAGCGTCGGGGCATTCAAAACAAAATGTCCAAGTTGTCTGGGTTGGGTCGGGTCGGTCCGGGTCGAGTTTTTAATGAAAATTTAAGTTGAAATAAGTGTAAAATGAATGAGTTTGAATACTAAACCAATATATGAAGTTTATTAGTAACTAATTGGTAGCTAAATGTTTAACATAATGACTAAAGTTAACACAATTAAAAAGTTAACAATTGGTATTATTTGAAGATTATTAAAATATTATTAAATGATCAATAATATTAGTATATGATTAAAAAGTTATTGAATGATGAATAACATTCGTAAATGATTAAAATATCATTATATGGTTAATAATATTAATAAATGATTAAAATATTATTAAATGATTAATAATATTAAGAAGTGAGTAAAATATTATTAAATGGTTAATAATATTATTAAGTGATTAAAATATTATTAAATGGTTAATAATATTAATAAATGATTAAAATATTATTAAATGGTTAATAATATTAAGAATTGAATAAAATATTATTAAATGGTGAATAATATTAGTAAGTGATTAAAATATTATTAAATGATTAATAATATTAAGAAGTGATTAAAATATTATTAAATGATTAATAATATTAATAAATGATTAAAATATTATTAAATGATTAATAATATTAAGAAGTGATTAAAATATTATTAAATGGTTAATAATATTAATAAGAGATTAAAATATTATCAAATGGTAAATAATATTTGTAAATGATTAAAATATTATTAAATGGTTAATAATATTAATAAGTGATTAAAATATTATAAAATGGTTAATAATATTAATAAGTGATTAAAATATTATTAAATGATTAATAATATTAGTAAGAGATTAAAATATTATTAAATAGTTAATAATATTAATGAATGAATAAAATATTATTAAATAATTAATAATATTAGTAAGAGATTAGAATATTATTAAATGGTTAATAGTATTTGAATATAGTTTTTTATTATCAAAGGTAAATAATATTTTGAAGTATTTGGTATATTATTAAATGTTTGAATCATTAAGTTATGTAAAAGAAGAATGTTTAATTAAATTAAACTTATGTAAATAGTCTATTTGTGACTAATTTATACAACTTATTAAAAGTAAGTCGTACAATGACCGTGTAACGAATGTGTAAGTTGGTTAAGTTTACCCGATATGTCCAACTTGGGCTAGGATTTTTGTCTGGAACGTAAAGGTTCATTGGTCGGAGAACTAAAGAGTTAATTAATAATTTGAAGTTAAGGTCTTAAGTTAAGACTAATTAATAGTCATTGTAACTAATGATTATGTCTATTTTATATATAAATTATAGGTTGAAAGAAAGACGCAAAAAAGCATAAATGGTAGAAGCGAATCAGGTAAGTTTTTTCAGAACTTGCTCATATGTGCATTAATATGCTACAATTTAATATTATATTATTGATATGGAGATATATTGATGATATTTGTGTTATGTGAAAAGCATGAGGTATGATTACATGTGAAAATATGAAGCATGAATTGCTAGATGCTAGTTGATTATTATAAGAAGTATGAAACATTCATAAAATGAAAAGCATGAAATACATGATGTAAGAATAAAATACAGAGCATGTATAATATGTGAAGCATGTAATGTGTAACTGTTAAACTTGCTAAGCCGTCATGCTCACTCTTGCTTTAAACCAACATTTGTTTTAAACCAACATTTTCAGATAGTGCAAGTTATTCGAAGTTTTTGATAAAGATCAAGAAACATGAATGCATACTACTTTCAGTGAAGGTCTAAATGTCTATTATAGATATCAGTTCGAATTGGACAGGTAAAATGACTGTGTAGTATAAGACTTAGTTGGTATGTAATATGAGTGTTAAATACTCAAATTAATTGTAATATAATGTCGTATCATATATGATATTGAGACATACTAGGAATGTATAAAGATTGCGATTCTGGAATAGAAAGAGATGTTGTAAAATTGTAAATAAAAGATTATTTATCAATTATAATATTGTTGTAATTCATGAACAATAAGGAAAATGTAGTACTAGTGTTGAACCAAATTCGAGGTTCGAGGGACCCGGATTCGGGGTCGTCACAGGCTTGATTGAATCAATCATCTTTAAAGCTCCTCAAACTTTAGTAGAGTCCTATGAAAAGGTCGATAAGTTTATAGAGTTGAAAAAGGCCTTCGCTCGTTAACCTTCGGGGCTTTTCGAGATTCAATGATGATTATCATCCGAGAAGAGACCTCAGAGGCGATGGAGTCAACAAAAGAGATGATGCCAGGAGAGACTCTAAGGGTGATCGATGACAAAAAGATATTATCTACAACGAAAGTGATGCCGAACTAATAGTAATGATACCTGAAGAAATCAAGGAACAGTCCTCAGATTTCAGAAGTCTATTGTGCCTATACCCACCTGAGAAGATCTCCATATGATTGTTGAAGAGCTTCATACCACGGACAGGAAGCCTGTCTCTTATATATTGCATGTGGTTCGGCTTTGGTAATATTATCAGTAATTAGTTATGCACTTTATATTTTTTGGAGATTATTTTAACCGATCATATTACATCTTCGATATTTATGAAATAAAAATTATGTTAAGATTATCTTATTTCTGTTTGATTCGATACACCACTTATTTCTCTCTAGCCTTACCTTCAGTTTTATTCAGCTAAGGCTAATGGGGGGCTGGGAAACCTAAGTATTAGTGTTAACACGTTATCAAACAGAGTAAAAAGAAGAACATATAGAACTCCTTTCATGAGATCAAAGAAAAAGAAATTTTATTAACAATTGTAAATTTACACAAATGTTCAATATTTCCAAGAAAAAATACAAGCTACCTATCAGGTACAACAAGGCCTAACTCTTCAAGGAAATGCCCCTTCTCTTGGACCAATTTCCTGACATACCCGTAAGTAGTATTTCATCGGTTCTCGAAAGCAATATTTCTTCGGCCTCCCAAAAATATACTTTCTTTAGTTTCTCGAAAGCAATACTTCTTCAGTCTCTCAAAAGCATACTTTATTCGGTTCTCGAAAGTAGTATTTCTTCGATTTTCCTTCGGTTTGATACAACCGGGCTCCTGAATGAGCTTTTCCTTTCGGTTTGACGTCCTTGGAATGCCAAAATAGCTTCGGTCTGATGCATTCGGGCTCTCGAAGGAGCTTTTCCTTTCAGTATGATGTCCTTGGAATCCCAAAGACGTTTTCCCTTTAGTCTGACGTCCTTGGAATCCCGAAAGAGCTTTTTCCTTCGGTCTGATGCCTCGTGGCTCCCAAATGAGCTTTTTCTTTCGGTTTGACGTCCTTGGAATCCTGAAGAAGCTTTCCCTTCAATCTAACTCCTTCAGGATCCTGAAGGAGCCTTTTCTTTGGTTAACAACCTTGGGGGTCTCAAAAGATCTTTCCCTTCGGTTTGATTTCTTCGGGCTCCCAAAGGAGTTTTTCCTTCGGTCTGACGCCTCAGGCTTCCGAAGGAGACTTCTCTTCGGTCAGCAGCTTTCGAGCTCTTAAAGTATCTTTCCTTTCGGTCTAATGCCTCAGGGCTCCCGAAGGAGCTTTCCCTTCGATTTAATGCCTTCGGGCTCCCGAAATAACCTTTTCTTCGATCAACAGCGTGTAAGCTCCTGAATGAGCTTACCCTTTAATTTAATGCCTTGGGGCTCCCAAAGGAGCCTTATCTTCGGCCAATAGCCTTCGGGCTCCTAAAAGCATGCCCTCTTCCGTCGTTGTAGTCTTCGAACTCTTGAAACCTCCTATCTACTCCTCCAACCCATTTTATATGCTGAAGGAGTGACGGACAATGTTGAGTTGTATATTTTACTAGAACAAATGAGTTGTCCATGTTGGGCTTGGCCCTACAGCCCATTAGGCCTAGTGTGCGAACACGAGGGCCCTTAGGTATGATAGGCTTGGGTTATAATCCCTATCACCTTCGGATAGTTAATTAGTTACCATATCTAATGCTAATTGGTATAAGAGTTATCGATAACAGTGAGTTTCTACTATACGATTCTTATTAGGAATTTGAGTCATGTTGAGTAATATGAGTACTATAAATACATGGTTAACAACAAAGATATGATCCTCTTAATACACATTATCCTACCCTACTAAATATTTTTTTCCTCCATTGTTAACACATCTTGAAGCCTATATTTACTTTTACACTGGAGGTATCTCACGGCGGCCTAAGCTGTCAAACATTCTCTGGTGATTTTTCTTGTGCAGGTTCACGTCCAAACGGTGGTTGAACGTGAGGATAGATTCGACCGTTAACAATACTACCTTCCATCCACAAAAACAATCTCATGTATAAATTAAACGTGCATATAAATTTATTTTTGTTTAACACTTACACCTAAAAATGATTGAATTTTAACTTAATAGTGGTGATGTGATAGTTATTTTGTAATCATAAAATTGTGGTCATGTCTTATTTATACATTATATTAAAAAAAATAAGTTGTTTTTAAAATAAAAATATTTTATAAAACACAACTTTATTTGTAGAATGATGTGATAAAATTATGTACTACAAGTACACATCATCTATTGAGCAACTGACAAGTACAAGTCAAATCACAAAGACTAAGTTAACTATCAAATCCTTAATTTATATTCCAGGCAAATTAGAAATAAAAATAAAAGAGATGGTTAATTAACTAAATAACGCAAATTTAAAATTGATAACGAAAACTAGTAAATGAGGAAAACTACCTAGGAATTCGAATCCACTAAATAGTAACATAATAATTCAGTTTTTTTTTTTGAATTAACTTCTAATTTAGTTTTTCATTCCCTTTAAAAATAATAATGATTCATATAATTAACATGGGAAAGCATACGTTATGAAAAATTCACAGATTAAATATAACTTATCAAAACCTCGCAATTAATATAAAAACCGCAACGAATTTTGAGTGAAGGTAAAAATGAAGGAGTAAACAATTAGACATTAATTTCGGAACATAGAGAAAAAATTAATATATAATTACCTAGTTTCATCATCATCCTAGGTATTAAAAATTTATTTAACCATGAAATTAATTATTAATATTACTAATAATAATTGCATGAATTAAATAAAACTAAACTATTCAAGTAACATAAAAACTGTATATATGCTTCAATTAAAGCAGTGGCAGGTCTATTCAGGGGCAGTGGGGCCCCACTGAGTTTTTAAGTTGAAATTTTTAGGGTTAATATAAGGGGGTCTCACTCCACTTGAGTTTTAGGAGGAGAACAAGGAGCCAAGATTGCAATTAGAAAAAGAGAGAAACAAAATTACAAAAGTAAAAGAAAAGAAAAGGTTATAGAAGGCGAGTCTGACGACACAGTCCACAGGACGTACAAAACAAGTAAATAACATATCTACAACAGTCAGCAGAACAACACGTCAACATGCCAAGTCGCCAACACCGCATGAGGAAAAAAAGCTCATAAAACTCGGACCACTGCAAAGCACTCCTTCTATATTTTAATTTTAGTTTTTTAATTTCACAAATTTAACACTTACTTTATAATTATTCTTTTTTTGTTTGTTTATGGATTCTTTTTTTTTTTTTTTTTTTTATGAATTCTTCACAAATTTAACAAATTTAATTGTTTATGAATTTTTTTGGGTACTTTTATAAAATTAGGGGTTTTTACTTTTTAAAGCAATACTGAAGAGAACTCCATCAAATAAAAACCCTTCTAAGTATGTGTTCTATTCCATTTTGACTTTCTTTAAAGTTTGAAATTTATTTTGTAATTTTACTTGTTAATGATTTAATAGAGATTGTTTATTGTTGGTGCTAATTACACATTTACACTTGACTAGTTGATTATTCATATTGTATATTAATTTTGTTTGAATGTTGAATTAATTTTTAAATATTTATTGATTGTCAGACATGGATATACATAATTGGGTCACAACAACTAAACATACAAAATTTGAATATATTCCTGAAAATGTACAAGCCGAAGGGAATAATGTCAAACATGTCATTGTTAATATTCACCAAAAATTCACCTGCAAAATGTTAACCCCCAAACTCAAGTACCATAATCTTTTGCCCAAAATATACAGTTCCAAACTCATACACCGGTATCTCCTTCCCTTAATATTGAGGGGGATCCCGGTAAAAGACCACTTGTGACACCCCCAAATTCAGATACTACTATCTCGAATTTGGTGCTCACGTAATAATACAACAATCACTGTTAAACAACATTTAATACTAGTGCGAAATTTCAATAAACATATGTTGTCTATTATAATGGCTTTCTAATCCTAAGGTCTACAACCTTTACAAAAATATATACAGAGTAACTTACAGAAAGATATCAGTGTTTGCGTTATATCTAGTAATGTCAAAACAATACTTTAAAATAAGCAATCAATTATTTAGTTTAACTAGGATTTCATCTTTTCTTTGCCCTTATCTTTATTCGAACCTTCAGGCTTAGCTGTAATAATATCATGACATAGCAAGGGTGATCAACTAGTTTTTCCAGCAAGTTTGAATTTAATATAAAATATGCCATGAGTAAGAATAATGACTGAAAGATTTAATAGTATGAATTTGATATAATCAACACAAAATTTAATAAACGAAAATTGATTATTTAAATGACGAGTGGTCAAAAGACCCTGAACGTCTACTTTGAGGAATCAATCACTTGATTGACCCTCTTAGGTTACATTTTCAGACTGTACTTGAGAGGATCAGCCTCGCGTACCATATGTGTATGCATAACATTTAATTCTATTTTGTATCTTATATTAGATACTTAGAAAATTCCCATTATGGTTTGTTCATCTCAGTACAAGAATCCGCCCCAACAATAAGGTTTGATAGCTTTTACAACAAGGTATAATTGAAGGTCTAGCCAAAACAATTGACATAGACTATTTCTTAAATAGTTCATTCATAAAAGAACTTTAAATGATTTATAGTTCGATAATAGAACTTGAATCCAACATGCACTATGTGCGAATGACAATGATCATACAGATGTGGAGTAACTTTACAAGAAGTAAACCACTTAGAACATAATCTAAAAATATAACATGAGTTTGAGTTTGAGAACTTGCTCAATATAAATTTGAGCAAGGTTAAAGAACTTGTCTGTCCGTCGACCTGCGGCTAATTCGCTTAATTTAAACTCCTATTGATGACCTAACATTAATAACGTAGACCTATCAATTAGTACTGCATATAATCGTGCACTTTAAACACTTACCTATGCTTTTTATCTAGCAAATAATCAATCCCATAAGACATATAATTTTATATACTATCATTAATCGTATAAGACATTTTATTGATCTTATGTTAATAATTTAAATAATCAATATTATTTTTTCTTAAGTGTTAAACACTTATTAAACCCTTAACCAATTTATTATAATTGTTTAATTAAATTCTTTTTATTTTATTAACTCTATCTTCATTTAATTACTTTTTAATATTAGTTACAGAGTGATTAATTAATTACCTTTATTCATTACTTAATAATATATAATAACTAATTATGTTTATTTATTATTTAAAGTTAATTAAATAATAAATAATTAGAGTATTTATCTTATTTTCCTTTAATTTTCCTTTAATATTAATTAAATAATAATTAATCTTACTTATTATTAAATCTTAATTAAATAACAAATAATTTAGTTTATTAACTTTAATTTTCTTTAATTATTATTTAATGTTAATTAATTAATTAATTAATTATCCTTACTTATTATTTAATCGTAATTAAATAATAAATAATTAGTTTATTAACTTTAATTATTATTTAATGTTAATTAAATAATAATTAATTAATTAATTATCCTTACTTATTATTTAATCTTAATTAATTAATTAATTATTAATTAATGGTAATTAAAATTTATTATCTCCAATTAATATTATTTAGTAAGGTAGTTAATCAATCAATAACTTTAATAAATATCTAATGACGTCATAACTACCTAAACTAAATTTTATAACATTCTTTATTAAATTAAAAAAATATTTCGTTTTGGACCCGACTCGAGAACTGGTCAAACAAGACCCGAAACGGGCCCCACAAGCAAAAAAAACAAAAACGACCGACCGATTTTTATTTTAAAAAACCAGCAGTGTACTTCCTTCATTTCTAGAGTTGACCTCCTTTGAACAAATTTGAATAAAATAAAATATACAAGTCCGATTGATCTCAAATTGGAGTTTTTGGAATCATATCTTTTTGAACTACAAGATTACATCCTCAAATAGCAAATTTGGACACGATTTTAGAATTGAAAATGACCATGAAGTGGATTGCTTTGTACAACCCTTTGACAGTGAGGTCCTTTGGTTCAAAAATTCATATCTTGCTCATTTTAAATCATTTTCACATGATTCCAAAGAGATTTTGTTCTTAACTTATCCATATATTCTCAAAAAATATAAAACCACAAAAATAATATGTAGATTTCAAAATGTACTATTTATTCGAACAAACTACATTCTGTTCGTCGGTAAAAATATTTTCAAGCATTTTGCTAGATTTTTGTACATAAACCCCTATCATTACACATTTAAACCACATAATATCCAATATAAACATGTCTAGCATGATTTTAAGAACAAAGAGCTTAAAGATAACATTTGTACCATAAAAATTAAAAGAAAACCAAGATTAGGGTTTTTAAGAGATTTTTATACATTTTTGACTTGTGAGCAACTTTTCTCTCCTTTCCAGAATAGATGATGGAGTTATATGACATCCAAGAACACCCCTTGAATTAATCTAGCTTGACTCGGTAGTAACTCACTAAAGAAACTTACTAACTCGCTACTTTTTTCGTTAACTCACCGAGTTAACTCACTCCAACTCATTAACTCACAATATCAAGAACTCTAGTAATAATTTTGTAAACTCAAACCTAAATGTGCTAGCCTCTATTTATAGAAGTGTAAATCTATACATATAATATATATATATATAGATTGGAGTTCAACCTGATTCCATAAATGCTAGCAAATAAATTGAGTGTTCCATACACTAACTCAAGCAACAATTGGATAAAAATTTGGAGTCCATAGTACTCCCTCCCCTTAACCAGCCATGCCCCCTGATAATGCCCCATTTTAGCTTTATTTTTATTGCACAATTTGGTAAATAAAAGTCTTCTAGAAGTTTTAACAATTGGACCAAAAATTGGGCTTACAATTTAATTCATTTGGGTCATATATGCTCCTTTAATCCATTAAAATGTTGGGCTACTAATTAATTCACTAGTCTCCAATTTTAATAAAAAATTGGGCTAGACTAATTAAATACACAATCACCTAGCAATTTCCACAAGTTCAATTCTTAAATAATTGATTGAGCTTGTTTAAATTATTATTGAACCATTTAAAAATCAAATTAGATTTAATTACATAATCTAATTAGACTTGCTATATTCAATATTAATTGAATATTTAATTAGGGTTCAATAACATATCAATCCCTTAATATTAAAAATACTTTGGTTAATCCGATAATTAATAACCCTTCATCAAATTTTCTTTAATTAAATTAATTTAATAGTCAAATATTATCAAACAAAATCAAACCATCTCGTTAGGGTCTAAATTAATTCACACCATAATATAATAAATTAGAAATTAAAATTAAAATTTTATTTATAATGTAACTCGAAACTCTTGATCCTTATACTGCTAACAAGTTATCAAGTCTATTTATTACTGAAATTGGCTATACTTTTGCCTGTTGCTACTACAGCTGTTGAAAGAGCATTTTCAGTCATGAATATTGCGAATAATGAACTTCTTAACCAAATAGGAGATGAATGGATGAATGACTGTCTAGTAATTTATATCGAGCGTGATATTTTTGTAACTATTAAAAATGAGACTATCATGCAATAATTTCAAGCAATAAAATCTCGAAATGTTATTTTTAACTATAAGAATTATTTAGTTATGTGATTCATTTTATTAAGTTCAATAACATATCAACCCCTTCATATTAAAAATACAACCTTAGGTTAGTATGACAATTAATAACCCTTCATCGGACTTCCTTCAATTAAATTAATTTAATAGTCAAATATTATCAAACAAAATCAAACCACCTCGTTAGGGTTTAAATTAATTCACACCGTAATGTAATTAATTAAAAATTAAATTTTTAATTTTATTTATAATGTAACTCGAAACTCTTGGTCCTTACATTCTCCCACCCTTATAAGAATTCCGTCACTGGAATTACAACATAAAGTCACTTAAAAAGATGCGGATAATTCGCTCTCATCTTTTCTTCAAGTTCCCACATAGCTTCTTCGACCACGTGGTTTCTCCAAAGCATTTTTATAGAATTTATAACTTTATTTCTTAACGTCTGCGTACATTAGATCCTTCTCGACTTGAATCGATTTATAGGATATCACATGCTTGTAATCAAGTTTATATGACCGCAACACTGAAACATGAAACACGTTGTGAATGTGCTTAAGTTCAGAAGGTAAGGCTACCTCGTATGCCACTTCACCTATCCGCTTTAAAATTTCAAAAGGTCTTATGAATCTTGGGCTCAATTTTCCCTTCTTGCCAAATCTTATCTTCCCTTTCCAGGGAGATATCCATAAAAATACAAAATTGTCGACTTCAAAATCCCGCTTCTGACGATGCAGATCAGCATACTTCTTCTAGCGATCATGCGCTGCTACCAGATGAGCTCATATTATTTTGATCACATCTACAGTTTGCTGCACCATTTCAGGTCCTAACAACCTCCATTCTCTAACTTCATCCCAACACAAGGGTGTGAGACATTTTCTTTCATATAATGCTTCGTACGGCGGTATGCCAATACCAGCATAGTAACTGTTGTTGTAGGCAAACTCCACCAAAGGTAGGTGATCATCCCAGTTGCCCTTCAAATCCATAACACAAGCTCTAAGAATGTCTTCAAACATTTGAATCATTCGTTCGCTTTGTCCATCAGTTTGAGGATGATACGTAGTACTCAACCTTAGTTGCATTCCTAATCTCTCTTGTAAGCTTTTCCAAAAGTTTGACATGAAGCACAGATCTCTATCAAATATAATCGACATCGGTACTCCATGGCGCGACACAATCTCCCTAACATACAGCTTGCATAACTGTTCCAGATTATACTTAATCTTGATCAGTAAAAAGTATGCAGACCGTCAAACGATCCACTATTACCCAGATTGTATCAAACCCCTTCTGAGTAACTGGAAGTCCTACTACAAAATCCATTGTGATATGCTCCCATTTCCATTCTGAAATTTTCAACGGTTGTAGCAGTTCACTCGGTCTTTGATGTTCTGCTTTAACCTGTTGACATGTTAAACACCGGCTAACACACTCTGCCACTTCCTTCTTCATATTTGGTCACCAAAAATATTGAAGCAAATCCTAATACATCTTAGTACTTCCAAGATGTATCGAGTACCTTGTACTGTGAGCTTCTTGTAAGATCTCTTTTCTCAACTCTGGGACCATCGGTATCCAGATGCTCCCTTTAAACCTTAGCAACCTTATGCTATTTGTAACGCCCCCAAAATCCCCCGCGCTTTCGATGCGGCGGACCTTGTGCGTTAATTTCATATACATTCGACTTAACCAATGATCCCATAATCATATTGATTGCTACACAAAGTATGAAGTGTTCTCAATCTTAATTGATTGCTACACAAGATATGGTTTTCCAGTCCGGATGATGATTTAAAAAATTATGGGTTAGTATTCATAGTTTTTTAATAAGGTAAAGGTCTTGATTGACCGCTGTATAAGTGAGAAGAATCCAAGATAAAGGAAGAATGAGACTGAATGTCGAGTATGAAAAGAGGTTTAAAACCTAGAGTTATGAAAGGAAATGTGTAGAGATAAGTGAACATTGTTCAGACCTAATCAAAGTATTGGAGGTTTAATGTGAGTAAAAGATGAATTTAGAAAACTCATATTGAAGAGTAAATTGGAGATGATTATACTATAATTTCGAGGACGAAATTCTGATAAGAAGGAGATAATGTAATATCCTGAATATTTATAGCACTTATAAATATGATATTAAATGACTAAAGTTAATTGTAAGTTAATTTCGAGGACGAAATTCCTGTAAGTTGGGTTGAATGTAATATCCCAAATATTTCCAAAGTGATCTAACAAGATCTAAGCAAGGTTGTCAATTCAAAACCTAAGATCGATTGCTCAAGCATACCTTGAGCTATCTTAAAGAATATATACGACTCAAAACTGCGATCGTATACAACTAAGTGGTTAAAATCTTTAACCTAAACTGTATGATATGTGATTAGTAAAGCTTGGATTGAGCTTTTAAATGTGCTATGTGAATTACTTATGTGTAGGATTTTGTGTTTTGGTTTGAGTAGTTAACATGAGCACTTATTAAAAATCAGAAGTCAATTTAAGGTAAAAACCTAAATTGGGAAAAGAGTTAAAACCTAAACCCTAACCCTAGGGTCTAAACCCTAGGAAATAACCTAGGCCCTCGAGCAAAATGTGAAGGTCAAATTGACATTCCGTTTAAGGATTCAACCTTCCCATGATTTAAAAATACGTAACAGTCAATAAAAGTTTTTCTCAAAAAAACGTGTAAAAGCACTATTCACAAGGTGACGTTTTTCATTCGTTTGACTGTTTCTTTCATTTGTAGGACTTCTTACATTTCACAACATAGTAATAATATGAGGTTTAGATGCCAGATAACCAATAAAATTTTCTGGAGAAAAGGACGAAAATGTCACGATTTACGAGAAAACGTTTGTCGTCTTTTTGACTGTTCTTTTCGATATTTTGATATATCGTATTTCACGAAATAACATTTATATGAATTATAGATATTATTTAGCCAATAAAAGTTTTACTCGAAAAACGTGTAAAACACTATTCATTTGGAAAATTTTCTTCCGAATTTTGAAAATTCACATTCCTGAATAGCATTTTTATTGACAGTAGATGCATTTTGACCAACAAAAATTTTACCCAAAATAATTTATGGAGATTACTATTCACGTATACGGGATGAATACGTAGTGAATACGGAATGAATACGAGAATAATAAAGGTATATTGTAATGTATAATACGAGTATTATACGAAAGATTATACGAAATTAATACGAGAATAATACGAGGTATCATACCAGTAGAATACGATTATTATACGATGTATTATACGGAAGAAATACGTATAAATACTAATGTATTATACTATTTAATTAATTAGTTGAAATCAAACTAGGTTATGTGTAACTAAGTTAGTGTAACTAAACTAGGGAGAACTAGCACGATTACACTAACTGAAAAAGAACTAGCACGATTTGTTTTGAACTAAATCCAAGTGAAAATGAATGGACCAATAAGAAGAAGGGTGATGTAAGCGATGATGCAAGCGCTAGGGAGAAAAGACTAAAAGGCCCTTGGTCTTTTAAACTAATGACCAAACTACCCCGACCCTTGGTTTTCCTATAAATAGAGAGCTAAGCTCTTCATTATTCTCAATAATTTTCAAAGCAAAATTCCTATAATCAAGAGATTGCAAAGAAATAGTTAAAGCTTGCAATAATAAAAGGTACGATTCTTAATCGTTATTATGCTTAAAGTTTTATTTTATCGATGAGGCTCAAGAACAAAAGTCGTAGCCATGTACAATTTTTCGTTCTCCGTGTTCCTTATGACTTGAGCAAGTCGTTGTTATGTCAAATTTCATTTCATAGTTTAAAGTTCAAGAACATACGTCATATCCATGTACGGTTTATCCGTTCTCCGTGTTCTTCGTATGTTCTGGAGTATTATTATAAATTGTTATAATTAAGTAAACACGTCGTTATAATGACCAAATTTTGTCAATTATAAAGTGTTATAATCACATATGTAAGCAGTTATAATGCTCAAATTATTTCAAGTATGAAATCCAAAAGCTCAAGAACATAAGTTGTTACCATGTACGATTTTTCGTTCTTCGTGTTCTTCGTGTGTTCTTGAGCAAAAGTCATAATTTCTACATAAGTAGGTTTATGATTTGGTAATTTAGTGTTATGGGATGATGAAACATGATGGCCTTGCTAAATAATGCTTGTGGCATCAAGTTTTAGTAGTCGAAACGAAGAACGATGAAACTTTGTTCTTCGTGTTCTTCGATTCGTTCTTCGTGTTCTTGAGAAAAAGTCATGAAATCTTATATAAGTAGGTTTATGATTTTGTTACTTTTATGTTATGAAGTGATACGGAGTGTTAGAACATGTTATCTTAGCAAATTAATGCTTGAGGTATCATGTTTTACCAATCGAATCAAAGAAAGTTAAGTCTAATATACTAGCAGAATATTTTTGGTAATTTCCGAAAATTTAATTTCTGAATATACCTTAGACACCTAAATGAAAGTTGTAGATCATGAAATTCTAAGCAATTTAGACTTAAGAATCACTCAAAAATGTTTTCGTACGACAAAGTTATGGCTGTCGCAGTAAAAGAGGTCAAAGCTGAATTTTTAAGGGGCATTCGGATTTTAGGGCTTAAAAATGAGTTTTTGAGTTAGACAAATTTTCAATTAATTCCACCTATGGAAATAGTCTAATTAAGTTATTCTAAGACTTATTCAAAAGAAAATTTTGATAAACTAATATTCGGGGTCGCGTAACCCTTTTTGTAGGCGTTTAACGATTTCCCGGGAAAACCCTAAAACGGTTTCAAGGCAAGTCTTTTAACTCTTGCTATGTGCTACTTGTATAGTATTGTTAAAATGATAAATGGGATGTATAATGTCATGTTATTATGAAATAGATGATATATGAAGTCTTTAACTATTGTTTACAAGCCTTCTAACTGTTATGCGTTATGTTTATGATGTATGAACATGATTTATACACTTTGTGTGTCACCGTGATATAAATTATTGGAACGTGAGTTATATGTGATATTAAATGGAGAATTATGATCAGTTAATGCATGTTAAAGTTTATATGAAAGCATAAACTGCGTATGTGCTGTATGTTAGACTTGCTGAGCCGTCGTGCTCATTCTTGCGAATAAAACCTTATTTGCAGATTAAAGATGAACGTTAAGAAGATCATGAACTTAAAGATGCAGCATAGATTAGGTTTTCATGTAAATTGATTGTATTTGTATATGTCATAATGACTGTTGTAATACGAACAAACAAACATGTAACCGAATATTGAATGAATGATATAAATAATTATCATCAGAATGTTGTTATGTCTTTATTTTGATATAACCTAGAATTGTTAAAATTTAACATAGTATTGATAATGATCTATTTATCTGGATGAGGATCGGTAAATAACTTGTGAGTGTTGTACATCTGAGACAGAACTAAGCGATGTTGACTGGTCAAATCCATCGTTAAGGTTCCTCGGACCCAGGTATAACTCGTTATTACTATTCTGAATACCATATAAGTAGGATTATTGATACGAAGAGATATCACTATAAACAAATATGTTTCGAATGAGGGTTTTAACTAGTTGGGTAATGTTCTGTACGGAAAGAGAATTTTGCACCGGACAAAGATACAACCATTTGTCACGGATAAAGATGCAAACATTTATCACGGGTGAAGATACAAACATTCACCGCGAGATTCTCTGTTCCCAAGAGCCGTCCTAATGAATTAATACCGTGGATGTTGGAACATGTAAAGTTATAGAATATTTAAATCTTAAGGTTAAAATTAAACCGTTATATATGGTGTTATCCATTTATACGGATGAAATACAAGTTGATACTTGTATACTTATGAGACTGAGATCAAGTTAAGATCCAGGGACAAAGTTAAGAGAAATTTAAATGTATAGTCTAATATAAGACTAATTCAACCAATATGATTATGGGATCATTGGTTAAGTCGAATGTATATGAAATTAACGCACAAGGTCCGCCGCATCGAAAGCGCGGGGGATTTTGGGGGTGTTACATTATTAATTCTATATTTCATGTCTTCACCTTCTGAAATTCTTCTCCTGATACTTTCACACTCTCCATCCTGCTATTGAGCCTTCTTTATTCGATCCAATAAAGTCGGACTTTTTTCTATCGCGAACAGTTTCTCCTCTGAATCCTTTAGATGTTTTATCTCTAACTCCAGTCTTTCCATATCCTTTATCAGTTCCTCTTGGGATGTCAACATCAATAAATTCTTCCTGCCCTTTTTGTTCAGAGCATCAGCTACAACATTGGCCTTACCTGGATGGTACATAATTTCATAATCGTAATTCTTGATCAATTCCAACCATCCCCTCTGCCTCATGTTTAGCTTATTTTGAGTAAAAATATACTTCAGACTTTTATAGTTTATGTATATTTCACACTTCTCCCCATACAGGTAGTGCCTCCAAATCTTTAGGGCGAACACTACTGCTACTAACTCCAGGTCGTGAGTTAGCTATCCTTTTTTGTAGTCCTTTAACTGTCTTGATGCGTTCGCAATGACCTTTTCATGTTGCATTAACACACAAGAAAGTCCCTTGAGTGACGCATCACTGTACACCACAAAACCCCCGATATCGTCAGGCAATGACAACATCGGTGCTTCACTAAGCCTTTTCTTAAGTTTCATAAAACTCGATTCGTATTTATCCGTCCATATAAATTTAATTGTCTTTCTTGTCAAGTTGGTTAACGGTGTCGCTATCTTAGAAAAATCCTAGATAAATCTTCGATAATAACCCGCCAAACTAAGGAAACTTCTGACTTCTGTCAGTGTCTTCGGCTACTCCCAATTTATAATTGCCTCCACTTTTGCTGGATCCACCAAAACACATTCTTTATCAACTACATGTCTTAGAAATTTTACCCTCTGTAGCCAAAATTCACACTTCGAGAATTTTGCATACAGTTTTTCCCTCCTTAGTGCCTCCAACACCACTTTTAAGTGTTCAGCATGCTCCTCCTCAGTCTTCAAATATACCAGAATATCATCGATGAATACAACAACAAACTTGTCCAAGTACTGCTTGAACACTCTGTTCATCATATCCATAAATACTGTTGATGCATTCGTTAATCCGAACGACGTTACCATAAACTCAAAATGACCGTATCGAGTTCTGAATGTCGTCTTTGGTATATCTTCTTTCCTTACCTTCAACTGGTGATAACCAGTTCTCAAGTCTATATTTGAAAAGTACTTTGCTCCCTTAAGCTGATCAAATAGATCGTCTATCCTGGGTTGCAGGTACTTGTTCTTAATCGTAACTTTATTCAACTCACGATAGTCGATACAAAGCCTTAGGGATCTGTCTTTTTTCTTTACAAATAATATCGGTGCTCCCCACGGAGACACACTTAGCTGAATATACCCTTTATCTAACAGCTCCTACAGTTTTATCATCAATTTCTTCAACTCCACCGATGCTATTCTGTATGGTGCTTTTGATATTAGTGCAGTTCCTGGTGCCAGTTCAATTGTGAACTCCACTTCTCTATCTGGTGGTAAACTCGGTATCTCATCTGGGAAGACGTCTGAGAATTCTCGTACGATAGGTATCTGACCCAATTCACCCTCTACTATTCGAGTAACAACCACATGAGCCAGATACCCCACACACCCCTTCCTGAGCAATCTCTTTACTTGCATCATCATCAGATAACGATATTGTCTCGACGATTTACTCCCTTGAAATACCACTTTCAACTTACTCGAGGTTTTTAGAGTTATACTCTTCTTCTGGCAGTCAATCAACGCCTCGTGATTTAATAACCAGTCCATACCAAGAATGATATCGAACTCTCCCAAACAAATTGGAATTAAGTTCACTCTAAGTTTAAATCCTCTTAATTCAACGCAACAATTCATATGAATATATTCTACGGTAATAACTTCTTTGTTGGCTACTTCTATATTCAAAGGATTTTTTAGTTTTTCTCGGGGTAGTTTTAATCTTTTAGCAAATTTTTCGGATATAAATGAATAGATAGCACCCAAATTAAATAATACATAAGCATTGATATTATTGATTGGAAGAATACCTGACACTACGTCCTTAGATTCAATAGCATCTTGAACCGTCATGTTAAAGGTGCTTGCGGTTGGTCTATTCGGTTAACTGGCTAGTCCTCTAATGGTTAGCTTACTGTTGTTGTTTCTATTTCCACCAACTATGCCATTCTTCTTCTTTGGACAGTCCTTAATTTCGTGGTCCGACGCTCTGCAAAAAAACATCCGCTTCTCTTCCATGTAGGGCATTGGGAAGCAATATGCCCTTACTGCCCACAGTTATAACAGACCCCTTGCCCTTCATGCATTCCCCAGAATGGTTCCTCCCACACTTTTCACATTTGTTGCCTTTCTTGGCTTCTCCTTCAGTCTTACTGTCTCCTGACATCTAGTTATCATTCAACTTCCTTTTGTTATGATTGCTACTTCCAGTTCCTTCCCTAGGCCCATCACGACCTTTCTTCTTCTTGTTTTGTTATATTTCACTAACGCTTCATTCCTTCCTTTGGCGATATTCGCCCTCTCCAATAATGCTGAAAATGTGTCGATTCTCAGAATAGCAACCCTGCTATACATCCAAGGCTTTAAACCCTGCTCAAATCTTCATGTTTTCCTCGCCTCGGTGTCCACCTGGTGTGGGGCAAATCGAGTTAATTCGTTGAACTTTACGGCCTACTCTGCCACTGACATGTTTCCCTGCTTCAAGTTCAAGAACTTCATATCCATTCTGTTTTTCATGCTATCCGAGAAATAGTTCTCGAAGAATAATTCCATAAAATGTGCCCATGTTACAGTACATTCTCTAGCTCTATCCTTATTTGCTTTCCACTAGTAATTCGCCTCTCCCTTCAGCATGAAGGTGGCGAATGATGTCTGCTGTTCATTAGCTATTCATGCGACCTCGAACACTTTTTCTATTTTCTTAATCTATGTCTGAGCCTCTATAGGATCTATAGACCCACGAAATTCTAGTGGTCTTACCCGTTTGAAATCCTTAAAGTTTGCCAAGTGAGCCACTAGCTGATTTGCTACGGGTTGTACTACAGGCGGTTATCTATTCTACATCATTTCTGTCATCATGGCTGCAAAAGCCCTCATTAGATCTTCCTGTCTCTCAGCATTGTTCACGAATTCATCTACACGACGAATTCGGGGTACACGTCTTGGCAGCATTTTTGTTATTAAACAAAACCTTATATTATTTTATTATTTCGTATATTACATTTTATGTAACATTTTATGAATGTTTAGACATTTAATAGTTAACGCAAAAGTCAAGCTCAATCCAACTAGGTAATCATAATAATGTCGCATTTATATTCATATACCAACTGGTAGTGTCAAACACTTATATCACAGACATATTTCTATAAACGCTAACTATCCCTCTAGTCAACAGAAGATAGGATAACATGAAATCTATCCCTGGGAATAACAATAAATGGGATTTACAAGAACTACGTTCCCCTAAAACACAAAAAATGGGGATGTATCATAAACACCTAGCACCTCTCATAGTCTAAGGTTTACATCATATATATAACCCTATGAACGAAAAGTGGGTTCTAAACTGCATTTAAATATAGACAGAAAAATAAAACATCAAAGGTCGGCCCGGAGGGCGGCAGCCTCGTACTCCTGCGGAGCGATCATGTCGACCACCCTATGGCTCACTACCTTTCTACTCAAGTACTCCTCTTGAGGATACCTCTGGATCTTGCTCCTCAGCCTACCAAAGGCAGTATCTAATGCGAAGCTAGCACTATCGATCCTGGTAACACTGATACTGACCTCGACCTCAAGCTCATCGGCCCTCCTGGATGCCCTCATCCACTCATCATGAATGCGGATCTTGTCCGCTATCTCAAGATCAAACTCGGCCGTCATGGCCTCATGCTCCACTCTAAGCTCTGCCAACTCTAACTCCGATTTCTCTTGTTTCTCTGTCAACTCAGTAATCCTCTGCTCATCCTCTGACTGTCTCTCCTTGAGCTCAGCCTTATCTTCGATCAACTAGTGTACCAAGGATTTGTACTATTCTTCCATGTCTTGATGTGTCTAATTCTACTCCTTCAAGTGCCTCACCTGGTCTTTTAGCTCTAGGTTCCTATCTACCATCTACTCCACCAAGTGATCCTTTGCAGAGAGCTCCTCTGGTGAAGTATAATACTCCACCTCCTCCATAGCCTCTGCAATGAACTCCTCCACTCTAATAGGCTCCTCAACCTCCTCATTAGTCTCATCATCAGCATCAAATCTCATCACACCACCTACAACCGGCTCCTCGGTCTCAACTATATGCTCCTCCTCAGCAGCAGCCTCCATCTTAGGCTCATTAGTAGGTGACTCAATCACTGGTTCTACTGTAGCTGGCTCTATCAGGACAATATGTATGTCTACTGAAGCATCTTCCATCACTCTGCTAGGTTTGCCTACATTCGTCATCCTATAACCACACGCAGAAAAATAACAAAACATCAGTATCACAATAAAACATATTAATTGATAAAATGAAATGATATTTTATAATGTACATAAGCGGCTCGATGAATTTTCACAATTCACCTCCAAATAAAACTCAACTCAATGGATCTCCTCGACCCATCCACTTAGCGTACTATATACGAGTTTAATTCTAAGGTTATAACCTAGGTTTCATATTCCTAAAGGTTATAACTTACAGCTTTGATACCAACCTGTGACACCCCCAAATTCATATACTACTACCTCGAATTTGGTGCTCACGTAATAATACAACAATCACTGTTAAACAACATTTAATACTAATGCGGAATTTTAATAAACATATGTTGTCTATTACAATGACTTTCTAATCCCAAGGTCAACAACCTTTATACATTGCAACCTACAAAAATATATCAGTGTTTGCGTTACATCTAGTAATGTCAAAATAATACTTTAAAACAAGCAATCAGCTATATAGTTTAACTAAGATTTCTTCTTTCCTTTGCCCTTATCTTTATTCGAACCTTCAGGCTTAGCTGCAATAATATCATGACATAGTAAAGGTGAGCAACTAGTTTGCCTAACAAATTTGAATTTAATATAAAATATGCCATGAGTAAGAATAATGACTGAAAGATTTAATAGTATAAATTTGATCTAATCAAAGCACAATTTAATGAACGAAAATTGATTATTTAAATGACAAGTGGTCAAAAGACCCTGAACGTCTGCTTTGAGGAATCAGTCACTTGATTGACCCTCTTAGGTTACATTTTCAGACTGCACTTGAGGGGATCAGCCTCGCATTCTATATGTGTATGCATAACATTTAATTCTGTTTTGTATCTTATATTAGATACTTAGGAAATTTCCATTGTGGTTTGTTCATCTCAGTACAAGAATCCGTCCCAATAATAGGGTTGGATAACTTTTACAACAAGGAATAATGGAAGGTCTAGCTGAAACAATTGACATAGACTATTTCTTAAATAGTTCATGCATAAAAGAACTTTAAATGATTTATAGTTCGATAATAGAACTTGAATCCAACATGCACTATGTGCGAATGACAATGATCATACGGATGTGGAGTAACTTTACAAGAAGTAAACCACTTAGAACATAATATAAAAATATAACTCGAGTTTGAGTTAGGGAACTTGCTCAATATAAATTTGAGTAAGGTTAAAGAACTTGTCTGTCCATCGACTTACGGCTAATTCACTTAATTTAAACTCCTCTTGATGACCTAACATTAATAACGTTGGCTTATCATTTAGTACTGCATATAATCGTACACTTTAAATACTTGCCTATACTATTTATCTAGGAAATAATCAATCCCATAACATATATAATTTCATATACTATCATTAATCATATAAGACATTTAATTGATCTTATGTTAATGATTTAATTAATCAATATTATTTTTTATTAAGTGTTAAACACTTATTAAACCCTTAAGCAATTTATTATAATTGTTAAATTAAATTCTTTTTATTTTATTAACTCTATCTTCATTTAATTACTTTTTAATATCAGTTAAAGAGTAACTAATTAATTACCTTTAGTCATTATTTAACAATAGATAATAACTAATTATGTTTATTTATTATTTAAAGTTAATTATTTGACACCCCAAAATTCAGACACCACTACCTCGAATTTGGTGCTCACGTAATAATATAAACAATCACTGCTAAACAACATTTAATACTAATACGAAAAATAAATAAACATATGTTGTCTATTACAATAGCTTTCTAGTCCCAAGGTCTGCAACTTTTACCAAATACATACATCACAAATTACAAAAGGTTATCAAATAATTCATGTTACAAAAGTTATATCTATCAAAAAATAAACAGACAATCAAGTAGTCAGTTTAATTAGACTTTATTTTTTCCTTGCCTTTATCTTTACCCGATCCTTCAGGTTTAGCTGCAAAATATTTTATGACATAGCAAGTATGAGCAACTAGTTTGCTCAGCAATTTTAAATGAATAATAAGAATTATGTCATAAATGAATAGGAATATCAATTGAATGATTTAAATAAAGGAGTTCGACTATGAACAATAGAATCAATGCACAAAATAAAGAAATGACAATTGATTA
Source organism: Hedera helix (assembly GCA_947179155.2). Taxonomy (NCBI): domain Eukaryota; kingdom Viridiplantae; phylum Streptophyta; class Magnoliopsida; order Apiales; family Araliaceae; genus Hedera; species Hedera helix. Next base: position 18,309,945 of record OX359274.1, read on the forward strand.
TTTAACTACTGAGTGGTCAAATGGACCATGAACTACTATTGAGGAAGTCAATCACTTGATTAACCCTCTTAGGTTAATTTGTCAGAATTGTACTTGAGGGGATCAGCCTCTTGTACCACATGTATATGCATAACATTTATTCTGTGTGTATCGTTTGTTCGATACTTAGGTTATTCCCCATTATGGGTTGTTCTTATTAGTCTAAGAATCCGTACCACTATGGTTTGGATAGCTTTCAAAATAAATTTCACATAGGTCTAACCGAACAAATGAGTTAGACTTCTTCTTTAATCAATTCATAATTCAAGAATGGAATATGAGTTCAAATAATATATACGATTTGCAATAATATTATTGTGGAATAACTTGCGATATAATATAAGCTCAAGATTTAAGAATTAGCACAATAATATTGAGTAGAGTTAGGAAACTTGCTCAATACAAATTTGAGTAAGGTTAAAAAACTTGTTTGTCCGTCGAATTACGGCTAATTCGCTTAATTTAAACTTCTCTTAAAGACCTAACATTAATAACGTTGGTCTATCAATTAGTACAGCATATAATCGTGTACTTTAAACACTTATCTATGTTATTTATCTAGCAAATAATCAATCACATAACACATATAATTTTATATACTATCATTTAATCGTATAAGACACTTAATTGATCTTATGTTAATGATTTAATTAATCCATATTATTTTTCTTAAGTGTTAAACACTTATTAAAACCTTAAATAATTAATTATAATTGTTTAATTAAATTAATTTTATTTTATTAAATCTATCTTCATTTAATTACTATTTAATATTAGTTAAAAAGTAATTAGTTAATTACATTTAGTCAGTATTTAAACAAACTTGAATAAAATGAAATTTATAAGTCCGATTGACCTCAAATTAGACTTTTTGGAATTGTATCTTTCTGAACTATAAGATTCCATCCTCAAATAGCAAATTTGGATAAGATTTGATTACTGAAAATGACCATGAAGTGGACTATTTTGCACAGCCCTTCGATAGCGAGGTCCTTTGGTTCAAAAATTCATATCTTGCTCATTTTAAATCATTTTAACATGATTCCAAAGATATTTTGTTCATAACTTACCCATATATTCCCAGAAAATATAAAATCACAAAAATAATTTGTAGATTTTAAAATGTGTCATTTATTCGAATAAACTGCGTTCTGTGCGTCGGTAAAAATATTTTCAAGCATTTTGCTAAATTTTTCTACATAAACCCATACCACTATACATTTAAACTACATGGTATCCTATATAAACATGTCTAGCATGATTCTAAGCACAAAGAGCTCAAAGATAACATTTCTACCATAAAAATTAAAAGAAAACCAAGACTAGGGTTTTTAAGGGATTTTTATACTTTTTTTGACTTGTGAGCTACTTTTCTCTCCTTTCCAAAATAGATGATGGAGTTAGATGACATCCAATAACACCCCTTGAAGTAATCTAGTTTGACTCGGTAGTAACTCACTAAAAAAACTCACTAACTCACTATCTTTTTCTTTAACTCACTGAGTTAACTCACTCCAACTCACTAACTCACAATATCAAGAACTCTAGCAATAATTTTGTAAACTCAAACCTAAATGTGCTAGCCTCTATTTATAAAAGTATAAATCTATAAATATAACATATATATGTATAGATTGGACTTCAACTTTTTTTCATAATTGTTAGCAAATAAATTGAGTGTTCCACACACTAACTCAAATAACAAATTGGATAAAAATTTGGAGTCTATAATACTCCCTCCCCTTAACCGGCCATGCCCCCTTATAATGCCTCATTTTAGCTTTATTTTTATTGCACAATTTGGTAAATAAAAGTCTTTTAGAAGCTTTGACAATTGGACCAAAAATTGGGCTCCAATTTAATTCATTTGGGTCATCTATGCTCCTTTGATCCATTGAAATGTTGGGCTACTAATTAATTCATTAGTCTCCAATTTTAATAAAACATTAGGCTAGACTAATTAAATACCCAATCACCTAGTAATTTTCACAAGTCCAACTCTTAAATAATTGATTGAGCTTGTTTAAATTATTATTGAATCATTTAAAAATAAAATTAGATTTAATTACATAATCCAATTAGACTTGTTATATTCAATATTAATTGAATATTTAATTAGGGTTCAATAACATATCAATCCCTTAATATTAAAAATACTTTGGTTAGTCCGATAATTAATAACCCTTCATCGGACTTCCTTTAATTAAATTAATTTAATAGTTAAATATTATCAAACAAAATCAAACCATCTCGTTAGGGTTTAAATTAATTCACACCATAATGTAATTAATTAGAAATTAAATTCTCAATTTTATTTATAAAGTAACTCGAAACTCTTGATCCTTACACCGCTAATAAGTTATCAAGTCTATTTATTACTGAAATTGGCTATTCTTTTGCCCGTTGGTACTACAACTGTTGAAAGAACATTTTCAGTCATGAATATCGCGAATAATGAACTTCTTAACCAAATGGGAGATGAATGGATGAATGTCTGTCTAGTAATTTATATTGAGCGTGATATTTTTGTAACTATTAAAAATGAGACTATCATGCAACAATTTGAAGCAATAAAATCTCAAAATGTTATTTTTAACTATAAGAATTATTTAGTTATGTGGTTCATTTTATTAAGTTTTTTTTAACGACTTTTTTTTAGAAAAAATTGACCTCACTGAACTACGGGACTGAATTCGCCCCTGGGTTAAAGATTAATAGAATAAAAGAGATGAAGACAATTAAAGTAACTACTTTACTATAATTAAGCTACTGGAGTCAAGTAACAAAAGAGAAAAAAGTGAAAACAAATGAGGAGAATACGGTAACTTTATTCATATTAAATGGGACTAATGAGAAGGAAGGAAAAAAAGTTATTTCCCCCTGCCGGATACTGAAAGAATAATCTCTGAATCTCTTTGCTCCAACCGGGAAAAACAAAGGAAAATAATATAATGCTATCCTCACCCTAAAACAAAATATTTAATTATAGGAAAAATAAATTATAACTTAGGTACATTAAACTTAGTCAATTTTTCTTTCTTATCCCTTTATTTCCAAATTAATAATCTTTTATAGTCCATTTTAATCTTCAAAAACTGGAACAATTATCTTTTACCCGATCAAAAGATAAATAAAATATTGTCTTCTACAAAACAAATTAAAATATATTAGTTAAATAAAATATACATATAAAATAATACAGATGATAATATTAAAATGCACAATTATATACTATAAAGTATATATTAGAAAATTTTAAGGGTGGTTAATTGACCACGTTTCCCTTAGCTTGCACCCCTCTTTGTCGGTACTGTTTCCTCTTTTTCTGTTTGGATTTTTTTTTTGTTTTTCTCGTAATTTTGACATTATTGTGGATTCATATTGGAAATGAGTTTGTGATCTTTTGGGTGATTAGAAATTAGAATATGCTTGATCTTAGCTTTGGTTTATTCATAACATAAATGTGTGTATAATTTTGAACTCTATTGTCCATTTTAGTTAGGGTATAACTGTAACACCCTCTTTTTGAAATAGAAAGAGAGGTTACGCATAAAATATAACAAAACTATAAAATAAATAAAGAGCTCTATGCCACCAAAATGAATAACTCCAAAAATTAATAAATGTCACAAATTAAATCTTAATAAAAGCCAAACTAGTTCAAACCACAATCTAAGATAATTATTATAACTCTAAATAAACTAATGTATCATAACCTAAACAGAATATATCAAAACCATTGGGGAAAAAAAAAGAAAGAGCTCTCATCACCTTGCCCTTAATCCCCTTGATTACCTACCGGAAGAAAAACACAGCATGAGCCAAATGCCCAGTACGGATATAGAGTACAAAAATAATGAACTGAAACAAATAGTGCAAATAACTGAACTGAAATTAATAAAACTAACACAACAAAATAATAGTCTGAATCAAATGGTTTGGTGTTATTTCATACCGAGCTCAAAACATAACAGAAATATATCTTGTCACACATGCAAGTCAAAATACTACCACACAAACAAACACACATTGAACTGCAGATCCAAATGTATGCAAAATTGGAAGGTGTATTCTGCACAAACATCACCAATCCACAGAACATAATAGAAACTAGGGCCTACCCATACGCCTCCCACAACAAAACACCAAAATGACAAACTCCCACCGGAGTACAAAACGAAGACACCGTGGATTGATTACACTGCCACGGAAGGTGTCATGTCTCGGTGCCAAGAAGACTTGGCTGTGGTACCCCCACAGGTAGTTATAACTCAGGTATAGCTTACAGTATAATCTAACAAAATAACGATATCATGTCACAACACATGCGACACAATACCAACAAAAAGGTTCTAAGTGTACATGTTAAACTGAAACGAATCAATACCAAGTATTCAAAATAAATTAACATGTACGTTCTACAGAATAAAAAATAATCACTAAACATGATATACTAATATCAAGAGTACAAAAAAATGAGTTCTATGTAACGCCAACACGAACCTATCATATTAATTTCACAAGGAATAATTATGTAAAACAATAATGAAATTCAAAACGAGAAACAAAATGAACTAATTATATTTAACAAAAATATCGCTGAAGGAGTACGGAATCCGTACCTAGATTAAGCAATGTAATACTCAAATTATAATCTCAAAATATAATTCATTAAATTTTCTCCGTCCAAATTAATTACACAAATTAAAAATAAATGAATATAAGTACAGCTACATAATATAATTTTCATATTTAATGGTTTTTTATAATATCAATTTTTTTATTTATTATTATTATTATTATTATTATTATTATTATTATTATTTTGCAAAACTTTAAAATTAGAATACCTTAATTATGCATGTCCGCTCATAAATCAATTTCATTTTTTAACTTATTACAATTGTAATTTTATATAATATAATATTAAGTTAATTTAATTAAAAAATCAATTAGGCATCATCAAGTTATTTACTAGGCAATTCAGGAGGCATACTAAATCCCTAAATAACACTACAGTGCGGCAATCAATATTTATTTATTTTTTATATCTTCTGATCCTACATAGGTTCATCTACCAAAAGAGGGCAGCTAATCAACACATAAATCAGATACTCTTTCCGAAGTAGATTGTTCAGAACTTTTAAAAGAAGGTTTTAAGGAAACTATTTGTTTAATTACTGAAACACTGAAGCACATAATTTTATTACTATTCTTATACAACCTGCCATAATCATGATTATATACAACAATTCAAATTAATAAACTATAACCATACATCGCTTACACAGTTATATATATATATATATATATATATATATATATATATATATATATATATATATATATATATATATATAAGCATATGGGCTTAATTCCAATTGTGAGTAGAAGCTAAAAGGCACAATAATCAATAAAAACAAAGCTGCTACGTCACACAATCACAACTCTTCAACAATAAGCGGCGACTTTGCTTTTTTCTTTTTTTTCCCAACTGAGACGCGACGCTCGGATTAAGGTGAATACTAATTTAGGGTTAAACATCTAATCTTATATATACACAAATATAAATTAGACAATAAATTTTAAGGTTTAATTTTATTAAATTAATTTATCCATCACTTATATTAATTCACATAAATTAAATGACTAATTTGACCCAATTAAAAAACAAAGTCCAATCAATATATTTTAACAATATATCACTTTATTTTATTTATTTATTTTTATCGGATATTAGAATAACAGTCCTTCAGATTTGTTATTTTAAGGGTGTGATTGAATTTTTTTGTAAGTTTGGGTACGCAAGTAGCAAAAGTGGTAAAGTTTGACATAGTTTTTAACACTTTATGGTATTTCAAAAAATTGTGGGTTTTCATGAAAAACTTTAATAGCCATATATTTTTTTTATAAATGAGATTACTATATTTTTTGAAAAAATTAGTATAATGGAAACCCTTAATCACCTTTTATTATAAGATTTACTTTCCAATTAAAATTATTTTCCTCTTTTGGTTAACTTTATTTTTCTTGTGAGTGCCACAATTTTAATATCTTCATTACTTTAATGGAGATTTCTATTGTGTACAACTGTGTTTATGACAAACTTTAATATATCTAAAAATAAAAATAAAAATCAACTGAGATGACATTTTTTGAAAATAGGGAGTAGAATGGAAACCCTTAATCAACTTTCAAAATTATACTCCGAAATCTCTAATCACATTTCATTATAAGATATACTTTCCAATTATATTGATTTTCTTCTTTTGGTTGACTTTGTGTTCTTGTGAAAGCTACATGTTTGATATCTTCATTACTTTAATGGAGAGCATGTGAAAAGAGTACCATCACAACTCTCTGTTTTTCTTTCTCCACATATAAAGTAACACCTGCATCCAAAAGAGAGGAGGGGTTAGCACATGATATGCAAAAACTCCTCACCAGCCTCCAAAAATTATTGCTTCTTTTTTGTTAATTATTCTAGAGACTAGAACTACCCTTCTTATGCTTGCATGATCATCTCATTTCTTAAAACCCTAAGAATCATGACCGTAAGCATCACTACACCTGCTATATATATGTAATTCTTTCTTATTTAAACCCCACAATCATTGATCCATATACATAAATAATTGTTTTTAGTCAAGACATTGATGTTTCTCGGATTCTCCTTGGGGGTGGCAATGGCCGGAGACGATGCTTATGGGAATAAGAAGATGGAGAGTCTAAAGAAATGTATATCTGTTTTCATGGAGAAAGTGAAGAGATTTCCTGGTTTGGCATGGCAAACAATTTGGAAGGTGGGTCGGGAGGATCTGCGAAGGCCGATCCACGCACTCAAGGCTGGTTTGTCCTTGACATTGGTGTCCTTGTTATATCTAATGGAGCCTTTGTTCAAAGGGATTGGACAGAATGCCATTTGGGCTGTCATGACTGTGGTGGTTGTGATTGAATTCACTGCCGGTGAGTAATTATTTGATCATTACTCAACTCGACAATGGCATGAATTCATGTTTATATAAATGTGTTATGATTATTTATGTATGTTAGTTTACTTTTCCACATAATAGGGGCTACTTTATGCAAAGGACTGAGTAGAGGATTAGGGACACTGGCAGCCGGATCATTGGCATTTTTAATGGAGTTTATTGCTACAGAATATGGGAGGATGTTTCGAGCTATTTTCATAGGTGCTGCAGTTTTTGTGATTGGTAAGTTCCTTTTGTCTATAAAATGGCTACGAAAAACTCTTTACAAAAGATTTGAGTAGAATATTTTTGCCATTGAAATTTTATTTCACTTTGCAGAATAGTCTGATTGTCCATTATTATAGTTTATTTTAGGTTTGAATGTCGATACATATTTTCTTGTAAACTTGTTTTTCATATGGACATTTCAGTCCTATAGTTATTATTGAGAAATTAAGGCAACAGCTCTCTCTAGTTAGATGCAATGATTTTATTTTTTTGGCTACAAATCATTGGTCTGGTATTGGATGTAGCTTTTCCACCTGGAAACATCTTTTCTTTGATTTTTCAAAAAAGACAGTTTTTCCATAACATAGACGTGGATTCATGTCCCTCTCTCTAAATTCTCTCGCTATTAAATTTCATTTTATAGTAATACATCATACCATGAATCATTACTTCTTATTGAGTTATGTTGATTTTGCTGCTAACGGAAGGTTTCTAAATTTGACAGGGGCGGCAGCAACATATACGAGATTTTTCCCTTATATAAAAAAGAATTATGATTATGGTGTAGTGATATTCCTCTTGACCTTCAATCTGATTACTGTTTCAAGCTACCGTGTTGATAACGTATTAAAGATTGCACATGACCGCTTCTGCACTATCACCATTGGTTGTGGAATATGCCTTCTCATGAGCCTCCTGGTCTTTCCAAATTGGTCAGGAGAAGACCTCCATAATTCCACTGTATCAAAACTTGAAGGATTAGCCAAGTCAATTGAAGGTATATATGCAAAATTCAAGACTAAATTGCAAAACTGACCCTTCAATTTGTCGCGCTGTGACAATGTCATCCTTAAGTTGTCATAGTCATCAAACCTCACCATCCAGCTAAAAGTATTTGGATGGTGGGATTTGATAATTATGAAAACTGAGGACAATATTGTCAAAATGCGATAACCTGAATGTTTGGCTTTGCATATTTGTCGAGATTCAATAATGAACCTTACATGTCAACTTGGTCAATATAGTTTATCAGCAAAACAATTTGTAATTGCGGTGTATGGTGAACACGTGCTTGTACTAAAGGTGAAACTTTTTAGCGTGCGTCTCCACGTACTTCAATGATGAAGAGCCACACATAGACGACGAATCTGAGGAGGATCCCATTTTCAAGGGTTATAAAGCTGTTCTGGATTCTAAGTCTCATGATGAGACGTTGGTAAGTTTTTTCGTAACAGTTGCATGTATATATCAGTAGAGTGACCAAGGAATTCTTGTCCTATGTTCCGCGTACCGGGTACTAAAGTTCCAAACTATCGTAGGCGAACTAAATATTTAGCACCAAAACTATGGTACGCGAACTAAATGTCTTTTGTGTTCTACCAGAAGTAACCTTTCTCGTTATCGATGCGTACTCATTCGATCAGCGATTTTGATAACCTTAATATGCACAAACTAGTATAATTACATCAATGCAAACATGACTAGACAATTATAATGACAAAACCATCTATGGAATAATGTATTTGTGTGCGTTTTGTACTGTATTATTATTGAATCGAGCAGGCATTACATGCAAGTTGGGAGCCAAGGCACTCAAGACACTGCTACAGATATCCTTGGCAGCAATACGTTAAATTGGGAGCTGTTCTTCGCCGTTTCGGATATACAGTTGTCGCTCTACATGGATGCTTGGAAACTGAAATCCAGGTAGAAATTACAGTTTTTATTATTATTAATTTTTATTTTTTGTACCTAGTAAGTAAACAGAAATCTTTTAGGTCTGACAAGCTTAAACAACAAAGTTCAAATCAAGTAACTCCTTAATTCCAGCTGAAACGACAAACATGAGTTGGTTTTGTGCTTCCCAAGTAAGTACATCCATTAACAAATTTTCGAGCCTCTTTAAGAAATTAGACAAGGAATTTCTAAAAAATATATAAGGGCACAATAACACTCGGAACATTTAGTACTTTTTTTTAAGAAACTGACTAGACAGATTATAATTAGATTGTAACGCTCTAACATAAATGTGATTTGATGGTTAACACACCAACAAAAACGGAAGATAAACCCTTAAATTCACAGGGAAAATAATGAACTCACAAATAAAACAACGAGATAATAATATTAATTAATGAAAAACGTTATTGTTCACAAGTACTCCTAATAAGCGTATTTATAACAAGTTCTCAACATCAATTAGAAATAGAAAAATTAAAATAACAAAAGTTAAAAAATGATCCAAGTTTGACCAAATTTTAACATACGACTAGAAGTCTTAAAATAGGTTTTTTGGGCTTAAAACGATGCGTCTAATGGCTGAAGATAATGACTCTTGTAGAGCTCGTGGCAAGTTTTGCTTTGATATATTATAGGCTCTGTAATTCTTGCTGAATAAAAAATTATGTTACTTTAAAATTCTACCAATCCGAATGTATTTGAACATCTAATTCATTTTTGAATTGGATTCTTCTGTTGCTTCAGAAATCAAATCAACTATAAAAGCAAGCAAAATTTTGTCCAAAGATATTAATACATCTGATCTTGGTTATGGCTCTAGATCTAATAGATTAAATTATTCCCCTAAGGAAAATGTAAAGTATAATAGAGTACAGATAAACCTGTAAACGAACTGAACTGTTCGCGAATCGGTTCGGTTTGAGTTCAACTATCAGACCTTTTCAAGCTGAACTTGCACATGGTATCAAGTTCAATTGCTCAATCAAACATGTTCGCGAACCATGTGGTTTGGTTTGACTATGTTTGTCAACAGTTCGGTTCGGTTCAAGTTCAGTTCGACTATGCTAGTGTTTGGTTCGTTTCATTAACAGCTCAAGTTCGAATTGTATTTCTTACATGTTTAATGCTTTTAAATTCTAAATACAAATAATTAGTTATTTCATATTAAAATTTAAAGTTTGTCTTATCAATAATTGTTAAATTTTTAGTAATTTTTTTTTTTATTACTTAAACATCTTTTTGTTTTTTAATAATTGATTAGAAGTACACATTTTATTAAATAATTAATAAATAATAATGTGTACTTCTTCACCACCTGTAATTTAATTAAAGTAATTATAATATTTTCATAAAATTTTTAACAATGATTGTTAGATTATTACAATTTATATCACTGATAATTTAATAAATTATAACTCATGTCATAAATCACATAAATAATGTCATTAATCATCATGCAATGACAATTTGACATTAATTAAAGAATGATACAATATAATTAATGCTTATATTTACATGAGTTATTAAAATTGCCAAATTGAGATAGAGAATAGAGAAATCAAGTCATCAATGTTTCAGGACTTCACTAATAGAGTAATAGTCATTGTATAATTACTATTATATATTACATCAACCATATAATTAAAAGTGCAAATTTGATTTTAACAATTTTGAATTTTTTAGCGTTACAGACTTACAGTGTATATGTGAAACAATGAGAAAAGGTGATTGACTAACTTTATTTTATACAATTAAGTAATCATATTTAGTATAAAAAATAGTGTATAAAAAGTTTAATAATCCAATAAAGAAATGTCACAGTATCGTTTGCATGAAATTAAAATGAGTTAATAATTTAAATTAAAATAAGAAAAAAGGTAAAAAAGAAATAAAGTCTTTAAATTACTTTGAGCCTTTGATCTTAGAATTTTAGTTAATTTATAAAATAGTAAAATTTAATATATTACTTTAGTTTTTTAGAAAAAAATTATTTAGTTTTAAACAATATAATTATGAAAATTATAAATTTTTTATAAAATAATTCTCAAGATTTATTTTATTTAAAAATTAATTACCACATCTCTTTTGAATTAAAAATTCATGCTTGAGCAGTTGATCTTATTACTTATATTTCAGAACAGAAGAAGTATCTAGTAGTAATACATTTCAAAATTAACAACTTAACAATATTAGTTTATTAGATATTGAATTAATCTAAATCAACTAAATTCATATTATTTAAAATTTTACAATTTTACAATTTCATTATAAAATAATCTCAAATAAGACTCTATTTATGAAATAAATGGAGTATTTTTCTTCTTCTTTTATTTCACCTAAAAGTACAAAATGCAAAAATATGAAAATAATTAATTAATTAAGGAAGTAGTAATATCTCCATTTTTTTTGGGTTAATTGAAAGTTGTAATATTTCTTTATTTTAGACTAATTATGTAATTAATAATAATATTGACCACTATTACTTATTTAATATATATGAATATATTATAATATGATATTGTGATATATTATATCTTATTTGGCTATTCATAATTCCTAAATAAGTCCGAGTATCTGAGTTCCCTTAGCCTTGTAATTAAAGTTTAATTTTTTTAAAAAAAATAAAAATATTTGGCCTAATTTTTGTGAACTCAATCATTATAGACAAACTCGAGCATTATAGACGAACTTGAGCAAGCTCGCGAACTCGCGTGAGCATTATAGTCGAACTCGAGCATATAGTCGAACCCGATCTACTCGTGAACATTAACAATCTGAACTCGCACAAGTGCGTTGGTTTAATAATGCTACTCGAAAATGTTCGAGTTCAACTAATGAGGTTCGAGTTTGGTTCGAGTTCGACAATATGTTCGGATCGGATCGAATCAAATCGTTTGCCGCCCTAAATACAGATGACAATATAGAATCATATCTCCTTGTCACCACCATTCTTAATAAATAATCATTGTTTAGTCATGGGTAGAAGAAGATTCCTTAATTAAGCACTTCAGACAACTTTCTTTCCTGTTTATATTCTGCTGGACATTCTATACCATATGGGAGGTTCCCAATTTAGCTGCATAAGACGTGAATATATGTTAGCTTAATTATCAACCATTTTGTCCCAAATCCCTATCCCTCAGTATCATATAACGTCTAGTTTATCTAATCTGTTTAATAATAGTGACATATCACAAATTACTGTCAGCTGTTTCTACTTTAAATATATACCTAGTACATTTAAAAATATAAAATTATTATTTATTTTTTGGAATTAAGTTAAGATAATTTCAAACCCAAAATTAAACTTAATTTCTTTAATATGAGTTGATATAATGTTGAATATTGTAAACTATTTAAAAAAATACTACTCATTGTAAGATTTATTTTTTTATAAATTTTAATCAATTATCTTAATTTTAAATTTTAAAATGTCTCAAATTGACTTTTAAAAATCAATAACGATTTTATAATTTGAAACGGAAGTAATATATTTTTTTCTCAACTGGTCATCACCAGCATTTTTGTAGGAGTGATACACAGTTGTATTATGAAGAATGGAAACAATGTAATTACGCTCAAGCGCATAGTTTTAAATTTTCGCAACTAATTACTTCAGTAATATAGCTTTTAATTCTCATAAGTCATAACTAATATTAATTCCCCCTATTTTTTATGGATAGTTTTTAGACTCCACAATCTGTTCGAGCCCTCTTTAAAGATCCATGCACCCGACTTGCTGGAGAATTATCAAAAGCTTTAATGGAACTAGCCGACAGCATAAAGAACCGTCACCAATGCTCTCCAGAACGACTCTCTGATCATCTACATGAAGCCCTTCAAGACCTCAACACTGCCCTAAAATCCCAACCAAGACTTTTCATCGGTTCGAAGAATAACCAAACGACCAACATGCTAGCCCTAGCAGCTGCAACAGCCAGGCAAAACTCTGATAAGCACTTGTCAAGTGTAAAAACAGATTCATCTGCATTATTTGAATGGAAATCCAAAAGGGCTTCTGAAAAATCCGAAGAGGTTGAGAGAAAAGTGCTTAGGCCAACACTGAGCGAAATCGCCATCACTAGTCTTTAGTTCTCAGAAGCACTTCCATTTGCAACTTTTGCTTCTTTGCTAGTTGAGACTGTGGCAAGGCTAGATATTGTTATTGAGGAAGTTGAAGAATTGGGGAGATTAGCTAGCTTCAAAGAATACAATCCTGATGATGAGATAATTGTGATTTGTGAGAAGCCTAAAGTGGTAATGCCTCAAGTTTCAGCAATAATAATTTTCCTACACATGCAGCAGATTAAAAACCAGGGGTTTTTAATTATTTAGAGATTACTTAGTTACTTCTAGAGGGGTATGCATGGTTGGTGGAGATCATACATAGGAAGTTAAATAGGATTAATTAATTATTAGATATATACTTTATCTCAAATGAGATTATGTTCGAGTTGAAATAATATAAATTAAATATTACATCACTGTTTTTTCTAATTACCATCTATATATTTCAGTGGAGTCTATGTCAATTCATTCTAATGCCACCCACAACGAATTGTTAATTTGTTATAAAGCATTTGGATTCAGAAAATGGTATGACTTGGTGTATCTAGTTTGTATGCCTGTGATACTTTTGGAAGCAATACCCTTTTTCCTTAATTTTAGGGAATCGATATTTTTATAAACAAAAATGATAATTTTATAAGGTTTCTCTCACATTAATAGAAGATGGTCTTATATTGAGATTTTGTAGAAATATAAAAATTTACTTATGATAATATCAATTTCTTAATTTTAAAAGTAACAATTAAATTATTATATTTCATCTTTCTGGAAACAAATATGAATTGTATATGACGAAGTTATACTAACAACAAGAATACAAATCATTGACATTCAGCAGTCATCACATATGAATTTTCTTAACCACTTTTTTATTATTTACTCCATCTGTCCCACGGTAGGAGTTCTATTTGCTAAGATTTTGATTTTAAAAAAAAATCTAATTTATTTTTATGATAATATAAAATGATATAATGTAATTAAGTTTATTATTACAGTTTCGTTATTATGTCATAAAAACTAAATTAAAACACTCAATAAATTTAAGAATAAACATAAAACGATAATATATTCCTAAATTTTATAAATAAACTATTTTGGTGAAACATAGGGACTAAAGGATAGCATGACTATCTTGTTAAAATTAAGGAGTATAATTAATCAAAAATTGAGTTAACAAAACAAATTAACTGAGTTTTTTCAATTGTTATTTTCCTTTTAAGAAATGTTAAGTGCACCAAAATCGTATGATTAAATTGTGTACTAGCTAATAAAAGGAACTTTTTATTTTTTCATGTTTTTCACAACACCTGAGTCACACAGTTGTATATCCATCTTAAACAAACTTTAATTATTGTGATAAAATATCTAATTGTCAAAATTTACTTTTTACCCTTTCCTAATCCCCACATATAGCTACTGTATTTACCCCCCTAGATGACATCTATATAAAAATACAAAATTGTAATACTAAAATTATTATAAATACTCTACTAATAATTATTTTTGTATTTGCACAAAGCTTCCATCTGGGGTGGTGGCGCAGTTGGCTAGCGCGTAGGTCTCATAGCTTCTGAGTTATCCTGAGGTCGAGAGTTCGAGCCTCTCTCACCCCAAAGTTATTTTTAATTTTTAAAAAAAATATTTTTTCAAAAAAGTAATTAATCATTTTTGATTTTTTTTTTTTTAAAAAATCCATAAAATTATTTTAATATTCTTCATGGGTAATTATCAATTATATTTTAAATTCTAAAATCGTAGTCACTCGTGTAGATAAACATGACTTGCGAATCTGCAAAGAGCAAGAAGAAAAATAGAGTAGAAAAATAAAATGAAAGAGAAAAACAGAGAAAAAAAATAAAAACATAATGCTTCAAAATTTCTTGACAATAATTTTGCTACTAATATATGACAACAAATTTATTGTGTTATGAAATAATATGTAGATATATGAGATAAGAGATAGTAGAAAAGAAATCTACACATTATTATTTTAGGAAAATACTATTTCTACATGTGATTTTGATATTTTTACATGATTCCATCTCACATGGAGGTGGTACCCACTTTATACTTATATAAAAGAATATCATGTAAAATTATTATAAACACATATGAAAATAACAACGAAGTTAATACTCCACCCGTTTCAAATTATATGATTAATATTGACTTTTAAAATTTAATTTGAGATATTTTTAAACTTTGTATTTAGACAACTAGTAGTACTTTTTTGATAGTTTATGATATTAATAATTGTATTAATTTAAACTAAATAAATTCATGCAAATTTTGAATTAAAAAACATTTGAAATTAACTTTTAAAAAGTTAATAATGATATTATAGTTTTAAAAAAAATATCATAAATTAGGGCCCTACCAGGTTCGAACCGGTGGCCTCTTGATCTGCAGTCAAATGCTCTACCACTGAGCTAAGGACCCTGGTTACGTAGGGCTATCTGTAGATGTATATAAAATTAGCATTCGCATAGGATCATTGCTTGCTGTGGTCGCAGTAAGTAGTTTAAGATAAGGTAGTGTATTAAAGAAAGAGAAAAAAAAGTAAGCTGTTGTCTAAAGATGGTCTGCTGTGTTTCAAACTCTCTATTTTAGAGTAGGAAGATTAATAGCTTGTTTGATTGGAATTTTGGCAAGAAAAAGATTGATGAAAAGCCATAAATCAAGTACCATGATATTGATCTTCCCTTCTCACCTTCTTTGGTGTCCAAAATATTCTTGAAGGGCTCTCCCTCTCACTCTCTCTCTCTCACACACACACAGTTGTAATTAATTTGTCCGTCCCAAAATTAGAAATACATTTATCAAAATAACAGGCTTTTAAAAATAATTTAAATGTTTCTAATTTTTGCCAAGAATTTAGTAGGGGTGATGTCACGTTAGAGATGATAGTTAAAAAGTAAATATTAATTAGGAATTTGATGCAAGTTTATAGTCTTAAAATAAAGTTGTGTTTTTTTCCCCTTGAAATGGGTAAGGGGGAAATGTATCTTTATTTTTGGAATGGAAGTAGTAAACTTTTAATCACAATGCTTATCACCAGAAAAGTAAGAATAATGTATAGAAAATCCAAAGTATGAGCAAGCAATATACCAACTTTAGCAGGTGTTTGAGAACTGAGACAATTTGAAATAAATTAATTGAGTATAATCAATATTAATGAAATCAACAACGTACCCTCGTGACTTTTTAAAAAGAAATTACTACATCACAATCTTTTATAAAGATGTTACCATGACACATTGCAAAATTTATGAAATGCTAGTTTTTCATTTTACTTCTTTCTGATGCATTCAACTTGTTTTATGAAGTTATGAACTCCGTTTTGTTAGCTGTTATAGGATATGCAAATAGTAGAAATTAGTTATGTAATGACTCCGGTTAAATCAAATCATAACATAGACTCAATTCTTTGAATCAATGGTATTTTCTTGAGTTATTTTAACCCATTACATGCCAATCTAAAAATTCATTACTTGTACTACTAGTAGTAGTTTAGAACGTTATATATATATATCTTTCCGATTACATTTGAAGCGTATGCCCACAACAACGAACGGCTAGAATCTCGTGCACAACGAACAATATTCTCAGCGATAATTTAGACTACAAATGAGTGCTAAATTATCTTCCACAATTCAAGAAGCTACAAACTTTCAAGCTTCACAAATGACCTACAATGACTTATATAAAACTCTCTCTATTTTGCTCTCAAGTTGCTTTTGTTTCTTGGTATCTAAAATGATCAGCATAGCTCTCATTTTATAGTACTCTAAGAATATGTAACTTACATATATTAAACAAGAAATAAATCATTTGTAACTCCCAAATAAATTACAAAGTAATTCCTATGTTTAATATATATATTACTCCCAAGTTGTAACATATGTAACTCCCATGTAACATATGTAACTTATGTCCAGCAAAAATAAGAGAGAGATACATACACATGTTCATTGTATCTAGACAATGAACCATGTGGCTATACCCACCAGGTCGTCCGCTCCATGGACGCTCTGGTTAAGGTCCATAAACCAACATCTCCCACTCGCCCATGGCGAGGAAGACATTGTTATCATATAAACCAATAAAGTCCAAACGTGTAAGTCGAAAATTTGTTTAGCCACCGAATTGTGCGACCGCTGAGTTTACCTGCAATGCGGGAGCTCTAAATCAAACCCGTTAGGGCCAAAATAGAGACATCAACCATTTTAACAAAATATGCAATGTGGGAGCCATCATGCTAATCTCTCAAACTCAGAGTACCCCAGATTAACTTTAATTTTCACCTTGTTAAGTATCTCTGATCCCTCAGAACACCGTACTTAACCCCTTTAAGCCTTTTTATGTTTTGCATCTCACTTATTACTATATTGTTTTCAAAAAACGTTATAGTTGTCGACAATAAGTGCAGAGCAGGGTGAAATTAAGTTATCTTCTCTTTGCCCTAATGTTACTCAAATTTGAATCAACTGTTTTCCCAGAATCACCCCATATAGTCTCATAGTCCAGATTTTAGGAAATGAAACCAAAGTAGCAACATTAATTCATCTCTTTGTAACATAGTCAAAGATCACAAATAGTACTTAATAAAAGGATCAAGGAATGCCTTATCCTTTATAAGAAAAAAGAACAACACACAGTGAGAAAATAGGGATTATTTTTCTCACCTCCTTTATTTTGTCGCTAAAACACATGTTATATTCTCACAACCTACTAATTAAATAGTTTTGTTGTGTGAACTCAAGTCTAGTCACTCCCTGAGTGTCTAACTTAAAACCTTCAAATTGCTCGCTTTTTGAAGCGCCAATTTTGAAATTTTACGTTCGCTTAACATGTCACAGTAGACAATCTCACAACTGTGAGTATATGTCATACAGTCATACCGTGCGGATCTTAGTTCAGTCACTCCTCGAGTGTCTAACTCGAATTCTTGAATTGCTCGCTTCTTTAAGCGCCAACTCTGATATTTCGCATCCGGTTAATTACCAGGTTAATATGGATAGTGGGACTTACCATATTCGGTCAAATATACTTAACCTCATCTTGGTTCTAACTAAGGCGATATATTAACATATCATTTTTCTCACTACTAAGCGCCGATTGACCACAATCCGAAGCATCAATAGCTCGCTATCCAAAGTGAAAATAAATAAAATATCTCATCTTTGCTCGCTTTTCAGCGCCAACTGATTGTTTACTTTAAACATCAATTGTTCGCTATCTAAAGCGCGAAAAGCGATTGCTCGTGTGAGAGAGCCAATCAACCTGTTAGACATATAATTATAAAATACATATATAATATGTAGCTATGGTTAATAACTATGTGAACTCAATTTATCATATACCAATAAAGACAATGTGGGAATCAGAAAGTCTTTTGCATTGAATGATAAATAACTCCAATATTATATCCAATGATATTAATTTCTAATATAAGCCAAATAATAAGTGATACACTGAAACGACATAAGTACATCAAACCCTACGAAGTCCTAAAGAACGAACATGTCTTTGAAATGCATCTCTAGGAATCGGCTTCATTAGGGGATCAACAATCATCTGATCGGTAGGTAAGTACTTTAGTACCACTTCATTATTTGTTACATTCTCTCGAATAAAGCATGTCCTCAAATCAATATGCTTTGTCCTGCCGTGATACTTAGGATCCTTGATAAAATTAAGTGCCGATGTGTTATCACAGAAAACTGTCACTGGATCCGAAGCACGAGGTACAAGATTAAGATCCTCAAAGAACTTCTTTAGCCATAAAGATTCTTGGACGACAGATGTACATGCTACAAACTCTGACTCCATCGTGGATAAAGTCACACAAGTTTGTTTCTTGCTTAGCCAGGTGATGGCACCTCCATTTAGCAAGAATGCATATCCTGAGGTAGATCTTTGGTTCCCACGATCGCCTCCATAACTAGCATCGAAGTATCCAACTAAGTGAAGATCAGGTCCTCCATAACATAACATGTAATCTAATGTGCCTCTCAAGTATCACAAGATCATCTTAATTGTTCTCCAATGTGCACATCCAGGGTTTGACTGGTATCGACCAAGAACATGAACTGTAAATGCAATGTCTGGTCGTGTGCACTGAACTGCATACATCAATTTTCCAATAGCTGTAGCGTATGGAACACGGGACATCTTCTCAATTTCCTTGGGAGAGGTAGGACAATGCTCAGGGCCAATAGCATCACCTTTTGCAATAGGAGTGTCTATAGGTTTGCAGTTGTTCATCTGGAATAATTCAAGAACCTTCTTAAGGTAAGTCTCTTGGGACAAACCAAGAAGCTTTCTTGATCGATCTCTAAAGATCTTTACTCCAAGAACATAAGTTGCTTCTCCCATGTCCTTCATTTCAAAATTAGAGGACAACCACCTTTTAGTGGCGACAATCATCTCCTTATTATTCCCAGCAAGTAGAATGTCATCAACATACATTGAAAGGATAAGAAACTTTCCATTGGACCTTTTGAGATACACGCAATGGTCCTCTTCGATCATCGTAAACCCATCATCAATGACTGCTCGATGAAACCGAAGATACCATTGTCTAGATGCTTGTTTCAAGCCATAAATGGAACGTTTGAGCTTGCAAACTTTGCGCTTAAAACCTTTTTCAATATAACATTCTGGTTGTTCCATGTATATCTCTTCGGCAAGTTCTTCATTGAGAAATGCCGTTTTTACGTCCATTTGGTATAGTTCTAGATCCAAATGTTCGACAATAGCTAATAAAAGACGGATCGAGGAAAATCTCACAACAGGTGAGAAAGTTTCCTCATAATCAATCCCTTCTTGTTGTGTGTAACCCTTGGCTACTAAGCGAGCTTTATGTCTTTCAATGGAACCATCAGCCTTGCATTTAACTTTGAGAACCCATTTGTTCCCAACAACTTTTCGCCCAATTGGAAGATCAACCAAGTCCCAGAGTTGATTAGTCCTCATAGATTCCATTTCTTCATCCATTGCAACTTTCCACTTTTCACTTAATGCAGATGATATAGCTTCTCGATAAGATCGAGGTTCATCATGATCTTGCGTATTAGCCATAAAAGCATTCCCCTCAATCTCAAAATGACGACGTGGAATATTGCCTCTTTGACTTCTTCGCATTTGAAGAACAGGTGACTCTTCATTTGACGGAAGAGTACTTGAAAGTATGTCACTCCCACTATCTATAGGAGCCAAAGGAATAGGTTCCTCAGTCTCAACCATTTGATTAGGTGCGCCATTTTCTTCCTCCATCTCATAAAAGTCTTTATCCTTGCTAACATCACCTCTACTCGGAAAATCCATTTTTAGAAATTCTGCATCTCGTGATTCAATTTCAGATATAGTCTCATCAGGCTGCTCTCCAATGAACATATAGCCTTTGGAGTGTTCAGAGTACCTTATAAAGATACACTTCTTACCCCTTGGGCCCAGCTTCCCATACTTATGAGAAGTGTTGTGAACATAAGCTGTCGAACCCTACGACCGCAAATTGCCTAAATCAGGCTTTCTGCCGGTCCACAATTCATATGGGGTGAACTGTACTGATTTTAAAGGAACTTGGTTAAGTATACGTGTCGCAGTTAACAATGCGTCTCCCCAAAAAGAGATAGGCAAATTAGCTTGCACCATCATAGACCTTACCATGTCAAGTAGTGTTCTATTTCTTCCTTCCGCTACACCATTTTGTTGCGGAGTACCAGGAATTGTCAGTTGCCTGATAATTCATTTTTCCTTACAAAGTTCTTTAAACTGATCGGATAAATACTCGCGGCCTCGGTCAGTTCGGAGTGCTTTAACATTTTTCTCCAACTGATTCTCAACCTCAATCAAATAACGTCTAAAGCAGTCAAGTGCTTCTGACTTATGAGAGATTAAGAATGTGTGCCCGAAGCGCGTGAAGTCATCTATCATAGTAAGAAAATAAGAATGACCACGTCTATCCTTCACATTCATTGGACCACATATATCCGAATGAATAAGCTGCAATGGTGTATCTGCCCTTGTGGCTTTACCAAATGGTTTTCTTGTAGACTTACTTGCTAAGCAGTGTTCACAAGTAGGCAAGTTGACCTTAGCGAGTGGGCCTAAAAGACCTTCTCGAGCTAACCTGGTCATCTTGTCTTGTCCAATATGGCCCAATCTAGTATGCCATGTAATTGAACTATTATATTCACTCTCAACAGAAGTAAGATAAGTATATGAATCATCAATGTTACAACTAGAATTAATGATATCCAAAACCATTAAACCATTATAAATAAAACCAAAACCACAAATATTTGTCCCATCAGAAATAATAACTTGTTTTTTCTCAAAAATCACAGAAAAACCATATTTAAGACTAGCAAGAACAGAAAATAAATTATGCCAGACATTTGGCGCATAAAGTACATCATGCAGAATTAATGCTGAGCATCCTCGTATTTCTAGTTTGTAAGTGCCAATTCCTAGCACGTCCACACTAGAGTCATTCCCCATGTATACTTTTCTGCCAGCTGGAATGCGGCGATACTCTTCGAACCCAGCTCGATCTCTGGCTATGTGGTCTGTTGCTCCGGAATCTACAATCCACATATGGAGAGATTGAGCAACAAAAGTACTATAAGTAACATTACACATAGTTTGATCAAAACTAGGAAGTACCTTCTTCGGCTCAGTGCATTCACGAGCGAAGTGCCCCATCTTGCCACAGTTGTAGCAAGCCATCTTAGCCTTGTCCTTCTTGCCACCTCTTTTTCCTCTTTTTCTCTTGTCACCTGCATTTAATGCCTTGTTAGGCGCCGGAGCAGGAGTAACAGCAGTTTTCTTTCCATTATTCTTTCGCTTGGGTTTCCCCTTGCGAGAACTGGACTCAACAACATATGCCTTGGATGGTCTAGCAGCTTCTAAGCGCTCAGCCTCAAGCTCCAAGTGACGCCGAATATCGTCAAAGTTTCTGATATTCAGGTTGTGAGTTATATTAACCCGCATATGTTCCCAACTATCTGGGAGTGAGCGAACCACAGTTGATATCTGCTGCTCATCCGACAAGTCATTGCCAGCAGCCTTTAACTCTCAAATTATGTTTGACATTATTCGAAGGTGCTTTTTCATTGAATGATCAGCCTCCTTCTTATAACCATCAAACCTGATAGTTAAGCCGCGCAACCTAGTCAGTGAGGTGCCTCCGAATTTGGTTTTGAGAGCTTCCCACATCTCATAAGCAGTTGAGTACTCTTCGTATTCAAACAAGAATTCATTGTTCATACTGCTTAAGAGAGTGATGCGAGCAATTCTATCTTTCTTGCGCCAATTTTCAAAGGCAACAAGCTTATCAGCATTCTCAGCATCATTGTCAGTGGGTTTCGTTTATTTAGTTATTAAAGTCTCTTCAACTTCCAACTCCTCAAGAACCATACAGACCTTACGATGCCAAACATCATAATTATCCCCATCGAATTTGTTACCCTTATTAAGATCGGCAATAATTTGTTTTGAAGCCATCTAAATAATCGAGATAACTTTATTAGAAAACTTTTAAGAGTTCACCACAGTATTAACTTATCTTTGCTGCATAACATAAACTTCTTAAAATAATCAAAGTATAAACACAAAAAGGAAACTTTGCTAAGCTTGGGAATCACAATTTGTGTGTATATTTAACTATTTTATTATAGTTTATTTAGCGCAAAAATATACATTGTATTTAAGATTTAAACAAAAGTTTTATTTTCTTAAATTTCTCCCACTAAGTTCAAGCATATATATATATATATATATATATATATATGTGTGTGTGTGTGTGTGTGTGTGTGTGTGTGTGTGTGTGTGTTTCTAGCATGTATTTAATCTCTAGTATGCTTTTACAAACTTGAAAAAACATTTAAATATTCCAAATATTTTGTAAGGATTAAATAATTACACATATTATTCCAAATAATATGTAATACCATGCAAACCACATAATATAGCTACCAAAAAATTTCTAACAGCATAATAACAGTTTATTAACATTCTGTAAATTTTCTGAATTTTTCTGAAAAATACACAATTTATACAAATAAATTGTTCATGCATAATTTGACTAGAAAATAAGTTTAGGCCACTTTATCAAAACATTTGTCAACACCCTTGGTGGATAAATGATAAAATAGGTTTATGATGTTTACAAAAAAATTTGGACAGAAAACTAACTTCCCAATATTTTTTAAACAATTTTTAAAGCAATTTTTAATTATAAAACTAATTTCTAAAAATTCCAAGTATATCAAAAAAATAATTTTTATATACAGAAAACCCAGAAATTAGACATAAAAGTTACTGTAAAAATTTTGTTGACTGGAAAAATCGGGAAGGCGGCGCGTGTATACCACGCGCCACTACCGCACGTGTATACCACGCGCCACTGCCGCGCGTGGGGATCAGCAGAAAGTCCACGCAATGCGCGGCTGACTGCCACCTCGTCGCTGACGTGGCACTCCTGCCACGTGTCACAATCTGATTGGTCCACATGGCAGTCAAACTGGGACCCCTGCTGGCGTGGCAGATGACGTGGCCGCCACGTGGCGATGACAGAGCTGCCACGCAGTGCTGACGTGTCTGACACGTGGCGCTGACGTGGCTGCCTCGTCATCGTCTTCAACCTTCAGCTAGGGTTTTCAGATGGCAAATTACAGTTTAGTACCTTTTTTTAAAATGGTCATAACTTTCTCATTTTAAGTCGAAAAAATGCGATCTACATATCCACGGAATCGTATCGAAAAGTACTACGCAACCATGTTATCAGAAGTTTCATACAGTGTTCGTGGAAAAACAGTTTTTGAAAAAACAAATGCTTCAAAAACAACTAGGGTTTGATTTTTCTCCCAAAATACAAAGCCATTTTGCACGAAATTTTCGCACGCATCTGCTCTGATACCAATGTAATAATATAGAGCATACATGCAGCGGAAATGAATCGAAATAAATAATTACATCTTTCCGATTACCTTTGAAGCGTATGCCCACAACAACGAAGGGCTAGAATCTCGTGCACAACGAACAATATTCTCAGCGATAATTTAGAGTACAAATGAGTGCTAAATTATCTTCCACGATTCAAGAAGCTACAAACTTTCAAGCTTCACAAATGACCTACAATGGCTTATATAAAACTCTCTCTATTTTGCTCTCAAGTTGCTTTTGTTTCTTGGTATCTAAAATGATCAGCATAGCTCTCATTTTATAGTACTCTAAGAATATGTAACTTACATATATTAAACAAGAAATAAATCATTTGTAACTCCCAAATAAATTACAAAGTAATTCCTATGTTTAATATATATATTACTCCCAAGTTGTAACATATGTAACTCCCATGTAACATATGTAACTTATGTCCAGCAAAAATAAGAGAGAGATACATACACATGTTCATTGTATCTAGACAATGAACCATGTGGCTATACCCACCGAGTCGTCCGCTCCATGGGCGCTCCGGTTAAGGTCCATAAACCAACATAAATATATATATATATATATATATATATATATATATATATATATATATATATATATATATATATATATATATATTAAAGTATCACAAATATTTCAATATGAAACTAGATTGTTACATGTTTCGGTTAAAGTAATAAAACTATTCATAATTAAAACATTATTTCTGACTTTTTGGGATGACAATAACTAGGTAGGGAGTTGAAATGCTGGTACAAGGCCACCATTGATGGATTTAGCTCAACTTCTTTCCATGACTGCAGTGATTTCAAGGGTCCAAGTGTGATTATCGGCTACACAAAAGAGTTGCTAAAGTTTGGAGCATTCAATCCAGAAGGCTATAGGAGTATTGATGATACACTTTTGATGCATTTCTATTCTATTGGGAAGACGATGAAAACACTAAACCAATCTTATTGCCTAAAGTAGGAGGCAGTGGTTTTGGCCTTTTTGATTATGCTCTAGGTGGGCCCCAGTTTGGGGCTGATGAGCTGCTCATCGGACCGCCACTAGCTCCAGTTATGGGTGGTTTTGCAGGGCCTGATACTAATTCAGGCATTCGTGACTTGAGGCAAGCTAAGTTTAGACTGGGATTGTCATATGCTAAAAGGCCTGATGGGAAGGAGTCTTTGTTTGGGGATGAGTCTAAGGTTCCTTTTGAAAGAGTGTTGGTGTTTTGTAGTCCTCAAATTGCAAACTTGTACTAGAATAAACATCAAATTAGGATTGAAAGCCTAATTTGAGTTTGGAGTGGAATGTTGAGACATGGATCTCACCGCTGTGTCCAGAACGTTGAAATTAGTAAGAATCAACTTTAATGTGAAGGGGTATTTTTGGAAGGAAATAATAAAATATTAAAGGAAAAGGAAATTAAGAAGTTCTAGGAACATCAAACTTGTGTTGTTTTGTCAGCTGGTGAAATGTTAGGGGAAGTCTAGAAGAAATTCTTACCACCCCCTGAATAGGACTTCAGCAGTCACTACTACAAAATAGTAAAAAGATAACACTTAAACAACAATATTTTTATAAAAAACGTTGTGGTATTTTTTTTCATAACGTTTTTTCAAAAAACGTTATAGATACATATACAAAAACGTTATGTATTTATAAGGGACAATATTTAGCTTTAAAATTATAATGTTTTTTTAAAAAAATGTTGTCTATTTAAAAAATACGGAGTTAAAAAATAGCGCGGAAGTAAAAACTTGAAATTAAAACACGGACGACGATGTAGATTTAAAAAGCATTAAAGAGAGAGACAAAGTACGCATTTTGTCTGGCTGTCTTTCTCTCTCCTCTTTTTCTCCCTCGTCTCACCATCAAAATTCCATAGCCCAATCACACCCCTCTCTCACACATCTCTCTTTTCCCTCAGACTATATCTCTTCGATCACTCCCTCTCTCCATGAGAATCTCAATCAACGGTCCATAATAAATTCGGCTCCTGCTATCTGTTTTCTGAGGTTTTAGTACCTAAATTCCCCAGATCTACTTCATTCGTGTCCAGATATCGAGTTCTGGTAAATTTCTCTAATTTAGTTCCTCAATTATGATGTTTAATCTGTGTAATTCTTTGAATTTATGAAGTTTGAGCTTGATCGGAGACTTTTATGGTAATATGTTCTTCTTCAAGCTAGGTCATTTATATATTTTCAACTTCTACTTGCTCAAATTAGACCTTAATTTTTCGTATTTTGGTACTTTTAGCTAAATTTCGCCAGAATTTTTGTGTTTCCTTATACTTTCTCGAAGGAAAATTTTCATTTCAACGTGGAATATTTGCAAGCCGAAAGTAGTGTTTTGTCTTTTCTTCTCCTACTACTGTTTTTAAAAATCCTACCACTTCAGTTATTGTCGCTTCACTTGAACAGAGTGTGCTAGCATGAGCCGGGGAAGCTTTGTTAGCTATTTCGCTCGCGGCTCTTCAGCTTTCAGCTCTATCTCAGGTCAGTTTTTAGTCTTATGCCAAACTTAAAATGCAGAAAATGGATTATCCGTTTTAGTTATTTGAGCTCGAGTCTATTTGTTTTAGTGTATGGTATCTTGATTTAGTATTGGTTTTGATAGTTAATTTTCTCTAAACTTCTTTGTTTTTTTTCTTTTCTTGTTCTTTGACCCTCTTTTCTTGGAGGGAAGTATACTCTTGTTGCTTCATGGTTGAGAGAGTTGGTACTGAGAAGAAATTTGGGGAGAATTAATGAGAAGATGATGAATGGGGATGATACTTTTTTATTGTGTTCTGTACTATGTTATGAGGATAAATTTCTTGATGAATTTAAACCAAAAAAATATTAGTTGATGTATTAGTCAGTCATAGAGGAGTAATCAGTGTGCTGCTGAGTTCTACGTGTACATGGAGTGACTCCCGATGAATGAGGTCGATTGTGTTGTTTTGTGGTGTTTGTATGAATGGTTTCAGTTAATAATTTTGTTGCATAACTTTTACCACCTACCACCAAAGGCAGCCTTCTCTTTTTCTTTTTATTTTATCGAGATTCAAATGAGTTCCCTTTGTTTAATCAAATTGGCTACTGTTGTTTTATCTATTTTCTTGGTGTGCAGTATGTAAGTTATGTTATTCATGCAGCTTGAAAGAATTAATTTATTGATCTTGCGCTACTAACTTTATTTGATGAATCATCTGCAATCAACATTCAATAGGTTACACCATTTGCGATGCTCTCACGCTCCACAGTTGGAATAAGAGGATCTACACTGGTAAGGGCAGAATATTATTTCTATAGTTGATATCTTCTAGATGTTAAGAGCACTGGATAAGTGTAAAATCTGTGAAGAACTTTTGTACACCGAATATATGGATTTCTTCTGGTAGGCAGTCGTTGATGTATACGCACAAGTCTAGTGTTTGGTCTTTCTAAGTTCTCATCCTTTCTCGAACCTTAAATTTTTGATAGATTATCAGTTACTAGTCGAAGGAATGGAGAAATATGGAGACTAATTTTCCCTTATAGCCCGGGAGCATCCCTCAACCTATGAATCAAAAATTTATATGCTTCTCCAAGGAGGAAGTAAGTCTCTCTCTCTCTCTCTCTCTCATTCGTGCGTATAAACTAAGACATAAGTTAACCCAGAAAGTCCATTCTGATTGGAACTAGTCCATATTCTTGTGTGCAGCCATAAGACTGCTGAAAACACCAAGTTAATTTATGCATGTTGGTAGCAGCTGGTTTCGTGTACTGTGATTTTCTTGTTCTTCAAACCAAACACCCCCCCCCCCAATCTTGATACAAATTTCCTCTTAGGGGGAACTCTTTCTCTCTCTCGTTCATCTCTTGTCTGTTCCAACTAAATTTGTATAGCATAAGAAAATACCTAGTAAGAGAGAAAAATGTGGTGGAGTTTGGTGTAACAATAAATGAAATTTTAAGATTTTTTTATAGGTAATTTTAGACAAGTATGAGGATTGGAACTGACAACCTTGACGTTATTCCTCAAGGTCTCTACTATACCTCTTGCCCTTGGAGTTTTATAACCAATAAATATGCAGTAGATACGGTGCATTTGAGTCCATGTTAAGGTTTAGGTGATGCATTTGATGTTTAAATATATATTTATATGATGGACTTCTTTGCATGATCAGACGAGGATTTGATTTTTCTTACAAATCAATCTGATCATCTGTGATGTTTCTTTGGTGAAGCGGGGATTCCCAACCTCAAATGGTTCGGAGTGGAGGGTGAGTACAATATCATGGTTATTGACCTTCTTGGCCCGAGTTTGGAAGATCTATTCAATTATTGCAACAGAAAACTCTCACTGAAAACAGTATTGATGCTTGCAGATCAACTAGTAAGTACATATGACAATTCTTTATCAAGGACCATGGTTTAACGTCCATGTGATGTCTTTGTTATGTTATTCATGCAGATAAATAGGGTTGAATACATGCATTCGAGAGGTTTTCTGTGACGCCCCCAAATCTGGGCCCACACAGCCCAAACTTGAGTCGTCAAAATACTACAACAAAATTATTACAACAAAGCACAACGTACAACAATACAGTGTATAATAATACACAACTAAGTCTTCACTATTATTGCCACACTATTTTACAAAACGTGAAGACTATGATAACTATTCCTCGAACCCTCACTCCATTCCCCGGCTAGACCCTGTTATGTTTTCATCTCCTGTTGAAAAACAATGGAACAAAAGAAAGGGTGAGCTCAAATAGCCCAGTAAGAAATATCATGACTAAGATAATGACGAATAAATTATCATTAGCCTTCAACAATTGAGTTCTTGATAGAATACAATAGACTACAAGGTTTATATCAAAAACTGCAGTTAAATTCTTAAACAACGTTCAGATCAATAATAGCAGCGGAATGAGTAATCTATTAGAAGAATAATGCAGACTATAATGTCCACTCGGTTCTCTTTTTAGGAAAAACATCATCAACTTTTATCATCTGAAGTATCATTAGTCAAGATAATACAAATTCACAGTTCCTGATCATAATCATGCACATCAACAGTTCATCTTTGTACTACGGGCCAAAGATATTCAATATAGCACCAACGGTCATGATTATACCAGATTCAGCCTTTGGTCATAATCATACCAAACAACAGTTCATCTTTGCACTACGGGCCAAAGAGAACATTCACCACGTGCCATAAAAGACACCGAACAGATGTATCGCCTTTAACCTATTATATCGCCTTTAACCTATCATCTGTTCAACAAATATATCACATCTGTGCCCCCGGCCACAGATATTCACAACAGCTTGATTTTTGGATGATTAGAATGATATAAATGATGAACAGAAGAAATAGGATAACAATAAGTATCGGAAGTTTACTTTGTACAGATTCAAATAATGTCCAAATTGTCAACATGATGTGGAGTGAAATTCAAGATCCACAGTTCAGAATAACGGTTACAATTCAATAGAAAGGTTCACGTAAATAGGAAGGTTCAGTTGAAATAATGAAGTTCAACTATTATGGAACATATAATATTTTCAGGAATTATAGAAGCAATAGTTCCATAATAAATTTCGATTTAGGAGTATGAAAGAAAATAATATCCCTTACCGTAGCAGGTTTGATTAACAAAAGGTGAAGGAAATTAATACAAAGGGTTATTCACCAACAGGCGGCAATCCGCTCCGTAAGGTTATTCCCACAATTTAATAGAATTTGAGTACAAAGAGTTATTCACCAAACAGGCGGCAATCCGCTCCGTAAGGTTATTCTCAGAGATTAATAATGAATGAATACGAAAGGTTATTCACCAACAGGCGGCAATCCGCTCCGTAAGGTTATTCCCACAATTTAATAGAATTTGAGTACAAAGAGTTATTCACCAAACAGGCGGCAATCCGCTCCGTAAGGTTATTCTCAGAGATTAATAATGAATGAATACGAAAGGTTATTCACCAACAGGCGGCAATCCGCTCCGTAAGGTTATTCCCACAATTTAATACATGGAAATAAAAGGCACGTCTTATGAGTAAGGAAGAAACAATATTATTATCGAGAATCAAATAATGATAATCCCTTACCATAGTATGTTTGAATAATGGAAGATGAAAAAGATGGTATCCCTTACCGTAACACGTGACTGGATATTGATTTAAATGAGGTTGATTAACTTGAACAGTACACGTATACTTATAGATCTTCACAAATACTCAAGATGACTTAAGCACACTTAGAGAGAACTTTCACAAGAAGTATTTAGAGAGAGAAAGAAAGAACAAGTAAGGAAGTTTATGAAAAATCCTTAAGTTAAGGCTTCTATTTATAGCCAAAAATCTTATCATTCATTTAATCTAAACCATTCATTTAAAGATCATCTTTTAATCTACACCATCCATTTCAAATATTATATTATCTTTAATCTACACCATTCATTTCATATCACCTAATAATCACCTAACTTTATATTATAAACAAATCAATTTAATTATTCAACAATAATTCACACTTTAATCTACACCATTCATTTCATATCACCTAATAATCACCTAACTTTATATTATAAACAAATCAATTCAATTATTCAACAATAATTCACACTTTAATCTACACCATTCATTTCATTCACCTAATAATCACCTAACTTTATATTATAAACAAATAACTTTATCAATTCAATTATTATGACTAATTGTTATAAATACAGTATAGTTAGCTCTTAGATATCAAGTCAATAAATTAATGAAATACAACTGTTTAAATAACATCATAATAGAGATAACAATAATGTAAAATAAAGCATACGTTACTGTGTAATGACAATTATTGATTCAATAATGTGAATTACTGTGCATATGTTACTGTGACAATTATTAGGTTCAATAATTTTAAAAACAGTGCAACAACAATTATTGACTCAATGATATAAAATACAGTGTAATGACAATTATTAAATCAATAATGCAAAATACTGTGTAACAACAATTATTGAATTGATAATATAAAATATTATGCAGTGACAATTATCGATGAAATGATGCGTAACAGTTACGGTGTCAATTATCAGACCAAAAATATGAGACACTATGCAATACCGTGTGTTACTGTAGAGTACCGAGTGCTACAGAAAATACCAATAACTACCGTATGCTACTATTCTTTTATCACCGGTATTTTAACAGTTCCGTTGACTATTTTTATTTAAAAAGGTTACTTCTGTCGTTTTCTATATCCGACAAATATTCCGTTGTGGGGTCCACCAATAATTTATTATTTCGGCGCCGTCGGACCAAACGAATATTCCCCGACCAAACGAATATTCCCCGACAAAGCGAATATTGTCCGACAAAAATAAAATTTGCACATAACATCCTTAACTTTCAATTTTGTTAATTTAACCACTTACTGTTTCAAAAAAAAATATATATGAAGAAAAATTAAATTTTGTATTTCATAAAATTCGGGGTCTTACATTTTCTTCAAGGTGACATAAAGCCTGACAACTTTTTAATGGGCCTAGGGCGCAAAGCAAATCAGGTAATATTTAGTATATGTTTTGTAATCTTCTTGTTGTGCTGCATTCACAAGCTCAGTGGCTATCATTCATTTGTATATTAGAACACTTGATGCCTTATAAAAGAATTTTATTACACATTATAAGAGACATTGTGTTATGCTATCTTTTTAGGCATGAGATGTATGATAAATTTGTATGCGCATCAAATGAGCTCTTCTTGATTGAGACTGAATTGATTTGAAAGAGTTTTCAAGATTTAGTGTTGTTATAATTATTAATTTCTTAAATCTTAAAAGAATATAATACTACAACTGGTTGTGTCTTACTGATAGATGATAGTAGTAGTACTACCTATATAAAACCTATATGAAGTTGTAAATTATATTGTCTTACTGGTTATTGTGCTGGACAGGTTTTGTAAGTTTTGGATTTGCTGGTTGTTGTTAATGTGAGGCTTTGACCCACAGAAAGATTTGTTGAAGCAAATGAATGCTATTTTAATTTGTGGGAGAGAATCTACATGGACATTTGCAACTTTGTTTATCTAGTTAATAGGGATTTTGGTGTTGGGTTGAATCGGCGTGTCAGAAAATTTCTTGATGATTTGCCTGATATATAGTATCTCTTAGATCTTATTTTATTGTTATCTTAATAATCAAAACTTTAGCTGCTTTTTTTTTTCTTTCTCTGAGACTGTTTTGAATTGCAAACTTGATTTGTCATTTGGAAATCAGATAATCAAACTATAATCATCCATTTATTATTGTTTAGTCCATGATGATGGCTGAGTTTGGCTTGGAGATGCAGTTTAGTTGTTCTGTTTTGCAGTTTTTGGTTGATTGTGGGTCTGCTGTGGTTTGTTAACATTCTAATTTGTACTAAACTTGGCCAATTAGTCTACAGTGGGAGACTAAACTCTTTGTTATTTTATTTCAGTGGGATAAGGCAAATGGATTAACGTACACACGAGAACAAATTAACAAAGTACGAGGTGAGTGAGCAGCTTATGTGAGCAGCTACATGTAAGCCTCGAGTTAACAGTGGATGTACATGTTTAGATAAATGTATTTTGGGAGTTAACGGTGGGTGTATAGGTTAATTTAGATGAATGTATTTTGGGAGAAGACTTTTTTACACATGATTAGGTAGTAGTGCACTGTGGTTAGTTTGGTATATTTTGTGGATAGTTGGTATATTTTGTGGATGTAGTAATTTGAAATTGTAAACGTATGGTATTATTGGATGTATTTTGAAACTGAGAATGGTTGATACATTTTGGTTTTAAATGAGAATTTAGAGTTTTTTTTAGCTATATATCATTGCATTAATGAGAAACTGTGTATGTATTTTCAAATATGGGTGAACTACAACGGTTTTTCAGTTAAACTACAACTGTCTGAAAACGTTGTTTAAATGTTACCAAATAGATGACACTTTATAAAACTTGTATAAATTTGTTTAAATATTATATGATGTAACAAACTACAACATTATAAACCAGAAATGTGCTAAATAGATGACACCTTTAAAACGTTATATAAATGAGCCTAAACGTTGTGTAATGTATTAACAAAGATATATTACAACATTTTTATGTTACACTACAACATTTTAAAAACGTTGTCTAAACGTACTACAATAGATGACATCTTATAAACGTTGTATAAATTAGTCTAAAAGTTGTGTGATGTATCAAACTACAACGTTTTATACCAGAAAATATTGTGGAATGATACCATCTACAACGTTTTCAAGCATCTTAGTATTTATTTAAAGACAATCTACAACGTTTTTTAGTAAAAAAAACGTTGTATAAAATGTGTCAAATAGATGACACCCTTAACCTCGACGTTTCTGGGAGAAAATTACAACGTTTTTTAAGTGTTATCTTTTTACTATTTTGTAGTAGTGAGTGCTAAGGTCTTGTCATGGGAGGAAAAGGTAGAAAGAATAAGAAAGTAAAGAACCATTTTTTTATGTCAAAGAGTGACTACTGATTTCTGGTCAGTTTGACAAGAACCGAACTTCCACGTTGCATTCCATCTTTCCATAGGAGGATGATTAGAATGCGAGATGAGAAGGCAGAAGACTTTGAATGAAAATCCAAGTCTCGTAAAATTGTATAAATGCTGGAAAAAAACTCTGTGCAAATCAAATGTATATATTTCATGATTTAAATTCTCTTTTTATTGACTGCCATTTTCTTTTGCACACACTTTACATGAACCAAATGGAGCCTTGTGTGTGCCTAATATATCTCAAGTCATTAATTCTTTTCTAGTTCTCCATTATAACCTGATGAACAGATTTTTCAACAATTAGTGGTGTAGTCACTTTCCTTTTTTAGCTATCACTGGTATCTGAATTTCTTAAAACATTCGACTAATCCCAAAGGTACACGTCTCTCTACATGAGCCGTGCACCTCACTCTTATACCTAGATGAATTTTTTTTTCAACAATTAGTGATATAGTCACTTTCCTTCTTAACAATCATTGGTGTCTGAACCTCTTAGAACATGCGACTAATACCACAAGTACACGTTCTCCACACGGGCCGTGCATCTCTCTATTATAACCTGATGAACATATTTTTCAACAATTAGTAATGTATATAGTCACGTTCCTATTTTAACAATCATCGGCATCCAAACCTCTTATAACATTTGACTAATTCCAAGTACACGTCTCCACACACGAGCCATGCACGGGGCAAATGTAAGATTATTAGTTGAACATAAATTTTGTAGTGTTGGTTTATGGACCCGGAGCGCCCATGGAGTGAACGACCCGGTAGACATAACCACATGGTTTATTGTCTAGATACAATGAACATGTGTATATAACCTCTCCATTTATGTACTTAAGAGTTACATATATATTAATCTTGGGAGTTGTATATATATATATATATATATATATATATATATATATATATATATATATATATATATATTAATCATAGGAGTTATATATATTGTAATTAGTGTAATTCATTTGGGGGTTACAAATGAATTATATAATTATCAATATTAAAACTTGTTTAATATATATGTATGCTATACTTCTAAGGTTTAGTATAAATAGAGATAATTGTTGATCATTTTATACACTAAGCAACAAAGTAACTTGAAAGGAAAAAAAAAAGAGTTTTTCTATAAGCATTTTGAAGTCATTCGGGAAGCTTTGTAAGTTTATAGCTTCTCGAATTATAGAAGATAAATTTGTACTTATTTGTAGTCTAAATTATCACTGAGAATATTGTTCGTTGAGCATAAGATTCTAGCTGCTCGTTGTCGTGAGCATACACTTCGAAGGTAATCGAAAGAGAAAAAAATTTCAGTCCATTTTCGCTGCATGTATGCTCTGTATTATTACATTGGTATCAGAGCAGATGTGTGTGAAAATTTCATGCAAAATGGTTTTGTATTTTGGGAGAGAATTTAAACCTTACTTATTTTTGAAACTACTGATTTTTCAAAAAATGTTTTTACTTGGACATCGTATGAAAATTCTGATAATATGGTTGCGTAGAACTTTTTGATATGATTCCATGGATATTTTGGTCTCATTTTTTGGACTTAAAATGATCAAATTGTGGCCATTTTTTTAAAAAAGGTACTAAACTGTAATTTTACATCAGATGAACCCTAGTTGAAGGAAGAAGACGATGACATGACATTGAGTGCCACGTGTCACATTCTTATAGGTCCAGTATCCTGCCACGTGGCAGGTTGACTGTGACACGCAAGCTGCCCCATGGCAACATTTGATTGGCCAGAGACCGACCCACGTGGTAGACAATAAATCACATAGTGCCATGTGGATGTTGACTAGATGGCCACGTCAGACTGGTCAAAATGGGCTGCCACGTGGACCAATCACAGGTTGACACATGGTAGGATGCTACAACAGCAGCTGACTGGCGAGCAGCCGCGCATTGCGCGCGCCTGACTGCTTTCCACACGCGTAGTAGGGGCGCGTGTATACCACACGCCGCCTTCCCAATTTTTGTCGACTTCGAAATTTTTACAATATTTTTTATATTTAAATTTTGGGTTTTATGTTTATTAAAATTAATTTTTTGACATACTTGAAAATTTCAGAAATTGAGTTAGTAGATAAAAATTGCTTTAAAATATTATTTAAAATTTTTGGGACATTGTTTTTCTGTCTAAATTTTTTTTGTACATTCTAGGAAGCTATTTTTCAATAATACACCAAAGGTGTTGAAAAAGTTTTTATATAGTAGCCTAAACTAATTTTCTTGTCAAAATTATATGTGAACAATTTATTCTAATAAATTGTGTATTATTCAGAAAAATCCATAAAATTTACAGAATGTTAATAAACTGTTATTATGTTGTTTAAAATTTTTTGCTAGCTATATTATGTGTTTTTCATGGTATTGCATATTATTTGGAATAATATGAGTAACTATTTAATCCTTACAAAATATTTAGAATATTTAAATATTTTTTCAAGTTTGAAAAAGCATACTAGGGATTAAATACATGCTAGAAACACACACACACACACACACACACACACACACATATCTGTATATATATATATATATATATATATATATATATATATATATATATATAAATGCTTGAACTTAATGGGAGAAATTTAAGAATATAAAACTTTTGTTTAAATCTTAAATTCTATGTATATTTTTGCGCTAAATAAACTATAATAAAATAAATAAATATACACATAAATTGTGACTCCCAAACTTAGCAAAGTTTCCTTTTTGTGTTTATACTTTAATTATTTTAAGAATTTTATATTATGCAACAAAGATAAGTTAGTACTGTGGTAAACTCTTAAAGTTTTCTAATAATGTTCTCTCTATTGTTTTGATGACTTCAAAACAAATTATTGTCGATTTTAATAAAGGTAACAAGTTCGATGGGGATAATTATGATATTTGGTATCATAAGGTTCACATGGTATTTGACGAGTTGGAAGTGGAAGAGACTTTAATAATTAAAGAAACAAAACTCACTAACAATGATGCTGGGAATGTTAAAAAGCTTGCTGCCTTTGAAAATTGTCGTAAGAAAGATAGAATTGCTCGCTTCACTCTCTTAAGAAGTATGAACAATGAGTTCTTATTTGAATACGAAGAGAACTCAACTCCTTATGAGATGTGGGAAGCTCTAAAAATCAAATTCGGAGGCACCTCACTAACTAAGTTGTGTGGCTTAACTATCAGGTTTGATGGTTATAAGAAGAAGGTTGATCATTCAATAAAAAAGAACCTTCGAATAATGTAAAAAACATGATTCCAGAGTTAAAGGCTTGTAGGCAATGACTTGTTGGATGAGCAGCAAATATCAATTGTGGTTCGCTTACTCTCAGATAGTTGGGTACATATGCGGGTTAATATGACTCATAACCTGAATATCAAAAACTTTGAAGATATTCCACGTTACTTGGAGCTTGAGGTTGAGCGCTTAGAAACTGTTAAGCCATCCAAGGCATATGTTGTTGAGTCTAGTTCTCGCAAGGGAAAACCCAAGCAAAAGAATAATGGAAAGAAAGCTACTGCTACTACTCTTGTTTCGGTGCCTAACAAGGCAGCAAATGCAAGTGTCAAAAGGAAACAAGGAAAAAGAGGTGGCAAGAAGGACAAGGCTGGGATGACTTGTTATAATTTTGGCAAGATGGGTCACTTCGCTCATAAATGCACTGACCCGAAGAAGGTACTTTCTAGTTTTGATCAAATCATGTGTAATGTTACTTCTAGTACTTTTGTTGCTCAATCTCTCCATATGTGGATTGTAGATTCCGAAGTAATGGACCACACAGCCAAAGATCAAGCTGGGTTTGAGAAGTATCGCTGCATTCCGACTGGCAGAAAAGTATACATGGGGAATGACTCTAGTATGAACATGCTAGGAATTGACACTTACAAACTGGAGATACAAGGACGCTCATCATTAATTCTGCATGATGTACTTTATGCACCGGATGTCCGACATAATTTATTTTATGTTCTTGCTAGTCTAAGATATGGGTTTTCAGTGATTTTTGAGAGAGAACAAGTTATTATTTCTCATGGGACGAATGTTTGTGGATATGGTTTTATTAATAATGGTTTAATGGTTTTGGATATCATTAATTCTAGTTGTTATATTGATGATTTGTATTCTTATCTTACTACTGTTGAAAGTGAACAAAATGGTTCAATTAAATGGCATACTAGATTAGGCCATATTGAACAAGACATGATGACCAGGTTAGCTCGAGAAGGTTTTCTAGGCCCACTCGCTAATGTTAACTTGCCTACTTATGAACACTACTTAGTAGGTAAGTCTACCAGAAAATTAGTTAGTAAAGCCACAAGGGCAGATACATCATTGCAGCTTATTTATGTGGATATATGTGGTCCAATGAATCTGAAGGATAAACATGGTCATTCTTATTCCGTTACTATGATAGATGACTTCACGCGTTTCGGGCACATGTTCTTAATCTCTCATAAGTTAAAAGCATTTGACTGTTTTAGACGTTATTTGATTGAGATTGAGAAACAGTTGGAGAAAAATATGAAAGCACTTCGAACTGACCGAGACCACGAGTATCTATCCGATCAGTTTAAAGAACTTTGTGAGAAAAAAGAAATTATTAAGCAACTGACAATTTCTGGTACTCCGCAATAAAATGGCGTGACAGAAAGAAGAAATAG
The DNA here is from genome assembly GCA_947179155.2 of Hedera helix. Classification (NCBI taxonomy): domain Eukaryota; kingdom Viridiplantae; phylum Streptophyta; class Magnoliopsida; order Apiales; family Araliaceae; genus Hedera; species Hedera helix. The sequence continues at coordinate 18,348,158 of OX359274.1, forward strand.
AACACTACTTGACATGGTAAAGTCTATGATGGCGCAAACTAATTTGCCTATCTGTTTTTGGGGAGACGCATTGTTAACTGTGACACATATACTTAACCAAGTTCCTTCAAATTCAGTACAATTCACCCCATATGAATTGTGGACAGGTAGAAAGATTGATTTAGGCAATTTACGTCCATAGGGTTTGGTAGCTTATGTTCACAACACTTTTCATAAATATGGGAAGTTGGATCCAAGGGGTAAGAAGTGTATCTTTATATGGTACTCTGAATATTCTAAAGGCTATATGTTAATTGATGAGCAGCTTGATGGAATCATATTTGAAATTGTGTCACGAGATGTTGCATTTCTAGAATTGGACTTTTCGAGCAGAGCTGATGTTAACAAGGATAAAGACTTTTATAAGATGGAGGAAGAATAATCAGATGGTTGAGACTAAGAAACCTAATCCTTTGGCTCCTATAGATAGTGAGAGTGACATACTTTCAAGTACTCTTCCGTCAAATGAAGAGTCACTTGTTCTTCAATTGCAAAGAAATCAAAGAGGCAATATTCCATGTCGTCACTTTGAGATTGAGGGGAATGCTTTTATAGCTGATACCTCGATCTTATCGAGAAGCTATATCATTTGCATCAAGTGAAAAGTGAAAAGTTACAATGGATGAAGAAATGGAATTCATAAGGATTAATCAAGTATGGGACTTGGTTGATCTTCCGACTGGGTGAAAAGCTGTTGGGAATAAATGGGTTCTTAAAGTTAAACGCAAGGTTGATGGTTCCATTGAAATACATAAAGCTCGCTTAGTAGCCAAGGGTTACACTCAACAAGAAGGGATTGATTCTGACGAAACTTTCTCACCTGTTATGAGATTTGTCTCAATCTGTCTCTTATTAGCTATTGTTGCACATTTGGATCTAGAAATATACCAATTGGACATAAAAGACAACGTTTCTCATTGGAGAACTTGTCGAAGAGATATATATAGAACAACCAGAAGGTTATATTGAAAAAGATTTTGAGCACAAAGTTTGCAAGCTCAAGTGCTTTATTTATGGCTTAAAACAAGCATCTAGACAATGGTATCTTCGGTTTCATCGAGCAGTCATTGATGATGGGTTTACAATGATTGAAGAGGATCATTGTGTTTATCTCAAAAAGGTATAATGGAAAGTTTCTTATCCTTTCAATATATGTTGATGACATTCTACTTGCTGGGAATAATAAGGAAATAATTGTCACCACTAAAATGTTGTTGTCCTCTAATTTTGAAATGAAAGACATGGGAGAAGCAACATATGTTCTTGGAGTAAAGATCTTTAGAAATCTATCAAGAAAATTTCTTAGTTTGTCCCAAGAGACTTATCTTAAGAAGGTTTTGAAATTATTCTAGATGAGCAATTGCAAACCTATAGACACTCCTATTGCAAAAGGTAATGCTATTGGCCATGAGCATTGTCCTACCTCTCCCGAGGAAATTGAGAAGATGTCTCGTGTTCCATATGCCACAGATATTAGAAAATTGATGTATGCAGTTTAGTGCACACGACCAAACATTGTATTTATAGTTCATGTTCTTGGTCGATAGTAGTCAAACCCTGGATGTACATGTTGGAGAGCAATTAAAAGAATCTTGTGATACTTAAGAGGAACATTAGATTACATGTTAAGCGATCGAGCACCTGATCTTCACTTAGTTGGATACTCCGATGTTAGTTATGGAGGCGATCATGGGAACCAAAGATCTACCTCAGGATATGCATTCTTGCAAAATGGAGATATCATCACCTGACTAATCAAGAAAAAAACTTGTGTGACTTTATCCACGATGGAGTCAGAGTTTGTAGCATGTACATCTGTCATCCAAGAATCCTTATAACTAAAGAGATTTTTTTGACGATCTTAATCTTGTACCTCGTGCTTCGGATCCTATGACAGTTTTCTGTGATAACACAGTGGCATTTGATTTTATCAAGGATCCTAAGTTTCACGACAGGACAAAGCATCTTGATTTGAGTATGTGTTTTATTCGAGGGAATGTAGCAAATAATGAAGCGGTACTAAAGTACTTACCCACCGATCAGATGATTGTTGATCCCCTAACAAAACTGATTCCTAGAGATGCATTTTAGAGACATGTTCGTTCTTTAGGACTTCGTAGGGCTTGATGTACTTATGATGTTTCAGTGTCTCACTTATTATTTGGCTTATATTAGAAATTAATATCATTGGATATGTCACTGGAATTATTTATCATTTAATGCAAATAAATTTCTATTTTCCACATTATCTTTATTGGCATAGGATAAATTGAGTTCACACAATTATTAACTATAATTACATATTATATATGTATTTTAGAATTATATGTCTAACAAGTTGATTGGTTCTCTCACACGAGCAATCGCCTTTGGCACTTTAAATAGCGAGCAATTGATGTTTAAAATAAACAATCAATTGGCACTGAAAAGCAGACAAAGATGAGATATTTCATTTATTTTCAATTTGGATAGTGAGTTATTGACGATTCGGATTAGGGGTGAGCATAGTGCAGTTTGGTGCTTCAAACCGCACATGAAATTACTTAGGTTCAAACCCGTACATGAAATCGCTTGTGATTGGTGCGATGCGGTTTTGAACCTTGCGGTATGGTTTCATTTGGTGCGGTTTCGATTTCAAAATCAATTAAAATAATTAAATTTTATGCAATTTAAATTAACAATTTAGCATCACATAATATTAAATATCACTTTGATAACACATAATTTTACTTATAATGTTTTATCTAAACAAAAGCAAAATAGAACCTAAAAACATGAATAATGATATATCCTTACATATGAAAATTCTAAACAGAGATAATTATAATTCGGGATAATTCTAAATATTTGTACATTATAATAATACTTCTTGATATGCTCCATTTTGACAGTGCATGATGCGGTGCGGTTTCTTATATGCAATTTTGCTCAGAAACCAAACCCAAATCGCATTTGCGATTTTTCAACCACCTAAAATTGTCACATACACCGAAACCATTGGTGAGGTTTTAATTGGTACGATTTGTGCAATTTTTGGTGCGATTTTAGGGGCAATTCGGTTTTTTGCTCACCCCTACTTCGGATAGTGGTCAATTGACGCTTAGTAATGAAAAAAATGATATGTTAATATATTGTCTTAGTTAGAACCAAGATAAGGTCAAGTATGTTTGACCGAATATGATAAGTCCCACTATCCATATTAACCTAGTAATTAATCGAATGCGAAATCTCAGAGTTGGCGCTTAAAGAAGTGAGTAATTCAAGAATTCAAGTTAGGCACTCGAGGAGTGACTGAACTAAGATCCGCATGATATGACTGTAAGACATATACTCACAATTGTGATTGTCTACCATGACATGTTAAACGAATGAAAATTTTTAAAATTGGCATTTTGAAAAGTGAGCAATTTGAAAGTTTTAAGTTAAACACTCAAGGAGTGACTATACTTGAGTCCACACAACAAGACTATTTAATTAGTGCGTTGTGAGAATATAACATATGTTTAGCGACAAAATAAAAGAGGTGAGAAAATTATTCCCTATTTTCTTACTGTGTGTTGTTCTTTTTCTTATAAAGGATAAGGTAATCATTGATCCTTTTATTAAGTACTCTTTGTGATCTTTGACTACGTTACAAAGAGATGAATTAATGTTGCTACTTTGATTTCATTTCCTAAAGTTTGGACTATTAGACTACATGGGGTGATTCTGAAAAATCAGTTAATTCAAATTTGAATAAAATTAGGGCAAAGGGAAGATAACTTAATTTTACCATGCTCTGCACTTATTGTCAACAACTATAACTTTTTTGAAAACGATATAGTAATAAGTGATATGCAAAATATAAATAGGCCTAAAGGGGTTAAGTACGATTCTCTGAGAGATCAGAGATACTTAACAATGTGAAAATTGAAGTTAATCTGGGGTACTCTGAGTTCGAGCGGTTGTAGTCTCAAGGAAAAACCTTAACCAATTTAGCTTGACGACTCCCATATTGCATATTTTGTTAAATGGGTTGATATCTTTATTTTGGCCCTAACAGGTTTAATTTAGAGCTTCTGCATTGCAGGTAAACTCAGCAGTCGCACGGTTGGGTGGCTAAACAAATTTTTGACTTACACATTTGAACATGATAACAACGTCGTCCTCACCATGGGCGAGTGGGAGATGTTGGTTTATGGACCCGGGACGCCCATGTAGCAAACGACCCGGTGGTCAAAACTACATGGTTCATTGTCTAGATACAATGAACATGTGTATATAACCTCTGCATTTATGTACTTTTGAGTTACATATATACTAATCTTGGGAGTTATATATATATATATTAATTATGGGAGTTATATATATTGTAATTAGTGTAATTCATTTGGAGGTTACAAATGAATTATATAATTTTCAATATTAAATATTGCTTAATATATATGTATGTTACACTTTCAAGGTTTAGTATAAATTGAAATCATTGTTGATCATTTTATACACCAAGCAACAAAGTAACTTGAGAGAAATAAAAATAGAGTTTTTCTATAAGCCTTTTGAAGTCATTCGTGAAATTTTGTAAGTTTATAGCTTCTCATATTGAGGAAGATAAATTTAGTACTCATTTGTAATCTAAATTATCATTGAGAATATTGTTCGTTGAGCACAAGATTCTAGTCATTCGTTGTCGTGGGCTTACACTTCAAAGGTAATCGAAAAATAATATTTTTTCGGTCCATTTCCGTTGCATGTATGCTCCATATTATTACATGTAGTTTATTTTTTTTTATTTTTTTTAAAATACTAAAAGTTAGAAAAAGAGACCGCCCACACGCTTATTCGATACCTCTTGGCCAAGTAGTAGGTGTCATCAGCTGAACTAGTTGGGTGGGAGAATCATGCATTATCATAGAGATTATCGTTTGGTGTTGCATAAAAGGAGTTAATGGCTTTAGACTTTTGAGAGTACTAGCACAAGGCTGTATCAGTTAAGTTCCCGAATCTACACTTTGGGAATCTTGTTGGTCTCACAGTCTAGGTGCTGCTTCACATATGAATGAGTCCATTGGAGCATACGCAAGTAAAAGTTACACTTTATTCCTTTAGTCAGTATGAAGAAAAATCTGAGGTTTATGTTTACGACAGCTAAATCAAACAATGAAAAGTGAAACTTATGATTTGTTTATATCTGTTGATTGAAATGAAATAATCATATGTGGAGCGTTACTACGCACTCCAAAAAAAAAAAGAAAAAACATTTTTGACCAAGTTCCAACTCCAAAGTTGCTATAATTATCAGGTTTGAGCAGATCAAACCAAAAGTTCATTTTCATCATTCGTATAATTAAGTAGAGAGATTTAAAAAAAAAAAAAATTAAAACCCATTTCATTAAAATAATGATAATATATGCCAAGAAAAACTAGAAAATCCAGCTGCCATCCTTCACAGAGCAGAGGAGGAAAGAAAGAGAAAGTTTGAAACAAGACCTATAAGCATAACAAATTTGTATATTGTGCGCGACAAAACAATCTCCAACCCTACGAAAAATGCAACAACTATATATACATGTTATTGTAGTGAGAATTTCAGTATTAGTTTTTTCTCAGTTTTAGTTGCCATTCACAGATCGGATTCTTCATACTTTGATATGGTGATATCTTTTGCTTCATGTGGTTTTTCTCAATTGGGGTTTTCCATGTCTTGTGTTTTTGTCTTTAATTCTCTTCTTTGATTTATGTGTTTGCCATAATATGCTTTTACACATTGTAAACTAGTGGCATTTAGTTGCTTTGAAAGTAAAAATGCTCCCATATATATTAAAACAAAAATGAAAAGACTTTCAAATGCTTATCAATATATAAATGTATTCAACAGTTGATGGCTATGGCTTCCAAAAAAGCTTATTATACAAGAAGACATTGATAGCTCAAGCTACAAACTAAGCAACTCCCAGTATAATCAATAAAAGTGAGCATCACTAGGGGGTCTTTTCATTTTACTTACAAAAAACATAAACCAGAATACTCTAAGAACAACGTTAAAAGGCGTAGTCTAAGAGAACAAACAATCCAAATTGTTACAAGCAAAATGTTTATTCTTGGAAGATTTATTACTAGATCACAACAATGTAGTTATCTTCCAGCAACCACAGACCACTAAAATCTCAAAAACTCCCATCACTGATAGTTTGTCTACAAATTGGAGCTTGGGTCCAGGTTTCCATTCCTGCATTGAAGAAAATTAGCTAGAATGATTTCTCAAGTATGTAAGGTTACCAGGAAACTCTTATTGTCTTACGTTTTGCATATCACGTACTATTATTTTGAATTGTGAGACGAGAATTAAATGTCTTGTATATTCTAGTATAGGTAGTGTTTCTCATACCTGATTTCGTTTTGCGTATCTAGTTGATCAGCGTTTATAATAACCATTTAGAAGGGGGGGTTTAGTGAATTGGACCAACCATAACCTTCTTGTGAAATGCTCCCATTTCCAAATAATCCTGTGTAGTCTCCTTGTCCCGAATAAGGTGACATGCTACTAAAATGACTGAAATAATCATTTAGTTCAACTTTCTCTGTAAAATTTGAGTGTGATGAACTAGGAGATATTTCAAAATGTTCATATGGCTGCCGTGGGGTCATTGAATTTGGGAATTCATTATGTGGGAAGTATCCCGATAGGCCTTCTTGGCCTTGTGGGTATCCCTGTATCAATTCATAAACAACAATCTAAATTGAGAATTTCATTTTAAAAAACTATAAAAATTTTGCTATGGTACTGTTTGGGTAAACTCATCTCTGACTGTCCAATGGAGAAACTAATGCCACGGATTTTAATAATTTTAACACTTCCACTACTATAAATAACACATAACACTTCTTTCTTAAATTTGGGATCTTTGTTTCTCCTATGGACACCCACAAATGCATTAGCCCGAATAGTGTCAATTAGGGGTGAGTATTCGGTTATAACTGAATTGAATCTTCTATTCGGTTATAACCGAATACCAAATTTCATATAATTTTCACAATCTGAGTAAATATTCGAAATATGTACTAATTGAATAATCGAAACACGAATATTCGGTATATAACCGAATATTTTTAACGAATAAAAATTTTTATTTCAAATTTCACAGTATAGTTTTCAAACAATATTTATCCACAACAATAATAATTAATAAACTAGTTTAATAATTTCAAATTAATAATATATAATTACATTATCCATATGACAAAGTCTAATTAAAAATAGTATTTTAATTTTTTTAAGTTTCTAATTCAGTTAATCGGTTAACCAGATAGCCTAATTTTCATACTCGAAACTGAATTGTAAAACGGTTATAATCAAATATACCCGAATAACGGAAATAATTAGGTTGAAAAAATGAGGTTCGATTCGGTTATTCGGTTTTATCTATTTTTTTCTCACCCCTCGTGTCAATACCCGAATTAAACAAAAAACTAATCTTTATACCTTAGACGAATCAAGAATGAAATCGGGTGAGACCCAAAGGCTTGAAGGGCTAGTTCCCACCGGAGCTTTTTCAGTCTCCACCATTGTTGTTGTTTGATAAGGAGAAGTAAGAGCACTTGAATAATTACTCTCACTGCCCGTATAACTTGCTTGAAATGGCATGCCATCGGGGACGATCACAGGCTCATGCAAAGATCTATTTGAGCTGAAATCCCCATGGCTTGAACAGTTTCCAACTTGTTTTACTTTTGGATGTCCAGAAGTATCACTAGTCTTCAATGCCTGCTCATTCTTTTTAATGATGCGGCACAAGGCAAAAGGTCCCTTATACAAAAATTGAGCAGTCAAAATTATCAGTCTTGAGTTTAAAATGGACTCAGAAAAGAAAAGAAATTTACGAAAACTTAAGTTTTCTGACTAATTTCTTGTTAATGATTAGAAAAGAAAAGAAAGGGATCGAAAAAATTGACCACTTTTCTTGTCAAAGTTTTTCGTCCAAAAAATAAAAGAATTTTTGGACAGAAAACTAAATAACATAAGTAAATCTTTTATAATCATTATTATACCATTTTTAGTACAAACAAAATAAAACTAATATAAGGGTAAAATAATAACTTCAAATTTTTTTTTCTTTTTTATAAACTCAATAACAACCTAAAATAAAACTTAAAAAAAATTCTATTTTTTTCTTTTTAGTTAGAATCATAGCGTAAACTTGGATATCAAAAGAAAGATAGTCTTAAGTTTACGAGTCCATTGAACTCACCTTAGAAGTTGGAGATCCTTGAGAAACCTCATCAGAGAGGCGATATTCGTGCATCACCCAGTCAGTTCTATCTCCTGCAGGAGCTCTTCCGCGATAAAAGACTAGTGTTTTTCGGTATCCAGTTACAGATGACTGGCATACTACTTTCCTGTCTTTCCCGGTGGCCTTCCAGTATCCTGCCCTTGTAGCTCGATTCGTGCGCGATCCATTTGGGTATTTTCGATCGCGAGGGCAGAAGAAAAACCACTCCATATCACGTTTGGGAAGGAAGGATTTTTCTGCAACGTAGTTGCTCATATATCAGAACTCCCACACTCCAGAAGCATTAAACTCACTAGAGGGGGAAAAAAAGAAAAAGAGCACAAGCAGAAAGGTAACTAAAGAACAATGAAGCAGCACTTTTCCAACAGTTTTACATTGCTAGCAAGTTGGAACTGTCAACTTTCATACTCCCTCCATTTCACAAAAATAGTATTTTTGTTTCACAAAAAAGGTCGCTTTTTTGTGTGATAGTAGTATACAGTGACACGTGCTCTCAAGTTTATCATCATTAGTTTGATTATTATATATCGCACTACTAAACTGACAATTTATTATTTTCAGAGATATACGTAAAACAAAAATATATCATTCATATTCGTAAATTTTGCAAAAAATACTTTGTTTGTGAACGAGAACTCCACTTCTAACACATTTAAACAAAATACATCAAGAAAAAGTCAAAGACTGATTCAGCATTTTGGCTAGGATGGTGACATCCTCAGAAAAAGGTGAAACTAATTGGACAAGATTTCAACATGAGAATTGAAATTAAAATTAGACTTTAATTTTTATTTTTTATTTCATAGAACCAAACTCATCACACAACACATGCACACTTGTATCTTCTAGCATTTACTTTCTCCTGGCATGCAGATTTTTATACAAGCATTGAAGAATTAAGTATATTTTATATGTACAAATTTTCAAAAATTTACCTGGCAACTCCCATGGATCAAACTTGTACAAATCGATGACCGGAATCACTTCAAGTTCAATTTCAAGTCCTTCTACTTTCCTCTTCAAGTAATACCCAACCAATTCCTCATCAGTCGGGTGAAAACGAAATCCCGGTGGCAATGAAGCCCCTGCCATTTTCCGTCTAACCAAAACTCCCCAAAATCTAGCAACGAAAAAAAAGAGAAGAAAATTGCGAAATATTGAAAGAAGTTTTGAAAGAACTATAGTTCCTCACTAAGTGTCAAGACTGCACCTATTGAAGATTTGGAAGATCCAAAAGTAAAAGCTTTTGTCAACACAAAACTTTTTTTCAAGAATTGGAAAAGACTTCCATAGATTGCACCCCTTGTTCAACAGAATCATTTTACTGAAAAAAATCAATGATTTCCTTGGTGTAAAAATCCCCCACCAAACCCTTTTATAATTAGAAGCCAGAAGAATAATTTAACAGAAAATAAATAAATTCCCAGCACTAACTTGAAGAACAAATTGTCTGAATCCAAGAAACTAATCTGATTATTAGATAAAACAGAGCAAAAAACAGAGCAAAACAGAGTAAAAAACAGGGGAAAAGGTTGAAACTATTTAGGATTTCCAAATTTATAATCTTTTTTAAATACCCAGAAGCTAAATCTGTTAGGGACTGGTGGAAACTGAAAATCTAGAACTAATTAAGTCAAAAATTATGGGAAGATGGCTCTCTAATTAAGTGTTTATTTTGAGAGAAGTTGTGTAGAGTAAGAACAAAAGAGACGGGGTCGGTTTATATAGGGCTGCAGGGGAACCAACAGTCCAAAATTCTAAACACCGAAAGTCTGAGTTGCTTGTCTGAAGCTAACACAAATTCCACAGAGATGGCCCACAAAAAGCTCAAAACCGTGTTCACACATAAAAACAGTTAATTCCCGCCATATTTTATAGTGGTGACAGTTAGAGTTAAGGCAGTGTTCGGAGAATTTGGAGGAGTTTATTTTCTTGGTAGCAAGTCCTTCCAAGTCTTGAGATCCTCGCACTTCATCTTGAGTCAGACAAAACACTTTCACTTTATTTTTTTGGCAGTGTTTGTGACTGGCATGGCCCACTGTCCCAAAAAAGCTGTCCCGAAAGTGTTTCTTGAGTTTTATTGATACTACCTGGTTTTTTGAATGGCCAAACACACCTTGGAGGAAGCTCCAGTCTCTTTTTCAATGTGAATGTTGCTGGTAAAGGTAGTACCTACTGGTCCTTTATTTTCCTCCTTTATGATTTTTTGCCGATGAAAAATTGGGTAGGGCCAAGGGATGAAGATGATGTTGGGAGACCCCTACTTGATGGTTGGTTAGTAACACAAGTTCAAAAATTTCTATTGAATTAGATCGGAGTAATTAAGGGAATCTGCCAAGAAACTTATAAGTTGATCAAAGACACTAATTGTGTTTGTCACATTATAAGAAATGTACAAGCAAAGAAAGATTGTTGCTTATGGCCATTGGAAAGATACTTATAATCCACTAGGGTAGATACTTAATCCGTAATCAATTTAGGAGGAACTATTACTGCAAAATTAATGATAAAACAAACTATTTTGATTAATGAAAATATGCATTATGAAAAAGATAGAAGACTGTTCCAATTCCCGCGTTAAGCGCCAAGCGCGTCATTTGATGGTGCGCTCAATATGTAAAATAAAAAGAGTAGAACGAATTGCTTTTCACCTTAAGAAAAAAAGGCAAGTAAAGTGAAGAAAAAGTGGCAAAGCTCAAGGCTTTAGAACAAAGAGAGATGTTTGGTCACAGCTGCAATCCCATGATATGGACTTCCAGCCCTTTGCATGTTTTTTTAATTACTGCATTTTCACTATTTAATATGAACTGTTTGAAATTCTGCTTGTACTAATTTGCTTACTTAATAAGCCCAACCTTTTTCCATAAATGTTAGTTGACCTAATCTTCATCAGCCAAAAAACAAACTCCAAATTAATCAAATATTTAATGTCTCCATGTAATTTCTAATTCTTTTTGATATATTTTTAAAAAGGAAAACCAAAATGTTGTAAACTCATTGTACTTTATCATTGTGATCATTTTGTTGATTAGTAGAAACTCAATGACCATTAGAAATCATTGAAGGGTAAATTGACCTGGCCTTGTTGAAACTGAAGTTTCTTATTAAGACGGAATAAGTTACTAATTTTTTCTCATACACATTTAGCGACATAAAAATTATTTTTTGCGACACATTCAGTGACATAATTATTTGTGATAAATTTTATTATGTCACGAATTGTTTGCGAGGAATTAAATTTTGTTGTTAAATGTAATTTTTGTGTCGCTAAATGTGTATTAAAAAAATTGAAAGGTATGTGTAATGAAGTGAATTCTAATCCTTAGTGGTGTGGAGTTGAGGGAAAATGGAGATAATTCAAATCCATCACTACGCTTTTTATTAGCTATTTTTTCTATGAATATATTGCTAAATGAACAAGAAAAAAGGGGTTAAGCATGTCCTTGAAAAGTTGAAAATATATAATTTTTTTATTTGGTATAAAGTTGTAAAGCACCATTATTATTATTATTATAATCGTGTAAAATAATCAAATAAAAATTTATATGAGCCGTAAAAATATTAATTTTGTGTTCAAACTTACAAATACCATCCACATATAAGGACCATGGCCAAAACACATCAATCTAGATACTCAATACTTGGTCATAGAGGACTAACAAATTCGTGATTAATTAATGATTAGCAACTGCTCTTATTTATTGAGTTAATACTCGATAAATTGTATTTAAGGCTAATTTTGAATGTCTTAAATGTGTCAAAAATTATATTTATTTTCTGAATTACTTGAAATAATAAAGTCACTAATTTAGTCTATCTTGTGGCTCCTACATATTTTGATTTTGTGGGACTTGATATCACAATCTTTTTCACTTAATTTCACAAGGTCTCAAACATAATATTTCTTTTTTTTTTTTCCTTTTTTGTTACGTGGAGGTCACGGAATAGTTCGCTAGAAGTTGTTATGTTAAAATTTACGCGCACACACACAAAGACGTACTAGTACACTAATTAATGTACTAGTCAGCTAGGAGTGTGTGTTTTTAGCTATTGCACAAGTGATAACGAAGGGATTAAAGGTGAATAAAAGCATGACTAAAGTGGAAAACGATTAAGTGTTGATGATTATCTGTTAAGGTAGTTTAACAGGACTGCAATTGTGTAACATGTATCTTCTATCTAATATATATAAGCGGAGGAGACCCTTGGCTTAAATAATTTTTTAAAGTTTTTTTGATTTTTTAAAATGTTTTATTTTTTGATTTTTATGATGATTTTAATTTTATTTTTATAATTTTAATTTTAATATTTTTTTTATATTTAACTTCCAAATTTAAGTATTTTACTATTTAAAGTTAATAATATAATACAAATTATATACACAACGCGTTTGTCTCGGAGTACTAGTGTGTATATACTTAAGGTTGAAATAGGGTTTTTTAAAGAAATAAAAAAGAGGTTGAAATGGGATTTTGTGTGAAAATGGGAAGAGACAAAAAAATTGGTCCAAGACTCCAAGTAGTGACCTGAGTGATGAGTTGAACATAATGCAAGAAAATGGAAAAATGGAGGAAGGACTATATTTTCTTTTGGATATGCACTAGGTGAAGTTGACACGTCCTGGTCATTGAACACGTTCATGGAAAAAAATTACATTTGTATAGTACATATCAATTTGTATTTTTGCTGATATTAAACTTGTAACGCTATTTATAATATACACATACAATTTTTTTTAATATTAAAAATTTTACGAGTTAAATTTAGACTAAAATACAGTTTGAATTCTAATATTTATAAAATTATTAAGATTTATACTCTAATATTTAAAACGAATTAAAGGACACCTTAATATTTATTTTTGTTAAATAAAATGTATGCTCTAAAAATTTTAATTGGTCAAAATACACATGCATGATGTCAGTGGGACTGGGATGCGCCCCCCGCCCACCTCTAAACCAACCGCTACCTAGCTTCTATGCCTCTTCAGTCTTCACGTTCTGTATATATGTTTATTAATTTTAGTACGTATCTTATATAGATAGATTTAGGGGGGCGAAAAAAGAAAAAAGAGAGAAAAAAAAGCAGCCATCAGATTTATTTAGTGATAGAATTGTTTTTGTCGGAGACAGTGAGAGATGTAATTATTGAGTATGTGGAAAAGTTCAATGAGATGTCGAGGCAAATACATGCAAAATCATTTTGGTCCATATTAGAATGGTTGAATAAAGAGCATTAGTCTTTTTTAAATTATTAAACTATTATGTTACGTTTGAATTAAAAAAATAAAATTGGTGAAAGAATAAAATAAAAATAAGAATAAAATAGTTAATAAAATAATTTATTATATTTCAACTGAAATAAGTCATTTCATATTTCAACTGAAATAAGTTAAATATATTTTTTCTGTTCCACAAAAGATATTTAGTATACATTTTAAATAATTTTTAAAAATAAAAATAGATAAAAGAGTATAGTTAGTTAAGTTTTTATTTTACTCACAATAAATTTTACGTAAGTACATTAAAGATTTTTTCTTTTGCTTAAAAGTAATGGATGCTATTTAAGTAATTTTTATAAATAAAGAAGATTTATATAATACTAATTAACCTGCCACACAACTAGTTAGGTGTGTGCTAAATATGAGAAAGTGTGGTCCTAAAAGTAGGAGATGAGATAATGATGAGATCAAACTTAGTAGACTAAAAGATAAATTAGGAAAGTAAAAAAGTTTCATTTTTTGTGTTTACAAAAAAAAAATAAAAAAAAATAAAATATATATATATATATATATATATATATATATATATATATATATATATATATATAATTTCATTTTCCTCTGGCTTTATTAAAATTAAATAGAGATTTTCAGTCATCTTTTATAGTACCGACAGAGTATATGTTTAATTTAAATTATACTACTCTTTTCAATAATGTTACTCTTTTTTGACTTCATGATTATGCTCGATTATTGTGACTTTATGATTATGCTCTTTATTCATGATAATCGAAAACGAGAGCAAGAGCAATAAAAAGCAATGAAGAGGAGAAATATGTAAGGAAATTATATGTAGCAAAATTGTATGACTCATTTGACATTAATTTACTATTAATATCGCATATATTTGGATTTAATAAGTATATTGAATCACTTTTTTATATAAAAAAATTAATCTTTTAGATTGATATCCCATCATACTTATTAATTCATCTATATTATTAAATTTAATCGATGTAAAATTCATATAAAATTCTAATAAAATAGAGGAAAATACACCGTTTCTAGTAGAGTCATTTTGGCTGCAAATAATTCAAACTTATTTAAAGTACACTGTTTTTGTGGGTTGATGATAATAAACTTTAATCATTTGGAAATTAGAAAGGCAGGTAGCAGCCTTAATCAAACGATTTGGCCAAGACCCTAAAAGGAACAAAAACGTCACCCCCTACTCTCTTTCTCACTTCACTCCTTCCAAAAGGATTAAAAATATATTTTTTTAAAGAAAAAAAAAGGTGTCTCACAGTTTTTTGAGTCATTGACTACCATTATCATCATTCACATTAATCAACATTACTATCCTGTTACACGAATAAATAAATTAATAAATAAGACTACATATTTTGTCAGATTATTTTTTTCACCCCCTTAGTTTCTTTTATTTTTTATTTATAAATTTTGAAACAGGAATTAATGACTTTTTCATATTATTCTAAGACATAAACTATTGATTTACTTCTCTTTCATTTCTACAGTAAATTAAAAAATAATGATAGTGAGATTTGATATCTAATATAATCAATCAAATAAAATATTAATTATATTTTGTAATTTATATATTTTATGTGAAAACACAAATTATTAAAAAAATATTTTGGGGGGGGGGGGGGGGGGGGGGGGGGTGAGATTGTAAACCTCATGTACCAAAATACGACAATTTTGGTTCCAATTAGTCTACCGACCACTTGATTGATACCCGTATAACATGAGTAATACTACAGATCTTGATTTCAAGAAATTGCTTTTAGGCAGTTTATTAGGCAATCTTAAAAGAATGCAAATTTGTATGACTAGAGAGTTACAACGATATGTTACTAGTACGATAGTTCATGTGAAGCACGGTCATATCCTACTTGCACGGCCTATTATTCTAAATAAATTAATATAATTTATTTAAATTTATAAAATAATAACTTCATAATAATTATTTAAATAATTTATAATATTTATTATTATAGTGCCTATAATAATTCAACAAAAAAATAGCATTTGAACTTGTGCTTTTCACGTTAGGATGCATTGTTTAGTTACAAAATGTTTATTAAAGCAATTATTAAATATATCTTAAATAGAAAAATAATAAGTTATTTATTAAGATGATTATATTTTTATTTAACAATAATAATATATTATATTTTAATATTTAATATTATATTCGATTGTTATATTTGTAGACTTATCCCTGTGTTAATAGTCTGAATGATTCAAGTGTACGAGGGTTCTGTATTAGAATCGCCTAAAAAGTCAAAGTAACAACAATTTGATATAATAATATATTATTACCAATTATTAAATTATGAAATAAATAATAGTTTCTCCATCTCAAAACATAAAATTAATTTGGCTTTTAAAAATTTGATGTGAGATTTTTTTTTAACTATTTGAATTAACTTTATAAAATTAAATTTAATCATATATTTTGAAATAAAGAAATTAATATGTATAACATTGTCAAAATAAACTGATAAAATACCTCAATTCTCATTATTATTTTTTGTTGTATTTTTCTCGAGTTTTATTTTTTTGGTCGCTCAATCATGAAAACTTTCTTCCTCCATTCATTCCTTAGCCATTTCGCATTTCTATTGATAAATTTATTTGTAGTGCGCGCATGATAAGGGATACGGGATAAGGTGATAGTATATAAAGCCTAATCAAAATTACCACTCTCCCCGTTCTAAAATTAAAAATATGTTTATAAAATAATAATTTTAAATAATAATTTTATATTTTCAAATATAACTTTAATATTAATTAAAAATTCAGTTATGGTGGTGTGATATCGAAAATAATAATAAATTAAGAATATTATGTTACTTTATACTCTTAAAATAAAAATATATCCCTAATTTTAGAATAAGTTAGGAAATATATTTTTAATTTTGGAATATAGAGAATATTAATTAATAACACACACACACACACACACACACACATAAAGTTGGATATAATCACCCATCCATCTAACCCAACTTGGGTCATCCATTTTGGGATCAAAATGATAGAAAATAAGGTTACCATATAACAATTATTAAGAGTCTCATAAACGGTTACGCAATATCTGACTCACATACCAAATAACATTGTTGTCCTTGAATAAATAAAAAAGAGCACTGCATAATACTTATATGGTATATGTATAATTTAATAAAAATACCTATCGCATAACTATTGTGCGATAAGGCTTTTTTAAATAACAGACCGCGAACAACAATGGGTATTCATATTTCATCCAAAACTCTCCATGTCTCTCACCCAAAATTCAACAAATCTAAGTTTCTCCATCTCCGATCCACAAATTCAAAGCACGACTTCAAATTTGAGATATCCGATCGATTTGTTTATAACGTTCTCCACAAGATTCAACCCAAAAATATAAGTTTCTATCACTAACAAGTAAGTTATGTCTCTTAATATTAACTTTGGGATAAATACACACACACACACACACACACACACACACACACATATATATATATATATGGGAAAGTAATCTAAGGCATGCATTAGCCAAGTTTGGCTAAGGTTATTAGTTTTACCCTATAGGGTTAGGTTTTTTATTTTTGAATTTTATATAAAAAAAAAATCTTTAATTATAATTTTTATAAAAAACAGTGTCATTTTATTATGTAGCCTTAACCAAACTTGATTAAGATATGCCTTATATTATATTTCCTATATATATATATATATATATATATATATATATATATGGAAGCTAATCCAAAGCAATCGGTTGTTGGCCAGTAATCGTTTTTTGGTCCTTGCTGCGACAGCCAGTTGCGATAGGGGCAGGGCCAATTTTTTTTAGCAAAGGCCATGTCGCAGCAAACTGTTGCAACATGTAAATTTAACAAAGAAATTGTCCCTATTTTGGTTGCTGAAACAATACTCCCAGCAACCGGTTGCTGTGGATGAACATTATATATATATATATATATATATATATATATATATATATATATATATAGTGGCTATAGTTTGTTCCAACATTGGATTTGGATGTCCATCCAACGGTTTGATGAATATTCATATTACACGTTGGTGAGTAGTGAATAATGCCTATAATTAATTTTAGAAATGATATGAAAATTTAAAAGTGAATTTGGAGGTATATTATTATAGACTGTTCATAAATTATAATTTTTTGGAGATAAATTTTCATGAATGTTTTGATAGTTTATGAAAAATTATTGTGATGAATGTTGTTGATAATTTATGAAATTATATTGTTATATATTATGAATGTTGATAAATTATAATATATTTTTGGTTATTTATTTTGATTAATGTTGGTGGTAAATTATGGTAATTGATATATATTGTGAATATTGATTAATAACAGGTAAACTTATTGTAAATAAAATAATTTATCTTGATAATGGTGTTTATAGTAAAAATATTGTTTTGTTAATGGATAATTTGTATATTTTTATTTTAATATAGAATGGGTTTCAATCCTAGACCACATGAGTCTTCCGTACTTCAGAACTAAAGACAACACCGCTCCAAGAAAGTATAGAACAATGAGCCTACTATTAGGTTTTGTAGTGATGTGGGTGGGAGCGAACTTGGCGTATATTTAAATTAACCCATATATGCTCAAAATAATTTATTAAAAGAATGGAGTTTTGGTGTGTTTAATGAGCCTTTGATAGCCAATAAGATGGATGCGATGGATGCATGTTTAGTCTTCGCATTAGTAGAACGATAGAGTAGTGAGATGAAAATGTTTCATATTTCCATCAACGAGATGACTGTCACATTAGAATGCTTGTTTTAAATCCTTGGTTAATCTGTGGTAGGAAAGCCCATTACTTGTGGGCTTTATGCACAAAAGAAGAAGGAGCTTTGAAAAACATCTGAAGTGTTTCTATTTGCACAAAAGGGGGATAAGACTTATAATTGCAGTGGTATAAACACTTCTTGGTTAGCTCATAGAGGTCTTATACCGGCGTGCTAGTCCTCGACTTGTTAGGATATACATAAAGACATATGTTTTATATGTCATTGGAAGAATTTCGTTTGCAAATCCACATTAAAACGTATATCATGCTCGATATTTGCTATTTTTTAATGATGTCACAAAAATTAGCTAGTCCATATGGGGTGCCGCCGTATTGACTGCCTATATTGCAATTTGCACATAGCGACAATGATTGGTGCAAGTGTAATTGGTGGTTGTGTTACTCTATTACAGGTAATTTGAATTATAATTACATTTAAATTTAATTTATTCAACATATATGTATATTTATTTGTTAGTTTGATGTTTTTTTCTTTATTTATTCTTTATAGGTATGCAGCATATTAACGTATTACCATTGGGCACCCAATTCATCCCAATGCTCAAAGAATTTTTTTACCACGGGCTTGTGGTTAGGCATATCGTTGTAAAGAAGATAAAGCCACAGGGAAGACGCAAATACCCCCACCACAAAATCATGGCATATAGGATAGAACTTGACATCATGAATAACGTAATGACCAAGTGGATGTCATATGAACAATATGAGGATTGGACTGGGCCTTAGTTCAAACATGCCATTTTTAAAGGCACTTCCAGAATCACACTCACATGATTCAATGTTATGAAATTCCAAATGCCAGATAGGACTTTATTGTAGTTTAACGATCTAAAGGATATCCCAATAGATTTAGAGGACATGGAAGAATTGAGTGCTCCACAAGAGCATATTGAAGAGATGGGCTTCATAACACTAAGACGACCATATATAGATCTTTGGAATCAGTGGTAAGACCTATTGGTTATCTTAGTAGTTACTACCTGACAAATTATCCCTATATCACAATACATGCAGTGGTATAAAAGGATAATCATACTAAGGATTAAACGCCCATGTCTCGTGCAAGACGAGAAATATGCAACACGTGAATTATTTCTATAATACCACGCCATTAACCTTATAAGTTTGGCATTCAATTAGTCATTTTAGTTAATTAAATTATCTACACACAGTTATTGACTTATTTGTAATTTTATTTTTTCTAGATTTAGACTTTGTTAGAAAACTATTGCAAGTTCTTCTTGTATACGAGGATAAGACAGTTTACTTAGATTGGTATGAGAAAGATGTGGAGTTTGACCAACAAACTAGGGGGAGCTTTGATGATCAGACAAAAGATATGCACCCCCTACATAACTCCACATCAGCCACTAGTGGCTCTCGATTCTTAGTTCAACCACTATTGTGAAGCCCCCAAATCAGGCCCACACCACCCAATTTTAGTCGTCAAAAGACTACAACAAAATTATTACAATACACTGTTCAGTACTCAATAATACACAACTAAGTCTTCACAATTATTACTATTCTACAATACAGTGAAGACTACTATAGCAACCATCTCGGACCACTACTCCTTTTCCATTTCCTCCCCGCTAGTCCCGGCTACGCTCTCATTTCCTAAACAATTGAACGAAAAGAAAAGAGTGAGCTCAAATAGCCTAGTAAGAAATATCATGACTAAGATAATGAAAAATAAATTATTCTTAACCTTCAACAGTTGAGTTCTTAATCGAATATAATAGACAACAAGTTTTAAATCAACAGCTGTAGTTGAGTTCTTGATAGAATAATATAAACAGTAAGATTAACAACAACAGTTAAGTTCTTAAACAAAGTTCAACTGTAGTGAAATAACCACCACTAAGAGAATCAAGTAGATCATTATGTCTACTAGCCACTCTTTTTAAGAAAATCATCATCAACTTTTATCATCGGAAACACCACTAGCCATGATCATGCCAAACAAAAGTTCTTCTTTGCCCCCGGCCAAAGAGAACATTCATCACATGTCCTTGTCATCTGACCAAAGACACCCAACAATTATATCGCCTTTATCCTAAATCGCCTTTAACATATCATCTGTGCTCCAGGCCACAGATAATCAAAACAACCTGATAATTGATTATTGAAATAACAACAGAGATATAAATAATGAACAGAAGAAATATGATAAACAATTACATGAGGAGTTAACAATTTTGACTTTGTCTATATTCAAATAATTTCTAAATTGTCAACATGATGTATAGAGAAAGATGTTCAAGTCAAAGAGTTATTTCCAAGATCCACAGGGAAGGAGTTCAACGGTAAGGTTTACGGTACAAGAAATTAGTCTAAAATGTTCGCAGTTCAAATAAATGTCTACAGTTCAAAAGTTCAAGATCCATAAGTTCGCAGTCCATATAAATGTCCATAATTCAAAAGTTCAAAGTCCATAAGTTCACAGTTCAAATATAACGATAAAAATTTAATAAAAATGTTTTTATCAAAGGGTATTAGATGAAGTGCAAAACTATTAAAGGAATATTAATGAATTATTACTTCAAGAATTTTCACCGTTTAATAATATTATAAGTGCAATTGAGAAACTTTCTTTAAGTGATAAAAGATAAAAAAAGATGTTATCCCTTACAAGTAAGAAAGAAAATGATATCCCTTTATAATGATGAAAAAAATGATACCCCTTACTGTAATAAGTTTAAGAGTTTAAAAAAAAAAATTATCTCTTACCTTATCTCGTGACTAAATACAGCTTTTATGAGGTTGATCAATCTATATGTATATTCATAATTTAATTAGTAAGTAACGCATACCAATTTTATGTATAAAATCATCAAAGTGACTATATAAATATACTTCAAAATAATTTTTAAAGAAAATAATTTTTCAAAGTAAAATCTTTCAAATGAAGTTTTTAAAAATAAATCTTCTAATAGAAGAGTCTTCTAAAGGAAGAATTGTAAATTGATGTGTGTATGAGTTTTTATATAACTTTTATAAAAAACTTACTTTAACAATACTCGAACCCTTCCAGATATTCAACGCTTAAAATAATTTTAATACTCTCAGAGAGACACTTATACTAAGAAATATTTAGAGAGTGGAAAGAAGATTGAGTGAAGAATGTATGAAACTCTTTATGATAAGCCCCCTATTTATAGCCAAAGCTTAATCAACTTTTTCACACACACATTACACATTTTAACCTCATCTTTTAATCTGAACCATTCATTAACTAACACATGTTTCACACTTTAATCTGCACCGTTCGTTGACTAACACGCGTTTCACGCCTACACGTGTTACACATTTACACGCGTTACACATTTACTTGTGTTACACACTTACATGTGTTACACATTTTCATATTATTTTATTGATTTAATATCTCAATTATTAAACATACAGTGTTTTTCAAATAATAAATCTGTCTAACTATTTAATACCCGTGACTACTACTGTAACAATTATTGGCCCAATAATGCAAGATGTTATGGATTATGAAAATTATTGATTCAATAATATGGAACACTGTGCAATTAATAATGTAAAATATTGTATAATGATAATTATTGATTCAATAATGTAAAATGATGTGTAATGACAATTATTGGTTCAATAATATAAAATATTGTGTAATGACAATCATTGATAAAATATTGTGCAATAAACACTTTATCAGTTCAATAATTTAAACATTGTGTAATACCATGTGCTACTGTAAAATACTGTGTACTACAGTAAAATACCATATGTTACCACACTTTTATCACTGGGTATTTTAATAGTTAAAAGTGATAATACCGTTGACCATTTTTATTTAGAAATACTACTTCTGTCGTTTTTTACATCCGACAATATTTTATTGTGGAGTCCACCCACAACTGAATATTTCGACGTCGTCATACGAATATTCCTCGACAGAACAAATATTCCCCGACCAATCAAATATTATTCGATATAAAATTTTTGCACATAACATCCTTAACTTTAATTTTTATTAATTTAACATTTTACTATTAGACATAAAATTATGAAAAAAAATTGAAATCTATTTATTAAAATTCGGGGTCTAACATTTATCATTCATAATCTTTATATCGGCCTGATCCACTAGTGATAATGGATGAAACAATACAAGACAGTCTATATGCACCATATACATATGAAACACCCTTTTATCAAGGGTATGAAACTTATACGGATCAATCGATTCAATTCACTCCTATTTTGGAAGAGACTTCGCTGAGTGTCGAACGGTCAGAGGAATAGCCTAGATAAGGATAATGCCCAAAGCTCCTCTTCTTCCTAGCCATTGACCGTAATTCAAGGTGGAGGTACAATCCATTTCGACCTTTAAAACGAGAGAAGGTTTTGTGGCTTAACCGCACCGTATTCTCCAGGAACGTGGATTCAAGTCTTTATCTAATGGAGCATCTGAAGCACATATACACCTTGATGCATAATTTGATCTATACATTACGACCAAGGCATGATATGTACAATGTTGTCATAGACACTTTCCTCGACTTACTAAAATTAAGGGAGTGAGATATTCAAGACTTTAACATGGAGTGATATAAGTTCTTTTTCATACTGTGTGTATTGTTTCAACTTTTGAGCTTGTGGTGCACCGATTACGGGGCCCTTAAATCTAATACAAAGGAGACTCTCAACATAGATCCCATTATTTTAAAAGTTTTAAAACATTATCAATGGCATCCTGCGTTACATTTATTGTTAGGGGCTCTAATTGTAGTATGTTATGGCCTACATGTTGTTTATATGATCTGCACTTTTTGGTTTCAAATGGACTTGTATAATGAAAGTAATTTAGAACCCTAGTTATGAAACTGCATTTTTTAATCTGTTATAACTTTCCACGAATTCTTCTGCTTTATGTGTAATTTGGTATGTATGCATAGAGTATCTCATAAGCTTTCTAATAATATATTATACACACTTTTGGAATTAAAATGAATGAGATATGACTTACTGAAGTTCTAGTCACAAAATGAGTTTTCTGGCTTACTAGAGGTTGAAGATGGAGTGCAGCACTACTTTTCGTAGCCTACACATTCATCTCATTCCTCTTATGAAAACTCCTAAACTAGTGGTTGGGCATACCATTAGAATCAGTAGGCTCAGACGATTAGGACCATGCAAACTATGTCGCAAACTAAGGTCGATAAGGTGGCACATGGCAGACACTTGCAATGCAGTGTTAGACACACCATCATGTGACCTGTGCGGGTGGTTGCATTCATGCGTGCCTGCACTCATATGTATCTACGCGCGGTGTGCACCATATGTGGTCGGCTGTTGCTCGTTTGTGCATGCTTACGCGCACCGTGCACGATTTTCCTTTGATGCGCGTGCATGTAGTACACGTGCCCATCTATTGACTTGGTCAGACTCCTTTGTTTGGTATATTTTTTTTTAAATTTTCAGATAATTTTTTTATTAATTCTTTTTTGCATGGAAAAATAATTTATAAATGCTTGATGAGATTATTAAATTCTAAAGCTTTTACAAAAATTAAATATTGGCATGAAATTAATATTTCTAGTAATAATTTTTGGAAATTAATTTGTTTATTCAATTTTGTTAATTTCCAATTTAATTGTGCAATGTTCAATTAATTGTGATAATTAGTATAATTATTAGAAATTTCCAGTAAAATTACATTAACTTATTTTGATGTTTAATACGGTTATAAATATTTTGGAAGCATGTTAATGTATTTATAGCATACTTCATACTTAGAATATTAATTGACTAATACTTCCCGTAGTTAATTTCTTTTATTAATATTTTTTGAATTATCAATTGAAGAAATTAGGAATTAAATATTTATGCTAGAATTACTCATATATCATTGTTCTTAGTTGGAGTAATTTGGGTTGTGATAATTGAGTTAAAATTGTCTTCTAAATTACACGTCTTATGCGCTGAGTAAATTGTGATTATTAAGCTTTACAAAATCTCTCTTCTGTATTTGTATTATGTTATTTTTTTCTTGTTAATTTAATTTATACTACAAATATATTTTTATACTATGGTGAACAATGAATATCGCTAATTAATTATCCTATTTTAGTTCAAAACAGAAATGGCTTTCGAAAAACATTATCACAGATCTAAACCAAATAAATAACTTTGGCAGAGATAACTACGATGTATGGCACCGAAAGGTCAGGATGGTCTTGGAGGAACAAGTGGTTGAATAAACCATCTTGTTCCAAATTAAAAGACTAGAAGGTGAAGTTGCTAAGGATACAGTCAAAATCGCAGCCTTCAAAAGTTGGTACAAAAAAAGACCGCATGACTTGCATAATGTTATTGAGTTGCATGACCAATGACCAGTTGTTTGAGTATGAACAATACTCAACAACACATGATATGTGGAAAGCTATCAAAATAAAGTCTGGTGGCACTTCGTTGATAAGATTAAGAGAACTGGCTATTAGATTTGATGGGTACAAGAAACTCACTGACAACACAATGAAACAACACTGTCAAATCATGGCGAATATGATCCTAGAATTGAAATCTAGATTATTAGACAAGCAATAGATTTCTGCGATGATTCACTCTCTTCCTGATAGTTGGGAATATATGCAGGTCAGCATGACCCATAACGAGAATATCAAGAACTTTGAGGATATTCATCGTCATCTGGAATTTGAGGTTGAGCGCCTAGATGTTACTAAGTTCTCTAAGGCATATGTAGCTGAATCAAGCTCTCATCAAGGGTTTAAGCCTAAGAAGGGCAATAAATTTTCTAATCCTGTTGTACTTAAAAGGACTGCGAGTGGTAGTGTTGTTAAGCGAAAAAGAGACAAGCGAGGTTCTGGAAAATGAAAAGACAAGGTTAAGATAACATACTACATTTTGTCAAGGTGGGACACTTTGTGTGTGAATGCACTAAGCCGAAGAAGGTAATTCATGGTCCTAATCTATCTATGTGTTTAGTATCAAGTACTAGTTTTGTTGCTCATTCTCTTCATATGTGGATTGTAGACTCTAGAGCAATGGACCACATTGCTAGAGATTGGAACGGATTCGTAGAATATCGTCATATTATGGATGACATAAGGGTATAAATAGGGAAAGATTCTAGTATGGACGTGCTAGGTATTGCCACTTACAATGAAAGGAGGCTCTGCATTAATCCTTTATGATGTACTCTATGCGTCAGATGTTTGGTAGAATTTATTTTCTATTTTATCAGCACTTCGTTTAGGATATTCTATTTGTTTTTAGAATAATTCTGTAATAATTTCACAAGGGAAGAATGTGTTTGGATATGGTTGTATTTCTAATAGTTTTATGATTTTAGATATTATTAATTTTATCTTTAATAATAATGATTTTTATTCCTTGCTTACTTTTGTTCAAAATGATCGTGGTAGTTCAATTCAATGGCATGCTAGATTATACCATATTGGATATGATAGGATGGTCAGGTTAGCTCGAGCAAGTCTTTTTGGCTCACTCGCTAAGGTCAATCTACCAACATATGAACATTGTTTAGCAAGGAAATAAACTAAAAAACTATTTGGTAAAGACACTAGGGCAAATTTACCCTTGCAACTCATTCTCTTAGACATTTATGGCCTTACAAATGTGAAAGAAAGTCATGGGCGTTTGTACCTTTTCACAATGATAGATGAATATAGCTTCGGATACACTTTCTTAATCTTTCATAAGTCCAAAGAATTAGAATGTTTTAGACGTTATTTGATTAAGGTCGAGAATCAGTTAGATAAAAGCGTTAAAGCGCTTCAAATTGACAGAGGTCGTGAGTAAATGTCCGATTAATATAAAGAACTGTGTGAGGAAGTAGGGATTATTAGGTAACTGGAAATCCTTGTAACTTTGCAACAAAATGGTGTAGTGGAGATGAGGAGCTCAACATTATTAGACATGTTTAGGTCTATAATAGCCCATGCCAATTTGCTTATCACCTATTTGGGTTGTGCATAGTTGATTGCGACATATATACTTAATTGGGTGTCTTTGAAATTGGTACAATCCACCCCATATGAAATATGGAACGGTAGAAGGCTCTATTTAGGCAATATGGATCAGCACTCTACGTGCATAACACTTCTCATAAACATGAAAAGTTAGGCCTGAGGGGTCAGAAGTGTATCTCTGTAAGATATTCTGAACATTCTAAAGGCTATATGTTCGTAAGAGAGCAGCCTAATGGGACTGTATCCGAGATAGAGTCACGAGATGCGGATTTTCTTGAAATCTATTTCCCTAATAGAGATGATATGAGTAAGGAGATAAGCCTTTTTGAGATGTAGGAAAATCTTTGCGCCCCAATTCTTACAGTAAAGAGCTAAGAGGCTATTCCTCAAGCTCCTATATATAGTGGGAGTGACATGCCTTCGAGCAGTTATCTTCCATTAAATAAGGAGTCTCCCATTCCTTTAGTGCATAAAAGTCAACTAGGTAACATTTTACGTTATCATTATGGGATTTAGGGGAATGCCTTTGTAGCTAATACGCAGGATGATAAGGAATCTTGATCTTATTGAGATGCTATATCATCTACTGTAAGTGATAAGCAGATGATTTCAATAGAAGATGAGATGGAGTCCATGAGGATTAATCAAGTCAGGGACTTAGTTGATCTTCCACCAGGGTGAAAGGCTATTGGGAACAAGTGGGTTCTTAAAGTCAAGCGCAAGGAAGATGGTTCCATGAGTCGGTATAAAACTCGTCTAATAGTAAAGGGCTACACCCACCAAGAAGGAATTGATTACAGCAAAACCTTCTCACCAGTTGTGATTTTTACCTCAATTCGCATTATCTTAACAATTATTGTGCATTTGGATTTGGAGTTGTATCAAATGGACTCCAAGACAGCTTTTCTTAATGAAGATTTAGTTGAGAAAATATATATGGATCAACCAGAAGGTTTAATAATAGAAGGACAAGATAGCAAAGTATGCAAGCTCAAACGTTCTATCTGTGGTTTAAAACATGCATCCAGTCAATGATATATAAGATTCCATCGACTTATCATTTGTTATGGGTTTGCGATGATCGAGGAGGACCATTAAGTGTATATTAAACATTCCAGTGATAAATTCATTGTCCTATCAATGTATGTCTATGATATTTTATTTGTTGGGAATAATAAGGAGATGATTGTCGTCATCAAAGGATGGTTGTCTTCTAACTTTCAGATGAAAGACATGGGGGAGTAGCTTATGTTCTCAGGGTTAAGATCTATAGAGATCATTCAAGGAAGCTTTTTGGTTTATCTCAAGAGAATTATCTTAAGAAGGTCTTAAAACAATTCCAAATGAGCAACTGTATAACCATAGACACCTTTGTCGCTAAAGGCAATGCAATTGGACCTGAACAATGCCTTAATTCTCCTGAGGAAATTAAGAAGATGTCCCATTACCCATATGTCAGTGCTATAGGAAAGCTGATGCATGCAGTTGTGTGTACTCAACCTAATATAACATATACAGTTGATTATCTTAGTCGCTATCAGTCAAACCTTGGGATTGCTCATTGGAGGGAAATCAAGATAATCTTATGATATTTGAAGGGTACTTTGGATTACATGTTGTGTTATAGATAACGTAACTTGCGATTAATCAGTTACTTCAATAATAGTTGGTGAGGTAATCATGTGATGCGTAAGTCGACCTCAATATACATATTATTACTACATGGCAGTGCTATCACTTGGTGTAGTAGGAAACAAACTTGTATTGCCCATTTGACAATGGAGTCATAGTTTGTAGCATATACATCAGTTGTCTAGGAAGCAAATGTGGCTAAGGAGATTCTTTGAGGATCTTAGAGTCATCTCTCATGCTTTAGATCTTGTGACTATTTACTGTTATTGTACGACCCCAACTTTTATGAAATATAAATTTAATTTTTCTTTATATATTTTCTTCTAAAACGGTAGGTGAATAAATTGATAAAAGTCGAAATTAAAAAAAAAATTGTGTAAATTTTATCTTGTTAGAGAATATTCGTTTTGTAAGAGAATATTCAATCTATCGAAAAATATTCAATCCGTACGACGGCGCCGAAATAACGAAATATTGGTGGACCCCCACAACGAAATATTATCGGATATAGAAAACGACATAAGTAACCTTCTTAAATAAAAATAGTCAACGGTACTATCACTTTTAACTGTTAAAATACCCGGTGGTAAATGAACAGTAATATACGATATTACACAGTAACATATGGTATTGCACAATAGCACACGGTATTGCGCAGTGTTTTATATTATTGAACTAATAAAGTGATTATTGTACAATATTGACTTTATTGAACCAATAATTGTCACATGCACAATAATTCATATTATTGAACTTATAATTATCACAGTAGTATATGCACAGTAATTCACATTACTGAATCAATAATTATCATTATACAGTAAAGTATTCTTTCTTTTACTTATTTTCTACATTATTGTCATCTCTATTATATTGTTGATTAAACTATTGTATTCCACTATTAGTTGATTTTTCTGCTTGTATTGTGAGTATCAAACTCAGAAAATCAACTACACTGCATTTATAATAATTAGTCATAATAATGAATAATTATGAATTATTGTTTAATAATTAAATTGATAAAGTTAATTATTTTTATTATAATAAATTATATAAAGTTATTTACTTTATATAAATTATGTAAACTAAATTATTATATTATGATATATTATATAAAGTTGTTTGTTTTATATATAAAGTTAATCGATTTATATATAAAGTTAGTTATTTTATATATAAAGTTAATTGTCTTATTAAAGGAATTGTATAGATTAAAGATAATATAATAATTATAGAATTTAAAATGAACGGTGTAGATTAAAAATGATCTTTAAATGAATGGTTTAGATTAAAGAAATCTTAAAAGATAAAATGAGTGATATGGATTAAACATTATCTTGAAATATACGATTTAGATTAAATTAGGAAATCTTAAATTATGATAAGATTTTTGGTTATAAATAGAGGCCTTAACTTAAGAATTTTTTATAAACTTCTTTGTTTATTTTTTCTTTCACACTCTAAATATTACTTTGTGTAAGTTCTCTTTGAGTGTGCTAAAGCCATCTGAAGTATTTATGAAGATTTGTAAGTGTACGAGTACTGTTCAAGTTGATCAACTTCATTTAAATCAATATACAGTCACGTGTTAAGATAAGGAATATCATTCTTTTCATACTCTTAAACTTATTATGGTAAGTACTATTGGGTAAAAGTTTCTAAAATGATTATATGTTCCTTAATAGTTTGCATTTCATCTAATATCATTTCAATTGAACCTTCCTATTTTTCTAAATCTTTCTATTGAACTTTAACCGTTATTCTGAACTGTGGATCTTGAATATCATTCTTGAATTTGAGTCCACATCATGTTGACAATTTGGACATTATTTGACTCAGGATAAAGTATCATGTTATTCTATTAATCATTTATATATATGTTATTATTCTAATCATCAAGAATCAAGTTGTGAATATTTGTGGCCTGGGACACATATAATAAGATAAAGACGATATAATTGATGTGTCTTTTAGGGCACGTGGTGAATGTTCTCTTTGGCATGGGGCAAAGAAGAACTGTTATTGGTATGATTATGACCAAAGGTTGTAGACTGGTATGATCATGACCAAAGGCTGTAGATTGGTATGATCATGACCATTGGTGATATGTTTAAATATCTTTGGCCCATAGTGCAAAGATGAATTCTTGACTTGCATGATTATGATCAGGAACGGTGAATTTATATTATCATGACCAGTGATATTTCAGATAATAAAGGTTGATGATGTTTTTATGAAAAAGAGAAGCTAGTGGACATCATAGTCTACATGATTCGTCTAATGGATTACTCATTCTGCTACTATTACCGATCTAAAATTTTTTGTTTATTATATTCTATTAAGAATTCAACTGTTGAAGATTAATGATAATAATTACTCATTGTTATCTTAGTCATGATATTTCTTTACTGGGCTATTTGAGCTCACCCTTTATTTTTTATTCCATTATTCTTCAAGAAATGAGCGAATGGCTGGGTCTAGCCAGGGAATGGAGTGAAGGTCCGAGAGATAGCTGCAGTAGTCTTCATATATTGTATATAGTGTGACAATAATAATGAAGACTTAGTTGTGTATTATTGAGTTTTGTATTTTTGTTCTATGTACTGTTTATATTAGTTACCGTGCATTTTTGGTGTCTTAAATTGGGCTATGTAAGCCCAGATTTGGGGATATCACATTTAGTATCCGAGCTTAGGAATATAATCTTTAATGGACATCTGGGGTAGAAGTGGGGAGAGAGAGACGAATAGATGATGTCACTAGTCTGTCCTATATTAATTAAATTTGTTATCTTATGAGTTGGTTTGAATATGGGGACAGGAAGTGACGAGTCAGTTTGTTTAACCAATATTTATCTTATAACCGCAGTTTAGAATAGCTTTTGAAAATCAGAAAATGAACTATCCACTGCCCGAGGCAAATGTAGCTGAAAATCAGAAAGTTACAAATAATCCTCCTGCAGCTTCAGAAAATAATGCTGGTGATCATGCAAAGTAGGATGGTTTCTTTAAAAACTTCATGCAATTTATCTAAAATCAGGCGTGAGGAGGTCCTACCAGTGGAAACGCTGATAATTCAAGGATTATCACCGTTAAGTAATTTAAAAAGTTGGGACCACTTGAATTTTTTGGGAAGCCTGACCCACTCAAAGCGAAAGCGTGGCTGAAGCAGACGACAAAAATATTTAATGTCCTGCAATGTGCAGATGATTAGAAGGTGTCATTTTCCACCTTCATGTTACGAGGAGAGACAAACCATTGGTGGGAAGCGGTAAAATGTATCCATCATTCGGCACTCGAGATGTCTTGGGTAGAATTTCAAGTGCTGTTTAACGAGAAGTACTTTCTAGAAAGCATCCGCCATATGAATGAGGTGGAGTTCATTAAGCTGGAGCAGGAAAATACAACAGTCTTACAGTATGAAGCTAAGTTTGCCGAGTTATCTCATTTTACGACCCATCTAGTGGATGACGAAGCACGAATGAGTCGTATGTTCTTGCGAGGTTTGAGAGCCAAAATTTATCAACACCTTAGCTCTCATAAATTTTGTTTGTACTCAGATGTTATGGATAAGGCTCAAAGGGTGAAATAGGAAAATGAAATAATGTAGCCAAGAGTCAATGACCAGCAAAGAGATAGGAATAACGACAACAGGAACGAGAACCATAGAGGAGGTAACTAGCATTTCAGTGGTAATTCCGCATCGAATAACAGAAGAGGGGAATCTAATGGGAACAATTTCAAGAGGAAGAGATCCCACAACGATTACGGAAGGGCACCTGCACCAGTTTCAAGGGGAGGAGATCGGTCACCAGTGAGATGCTACAGGTGTGGTCAGGAGGGTCACATCAGCCCAAATTGTACTCAGCAATCCAAGTTGTGCTATAGTTGTGGGAAGGACGGTCATGTTGCTCGATTTTGTCCTGTTACAAAATCAAGTCTAGCTGCAATGATGGTACCAAAAGCTAGCGCGGATAAGGGAAAATCTGTAGTTCAAGGGAGAGCTTTTGTTACGACATCCTAATTGGCACGAAACTCGAAAAAATTGATAATCGGTAAGCTATTCATAAATTCTCGCGAATTCTATGCCCTGTTAAATACTGATTCTACCCATTCTTTTATCTCACCTACGTGTGCTCAACGATTAAACTTAACTCCTGAAATTTAGACTTTGACTTATCAGTTGAAACCTCATTAGGAGCAATAGCCATTACATCTACTGTATATAAATCTTGCTTAGTTCAAGTGAACAACCTTATAATACCAGTTGACCTTATTTCTTTGAAAATGCATGAATTTGATGTGATTTTAGAAATTGATTAGTTGATTAATCATCATGCTAAAATTGATTGCTTTTAAAAGATCAATAGTTTTCATATTCCTAATCAACCTGTCATGCAAATTAAAACAATCAAACCATTGAAATCTATAGCTGTCATTTCTAGCCATAAAGTCATTCGTTTATTGAAAAACGGATGTCAAGCCTTTTTAGCCTATATTACTGATTTGAACAAAAACATGTCAAACTTGAATGATATTCCTATTGTTAATGAGTTTTCTGATGTTTTTCCTGATGAACTTCCTGGCTTACCCCTAAACTGGAAAATTGAATTTGTTATTGATCTTGAACCCGGTATTAAGCCTATTTCCAAAGCCCCATACCGAATGACTCCTATTGAACTTCAAGAGTTAAAAGTCCAACTACAGGAATTATTAGATACTGGTTTCATTCGTCCGCGTGCATTGTCTTGGGGTGCCCCTGTTCTTTTTGTCAAGAAGAAGGATGGGAGTATGAGATTTTGCATTGACTACCGAGAGTTGAATTATGTTAACATAAAAAATAAGTACCCGTTACCTCGAATTGATGATATGTTTGATCAATTACAGGGTGCTCAATATTTCTCAAAAATTGATCTTCGCTTTGGATATCATCAGTTAAAAGTTAAAGCTGATAACATTCTAAAGATTACTTTTAGAACTCGCTACGGGCATTATGAGTTCTTAGTCATGCCTTTTGGACTAACCAATGCTCCTGCAGCTTTCATGGACATGATGAACCAGATATTTAAGAAATATTTGGATCATTTTCTGGTTGTCTTTATTGATGACATTCTCATATACTCCAAGAGTCATGAGGATCATGAAAAACACCTGAGATTAATACTCCAAAAGTTACGTGAGAACAAGTTGTATGCCAAGCTGAAGAAGTGTCAGTTTTGGCTTGACGAAGTTACGTTCATTGGGCATGTGATTTTCAGTCAGGGAATATCAGTTGACCCTGCAAAGATTGAAGCAATATTAAATTGGGAGCAACCTCAGCCAGTAACTGAAGTTCGAAGTTTTCTAGGCTTAGCTGGTTATTATCGAAGATTCGTAGAAGGATTTTCTCAAATCGCCACTCAATTAACTCAGCTAACTCGGAAAAGCACAAAATTCGTATGAAATAAAGAATGCGAGAAAGGTTTTCAAGAACTTAAAAAGAAACTTATTTAAGCTCATGTTCTGACCATACCATCAGTATCGGGAGAATTTGTTATCTACAACGATGCTTCAAGCAAATGTCTAGGCTGTGTACTTATGCAACATGAAAAAGTTATAGCCTATGCCTCTTGACAACTCAAAGATTATGAGAAAAATTATCCTACTCATGATTTAGAGTTGGCAGCGGTCGTTTTCGCATTGAAGATCTGGAAACACTACTTGTACAGGGAGAAAGTGAAAATCTTACGGATCACCAAAGCTTCAAGTATTTCTTCACCCATAAGGACTCAAGATATGGCAAGACATTGGCTTGAGTTATTAAAGGATTACGACAACATCATCCAGTATCACCTAAAAAAACAAACGTTGTAGCTTACGCATTAAGAAAAAGATCTTATACGAGTACAAGTGCAATATTGACTATGCAAAAATACATTTTGTATAACTTACAAAAGATGAAGATAGAGTTAAAGACACCAAGGACCCACATGAAGATTGTGCACGTACAAGTATAACCGGCTTTAATCGATAAAATTAAAGATGCTCAAGCTATTGATTCGGAACTGATGAACATGATGAAGAAAGTACAAGAAGGTGATATTCCAGAAGCAAGAATTGATGAGAAATGAATACTTCGAGTCAATTCTCAACTCTGTGTTCCTAATGACCTTGAATCGAAGCATAAAATCATGATAGAGCTACACAACACACCATTTACAATCCACCCGAGAAGTACCAAAATATATCGTGACATTCGACATACATTTTGGTAGAACAATATGAAGAGGGAGATTGCAAAGTTTATCTCAATGTGCTTAACTTGTCAACGTGTCAAGGCAGAGCATCAACTGCCTAAGGGTCCATTACAATCACTCGAAGTTCCAGAATGGAAATAGGAACACATCACTATTGACTTCGTGACGGGTCTTCCCAAAATTTTTCAAGGCTTTGATGCGATTTGGGTCATCGTAGATAGATTGACCAAGTCCGCTCATTTCTTTACTATAAGAAAAAACTTTTCACTTGAGCATCTAGCCGGTATATATGTAAATGATATTGTAAGATTGCATGGCATGCCAGTTTCTGATCGAGATCCTAGATTCACTTCACGCTTTTGGATCAATCTATAAAAAGCTGTGAGCACTGAGCTATGATTTAGTTTTGTATACTATCCTCAAATGGACGGACAATCTGAAAGGACGATCCAGACACTCAAAGATCTTTTGAGACTTTACGTACTAGACTTTAAGGGAAGTTGGGACAAGTACGTGCCATTGATTGAATTCTCTTACAACAACATTTTCCAAGCAAGCATAGGCATGACTCCATTTGAGGCCTTGTATGGATGAAAGTGTCACTCTCCAGTATGTTAGAATGAGGTAGTAGAAACAAAATTGTTGGGACCCGAGTTAGTACGCTTAACAACAGAAAAGATCTAAATAATTCGACAACGAATACAAACTGCACAAGAATGACAAAAGAGTTACACTGATCTTCATCGAAGGGTTGAAAGTTTCAATGTCGAAAACCATGTATTCTTACGTGATTCTCCATGGAAAAGGAGTTACAAGATTCGAAAGGAGAGGAAATCTCAACCTTCAATTTATTGGCCTATTTGAAATTCTAGACCGAGTAGGATTCGTGGCCTACAGACTAGCCTTACCACCAAGCATATCTCGCATCTATAACATTTTTCACATATCCATGTCACGTAAATATATGAAAGATTCGAATCACATCATTGAGTTAGAGTCAGACGTTATAGTAGAGGATTTAACGTATGAGGAGGCACCTGTCAAGATATTAGATAAGAAAGAGTAGATCTTACGCTCAAAGGTTATACCTTAAGTTAAGATTTTATAGAAGAACCAAGATACTGAGAGCTAGAATCTAAAATGAAATATAAGTATCCTTATCTCTTCGAAATATCAGGTACGTCAATTTCGGGGACAAAATTTCATAAGTATGGGAAGTTGTATGACCTCGACTTTTATGTAATACAAATTTAATTTTTCTTTATATATTTTCTTCTGAAACGGTAAGTGAATAAATTGATAAAAGTTAAAATTAAAAAAATATTTTGTGTAAATTTTATCTTGTCGGAGAATATTCATTTTTTCGGGAAATATTCGATTCGTACGACGGCGCTAAAATAACAAAATATTGGTGGACCCCCACAACGAAATATTGTCGAATATAAAAAAATGACATAAGTAATCTTTTTAAATAAAAATAGTCAACGATACTATTACTTTTAACTATTAAAATACCTGGTGGTAAATAAACAGTAACATACGGTATTGCACAGTAGCACACGATATTTCACAGTGTTTCATATTATTGAACTGATAACGTGGCTATTGTATAATATTGACTTTATTGAACCAATAAAGTCACACATGCACAATAATTCATATTATTGAACTGATAATTGTCACATAGCATATGCACAGTAATTCACATTACTGAATCAATAATTGTCATTATACAGTAACGTGCTTTTTCTTTCACTTATTTTCTACATTATTGTTATCTTTGTAATGATGTTGATTAAACTGTTGTATTCCATTAGTAGTTGATTTTTTACTTATATTGTGAGTATCTGACTCAGAAAATCAACTACACTGCATTTATAATAATTAATCATAATAATGAATAATTGTGAATAATTGTGAATTATTGTTAAATAATTAAATTGATAAAGTTAATTATTTTTATTATAATAAATTATATAAATTATGTAAACTAAATTATTTTATTATGATATTATATATAAAGTTATTTTTTTTATAAAAAAAGTTAATTGATTTCGATATAAAGTTAGTTGTTTTATATATAAAATTAATTGATTTATATATAAAGTTAGTTGTTTTATATATAAAGTTAATTGTTTTATTAAATGAATGATATAGATTAAAGAAAATCTGAAATAAATGGTATAGATTAAATATAATGTAATAATTATAGAATTTGAAATGAACAGTGTATATTAAAGATGATTTTTAAATGAATGGTTTAGATTAAAGAAATCTTAAAAGATAAAATGAGTGGTAATGATTAAATATTATCTTGAAATATACGATTTAGATTAAATTAGGAAATCTTGAATTATGTTAAGATTTTTTGCTATAAATAGAGGTTTTAACTTAAGGATTTTTCATAAACATCTTTGCTTATTCTTTCTTTAACTCTCTAAATATTATTTGTGTAAGTTCTTTTTGAGTGTGCTAAAGCCATCTAGAGTATTTGTAAAGATCTGTAAGTATACGAGTACTGTTCAAGTTGATCAACTTCATTTAAATCAATATCTAGTCACGTGTTATGGTAAGGGATATCATTCTTTTTATACTCTTAAACTTACTATGGTAAGTATTGTTGGATAAAATTTTCTTAAATAATTATATGTTCCTTAATAGTTTGCGCTTTATCTAATATTATTTTAATTAAACTTTTTTAATTTTCTAAATATTTCTATTGAACTTTAACCGTTACTCTGAACTATGGATCTTGAATATCATTCTTGAATTTGAGTCCACAGCATGTTGACAATTTGGACATTATTTGACTTAGGATAACGTATCATGTTATTTTTTTCATCATTTATATCTCTGTTATTATTCTAATCGTCAAGAATCAAATTATTGTGAATATTTGTGGCCTGTGACACAGATAATAAGATAAAGACGATATAATTGTTGTGTGTCTTTTAGGGTACTTGGTGAATGTTCTCTTTGGCCCGGGGTAAAGAAAAATTGTTATTGGTATGATTATGACCAAAGACTATAGACTAGTATGTTCATGACCATTAATGTTATGTTTGAATATCTTTGGTCTGTAGTGCAAAGATGAATTGTTGACTTACATGATTATGTTCAGGAACAGTGAATTTATATTATCATAACTAGTGGTGTTTCAGATGATAAAAGTTGATGATATTTTTATGAAAAAGAGAAGCTAGTAGACATCATAGTCTACATGATTCTTTTAATGGATTGTTCATGCCGCTGCTATTATTGATCTAAAACTTGTTGTTTATTATATTATATAAAGAATTCAACTGTTGAAGACTAATGATAATTTACTCATTGTTATCTTAGTCATGATATTTTTTTGCTTGCTATTTGAGCTCACCCTTTCTTTTTTGTTCCATTGTTCTTCAGGAAATGAGATAATAGTTAGGTCTAGCCAAGAAATAGAGTGAAGGTTCGAGAGATAGCTTTAGTAGTCTTCACATGTTGTATATAGTGTGGTAATAATAGTGAAGACTTAGTTGTGTATTATTGAGTTTTGTATTTTTTTTTCCATGTATTGTTTATATTAGTTACAATGTATTTTTGGTGTCTCAAATTGGGCTATGTAGACCCAGATTTGGGGGCGTCACAATTATAGCACGGTGGCCCTATATTATACTAAGGACCCCAAATATCACGGCTTGACGAAGCACATTGATTGTAGGATGAACTTCATTGAAGAGAACATAGCAAATAATGAGGTCGTATTAGAGTACATGTTCACTGATCTTATGGTAACTTAAACCCTGATGAAGTCAATTCTCAGGGATGCTTTCTATAAGCATATTAATTCGTTATGGCTTCGTAGGGTTTGATTTACTTTCTTATTTTCTTGTAGATCACTCCTTGTTTGGGTTGTATTAGAGATATTCATTATTATTTT
The DNA here is from genome assembly GCA_947179155.2 of Hedera helix. Lineage (NCBI taxonomy): Eukaryota > Viridiplantae > Streptophyta > Magnoliopsida > Apiales > Araliaceae > Hedera > Hedera helix. The sequence goes on from OX359274.1 coordinate 18,386,327, forward strand.
TGAGACATTTATCATTTATGTGAGATTCATTTGTTCCCACTTATGATTATGTTCTTTTAGCATATATGATAAAATAATAATAGTTCATACAGTTATTACGTGTATTGGATATGTACTTACTAAATATATGTCAATAGGTTGATTAACTCACTCACACGAACAATAACCCTTTACGCTTTGAAAAACGAGCAAGGTTGAGACATTTCATTTATTGGCGCTTAATAGTGAGCAAAAATAAAATATTGTGTCACCTTGGCATGTGCTAAGATAAGGTTAATCGAATTAACCGAATATAATATGCCTCACCATCTATATTAACTTGTATTGATAGCGGGATAGAAATTTTAAAGTTGGCGCTTGAAAAAGCAAGCAATCTGAAAATTCGAGTTAGGCGCCCACGAAGTGACTGAACTAAGTTTTATACGGCATGATCATAGGACATATGCTCATATAGATGAGATTGTCTGTCGTAACATGGTAACCAAACGTGAAATTTTCAAATGTAGCGCTTTAAAAAGCGAGCAGTTTAAAATATTTCAGTTAGGCACTCTAAGAGTGACTAGACTGAGGTCTTCACAATAAGGGTATAGAATAGTTTGTTGTGAGAGTGTTACATAAGCTTAGTGACTATGTAAAGGAGATGAGAAAATGAATCCTTGTTTTCTCACTATGCGAGTCTTGTAAGATAAGATTCTTGCTCCTACACCTAGTGTTCTTCGTGATCTTTGACTATACTTCAAAGACAGATTAATGATGCTACTTTGATTTTGATTCTTAAGGTCAGAATTGAAAAGACTAAGTAGAGCAGTTCTAGGAAAGCAGTTGATCTATATTTGAATAGTATTAGGGCAAAGGGAAGACAACTTGAGTTCACCTCGTTCTACACTTATTATCAACAACTATGATGTTTTGATAGCGATATAGTAATAAGAGAGATACAAAATGGATATGGACCCAAAGGTGGTTAAGAATGATTCTTTGAGGGAATAGAGATACTTAACCTGGTGAAACTCCAAGTGTGTCTGAGGTACGTTGAGTTTATGGATATGTAGTAGCCTCTACATAAACTATTGAGTTCGGCATGAGAACTCTCGCACTATTTTTCTATAGAAGGGTAGATGTCTCTATGTTGGCCCTAACATGTTTGATATAGAGTTTTCACATTGCAGGTGAACTTAACGGCCGCACTGTCCAATAACTTAGGATTTATGATTTTTTTGGTTTGAGTTGTGTTGGCAGATTTGATGATTATGTCGTCCCTACCATGGGCAAGTGAGAGATGTTGGGTTTTGGGTACCCAAGTGGGATGACCATGGAGGGTCCGACCCATTTGGTTGTTAGTTAAATTATCCAACATTGACATGGTCAGTTCCCTTTTATTTTTTAAACGTTATTTAACTAGCTGTTGGGGAGATATTTGGGAGTGGGTGCTACTGATCCACCATGTAGTTATTCTAAACATGACTATTCCAACAGAGAGATAGTACATATCATAGAAATATAACTTTAGCATAAAATAAAAAATACACACCACCAATTAAAGAGCTCTCATATAAAGCGATTCCTAATTTTTACGGATTTTGAATATTGAAACCCATTTTCACCTCGCGTAAATTATAGCTCATGGTTTTTGCAATGTTCATGTATGTGACACAGAGAACGTGGGATTGCAAAGTTTTTTTTTTTCACACTAAAGACTCACTCTTCAAGAAATATGTTTTTAATTTTTCTATTTTTGTGTAAATCAATCACGGCATGCCCTATCAAACGACAGCCTCCAAAACGACGTCGTTTAGAGACTACGAACGCTGAACTTTTAAAATTCAAAATTTTGCACTGCATCATTTTAAGGAATGCCCTATTAATTCCCACATTCCCTCCGTCCGCAGTTTAATACTACAGATGTTGGGTTTTAAATTTTTTTTGCCGCACTCAACCTGAGGAATTTTAAGCGATTACCTTGGGATAACAATCATTTCCTCATTAATTGCAAGAAAATTGTCCCGACTATTTGAATATGAGTAATCTAGTTCACTATAAATAAGATATGTGATTGTTTATTTCTCTCCAATACTCAAAACTCTAATATATACATATATATATATATATATATATATATATATTCTTTATGGACATAAATGTTGTTCATGTTCTTCAATTCCAGTCATTGTTCATAGCAATTATTTATTTTGACAGTAGCGAGCTGGGTATTTATACTTAAGGTTATTAAATTTTCTATTTCTAATTATGTATTCTTATTCTTACTAACATGAATCTGCCACGAAGAGAAAATAGAAAATTTATAACCTTAAATATAAAACTGAGTTCTTCGTAATTCATAGCAATTATTTTTAGATTTCATCACATTTTGATAGTACTAATCTGAGTAGTTCAAACTAATTTTTTTTTACCGTCTATAGTATTAAACTGCGGATGAGGTCTACCTTTGAGGGTAATGTAAGAGATCTGAGTGAAAAATTATTGAAGAATCTCTACAAAAAAAACATCAACATCGTTTTCATAACGATGTTGCTACTTTTTTAAAGAGATTATTTAAAAATTCTTTATCTAGATCTCTTACATTCTCATTAGACCTTGTCCACAGTTTAATACCATTAACGGTAAAAAAAATTAATTATCACGTCTGTAGTTTAATACTGCGGACAGTAATTTTTTTTTAATTAATTCGTCTGTAGTATTAAATTACAGACGATGACTGCATTAATTGAATGCTGAAGTTATTTGGGACATTTAACACTGTCTTGAAAATTAAACTACGGACGAGCGTCATTTTAACTATCAGATCTCAACCTAGATGACTGAGATTTGTTATAAATATAATTTTTTTTTTATAATGTTATCAATAAATCAGTCATATATATATATATATATATATATATATATATATATATGAGTTTTGTACGTTCAATGGTCTTACATTATGTAAGAGTGTGAGAAATGATAGGTCGTCTTTAATATTTATGTTGTTAAATATATATTGATAGAAATTAAAAGATAAGTACAATGAAGATGATTTTAATCTTTAAATTATAATATCAAAATCATGACACGTCAAAATTCATTTGTGTCGCTAGCGTGTCGGGAAGTCATACTTAGATTAATAATTCACATAATCCATGAGTATACCAGGCATTAGGTATTGGTGTTAATTGTCATTCAGTGCGTTGAAATATACTATAAGATAATGTTTAATGATGGCTTATATTCTTCCTAAGACAATCTTATTGCAAATAGTGACCTCGCCAGCATGTAAATCACATGTTGAGAGCGGATGTATTCGGGGTTCATTCATGCCAAAAAATATATATTTTATTATTGTGATCAGACACATTGATAAAGTATCTATTAAATTGTAATTACTTATGGAGTATACAATGTACCGTGCCAAGGTAAAAGCATTCAATTGTTATGATTAGACACATTGATAAAGAATATATCTCTGAAATTGTAGTTACGTGTGAATCAAACTATTCTATACTCATCACAAAAGCCTACAACGTTTTCTCCGAGAGTTAACACATGGTAAATGCTTTATAAAAAAAAATTATAAGAAAAAAAATTATAAAATGTGTCAAATTATTATTATTATTATTATTATTATTGAAAAAGTCTAAAGAATACACTCTGTTTTTTTTGTTTGGGACGAAAAAGAAAAAATTGAAAACTTAATTTATAATGAAAAAGAAGAGAATAAAAAAATGGTATATTTTCTTAAATATTGTTACCGAGTTTATAAAAAAAATAAAAATTAAGTTTCACCTTTAAATGATTAAGTTACCTTTGTATTAGTTTTATTATATTTATAATCTAGAGGGTATAACAGAGTTTATAAAAAATAATCTTATGTTATTTAGTTTTCTGTTCAAATTTGTCTATTGTTGGACGGAATAGTTTGGCAAAAAAAAGTGGTTAGATTTTTTATTTATTTTTTGTTTCTTTTTTTACTTTTTTGTACAATAAAAAATTCAGCAACAAAAAAATTAGACAAAAAATTTAAAATTTTCATCCATTTTTTCTTCGTGCATTTTAAAACTCAATAACGGAGTGGTAGTATTTTTACGGATGTATGTATATAAGTACTGTTCATTAGAAGCACTTAATTTGCTTGTTTATGCTAACCAACTCATTTATAGTACTGCTTTAGTCTCACAAAATTAGAGTGTTATTTTTATTTTAATAAAATTTATTTAGTCTTTATTTGATAAAAGTTCAGGTAATTTTGTTTTATTTGATTTATGAAATAAAAAATTTAAGGGTATCAACCTTTGTCTCCCTATCTCTCTTTTATTAATTAAAAAAAGTAGCATGGTAACTCGTGCAAAGCACGAGTCTATCCTGTAAAAATTATTAATATATTTTTCTGTTGAAAAAGAGATATTTTATAAAGGTAAATGTATAAATTATTTTTCTAAATGTTAGACTAAAAGCAGTTTCAGTTTAAAAAAATTTCCTTATTAACACCTCATTGTTGAAATTAATTTTGCATATTGCGTCGGCTTTCATGTTTGATTTTTTTGGTACTGGATTAGTTATACTAAATTTAAAAATATATCAAATGGATGTTACGAAGTCAAACTTACTTCTGTAGTTTTGAATGAAAAAAATATTTATTAAGAGGACTATATTTGTTTAAATCAAAATCTCAAAATTTTAGTTCGAAGTTAAGTGATTTTCGGTCAAGTGTTTGCATCAATTAATTAGACGTGATTGAAGGACTAGAATTACCTAATTGCGTTCAGAAAAAGGCATCTAGCGAGGCAAAAAATTAAGGACACATTTGAAGACGTGTTTGAATTAATTAACCACGTGGAGTAATAGTTATACACACAGGTTCTTTCAAATTAACAACATGGAAGGGTCACGTTCAGTTAACTGACGCACTAGTAGATTTGGCAGAAATTCAAGAAATATGACAGTTAATTCAAATACTGAGAGCAAGTAAAAACCCACGTTTTCTTTAATTCAGCAAGTGAATAGGCCACATTCAAGCAATTAATGCACTAACAGAAAGTGGGTTAGTATAGGTCGAATTTCAAGAGGACGTAGCTAAGTAGATAGTTAATTCGGTACAACAACCTTCTAGTAGCTCTATAAATAGGAGAAGTTTATTTTACAATTTTACACGAAAAAAGACGCATGTAGTCCATAACTCTAGTTTTTTTTTTTTTTTTAATTTTTTTTTTATAGTTTTCCAATAGCTTTTAGTTTAGTTTTATAACAATTATTTTATTACGCTAACACATTGCCTAGTTAACTGTTGTAATAGACAGTTTTATTGGATTTGCAAATTTTCATATGATGTTGTTGAATTATTCTGCACTTTGTCAATGGTGTATTTGCTTTGAGTTATAAAGTTCACAACATATCTCTGCAATTATATTCAATTTTTTACCTAATTATCTGATATTAGTTGTTATGTGTTGTATGTATTTGTTAACTATGTCTTGCTAATTAATAGATTGGATAAGTTGAAATTTGTGTATTATTGTAATAATCGGTTTATAATCAACGATTTGACATTGCTTGGTTATCTCACTTAATTTGCATGCTCAATTAAACATAACTTTTTAATAAATAAATTAGTATTATAGCTAATTAGTTAGCTATACGACATTGATGATTGTGGAGCATGCGAACTTGACCATAATTTTGTTTTTTTGTTTTTTGTTTTTTTTTTTATGTGCAAAGGAGGCCAAACCGGCCAACTAACAAATTAAATTTAAATTAGAGTCATTATAATCATACTCCAGAAGGCTAAGGAGATTACAAGAAGGATCCATAATACATAAAACATCATAAGAATAAAAATGTCTTAAACTAGTCAAGATACACGGCACATCTATTGCCATCCTTCCTTACCAATATGAGTGAGTTTCATATTCCAAGTCATGTGAATGAGTCTTTTGCAATCATGTATCAAGCTCACATCCGGGGGGAAATTCAGCTCTTCAGCCCCCGTTAAGCACTTTATAGCATAGCAGAATCATATTGCTTCCAGGTTGGGGATTCTCATATCCCATGCAATCCGCAATCCTTCTTTAAGAGCCCATAATTCTGCAGTTAAAATGCTACACTCTCCAATTTTTCTACAAAAACTCTTCACCCACTTACCTACATCATCTCGAATTAGGCCACCAATAGCACAAGAATTAGGAGCATGCGTCAAACTACCATCAGAATTGAGTTTAATCCAACCCAAAGGAGGGCAAATCCAGCTAATATGGTTCTGGCTAGTATTTCTTTTAGACTAGAGAGAAGAAGGGCGGGCTGGTCAAGGTCCGAAATAAGGAATCTAATAGCACAAGATATCTTAACCATAATCATTAAATCAACCGATAGGATAACTTAGCTGATAATATTTCAACAATTGGGAATTTATAGTTAAACTTAACTCTAACTAATATATCAATAAGTAGGTCAGTTAGAATCAGTTAACTTTAAAACTATTTGTCATTGAAGTTTTTAGTCAAAGACAAAAAGACTCATTAGAGAAGTAGTTATTTCTTCTCTTTAATCGCTTGATCAATTTTCACCAAGTAGTTTGCCGAATTTGAAGAACAATATTAATGGAATAGTATCTTACCAGTTAGACACACTTTTTTACTTGAGTTCAGCGAATTCTAACAGGTCCGCACAAAAAATTATTCAGGCACAATAATATTTTAATTAGGTATAATAACATATACAGTTTAATTATAGTATAGCTTTATGTTAGATATTATGACATATCATAGAAACTTTAATTATTGTTTTTTAGTTTAATGTGAGGCACAATTTTAAATACCATATAAAGTTCATTTATTGTTTTTCACTATTTTACTTTAAAGTGGAAAGTATCAAATACATCAACTATAGCAAAATAATAATAATAATAATAATAATAATTAAAAAAAATCCCTCTACTTTAAAATATAAGATCATTGCCAAAAAAAAAAAAAAGAAGAAGATAGCAGGTAGTTGTTTTGCGTATATTTTTCATGTCGAGATGCATTGTTTGGTTAAATACATCTTAAATAGCAAAATAATAAGATATGTCTTAAGATGGTTATGTTTTTACTTAACCATAATAATATAATTTTTTAAATTATCTTAATTATTTTTCATATTAAGATATACAACTTTAGTTATATATACTTTAATAGTCAATAAAAGCAAATAAACTTTTCACATACCTGTAGTTAAAAGATTATTGTTGACATACCTACAACAGGTCACAACTATTCTGTAATTATTGGTTTTTACATTTGTGTTAACGGTCTAGATGATCCAAGTGTACATGAGGTTTCTGTATGAAAGTCAAAGAAACAATAATTTAATAATGTAATATAGTATTAATAAAATATTAAAATACAAAATAAATAATAGTTTCTCTATCTCAAAATAAAAAATTAATTTTGGCTTTTAAGAATTTGATGTGAGATAATTAATGATTCATTTGACTTTTACTAACTATATATCATGTAAATTGTACAACTTTTTAAAATAGTTCAAAAAATTTTAATTATTTGAATTGACTTTATAAAGTCAAATACTTTTATATTTTAAAATAGAGAAATTAGTACGTATAACATTAGCAAAATATAACACTGATAAAATACGTCGAATGCTTGAAATTCACATTTTTATTTGTATTTTTCTCGGGGCTTCACATTTTTGGTTGTTGCTCAATCGTCAACACTTTCTTCCTCTATTTGCTCCCTAGTGATTTTGCATTTCTATTCACAAATTTATTTGTTGTGCGTGCATGATAAGGTATGTTGTGATGGACTGATGGTGTATATATATTACTCAATTTAGTACGTCTTTTGTTAGCCTTTTTTGCAGCCTAAAATAATTAACAAATATATTAAATAGATCGCCATATATACAAACCTGTTACAATAAATATTTAATACAATCCAGCATTAAAAAAATTATCAGATAATTATAACATGAATGGATACAATAGCCGATTGAAGGTAGCTAAGAACCAAACTAAGATACAACTCTACTCGACAATTCTCACTTCAGTAATTTACTCTCTTTTTTTATGAGACTTATGTAATTTACTAAGTCACGTTAAACTATGTTATTTTACATTTATGTTTCTTACTTAATATCATCTTTTCAACTTATTATGATAATAATTGATAATCACTTATTCATATGTTTGTCATATGTAAGGGAAGAGTATACAAGTCATTATGGCTCATCTCATATAATTACAAAAAAGATATTTGAATCACTAAGAAAATTATGGCTGAAAACTGTAGCCAAAGATACTTGCGAGATTCTGCGACAGTTTTGCATACTTGGCGACACTTCTGATTGCTTTTGAATATCATTTACGACCAGGGGCGTACTTAGACTTGACCAGTGTAGACAATTGCAATTCTAAAAACAAAAGTATTTTAGGGATATATATATATATATAGGTACACAGTTGTGTATCTACACGATAGGCTTTTGACGACAGTTTTAATTGCTATGACGACAGTTTTCTTGATAGTACTGTTGCCATAGTCATTCAAACCGTCACTAAAGACCTACCGTGTAGGTACACAGCTGTGTACCTACATTTTTACCACACACACACACACACACACACACACACACACATATATATATTTCACCAAAAAGCTAACATGTGCTTGGGGCATGGTAGAAATATATGGGATCACTACAAAAAATATGGGCATCTGAGATGGATTTTGTCCATCTCAAAATCTGTCTCAGTAAGTCGTGTTAATTCCGTCTTTGTCAACATTCGTCTCAAAAAACAAAAAAAAAATTAGATACAAAAAATGTCAGTCTCAAAATCTATTTCAAAAATATTTAGAGACCAACTATTTTTGTCTCAAATTGCTCTTAAATCCGCATCAACTGACCCAATGGGAGCTACATTTTGAAACTATTTTTATCCGTCTCTAATTTTGGTGAGATACGTTGGCGCCATTTTTTTTAGCGCACATAATTTGAGTTGGAAAATGTTCATCTCAATTTTGTTTCTAAATTGCTTTTGCATGAAAAAAATTTTTATTTTAAACACTTCATTTTCGTCTCAACGTCTTCTCCCCCAACTGTCGCCTCTGTTGTTTTATTTCTCTCTCTCATCGCTCTCACTGTCGCTCTCTCATCTTTCTCACTCTCCCTCTGACCTCACATTTGCAACCTCAAGCTTCGTCCGTTGCCACCTCCGATCACTGTCTGTTGCAAGCTTCGTCTGTTGCCACCTCCGATCGTTGTATATCTATTTATTGTTGGTAAAATTGTTGAAATTTGAACAAAATTTGAACTTTACTAATGAAATTGAAAATTAATTTGTGTTCTGAAATTGTTATGAAAATGTTATGAAATTGGGATTAAATGTGTTCAACAATTGTTCTAAAAATTCGGATTAATTATTATGCATGTTAGGATTAATATTAGTGTATTGGAAATTCAACATGTGGATTTATTTTGTGCAATTATAATTTCTGTTAGTGTATAACATCTGATAATTGTTTTAATTTGATTTCTTTTATGCTTATTTTGGGCATTTGTTACATTAGCTATTTCCGATAGAATTCCCGATGAAATTTCTGTAAGAATTCTTTAATTGCAATATTTGTGGGCCCTACATGTATTTATGTGACGCCCCCAAATCTAGGCCCACACAGCCCAAACTTGAGTCGTCAAAAGACTACAACAAAATTATTACAATGAAATACAACGTACAACAATACAATGGATAATACAACACAACTAAGTCTTCATTATTATTGTCACACTATTTTATAACACGTGAAGACTATGATAGCTATCCCCGCACTCTCACTCCATTCCCCGGCTAGACCCCGTTACGTTCTCATCTCCTGTTGAAAAACAATGGAACGAAAAGAAAGGGTGAGCTCAAATAGCCCAGTAAGAAATATCATGACTAAGATAATGACGAATAATTTATCATTAGCCTTCAACAGTTGAGTTCTTGATAGAATACAATAGACTACAAGGTTTATATCAAAAACTGCAGTTAAATTCTTAAACAACGTTCAGATCAATAATAGCAGCGGAATGAGCAATCTATTAGAAGAATAATGCAGACTATAATGTCCACTCGCTTCTCTTTTTAGTAAAAATATCATTAACTTTTATCATCTGAAATACCATTAGTCAAGATAATACAACTTCACAGTTCCTGGTCATAATCATGCAGATCAACAGTTCGTCTTTGCACTACGGGCCAAAGACATTCAATATAACACCAACGGTCATGATTATACCAGATTCAGCCTTTGGTCATAATCATACCAACCAACAGTTCATCTTTGCACTACGGGCCAAAGAGAACATTCACCACGTGTCATAAAAGACACTGAACAGATGTATCGCCTTTAACCTAGTATATCGCCTTTAACCTATCATCTGTTCAACAATTATATCACATCTGTGCCCCCGGCCACAGATATTTACAACAGCTTGATTCTTGATGATTAATACAAATAACAGTGATACAAATGATGAACAGAAGAACAGGATAAACAATAAGTATCGGAAGTTTACTTTGTGCAGATTCAAATAATGTCCAAATTGCCAACATGATGTGGAGTGAAATTTAAAAATGATATTCAAGATCCACAGTTCAGAATAACGATTACAGTTCAATAGAAATGTTCAGAAAATAGGAAGGTTCAGTTGAACTAATGAAATTCAACTATTATGGAACATATAATATTTTCAGGAATTATAGAAGCAATAGTTCCATAATAAGTTTCGATTTAGGTGTATGGAAGAAAATAATATCCCTTACCGTAGCAGGTTTGATTAACAAAAGGTGAAGGGAATTAATATCCCTTACCATAGTAAGTTTGAATAATGGAAGATGAAAAAGATGGTATCCCTTATGAGTATAAAGGAAAATGATATCACTTACGAATATGGAATAAAGTGTCATGTGATAATTCGTGTAGACAAATTATTTCCACACGAGACAAATAAAAAGGGTTATTCACCAACAGGCGATAATCCGCACCGTAAGGTTATTCCCATCAATTTGAATACGAATAGTTATTCACCAAACAGGCGTAATCCGCACCGTAAGGTTATTCCCACAATTTAATAGAATTTGAACACAAAGAGTTATTCACCAAACAGGCGTAATCCGCACCGTAAGGTTATTCCCACAATTTAATAGAATTTGAACACGAAGAGTTATTCACCAAACAGGCGATAATCCGCACCGTAAGGTTATTCTCAAAGATTAATAAGGAATGAATACAAAAGGTTATTCACCAACAGGCGGTAAACCGCGCCGTAAGGTTATTCCCACAATTTAATACATGGAAATAAATGGCACAAGAAAGAAACGATATTATTTTCGAGAATCAAAGAATGATAATCCCTTCAAGTAAGAAAGAAAATAATATCCATTTATGATGATGAAAAGAGTGATACCCCTTACCGTAATAAATTTAAGAGTGTGAAAAGAATGATATTCCTTACAAGTGAGAAAATAAAATGATATTCCTTACCTTAACACGTGACTGGATATTGATTTAAATGAGATTGATCAACCTATATATTTTTAATATAATTAGTAATTACCACATATAAATTTCAAAGTATATGATAACTCGTATATTATGAACTATCAAAATTATATATATTTAACATAATTTTTGTAGTATAATATAACAACTTTAAAATAGTTTTTAAAATAATATTCCAAAATAAATCTTCCAAAGAAAGCTTTTAAAAATGAATCTTCTCAAAGAAGAGTCTTCTAAAGGAAGATTTGTGAATACCGTGCAAAATAGGAATTTATGAAATTACTACTCTTTAATAAAACACTTACTTGAAAAATTCCTGCACTCCTTTTGGCTTTCAAACTCTCAAAATAACTTTACTATTCTCAGAGAAAACTCATAAAATTCTTATAGAAAAATTTTATGTTTTAGGTGTGATTTTTCTATTCAGCTGAGCAAGCTATTTATAGGAGAAAATAAGTTACTATGCGTGGTAGGTGAACAGAAAAAAATTCAGCAGAGGCTGCTGCGCAGCCTCCACCAACTCTTCAGCAAATTCTCACATTTCTCACATTTCATGTGGGCCCCACAATGGGTCCCACATGTTTCTTACTATTCACGTCACTATTCACGTCACTATTCACGTTACTATTTCAAATAGTAAAATTAATTATTTTATTTTTTATTTATTTATTTATTTATTTATTTATTCTTCCTGTGAGTCCAACATATAAAATAATGTTACCACAATAATGTAAGAAACACGTTACATATTTTTATTAATTTAATAATATAAATTATAGTGTATTTGCTACTGTGACAATTATTAGATTCAATAATTTTAAACTACAGTGCACCAACAATTATTGACTCGATGATATGAAATACAGTGTAATGACAATTATTGAATCAATAATGCAAAATACTGTGTAGCAACAATAATTGAATTGATAATATAAAATATTATGCAGTGACAATTATTGATGAAATGATGCGTAACAATTACGGTGTCAATTATCAGACCAATAATATGAGACACTGTGCAATACCGTGTGCTACTGTAGAGTACCGTGTGCTACAGAAAATACCATAAATTACCGTATGCTACTATTCTTTTATCACCGGTATTTTAACAGTTAACACCGTTGACTATTTTTATTTAAAAATGTTACTTCTGTCGTTTTCTATATCCGACAAATATTCCGTTGTGGGGTCCACAAATAATTTGTTATTTCGGCGCCGTCGTACGGCCCGAATATTCCCCGACAAAACGAATATTCCCCGACAAAAAGAATATTGTCCGACAAAATAAAATTTGCACATAATATCCTTAACTTTCAATTTTGTCAATTTAACCATTTACTGTTTCAGGAAAAATATATATGAAGAAAAATTAAATTTTGTATTTCATAAATTCGGGGTCTTACAACCTCCCCTCCTTATGAAATTTCGTCCCCGAAATTGATGTACCTGGCATTTCGAAGAGGTATGGATACCTAGACTTCATCTCATATTCTAGCTCCCAGGTCATTTCCTCAATATCTTGGTTCCTCCATAAAACCTTAACTTGAGGTATAACCTTTGAGCGTAAGATCTGCTCCTTCTTATCTAGGATCTTAACAGGTACTTCCTCATACGTTAAATCTTCTGCTATAACGTCTGGTTCTAACTCAATGACGTGGTTTGGGTCCTTCACATATTTACGTAACATAGATATGTGAAAAACGTTATGGATGCGAGACATACTTGGTGGTAAGGCTAGTCTGTAAGCTACAGTTCCCACCCGATCGAGGATTTCAAATGGGCCAATAAATCGAGGGTTGAGTTTTCCTCTCTTTCCGAATCTCGTAACCCCTTTCCATGGAGAAACACGTAAGAATACATGATCTCCGACGTTGAATCTCTCATCTCTCCGATAAAGATCGGCATAACTCTTTTGTCGTTCTTGTGCTGTCTGTATTCGTTGTCGGATCATTTGGATCTTTTCGGTCGTCAAGCGTACCAACTCGGGTCCTAACAGTTTTGCTTCTCCTACCTCATTCCAACATACTGGAGAGCGACATTTGCGTCCATATAAAGCCTCGAATGGAGCCATACCTATACTTGCTTGGTAACTGTTGTTGTAGGAAAATTCCACCAATGGCAAGTACTTATCCCAACTTCCTTTGAAATCTAGTACGCAAAGTCTCAAAAGATCTTCGAGGGTCTGGATCGTCCTTTCCTATTGTCCGTCCGTTTGAGGATGGTATGCAGAACTAAAACGTAGTTCAGTGCCCATAGCTTTTTGTAGACTGATCCAAAAGCGTGAAGTGAATCTAGGATCTCGATCAGAAACTATGGAAACTGGCATGCCATGCAATCTCACGATCTCATTTATGTACATACCGGCAAGACGTTCAAGTGAAAAGTTTTCTCGTATAGGCAAGAAATGAGCGGATTTGGTCAATCTATCTACGATGACCCAAATTGCATCTAAGCCTTGAGAAACTTTGGGAAGACCCGTCACGAAATCCATATTGATGTGTTCCCACTTCCATTCGGGAACCTCAAGTGGTTGTAAAGGACCCTTAGGTACTTGATGCTCTGCCTTGACACGTTGACAAGTTAAGCACCTTGAGATAAACTCTGCAATCTCCCTTTTCATATTGTTCCACCAAAATGTATGTCGAAGATCTCGATACATCTTGGTACCTCCAGGGTGGATTGCAAATGGCGTGTTGTGTGCCTCCATCATGATTTTATGCTTTAATTCAGGATCGTTAGGAACACAGAGTCGAGAGTTGACTCGAAGTATTCCTTTCTCGTCGATTCTTGCTTCGGGAATGGTACCTTCTTGTACTTTCTTTATCATGTTTATCAGTTCCGGATCGGTAGCTTGAGCAGCTTTAATTTTATCGATTAAAGCTGGTTCTACTTGCACGTGAGCAATCTTCGAGTGGGTCCCTGGTGTCTTTAGCTCCATCTCCATCTTTTGCAAGTCGTACAAAATACGCTTTTGTGTTGTCAGCAGTGTACTTGTACTCGCATAAGATTTTCTGCTCAAAGCGTTAGCTACAACGTTCGCCTTTCCCGGGTGATACTGGATTGTGTGATCATAATCCTTCAACAGCTCAAGCCAACGTCGTTGTCGCATGTTAAGTTCCTTCTGGGTGAAGAAATACTTGAGACTTTTATGATCCGTATAGATATCCACTTTCTCTCCGTACAAGTAGTGTCTCCAGATTTTCAACGCGAAAACGACTGCTGCCAACTCTAGATCATGAGTAGGGTAATTTTTCTCATAATCTTTGAGTTGTCGAGAGACATAGGCTATAACCTTTCCATGTTGCATAAGGACACAGCCTAGACCTTTGCCTGAAGCATCGCTATATATGACAAATTTTCCTGATCCTGATGGAATGGTCAGAACAGGAGCTGAAATAAGTCTCCTCTTGAGTTCTTGAAAACTCTTCTCGCATTCCTCGCTCGAATGATACCGATATCTAATAATCAAACTTTCATCTCTTGGCGTTCTATGGGAGCCATTTGGTATTGAGCTTTGGAAAAAGGTTTAGTATCGGGTTCAAGATCGATACAGAATTCAATTTCTCGGTTTGGGGATAAGCCAGGAAGTTCCTCAGGAAAAACGTCAGGAACTCATTAACAATAGGAATATCATTCAAGTTTGACGTGTTTTTGTTCAAATCAATGACATGGGCTAAAAAGGCTTGACATCCGTTTTTCAATAAACGAATGACTTTATAGCTAGAAATAATAGTTATAGATTTCAATGGTTTAGTTGCTTGAATTTGCATGACAGGTTGATTAGGAATATGAAAACTAATAATCTTATGAAAACAATCAATTTTAGCATGATGGGTAGTCAACCAATCAATTCCTAAAATCACATCAAATTCATGCATCTCCAAAGAAATAAGGTCAACAGGTAATGTGAGGTTGTTGATTTAAACTAGGCAAGATTTATAGATAGTAAATGTAATAGGTATTTCTCCCAATGAGATTTCAACTGATAAGACAAGATTTAAGTTTTCAATGGGCAAATTTAAACGTTGAGTACATATAGGTGAGATAAAAGAGTGGATAGAGCCAATATCTAACATGGCATAGACTTCTCGATAATTGATGAATAGCTTACCGGTCATCACCTCATTCGATTTCTTGATCATCAAGGCTGTCATCATCAAATCGAGTCCCATATACTTCATCCGGATCTTCACGTATTTCAACCATGGGGATACCACGAAATAGTTCTCTAACGAACTGTTTCTCAGATTCTTCAACTTCATCAGTAGTAGCGTACCAATGATTTCCATTAAAATAGTATTTTCGATAGACTACAGTTTCCACGATAGTGACTAACTTAACCTGAATTCCTCTAAATTGTAACGCCCAAAAGTATAGATACATCATTTTTAAATAATCTTGAAAATCATAGCTCGAACACCATAAATCCCAAAGACTTATATGAAACGTCCATATATTCTGATCCTTTGTTATCGAGCATAACCAGGTGATGATATGTTTCCAACTGTCGAGCAAATTAAAGGCAACAATTTCCGCAAGTTCCGGATATCCTTTAAAGAACGAATTTGGAAGAACGACGGTAGAACTTTCACCTTCTTCTTCTTTAGATCGGATACAAATAATTTTTGCTTTAGGCAAATTATTCAACTCTGAGTTTGTAGAAGAATTGTTTGTGGCCTCTACATTCACTTCGGGTACTCCGTGGTTAACCTCCTGATTTCCAGATGCCATACTTAACTGTGGTCACAAAATAGATGTTAGTTCAAATAAACTGACTCATCACTTCATGTCCCTATATTCAAATCAACTCATTAGATAATAAAATCTAATTTAGGTAGGACACACTAGTGACTGATTCTATTCGTCTCTCCCCTCCTAGTTCTAACCCCAGATCTCCATTAAAGACCATATCCCTAAGCTCTGATGCCAACTGTGACGCCCCCAAATCTAGGCCCACACAGCCCAAACTTGAGTCGTCAAAAGACTACAACAAAATTATTACAATGAAATACAACGTACAACAATACAGTGGATAATACAACACAACTAAGTCTTCATTATTATTGTCACACTATTTTATAACACGTGAAGACTATGATAGCTATCCCCGCACTCTCACTCCATTCCCCGGCTAGACCCCGTTACGTTCTCATCTCCTGTTGAAAAACAATGGAACGAAAAGAAAGGGTGAGCTCAAATAGCCCAGTAAGAAATATCATGACTAAGATAATGACGAATAATTTATCATTAGCCTTCAACAGTTGAGTTCTTGATAGAATACAATAGACTACAAGGTTTATATCAAAAACTGCAGTTAAATTCTTAAACAACGTTCAGATCAATAATAGCAGCGGAATGAGCAATCTATTAGAAGAATAATGCAGACTATAATGTCCACTCGCTTCTCTTTTTAGTAAAAATATCATTAACTTTTATCATCTGAAATACCATTAGTCAAGATAATACAACTTCACAGTTCCTGGTCATAATCATGCAGATCAACAGTTCGTCTTTGCACTACGGGCCAAAGACATTCAATATAACACCAACGGTCATGATTATACCAGATTCAGCCTTTGGTCATAATCATACCAACCAACAGTTCATCTTTGCACTACGGGCCAAAGAGAACATTCACCACGTGTCATAAAAGACACTGAACAGATGTATCGCCTTTAACCTAGTATATCGCCTTTAACCTATCATCTGTTCAACAATTATATCACATCTGTGCCCCCGGCCACAGATATTTACAACAGCTTGATTCTTGATGATTAATACAAATAACAGTGATACAAATGATGAACAGAAGAACAGGATAAACAATAAGTATCGGAAGTTTACTTTGTGCAGATTCAAATAATGTCCAAATTGCCAACATGATGTGGAGTGAAATTTAAAAATGATATTCAAGATCCACAGTTCAGAATAACGATTACAGTTCAATAGAAATGTTCAGAAAATAGGAAGGTTCAGTTGAACTAATGAAATTCAACTATTATGGAACATATAATATTTTCAGGAATTATAGAAGCAATAGTTCCATAATAAGTTTCGATTTAGGTGTATGGAAGAAAATAATATCCCTTACCGTAGCAGGTTTGATTAACAAAAGGTGAAGGGAATTAATATCCCTTACCATAGTAAGTTTGAATAATGGAAGATGAAAAAGATGGTATCCCTTATGAGTATAAAGGAAAATGATATCACTTACGAATATGGAATAAAGTGTCATGTGATAATTCGTGTAGACAAATTATTTCCACACGAGACAAATAAAAAGGGTTATTCACCAACAGGCGATAATCCGCACCGTAAGGTTATTCCCATCAATTTGAATACGAATAGTTATTCACCAAACAGGCGTAATCCGCACCGTAAGGTTATTCCCACAATTTAATAGAATTTGAACACGAAGAGTTATTCACCAAACAGGCGTAATCCGCACCGTAAGGTTATTCCCACAATTTAATAGAATTTGAACACGAAGAGTTATTCACCAAACAGGCGATAATCCGCACCGTAAGGTTATTCTCAAAGATTAATAAGGAATGAATACAAAAGGTTATTCACCAACAGGCGGTAAACCGCGCCGTAAGGTTATTCCCACAATTTAATACATGGAAATAAATGGCACAAGAAAGAAACGATATTATTTTCGAGAATCAAAGAATGATAATCCCTTCAAGTAAGAAAGAAAATAATATCCATTTATGATGATGAAAAGAGTGATACCCCTTACCGTAATAAATTTAAGAGTGTGAAAAGAATGATATTCCTTACAAGTGTTAAAATAAAATGATATTCCTTACCTTAACACGTGACTGGATATTGATTTAAATGAGATTGATCAACCTATATATTTTTAATATAATTAGTAATTACCACATATAAATTTCAAAGTATATGATAACTCGTATATTATGAACTATCAAAATTATATATATTTAACATAATTTTTGTAGTATAATATAACAACTTTAAAATAGTTTTTAAAATAATATTCCAAAATAAATCTTCCAAAGAAAGCTTTTAAAAATGAATCTTCTCAAAGAAGAGTCTTCTAAA
Organism: Hedera helix; assembly: GCA_947179155.2. Classification (NCBI taxonomy): domain Eukaryota; kingdom Viridiplantae; phylum Streptophyta; class Magnoliopsida; order Apiales; family Araliaceae; genus Hedera; species Hedera helix. The sequence continues at coordinate 18,404,923 of OX359274.1, forward strand.
GGAAGATTTGTGAATACCGTGCAAAATAGGAATTTATGAAATTACTACTCTTTAATAAAACACTTACTTGAAAAATTCCTGCACTCCTTTTGGCTTTCAAACTCTCAAAATAACTTTACTATTCTCAGAGAAAACTCATAAAATTCTTATAGAAAAATTTTATGTTTTAGGTGTGATTTTTCTATTCAGCTGAGCAAGCTATTTATAGGAGAAAATAAGTTACTATGCGTGGTAGGTGAACAGAAAAAAATTCAGCAGAGGCTGCTGCGCAGCCTCCACCAACTCTTCAGCAAATTCTCACATTTCTCACATTTCATGTGGGCCCCACAATGGGTCCCACATGTTTCTTACTATTCACGTCACTATTCACGTCACTATTCACGTTACTATTTCAAATAGTAAAATTAATTATTTTATTTTTTATTTATTTATTTATTTATTTATTTATTCTTCCTGTGAGTCCAACATATAAAATAATGTTACCACAATAATGTAAGAAACACGTTACATATTTTTATTAATTTAATAATATAAATTATAGTGTATTTGCTACTGTGACAATTATTAGATTCAATAATTTTAAACTACAGTGCACCAACAATTATTGACTCGATGATATGAAATACAGTGTAATGACAATTATTGAATCAATAATGCAAAATACTGTGTAGCAACAATAATTGAATTGATAATATAAAATATTATGCAGTGACAATTATTGATGAAATGATGCGTAACAATTACGGTGTCAATTATCAGACCAATAATATGAGACACTGTGCAATACCGTGTGCTACTGTAGAGTACCGTGTGCTACAGAAAATACCATAAATTACCGTATGCTACTATTCTTTTATCACCGGTATTTTAACAGTTAACACCGTTGACTATTTTTATTTAAAAAGGTTACTTCTGTCGTTTTCTATATCCGACAAATATTCCGTTGTGGGGTCCACAAATAATTTGTTATTTCGGCGCCGTCGTACGGCCCGAATATTCCCCGACAAAACGAATATTCCCCGACAAAAAGAATATTGTCCGACAAAATAAAATTTGCACATAACATCCTTAACTTTCAATTTTGTCAATTTAACCATTTACTGTTTCAGGAAAAATATATATGAAGAAAAATTAAATTTTGTATTTCATAAATTCGGGGTCTTACAATTTATGTGTTTTATTAATTTTTCAATATTAAAAAAAAACTAATTAGTATTTACTTAGTTTTTTTACTAATAACATAAAATAAAATGAACTAACATAAAATAAAAGATAAAAAATAAATTACATTAAATAAAATAAAATAATTAAAGTAAAGTAAAATAATTAAACTACATTAAATAAAATAGTATAATATACTATAATACAAACTATCTATTTATTAATATAATAAAATTAAATTAAGTAAAATAAAATAAAATAAATTTAATATAATTAAATTAAGTTAAATTAAATATAAGTAAAATAAATTAAATTAAATTAAATATAATTAACTAATTTACATTAAGTTAAATTAAATATAATTAAAATAAAGTAAATTAAGTAAAACAAAATAAAATAAATTTAATTTAATTTAATAAAATTAAGTTAAGGTAAATATAATTAAAATAAAATAAATTTAATAAAATTAAGTAAAGTAAAGTAAAATAAAATAAAATAAAATTAATTTAATATAATTAAATTAAATTAAATTAAGTTAAATTAAATATAATTAAAATAAAATAAATTAAATTAAGTAAAATATAATAAACTAAACTAAAATATAATTAAATTACTTAAATTAAATTAAATCAAATTAAGTTAAATTAAATATAATTAAAATAAAGTAATTTAAGTAAAATAAAATAAAATAAAATAAATTTAATATAATCAAATTAAATAAAATTAAGTTAAGTTAAATAGAATTAAAATAAAATAAATTAAATTAAGTGAAATAAAATAAAATAAAATTAATTAAATATAATTAAATTAAATTAAATTATGTTAAATTAAATATAATTAAAATAACTTAAATTATGTAAAATAAAATTCAATTTAATTAATTTAATATAATTAATTTAAATTAAGTTAATTTTAATATATTTAAATTAAATTAATTGGAATAAAATCAAATTAAATTTATCAAATTACTCTTTAATTATTTATTTGCACTCCTAACTAGCAATAATTTTTGTATAACGTTACTCGTTTGACATTCACTCGTAACTAGTGAATATTGAATACTCCCAATTTAATCAAATCACTTGTACATACAATTTTATTAGGATTTTAGAAATTCAATTGCGTTGTACGCATAAATTCGTCTAATAAATTCAATTATCTCTCTTAATTCAATTCATTCTAATCATTTGTGCATGTACTTTGGTTATGAGCTTAGAAACCCGTTTGACATTCACTCAATAGGAGTGAATGCCGAATAGTCCCCCGTCTAGGACTGTTACTAGATGTTATGTCTCACTTAGGTCTATGCCAACAATTTGAGTACGTTTTATTTGTTTTGGAGACTTTTCGCTGATATCTCTACATGTTCTCTGAGTGCATACGTAGCCTACGTTGATATGGTCTATTTCGTATACTTAGAGACCATGGGGAGGTGCTATCGAAATTTTCTTGAAACAGAAGAAACGTGCTCAAGGTGTTGGCATAAGTGAGAACACGCATCTAAGAACGGGATAGAAGCCTGACCCATATACTTAGAAGTTGAAGTCATGCATGAATCATGCATACACCACATACGCTAATCACCTTGGTTAATTTGATACATCCTATTGTTCAGTTAAATATGTCAAATCAGTTAAATATGTTAAATGACCGGAGCTGGATATACTGTAGAATACTGGTTGATGGTAGAGGATTACTGTCTGCGTACCGTGATGGGATGTCCAAATTTTTGAATTTTGCCAATGAACATGTTGATAATTCGAACGGAAAGATGAGATGCCGTGTTTCAAATGTAAGAACCTGATTTAGAAGAAAGCCGAGAACATTAAGTATGACTTATATTCGCGTGGGTTTGTAGATGGGTATCTTGTATGAATTCATCACAGAGAGTCAGCTAAGTTCAGCGAAATGAGTGACAGTATAGTCCAACCAATTCATGGGGATCTATATGATGATAGTTATGATGCTGTTGAGATGTTGGTTGATGCTTATGGCCTTAACAATATTAATTGGGGTGCAAATGAGCAGTCATCAATCACTGGTTAGCAAGAGCCAAAGGGCACAGTAGTAGCCTTTTATAATATACTATTTGAATCTGCTGTCCCATTGTACGATAAAAATAATAAGCATACTAGGCTATCTGCAGTGACGAAACTCTTACATTTCAAGAATGAGCATGACTACAGTGAGAGAAGTTTCAATAAGTTTCTTAGGCTTATCAACAAGTTCTTACCAAAGGGTTACACTCTCCCCTCAAATTATTATGAAGTAAAAAAGATGGTAAAGAGGTTGAATTTGAGGTATACAAAGATCGATACTTGTGAGCAAGATTGCATGTTATACTATGGGACTGACATAGATAAACTGTAATGTGACATTTGCAACCTGCCTCGTTACAAGACAACTAAACATGGGAGGAAAACTATGTGTGTGCCTAAAAAAATCTTAAGGTATTTTCCTCTTACGTCAAGACTTCAGTGTCTATTCATGTCGACCTACACTGCTGCACATATGACTTGGCATAAAACAAGGGACGTCGTGCCTGGTAAGTTGTCTTACCCCGCAGATGGAGATGAGTGAAAAAAATTTGATAAAAAATTTTCTCAATTTATTGAGGAAAGTAGGAATGTCGGGCTTAGCATGACTACCGATAAATTTTGTCCATTTAATAATTTTAATCAGCCCTACTCTGTGTAAACAGTGATCATGGTAACTTATAATCTTCCACTATCAATGTGCATGAGAGATTCGTATATGTTCTTAATTTTACTCATACCAGGGAATAAGAGTCCTACAAAGGACATAAACGTGTATCTCAAACCGTTACTCGATGAAATTAAGATGTTGTGGGAGATGGGGGTGCAGACTTATAACAAATCGATAAAGCAAAATTTTTTGATGGAGACAGCCTTGTTGTGGTCTATCAATGATTTTCCAGCACTTGGGATGATCAATGGGTGGTCAATTCACGAGAAGTTATCATGTCCAGTTTGTATGGGGATGTGCAAGGCACACATCTAAAACATGGGCGAAAAATTAATTTATTTGGCACTGCTCGTAGATTCTTGCATGCTGATCACAGTTACATAAAGATGTTTACATAGTTTAATAGAAAAACAGAGAAAAAGGGGGTCGTCGATCGATTGTCAGGCAGCGAGGTCTTTAGTTGGCTGAATGATATGAAATTTCCACCGCCAAGGAAGGAGCACAATAAATATAGAGCACTAGGTTACGGCAAAAGTCATAACTAGACACATTCGCCCATGTTCTTCGAGTTGCCGTACTGGGAGACGCTTTTAGTCCGTCACTGTGTAGATGTAATGCATACAGAAAAAAATGTATTTGAGAACTTATTTTACACCGTGCTAGATGCGAGTGATAAAACAAAAGACAACGACAATGCACGGAAAGATCTAGAGGCATTTAACATATGGCCAGATTTGTGGCTTCGACCTAACAACTCAAAACCTAAAGCTCCATTCTGTCTAACCAAGCAACAAGTTAAAGACATCTGCAAATGGATAATTGCGTTGAAACTCCCAGATAGATATGCTTCTAATATATGTCATTGTAGTAAGGTTGAACAATTGAAAATTACTAGGTTCAAAAGTCATGATTGTCATGTATTCATGCAGAAGTTGATGACAATTACATTTCGCAAGATGTTACCCAAAAAAACTGTAGACACCTTACCGAACTTTCAAATTTCTTTCAGCGTCTATGTTCAACGGTTATAAGGTATACCAATATGGAGCAGATGGAGAAAAATATAGTGCTGACAATGTGCAAGTTATAAATGATATTTCTTCCGGAATTTTTTTGACTCGATGGAGCATTTGCCTATTTATCTATCATATGAACTTAAGCATGGAGGACCTGTACAATATCGATGAATGTATCCGTTTGAGAAGTATTATCATCTACGTATCTTTTTTGATGATATTTATCACTTATATTTGAAATGTTTGTGAACTTAATTATTGTATTTTAGGCACATGCGTCGTTTAAAGTAGAAAGTAAAAAATAAAGCTCGTGTAAATGGCTCTATTGCTGAACGGTACACGGAGGAAGAATTTGTCAACTTTAACTCATTATATTTTGAGGATGTTATCACAACGAAACATAATCGTTTAAGTCGAAATTAGGTCGTCAGAGTCCAATCATGTGTTGATGAGTTGCTGTATTTTCTTATCCAGCTAAACCATTTTTCCATGAGACGATAGCGTACTTAAGCGAAAAAGATTTCAAAATTGTATCTACATATGTACTTCTAAATATAACCGAAGTATTATCATATATAATGTATTTACCGAATATTTTTAAAATTTTAATTTTTAAAAGCCTAGCCTACAATTAAATCGTGTTATCACTGTTTCAGTTTATTCGAAAACGAAACGTGTGCATTAAACCCGGGCTTAAATACAACATAGCTAGAATCATTCACGACTGCAAATTTTCAACAATAGTTTAAGAGAAGGGTTGAAAAATATAACAATTATGAACGTTTTAAAGATGTTATCGAAGAACCTTATAAATTGATTAGTTCATTTTCCGGCTGCATCGTCAGTGGGTATAGATTTAAGGTTGATGACATAAATGAACCGACATCAATAAATTATGGCATTGTCGTGTTGGGTAGTTGTTACTAAGATTCAGAGTCCAATTATTATTGACGTTTAGAGGAAGTAATTGTGCTCAATTATCCCGGGTGTAAAAAAAGTAGTTACATTTAAATGTCGCTGGTTTGATACTGAGAAATGTATTAAAGTTGATCGTAACAGAATCGTCACGATAAATATAAAGTCAAAGTTACAGTCTGCTGATGTATTTGTGTTAGCCATTCAAGCGACTCAAGTTTATTACGCATCTAATGTCGTAAATTATAAAAGCCACTAGTATACAATTGTCACAATAAAGACTTCGTCCATTTGATGATACTAATATGTCTGGGACAAATGAGTCATTACAAGATAATGTTAGCAAATCCAATCAGGTAGTCCTACATAACGACGATTTATTGGTAGATGTCATTGACGTACCCGATAATGAGAAAGTCGAGAAATACATAGTTGGCGATGAATACGTCTTTATATAAGATAATAATGATAACGAAACTGATAATGAAGAAGAAGTGTCAGAATCCGATGATGACTATGAAAATGATTCTGATGGGTTTGACAACGTATTAAATCTAAACTTAAGAAGTATATTTTATTTAATTAAATTAATTAACTGCATATGAATTGCATTTTTTTTTTGTATTTCAGTAGTATATTTATGGCTAGACATAGTGATAGGAGTCGTCGCGGTGGTGGTCATGCAATATCCTCTAACGCTACTCAGGACGGGTCATCATCGTCAGCTAGTAGGTTTTCTTAAATATTAATTTATTTTGCTTATTATTTATAGGTTATGTTTTAAAAATTGATTTATTTACTTTAATTATTCAATTCTACTTACAGATACTACTCGCCGACGTCTCTGAGCGACGAACCTCGGGTTATTTGGTTGTCCGCCAGCTGTTGAGTATATTGTCCGCGTAGATGTCGACTCTGCGCAGTAAGTGTAAAATAACATTATGTTAAATTAAATTAATTTATTTTATAAAACAATAAACATAACTTTACGTTGTTTGATTTGTATTGTAGTATTATGGATCTTATGACTAAGGTCACTTTACACGCCATCTGTTTGACACCTCCCCATTGGTTGCATGCGATTTACGCAGTACGTGCAGCATAATGCATCCTTTCATGGATACCATGTTACAGGACTTTTACGTAAGTTACTTAAAATAATTTAAACTGTATACGTAAATACTAGTTACACATTCAATTTATTTTTTCTGATAAGTTAGTTCTTTTTCTTAGATTCATTTTAAATATGAGGAGGGCATCTCTCAGACAGCCGGCGACGATGTTATTATTGCACATGTCACGAAAAACTACACCGGCTAGTTGTACGAGATGAGACATAGGGTTGTCCGGACAATTATAGACCAGCCCGAGACTACTATTCGAGACCATCAACCCGATATTGTCTTAGATATAGCATGAGAGGTCATGTGTACTCATTGTGATGCTGATGACTTCGGGAAAAAAAATTAGAACAAATGAAGAAAAATTGTAGCCAGCTCCGAGTAGTACATACTACGAGTTCACAGGAAATTTGAGGAAGTGTAGTCGGTATGTATATATTTAATTGTTTACTTTAATATTCTCATTAAAATATGTACTAAATAAAAGATAAATTAAAATTTTATTTGTTAAGGTATGAGCAGTGAGTTGGGACGACTTCCCACCATGGTCGAGTTTTGGGATAAAGCTCACACGCCAAAGGAATGTACTATGTTGCAGGCAACTACAACTATACGAGTAAGAGTTTTTATAAAGTATACTTAATAAAATGAGTTAATAAACTACTGTAGACACCCAAATTTTGCACTTTCTCTACTAACCCTGGCAGGAGGGCAAAATCGTCATTTGACCCGACATGCGGAAAGAAAGGTGGACCCCAGCACAAAGCCACCACAGCGATTTATGGTCAAAACCGCCACAACGGACAACGAGCATCCGGTCACTTGAGGCAAGGCGAACAGTTGATCCAGAAAGGCCTGAGCTGACCACAAAAGACGACTAATGGCCACTCCGCTTACGATGTTCGGGGGTCTCGCTCCCCGGTGAGCGAGCACAATTATCAAATTCTATATCAAGTCGCAGCCCGCCGAACTAGCCTCCCAGAACAATATGGCACGTTTCCCAGGGATTTTCGGATTGCAAAAATACAGCCTTCCAAAACAATACAGCAAAAATTGGCGATTTAAGACCGAGTGGCACGGAAATCGAGAAAATGAAGCCAGACAGCCGCAGATGCATCTGCGGCCAACGACTTTTGGGGATTCGCGTGGCTCGAGGGCGGCACACGGCAGCCGAGGCGGCGGCTCAGACGGCCACAGCAGGCAGCCGCAGATGCATCTGCGACCAGCCGCAGATGCATCTGCGGCTGCCTGGAGATCAGCTATACATCGCCATTTTCGTCCGAGAGAAAAAAATAGGAAATTTTGAAGGTTTTTAGAGAGAGAAAATGGCGGAATAGAGAGAGAAACCTTCGGGTTTGATAGAAAAGGTGAGGATTCTTCCTCATTTGTTCAATCTTTACATTATATTGTATCCTATTTCGATTTTCAAGCATTCAAGCGTGTCTTTCCTCATTTGAAATGTGAAGAAATCTAAGTTTCTAGCATTTGTGGTTTTATATAGTTAGATCTAGTTCTCATTTCATTTTATTGTTTAAGTTATTATAGATCTAATTTTTGTGCATTTGTTGGGTGGATCTACTGTTAGATCCGAAAATATTTGGTGAATTGCTATTTAATATAGTTTGATTTTGTATATGTTGAAGTTAGATCCGATGTAGTCGATATATGTTTGGATCTATGGATTAGGGATGGTTAGAGAGGATTTGTTGTGGATAGAATCTCCTCCTAACCTCCCGATGATATCCTTTTAGTTTATTTTATATTTTTAACGCATGTAGCGATGGCGATGCATTTGTATTGTAAATATGTAATTTTCGGGCCTTAAAGCGATGTTGGATCGAAAATCGGGTTTAAGGCCCCGTAATAATGAAATGTGCGATTGTGGGCGTTTGGGGTTATTCGGATGGCTAACATGCCCGTGAATAGCCGCAACGTTATTTTGATGCTTGGTTTTCCCTTTTGACACGAGAAAACGATTTTGGAATGAAATGATAAAGATTTTTATAAAATCAAGCAAATTAGGATATTAGATCCACGAGGATTAAAATTAAGAGTTTTGGCGAACTTAAATCCATGTTTGGCAAAAAGGCTTCATTTGGTTCCAAAAGGTCATAAAAAACGATTTCGCAAATAAATAAATGTTTTCATTAAACTTTGTGCATAGGGTGAAAGAGTTCTAGAAGTTGCCTTCATTTTGTTCATTTTATTATTAGAGGGCAATGTATAGTCTCGATACCTATTTGACAAAAGTTTACAAATTGTTTTATGAAAACGACACCTAATAAACCCCCCCCCCCCCATCGCTTTCGAAATTAAAATCAACCTTTATTGTAAAAAATGAAGTCTTGTCAATTGGGTCAAAGGATGTCTAAAATGCTTTCCAGATAAACACATTTGCCATATAGAATCAAAGCAACTTTTATGCAAAACGCACCACAAACGTTCATTTAGGCATACACGCACACACACGCGCGCACACACATTTTAGGATTTAAAAGGATAGTAAAACATCGAGATTGCGGTAACCGTGTTTCACGGAAGTCGGAGGGTGCCTAAAACCTTCCCCTCGCTTAAGCAAGCCCCCGAACTCTATGAATCTCGGTTTGCGGACCAATTAACTCGGAGTCACATATGAGCCAGCGATTACGAAAACAAACTCGGATGAGTTGGTACATCCATTTCAAATATACCAACTGGCGACTCTGGTCAATTGGCTTATAAAAAAATCGATCTTTCAAAACCCGTCGACATTAAGCCGACCCTTTTCAAAATCACATTTAATTCAAAAGGCTAAAATTGGAAAGGGACATTTTAATTATTAAAAAACGAGACGACGAAAATCCCGGCGTCGACAACTACCATATACATAATAAATTACAGGACCGATTTTAGAGTTTTCGGGACCAGCATGCAACTGAGTTGCAAGCTGCTAGGGGAGATTCTCACATCCCTCCGTCCGATATTAGCTTATCTAGAGATAAAGAGATAACTCTTTGGGTCACGTCTCAAGATCCCCCTAATAACACTATAAACATGTATCAAGTGTTAGGACTGCCGATGGTACCGACATATACACTGATCAGATGTATTTATTTTAGTATGTTGCTCGTTAATTTAAAATTTATATTGTTTTTTTAATTTTTTGATGTTATATTTAATTTTACAAGTTCTAACTAGTATTCGAGAGCACCTGTTGGACAATCTCATACGGGCGCTAGCTTAGACGACTCGTTGTTCCAGCGGGTTATGACAGCGGTGTCGAAAACATTTCGTACGAATCCGATATTCCGTAGTCAAAGCTTACCTACCAATACTCGTTTTCACCAGCTTGCCTAGGATATTGTAGCAGGGGTCAGCGTCGAGAGTACGAGCATATCTCCATAACAGTTCGCCGCGATATGAGACGAGGTGATTCGGATGGTGAGTACCCTACTGTTGAAGGCTTTTGGCCTGATACTGACTCAGTGTCCGACTGCACAGGTAGTTTATTGAATTTACGTTGTATATTCTGCATGTGTTTGTAATTATTATTTAGCTGTGAATTTTTGTCTCAAGTACAGACTGATAATTGATATTTGTAATTGTACTAACAGAATGACAATTCTAAGCATGTTGGCGATGCCAATCGCGAGCGATGGGAGAAGGGGAGTGACGACGATGATTTTCATACACCACAACGAAATCGTCAATCCCCAACCGATGATTCTTTGCAGACAACTGGTAATACTAGTTTCATTTAGTTTTGTAAATTATAATTTAATTATATTTACTTTAATTTATCTTACTTGATTGTAATTCATTGTAAATTTGTTAATTTTTGTAAAGTATTGTACTTTAACGATGATTTATTTATAATGTGTCGTAATTTATATTTATTATAATTCAAATGTATTCTTATGTTGTGCGTGAACATAAAGAAATGAATTGTTATTGTGTTGTTGGGATAAAGCAAGTTTGCAAGTAAAAAATGTGATTTTAATATTAAGTATTGAAAAAGCAATTTTTTTTAAATAAAAAAAAACACTTATTTTCGACAGAATAGTATATGCTCGACAAAAATTCAATCAAAAATTAAGAAAAAAAATTAATAATAAAAAAGGTATTTAAAAACAAATTTCGACGGAATATATCATTTACAACAAAAATTCCATCGAAAATAAATATATATTTTTGACGCCTTAGATTTATTTTCGACAAAATTCTCGTCGAGGAAAAATGATACGCGAAAAATGATATGCCCGACGGATTGTTACTTTCGACGGAATATTTTTCGTCGTAATTACCTTAATATCGACATAATTCCTGAGGAAAAAATTTTGTCGTCACTATTTATTTTCGACCGAATTGATGACGAAAATAATCTCAACGTCTTTATTTTCTACCGAATATCCGCCCAAAAATTCTGTCGGGGTTACAATATTTTCAACGAAAAAACACTATATACAACAGAATATTCCATCGGCCTTAACCGTTTTTCTTGTAGTGTGAGCCACATGATCTAGGATTTGTTCTACACTATGAAAGAGTCTACATAATGTTACGAAATCCTGCATATCATCCAGCTAAACCGCAAGTTAATGACAGGATGGCGCAATGAAGATAAAAACACAACGAATTGACAAAAAATAAGCAATTAGGCTGGCTTCATACATACTTGAATATAGAATTGGCCAATTATTAGGATTACCTTGGTACAGTGGGTTGAAAATGATCTGATTTCTTTTATTTTAGTTATGCAGATGTAGATCTACTAGTGTGGGTATATAAAACATGCCAAAAGACAGAACCATGGAAATATTAGTACTACTTTGGAGTAAGTCTAGTAATTAACCAAGTAGTAACAGAGAAATAGAAGCTAAGGTAAATTGTAGCAAGTAAAGTGGGAATCAAGGTTTAATAACAAGTTGAGCTCGCAAAAATATTTTAGCATTATATCCCAGTAGTCTGCGATTTCAGAAAAATGAGAAGATAAGCTTTACAATCTCTAATATATGCATAATAATCATTTCATATTGGCTTTATCCAATATGTTTTCTACATGGTAGTCTTTTGTTCACCTTTTAAATAACCTTCAAACCATGATGCACTGCGAGCAACATATCTAAATAGATCTTAGCCTTGAGACTTAAGGCCTATATATAAGAATTATCAAAAATCATACTGCTTAAAAGCATACCAATATTGATAAAATGAAAATTAAAAAAAATATCCTTAGTAATAACTTCAACACCAACCAGGTAAATTTGAGGGCAGGTAATTGTAAGGATTAAAATCTGCAATCATGTTACTAGGGACAGGATGTCCGTGAATGTTATCCTCCAACAACACAATGAGCGCCTCATCAGTCCATAAATCAATAGTAATTGGTGAGGCAGGTGGAGGACACATGGCCGCCCAATGTAGATATGTACAAACAAATTGTGCACCAAAACCTCTCCTTACATTAGGTAAAAGATAACGTTAGTCAAAATAGATCCTAGCAAGCAATAATACATCAAGTTCAAATTGACAATGTATTTGCATTTATAATCGGAAAACATAAAGATGAACAAATTGAGAATTACAAAGAAATTTATATGATGACTTTTCAAATTCAATCCTATAAGATTATGTTTATGAGGTTGATATATATGACACCAGAAGAGCTGATTAGTTTCATCTTTCCACCCCAAAAGAAGAAAAAGGACACATAGAGACCACACACTAAAAATAAAAATAGTAACCTGCTTTTTCAATATAACTAGCATTGTTTTATAACTAGTATTAGAAATGACAACGTAGATAGTTTTTCGCAACAAAATTTCATATATACATAAATGATGAATAAATACCCTATTGCAGCATACTACATTAAAACCTCAACATCAGATGAACCAATTACACATTCAAGATTTTGAGTACTTTTTTCAAACGTATGATGATCACTGACAAGATAGAAGTGGAACTAAAAACTTTTTCTGGAGATAAATTATAGCAAGAAAGACCTATATACCTTTGTCGCAGAAACTCCTCTAAGAATTGTCTAAGGCTGCTTACACCTATTCTTCTTCTTTCTTACGTTGATAGTAACCTACCCAATTTCTCCTCCAAAGATGCCACATCTTCCATCTCTCTCAATGAAATTGCCTGCAACAAGTAGTTCCGTATAACAATGATTGTGTTGCGATAACAAAAATTTATGCTTCAAATAACTTATTTCATGCATATGTTAAGTTCATAAATACTTGCAGAACATTTTTTCCCCACAAATATTTTCTCTTATAAAAATATCATTATCATTTTCACTAATTTTCCCCATTGCACTGTCACTAGTAAATACCTGTGGAAGAGCTCCCATGACATTATTCAAATTCTTCAAATTATTACAATAAATAATAAAAAATTATGACACTATCAGTAACTCATTTGAGTATAGAGTATAAATTAAACATGTATCTTGATTTCATTCAAGCTTGACAGTACAAACACACACACACACAAAAACTAGAAGGACAATATAGGGATGAAAACGTACTTACCAATCGGCTTGAAATTTCACGTAATGCTTCTACCCAACGAGAAGTTGAATCTGCTTTCATACTGACATTATAGCCCATGTCTCTGAAGTATTCAACTATCGTGATTCCTAAAATAGTCATTTACATAAATTGGAAGATAGGGCCCAGTTTTATTCCACAACCACTTGGATTTAATATAATTTTAGTCTTCAGTGAAATACCACTACAAAGTTACCTGTATATATTGAAGCCTTATGAGCAGCCACAAGCATGTTTGAAGTGTTGGCCACAAGTGTAGTACGTTTCATTAGACTCTTCATGACCATCAGGTAAAGTCATTGTCAGTTGTGGAAAATCCACAAGAACATGCACATTGCTACTATTCCTAGATTAAACATCTCTATGAAAATAGATTTATAACAAGTACCTGACAAAGTAAATACTGCTTACCTCTGCCATTTCATTTCCTCTTTCCCCGCAACCAACATAGACTAAAGTATCAGAGTTAGAGTTCTATATGTAGATAATGCAAACTAATTAAATCATTCTTAGAGTGTGTGTTCACAAATTTCAGTATCCTAGAACTAGTACTGGACATCCAAATTAAACAAGAATGACAAAGTTCAACTTGGAAAGAGCTTGACTAATGACCGTTTTCCCACAACCAAAAGCACCTGGAATGGCACAGGTTCCACCAAGCCCAAAGGGGAAAAGGGCATCAAGAACAGGCTGATATTAAACAAAATCATTAAAAACACCAAATTCTCTGGGTTTGTAACCTTACAGATAAGAAATAAACAAAAGCATCAACAATTATGTATCTTAGTTACCTGCCCCTATAAGAAGAGGAGTATCGGCAACAAGTTTTGATGCAATAGGCCTAGGTGTTCGTATAGGCCAAGTCTGTAAACAAGTAGGCAAATCAATGTAAGAACACTATTTCTCTCATTAAAGTGCAATCTTTTTTTATTACAAGTCAAAAACTCTACAAAAAATAAAACTTTAATCAAAATCTAGTTATGAAATTCATACTAACATAACAAAACATCCAAATTCACAAGCAGTAAACCAATATTAATTTAAAGAAAAAAAATAACCATAAAAATGTAGAAGAATTATCTAGATATTACTCAACAATCCACAATAATTGACAAGTATCAGAATCAGCAATTAAATGAAAAGGGGGGAATTTTTTTTTAATTTTACCTGGTTTGCCTTGTTACTCCTAAAACCACTTTGAGAACCCCAAATCATCACCATCATTTCCCAATTCTACAAACCCAAAATATCAACAATTATTAAACAAAAAAGCAAAAGGGCATAATGAATAAAAAATCCTGACAGCCCACAATACAGGAGTCTCAATCAAAGAAGCCTAAATCTGAAAATTAAAACCCTGAAGAGGAAATTTTAGCAAGAGACAAAAATAATAAACAACCCAACAAGCTAGGCATATACTCATGAATGCCCAAGGAACATAATAACTACATCATTCACTTGGAGTTGCGAAAAAATATAAAAAGAAAATTTGGTTTTGACAAGGAGAAAAGTAGTGGCAGAGCCACATGTCTCCTACTTGAGAAGAATATATAACCTTGAAAAAGAAATCTCATATATACTTATTGATTTTGTAGATAATATGATAGCAAATCAAAAGCACGACCAGCAATACAGATCTGTAAAAGATTTAAAATCTCTAGCGGCTCACTCCTCCGTAACACCAACACCACGGGGACTTGATTCGATGTAAAAAATTCAAAAAGAAATAGAAAAGTCATAAATTACAGAGATATGATTTAAGCTCAATCTCTCGCTTCATCAACAATAAATAAAACCCTAACCTAGATTCTGATAGATTAGATTGTGCAAAAATACAAAAATTATTGAATTATTACGTTGAGATTCAAGTGCAGATTCATTTGTTAAAAAGAAAAAAAATGTATAACTCAAGGAATCTCCAAAAATTTAAACATACGCCGAAGCGCTAATACAAAGTCAAGATAAATAAGCAATTTCTCAAATATATGATCTAGGGTTTAGTACCTGGCATCAATCGAAGTAGCAGGACACGGAGGGAGGAAGAGAAGCACCAACATAGCAACAAATTGACGGAGAAGCACTTCCGCCACAAGAAATCGACGAAGAAGGGTTACGAAATAAGAAATCGATAGTGGCAGTGTACTGTGAGAGAATGAGGGAGAAATGATAAAAAGTACTTGCACTAACCAAGCGGTGACTGAAAATAAGGAGGGAGTAGTTGGAAGGAATTAAAAAAATCTGACACGGACTCTTCAGTTTCTAATTCATCTCCAATAAGTCTGGGCGGACCGGCCAATTGGACAGGAAAATTGGACCGGTCCCCCTTTTTTCCATGTTTCCTTAGTTTTTTTTTTTTTTTTTTTTAGTATATATCTAAACATATTTATACTATGGATTTAAAAAAAAAAAAAATTAAAAATCCAAAAAAATTAGGTATAATTTGGATATATATCAAAAAAATGATTGTATGGGTCCCATACAACCATTTTTTTGATATATATCCAAATTATACCTAATTTTTTTGGATTTTTAATTTTTTTTTTTTTTAAATCCATAGTATAAATATGTTTGGATATATACCAAAAAAAAAAAAAAAAAAAAACTAAGGGAACATGAAAATGTCCAATTTTCATGTCCAATTTCCATGTCCATGTAGAACTACTCATTCATCTCAAGTATAACTTTAAAAAAATATCTCTTTGATACAGCTTTATTCGCCTTTAATTCGGTCTCTAAAATAAGGAAGCGACTGGAGATTAATATTTAGAGAAAAAATAAATATTTGAGATAAGAATTTTGGTCTCTAATCTGTCTCAAATATAAAAATTTTATTATTATTTTTTAATTATTAATTTGAGACAAGTATTATTGGTTTCAAATTTATTTCAAAAATACTTTTAAAATTTTTAAAAAAAATAATTAATTTTTTAGACGGCTAAATCTGTCTCTAAATTCGTGTCTAGAATTTGAGACAACACTAGCAGTTTTAGAATCCATCTTAGTTTTTTACTTCCAAAACATGTCGAGACATAACAAAATTTTGATTTCTATGTTTGTATCAAATTGTTAGAATTAGATACGCAACTTTGTTCGTCTCTAAAAATTGATTTCAGATGCCCAATATTTTGGTAGTGGATTAATTGTATTTGACTCATTTTGAAGTATCAAATTCGTATAAACCTTAATAATATACACGTGAAAGTATAAATACATTAAATTAACCTAAATAAAATAATTAAATCACACTAATTAACCTAAATTATGATACCCATTTATTTCTAAATCTTCATCTTTATCTTCTCTCTTTCACACCCCCAAAGCTCTCTCTCATAGCCACACTGCCCAAAACTTCATACTACTACATAGATCTATGTTTTTAACCACTAAGATGAGCTCAAATACGGTTAGATAGAAATATATTTTCTTCGATTTGGGTTTGATTTGAGTCATCTGTAATAACCAATATTTTCATAATATATTATAATGAAAGTTATGTAAAAAATTGTTAATATATATATATATCAAAGATTATAGCCAAGAGAACCTAATTAAATCAAGTCGACTAGAAGTCAAGTGAAGTAAAGTTTAAGTCAATGATTGATAAAGTTTTGATGTAAGCCTTGTGTTGCACGCTAAGTGCCTAAACCAACTATGCAATTAGAAAGCCAAAGTGTATGTTAATGGTGAGAATTCACAAGGGATGTGATGAAGCCAAGGTTAATTAATTGATTAAGTTGATTTAAAGTAGAAGAGAATTAAAAACTTTAGTTAATAATTAACAAGCTTGATTGTTAGCATTGTATTGTAAGAAAGTCCAACCAATGATGTAAGCAAGTCAATTAACAAGCCTTGAGCTAGCCTAAGTGTTATGTCTTCTATGGTAGCCATGAAGGGAGTTAAATTGAGCCCAAATTCTTGGGATATTAGTGTAAGAAAGGGAGTAACCTAAGATAAATAAAATCATAATAAGAAGCCTAAGGTCTAGCCCAACCTAAAGTCCAAAAAGGGTGGTTAAAGTGTGAGGTTTGGAAGTCTTTAACTTTTTCCTAATTTCCTCTTCCCAAGTTATGTCATTATCCCTTAAAATACGGAGCTTTATTGATAGTTTAATTAACGCTAATTATATTTAGCTTATGTTGTTGGGAGATTAGAGTTAATCACAAAGGGTCCCAATTGCTCTATAAATAGAGCCATCCTCTAACACTAGAAAAAGTTTACTCTTTCATTTCATTCATCAAAGTAAATAGAGAGAACAAATGTCAAGGAAACTTTAAGAGCCAAAGTTCAAGAGCCAAGAGAAAGTGAGAGAGGGCTAAGGAGAAGAAGGAGATTTCGGTTGAAGGACGGAGAAATGGGAGGAGTCTAGCAAGGATCATAGCAACCACAAGCAATGAAGATCATCTAGCCAAGTATCAAAGGTTTAAAAGTGTTCTTGAACCCTAAAAACCTTTAGTTAAGTTAGTATGTTCTATTTATATAGTGTAGATATATATGTTTGCTTGTGGGAGGTCTATGTGATGGGGAAACATGGTGGATTCCGAAGATATAAGGTAGTTTGGATGGTGTTTATGTGTGTAGATTCTATTTTGATGCATAAAAGCGTAAGGATAATGAGCATATGTGTAAAACCTAAAATAAACCAAATGGTAAAGCGATTTTCAAGCTTTGAAACCTAATATGTATATGTTATTTTTAAGATCCATAAGTGATACCTTATAGATCTTTAAGATACGAAGATGATCTAACTGGAACGAAAGAAAAATGTGCTAAAATAAAATTGTAGTGATTTTTCTAGTAAAATGTGTCTCTTTGCAAACCCTAAGGGTTGTAATGATTTTTGGAACATTGTTTTGGCTAATAAATGTTTTTGAAAAAGTGTGAGGCCATTAGATTTTGATAATATATGAAATCAACTAGTTGTGATCCAAATTTGAACTCATCCGGATGTAAAATGAATAAGTTATGAACCTTTCAAACAAGAAAAAATAATCAAAACAGACAAAGTTGGAAAAACTAAAAATTTTAGGGTTTGAGATTTTGCTGGGCAATGTCGGGGTGCTGGTCCTAGGCCAAAACCTAGCGCCGGGGTGCTGATCTCGGATCTTATTTGGACCGAACCTGGGTCAAACCGAGTCGAGTTTAACCTTTCAAAATAATAATAATAATAATAATAATAATAATAAATGATGATTGGCAAATAAGCCTTTATTTTAGGGGTCTCGGTTAAGATGCGTAAACATTATAAGATTTCAGAAAAATAAATTTATACATAGGATGAACGTTTAATTAGATCATTATGTGGGGTTTACGAGTGACTAATTGGTATACTAACTTATTAAACAAGTAAGTTATCCGAAGGACAAAAAATTTGAGTTAATTATAGACGATGAATCAGGAAAGTTCCCTAACGTTTGCAAGTTCATTATTTTGTGCAAGTTTCCTAATTGAGATAGTTCTTGAAAATGATTCATGTTGAGATTGAATATCGTGGTTCGCAGTTGTGTGCTTTCAAAAGATTTGTTCTATATTTGAACTTTTAAAGCTTAAAAGTTTTATTTATTCATGAATTATTTTAAGAAGTAGGTCTAAGCCATTCGTTTCTACTAGACAGCTATTGAATGATGTATTGAACTAAATGTTCTTGAAAAGCTAATCAAATCAAATAGTTGGGGCAAACTCTTAAAATGAGGCCGAGATGAACAACCCTGATATGGTGTAGACACCCAAATTTTGCACTTGTGTACTAACCCTAACAGGAGGGCAAAATCATCATTCGAACCGTCATACAAAAAGGAAAGGTGGACGCCAACACGAAGTCACCACAACAGCTTACAATCAAAGCTGTCAAACGAACAACGAGAATCGAGTCATTTGAGGCGAGACGCACAGTCAATCTAGACGAAGCCCGATGCGGTTGCCAAAGACGGCAAATGACCATTACACTTACGGCAGTAGGGGGTCTCGCTCCCGGGAAACCATGCACAAAAACAATTTATGCATCAGGTAACAGCCTTCTAAAATAATACAGCAAAAATTGGCGATTTAAGACCGCGTGACACGAAAATTGAAAAAAGCAAGCCGGGCAGCCGCAGGTGCACCTGCGACCACCGACAAAGTGGACAGCTCGCGGCTCGAGAAGGCAACCCGATAGCCGAGGATTCAGCGCGGGCGGCTAGCGAAGGCAGCCGCAGATGCACCTGCGGCTGCCTGCGGAACGCTATACATTGCCAATTTTCACCCGAGAACAAAGAGGAGAAACATTTTAAAGTTTTTTAGAGAGAGAAAAAACGCGAGAAGAGAGAGAGGCTCGGGTGGAGATTATTTGGATGATAAATTATTGATTATTGTTCCAATAGTGAGGCGTTCTTGTGGTTTTGCTTGAATCGTGAAATATAAAGCTTTTGTCAGTATATTGCAAGGTGAAAATGGTGTTTCTTTTGATATTTTTTTCTTGTATTAATATTATAATCTTGTGTTTTGGGTTGTTTAACGTAGTATGCTGTTATATTAGTGAGGATTCGTGGATTAGGAATTATTAGCGAGGGTTCCGTCGGAACGTAATCTCCTCCTAATGTCCCGATGACATCCGTACGGGGATAATGTAGTTCATTGCGTTAACGAATAGTTCGTAGTGTTGGAATTGTAATTTTTGATTCGTGTAGCGTAGTAACAAGTTTAGTTTTGTTAAGCTTGCCTTGGTATGATTGTGCAGTGATTTGGGTAACTGTGAGCCTAGGAAGGAGATCCTCGTGGTCAAATCCCGATGATGGACAAATTTGGATGTATGTAATCATTGTATCGGGTCCATGGTTGTATATATGTAATATCGGGCTTTAAAGCGATACCAAGCCGTGATCGGGTTTAAGGCCCCGTAATAGTAAAATATGTGATTGTGGGTGTTTGGGGTTATTTAGACGGCTCACATGCCCATGGATAGCCCCGACATGTTTTGAATGCTCGTTTTGATTTACGACACGGAAAACGGTTTTCCAAGATAAGGCAAACGATAAAGATTTTCTAAAAGTGATCAAATTAGGATATTAGATTCACGAGGTTTAAAATTAAGAGTTGTGGCGAACTTTGATTCCGGTTTGATGAAAAGGCTCCAATTGGTTTTGAAATATCATAAAAAATGATTTCGTAAAAAAAGACAAACGTTTTCGTTAAACTTTGTGCATAGGGTTAAAGAGTTCTAGAAGTTGCCTTTATTTTATTCGATTTACTAGTAGAAGGCAATGTATAGTCTCGATTCCTATTTGACAAAAGTTTAAAAAACTCTTATTTCTATAAACGACACCTAATAAAAATCCTCATCGCTTTCAAAGTTAAAATCAATCTTTATTATGAAACAAAACCTTGTCATTTGGGTCAAAGGATGTCTAAAACGCTTTCCAGAATAAGGCACATTTGCCATATAAAATCCAAGCAAAATTCACCACAAACATTCACCTAGGCACGCACGCACACACGTACAACTCACACATTTTTAGGATTTTAAAAGGATAGGAAAACATCGAGATTGCGGTAACCGTATTTCACGGAAGTCGGGGGGTGCCTAACACCTTCCCCTAGCTTAAGCAAGCCCCCGAACTCTATGAATCTCGGTTCGCAGACCAATTAATTCAGAGTCACATATGAGCCAACGATTATGAAAAAATAAAAATTCGGATGAGTTGGTACATCCATTTCAAGTATACCAACTGGCGACTCTGGTCAATTGGCTCATTATAAAATCGACCCTTCAAACCCCGTCGACACTTAAGTCGACCCTTTTCAAAAAATCACATCTTAATCCAAAGGCTAAAATTGGAAAGGGCTTTTAATATTAAAAAAATAAAACGACTTTTTCCGGCGTCGACAGCTGGCGACTCCGCTGGGGATTTTAGAGGGCTTAAGCCGCGTTTAAAATCTTGATGTTTTTCCTATCCTTTAAAAATCTAAAAAATGTGTATGTTTTCGTTACTTGCAATTGATCTACCTTTTGTGCGTGTATGAATAAATATGCGAGTTTTGTGATTGCTTTACGAATGCTTTACTTTAATGTCATCATATGCATAAGGTGAAGTACGATGAATGAATGATGAATGTATGATTGAGCGATTCCTCCTCTTGAGGCAAACCCGTCGGATGTGGATTACTGGACTCAAAGGGGCGCTCCCCGGCGAGGCTCAGGAAAAGCATCCACTCAGATCCAATCCAATTGAAAGATCGAATTTATTCCCTTCTAGTATGTTGTGAAGATCTGGGAACCTTCATGCCGAAAAGCCCGCGAGAGTAACTTAGGGTAGGTTAGCCTCAGATAAACCCAACGCATGGGAAGTCTCTTCATACCCTTTTACGCTTTACGCATGTAAAATCATACTTTAGTCAATCATGTTGTACCGCCCATTTTGTTAGAATAAAATTCTTCACCTTTGTTTTACAAGGACAGCGTGGAGAGCATCATAATTTCACGCTGACATACTTTGGAAAATAAAGGGATATTGACACTGTTTTGCAGGAAAAGATTAAAAAATTCAAAAAGACGCAAAAAGTATTTGCTTTAGCGTGCATCCATCAGTGTCATTTCCCAAAACTAAACTTAGTTCGTTTTATTTGCAGGATTGCTCCCCAAAACTGTCTTCGATCCAAGAAAGCCAGAGAGTCAACAGTCGAAATGGCTGAGAACGCTAATCCTAACCCGGCTCCCGTATCTCGGGAAGAATTCGATGCTGTGAAAAATCAAATGACGAAGCTGACCATGTTGTTTAAAGAACATTTTAAGTTAAAATCAGGGCCACAAACCGAGGACCGGTCAGGGCCATCATCTCAAGGGAACGGGATGACCCCAGAAACCCCGAAGGTTGAACAGCCAAAACAAATTATTGTCATTCCAGAAGATGAAGTTGCCAGTAATGTCAGCAAGAAGATAAAACAGATGGAAGAGGCCATCAAAACTATGAAGGGGATCGGGTCATATTGCAGTGTTAACTACTCCGACTTATGCATTTTTCTGGGAGCCAGATATCCCGAGAAGTTAAAAATCCCCGAATTTGAAAAGTATAATGGGTCGGGGGATCCTTACACGCATCTGAAAGTCTACATCGGAGAACTAGGGGCATATGCTGAGGACGAGTCGTTGAGAATGCCGTTATTCCAGAAAAGCCTGACAGGGGACGCTAAGACCTGGTACGCGAGGCTGGATAATGCTAAAATTCATAATTGGGAGGAGCTGACCCACACCTTTCTGACGCAATATAGCTTTCAATCCCAAATGGCCCCGAACCGATACCAGATGACAAAGATCAGGAAGCAGACCAATGAATCCTTCAGAGATTACGCTCAACGATGGAGAAGGATGCCGGCCCAAGTAAACCCACCCATGAACGAAACGGAGATGGTAATGACCTTCATCGATATCCAAGAGGCCCCTTATTATGAAAGGGTGATAGCTGGGATAGGGAAGCCTTTTGCGGAGATGATCAAACACGGGGAAATGGTAGAAATGGGGTTAAAGTCAGGAAATATCCAAGACTTCACAGCTCTTGAAGCTGTTGCTGAGCAAATTCAGAGTGGAAACTATGGCAGTTCTTCCCGGAGACCCCAGAAGAGAAAAGAGGAAGATGTGTCCTTGGTCTTGCAAGGGCTATTTGGGAAAGCAATGACCAGCCCTCCTGTCTGCATGCAAAGGAATGAGCCCCCGCGTCAGTCAAATTTCAACAATCAAAGGTATGAGGGGCGCAGGAAGTTCGAAAGGCCCCGAGAGAGAGAATTCACCCCATTAGAGGATTCATTGGAGCAGATACTGGCCGTGTTGGTAAGTCAGAAAAAAATTATAGAACTAGCACCACCAGCGGACCCGAAGGGCAAGAGATACGACCCGAGCAAAAGATGCGCCTATCACTCGGGGTCCCCGAGACATGACACCCAGGACTGCTGGTCACTAAAACACAAGATCCAGAACATGATTGACAGCGGGGAAATCGTGGTGGAACAGCCGGAACCCCCAAATGTAAAGGCCAACCCTCTTCTCGAGCATAATGGGGGAGGCGTGAACGTAGTGAAAACCAGTGGGGCGGAAGGTCCTTTGAAATTGAGGTGCGTGAGAAAGATAGATGAAGAGATTGCTATGACCAATGCCCAGGAGGGCATGCGAAGTGAGCCCATCAAGTTGCCTGGGGTAATTCGAGGTACCAAAAGGGAGTCTATCCGGTTGTCGGCTCCAAGACCCCTTGTTATAACAGCCATGCCACAATTGCCAATTACCAGTCTGAAGGCTGTTCCGTGGAATTACGGGGGGAAGACCGAGGGGGAGGCCAGTTGTGCATCAGTCAGCTCTAGGGGAAATCCATTGTATTTACCAAGGCGAGTCCTTGAGAGCACGAAGAAGGAAAATGGGAAAATCTCGGAGGAAAAAGCCTTGGAGTTTTGGGAGAAAATGAATCGCAGTAAGGCGAATGTGGTTAAGGCACTAGAGGTGCAACCGCCCCTGACATCAATCTTAGACCTGGTATTGGCGTCCAATGATCATCATCAGGTATTAAGCAAAGTCCTGGAAGAGGCTCATGTCCCCAAGTCAATTAGTACGGAGAGATTCGGCCACTTGGTGGGCCACCTGTTGGACAGTAATGTAATCTCGTTCATCGACGACGATATCCTCGAAGAAGGGAGGGGGCACCGGAGGCTGTTACACATTGCGGTCATCTCCTCCGAGTATGTGATGAACGGAGTCTTGATTGATGGTGGGTCAGCTCTGAATATTTGCCCGTATAGTACCTTGGAAAAGATGAAAATCAACCCTAAGCGCCTGCGGGCCAGCCAAGTGGCGGTGAGGGCTTTCAATGGGTCTCGAAAGTACACAGTGGGAGAGATTGAGCTACCGGTGGAGATCAGGCCTTATACTTTTGACATTTCCTTCCAGGTGCTAGATATCACTGCCAGTTACAACATGCTGCTAGGGAGGCCCTGGATTCATTTGGCAGGGGCAATTCCCTCCACCCTACATCAGCAAATAAAGTTCGTCGTTGATGGGCACTTGGTAACAATTGCAGTAGAACCTGACTACCCTGTTTCCTCTGTAAAAGGCATGCCTGTGATCCATGTAGATGAATCAGTCGAACCAATCAGCTACCAGGCATTTGAAATTAGCACCCCTCAGTACAGGCAGTTGGAAGCTCCGAATTTAAAGCCTAAAATGTCTCCCGAGCTCACCTTTGTTGCCCGGGAAATGATGGCGATGAACTTCCAGCCGAGGCAAGGGCTGGGCAAGAACAGTCAAGGAATCATCGAACCCATCTAGATACCAGTACAGTCGGGCAAGGCAGGGTTAGGATATTACGGAGGTATAAGGTCAAAGAACTCATACAAGAAAATTCTCACTCGGATAACCGGAGTCCCGATCCCAAGAACCAATAATGAATACTCCCCGAGAGCAGTCAAGCCTGCATCTGAAGCAGAGGATAAGGTGGAAGCTCCCCCAGCCAAAGGATTGGCCCAGCAGAGGAAATTCTTGCGGGAAATCATGGAGCAGTTTGAGAAAAAATGCCATCTCCAAGGGCAGTCAGGGCCCAAGGAGAATGGAAAGGAGAAAATGTCTGAAGGCAAGTAGATCATGCATTTCATCAATTGGGCTGGGTTAGAAGTTCCCGAGGAAAGTAGGAATGAAAGCCGAAGCCAAGTCGCCGCAATCATTGAAGAGGTTCCAAATACAGAGACCCCTTCCATCACTAGCTCCAAAACCGAAGTGATCCCCAAGAATTGGACCATGCAGCCAGTAGTATCCAGAAAAGGGTAAATGCAGGAATGTCCGGGAATCCTGTCCAGTAGGGGGATCAAGGGGTTTTTAAGATGGTATTTTTGTTTTATGTATCTGCACGTCTATTTCATACTTTTGTCATGATTATTGAAAAAAGGAAGTCATATACTTAATGTTTATATATATGACAAATATTTTTGTTTCATGTCAGGTGTACCGATTTGAGTCATTCTAGCCTAACAAACGATTTTCCAAATTTTAAAGACGATTATGATTTTGATATAGAACTGGATTTCGATTTGATGGGAATTGAGCAGGACGAAGCAGGTGAGGACAACGCTCCCGACGAAATCAAAGAGTGGGTCGAGGATAGACCCAAACCCAACCTAGACCAAACCATTACCATCAACATAAGAACCCCTGAAAATCTCAAAGAGCTGAAAATTGGGGCAGACCTGACTCCCAACCAGAAAGCAGAGGTAGCTGAGTTATTGAGCCAATATGAGGATGTGTTTGCTTAGTCACATGAAGACATGGTCGGTTTGTCCACGTATATTGTAGTACATCGATTGCTTATCAAGGAGGGTTTCAGGCCAGTTAAGCAGAAGCTGAGAAAATTAAAACCGGAGTGGAGCTTAAAGGTGAAGGAGGAGATAGTCAAGCAATTCAATGCTGGAATCGTCATGGTGTCTACTTACCCAGAATGGCTTTCCAATATAGTCCCAGTGGCGAAGCCCGGAGGAAAGGTGAGAGTATGCGTTAACTATAGGGATCTGAACAAAGTCAGTCTCAAGGATAATTTCCCAGTGCCTTTCATACACATCTTGGTGGATAATACGGCTCAGTATGAAATGTATTCATTTGTCGATTGTTTCGCGGGATATCACCAGATAATGGTGGCGGAGGAGGACCGAGAAAAGACTGCCTTCATCACCCCCTGTGGCACGTTTTGTTATAGACGACTTGCTTTCGGACTCACAAGTGCATGAGCCACTTATCAGAGGGCAATGATGGCCCTATTCCACGACATGATATATAAGGAGATAGAGGTTTACGTGGATGACATTATTGTGAAATCAAGGGCGGAATCTGACCATGTGACACACCTTAAGAAGCTATTCGAGCGGCTCAGGAAGTATAATTTGAAGCTCAATCCAGCAAAGTGTGCCTTCGGAGTTCAGTCAGGTAAGCTCCTTGGGTTCTTGGTGAGCAATCGAGGCATCGAACTGGATCCGGCTAAGATCAAAGCCATTGTGGATATGTCAGCACCTCGTACAGAGAAAGAGATAAGGGGATTCTTGGGGAGGATAAACTTCATCAGTCGATTCATATCCCACCTGCGAACCGATCTTTAAACTGTTAAGGAAAGATGCCTCCCGAGAGTGAAACAGTCAATGCCAAAAGGCCTTTTAGACCATTAAGAAGCAATTAACAGAAGCGTTAGTGCTGGTACCTCCGAAGGACGGGATCCCTCTTTTCATGTATATATCCGTGAACGATATGGCGATGGGTTGTATGTTAGGGCAGAAAAATGAATTCGGCAAGGAGTATGCCATTTATTACCTCAGCAAGAGATTCAGCAGCTGTGAGCAGAATTACACGCCGATCGAGAGAACATGTTGCGCCTTGGCATGGGCTGCTATGAGGTTATAGCATTACCTTCATGGACACACTACCTATTTGATCTCGCGAATCGATCCCTTGAAGTATATATTTGAAAGACCGATGTTGAATTATCGATTGTCGAGGTGGCAGTTAATCCTACAATAATTCGACATCCTCTATGTTACCCAGAAAGCTGTGAAGGGGCAGGGGATTGCAGATCAACTATCAGAGATGCCGACAGGGGGAATTGAGCCTTTAGAAACTTCCCTACCGGGTGAAGACATATTGTGGGTCCAACAAACGAGGTGTGATGACGAAGGGCAGTTTTGGAAAATGTATTTCGACGGTGCCATGAATGCTGAAGGGGCTGGAGCTGGAGCGGTCCTGGTTTCCATTACGGGCGAGCAATACCCTATTTTCACCAAATTACAGTTCAGTAACTTAAACAATACGGCTGAATATGAAGGATGTATATTGGGGCTGAGATTCGCCCGCAATATGGGAGTAAAAAGATTAGCCGTGTTCGGAGACTCAGACTTGGTAATCAGACAGGCAACAGGGGTGTATGGCACTAAGGAGCTTCGGTTACTCCCCTACCACCGGTGTGTAATCCGATTAATGCAAGAATTTGAAGACATAGCCTTCCGACATATTCCCAGGGGGCGGAATGACTTTGCCGATGCATTGGTCACCCTGGCTTCGTTAGTCAACGTACTCAAAGGCAAAGTCATTCCCCAGATTGAGATAACGGTACAAAATACTCCCGCTTACGAAGAACATATATCGGAGTTATCAGAAGATGTGGTTCAGCCAAATCAGCCCTGGTATCATGACATTCAGAAATACTTGAGGGATAGATCTCTCCCCGACGAGGCGAACCGAACGGAAAGGCAGAGAATCCAGAAGATGACAATGAAATTCTATTTAAGCGGAGATTCCCTGTATAAGAGGGATGTTGGCTTGGGATTGTTGCGATGTGTAGATGAGACTCAAGCACAGAAAATCATGGGCGAAGTGCACGGTGGAGTATGTGGACCACATATGAGTGGACCGATGTTAGCCAAGAAAATTCTGAGAACGGGGCACTACTGGCTATCGCTTAAGGCTAACTGTGATGATCATGTCAAATGATGTTACCAATGCCAAGCACACGGTAATGTGATTCACGCGCCTCTTAATGATTGCATTGTATGACTTCCCCTTGGCCTTTCTCCATGTGGGGTATGGATGTAATCGGACCCGTGGAGCCCAAAGCGAGCAATGGCCACCGGTTCATTTTCGTCATGATTGATTATTTCACTAAATGGGTGGAGGCAACTTCTTTCCCCAAAGTAACGCAGGAAATCATAGTCAATTTCATCAAGAACAATGTCATTTGCCGGTACGAGCAGCCTGAAATCTTGGTGTCCGACAATGCCAAGAATCTGAACAACGCCCTTATGAAGGAGTTATGCGCCCAATTCAAGATCAAACATCTCAATTCTGCCATTTATAGGCCCAAAATGAATGGGGCCGTGGAGGCGGCAAATAAGAATATAAAGAGGATTATGGCGAGAATGTCTGCCAATCATCGGGGATGGCCAGATTTGCTGCCCCTCACACTGTTTGCATATCAGACATCAGTTCGCACATCTACAGGGGCAACTCCTTATGCCTTGGTATATGGGATGGAGGCCGTTTTGCCAGTTGAGATGGAGATGGCGTCCCTCCGAATTTTGCTCGATGCTCGAATTGACGAGGAGGATTGGATACAAAGTCGGTATGACCAATTAGCCTTAATAGATGAAAGGAGGGTGGCTGCTATATTACACGATCAATTGTATCAGCAACGCATCTCTCGATCGTACGACAAAAAGATACAGTCCCGAAAGTTCAAGGAAAATGACTTAGTGCTAAAGAGGGTCATGCCCTGTCAAGACGAAGCCAAAGGAAAATTCGCTCCAAATTGGGAAGGACCCTTTATGATCAAGAAAGTCCTATCAGGAGGGGCCCTCATCCTACAAGAAATGGATGGCGATGTATTTCCGCAGCCCCTGAATTCTGACTCAGTGAAACGGTTCTATGCTTAAAAAAAAAAAAAAAAAATCTTTCTATCTCCCTTTGTAACTCAAACTACGTAGGACCTGATCTCCTGACCATGTGGGAGTACGTAGGCAGTCATCATGGCGCGGTCCGTTCTATACAAAATAATAAACCTTGTCCCTATACCAAACCCATTTCCAGAAAGCCCAGAAACCCTACTTTGACAAATACATTCCAAATCTTACCCAAACCTAGCCATATAATCAGCCCAAAATCCAAGACTCACTCCGATGAAATCATAAGGTCGTGCGGAAAAATCTGTGGAGTCCCAATCAAGACTTGAGAAAAGAAAGAAGGCAATATATCAAAATCATAATCGGCTGAATAAAATGATGATCCAATGGAGGGCGACGATGCATCAAAAAAGGAAATGACTAAACCATAAATATTTTTCTATATATACAAAACATTTTGATTACAAAGTCTATCTTTTAAATAATAGCGATGAAACTGACATAGTCAGTGTAGGAAATAAAATCATCTACAGGTCAGAAACCAGCTGGAGCAGGATAGACAGAATAGTCGAGGCATCATAAACCTCCGGCTCACCCGCAATCTGCTGTCCCATCATGTCAATCCGAGTCAAAAGGGTAGCAGCACTACTAACAGTCGCAGAATTACCCTCCATGATAACTCTGACCTGCTCAAGGATACTATCTCTGGCAGAGAGGGCGACATCACGAGCTAGTACAGCAGCATCCCGCTCAGCGTGGGCGGTATCCCTCTCAGTCTCAGTAGCACTCAAGGCTGACCAGAGCCTGATACCCTCAATCATTAGTCTCTGGATCCGATCCGTCAAATCAGGACAAGGGACGTGTACCGAGGCAAGAGCAGCCTCAACATCAGATCTGGGCGCTAACTCTGAAAGCTCTGGGGAAATGACCGCATCTAAACTGGTCTCAGCTGGGAAAAGTCCTCGAGAACCATCCAATACCCCAATCTGGTCAAAATCAACAATCTTAGAATCTCCTCGCAACCATAGCAGATAATCGGGTGTCTGACCAGGATGACTATCCCTAAACTCGGCCGAGACCTTGTGTGACCAAAGATCGTATACCCTCAGCATCTCCCTCTCCGTCTAAGTCGATATGAGAAATCGGTAGTCAGCTGCTCCCGCAAAAAGATGAAGATCCTGCTCTGGTCAAACTGCCCCATGACAGCTAAGGGATGATAAGTCGTCACCCCCTCAAACCAAGAAGAGGGAGGAAATAAAAAGGGGGCACATGAGTCAAGAAGCTCAGGAAGGAGCAATAACCTGAGTAGATCAGGAGATGGAAGGGCTCCTCAATGGCCGATAAGAACTCCCTCCATGAAGCCGCATCAGTACATCGTCGGGGACGGAATGAGAACTGCATGGCCAAGCTGTGGCTGAAACAAAACCCGTGCCGACGAAACTGGCCGATGGGTCTGAGGTGGCTCATGAACCATACATATAACAAAGTAGAGCTTCCCCTGAATATGCGGCCAGAGAAGGAATGACAATACGAGGCCGACAGGTAAGTCTCCACAAGTATCATGGGAAGGATGGTATGATCCTCCTGAAGGGCTTGAACCGCTACAATAACCCGCATGTCTAGGAGGTCGTCCCCGGCAGGCATGTATAGAACTGATATGACACAGACCATCAAAACATCCACTCTCAAAGCGCCCCAGCGCTCCCCAGACATTGAAAAATCACTGGAGAATCGAGAGAAGCTATCCACCGAGCCAAATCTGTCAACCAAGAAGGGTAGAGGAACAAGGTGGCTCAAAGAGATCACAGATAGCAGAGCTGTCCTCCACAAGCCTGTAAAAGTCAGGAACTGCCGGCGCATATGGCCTGAGGTAACCCGTGCGCAGGGACCATCCACCGACAAATCGGTGAAGCGAGCATACTCCTTAAGGGTGGGGGTCAGATACTCTAACCCAAACCTGAAAACATGTCTATCCGGGATCTAACAACTGATAATGCCATCAACAAAACCCGGCGGCACCTGGAATGACAAAAGAGACAAGGAGTGCCCCAAAAGACCCTCTGCGATGATCCGGTCGGAGGGTAACAAACTATCTAGCCACGAGCAAAGCCTGCCAATGATCCCTGAGGGGGTGCGAGGGCCCACGCGAACCACATCAAATGACGACATCTGTAAGAGCAGTATCCAAAAGACTGTACAGGGGTCATTTTTTTTATCCATATATATAATAACTCATGCATCATACAGGTTATAATAGGATAAATGAACGATCATAAATAAAAGGTCATGCATAAAATAAAGATAATTCTGTACATAATACATGAAATGATAAAAATGATAATAAAACGAGCAGGTTTGAGTACAGGGGTCCTCACCTACCTGAATCTAGTCAATAAACTCTATGCTATCGATAAAGGCGTCATCCTCGAACTGATCTG
The DNA here is from genome assembly GCA_947179155.2 of Hedera helix. NCBI lineage: Eukaryota > Viridiplantae > Streptophyta > Magnoliopsida > Apiales > Araliaceae > Hedera > Hedera helix. The sequence goes on from OX359274.1 coordinate 18,436,191, forward strand.
CAGGACCCAAATCCCGGGGAATAGAAGCATCAGCCTCAAAGTTCAGGTCTGGGCAGGAATAAGGTGGAACTTGGGCATCCGATGGGCCGGGACCCGCACCAAAATCGGATCCATACGGGTCTGCGACATAAGCTTCCTCTGGATCCTGGCCCAAGCTCCGAACAAAAGATGACAACTGATCCACCCGCCGAGTTAAGGAAGCGATCTGGTCTAAGTGGGTGGGGGCCCGAACACACTCCATCCAGTCCGTCATCATCACCGACCCGTGAACCAGGTCTCCAAGGAAGAAGGTGGCCCGAGTCTGAGGCCTGATAGTACGAGGTCTCCACCAGGCACTGAAGCTTTCGCTCGTCTGAGGGCCGTCTGACAGCATGTATCCGTCCTCCCCGGTCAGCAATGCATCTGGAAGATAGGCATCTATGAGCCAAAATCTCCACGAAGAAGGAGCAAAAGGGACACGGACCTCCCCGGAAACACATCTAATAGCGCGTTCCCCCAAATACAGCTCCCATCCACCGTAAGTCAGAAAGGGAATGCGACGGGTGGACAGAGCCAACTCCTAGTCCGCGAGAAGACCACCAGCAAAACCCGCCGCCAGAGGAGCCGCAGTGTAGGGAACCCATGTCACGTCCGCCGAAGAGATCAGCTCTAACTGCAGTCGACAGTGGGAAAAGTTATCTGACACCGGGGTCTCCGCCAAAGTGTTGTGATGCCATCGACGATCCCTGGGATAAGTCTCTGGGTAGCCGCTCATAAGTCTCTGGGATAAGTCTCTGGGTAGCCGCAGGTAGGGTAGCCGCTCATAAGCCCAGAACTGATAAACAAGGCAAAAGGGACATAAGTACCAGGAAACGGCAAAATAATGAAACGAATGAAAAGCGGCACAATGAATGGGACTTACCAGCAAGAAAGGATAAAACCCCAGCCAAGCATCTGTCTGCCCCTCTGAGCGAAGGCGAAGGCCGTGGAGGAAATAAGCAAAGGTGAAGGAACCCCAATCATAGTCCCCGATCCAATCCACATCTCGAGTAGCTCTGTGGATACTGAAATGGATGGTCGAGGAGTTGTTCCCCAGAAAACAGCCCCTCATGATAGTCAAGAATAAACGCCGGAGCAGGAAGTCACGAGCGGATAGGTCCTCGGGAAATGGCTCGGAAAGGACCCCTCCAATAGCGTCCACAACCAAAGCTCCTGATCGGATACTGTGGGCCTTAAAGACCTTATCCTGAGGAGTGTACCCCAACAAGGATCGAACGGCTACGGGGGTGATATCCGGCTCCAGGGGAACATGGGGTCCAGAGAACTCCACCCGATGATATAACGCCAGTCAAGAGGGGTCAACAGCAGCTCGCAATCCAGAAGATGTAGCGACTGGGTCTGGTGGAACCAACGCTCGGATAATGCCCTCATGTAACCCCACGGACATCGGCGAGGGGCGATAGTAAAGAAATGACGAAAACCCTAGGAGTCTACCATCCTGCGGTATTCAGGGTGTAGCGCATGGTACAGGGTGTAAATGCTAAACCAGTTACCCCGATGCTGGGTAAACTCAGGAACCTGCGACAACCGTCGAAACAGTCAGTCCTGGTAATCTCACAAGGTTGAATGAATTTAAACAATGGATATACCTCGTTAGCCGCAAGGTAGGCTGATGGGTGACTACTGAGATCAGGACCGAGCAGATCCGGTATCCTAGCACGGGCCCCTAGTAAGGTCCGACACATGGGGGGAGGGGCCGCTGTGTCAGAGGGACCCGCCTCTGCGCCAGAGGGACCCGCCTCTGCCTCAGTTGGGGCATCCTCACCGACATTAGGGTGGACAGGGCGAATGACAGACTCTATCAGTCTACGGGAATGACGGGTCAGGACTGGAGCTGGAACTGAGGTGGCCGCTCTATGACGATGGACACCGGCAACCCGGGGCACTGTGGAGCCACTGGGAGCATCAGGATCCATAACTGGAACGACATCACGAAAAGAAGGTACATCCTTAGCCCGTTATCTTTCAAAAATCTTATTGCATATTGCTAGAAATAACAGGGTAGCGTATCATGTGTATGAGATTGGAAATGCATAAATAAGTCCTTAGGGGTGCGCCAGATTTCTCGAAATTTCGGTAGAGTTTCGTTTGTAAAATGGATATCCCATGCACGATCAGGCATGTTTAATCATGGTAGGCAACCAACAAATCCAAAATGCAAGTGAAAATGATGCATCATGAGCATAAAATGACTAAAACAATGGTTTTTCCAAATAAATAAAACATGTCTACATGACCCGTTATTTATCTATGCTGCGTGCAACACAAATATCACATATAGGCATGCATTGCTAAAATTAAAATATCCAAACAAGTAAATGTATAGTCAAATGAAAGCGAAAATCAAAGAAAAAGGAGTTAAAACGTTACCCAAAGTGCGTAGACAGATTTAATTGGAGCAAATTTTGCAAAAAGGTGTCCAAAAGACGAAAAAGCCGAGTGGGGACGAGGAAAATCGAAGACGAGGGAGAGAAAAGTTAAAAAGTAAGCAGACCGTAGGGGGTCGCGATCTGAAATAGTTGCCGATCCCAGCCGCAGATGCACCTGCGGCTGGTCTCGGTGCCCCTTTGCCTCCCTTTGGTCACCCCAAGTCAACATGTAACTTGTCACATTTTAAGATACAAGATTTTAGAACCGGACGATCACCAAAAAATGACCTGTCAGAGACGATACCTGACCAACTCAAAAAATGACCCATCAGAGACGATACCTGACTAATCAAAAACGACCCGTCAGAGACGATACCTGACCAATTCAAAAATGACCTGTCAGAGACAATACCTGACCAACTCAAAAAACAACCCATCAGAGACGATACCTGACCAATTCAAAAATGACCCGTTAGAGACGATACCTGACCAATCAAAAAACGACCCGTCAGAGACGATACCGACCAACTCAAAAAATGACCTGTCAGAGACGGTACCTGACCAATTCAAAAATGACCCGTCAGAGACGATACCTGACCAATAAAAAAAAAACAACTCGTCAGAGACGATACCTGACCAATAAAAAACGACCCGTCAGAGACGATACCTGACCAATCAAAAACGACATGGCAAAGACGATACCTGACCAATCCAAAACGATCCGTCAGAGACGATACCTGACCGTCAAAAAATGACCGTCGGAGACAAGACCCGAACGATATTCATCTGTAGCTTTGAACTGACTTCTGGATGAACGTATTGAATGTGACATTGCATCATCTTAACGTGTGTGCTGCATCGTTAAATATATACTGGCATTTTCATGCATCGGGTGCCTACTTCTTTATCATGTTCATTTCATATTTCATTCCATAAACATGATAAAGAGGGGTAGCTGTAGACACCCAAATTTTGCACTTGTGTATTAACCTTAACAGGAGGGCAAAATCATCATTCGACCCGACATACGAAAAGGAAAGGTGGACGCCAACACGAAGTCACCACAACGGCTTACGATCAAAGTTGCCAAACGAACAACGAGAATCGAGTCATTTGAGGCGAGACGCACAGTCAATCCAGACAAAGCCCGATGCGGTCGCCAAAGACGGCAAATGACCATTACGCTTATGGCAGTAGGGGGTCTCGCTCCCGGGAAACCATGCACAAAAACAATTTATGCATCAGGTAACAGCCTTCCAAAATAATACAGCAGAAATTGGCGATTTAAGATCGCATGGCACGGAAATCGAAAAAAGCAAGTCGGGCAGCCGCAGGTGCACCTGCGGGTACCGACAAAGTGGACAGTTCGCGGCTCGAGGAGACAACCCGGCAGCCGAGGATTCGACGCAGGCGGCTAGCGGAGGCAGTCGTAGATGCACCTGCGGCTGCCTGCAGAACGCTATACATTGCCAGTTTTCACCCGAGAGCAAAGAGGAGAAACATTTTTAAGTTTTTTAGAGAGAGAAAAAATGCGAGAAGAGAGAGAAAGGCTCGAGTGGAGATTATTTGGATGATAAATTGTTGATTATTATTCCAATAGTGAGGCGTTCTTGTGGTTTTGCTTAAATCGTGAAATATAAAGCCTTTGTCGGTATATTAAAAGGTGAAAAGGGTGTTTCTTTTGATATTTTTTGCTTGTATTAATATTATAATCTTGTGTTTTGGGTTGTTTAGCGTACTATGTTGTTATATTAGTGAGGATTCGTGGATTAGGGATTATTAGCGAGGGTTCCGTCGGAACGTAATCTCCTCCTAATGTCCCGATGACATCCGTATGGGGATAATGTAGTTCATTGCGTTAACGAATAGTTCGTAGTGTTGGAATTGTAATTTTTGATTCGTGTAGTGTAGTAATAAGTTTAGTTTTGTTAAGCTTGCCTTGGTATGGTTGTGCAGTGATTTGGGTAACTGTGAGCCTACGGAGGAGATCCTCGTGGTCAAATCCCGATGATGGACAAATTTGGATGTATGCAATCATTGTATAGGGTCCATGGTTGTATATATGTAATATCGGATCTTAAAGCGATACCAAGCCGTGATCGGGTTTAAGGCCCCGTAAGAGTAAAATATGTGATTGTGGGTGTTTAGGGTTATTTAGACGGCTCACATGCCTATGGATAACCCGACATGTTTTGAATGCTCGTTTTGATTTACGACACGGAAAACGGTTTTTCAAGATAAGGTAAACGATAAAGATTTTCTAAAAGTGATCAAATTAGGATATTAGATTCACGAGGTTTAAAATTAAGAGTTGTGGCGAACTTTGATTCCGGTTTGATGAAAAGGCTCCAATTGGTTTTGAAATATCATAAAAAATGATTTCGTAAAAATAGACAAACGTTTTCGTTAAACTTTGTGCATAGGGTTAAAGAGTTCTAGAAGTTGCCTTCATTTTATTCGATTTACTAGTAGAAGACAATGTATAGTCTCGATTCCTATTTGACAAAATTTTAAACAACTCTTATTTTCTATAAACAACACCTAATAAAAATCCTCATCGCTTTCAAAGTTAAAATCAATCTTTATTATGAAACAAAGCCTTGTCATTTGGGTCAAAGGACGTCTAAAACGCTTTCCAGAATAAGGCACATTTGCCATATAAAATCCAAGCAAAATTCACCACAAACATTCACCTAGGCATGCACGCACACACGTACAACTCACACATTTTTAGGATTTTAAAAGGATAGGAAAACATTGAGATTGCGGTAACCGTGTTTCACGGAAGTTGGGGGCTGCCTAACACATTCTGCTCGTTTAAGCAAGCCCCCGAACTCTATGAATCTCAGTTCACAGACCAATTAATTCGGAGTCACATATGAGCCAGCGATTATGAAAAAATAAAAATTCGGATGAGTTGGTACATCCATTTCAAGTATACCAACTGGCGACTCTGGTTAATTGGCTCATTATAAAATCGACCCTTCAAACCCCGTCGACACTTAAGCCGACCCTTTTCAAAAAATCACATCTTAATCCAAAGGCTAAAATTGGAAAGGGCTTTTAATATTAAAAAAACGAAACGACTTTTTTCGACGTCGACATATGGGAAAATATTTAAGTCGGAGGTAGCCGACAAGTCTAAGTTGGAGGTGGCCGACAAGATACAAGTGGGTGTCAATTCCGTGTTATTTATAACATTAAGTATTGATAGACTGATCATCTATTGATACTCGTAGGAAAAGTTCTCAATTTATATGACTAAGGAACATACGCAGAATTCGTAATATGTACAACTATCGAATTAGAGAAAAGTTCACGGTCCTTAATGACCACTCAGCATAAAAGAAAAATAAAATTTTAAATTAAAGAAAATTAAATGATTTAATCCTAGTTATTTGAACTGCTTTACAATTATTGTATAATTATTGAAGACTCTACAAAGATTATTTCTTATTCATGATTATTGGTCATTGTATGCTTATTACTTGCTGAGCAAATTAGGTGATCACCTTTGCTATATATAAATGTTTTCAGTTAATCCAGAGAAGTCCGAAGGATCCAAAAGGATGAAGAAAATGGTAAAGCTAAGGAATAAAAGAATTTAATGTAATAGTTAACATATTATGCTAAGTTAAGGATGTTTTATGTTTTTAAAGGTTTGGGAACCTGAGATGATCTAAGACATGTATTGTAAATACTTTATTTATTGTTATGTCATTATGTAGTAAAGGTAGATAGATGGGTTGATGTGTAGTACCGTGAGCACCATAATCGAGGGTATAAGAACCCGAATTTAAGATTGTCACAGGTTGGTATCAGAGCTAATAAGTTATAAACCTTAGGTGGGTGTACTTTAGGATATAACCTTAGAGAAGTCGATGAGTAGTGATAAATAAACTCACATAGAGTTTTAATTGATAAGAGATGGATTGAAAAAATTCATGTTAAAGTGAAGGAGAAGTTAAAAGTAATTAGGAGAACGTAAAGAAAGACCTTATAGTGGGATCTTAAGAGGATGAGAAGATGTTCTAGAAGAAGATCCGGAAGGAAATTTAAAAGAAGATCCAGACGAGGATCTTAACGAGATAGAAGAGGAATAGAAGAGAGAGGATCATGAGGTGCCTAATTTAAGAGATAAAGATGAGACGAGTGAAAGTAGTATGCCCTCAAATTATCATAAATGATGTAATAAGTATATACTTTGTAATCTTATCTGTTTATTAATAAAAGTTTTATTTAAAGATAACTCTTTATTCATGATTAATTGGTTGAATTAATTAAATGGATAAACCCATAGTTTTGAGCAATGCTTTTAGAATCATAATGTTGATTATGTTAATGAGATCTAAATTCTAGATAGCTCAAAACTAAAATATTCCTAATAATGGGATCACTAAAATGAGGATTAGTGAATCTGGATAGATTAGTATATACTATGCTTGTTCATATGAAGAAGATAATTGATCTTATAATCATTTATGTGGAGACAGTAAAACAAGTATGTAGGTGCTTATTAGAGAATAAATTCACCGAACGTGACTCGCTCATAGAACACATAATATAGTTTTACTTGTCTGTCAATAGGAGTTCCTAATGTGATAGTAGTACATGTGATTCTTAGACTTGAGATCATTATAGTATCTTGTATATGATGAGTTATAATTTAACATGTTTCTTAAGACTTTTAAGGTATAACAAAGGATATGCTTGTGTATAAAAAGTTATACATAGAGAAATAGGTGAATTATTAACAAATAATGTACCACTTTTAGTAAAGGGAGAGAATGTCTTACGTAATTCGATAAATGTCAATATAGAAATCACTGGCTAAGGTGGAATAAAAATTAGAAAGGAGTTTCTAATTTATATTAGGGTTATTCATCTGATAATTGAAATGCATACGATCAAATAAAATAAGACTTGACAGAAATTTCATGGCTTATATTTGATTGAGTTATTGTGTGGTAAAAAGATTGAATTGTAGTGCAACTATTCACGAAATAAGTTCTCTACGATCAAATATTTAAATTCATATTACCTGAAAAGTCGTTGATCGCTAAGGGGGCTTACCCTTATTGTAGAATAAATATTATTTATTTAAACGGGTTAAATAGTTTTATTCATTTATATAAATAAGATTAGAATTGTTCTAATTTATTTATTCTACAACCAGTTTAATATGGAGAACCTAAAGAGTCACACAACAAAAGAGTAATATTTATTTAAGAAAAAAATGGCATAATCGTAATAATAAATTAAGTATATTTAATTTACACTATGGTGATAGAATAAATTAAATAGCTTAATACTTATAATTTAGTATTTTAGAAATACTAATTATAAATTAATAAGAGGAGTCTTATTATTATTATTATTATTATTGTAATGACCACGAATTTCATTATTCATTGTAAATATACTTAATAAATATTTAGCAATGAATTTAAACTTTTTTACTAATTAATTGTACTTTAGATAATTAAATAAATGTACTTGTGTATGCGTATATTTATTTAAAGAAATAAAGCAAGGTGTATAATTAATTTAAACAAATCTAATTGGATTATATTTTAAATTCAAATGAGTTGATAAACTAGGTCAAAGATATTAACCTAGTAGCCCATGTAATTAATTTAATTACTAGGCCATGTAATTAATTAAACAAGCCCAATGCTTGATTTAATTAAATGTAACCTAGAATATTTAATGTAAGCCCAATGTGTTATTTAAATTGAGCCCAAACCAATAGAATGAATGAGCCCAATATATTTAATTCCTAAGTCCAACATGGAGCCAATAGGAAGTCAAAATTGGTCAACAACTGAACATATGTATATATATATATATATATATATATATTGTTGATCATTGAATGATTAAATTTGATGATTAGAAATAATGTACAAGGGCTGTATTAGATAAGATCAAAGTTTTTAGGTTGATCTATTATTAATTGTATAAAAGTCTTGTGTGTTGTACTAAGACTTAGATAGATCAAAACTGTTAGGTTGATCTGTTGATGTAATAAAATCGTAGAAAGAACTCTACGATTTGTGTCAAGAAAACTCTACGATTCGAACAGACTCTACGATTAAGGCAACCAATCGTAAAATGGACTCTACGACTGTGATTCCGAAGACTCTACGATCAAGACAACCAATCGTAGAATGGACTCTACGATTGTGGTCCAGAAGACTCTACGACCAACCAGACTGTTCTTTCCGAAAGACCTTAAATTGGACTCTACGATCAACATTCTAACAGTTGAGTAAACTCTACGATGATCAGTAAGAGATGATCCTTTACAGATCAATCACGTAAGCAAGAGTATTCGTAGAATTGATTATATAAGATCGTTGAGCAAAAAGACAAGAGACATCACGATTCTCAGATCAGGAGCCATTCTATTCAAGTATTTAATCTTCATCAAAGTAACCAAAAAGGAAGCCTCTGCAAATAGATCAAGTCAGAAAAGTCAGGAGTCTGACCCAAGCGCACTATGGAACAGAAAGAAGACTTTCAAGGCAGAAAAGTCAGAAGACTGTGTCCTATCAGACCTATAGTTTGGGAAGACCAAACGACTCTATAAAAGTTAGTGGGAACCTACGTCTGACATTTCTGTCACAGAGGAAAAAGGAAAACAACCTTGCATGGACTAACAGGTCAGATCAAATAATATCTCATCAGAGATTTAATGAGCTTTATTAATACAATATTCAGCAGCTCTCCTCTGTGAGGTAACGGGAAGAAATACACGTTCAAACAGATGATCCAACGGGAAGAAATCTGAAGCCCTTACTTCTTAAATACGAAGATCAGCAGAAGAAAAGAAGAAGCACTGCACAAAAAGAAAAACGCAAGAAGTGAAAAAGATTGAACTGATAAGAAAGCCTGCATTGCTACTAAGCCCTTCAAACATTCAAGCTGATAAGTAACTTAGTAGCACATCCAAATATACATCAATCCAGAAGAGTTCTCTGTGAATTGGTATAAGCAAGTCTGTTAGACTTGGAGAGTTCTTTGTGAACTAGTGTAAGCAAGTCTGTTAGACTTGTAAAGTTCTTTGTGAACTAAAATTCCAAGACTGCGGGTCTTGAAGGAATCTTAGCGATTCAGCTATTGTAAAAGTATCATTAGTGGATTTGCTACTGAAAGAGCAGAACAGTGGAGTAGGAGTATTGTGTGCTCTGAACCACTTAAAACCCAGAGTCTCTCTCTTTGTGTCTTTCATTTGCTATATCTGTCATATAATTGTTTGTTGATTTATTAATTTAACATTTCAAGAAAAGATTAACTAAATCATATTCCGCTGTGTTAAACTTCTGTTTAAAAATTAATCAAGTGAGATAATTTCAAAGAGAAGAAATTTTAAAAGAATCTATTCAACCCCCCCCCCCCCTTCTAGATTACTATCGTGTCATTGGGAACTAACATATATATGTATGTATGTATAAATGCATATTTAAAGCATGAAAAATAAAGCAAAAATAGGCCAATAAATGGCCATTTGGCCGGCCACTATGGGACCCACATGGGGGGTGGCTTGATTTCCTTGTTGCTTCTAAAGTGAGCCATGTCATAGTAAGTGAACCACCCTAGTCATTCCATGTGTCTATCAACTAGTCAATCAATGGAATAGTAAGCATACTTAGCATTTAATTTCACCAACATAACATACTTCGGTAGAAGGAGAAGAAGAGCAAACAAAACTCAAAGGTTTAAAAGTGCTCTCAACTTCTTCTTATTTCATTTTTGTAGTCTAGATAGTTTTTGATCGGTTAAAATCTATTTTTAACAGATCAAAACTCGTTTTGATGATCTAGAAGTATTTAACTATGTAATATATGTATATTCATAGATCTATGTGTTTATAACATGTTTTGGTATGTGAGAAGTGTATAAAAGTTATAGAAATATGCATAACACAATTTACCGGTAAAACCCTAACCATACATGCTAGGTTTAACGTTGTATTTTGAAATGTACAAATCGAAAATTGGATTTTTATGGCTAGAAAGCTAGATCTATGAGTTTTAAAGATAAACCCTTTTTGAACTTTTCAAAAAATATTGAATAACAAAGAAGTTATAGCTTTTACTATAAAGGATGTCGTTTTTCAACCCTAAGTGGTTCGATCCGTAAATTTTGTGTAAAACGTTTTCAAAAAGACGATCGAACCATGGAATATTATAAAACATTAAGTTAGGAACACATCAACACTGATTTGGTGTTATTTGGATGTGTAGATTTTATTTTATCAATGTTTGATAAAAAAGTATCAAAACTGTCAAAAAAATTCAAAAATGGCAACACACTTCAGTATGGCGCCGGGGCGCCGTGTTGCAGTATAAAACACTGCGCCGCGGCGCAGTGTCCTATTTCCAAAAAAAATAAATAATTCGAACCGGGTCGGGTCGGGTCTGGCTCGGGTTAGAAAATAAAAAATGTTCCAAAAAACATTTTTGTATTTTTGGACTTAATAAATATATTTTTAAATATATATATAATTGATTTAATGATTTAAAAGTGTATATATATTATTATTGAAATAATAATATAATAAAGGTAATAAAATATTATTAAATAAATAATAATATTAGAAAATTATTAAAATATTATTAAGTGTATAATAATATTATAAAATCAATAAAATATTATTAAATGATTAATAATATTAGATAATCAATAAAATATTATTAAATAATTAATAATATTAGATATATAATAAAATATTATTAAATGATTAATAATATTAAATAATCAATAAAATATTATTAAATGATTAATAATATTAGTTACTTAATAAAATATTATTAAATGATTAATAATATTAGATACTTAATAAAATATTATTAAATGATTAATAATATTAGATACTTAATAAAATATTATTAAATGATTAATAATATTATATGTTTATTTGAACTATACTAAATAATTAATATAAGTTCTTTGTGTTTGAACTATTATCAAGTAGTGATAATATTTCCTAAGTGTTTAATTACCCATAATTAATCAATTATGTGGTTCGTAAGGTTTATAAAGGTCATTATACTTACAAGTATATGATACTAATTTAAGATCAAACTGATTTAATTGTTAGGCCCGTTCAAGGATTGTTAAATTAAGTTGGTTAGCAGTAAACGACGCACGATGCAAGTTTTCTACCCCTTAACTTGTACTTATTGTTGCAATTATTATTCAACCTTAATTACATTGAACAATTCATTTATTGTTGAGCAAGTATCTACACTCGTAGATATTTGACAGACCCTTGAGTGAATTAATTATCGAAAATTACTTCACATCATTATTGATTATTGTATCCGCACATAGTGCTTTTGCAACTGTTTAAGATGTCTAAGCTAATTGTTTCGGCTAGACAAATGTATGTTAATTCATTGAATTGAATATTCTAAAAGATATCCAAACCATTGGCTGGTGCGGATTCTTACAGTAAGACTGAGAAAGAACAACCCTAGTTAAAGGGGATTTTTATTTGTCGGAAAACCGACAGCGCGCAAGATATCTAAATGTGATGCATATACATAGGACATGAAAAGACTGATCCCCTCAAGTGTCCCGTTATTTTTAACAAGGAGTCAGACATTGTATGTCTGTTTTACCTTAGTAGCAGTTCACGGTCATTAAAGACCACTCAATAGTAAAGAGTCAATACATTCCTTATTGAACATTAATTCTTGATATCTTTCGCAATGGTTATTGTTGGAAACCTTGAAGTTATTTTTCTTCATCATGATATATCATATGATTGCTGTTTATAAACTTGCTGAGTCATTTAGTTGCTCATTCTTGCTATATCATGACTATATTTCAGCCAATCCCGAAAGCTTTAAATCGGACAAAGGCAAGGGGAAAGCGAATGCTTAATTTTAGTAGTTGCATGCTAGTTTAAATTACTGTTATGTAATTACTGTTGTAAATCTTTTGTATTTTTTCCTTAAGATATGTAATGTTTAAGATTAAGGTAATAAACCTTGGGAAGTGTAGCCTTTTGTTAAGGAACCTTTTGTATTATTCTGCGAAGTTTGAATACAATTTATGTATTTCATTGATGTTAAGTATTGTACAGTGAGAACCAAACCCGAGGTTAAAGAACCCGGATTTGGGGTCGTCACAGGTTGGTATCAGAGCTGTAGGCTAGAAATGCTAGGATTGTGAAACCTAGGTTATAACCTTAGTACTAAACTCATATCGAGTGCGTTAGAAGATGAATCGGGGAGATTCATCGTTGTGTATTTTTGGAGGTGGATTGAGAAAATCCATCGAGCCGAGATGCACATGATAAAATATCATTTCATTTCATCAATGAATATATTTTATTGCTGTAATAACATGTGTTATTTGTGTGATTGTAGGATGACGGAGATCGGACAATTGAGTCACTCTGTTGAGGAGGATTATATTGATATCCATATGGATACTGCACAGCCGCTGATGGCTGCACCTGTTGAGGAACCGGAGTCAGATCCCGAGGAGGGAGATCGCGTGGAGCCCGTCTGGGGCAGTGTGATGAGGCCTTACAGTGAGGATGAGGCAGAGTCTGATGAATCCGAGGAGGAGGAGTCAGCTGATGGCATGGGCATTACTGCCGCTGACATCATAGAGGAATTGACCACTAGGAACGAGGAGCTGGAGGCCAGGGTCCATAATTTAGAGGAGCAGAATCTGACTCACCAGCATATGGAGGATTAATACAGAGATGCAGCTTACCAGTTCTCTGGCGAGAACACAGAGCTGAAAGAGAGGATGGTAGGACTGGAGGATCAGGTACATGACTACGAGGGATCGGTGGAGCACTTCGCAGTGCTAACTCATCAGCTCGTAGATCAGGATGTGGAGCTGCAGGCCAAATTGGCAGTGGTTGAGACTAGGTTAGCCGAGGCTGAGCTGAAGGTTCAGCAGGTTCAGGCAGAGAAGACCGTCATCCGTGCACACTGGCAAGAGCGATAGAGGACAGGATGGAGATGGAAACGCAGCGGGATGCCGCACATGGTCAGATGATAGAGCTGGAGGAGGAGATCCGTGAGAAGCGGGTGAGGACGGATAGACTTAGTTATGTCTATCTATCTTCATATGGTAGACTTCAGAGCAGGGTACACTATTACCCAGCTGAAGATACCAGTTTATACACACCATCAACAAGAATGTGGTGATGGCCATCGGGGATGAGGGGTACGACGATGCGGTTCGTCGAGGGATGCGCCGTTAGTTGTATTATTTCCTTTATTTATGTACATATATGCACATAGATGCAGTAGAAATCCAACTTTTATCTTGATAGAGGGTTAGTATGTTGTAAATCCCAACTCTATGAAGTTGTGAGATATGTTTATGTTAGATCCCGTCTTTTCTTTTAACTATCGGGGTTAGCAGCGTTTATAGCAAAATATTAAATACAAACTGCAAAGACCCATCAATTTGTTCATGGGTATTTTTTTCCAACATATGAAGAGCCAATTGTTGCCGCCTGCATCGAGTGGGGCACCGATTACTTGGACATATGTGGTGAGCCGGAATTTATGGAGAGAATGGAAGCATCGTACCATTACAGAGCTGTAAAAATTGTTCTGTAGTTGTTTCGGCTTACGGGTTCGATTCGGTTCCGGCTGAATTGGGCTTAATGTTTAATTCGAGACAATGGGTTTTGCCGGCGAAGCCTAATTGGGTCGAAGCCTATGTGAGCTTGGAATCGGAGAAGAATGTTGTCGGGAATTAATTTTGGGACATTTGAATCGGTAGTCCCAAAATGTACTTGTATGTGTTTTTTTTGGGACATTTAATTTGAGGCAATGGGTTTTTTTTTATCGCCAGTCCCTAAATTGCAGGTTTATCTTTCATTTTGTTGTGCGCTTGTTGCGTCAGTGGTTGAGGCTTATCTACATATCCTTTGTAACATTGGGGGTCTTCTCACAACACTCGGATGCATGGCCAGCATTGCTTGGCTACTCTCAACACCACCTTATGAAGAGGTAGTTTACTTGTTTTCCACATGTCCCTTTTAGACTTTTTGTTCGCCTGTTAGATTTGCAAGATATGTTTTCATTTGAAATCTGAATTGCTGACCCGTCATTGATGATGTTGAGCAGCAAAAGAAGGTTTCACTTCTGATGGTAGTTGGACTTTTTGAAGGCGCCTCTATTGGTCCTTTGATTGAATTGGCTATTGATTTTGATCCCAGGTAATTGTCATTATAATTTTTAGTTGTTTTCTTGTTATTAACCATTTTTAAGATGAGATTTTTTGGCGGAATTTCTCTATTTTTTTATTCTTGTATCACTCTAACTAGTTGGTACTTGTAGCCATTTTTGACCTCTAGCCTGTAGTACCTATACCAGTAATTTATGTGTTGGTTTTTTGTGTGTTTCGAAACTGCAGAACATGGTAAAAGTGGAGCGGAGGTATCCATTTGTTTACACTTATAAATATAAATTCTAGCATTGCTTTTAGTATCTTTTCTTCTCAAATCTTACTGTGACAGGAGCTGGACGGTAAATCTTTAGGAAACAAAAATCTAAAGGTTACAGTTGTCATTCCAAAAACTTTTAAAATTAAAAACAAGGGGAAATGCCTCAAATAGTACATGAAAAATAAGATGACAAATAAGATTGGATGGATTTAATAATCTCACTTCTTAGTTGGACTTTTTTGGCTGCATTATCTCACACACACACACACACACACACACACACACACACACACATATATATATATATATATTTCCTAATTCTTTGCTTTGAACAAATTTGAAATTTCAATACCTTAAATTTGTGCTTGAGTAGTTCAAACTTTGACAACTATATTAACTCTTTTTGAAAAAATATTTTACAATCTAGCTAATGGATAACTCTTGCAGAGTGTTGTTATTTGATTTTTTTCGTATGTAGGCTTGAATTTTTGATTGGGGACATGTGATGATATTACAACCCTTTGGAAGTCTTGGACCATATGTTGGACTACTTCTTTTTTCGGATGAAGGTGGTATTATTTAGAGGAATCAGTGGCTAAAGGTAAGCCTCCTTCCAGAACAGAAAGATTTCTCAGGACATATAGTTTTATTGACAAATCATTTGTTTGACAACCTAAATGCATTGGGTCCAACATACGTACAGTTTTGACTAGAGTTTTGATCAACTAGTAATAAACTGTTATACCATTCCATTGAATCCTGGATTTGCTATTGGTAGGTATTCTTCTATTCACGGCTTTGCAAAAACTCAAAATCTGGCATGGTATTATATTATTTTTTGGTTTATCTTATCCCCCCTCCTCTTTATCCTGGTTATGTACTTGTCTCACGTCTTTTCTTTCTTTTCCTTTTGTTTTAGTTTCATGCAAAAAGGTTGAACTGAACATTTCTGAGAGAAGTTTTGAAATAGATTTTGAGTTTATTCTGTCAAAAATCTGTCAACTTTCATTATTGGGGATTTCAGCATAAACAGTTTCTTGTGAAATTCTAAATTTTAAACAGTCTTCTTTGCCTCTTTAATTTTGACTGTAGTTTCAGAGCCCGTGGATTTCAATTCAGTTCCATTTTTTGTTAATTTATGTGTTTCAAATGTTTGATTGATTGAATGAATGAATTGTTGTATAATGGGTTGTGATTAATTAGTAATATATTAGCAGCTTAATTTTAGTAATTTTCAGTAACTTGGGTTCTGTTTATATAGATAATGATGTTTTTGTGTGGTACTTTTGCTGTGTAATGTAGATATAAACATATCATTTTAGTATTTGAACCAAACCAAACCTTGTTTGAAAAAAGATTTGTTTGTTTCTGTTTTCCCTATCAGTAAGAAACTAATAGAAAGTTAAAAAAATAGTGACTTCTTTTTTCTAGGCATATAGGGAACACGAGATTGTAAGGTAACTGTCCTCCAATCTACCGTGCATGTCCCTTGGGATCATATGGTTGTCCAGTTATATTTAGTCTGTGTGCCATATAATAATGTACACGTAATAGGTGATTCTAAACCCTTCAATGGAACATTGGACAAACACCTTACTACCTTAGCAATACCAGAATAGTAACTAAATATATTCCTATTTTTGCAGTAAGTTTTCTTCTTTGTAAGATCTCAACGCAAACAGTCTTGATCAAAAAAAGTAATATGATATAAATGGAAATCTAATTAATTTTAGCTTCTTAGAGAAGTTTAACATAATATGACGTTAGCTTCAAATTTTATGATGATGCGTAATAAAATTCAATATAACTAACAAAATCTTCCTTAATCTGCACATAAAAATTTATCCAAAAAAAAAACCTGTGATTCAATTAGAAATTTTCTTTTTTGAACTAAGTCTTTTGTGCTTGTAAGGATAATTCAACCATTTTTTTAATCTTACCTTAAAAAGAACTGCAGCTGTATATATGAGCGTCTACTGCACTAAAAGGGTCATCGAGGAGATAGATATCAGCATTATTGTAGACTGCTCTTGCAAGTTGAATCCTTTGTTTCTGCCCTCCACTTAGGTTCAGTCCTCTCTGACCAATTTCTATAAGGTTGCCGTGTTGAAAGCTATCGATATCCTTATCCAATGTGCATGCTTTTACGGCCTTGTTATATCTGCTAATAAGCTCCATTGGTTTTTCCGTAGAGTACGTTATTTTGAATTGTGCAACTTTGTATCCAAGGCGCTTGAGATACATAAACTGTGGATCCAATTACCTTTACCTAGACTCAAAAAGGGGAAATAAATATTGATTCATTACCAATTCAGAGGAAAAGAAAAGAACAGGAGTAAATAATAGCTCAAGTCACTGTATAAATTTTCTACTAAATTACTATATTTTACTTACCGATTCGGAGATAGTTGGAAGTTCTACTATTGCATGCAGAAGTGATGATTTCCCAGAACTTACTGGCAATTATCTGCCCTCTTTTATAACTTCTATATTTACATCTCTTGCTGCAAGAATTTCTAATGCGACTTCCCAGCAGAAGTTGCCTCTGTGTTACACTAATACTAATGTCTGAGTTCTGAAGTTCTAATATCGTTTTTTGGTCATTGACCTCATCATCTAGCAGAAAAACATTTAGACGATCCAGAGACACCTTAAATTGAATCAGTGCAGAAAGAGTCTCTGGGATTACACTCTAGGTTCTCTCATGGTCCTCAACATAGTTAGAACCGTGAATATGGTGGCAGCATCCAATGGAGCACTTTTAAAAATATTACATCCTACGAAGACCATGGTGGTGATTATGGTTGGTGATCACCAATATAAAAAAGTGGAGTAGGCTTTATTAATTTGTGATGCAGTCAGCCATCTGAACTCCCTTTCCCTTGGTGAATTTATCATGTCCTTGTATTTCTCTTCCCATGACTGCAACTTGATGATTTTCGTATTGTTTAGCACCTGAGATACAAGTCTCAGTCGTTCATCTTGTGTGATCATGAATTGAGATTGACATTTGTTAATAATCTTTGCTATAGGTACAACTAAAAGCGCGATGATTACAAGTGGAACTACACCAGGAAGTGCACCAAGACCCAACATGCCCAAGAGGACACCAACGGAGAAAAAGTTGCAGCACAAGGCTCCAAGTTGTGTGGAACCACCAAAATGATTCACCATTCGGTAAGCATCAACGGACATGTAATTCGATTAGAAGCAATCACAGTATTACTCACTTTGATGTCTCCAGTAGAATAGAAAAATGTTTCGATAAGAAAGAACATGAGCTGCATGCTTTAGTGGAACCACTTTGCTGGAGTTATATGTCACGTTGCATGTGGACTTATTTTATTGGAAGAATAACAATTCCCAAAAAGCTTATCAAGGGCTCTCCAATCAACTATGTACTATATTGTCACCGACACTAAAGCGTTAGTGTTAAACTCGTATGCTATTGCTATGAGATTTCAGCCAAGTACAATTAATGTCTATATTAAATGTGTTACTTGACCCTTAAAAGGATGATTTTGATTTCAGTTGAAGATATTTGGCCATTGAAGATATTTGGATATTGATTATATGTTTTGGAAACTTATATAATGTATGTGAAAGTGAGCATATTTTTACAATTGGAATGGTGTGAAGATTAGGTAATATGATGGATCATCATTTGCTTTGCCTTTGTTGGGATGCTAAATTTGACAATAGGTAAATATTTACCAACTTTATCGAGTTACCTTCACATTTTGTTTGTTGGTTACACTCATATCTAGCTGATTTGTATTTATAGATGTTTTGGCAAAATTTTAATACAGTTTAATTTGCCAAATAGCAATTAGCTGGTTGCATACTATACTTTTGTTGTTAATTTCAATATAATTTCTTGTTAACTTGGCATTTAGCTGGTTAACTCAATGTAGTAGAAATTTTCTTGTTAATTTCAATATAATTTCATCTATCATCTAGCATCTAGCATGAACATTTCAATTTCAATGAACGTTATATTTTGATCTCTCTCATTTTGTTCACCTGTTTTCTTAATTTAAGTTTTGTCAGTTAATCTTTTGTTGTTGTTCTATTATTACTCATATTTGCAAAATTGGATTTTGATACTTTTCTTGCAGTATGTATAAAGTTAAAGGCTAAACCTTAACTTGCTTGAAGACATGAAGATAATGAGCACCTAACAACTACAACACCTTATAGTTAGATATTTTCTTTCTTGTGTAATATCAATGAATACGTATTGAGGTGATATGGTACTTGCTTTTAATAACAAGTCTTGTAATTTTAGTGTGTATTGGTCATTCTAGCTTTGTATACATTATATTATTTTAAAATGATATAATAATTAGTTTCTTATTTAATATATATAAAGTTTTTTTGCACTTTTTTGCTATTTATATTTCAATGAGCTGTTAAAGTAATATTGTGTAAAAATTAATGAGCAATTAATTTTTTATTTACAAATTTATAATTTGTGAAGGATTTTATTTGAGAAATGGGCATTAATGAAGAATTATTTTAAAGTCATTATTTTTTTCTTATTCGTGAAGCCTTTTAACATATTCTGTCTTATCATCCATTGCCAACAGTTAATGTTCCCCATTCTTACCTCTGTTATGCCAGACATCGTTTTCTTTGAGCGCGGTAATTATCATATTTTTTGACAATTCTCCAAATACCGAATATGATTTTACAAAACATTTTTATTGGGATTATCTTAATTTAGGGCAGCATTTTAATAGTCGTTGCAAAAAGTTGTATAAGATATATAACGAAAAAAAAAATTGTTGCCGATGAATCCGGTCTATATTAGGCAACGAAATATAGCAACAAAAACACTTTCGTTGCCCACGATGAGGTGAAATCAAGTGGCCAAAAATTTTGCAACGAATTTCTAATGAATTTTTTTTCGCCAATGAATTGGTAACGAAATTTTGCAACGACTTATGAATTTCGTTATAAAAAATGAAAGTTTTTCATAATGTGCAATGAAGGACATAATTCGTTGCTAAACATACACTTTTAGCAACGACTTTATAAGCCGTTGCCCAAAAAATCGTTGCTAAAGCCCCATTTTTTGTAGTGTTTCTTATAGTATTTGGTTTCATAATCATACCTTCCAATGTTAAATGTAAAACCTATAACTAAATTTCAAAATGAATATATTTTATTCGAAATTTTAAAGTTTATTACAATTTAATTCATTTTTATTACAATAAGTCATTCCGACTTGATACACAGTCAACTAAGGGAAACAACAAATGATTGCTTTTTACACCAACTTCAATTCCTTATTGCCATATTCATCTGGAACTTCTTCCTTTAGCTACGAATAAAATTATTTTTAAGAGTGAGCATGACGGTTCAGCAAGTCTAATAGTTATCACATTACATGCTCCATGTTTCATACATACTTTGCATCTTATTCATGTGTCATGTATCTCATGCTATGCATTTTATTCATGCATTTCATGTTATCTACTTCTCATTCATTATGTTCTATGCATGCTTCATGTTTTCATACTTCGCATTGTAACAATTAAAAAACTCATAGAGAGTAGTTATCTTAGCTCATCAACTGAAAACCTACAGTTATAATCACGTAGTTGCACAAATAGCACACTTTAATTATGTTCTCAAGCAATTCACATAACAATGAAGATTTTGCATATGATTGAACAAATAGTTCCCACATAGCAACAATTTTACACATAGTTCATATAGTATTGAAAGAACGCTTATCTTACACCCGTTGTGTAATCTTACTCATCGGTTAACATAATCTAAACTTTATCATTTGTCGTATAACCAATATATTATAAATAGGTTATAGCATATTATTAATCTCATTTAAGACTTAATATACATATATATTAGTTTACTAATCTTTAATTCATCATACGACCGATGTATTATACCTTCTGTAGGTTAAATATTACATCTAAACACATTTAAATTTTGATTATATCACTTGGATGCTCAACATTTTAAATAAAAAAAATCATAAAACAATTTCTGCAGTAATCCACCCCAGAGGATTACTTATGCGCCCCAATGAATTTCGAAAGAAAGGTATCCGTCCCAGCGGTTTCCAAATGCGCCCCGACGAACTCCCCTGTTCCAGAATTTTGAATTTTTTTTCCTAGCTATTTTGAAAAATCATAACTTGTTCAAAAACCATCTGATTGATCTCATTTTTGGACAGGACCAAGGTCATACTACAAAGTATTTTATAAAAATATCACTTGCTCAAAATGGCTTCTTTAAAGTACCAAAATAAATGTCCGAAAAATCGTGTTTAGCAATATTTTCACACTTGTACCAGTTCGCTTGAAAATTTTAAAAAATCTTTTGGATTTGATTCCAATGATGTATGACTTAAGTTAACCTCTAACTCATTTACACACAACAATTCACAAAGATTACCTACAATGACCATCTAATTCTCATGTTCTAGCAAATTAATTTTCATTGAGAACTTTCATTAAACATTTTATGTACATGCTTTATTTTGCCTATTATGCTAAATGTTTAATTCATAAATGCATAACTCCATCCTCAATCCATCCTTATACACTGAATCCACCATGATTCTCATTAATTCACACTCTAACAACCCAATCATGTAATAACTAGAAATTAAAAACAAAGCCAAATACTTAATTAAAGGTTAAAGTACTTTTCAACCTTCAATTTGAAGACTTCATAAAAATCTTGCACAAGCCTTGAATATTGCTTGATTTAAGCTTTCTCTTGATGAAAACTTGTTCAATCATTCCTCGAATCAAGCTTACAGTATAATTCTTACTATATTTCTCTCTAATTTGAGTAAAGTTTTTGTATATAACTAATGAACCTTTGGCTTCGTAGCTTAAGAGGAAAAATGAACTTGGTAATGAAAGGCTGAAATGATCTTGGTTGGGATAATCCACAAACATAAACTACTCACCTTCCACTCATAATAATAATGCTATGTGTCAGGCTAACTCATGCACAAGAAACACCTCTTAACTCCACTAAGTAAATTTTCAGCATATGTACTATATACATCTATTAACCCACTCACAAATTCTATATATATATATATATATATATATATATATATATATATATATATATATATATATATATATATATATATATATATAATTCCTCCACCAAAAATGGAATTAACTGATGATTGATTTTTATACCTATTTGTTGGATATTTTTAGACTTGATAATTCGTGAATTCTTTAGCATTCTATGTTAGTTTTTATGTGTTTTAATCTTGTTTAGTTTTTCTATTACTTTTATGTGTTTTTACTTTGTTTTGTAGGATTTTGGAATAAGGGCGGTTTGGATCAAAGCTTGGAGTTGCCAGATTTGAATTTTCAGCTTATTGTTTATGCAGTAGTCACTTGCAACCTAATTTACACCTTGATCCAGCCATTATCTCTCAATTCGTTCCCAAAACACCGAAGGAGGCTGCAGCAGTCCAAAAAGGGAGCATATATGGGCAGATTGTATAAGCGTTGCAACGGTGCTTTCCACCACCGCAGCGGTCGTACAAAACCTGAATTGAGCAGATTGTTTGATCGTCGTAGCTCTGCCTTTGACCACTGCGGAGGTGCACTGTTCCTACACGCAGAAATCAATTTTTAAGAGGAAAAGAACATCCCTAACTTCATATTTTCATTTCTTCTTCTTTGGGAGGCGGTTAGAGGCAATTTTGGAGGCCAAAGGATAAAGAGAGTCACCTTCCATGGAGGTTAGGAATGGAATTCAACATCTAAGGAAGCTATGGATTGAATGATTGGAGCTTGGAGATTGGTGACAAGTATATTCTTCTTCTTTCCTTTAATTTGTATTTCCATTATTGTTTATTATTTTTTGGAACAAAAATGGATTAATATCTATCAATTGATCTTATATCTATGTTGGGTATTGAATCTATAACATGTTTTGGCTATGGTGAATTGTGTTTTGATCTCATTTAACTATGTATATATTGTATGCTTGTTGGATGTGATTTTACTCAATTGCTATGGTTTGAGCATGGAATCTTTGATTATGTTGGGTGTCTAATGCTTAGTTTAATTGAATCTCTCTTTCTTATTTGGTTGTTGTTGCATTTGTGACTTCTTTGAAAGAAGAATTTCATTGTGCACTCCAAGTGTTAGACAAAATGTTCAAATAAAGTTTGTCTTGTAATTTGCATATTTTTGTGCTTCATTAGCTATGGTTTGTGGTCTCTTGGATGGCACCATATGATTTGGATTATCACATTTTGTTTTTTATGTTTAATTGCTTGGCCAAGTGGTTAATTTGGTAACCTATATGAAATTGTCAAATGGTTTATAGTGTTTTGACCTAAATGTGATAGCATGTGTTGTGCTACGTGTTCTTAGGAGCGTATACATAATTTGTGCGTAGGATAGAAATATACCTATGTGTCACGTGTAACCAATGTGAGAATATGTCCTTCAAATCCTTGCGTTGCTATTTCTCATAGACATATAGTGAAATACTGAGCTTGGGTATCCTTGTCTAAATTCAGTCGAATGGGATAGGTTTGGATTTAGTATGTTTGTTTGTCCTTCAAAAGAGGTGTGTAAATACTATTGTATTCTCGGTTAACCAGTCATCGTGACCGTAAGACCAAATATGGAGAGTAATGAGATTTAAATAAAGTATTGGGAGAAAATGTAATCGTAGATTCATCTATCTTTACCGTTTTAGTAGTTTAAATGTTATTTTGTGTTATGTCCATTTACATTTCACTTCCTTCATTCAATTAAATATTTGATCTAAGATTGGCTTGATAGGTTCGATATTTAGGAAATCGTTAGAACTAATTTCTTGTGGGATCTATACTTTACTTTCACTTTATTACTTGTTGATTGTGTATGCTTGCACGTTTTTCATTCAAATGAATTCGAGATCGGAACTTATCTAGTAAAATAAAATATAAATAAACAATTCTGATTTTGATCAATAAGTTTTTGACTAGGATTCAATCCATAACTTCCTTAGATGTTAAATTCCATTCCTAATCTCTACGAAATGCGACTCTCTTCATCCTTTAGCCTCCAAAATCGCCTCTAGCCACCTCCCAAAGAAGAAGAAACGAAAATATGAAGTTAGGGTTGTTATTTTCTTCTTAAAAACTAATTTCTGTGCGTAGGAATAGTGCACCGCCAACGCGGTCAAAGGCAGAGTTGCGGCGGTCAAACATTCTGCTCAATTCAGGTTTTGTACTACCACTACAGTGGTGGAAAGCACCACTGCGGCACTCATACAATCTGCACAGATATGCTCCCTTTTTGGACTGCTGCAGCCTCCTTCAGTGTTTTAGGTATAAGTCTCTCATCCGACCTCCGATTGAGATGATTTAAGATGTTTTGGAAAGATGAGAAGTATATATACAACTTCCATGTTTAACTAATTAAGAGATAATGGTTGGACCAAGGTCTAAATTGGGTTTCAAGTGACTATTACATAAACAACAAGCTAAAAATTCAAATCTGGCAACTCCAACCTTTGATCCAAACCGTCCTTATTCCAAAATCCTACAAAACAAAGTAAAAACATATAAAAGTAATATAAAAACTAAACAAGATTAAAACACATAAAAACTAACATAAAATGCTAAAGAATTCACGAATTATCAAGTCTAAAAATATCCAACAAATAGGTATAAAAACCAATCATCAAATACCCCCAAACTTGAATCTTTGCTTGTCCTCAAGTAACACAAAGACAATCTATATAAACAGAAACTAATAACAACAACTCAAGCAATGAATCAATATGAAAAATAAAATGGCAACAAAGATTTACTTCAAATGATAACTATAAAAAAAATTCAAAACATCGCAAAGTCTAGAATTTCAACCTATATGTTAATCATACATTACTCATGACTCACAAGTTTGTGTGTACACCATTTGTAACAAACTAATTATAGCTTGATTAAGCTTAAGCGACCATAAGGATTTCATTGTGCACGCCAAGTGTTCGACAAAATGTCCAAATGAAGTTTGTCTTGTAATTTGCAGATTTTTGTGCTTCGTTGGCTATGGTTTGTGGTCTCTTGGATGGCACCATATGAATTGGACTATCACATTTTGTTTTTCATGTTTAATTGCTTGGCCAAACGGTTAATTTGGTAACCTATGTGATATTAGAAAATGGATTATAGTGTTTTGACCCAAATGTGACAACATGTGTTGTGCTATGTGTTCTTAGGAGCGTATGCATAATTTATGCGTAGGATAGACATATACCTATGTGCCACATGTAACCAATGTGAGAATTTGTGTTTTAAATCCTTGCTTTGTTATTTCTCATAGACATATAGTAAAATG
This sequence comes from Hedera helix, assembly GCA_947179155.2. Lineage (NCBI taxonomy): Eukaryota > Viridiplantae > Streptophyta > Magnoliopsida > Apiales > Araliaceae > Hedera > Hedera helix. The sequence goes on from OX359274.1 coordinate 18,461,381, forward strand.
CTTAGCTTGTGTGTCCTTGTCTGAATTCTGTCAAATGGGATAGGTTTGGATTTGGTATGTTTATATATCCTTCAAAAGAGGCGTGTAAATACTATTGTATTCTCGGTTAAAAGTCATCGTGACCGTAAGACCACCTAGGGAGAGTTAGGAGATTTAAATGAAGTATTAGAAGAAAATGTAATCATACGTTCATCTATCTTTACTGCTTTTGTAGTTTAATTATTAATTGCATATTTACATTTTTTTCCTGCCATTCAATTAACCGTTTAACTAAGATTGGCTTGATAGACTCGATATTTGAAAAATTGTTAGAACTAATTCCACGTGGGATCGATACTTTACTTTCACTTTACTACTTGTTAACCGTGTATGCTTGCACATTATTCATTCAAATGAATTCGAGATCGGGATTTATCTAGTAAAATAAAATATAAATAAAGAGTTATGATTTCTACCAATAAGTTTTTGGCGCCGTTGCTGGGGAATTAGTTTCTGATTGTGTTTTAATATTGATTTCTATCGCGTAGATCTTAGTTTAAACTTATATTTATGTCTTTAATTTTGTTGGGACTCTTAATTATGTTCGCGACATTCTTAAGGTTTGGAAAAAGAAATAAGAAATCATGCTGAAGACAATAAAACAAGCGCTAACTGGGAGGCAAACCATGTGTCGCTAATGTTTCTTTTAGTTTTGTTTTTTTTTTCATTTTCAGGTCATTTCTTAGCAAATCGCAAGAGTTGGTTGCAGAAGGCTGTTGGTTTGAAAAAATTATGGCATACATATAATCAAATTATATAAGCGCAACGGAAGCAAAAAAATCAGATTTTAAAATTTTTGTACAAACCAATAACCCGGATCTTTCTTATGTGACTATTATTAATTGAGGAAGGATAAAAGAATTTATACCTTTGTAGAACCAAGCTTCCACGGGTACAAGTTCATCTCCCTTTAATCCTTCACGTTCATCTTCATAATTCACCGATTAGATTCCACGGATCAATGTTAGCTCCCCAAGTGTTGAGCCTCTAGAGGTGATCCACCAAGAGATCTATGAATTAAAGAAGTGGATCTTGGTTTCTCTAAACCATGGGTGGCTAGCCCTAATTCTCTCTCTCTCTCTAACTCTTAGATCTAGAGAATTATGGAGTACTCTCTCTCTCTTAATGAAAGAGTGTGTAACCTTGATCTATGATAAGACTCCTCTTATTTATAGATCTAGCCAACCCTCCTAAACTATTTAGGATTAGGGTTTTAATTTAATTCCCAATTTAATTAGGAACTAAATTAATTAATTACAATTCCTAAACCATTTAGGAACTTAATAATTTAATAATGAGAGTACTTCTTATTAATTAATTACTAAACCATTTAGTAACTTAATTAATTATTATTATTATTATAATTCCAAAACTATTTAGGAACTTAATTATTTAATAATAATATTACTACTTATTAATTAATTCCTAAACCATTTAGGAACTAAATAATAATACTAGTAGTAATAATAATAATAGTAATAATAATAATAATAAGACTCCTCTTATTAATTTATAATTAGTATTTCTAAAATACTAAATTATAAATATTAAGCTATTTAATTTATTCTATCACCATAGTATAAATTAAATATACTTAATTTATTATTACGATTATGCCATCCACTTCTATAATAAATATTACTCTTTTGCGGTGTGACCCTTTAGGTTCTCCATATTAAACCGGTTGTATAATAAATAAATTTGAACAATTCTAATTCATTTATTACGAATTAACTCTTTAATTCAGAATAAATAATTATTCCACAATAAGGGTAAGCCCCCTTAGCGATTAGTCGACTTTCCAGATAATATAGATTTCAACATTTAATCGTAAAAGAACATTTCAGCAAATAGTTACCGTACAATTCAATCCTTCTACCACACAATGTCCCAATCAAATATAAGACACGGAATTTCTGTCAAGTCTTATTTATTTGATTATATGCATTTCAATTCACAAATACACAACTCTAGTTAATGTAAATTAGAAACTCCTTTCTAATTCCATTCAACCCTGGTCAGGGATTTCTGAGTTGTCACTTATTGAATCGCATATGACATTCTCTCCCTTTACTGGAAGTGGTAGATCCTTTGTTGACCATTCATCTATCTCCATGTGTACCTTATTATACCCAAGCACATCATTTGATATACCAATAGGTCTTAAGGAATATGTCAAAGTATAACTTAGTACACATAAGATACTAAGATGATCTCAAGTCTAAGGATCACTTGTACGACTATCACATAAGGAACTCCTATTGACAGACGAGTAAAACTCTATTAGGTGTTCCTTGAGCGAGTCACGTTCAGTGAACTTATTCTCTAATAAGCACCTACATACTTGCTTTAGTGTCTCTACACAAATGATTATGAGATCAATCATCCTCTTCATAAGAGCAAGCATAGTATGTACCAATCTATCCGGATCTACTAATCCCCTTTTTAGTGATCCAACAATTAGGAACAATTTTAGTTTTGAGCTATCTTGAATTTAGATCTCATTAGCATGATCCTCATCATGGTTCTAAAAGCATTGCTCAAAAACTATGGGTTTATCCATTTGATTAATTCAAGTAATTAATCATGAATAAAGAAATGCCTTGATACTTTTATTAATAAATGAACAAGATTACAAAGTATATGCTTATCACATCAAATGTGATTGGCTTGAGGGCATATTACTTTCAATCTCCCACTTGCACTAAAGCCAATCGCCCTTTGGTATCCCTATACCATTCTTCTCTAAGTGGCGTACAAATTGCTTAGTAAATGCTTTAGTTAATGGATCTGTAATGCTGTTCTAAGAGTCTACCATCTTTATGGTGTCGTCTCCTTTTCAATGATTCATCTAATCATATAAAAGTGCCGCAACACATGTTTGGATTTCAGATGAGACCTAGGTTCCTTGGCGAATTAAACTCCTTTAATGTTAGGAACCATTATAAGTTCTGTAATGAACTTGTTTAACCAAACAATCACCTTTGCAGCTTCACTTATAGTTATTTACTATGTCTTTGTCACTAAATCAGCAACTCTTTGCTGTTTGAAACTTTTCCAACTCACTGCAGCACCGTTCATGGTAATCATATTACCTAAAACGGATATGTTGTTATCTTGGTTAGTCTGAACAAACTTGAGTTTGTTAAACCCTCTAGTTTTATATCAGACCCATCATTAGAAACTCTTTTCTAATATTTTTCTCCAAAATTGAACTGATATCTACTTATTATACATAAGCAATATCAAGTCTAGTACATTTCAATGAATCAATGTACGTCCCTTGGGTTAAGCCGAGCATCCTTTATGATCTATCTCTATAGACCTTTATCCTAAATAGAATGTTAGGACGCTACTCCCAAGTACTTAATGGAGAAGTTTTAGACAACCACATCTTTACTGATTGTAGCATTGGTATGTCATTCCTTATCGGTAGTATATCAACATATAATACTAGGAATGTCACAGTGCTCCCACTAACCTTTGTACATACTTGGTTCATCCTTGTCTTTGATAAAATCAAACTCTTTTGATTGTCTCATCAAAACGGATGTTCCATCTTCGAGAAACTTGCTTCAATTCATAATTGGATCGTTGTAACTTACATACTTGATTTGCTCCATCTATATGGAGACAAATTCTTTTGGTTGTATCATACATACATCCTTTTGTATAGTAAGTTGTTACTGCAAGTAAAATCCTAATGGATATATGCATTTTCACTAGTGAAAAATTTCGTCTTAGTCAACTTATTGACCTTGTTCGAAATCTTTTTACCACTAGTCAGGTCTTATAGGTCTCCACCTAGCCATCTGCTTTAGTCTTTCTCAAAGACCCATTTCGGATTTTATGGTCATCAACCATTTCTCTTGAGTATCTAACACTCATACCTCATCGTATATATATGGATCATCATCCACTATGATGCGTACCTTATCATCATCATCTATGATGAATACATACCATTCAGGTATCTTCGGTACTAAACCAGATTTACGACTTGGTTGTGGTACAATAGGTTTATCTATTTGTACAGATTCCTTCATTTTATCTGTAGTGTTTTGTGGTTCTTGAACTTCTTCAAGATCTATTTTACTCCCACTAACCCTTTAAGGAAAAACTCATTTTCCTATAAGGCAGCGTGTTTCAAACAAACACCTTTTAGTTAGTCGGATTATAGAAGTGATACCCTAAACTTTCTTTAGGATATCCCACAAGTTTACACTTATCAGATCTTGTCCCTAGCTTATCATGTCAAACCTTTTGACATAAGTTGAACAATTCAAATCTTAACATGCTTAAGACTTGGTTTCCTCCCTATCCATGACTCATATGAAGTCTTAGGGACAGAATTTGAAGGTATCTTATTTAGTAGATATGCGATAGTTTCTAGAGCATAACCCTAGAAGGATACTGAAAGATCGATAATACTCATTATGGATCATCACCATGTCCATACTGTGAGAATACCATTTCGCTTGAGATGATCTAGAAACTTACTGCTTAAGTATTCCCTTCTCGATCTAATCGAAGAACTTTAATACTTTTGGCCTTTAGTTTCTATACTTCACTTTTGAATTCTTTGAACGTTTCAAACGATTTGGATTTGTATTTCATTAAATACATATATCAAAATCTAGAATCATCAGTGAAAGTAATGAATGAATACCCTCCTCTTGCATTTGTTGTCATAGGTCCCACACACCACTGTGTGTACCATCTCTAACAACTCCGTAACTCGCTCTCCATGTCCACTAAATGGAGATTTAGTCATATTGTCCATGATACAAGATTCACAAGTTGTATTTGATTCATAATCAAAAAGGCACAAAAACCTATCTTTATACAACTTGTTTAGTCTTATTTCATTAACATGACCGAGTTAACAGTATTGCATGAAGGTATGATTCATATCATCTATTTGCTTTTAGTTTGTTCCAATTGGAATTTTTTTTTTATGTAAGTCAAGTATACAAAGTCCATTAAGTAATCAACCAGTTCTAAATAAAACATTATCATTATAAACAGAACAACGATTGTTCATTATTATAATGTCAAAAACCCTTCCTTGTCATCACATGGAACTGAAATAATGTTTCTAAGAACTGGAACATAGTAACAACTTACTAACTTAATAGGCTTGCCTGTAGGCAGTGCTAAACTATAAGTTCTCATGGCTAATGCAGCAACCTTTGCTTCATTCCCCAGCTCAGGATTACTTATCTTTTGTTTAGTTTTCTACTTCTGTTTAGTCTTTGCAACGACTTGCATATGTGAGACCACCATCCGATATCTAATACCTAAGTAGAAACTTAACTTATAGAAAGTTTTATTTTATTGTGAACAAATCTATATCTGTAGCTGAAGTTTCATTAAACTTCTTCTACTTAACTACTACAACTCTCTTGTAGTTGTTCTTCCAGTGTTCCAGCTTATCGCAATGAAAGCAAACTCTTTTGCCCTCGGGATCACTTTTATTTATGTCCTTTGTTTAGCCTTTCTTTTGCCTTCTACTTTTTCTGACTCCTCAGAAATACCTTTGGCCATCTTCCTCCGCTTAGAAGATTCATCTACAAGTAAGACTTGGTTTTTCTAGGAAGAAAAGTGACTCTCAACAGTCTTCAACATAGTAAGCAAATCAGTTAAACTGACTTCTAGCTTATTAATGTTTGAAGTTCACAACATCTTGTGAATAAGAGTCAGTGAGTGACTGCAAGATCGAATCTTGACTCAACTCTCCATCCTTGACAAAACCTGTTGTCCTAATTGATCAATCCAATTGATCATCTTTAGGACATGTGTCTTTTACTGTAGTGCCATTGGTTATTATAGATCGGAAGAGCTCCTTAGATATCTTATATCTAGTTGACCTACTTTGCTCAACATACAACTATTGAATGTGCAGTAATATAGTAGGTGCATCCATTTTCTCGTGTTGACGCTGTAACTCGATACTTATGGATGCGAGCATGATGCATTGAGCCACCTTTGCATCATCTTGCCATTTAAAATAGCAATCTCTTCCTCAGAGGCTTAGTCTACAACGTTTGTAGGAATAGGCAAATTAAGGACATTTGCTAGCTTTTCAACATTGAGAACTATTCTCAAATTTGTTTAATCAATCCGAACAATTCGGTTCAATTAATTGTTAGCATACATTATGCTCTGCAGTGTTTAGTGAATTAAAACATAGCAATATTCTTTAAGTAAATTAATAACAACATTAACATGCATTCGTTTTATTAATTACCAAAATAAATTAGGTCTTTATTTGAAATGGTGTCTCCCACTATTTTCATCAAACTATATTACCCTCTTTATATATTTTGGCAAATCTAGTTAAAGATTTGCTAGTGAGAATAAGGATCCTATTTCAAATGTATATAGCCTTGTGTGACATAACAAACGATATATAAATAAATAGGTAGACAACTCTTGTCAATTACATTAACATGTAACTCCTTTTATTTTGCCTCTTAGATTATTATGATCATGTGTGACACATCCAAATCAAAATTATCCAAGTTAAGTCCAACCTAGCATTTTCTTATATTAGAAGAGAAAAAGACCGTCCTTGTGTGACACAACAAAACAGTAATGTTCAATTCTTTTTATAAACATCAAATGTGATAAAACAACATCTCAAAAAATTAATATAAGCCTTGTGTGACACAACAAACTTATAATGATTATTTGATACTCTATCGTTTTACCATGCTAGAAGGCAACGTTCGATATTTTTAATAAATATCTTTGAACGTTACAACTTAATATTATGAGTAGTAGAATAAATAAATTAGAACAATTCTAATTTTATTTAATTGAATTAAGCTCTTTTAATTCATGAATTAAACATTTTAATTCATTTTATAAATAATATTTATTCTACATCATGAGGGGTTTATTAATATTAATTGTCTCATCTTGTTTAGCGCACATGCACATATATATATAAAATAAGCGTCATATTAATTAACATGCGAAGCATGTTTGGATAATATATAATAAATATATATTAAGCATGCACATATAGAATACTATATTCTACTTGGATTGATTATGGACTTTTATTCTAATTTGATTTATTCGAGCCACCAAATAAATCAATTGGTCAAACCTAGGGTGCAAGAATAAATTAAATTAAAAGTAACTATTACATTTAAATTCGGGCTCCATTACAAACGGGTTTTCATGCGCTCCTTGCTTCTTTGCTCCAATTCTTCAAAATAATTCTAACTAATCCTATTACAAATTATTTACAATAAATAGAAACCTTGATCAACAGTCAAGAGCAAGTACATAGGAGGGAGATAAAATTATACATAAGAAAAATTAGAAAGACGAGGTACGCAGACCCCATTTATTAAAACCCATTCATTCATGCATTTAATTAAAATTAAATCCAATCACATTGGTCAATAGTCCATAATCAATCCCATTTATTATCATATATATCAACATATATATTAATAAATAATATTCATCTCATGAATTAAATAAAACATTCCATATATGTATTGGTATCATTTAATGAGCAATTTAAAATTGTATAAAATCCAATTTCATATTTAAAATAAACCTTTTATTTTAATTATAAAATTATTTAAAAATAAACTATTTATTTTTATTATTTTAAAATTATCCAAAATAAACTATTTTATTTTGAAATTTTAAAATCTGCACAAAATTACCAAACTGTTTAGCTAATTAATATATATTATTAATATCTATGATATATTAATAATATATATATAATCGGTTAGTAAAGCATATATATAACAATTCGGTAATTACTATATATATATATATATATATATATATATATATATATATATATATATATATATATATATATACTATGACCGAATCTTGCTGCTTTATTGATTACATATTGCCGAAACAGTGAATGGTTAATCCTTAAAGCAAGTGACACAAAATTCGGGACAATTCTTGTATATATATATACTAGGGATAACCCGTGCCTGAAGGCACGATGCAACTAATATAACAGTTGAGTACTGTATTTAATATTTTTAAATTAAAAAATCTAAAAGTGTTGTAGACTCCCAGTTCCATAAAGATTGATACTCAATCCAGTCATAGTTTCTTTTTGAGATAAATATTAGTATGCTACTTATTCTCAACTTAAAATTAATTGACGATAACAATCTCAAATTTGTGTAATATAGTGTTTTCGAGTATCCCACACACCTTTCGTTTATTGACAAAACGGAATGAGAAGTTTGGCAACATTTATTTTTCTCCAATATGATTCATGAATAATATTTCCTGTAGAAAAAGGGTAGTAGTGCAAGCTATTTGGTGGGATTTAATGAGGGGAAAAAAAGATGTAAAAATTCAAAACAAAACTTTTGCATGTATACTCAAAAGTATAAAATGAGCCCTCTAAGTCTAAACAAAAAAGTATTGTCATAACACCAACTAAATCGCATTACCGTCACATTTTTCCTCTATATTTTTTCTTGAAATTGGACAAAAAATTCTCATACCATGAGTCAAAGCTTACTACAATAGTTGCTCTCGTCAGCAAAAACATCAAAGAAATGACACGCAATTGCTCGTGCCTGAAGGCACGACGTAGATTAAATCAATTACAATGAATCTGAATCGTCCCTGTGATTTCCTGCCCAAATAAATTTGCATGTGAAAACATAATGACCGCAATATCCGAAAAACAGGAAATAATAATAATTATTATTATTACTACTACTACTACTATTAATAATAATAATAATAATAATAATAATAATTATTATTATTATTATTATTACTATTATTATAATTATTATTGTTATTATTATTACTATTATTATAATTATTATTGTTACTATTATTATTATTATTATTATTATTATTATTATTATTATTATTGTTGTTGTTGTTGTTGTTGTTGTTGTTGTTGTTGTTGTTATTATTATTATTATTATTATTATTATTATTATTATTATTATAGTGTAGTGGTGAATTTAATTTGGGCGAAAAATATAAATGAATAGATATTTGAAAAAAAGATATTGAATTTAGTGTGATATAAATGGATATTTTCTCTGTTTCAAAATTACATATATAATATATTTAGAGAATGATAACGTTTAAGAATTTTTTTATTTTTTCAAGCATACTCTTAACATTAAGTAAAAAATTGAGTAGTGGCGGCAATGGTAGGATGGAATCAAGTAAGCTGGAATATAAGAATTTTTTTATCACTTTAAGTTTAAATTTAAAAATATGTCTCTAATCTTGAAATACAAAAGAAAAATGGAGGGGAGTGATTAATTATTTTTTCTCATTTGCTTAAAAAACAATTCTTTCAAATTATAAGATAAATTTTTGAAAGTTGGGATACTTTAGGACTATGGGAACAATAAATCTCTTTCCTACTTTTTAAATTTACGATACTTATTATTTATCAATTGTGTTGACTAAAATAAAAAAAAATCATGCAAGAATTGAAGAAGTATAATGTAAGATAATAAACACACATCGATATTAAATATATTTCTAATTTTGGAATGAATGGGAATAATGTTTTTGTGTACTATTTTTGGTCCATTGACAATAGTATCATTTTCGATATAAATTACACAAGCAAGTATTTTCTCACACCATCTAAAAGCAAAAAAGAAGTTACTAAGGAATAATCATCTTTTTAGCTTCAAACTCAAACTAATAATTCATTAGTATAGTATAACATAAAGAATGCCATTTGGCATGAAATCCTTCTGTAAGATACAATCAAAGAAGTAAAAAAGGGAAAAAAATATATGAATACAGCATGCTATAAAATAACAATCTCCTTCGATAATCCTTCTTCCCCTCCTAAGAAGAAAGAGAGTGCACCTAAAAAGCTATGGAGTAGGCTTGTATAACTTCTCCACCATCTTCCTGTATTCTGCACAAGACCAGAAAAAAAAAACAACTTTTCAGATACTTCAAGAAAACTTAAAATTAGTATAAGGATGAAAGAACAGGAAAAGAAAAGAAAAACCTAAATAAAACATTGCAAAATAATTTATATGTCGACTAATTTTACAATTGAATTTGAATTGCGACTAAAGTGGAAATGACAGAATAATATATGGATTCCTTCAAGTAATGTATATTGTATATGATAATATCTAGTAGCGACATAAATTTAGCAACACTAAAACATTTACCTTCTTGATTTTCCCAAAGTGCTGCTGCTTGGTTGTTCAAAGGTGAGCTTGTGTTTGGTTCTAAATTATATAGCAGGAAAAAACAACACCATCCATCAGTAAGAAGCTGAATCCAACCAAATAATAAGAAAACGCTACTAATCTCAAACGCTACTAATCTCAAAAAGCACATATAAAGTACCTCCAAGAAGACTCTGGATAGAAATCAGTATAGTCCTGACATCATAAGCAGATGACCATTTATCCTGTAAGTTTAAACAAGTACCGTTTTAGATTACACCAGCTAAAAAAAACATTACGATTAATTGGAAAGTGTTGCACTCAGTATTATAATCACCTGAAGAATGTCCAAGCATATATTCCCATACAAATCTACATTGGGATGGAAGCAACCTGTCTCAAATTTCACCTTTGGAGGCTTGAATGGGTAATCCGTTGGAAAGGAAAGGGATAGCTTAAGTCACATCATGTCATAACTAAAAACATACTAAAAAGCTTGAAGCAACCTTAAAATCTCATTTGGCTATAAAATATCAAGTATAAATTTCTTTGTCTAAATATATCTAAGAATTAGTCATACAACACTGGAACTGAAGGGACAATGCGAGTAAAATTTATCTAAGTTTGTCTAAGGATAAGGCACAATGCGAGTAAAATTTATCGTAGCTATGCTAAATGGCTCTTAAGGGACTTTGATAGGGGGTTGCATAAGTGTGTGACTCAATGCGAGTACAAAACACAATGCGAGTAAAATTTCTAGTAGCTGGTACTAAGACTCGGGCAGTGTAAATAATTTCATAAGTTTTTAATGATCAATTGAAACAAAACAAACTACTCTGAAATATTCCCCTCAAATACTTTGACCATTATGAATAACTGATCCATCAACTACCAATGAAAACTTATATGAGCACTCAAATGAGCAACTAATAAATTACATAAATGAAAGTTATGTCTGAACCTGTATAAACAACGAATATCTTATAAATGTTGTTGATGAATCTCTGAAAGCAAATGAGACCATAGGTTTTTAAGATACTCAATACGACAATATAGTAACTTTATTTGCATAACTATGCACTAACTATGTAGAAAATAAGGAAGAGTTATTTATTAGTTAGAATTTACTACTCCCTTTATTCCATACAAATAGTCTCATTCGTCAAAAATATTCTACAATAAGAATTCTTATATTATTATTATATTAATTATTATTGTTATTATTATTATTATTATTATTATTATTATTATTATTATTATTATTATTATTATTAAATATGTTAGTTGACTTGCGTTGTTAAATTTCCCGTCATTTATACAGAAAAGCCATGAGCTAATAACTGTTTACATGAGCTAAAATTCCTACCCAAAAGGAAAAAAGTTGTTCAAAAAATTTAACACTTGCTCCCTCCAATCCAAAATAAGAGTCCAACTAACAAAAACATTAGGATTCAAAGTAAAGATGGGGGCTTAACGAATGCCAAAAGGTCAAATGATGTGTCAAATATAGACTTTAGGTCAAAAAAATAACTAATATCAAATTTTCACTACCACTAAATATCAACAGCAAATGTATGTTTCTAATTTTAACTACCACTGACTATCAACTGCAGATGTCAAAAAAGACTGACTGAAACTAAAATCAAAGAGAACTAATATCAAATGTATGTTTCTAATTTTAAGATTCACAACTCAAATATTTCCAATAATAAATTCCCTACAAATAAAAATGCAACTTGGAATTCTGTAAAGACATTGATGTTCAAGAATTGATTTTTAAGCATGGTAAGTCAACTCTATTAAGAAGAAAATATCAATTATCATACCAATAGTTTCAAAGTTGACAAAGCTTCTGCTTAGACCCAAAACTTGAAGGTGCTATTTAAACAGTAAACACATAATAGTTTTAGAAAATGCTAGACACTTGAAACAAACTTCCCATACAGAAAACCCATGAAGCTTTGCCCAATTGGTTCTAAGAGGCAAAACATCAAACATGTCATGTGCATTAGTTCTAAGAAGCTTCAAGCCAGAATTTCCTCCCTTATTGCTCCACACAACAACACCTAAACTCCATTTTCCTAAATCAGTTATCACAACCACAACTAACAGTTCAATTGCAGTCCTTTGAGAAGAATAAGATGGGAGAAGCTCACCGGGAAGCGCGAGGTCCCGACTCCGTCGCCGGCGAATCGTGGCAGTCGGCAAATCGGCGGGAGGATTCGGTACTTAGGCAATCGGCGGTAGCCCTTTGAGAAGAATAAGCGGATCGTGGCAGTCGACAAACTCTCTCTGCTCTTCAAACTCTCGCCGACAATGGGTTATAACCTTCAGGCACGGGATTTATTATTTTGGTGGACAGATTTCATAATTTCTGTCCTTATTACTCTGCACAAACTCTGAACAACAACTAAGCACAACTCAAATACATTCAAAAAATGGAAAACGGAGTGCCAAATTTGATGACCATTGGAGTTGCAACAACGGAGCCGGCGTCACTGAGGGAAAACAGAGGCGGGAGAGAGAATAGGCCTTGGATTTGCCTTTCGATTAACTCTGGTGTGGAGAGGAGAGAGGTTAATTTCAGAAGCACATAGGGAAGAGAGAGGGAAAACCAAAGTGACTTAATCACCACTGCTCTTTGTTGAAGCCATAAAATGATCTGAGACGTCGGTTTTTAAAGACATTTTCTCTCTCTGCTCTGTTTTATATAATAGATTACTTACCGAAAACAATATTTTCCTTTTCACCAAAGCATGCTTTTCTTATACATATTATAAACCGTAAGCTTGCTTGCTCTTTTCTTTTTTCACTAAATCCGAAACAGTGGGTGCACAAGTCTTGCTTAACAACCCGAAACCCGGTTTACCGAAAGTTATATATATCATATATATATATATTACGAATATGGCTGCTTTACCGAAAATAATATATACATATATATCCGGAACATTTAATTCCGGTAACTAATTTCGGTATTTAAAAAAAAAATTATTTTTATACAACTAATTATACCCAATAAATTGTTCTAAACACATACCCATACATATATGAAATTAAAACAATTAATAATTCGCATAAGTTTGGCTCTGATGCCACTGTTGGTTTGAAAAAATTATGGCATACATATAATCAAATTATATAAGCGCAACGGAAGCAAAAAAATCAGATTTTAAAATTTTTGTACAAACCAATAACCCAGATCTTTCTTATGCGACTATTATTAATTGAGGAATGATAAAAGAATTTATACCTTTGTAGAACCAAGCTTCCACGGGTACAAGTTCATCTCCCTTTAATCCTTCACGTTCATCTTCATAATTCACCGATTAGATTCCACGGATCAATGTTAGCTCCCCAAGTGTTGAGCCTCTAGAGGTGATCCACCAAGAGATCTATGAATTAAAGAAGTGGATCTTGGTTTCTCTAAACCATGGGTGGCTAGCCCTAATTCTCTCTCTCTCTCTAACTCTTAGATCTAGAGAATTATGGAGTACTCTCTCTCTCTCTTAATGAAATAGTGTGTAACCTTGATCTATGATAAGACTCCTCTTATTTATAGATCTAGTCAACCCTCCTAAACTATTTAGGATTAGAGTTTTAATTTAATTCCCAATTTAATTAGGAACTAAATTAATTAATTATAATTCCTAAACCATTTAGGAACTTAATAATTTAATAATGAGAGTACTTCTTATTAATTAATTACTAAACCATTTAGTAACTTAATTATTATTATTATTATTATTATAATTCCAAAACTATTTAGGAACTTAATTATTTAATAATAATATTACTACTTATTAATTAATTCCTAAACCATTTAGGAACTAAATAATAATACTGGTAGTAATAATAATAATAGTAATAATAATAATAATAAGACTCCTCTTATTAATTTATAATTAGTATTTCTAAAATACTAAATTATAAATATTAAGCTATTTAATTTATTCTATCACCATAGTATAAATTAAATATACTTAATTTATTATTACGATTATGCCATCCACTTCTATAATAAATATTACTCTTTTGCGGTGTGACCCTTTAGGTTCTCCATATTAAACCGGTTGTATAATAAATAAATTTGAACAATTCTAATTCATTTATTACGAATTAACTCTTTAATTCAGAATAAATAATTATTCCACAATAAGGGTAAGCCCCCTTAGCGATTAGTCGACTTTCCAGATAATATAGATTTCAACATTTAATCGTAAAAGAACCTTTCAGCAAATAGTTACCGTACAATTCAATCCTTCTACCACACAATGTCCCAATCAAATATAAGACACGGAATTTCTGTTAAGTCTTATTTATTTGATTATATGCATTTCAATTCACAAATACACAACTCTAGTTAATGTAAATTAGAAACTCCTTTCTAATTCCATTCAACCCTGGCCAGGGATTTCTGAGTTGTCACTTATTGAATCGCATAGGACATTCTCTCCCTTTACTGGAAGTGGTAGATCCTTTGTTGACCATTCATCTATCTCCATGTGTACCTTATTATACCCAAGCACATCATTTGATATACCAATAGGTCTTAAGGAATATGTCAAAGTATAACTTAGTACACATAAGATACTAAGATGATCTCAAGTCTAAGGATCACTTGTACGACTATCACATAAGGAACTCCTATTGACAGACGAGTAAAACTCCATTAGGTGTTCCTTGAGCGAGTCACGTTCAGTGAACTTATTCTCTAATAAGCACCTACATACTTGCTTTAGTGTCTCTACACAAATGATTATGAGATCAATCATCCTCTTCATAAGAGCAAGCATAGTATGTACCAATCTATTCGGATCTACTAATCCCCTTTTTAGTGATCCAACAATTAGGAACAATTTTAGTTTTGAGCTATCTTGAATTTAGATCTCATTAGCATGATCCTCATCATGGTTCTAAAAGCATTGCTCAAAAACTATGGGTTTATCCATTTGATTAATTCAAGTAATTAATCATGAATAAAGAAATGCCTTGATACTTTTATTAATAAATGAACAAGATTACAAAGTATATGCTTATCACATCAAATGTGATTAGCTTGAGGGCATATTACTTTCACAGTTGACAAATTGACCCTATTTTCAGGGAAGTCCCTTGCTTTTAATTCTTTCATTGCTTCTAGAGAGATCATTGTCAATTTCAAGTTTGGGGGTATTTGGCGTTTGTTTTGATATGCTTGATGTTAAGTTTTATTTTGAATTTTGAATTTTGTGGGTATATTCTCTACAAACCCTCACGAGATATAACTCGTCCTCTTGGGCAACCTTGGGGTTTAACGACTTGTTATACGTGCTAAGTACAACCATGTTTTCTACGAAAATGGATTTATTAATATTGCTTAGTCTGTGTGCTTGACTTGTTGTTGGTTTTTACATTCATTGTGATCCCTTTCACTTTTGAGCACATATCTATTTGTAATGGGCTAGTAGTATGCTTAGAGAATGCTTATATGACCGAAAGCTTGTGGAAGATTACACTCAACTCTAGAACGCGTTTAAATATCACTTGAAACGAAACACTAAATGTTTGAATAGCAAACCATGGGGTGATTAAGATAGAGCATAAAACGCACTCAATCATAAATACATACTTAGGTGAGACGGAGCGTAAAACGCATTCACCTTTGAAATATAAATAGAAAAAAAATACAAATAAAATGAATTAAATAGTAATCATGTGGTGGATAGTGAGGAAGCATAAAACGCACGCATCCATAAACATGTGATTAGGTGAGAATGAGTAAAATGCACTCATCTATAATTTTTGGGCGAGTGGTATGATAACAAGTTCGGGAGTTTTTGTTTTTCTTTCAATAAGGTAATGTGGTCGCTTAAGCTCAATCGAGCTATAATTAGTTTGTTACAAATGGTGCACACACACACACACACACACACACACACACACACACACACACACACACATACTTGTGAGTCATGAGTAATGCATGATTAACATATAGGTTAAAATTCTAGACTTTGCGATGTTTTGAATTTTTTTTGTAGTTATCATTTGAAATAAATCTTTGTTGACATTTTATTTTTCATATTGATTCATTGCTTTAGTTGTTGTTATTAGTTTATGTTTATATAGTTTGTCTTTGTGTTGCTTGAGGACAAGCAAAGATTCAAGTTTTGAGGTATTTGATGATTGGTTGGATATTTTTAGACTTGATAATTCGTGAATTCTTTAGCATTTTATGTTAGTTTTTATGTGTTTTAATCTTGGTTAGTTTTTCTATTACTTATATATGTTTTTACTTTGTTTTATAGGATTTTGGAATAAGGGCGATTTGGATCAAAGCTTGGAGTTGCCAAATTTGAATTTTCAGCTTGTTGTTTACGCAGTAGTCACTTGCAACCTAATTTACACCTTGATCCAGCCATTATCTCTCAATTTGTTAAACATGAAAGTTGTAAATATACTTCTCATCTTTCCAAAATATCTTAACTCATCTCAATCGGAGGTCGGATGAGAGAGTTATACCCAAAATACTGAAGGAGGCTGCAGCTGTCCAAAAAGGGAGCATATATGGAAAGATTGTATGAGCACCGCAACGGTAGTAAAAAACTTGAATTGAGCAGAATGTTTGACCGCCCCAGCTCTGCCTTTGACCACCGCGGCGGTGCGCTGTTTCTACGCGTAGAAATCAGTTTTTAAGAGGAAAAAAGCAGCCCTAACTTCATATTTTCGTTTCTTCTTCTTTGGGAGGCGGCTAAAGGAGATTTCGGAGGCCAAAGGATGAAGAGAGTCACCTTCTATGGAGGTTAGGAATGGAATTCAAAATCTAAAGAAGCTATGGATTGAATGCTTGGAGCTTGGAGATTGGTGACAACTATCTTCTTCTTATTTCCTTTAATTTGTATTTCCATTGTCGTTGATTATTTTTTTGAAACAAAAATGGATTAATATCTATCAATTGATCTTGTATCTATGTTGGGTATTGAATCTATAACATGTTTTGGCTATGGTGAATTGTGTTTTGATCTCATTTAACTATGTATATGTTGTATGCTTGTTGGATGTGATTTTATTCAATTGCTATGGTTTGAGCATGGAATCTTTGATTGTGTTGGGTGTCTAATGCTTAGTTGAGTTGAATCTCTCTTTCTTATTTGGTTGTTGTTGCATTTGTGAGTTCTTTGAAAGAAGAATTTCATTGTGCACTCCAAGTGTTCGATAGAATGTTCAAATGAAGTTTGTCTTGTAATTTGCATATTTTTGTGCTTCGTTGGCTATGGTTTATGGTCTCTTGGATGGCACTATATGATTTGGATTATCACATTTTTTTTCCATGTTTAATTGCTTGGCCAAGTGGTCAATTTGGTAACCTATATGAAATTGTCAAATGGATTATAGTGTTTTGACCCGAATGTGATAGCATGTGTTGTGCTATGTGTTCTTAGGAGCATATGCATAATTTATGCATAAGATAGAAATATACCTATGTGCCGCGTGTAACCAATGTGAGAATATGTCCTTCAAATTCTTGTGTTGCTATTTCTCATAGACATATAGTGAAATACTGAGCTTGGGTGTCCTTGTCTAAATTCGGTCGAATGGGATAGGTTTGGATTTGGTATGTTTGTATGTCATTCAAAAGAGGTGTGTAAATACTATTGTATTCTCGGTTAACCAGTCATCGTGACCGTAAGACCAAATAGGGAGAGTTAGGAGATTTAAATGAAGTATTGGGAGAAAATGTAATCGAAGATTCATCTATCTTTACCGTTTTAGTAGTTTAAATGTTAATTTGCGTTATGTCCATTTACATTCCACTTCCTTTATTTAATCAAATGTTTGAACTAAGATTGGCTTGATAGGCTTGATATTTGGGAAATCGTTAGAACTAATTTCTTGTGGGATCGATACTTTACTTTCACTTTGTTACTTGTTGACCGTGTATGCTTGCACGTTATTCATTCAAATAAATTTGAGATCAGAACTTATCTAGTAAAATAAAATATAAATAAATAGTTTTGATTTTGATCAACATTAACCAATTATAAAATAACATTTTTAATGTAATATGGCTTACCATATTGATCAATTCCTCAATCTTCAAAATTAAACACTAACCCCTATAATATTTTACAAGGTTAGGTTTAATTAATTTATTAGACCATTGTGTGTGTGTATGTATATATATATATATATATATATATATATATATATATATATATATATATATATATATATATATATATATATATATATATCATCTAATACAATACAATGTATTACCATGAATTTAATTTATTAAATCATTAACTATACATACATATAAAATAGGTTTCATATTAAAATAATGAGTTTAATTAACTTCCTCACTATTAATTAAATAAAATATATAAATTAATCCACTAATATAAATAAGCGAATTAATTATATCATTTATGAAATTTAATTCATCCTTAACTCATTGTCATACGAGGCTCATTATTCAAGTTATATTAATTTATAATATTAGCTTTAACTTAACTCAAATTAACTGATAAAAAATAATTAATTCACTTAACTTCTTTTCATTCATATATATATATATATATATATATATATAAAATCATCTTCATGATAGACACATCAATTGACATAACCATTTATTTCCTCATAGACATTTCATCTCTTATTTAGTTTAATAAATCTCCTTTAGAGTCCCTTTTACCTTATTAGGTTTTTTTTTTTTTTTTTTTTTATCGGCGACATCGCCTCTGGGGTCGCTATGGTGAAAATCGCCTATATTTTTCGAAGAACTCCGAAGATTGGCGAGGGCCTTTTCCAGCTCTATAAATTTATCGACTTTCTCATAGGCCTCGAATAAAGTCTGGGGGGGGGGGCTTGGAGATAATCTCTTTGATCAACCTGCTAGATTTGTCAACATTTAGTCCCATAGTCAAAAATTGGATTACCTGCTTTGAATCTATTGTAGGTATTTCAGACATTGCATCTCTCAATCTTTTTATATGTTGCCGAAAAGTTTCGTTTGACCTTTGTTTCACCTAAAGCAATAATGTGATCATCCTCACACGCCTTTATTGTTGTCGAAGCGTGTATGAAACTATTTCTGTAACTCTTCTCATTAATATATGGAGCGTGGGGGAAGGGAGATGATCCATTCTCTTGTTGTCTTCTTCAAGTTAGATATAAAAAGGTGGCACATTGTCGACACATCATGACCATGGAAGTGCATAGCTTGTTAAAAAGAGAAAGTATGATCATTGGGATCTCTTGTCCCATCGTACATCTCTAGAATAGGGACTTTTAAGCAATTGTCAATCTTTGGTGCCTCGAGTTCCTTTATGAACGGTGGCACTCGTGACTTCTTGGACCCAAAGTGTTTATTTAAAGTCTTTTATGGCGATGATTCATCAATGTGGCTACCTTCCCGATGTCTCTTATCTCAATCATCTCTGTTTCAACATGCGAGAGACCTCGATCGAGAATTCACCGTTACCTAATCATGTTGACGGTTGCGGTGCCTGCCTGACTATCTATCATGGCGACCTGAGCTAGAGGCAGAGTCTCTCTGGCTCAATAAGTCATTTTTAGCCTTCTCTAGGTCTTCATACTACTTGTTAAGCTCTTCTTGCTGGAGATCAAGAGCTTTTTCCGGTCAAGAATTTCCTAGAGACAACATTGCTTTTCATCTTCTGTTGCATAGTGTGTTTGTTAACAAGTTGATCCCTAAGAATTATTTTGGCTCCTTGGGAGTGATGCTAATTATTTTATGATTGAAAAGATTAACTCTACTAAATACTAGAAGGCCTTCATTCGAACGCTAATGTTAATGCTCAAACTTGTCTGTACGTTCAACCACCGGCTTTGAGGTGAACCTAAATAGAAAGAACCACCAAAAGTACTTAATGACTTGGGATACCGGGGGATACTTCTGGTGTGAGAGTAAGTACAGACTTCAAGATATATTAACAATGGTGGCATAAAGTATTTAGTAGATTAAGGTGTTGTGTATTCAAAAGAATATGGTACCTCTATTGTTAACCACATATTTATAGTATTCACTCAACTTCTTAGGTTTACGATTCCTATTAGGAATCGTGCATCAAAGATATAGCCATAGAAGGTAACAACCATCCTACTCACTACTGGATAGATAACTTCCACACCAATTAGAATTGGATATGGTAACTAATTAACTATCAAAAAGTGATAAGGATTCTAACCCAAACCTATCAGATTTAAGAGTCTTCTTGCATGCGTACTAAGCCTAATGGGATGTAGTAAGGGCGGGCCCAATATAAATAGCCCATTTATACTATTAAATATGTAGCACAATATATATATAGGAAAATGATCCATGACATGTATTTGCTATGGATCCTTATAGGGCGTACACCATCTATACCCTTTAAAACAAAAGTAAAGGTTAGGATTAAAGACTGTAAATTAGAACAAGGGTCTAGGATTTATAAATCAGGTTTAGTGTTTATTAACTAGTTTTAAAGATTTATTAACTAGGTTTTATGATTTATTAACTAGGGTGTAGGATTTATTAACTTATATTTTGAGTTTATTAACCAAGGTTTAGGGTTTATTAACCAAAGGTTAATAAGGTTAATAAACCCTAAATCCAGTTAAAAGGAAGTTAATAAACCATAAACCATGATTTATAATCCTTAAATCCCGATTAATAAACTTTAAACCCTAATTGATAATGCCAAACCCTTATTCTGATTAGCGTCTACTACTATTAGTAATGTGTTTTTTTATTGTCCGCTATTGATAGTAGCGGACGTCGATTTTCAGTCTCTAATCCTAGTCGTTACTTTTTCTTTAAAGGGTATAGGTAGTGTATACCCTATAAAGATCTATAACAAATACATATTATGGATCAGTCCTCATATATATAGCCAACACTACCAGTCAGAAACTCATAAATTTCTTTTAATGACTTCGGGATCATAAATTTGACATTACAAACAAAGAAAAAAAAGGGTAATACGTAGGCATTTTATAAAAATATCTCTTCCTCCCTAAAAGTGTACTAATATGGATTTGAGTGGGGCAAGGAATTATGGAGTAATTATTTAGTAGTCTTGGGGCACTTGTCATGTGGTGTCACACACTACTCATGTGGTGCCATGTGAGCACTTAAAGTGAAATGACCAACTTTAAGTACTCACATGACACCATATGATTGGTGTGGGGTACCACGTGACAGGTGTCCAAGAAGCATCTAATAATTTTTCAAAATTATGAGTGGTAGTTGCAATGCCATTGATGGTCTTTAACGGTATGTAAAAAAAAACTAACATATATACTTAAAACTTTATATATACTCGAATAAAAGTCAGCCAACCACGTCTTTTTTATTAAAGATCCTCTTATTTGACAAAATAAAAATAAATAATAATATTTTACTAACAAAAAAAAAATAGTTATAAAAGAAGAATGCAAAATAATATGATTAGTTATAATTCGTTATTAATATTAGGTTCATCCATCTATATTGGATAATCAATTAATTATATTTTGTTATATTATTTTGTAAGCCATTTTTTTGTACGATTCCTTTAGCACCATGCCAATACTTAAAAATAAAATATTTTATTTAATTATGAATATTATTGTATAAAACATTTTAATACTTCTCATTTGGACCATTAGTTTTTAAAATTATATATATATTTGGTCCATTCAAAATATTAAATGGTCAGAAGTGTTTGTCAGCTGAAATTTTTTCCAAGATTAAGATAGTCAACCATTTATTTTTTACAATTTTCTCACATAATTTTACTAGTTTTAATATGCTTCTAGAATACTCAACGAATGAAAAT
Source organism: Hedera helix (assembly GCA_947179155.2). NCBI lineage: Eukaryota > Viridiplantae > Streptophyta > Magnoliopsida > Apiales > Araliaceae > Hedera > Hedera helix. The sequence continues at coordinate 18,483,411 of OX359274.1, forward strand.
AAATAATAATATTTTACTAACAAAAAAAAATAGTTATAAAAGAAGAATACAAAATAATATGATTAGTTATAATTCGTTATTAATATTAGGTTCATCCATCTATATTGGATAATCAACTAATTATATTTTGTTATATTATTTTGTAAGCTATTTTTTGTACGATTCTTTTATCACCGTATATTTAATTTTTGTACGATTCTTTTATCCACATATACAAAAAAATAATTTGGCGCCCAGTAAAGTATCTTTCTTTTCTTGTTCTTTTGATCATTTTCCGTTTTATAAGCTTAAAGTATTTATTTCTTGGGAATAAAAAAAGTCAATCAATGTCAGTAAGATAGATTTGAGTGTAAGTTTATTCAAATTCAACCAAATCTAGCAAATTGAAAAGGAAAAAACACTCTTTCAAAAGGGCATTGTCTCAAATAAAAAACACTATTTGAATAGTTTTGTTGACCAACTCGCGTTAAGAATATATTTTAATATAATTATAAATATTATAAATTATTTAAAAAAATATTATTAATTGTAAGATATATATTATTATTATTATTATAACTTAAATAAAATATGTTAATTTAAATTTAAAAATATTTTAAATTAATATTTAAAAAATTAATATTAATTTTATAATTCAAAATGAAATATATCATGTACGTGTTTCTAATAAGGTGGAGTAGATTGTAGAAGTCACCCGGCACCCTAAATTTAGAGACATACCTACGTGTGGTTGAGTGGGTGGGTGTGGTTGACCTTAACAGGGCCATTAAATGACCAAGGATTGGTTTTGTTTGGTAAAGTATGTGTTTAGTTACACAAAGCTTGAAACTTTTAGTTCGTTCGAAGTGCTTAAAATTCTAAAACTTAAAATATAATTTGTTTAGAAGTAGTTTATTTTATACATAAATTATTTAATAAATAAATTTAAAATTTTGAATTATGTATACACTAAAAATATTATAATGCGTTTAAAAGTTTAAACACTCTAAATATTATCACAAAAAATGTTTTGAACACTAATAATAAACAAATATTAAGTATTTTTAGAGCGTTAAAGGAGTGTGTTTGGGTTTCAGAATGTGTTAATTTGAAATTTCAAATTCATTAGATTAGTTTTGCTACACTACATATGTTGAATTTTAGAACGCAGTGTTTGCGAAATAAATAGATTGCGTTTCATATTTGTTTATATAATGTGCAAGATTCTCAGCTTGACACGTATAAAATGGTACTGAACAAAGAAAGTACTTTAGTAGCTATAAACCAAAGTCTTCATTAGTTGATTTATTAACCTCACGCATTCATACATCCCCATGTTGTTTTGCATTCATACATCCCCATGTTCTGCGTTCACACATCCCCATGTTGTTTTGCATTCATACATCCCCATGTTTTCCCTTTCATACTTGTGTATATCTATATAATAAAATATAATTTTATTATATATATATATAGAGAGAGAGAGAGAGAGAGAGAGAGAGATCAAAGCAAGAGAACTATGTGTTTTGTTTTGCTACGTGATGCATCAATCAGTTACCTTTAAATTAGGATTTTCATCAACTAAGAAATTTTGCCTTTGACCATCGCTTGATCGTCTTGATTTTGTCAAAAAACCTACAAAAAGTCCACCGGAGTTGGGGAGGGGGGAGGGCTCCAGAAAGACCCTTCGATACTTAAGTCAGAACATTGATATGGAGGTTTAGAATTATTATTAGAAAAAATAGTGTACCTTAAATGTCTTGAAATATCCATTATTTATAGCACGAGTCTTCTTCTTCAAGAGTTAGGAATTAGAATCCTACATGATTTTAAAAACCTTCCAAGTTGTCAATCCTTAATTAGTTAAACTTCTTGGTGATTCTATCATTTACTGAATTTAATATGCTTCTAGAATACTCAATGAGCAAAATTATTATATTACCATTTATTAATAAGGTTCTAGAAATAACATATGACAACTTGTCATTGGTGGGTTATTTTTACCCACAATACTATGCATGACAACAAATCTTTGTTGATAATAAATACGAGTAGATATGCATACATGAGATAGGTACATTTGAATTAAGATTGGTCTCACTCTGATACATTATATCTCATCATTAACCTCATTCGCACAATAGTTGTGCGGATGATATATACTATCCGCACAACTATTGTGCAAACGAGGACCCACAAATTATATTTCATCCACACAATAGTTGTGTGGATATTATATCACTTTCACATAATTGTTGTGCGTATTGTTTGTCTAGTGGGTCCACCATCCATATAATAGTTATATAGATGGGAGTTATTTTAGCTTTGGATCGGATTAATGAATGAACGATGGGATTTGAGTTGGAAGATGCTATTATTCTAGCAACCCAATCTACAACCACCCAAATGAAAAACAAACAGCTTAGATTATTTGTTCAATGTGTCAGTGCTACAGCTTGTGGTGGTAGGGCACTTTAATTTTATTTTTTTTGAAGTTTTCCTATCACAATGACATATATGCCCCCTAGTTGATAAATGATTTGAATAACTAATCTGCCTGTCGCTCTAAATAAAATGGTTGCGTTTTATTTTAGTTACAACCCTTGTCGCTACAAGCTGTAGCGACATGCAGTTTTGAACCAAAACGCCATCGTTTATGCTAATAATTTTGGTCTGGGGGAATAAAGGAGCAACAACGTTTTAATTCAGTCACAACCCCTACTGCTACAGCCTATAGCGGCAAGCACCATTTTACTCCAAAACGCTGTCTTTTAATAAGGAATAAGCCTTAACCTTCCCTTACTCAGACAACACTTCTATTTTTTAACTTTTTAAAATCCGTGAACTAATAAAGATGAAGCTCTTTGAATGGCATACTTCATTTATTTTCAGATCTAAGACCAACCAAGTTTTATTCCCAAATTTAAGCAGTTAGTCGAGATTCATTTTCACTCTCAATTTCCTAAAGTTGTATACATCTAGTTCCAACGATTAAAAGTACGAAATAGCCTCATAATTTATGTAAGTTGTTCAAAATGGCAAATTATATGCATGAGCATAATTTATTTATATCTGGTTCTTCATATTATATTACTAGTTTAGATTGTAAAACTGCATTTGAGTTTAACAATGAAGTTGAAAGTAGTAAATCTGAAATGATTCCATATGTTGGTCAATTATTCTCTAATTTGGAAGAAGTTAAAAAAAAATTATGGAGCATATGCAAAAAAAAAAAAAAAGAAGATTTGAGATTAGAATTGCAATGAGTCATAAACATGCTTATACGAATGATGTGTCATCTAGATTGTATGTCTATAAAAAAGCCGGTAAACCAATTGTTGGCAAGAGTTTACTAGATGATGAAGATGGTACTGAAAAAATAAATAGACAGAGAGACTCTATAGGACGCACCTTATGCAAAGCTAGAACAAATGTTGTCCATAGTAAAAAAGAAAATAACTGGCGTATTTCTATCGTTAAATTAAAACACAATCATCACGTAGTGACCCCTACCAAGGTAGATTTGATTGAGACACACAGGAATATTACTCTGATTGCACTGTCTTTAATTGACACTTTACATCAATCTGGATTGGGTCCTAGTAGTATAATGAATGTTATGTGCACCATAGGTAAAGGGATGCAAAATGTTCTGTTTCTAATGTTAATATTCAAAATGTGGTTCAAGATTTTAGGTGGGATTCGAAAGATGAAAATAATGTACAAGCTGCAGTCAATTATTTGAAAAATCCTGAATCCAGCAGTGCAAGTAATTTTTTTTATGGTGTTAAAACCACTAAAGACAATCGCATAACATGTATTTTGTGGGTTGATGATCTATCCAAATTGATTTATCAAAGGTTAGGAGATGTTGTGACATTTGACACTACGTATAGGATAAATAAGTATGACATACCGTTTATTCCATTTACTGGGGTCAACCACCTTTATCAATCTATTTTGTTTAGATTTGCATTGTTCATGGACAAGACAGATGACACTTTTTTTGGGTATTAGAGACGTGGCTCAAAGTCATGGACTAAAAGAAACCAATAACCATCATCACTGACCAAGAGAAGGCCATGAGTAATGTTATTGCTATGGTACTTCCTTCCATTTATCATATATTATGTTATTTGCATATTAACAATAAATTTCCTGAGAAATTGCATCATATTTATTATAGCACCCATTGTTCAAAGATTAGTTTAACGATTGTGTGTATAATTCATTGTCCATCCGCGAGTTTGAAGATCGTTGGCAAAATCTAATGAAGGGTTATGATTTGTATAACAATGTATGGCTTAAAAGTTTGTATGATGTACGGGAGAAATGGATTTGTCCGTATACAAAAAGATAATTTGTTGCGGGAATGACAACCACCAGAAGAGACGAGGGCATGAACAACTTTTTTGATGAGTTCGTTAATGCTTCAACAGGCATGAAAGATTTTGTAGTGCAAAGTCAGAAGGCTATAGAGAAACAATTCATCAAAGATAAAGTAGTAAATTACTCATAGATCAAGGAATTGTTTGTACATTTCCTATACCATAATATAATTTGTGTCTTCATAAAGTGGATCAAGGATGATGATAGCCCCGTTTGAGACAGAGAATATGAGTACGATGAAGTGACTGTTATCCATACTACAAAGCGGCATGAAAATGTAGTCACACATTCATTTAAAGGCGGTCCCACGTCAAGATACACGTAAAGAGTACATAAACTTGCAGCATGATTTTTCTCTGTAGGAGGGACAATGTTCATGACCAGATGCATGAAAAAAGATCCCAGGAATCCAAATTTGGCCCGTCTTTTAATCCCCCACTCTCGATAGTACTCCTCTCTACCCCGCAATAGAAACATGTAATTATCTACAACATGTTCGAACACCCAGTAACTAGAGCATAAAGAAATGAAGTCCTTATGGTATAGAGTATACCATTGTCGAGGGAGTAAAACTGGTAACATTAAGGCATCCCCAACTGCGTCTCGAAACAAATTTTCATTTATGATTTCTACCTTATGTGGCCTAAGTTTTTTGGTTGGGCACAATTTTTGTCCATACCACTACTGCTGAACTTCTTGTTGCGGTTAAACATTTTGTTGTTGTTCAATGTCTTCCCCTATGAAATCATCTACACCCTAAAACTGACCCTCTACCCAGAATGACGGTATATATGCCTGCATAGTGGGAATATAACTCTCATGGATGCCTAAGTTAACTGGATTAACCTCATTTTCTTGAAACTGAGAATGAGATCCTTCAACATCATTACCCCCAGTCTGAGGTACCTTATTGCCCCTCACATCAAAGTTGTAAATGTCGTAAAGGTGGTCCCAACTTGATTTTGACAAAAAAAATACTCGGGAGGTATCTTACAAAATGCAAAAGCCTTATCAAGCAACGTCTTTGCACTCTCAACCTATAATGTAAGATGAACACACACATTAGTAACAATAAATAACATAAATAAAATTGTAAAATGAGATTAATATTGAATAAAATTTAATAAGTGTGATGTCCACTTTACCATATTCACGAGATGAAGTTGGTTGTACATGGCCCTAGGGTCATAAGTAGGGGCTTGTTTCCCGTCAATTCGATGTCGATGAATTTTTCTACGGGTAATTCTCCCGTACCAATCTATGTATTCATCAACGCCTACGTAATTTAAATCTCGGCCTGTTGTCCTTCAAGATGTTTCATGTATCTTTCCCAATGACTAATGTACAATTGCCTCAAGGCCATGCAATCAATAACGTCAAACCTATGTTCCAAAGGCTTTTTGAGGTCATCGTGAATTTCAGCCAAAGAAGGTATACCTTGCAAGAATCTAAACTGTCTCATTACCTAGTCTGGCATATGATATTCTACAATATCGAAGTGTATCAATGGGATCCTAGCAGATCCAAACAACTTCCCCTCAAAATTATAGTCATCCAAATTATCATCCCACCTCTTGTAAGGGCGCCAAATGACCTGCCACAAGGGCTACTCATCTAACTCCCCTCTATAAAATATGAGATAGTGGTGGGGAATGTCTCATTTATTAGGGTACGGGTGGGTAATAGAGAACGTCCAAGTCGTGGCCCGAGGTAAACAGGACTATAACTATGGTCTAGGGTTTGGCCTTCCAACTACTAAACGCTCATACGCCCAAACATGTAACAATGTGACACACCCATTGATATACCTCTACCCTTTCTTACTAGCAGTGTATAAAGCCCTATACAAATATCCCAATACAGTCGGACCCCAAGAATATGTAACACAATATTCTAAGTTGGTCAAAAAATGCATATAATAAGGGTGGACACTATTTTTGGACCTAGTAGGGAACAATATCACCCCATACAAGCAAAGAATGTAGGCCTTTGTGTATCGTCCTACAACTTCTTTACTACATCTGGCAGGGCAATCAAAAAAATTTTTGTGGAGCCAAACTAGTGAAATAAAACCTCTTTTTTTCGACTGCTGATATTCAGTAGCTAGTTCAGACCCAAAACATTCCCTAAAATGAGCAACTGGGGTGTCAAATAGCGAACAAGTTAAGGGTTTACCCATAATTAACAAGCCAAAAAGAAAATTTATATCCTCTAGGGTTATTGTTATTTCCCCATAGTTTAGGTGGAAAGTATTGGTCTCTGGTCGCCATCTCTCAACCAGGGCAAATATGAGACCAAGATCCGTTTGGTGTACCACTGCCTCATGTTTAAACACTTTAAAACCATACTTATCTAAGATACATTTTTGTGTTGTTGTTAAGTGCCATATGTCATGTAGTTGTTTTGTTAATTGGGATGATAATAAATTTCCCCTATCTATACCATTATATACATCCTCAGACACATGATTTATTTGGTCATTTATTACACTTTGGTTAGTTGGCCCAGGATTCTAATTGTCCATCTTAGCCCTAAATAAAATCAACGGAAAACAAATTTCAATCACAATAAAACATTTATATTCCAATTAATTAAACCAATTAGTAAAATATGGGTTATAGGTATTCATTTTATGTGCACACAAATATATTTTTCGGCAATAATTTTTTCACAATATATATATATATATATATATATATATATATATATATATATATATATATATATATATGGCTACTAATTTTCTGTTATAAACAAATATTTTTTTACACAAATTTTATTTAACAGTATATGACAATATCTAATTTTCTCTTTTAGCCACACACATATATTTTTTCACAATTTTGAAGACATATATGATAGATATAGGTGTTAAATCATTAAATTTATCTTTTAGTGCACAAAAATATATTTTCACACACAAAGATTTTTTAAACAATATATGACGATATTGAAATATTTTATTAACTATAGATAAAAATATTCTTACAAAAAATGAAGGATATTTGCACAAATAGATCTTAAATACACTTTGGTTGCACATACCTGTAATGATGAATGGAATAAAAATCCTTGCAAGGTAGCGAGCAGTAGTAACTAGGCAACCAGATTTGTGGAAGAAAGACGAAACGACAGTGGTAAGAAGAAGATAGTTAAAAAGTCAAAAACACAAAAGTGTTGTCTGAGTAAGGGAGGTTTAAGGCTTATTCCTAATTAAACGACAGCGTTTTGGAGTAAAATAGTGTCTGCTGCTACAATTACAGGCTGTAACGGCAGGGGTTGTTTGTTACTAAATTAGAACGCTGCCGTTCCTTTATTCCTTTATTCCCCTAGACCAAAATTAGTAGCATAAACGATGGCGGTTTGGTTCAAAACTGTCTGCCACTACATCTTGTAGCGGTAGGGGTTGTGACTAAATTAAACGTAACTGTTTTATTTGGAGAGGTAGGTTAGTTATTTAAATCATTTATTAACTAAGGGCATATATGTCATTATGATAGGAAAACTTCAAGAAAAAATAAAAATTTAAAGTGCCCTGCCACCACAGGCTGTAGCAGCAGGAACTTTTGAACAAATAATCCAAGCCTTTTGTCAGGCACTTGTGTAACTAACCCAACAATTATCTCGGATCACTTACTTATCCAAAAAGTTAACATATTAAGTTGAGGCTACTTACTTAATAACCCATCAACACTATTAAATTTACCCAATGCGAGATTCATGTAAAATAACACTTTTAAATTTATCCAATGTAGAATTCATGTGAAATATCCCAACAAAGATATCTACCTTTCACTTGAGTACTCATCACAAGGATCATACTAAAGTAGTCACGATTAAGCACACTTTTTTTGAGTCCCTTCAACAGCCCTGTTTGACTCGAACACTACTCCAACACTTTACCACCAAACGTGGGAGTACAACCTTACTCCTTGTGAATCCTTCACCCTTAGCAACTTCCTAAAGCTATTTTAAGTGTGCTCCATTTGACTTAAATCACACTTTAGCGCATAGTGGCAAACACAGGAGTGAGTCCTTATACTTCACCCCGCTCAACTTTATTTTCTCCAACACATAGATTAAGTAACACGTGACCTGCTTATACTCCACCATGGAGTCATGTCAACCTAAGCCCATCAAACTATGGGCTCTAATACCACTTGTTATTAATTGTACGATCTATCTCACATCAATTTATCACAAATGCAGTACACACCTAGTTAGACTAGCCCAACAAGCATGTTGGATCAACTCATTACCCATAAGGTTAACAGTTAGGTTAAGGTTTCACCATACTTATTAACTCGTATACACTTTTAAATTTATCGGATATAAGATTCATGTGAAAAATAACCCAACGATCTCCAACTTTTACTTGAATATCCATCATAAGTATTATGCACTAGAGTAGTCACCATTGAGCACACATTCTTTGAGTCTCTTCAAATCCCTTGCTCAACTCTAATACTACTCCAACACGCTAAAGGCAAACATAGTATTAACCATTCACCCTAAGCATCTTCCTAAAATCATCTAAAGTCTACTCCATTTAACTCAAATCATACTTCACCACGTGGTGACAAATGCAGGAGTGATCCTTTGTACTCCACTCGACTCAACTCTTTTTACTCCACCGCGCGGATAGAGTAACACATGGCCTGTGAATGCTCCACCTTAGAATACCAACCTGATACTTGGGCCCATAGAACCATGGGCTCTAATACAACTTGTAGTGGAATTGTACAATCCATAAATCCATCTCATATCAATTCATTATTAATGTAGCGAACACTTGTGTAGATTGGCCCAACAAACATGTTGGATCACCTCCTTACCCAAAATGTTAACCTATTAAGTTAAGGCTCTAACTTACTTATTAACCTATCAACACTTTTGAATTTATCCAATGTGAAATTCATATAAAACATCCCAACAATAATATAGCATAATTGTATGATCCATCCTAAATCAGTTTATTATCAATTTAGTGCATACCTATGCAAACTGATCTAACAAACATGTTGGATCACCTCTTTATCCAAAAGTTTAACCTGTTAGGTTGAAGTTCCACCATACTTATTAGTCCATGTACACTCTTGAATTTATTCGATGTAGGATTCATGTGAAATATCCCAAAAATCTTTATCTTTCACTTGAAAACTCATCATTAGTATCACACTAGAGTAGTCATCCATTGAGCACACCTTCTTTAAGCCCTTCAATAATTCTGCTCTGAGCAGCTTCCTAGACTCATCTTAAACTTGCTCTTTTTAACTTAAATCATACTTTATCTCATAGTGGCAAACGCGAGAGTGATCCCTTATGCTCTAAATACCCATCACAAGTATCACACTAGAGTAGTTAACCATTGAGCACACCTTCTTTGAGTCCTTCAAGAACTCTACTCTGAGTAACTTCCTGGAGCCATCTTAAATTCCCTTATTTCAACTCAAATCATACTTCACCGCGTAGTGGAAAATGCGAGAGTGATCCCTTATGCCCACCCAACTCAACTATATTTTACTCTACCGCACAGAGAGAGTAACACATGGCCTGTGAATGCTCCACCTTAGAGTAAAAACCTAATACTTAAGGCCATCAACCATGGGCTCTGAGACCACTTCTAACAGAATTGTACAATACATCCTATATCAATTCATTACCAATGTAGAGCACACCTGTGTAGACTGACCTAACATGTATATTGTATCACCTCCTTACCCAAATAGTTAAGCTATTAGGTTGAGATTTCACCATACTTGTTGGGATAAGATATATGGGTGATGACTCATATTTAAATATCTTATAAAGTTTTATTAGTGGAGAGATAAGGACAAACTCATTTACGAAATTTTGGGTAAGTGGGGGCCAAGAATATCTTCACAAATATTTAAATATTAGATGGTTGGGAGACAATCATTGAATATATATATATATATATATATATATATATATATATATATATATATATATATATATATATATATATATATATAAGAAGACAAAGGAGGGAGGGAAAAAAGTATCTAAAGAAGTCAATGAACATACAACACACAAAAGAGATAGAGGGATTTTATTATGTCAAACAATACACTAAGCCTTCAAACCTAGAGATATACAGTTCAATCAAAATCCACCATCTTGATAGATGCCGACACACATTGATATACACAGAGTTATATTGATATACAATGTTGGGCAATAAGCACCATTAATACATGTCGGTAAATATCGAAGGGCGATGATATGCATTATGTGTATTGAGATATATTATTGTTCATCATTACAAGTAAATATATATAGATATGTATCAATATACGTCGGTATACATCGAGATAGTGACCGTATTTCAGATCAGTGGGAAATTAATTTTTATCTCAATAAATGTTTCATTTGTATTCTCCATATTATAGCAAATTTTTGAGATCCCCCGTGGTTTTTTTCCAATTGGGTTTCTACATAAAAATTATTATGTTCTTATATTTTGTGAGTTTGATTATACCATAATATAATTTATATTTCCAGCATGTATTAGCATACTTTTTGCCCTACTGTTTTGGTGATTCATCAGGCGTGCCAAAATTGGGCGTTAACAGTAGAGCTAGAAGGAGTGCCCCTGACGGTCGAAGTAATTTCAAATCACCAAATTCTATTTAAACAATTATGGCAATAATATATTTTGAAGTTGGCATAATTAATCTCATATCTGTGTTGGCTTGTCATGATAAGAGGTCCGATCCTACACGAGAAAGCTAAATTGTATTTTTTTTATTAAATATTATAATATAATTATAATGTTTGTGATCATGTGTTACATGTATGCCTATTAGTCCAAATAAGAAATTCAGTGTTCCACTGATAAAGCCTTTCTTTGAAAAATGAGGTACTCGTGGTCCCGTCCCCATGTGATAAATTATTTGTCCATCAGAATTGGAGCTTTGGGCAGGGGTTCTTCTTATTTGTTCATCAAAAACTTTAGTGAATGGGAGGACTTTGATTTCACCGGCGTTTGGGTTGGTGCTCGGTGCTTGGGTGAAGCTCGGTGGCTCGAGTTGGTGCTCAGCGGTTGGGTTGGTGCTCGGTGGCTTAATGGCTCGATGGAGCTCAGTGGCTTAAGTTGGTGCTCGACGGTTGGGTTGGTGCTCGGTGGTTGGGCAGAGCTCGGCGACATGGGTTGGTGCTCAACGATTGGGTTGTATCTTTGTGGCTCGGTGGAGCTTAGTAGTTCGGGTTGGGGCTCGGCTGTTAGGTTGGTGCTTAATGGTTGGGTGCAGGTCAGTTGTAATACCCAAGAAAGTTGTAAAATACTTACATTAATGAAATTAAGGAATTATTTGGAAGAAAAAAAAAACACCTATGTGTCTCCATGTGCTATGGAACTAATAATTCAATTTAAATTAAGTTAAATAATGTGATAGATAAGAAAATTAAGTGATGATGATGATGAACTTAATTTATAATTAATTAAGCTTATGTAATATGCCTTGTGTGGCATAATGATTAAGATGGATTAATTAATTAATTAACTGAATTAATGATGAGATGATTAAATAATTAAATGGACTAATGAGGATTAATATTTGAATCCAATATGAATGTCACATAATTTAATGTGATATGTCGAATGTGCTATAAAATTAAAGTCCAAAGCAATTAAGGTTAATTGTTTTATTATTGAGCCCAATAGAATTAAGTGTGCATGGCCCAAAGAAAACTAATTAGAGGCCCAATGGAATTTTGTATGGATTTATCCAATGAACTGTGCATGATGTTGGCATATATATAGGGGTGATAGAAATATATATGTACATATAAATATGTATATATTAGTGTGCATAGGACAAAATAAATAAATAAATAATATATATATATATATATATATATATATATATATATATATATATATATATATATATATATATAACCATAGCCTCCCCCCCCCCCCCCCCCAGCAAGTCAAAAAGTGTTGATTTTTCCTTCATTTTGGAGGCTGTGCATGTAATTATTAAGTGAAGTATGGAGCTTAGCCTTAAAATGGGAGTAAAGTACAACTTTCTACCAAATTTGTTTTTTCCATTGGATAGTAATCATTTGAATGTATTTGTACATGTATTAATACAAGTATGTGTATATTGGGAGTTGTCTATTGTGAGGATCCGAATTTTTAGAATTATTTAATAAAATTAAATGAGAATTTAATTGATAAAATTATAAAGGTTGTTTAAATTAATTATTATATTATGTGATGTAAGGTATGTGATATGATTTAATTGATAAATTAAATTTGTACAGAGATGGTGATGATTTTTGTTGGTTTAGAAAAAATTGAAAAGTAAATAAGTTGTTTAAAAACAATTTATGAAGGATAAGAAAAATGTCAGGTAAATGTACAATAAATTGTACAATTAGATGAAAATGCAGAAATTATGATTTAATTGAGGTTACATGGTAATGTGAGATATATTAAATTTGATATGTATATTTATATATGTGAATGTTTAATTGATAATTATAAATTTCATTAATTATGAGAATTAAGGGATTAATAATTAAATTAATCCAAAGTAAGATAAAAGTTAATGAGGAAACTAAGAAAAGTTGAAATTATTGAATTTTAGATTTTATCAAGAATTTTGGAAGAAATTTAGAAATTAATGGAGAAGGAAAGGTAATTATATAAATTATATAATAATAATTATATAATTTATATAAGGAAATTAAAATAAGGTATGAAGAAAATAATAATTATATAAATTATATAAGAATAACTATGTAATTTATATAAGATGATTAAATGGAATAAGGTTGGAGGAAATTAAGAAATTATTTAAGAAAGGAGAATGTGAATATATAAATTATATAATATTAAGTTATATATAATTTATATATATAAAGAAATTATAGTAAATATTAAAGAAATGGAATAATAAATAAGAAAAAGGAATGTTTTAAGTTATTAAAAATTATATTTATGTATAATGAAATTATTATGACCTTTATGAAAAATAATATTTCGGAAACGTGAACACGTTAATGTAATATGTTGTCCAAATAATGAAGTGAAAAATTACGAAAAATAATTTTTATATGTTATGTGAATTATTTGATGATTTTTGGAGGTAAAAATTTCCTCATATAATTACATGCATGGCGTTATGCGTGTACAAAATTTGTCAAGTAAAATACCTAAAAGGGGTGTTAATATTAATGATAAATCATATTATGAATTTTGGTACGTTAAAATAATTATTTTACATACATTATGTAAAATAATTATTACACGAAATAATTATGTAATGTATTAAATAATTTAATTACGCATGAATTGTGAAAATTTTGGAATATTCGAGAGAGGCCGGTTGGTTAAGTCGGTGGAATGGATTTTTTTTACCAAGTTGGTTTGGTTATATATATAGCAAACAAAGGCAATAAAAAGAAAAAAGAAAAAGAGAACAAAACCATGCTTTGCTTTTTCTCTTCCATCTCAACTGTTACCTTCCACCACCGAACACCACCAGAAATTATGAGCCACCAAGAGAGAAGAAAGAACAAGCTTGCTTCATGGGAAGATTTACAAAGCTTAGAAGGTATAAATTAATTTATTTTGTTTTATTTTGGTATTTATGATATTAAATTAATTGTGTGAAAAATAGAAAATAAATAGAATTATTATTCTAAATAATTATTTGATGTATATGTATGAGTTATAGAATTTTTGGAATGATTTTGGGGTGAAATTTTGTGAAAAAAAATGAATAAATTGTTGTAAGTTAGTGAACTGTTCCGCGGAAGGAAACTGAACAAAAATGAATAGTGCGCTGCGCATTGCGCGCGGCGAAATTTTCAGAAGCGCGGCAATAAAACGACGCCGTTTTGGGGCAATAAGGGGGAGTCGCGCCATGCGCGGCTGAAGTTTCCGAAAAAATGGTCCAAACGACGTCGTTTTGGGACGTCCGAGGTCTGTCTGCGTAATGCGCGACCGATGAATTTTATGAAATTACGATTATGCCCTCAATCTTTCCGGGAAATTTCGGATATGCCCCTAGAGTTGCGGAAATGACAGAATTGCCCCCGGACTTTCCAGAAAATGCCGGATGTATCCCTAGGGGCGCGGAAATTACGGATAAGCCCCTGAGCTTTTCTGTTAATGCCGACTATGTCCCTAAGGGGGCGGAAATTACGAAAATGCCCCCAAAACATGATTTTTAATGAAATAAATGTTTAAAATTTGTTTAAAAATCATAGAAAATTATAGAAAAATACTGAAAATATAGAAATGAGGTTTGGACATTAAATTTAATATTTTTGTAAAATATTAAATATTGGGGATTAATATTTAAATATTCTAAATATTAATCTAATGAGTTTAAAGGATTAGAAAATGAATAAATGTAAATCCGGACACCCGAATACGCTAAAATTTGTCCAATGAGTCGGGTTGTCTGTATTGAAGATATATGATATGAAGTTAAATTAATTTATTAAGAAATGAGGTTAATATAATTAACCATATTATTAAATGATTGGCCCAGAAATGATATTAATTAATTAAATTAATATCATAAAGAGATAAATAATTATTATTTGATTATTTTATTATCATAGGTTGATCGAGTTAAGGTTTTGAGCTATTAATTGGACGCCAGGCAAGTTCCTCAGTCCCTTCTATGTTAAATGTTGGACTGTTATGATATGTAATTCTTGTTCTAAATGCATACAAATTATGTACTATGTGTTATGTGATTAATATGACCACAATGTGTACTTTGTGCAATGATATGAGGTATATTGTTATAGTAGAGGCATAACACGTAATGCATGACACACACCAAGCATGATAAGGTATGTGCTACGTGAAGTATAACTGTTGAACTTGCTGAGCCGTTGTGCTCATTACTTGCTTAATAAATATTTTTCCAGGAAAGAAATGAAATTCAAGAATATTGGATTATGTTAGAGATGAATTGCCTAGAAGGTAGAAAACGTGACTGTTATATTGTTAATATTATAATTCAATGTGAGAAATTTATTAAATTACTGTGATGAATTGTATGTATATGTAAGTTGAACATAGATATGATAAAAGTTCAATTATGAACTGTGATTGGTCAGGATAATTGTTACAGTAGAAATTATTATATGTTTGATTACGAATGATGATACAAGGAATATTTGTATGGATATGAATGGTATTAAAATTTGAATGCCGAGCTTTATGATACAAGTGAGAGAAAGAAAAAGTAAAGGTTGCGATCCATGGGACTAGGATCGAAATGTAAGGATTTTAATTATTCAACTATTTTAATACAACGCTTGAATTGAGAAAGAGAAAAAGAAAATTTTATACCAAAAAATTGGTACTTGATGATTTTAAAATCAATTTAATGGATAAAAGAAGGTGATTAAAGATTATTAACGAACCGAAATTCGGACGTAAGATAAATAATGTATACTAAATACAGAATTTAAGGGAATAAAGTGGGTCGAATTTCGGGGTCGTTACATCTATAAATAGGACTTACATAAGCCATTTACAAAGTTGTTAGAAAATTTTCGAAGTGTTGAATAAAGGGAGAGAAAAGTGAGAGAAAAATAAGAAAAGTAAGGGAACTCTTACAAAGTGTTGGTTCAAGAGGAGTTTAAGAAGGAGCAAAGAATGTGGAGAACTACTTAAGATTCATCTCTAGAAGGAAAAGGGCTTCAAGGAGGTATAAATAATTCTAAACCCTAAATGTTTCCTTTAGTTACCATGTTGCGGTGTAGTTTAGCTTGTAGAGAGATTTTGCATGCTTGGTTGTGGGAGGACTATTTGTTGTGAAATCATGAAGGATTTGAACGCATAAGGATGGTTATTTGAAGGAGTTTATTTGATTAATTTGTGTTTAGTAGCTTAGAAATGCAAGATGGATGCTTATGAACTTAAAACCCTAAGTGTACTAGTAGATAATAATAAGTCATAAACAAATAAAATGAGAACAATTTATTTGTGAATCATTAAGAGATGATGAAGAATAATGAAACAAATAGAATAACACTAAACGTTATTTTATTTTTGATGTTTAAGGAATGAATTAAATAAAGAAAATGCAAAACAATAATATTTAAATAAATAATTTTATTTGAGATTATATGTGTGATAATTGAGTAATAAAAATGATTTGTGAGTTCTAGTTGTATAAAACTAGTAAGTTAAATCAACTAGATCATTATGTGAAGTTTAATAGAGATTAACCATTAGATGAATATATTGAACATATGTTATTCAAAGGATAAGAGATCAAAGTCGGATAGAGTTGACGATCTAGGCAAGCACTTTAACTTGTACTTTTATCAATTCGTACAAGTAGAATTAATTGACGGATTAATTCATGTTTATCTATATTGTGAATATTAAACTATTAACTCTGAAACTTGATTTAATATCATGATTATATTCTTAAACGATTATTCGAACCCTATTTGAAAACATTGAACGTATCAATTGTTTCTAATTGTGTTGATAAGTACGTCTATGTCATTTGTATCGGTTAGACCAATGATAAGATTGATTGTTAATCAATCATATTTCTTTGAGAAAGCTATCCAAATTAATTACCTTGGTGCAGACTCTTATGCTGAGGAGAACAATTATTTTACATTGGGAAACCGACACGCACGCGACCAGCATGTTTGAGTGTTATGCATAGCATAGGGTACTTTAGGCTGATCACATATTGTACTTATTTATTATTGTGAATTTTCAGTAAAATACTGTCAATTCTCGCATGTGTTCACGGTCCATAGTGACCACTCAGTTTGATTATTCATTAACTTGAAATCATTGAATCTTTGTTTCTATTTTAAAATCCTTTAGTCCATAGTGACTTTTCAAATTTAGAAATGATCAGGTATGAAAACTCTTGACACTTACATTGTTCGCAATTCATTTACTTAATTCTTGAGTTATTAATTATTGTTACATACCTTGAAATATGAAATCCCTACACATGGACATTTACTTTTATTATTTTTATATTTGCTGAGCAAACTCGTTGCTTATTCTTGTTTTCCCTATATATTACAGTTAAGACTGAGCAAGGCACTGATTCAGGAAAGGATAAAGGCAAAGTTGCTGAGTGGCATTATCGAGTTGTAGTAGTTAGTTTTATTTGGTATTGTATCAAGACTTATGTTAGAATATATTATTTTAAGTGATGTCATGTATTAGTAATGGTTGCGAGACTTGAGACGCAAATATTTATGTTATATTATTGTAAATGTTTCTATTTTTCGTATTGAGATGTTATTAGTTGACTATATGAGTTAATCGTGAAGCACCAGATTCGAGGTACATGTATCTAAATTTGGGAACGTCACAGGCTGGTATCAGAGCTATAGATTATAAACCTTAGAAAAAAGATCCTTAGGCTATAACCTTAGAAAAGAGAGTTAGAATAGAATGAGTTAAAACTCATGTAGAGTTTTACACGTTAGTAGACTTGTTATAGGGAGTTAGTAGTGTCGAGAAATAAATTTTCATTCCATACAATCAATTTATGTTTTATTACGAGGTGCTGATAGAGTTTATTTATTTTGTGTTTGTGATTGTACGATGCCAGAGTTGGGAGAGTCGAGTCATACCATGGAGGATGTGCCAAAGGATATCCATATAGATCCAGAGTCACTTCCCAGATTGGAGCCCATTACCACCGTAGAGTCAGAGCCGGAGGTGAAGTCGGATCCAGGGAGGATCCTGCTGAAGAGTCTGTGCTAGTAGAGGAGTCCGACAGAGGGTCTCCTATATTTCACACATTTGATGATGACTTGATGGGGATTATGTTGATTACATTATAGAGCAGGCGCATAGGATTGAGGAGCTAGAGCATGAGGTACAGGAGCACCAAGAGAGGATCTAGGAGCTAGAAACAGAGGTGTAGGGATGCCATGAGGCCCGTAATGTAGAGTTGATAAGTAAATTAGAGCAGTCAGAGCAGCAGGTACAGAGTCTTCAAGTCGAGAAAGAAGCTACTAGAGGTCAATTAGAGAGGGAGGTAGCTGATGGGATTTAACTCTATGAGATGTCGGAGGATGCACGTGATTAAGTAGATGACCTCAAACAGGAGGTAAGAGTTAAGAGGAATGGAATTAATAAGATGAGCTATGCTTTCATCACAGGATTTGGGAGGTAAATGGACGACATACGTCATTATCCTATAAAGGTAGGGTAGATTCACCACATGATGAACAGAGATTTAATGATCCATATGGGTCGGCTGGAGTATGAGAGTGCCTTGGAGCGCGATCTGCGCTGATAGATTGTTAATGTATTTGGTATTATGTGCTTGTATGTATATGTAGTACAATGGTCTTTATTTTATATTATGTATTGTAAATCCCGAACTCTTATATGGGATAGTATACGTAAACCCCATTTTTTGTATTTGATAGCGGGGTAGTATGTCTGTAGATCCCCACGTTTTGTTATATTAAGGGATAGATGCTGACGTTTATAATAGTATGCTATAAAATTTTCATGTATGATGTACTACTCAATGGCATATGAATATAAACGTCTTTACTAAAATGTATTATTTACATTCTTGCATTAAAAGAGAAATATTTAAAGAATAAAATAAGGTAATAATATTAAGTTTTTATTTAAAAATAAAATGTTGCCACGACGTAGACAACCAGTACAACCTACACAAGAAGAGTCCATAAACATTGAAGGAGGTCAGGGAGACCCGATACAAAGGTTGGTAGAATTTTTAAAAGGTGCCTTTCAAGGGAGAAGCTCAGAACTAGTAAATCCCAACCCCCTAACGATTGTGGTAGCAAATTTCAAGGATTTTCAAAATGTAGGACCCCCAAAATTTAAGGGGATGACTGATCCAATCAAGGCCCAGTTCTGGGTCAAAGAGATAGAGAAAGCGTTTGAAATTGCAAGAGTAGGAGACAATTAGAAGACTGCATTTGCTACGTATATGATGAAGGGGGAAGCGAATTTCTGGTGGGAAGTGTGTGACGCCCCGGGGAAAATCAACTTTGACCAACCGTGACTCCCGCTCGTCAACGAATAAACTCCACAACATTTAAATAAAGGCATGTTGTTGAAAAACTCAGTAAATTTAAATTTTTATAACATTTACTTAATCTTGTCTCAAAATCGCAATCTTTACATAAATACTACAACTCAGATCATTTATATTTGATGACCTAGTGTATTACAACCATTGTCAGCAAATAAAAGCTCGCAACCTAATCAATAAGTCGACATGACTATTTACTAACTGCTTTTAATTACACGAGTTTACAAAATATTAACACTCGTCTTGATTTACAACCGTCTTTCACTATTATTACAAGGCTTATACGACGTTATCTTAAAGCAGTTCTAAAAACAACGTCTTAAATAAAATAAACCATAAACCTCAAACATCTTCTCTGCAATTACCGGGATCATCAATTCCTCGCTCCTCGCTGAAAATGTTTATTATAGCAAGAATGAGCACGACGGCTCAGCAAGTCTAACAGCTAACACATAACACGTAGGTTACATTTAATTTATGCTTTATGCTTTGTGCTTGGCATTTACATAGGCATCATGCTTATCATGCTTTACATTTATACAATTTACACATGCTTACCATGCATGTCAATATTTCCAGGTTATATAACTCATATAACACATTCAATTCATAGCATTAATCATATACCAGCTATTAACAACATATGACTGTACACAGGCACATTTAAAATCAGTTAGCACATAAAATGAGTGCACACTTAATAGTTTATGCATATAGCAAACAGGTTCGCAAGTATAGCACATAGTACTGAAAAACTTGCCTGATAGTCGCATTGACTTACGCTACCAGTCTGAAATTCGCGTTCCATCACTAACGCTCAACGAATTGAACTACTGCCTTCGAAAGACCTAATTTGCTTATCTGGCAATTAGTAAAGTACATAGGAACTCAGCTGCCATTCTCAAAAGAATTTACTCTACAACACAGAATTCCCTATTTATTAACTCGTAAATTTATAAGACAATATTATCATCCTTGGATAATATTTTAATTACCGATCAGTATTATTATACATTAATAATACATCACTAAATTACCAACGCTTCTCACGTACTGAACAACACCTTAATTGGTTATTAATAATATTAAGCCCTTAATAATATTCATCCAATTATCCATATTATTAATCCATTAATAATATTTATCCACTTACCATTAATTATCATTCATTAAATGAATATTTATAATATTGGTAATAACAAAACACTCCAACAATTACCCGTCAATTGTTTACACTTTATTACCTTTAATTCCTTCACATTATTTATTTAATACCATTTAAATAAATAATTAATTAATTAACTTTACTTGTTTATTTATCTTTACATAAACAATTATTTTCTTAATTACATAACATTATTTATTTAATATTAGTTAAATAAATAATTAAATTAGCATTACTTGTTATTTATTATTACATAACAATTATCTCATTAACCTTAATTCACTTTAATTATTATTTAATTTAAATAATAATTAATTAATTCTCCTTAATTCATTTAATGATTATTGAATATCAATTATATAATCATTTCTTAATTAATTAACCTCATTTATTATTTAATATTAATTAAATAATAAATAATTATTTTATTCACTTCATCTCTCTTTAATTATTATTTAATATCCTTTAAATAATAATTAAATAATTAATCATCCTTATTTATTAAAAAATAAATAATTACCTTATTATCTTTATCTTCCTTTAATTATTATTTAATATCCCTTAAATAATAATTAAATAACTAATCATCCTTATTTATTCAATAATAAATAATTACCTTATTTAACTTTATCTTCCTTTAATTATTATTTAATATCCCTTAAATAATAATTAAATAATTAATCATCCTTATTTATTCAATAATAAATAATTACCTTATTTAACTTTATCTTCCTTTAATTATTATTTAATCTCCCTTAAATAATAATTAAATAATTAATCATCCTTATTTATTCAATAATAAATAATTATCTTATTTAACTTTATCTTCCTTTAATTATTATTTAATATCCCTTAAATAATAATTAAATAATTAATCATCCTTATTTATTCAATAATAAATAATTATCTTATTTAACTTTATCTTCCTTTAATTATTATTTAATATACCTTAAATAATAATTAAATAATTAATCATCCTTATTTATTCAATAATAAATAATTACCAAATCAATTTCATCTTTCTTTAATTACTATTTATTATCCTTTAAATAATAATTAATTAACTAATTATCCTTATTTATTATTTAATATAATTAAATAATAAATAATTATTTTTTTAACTTCATAACATCCTTTATTTATTATTTAACAATAAATAATTAAATAATTAGTTATCATATTTATTTGCTCTACATATTATTTAATATCAATTAAATAATAATTAATCATAAAAATGGCTTTTATTTACTTTATTTATTATTTATCATGTAAATAATAAATAATTAATAAACTTGGGTCCCAAATTAATTATATTAACTTTTAAACATTTTGACCCATTTTGACTCAAACTGCTCCGAACCGACCCGTTAAAAATGACCCGACCCGACCCGGATTAAAAATTTATTTTTCTGTGAAAAGGGACTAGGGCCCCGGCCCTCCTTTTACAAAGGAAACAAGGGCCCCGGCCCTCCTCTTGCAGAATCTGCAAAATTGTCATTTTCTGATTTTTCAACTTTTGCTCCTTTGATTAAAACTTGAATAAAATGAAATCTACAAATCCAAATGACCTCAAATTGGTATCGATGGATTCGTATCTTCCTAAACTACAATATTCCATCATTGGATCAAATTTTTGGAAAAGTTTTGGTTATGAAAAATAGCCACAAAGTGGAATGTTTGCACATTGAGTTCTTAAAATGGCCTTCTTTGGTCTAAAAATCATATTTTGACCATAACAACTCACACGAACATTTTACCAACTAGGTATTGTCCTTAACTTATATATTTACCATAACCAAGAAGAAAATCTCATACCTAACTTTTAGGTTTCAAAATATAAAGCTCCGAATCACCCGTTCGCTTAGGGTTCCGTCGGTAAAAATCGTTTTCAAGCTTTTTGCTAAACTTTTCATAATAGATACCCATAAATACACATGTTAAACCCATTGAACCCTAGATTTACTAATATAGCATGGATATAAACATTTATATCTTTGAAAATGGTTTTGAACCATCA
The DNA here is from genome assembly GCA_947179155.2 of Hedera helix. Classification (NCBI taxonomy): domain Eukaryota; kingdom Viridiplantae; phylum Streptophyta; class Magnoliopsida; order Apiales; family Araliaceae; genus Hedera; species Hedera helix. The sequence goes on from OX359274.1 coordinate 18,506,029, forward strand.
AAACTACTTCAAACTCTTAAAACACAAAGATGAAAAAGAAAACAAGGTTTTGAAAACTTTTGAACCTTTTAATAGTTTTTCTTCTTCTTGCTAGAAACTTTACCAAGCTTGGATGATTGACTTCCATAGCTAGAAAGCTTCACCATGAGGAGGCCTTCATCTTTAATCCTTGCCTCTTCTTCATCCAACCATTCAAGCATCAAGGAAAATGCTCCTTTTCCATGGCTCTTCTCTTTTCTTTCTAGCTTTCTCTCTATTTCTTTTACTCTCTAGTAACTTAGTAGCAAAATGACTAATGAATGAATGAGAGAAGGAGAGTGTAGTATATTGTTGGCTAGCAAAAATGTATACTTACATTTTATGTAAGTATACACATCACTCATTAATGCATTAGGCCTACTAGTTTGTGCCACTTTTTCCTTGCTTTATCCTAGACATTGAGCCACCCAAATGAGCTACAAAATCAGTCACAATAATCCCCTAAAGCTGCCGACAATATGCCTCCCCCAAAGCTCCAAATTTCATTTATTTTTCCTTTTCTTTTTATTGCCCACTTGTGCTAGTAAATTATATATATATATATATATATATATATATATATATATATATATATATATATAATCACCAACACATACATTTGGGCTAAAGATTGGACCACAATTAAATACTTTACTTGGGCCTCTCCAACATTTGATTAGGACCTCAATTAAATTAATGTTTGGGTCATGCATTAATTAATCCAATGGGCTAGGCATTTAAATCAATTGGGCTACCAATTAATTAATTTAGTTAACATACTTGGGCTATCCTTTGGGCCACTAGTTAAATCCATTTGGGCTCAAATAAATAAGTCATTGGACCTCCTATATGGTTTGCCATATTCACCATATTGTGCCAATTAAATTATCTCCTAACCAATTTACAAGTCCATAAACAATTAAATTAAATTGGGCTTGTTTAATAAATTAATTTGACAAATTCAAATTATTAATTTCCTAGTGGAATTATATAATATTAATAATCCACTATTAACAACTTTCCAAATGGAAATAAATAACATTTTTAATGTTTAAGCACTCTCATAAATTAATAATCACATTAATTAATTTATTCCTCCAATTTAACTCGCTAGCTATTTAATCAAATAATCACATAGCTCAATAACCCTATCAAACTTTGATATTACACATCTTAGATTGGTCCATTAATTTACTAAATCCATTAATTGAACCTTCCTTAAATTCCTTTAATTATCTCAACATATAATTAAATAACCTCAAGCCATCATATAATGATTTAATTTAATCGCACAGAAATTTATAATTACTGTTTAATAAATTCATTTATTTATATTAAAATATTCTCTTTTAACCCTAATATTCGTATTAGGTTAAATGCTTAGTCTTTCCTACGCATTCATCTCTTCTTCAGATTAAATTTTTGACTAACTCAAAAGATGAGTTCATCCTCGGAATTACCACTACCACCACTTGGTTAAAGTTTGGTCCATTTCTAGACCCTTACAACATCTGCCTCTCCGAACAATCTCATCGATTTTCTTAACATGGGCATTGTTTTACAACACTGTCCTATCCCCTTCATGACAAGACTCTAATTTCTTTCCAGTGATCGTCTGTCACTTTACCAGGGTTAGTTTTATATCTAAACCTCAATTTTCCGCTCGAATCCTCAAAAGCTTAAAAATTTCCCAAATCGACTATCCACTACTCCCTCATCCGAGAATTAGCGTAGCCTTAAATCACAATAATCACCTAAGACCATACAAATCAGTCTTATGAATTTCCGGGTCATTACAAAGTGAATCAACAAGGGGCTGGAGAAGGAGTCATATCGTGAAACCGATTTAAGGAATTATTTTTCGAGAATTACTTTCTCAAAAGCATGAAGAACCAGATGGAGGTTAAGTTTAGGTTATTAAAGCAATGAGAGATATCAGTGGCACAGTATGCTGCCAAAGTCAATGACCTTGCGCATTTTGCATTACACCAAGTAGATACTGAGGAAAGGCCCGACTTTTTGAACAAGGGCTGAAACCTTGGCTATATAGCAAGGTATCTATTTTTTAGATTGATTCGTTTAGAAGTCTGTTGGAGAAGACCGTCATAGCTAAAGGAGGAAATGAGGCCTTGAGGCAGTACAATACAGAGAAGAAGAACAAGAAAAGTGGGGTAGATAATCGCAGAGGGGGAAATAGTGGTGGTAGCAATTTGGGAAAGAGGAAATGGGATGGCAATAATAATGTCAATAATAACAACAATCAGCCTGGTAGTAAGTAAGGGAATTTTAACAAAAAGGCAGAGGCGTGTCCAAAGTGTGGGAAGAATCATTAAGGGGAGTGCTAGAAAGGACGGAACGTCTGTTACAACTGTGGTCAAGAGGGGCACATTTTACTAAATTTCCCAAACCCGAAGAAGGGCTGAGGATGTTTCGCCTATAGAGCAATAGACTATCAAATAAAAGACTGCCCAGAGAAGGGAAACAGTGGAGGAAGCAACACCAAAGGTGTAAGACCCCGAATTTATGAAATACAAAATTTAATTTTTCTTCATATATATTTTTCCTGAAACAGTAAATGGTTAAATTGACAAAATTGAAAGTTAAGGATGTTATGTGCAAATTTTATTTTGTCGGACAATATTCTTTTTGTCGGGGAATATTCGTTTTGTCGGGGAATATTCGGGCCGTACGACGGCGCCGAAATAACAAATTATTTGTGGACCCCACAACGGAATATTTGTCGGATATAGAAAACGACAGAAGTAACCTTTTTAAATAAAAATAGTCAACGGTGTTAACTGTTAAAATACCGGTGATAAAAGAATAGTAGCATACGGTAATTTATGGTATTTTCTGTAGCACACGGTACTCTACAGTAGCACACGGTATTGCACAGTGTCTCATATTATTGGTCTGATAATTGACACCGTAATTGTTACGCATCATTTCATCAATAATTGTCACTGCATAATATTTTATATTATCAATTCAATTATTGTTGCTACACAGTATTTTGCATTATTGATTCAATAATTGTCATTACACTGTATTTCATATCATCGAGCCAATAATTGTTGGTGCACTGTAGTTTAAAATTATTGAATCTAATAATTGTCACAGTAGCAAATACACTATAATTTATATTATTAAATTAATAAAAATATGTAACGTGTTTCTTACATTATTGTGGTAACATTATTTTATATGTTGGACTCACAGGAAGAATAAATAAATAAATAAATAAATAAATAAAAAATAAAATAATTAATTTTACTATTTGAAATAGTAACGTGAATAGTGACGTGAATAGTGACGTGAATAGTACGTGAATAGTAAGAAACATGTGGGACCCATTGTGGGGCCCACATGAAATGTGAGAAATGTGAGAATTTGCTGAAGAGTTGGTGGAGGCTGCGCAGCAGCCTCTGCTGAATTTTTTTCTGTTCACCTACCACGCATAGTAACTTATTTTCTCCTATAAATAGCTTGCTCAGCTGAATAGAAAAATCACACCTAAAACATAAAATTTTTCTATAAGAATTTTATGAGTTTTCTCTGAGAATAGTAAGGTTATTTTGAGAGTTTGAAAGCCAAAAGGAGTGCAGCAATTTTTCAAGTAAGTGTTTTATTAAAGAGTAGTAATTTCATAAATTCCTATTTTTCACGGTATTCACAAATCTTCCTTTAGAAGACTCTTCTTTGAGAAGATTCATTTTTAAAAGCTTTCTTTGGAAGATTTATTTTGGAATATTATTTTAAAAACTATTTTAAAGTTGTTATATTATACTACAAAAATTATGTTAAATATATATAATTTTGATAGTTCATAATATACGAGTTATCATATACTTTGAAATTTATATGTGGTAATTACTAATTATATTAAAAATATATAGGTTGATCAACCTCATTTAAATCAATATCCAGTCACGTGTTAAGGTAAGGAATATCATTTTCTTTCATATTCTATTATTGAAACTTACAACGGTAAGGGGTATCACTCTTTTCATCATCATAAATGGATATTATTTTCTTTCTTACTTGAAGGGATTATCATTCTTTGATTCTCGAAAATAATATCGTTTCTTTCTTGTGCCATTTATTTCCATGTATTAAATTGTGGGAATAACCTTACGGCGCGGTTTACCGCCTGTTGGTGAATAACCTTTTGTATTCATTCCTTATTAATCTTTGAGAATAACCTTACGGTGCGGATTATCGCCTGTTTGGTGAATAACTCTTCGTGTTCAAATTCTATTAAATTGTGGGAATAACCTTACGGTGCGGATTACGCCTGTTTGGTGAATAACTCTTCGTGTTCAAATTCTATTAAATTGTGGGAATAACCTTACGGTGCGGATTACGCCTGTTTGGTGAATAACTATTCGTATTCAAATTGATGGGAATAACCTTACGGTGCGGATTATCGCCTGTTGGTGAATAACCCTTGTTATTTGTCTCGTGTGGAAATAATTTGTCTACACGAATTATCACATGACACTTTTATTCCATATTCGTAAGTGATATCATTTTCCTTTATACTCATAAGGGATACCATCTTTTTCATCTTCCATTATTCAAACTTACTATGGTAAGGGATATTAATTCCCTTCACCTTTTGTTAATCAAACCTGCTACGGTAAGGGATATTATTTTCTTCCATACACCTAAATCGAAACTTATTATGGAACTATTGCTTCTATAATTCCTGAAAATATTATATGTTCCATAATAGTTGAATTTCATTAGTTCAACTGAACCTTCCTATTTTCTGAACATTTCTATTGAACTGTAATCGTTATTCTGAACTGTGGATCTTGAATATCATTTTTAAATTTCACTCCACATCATGTTGGCAATTTGGACATTATTTGAATCTGCACAAAGTAAACTTCCGATACTTATTGTTTATCCTGTTCTTCTGTTCATCATTTGTATCACTGTTATTTGTATTAATCATCAAGAATCAAGCTGTTGTGAATATCTGTGGCCGGGGGCACAGATGTGATATAATTGTTGAACAGATGATAGGTTAAAGGCGATATACTAGGTTAAAGGCGATACATCTGTTCGGTGTCTTTTATGACACGTGGTGAATGTTCTCTTTGGCCCGTAGTGCAAAGATGAACTGTTGGTTGGTATGATTATGACCAAAGGCTGAATCTGGTATAATCATGACCGTTGGTGTTATATTGAATGTCTTTGGCCCGTAGTGCAAAGACGAACTGTTGATCTGCATGATTATGACCAGGAACTGTGAAGTTGTATTATCTTGACTAATGGTATTTCAGATGATAAAAGTTGATGATATTTTTACTAAAAAGAGAAGCGAGTGGACATTATAGTCTGCATTATTCTTCTAATAGATTGCTCATTCCGCTGCTATTATTGATCTGAACGTTGTTTAAGAATTTAACTGCAGTTTTTGATATAAACCTTGTAGTCTATTGTATTCTATCAAGAACTCAACTGTTGAAGGCTAATGATAATTTATTCGTCATTATCTTAGTCATGATATTTCTTACTGGGCTATTTGAGCTCACCCTTTCTTTTCGTTCCATTGTTTTTCAACAGGAGATGAGAACGTAACGGGGTCTAGCCGGGGAATGGAGTGAGAGTGCGGGGATAGCTATCATAGTCTTCACGTGTTATAAAATAGTGTGGCAATAATAATGAAGACTTAGTTGTGTTGTATTATCCACTGTATTGTTGTACGTTGTATTTCATTGTAATAATTTTGTTGTAGTCTTTTGACGACTCAAGTTTGGGCTGTGTGGGCCTAGATTTGGGGGCGTCACAGTTGGCATCAGAGCTTAGGGATATGGTCTTTAATGGAGATCTGGGGTAGAACTAGGAGGGGAGAGGCGAATATAATTAGTCACTAGCGTGTCCCACCTAAATTAGATTTTATTATCTAATGAGTTGATTTGAATATAGGGACATGAAGTGATGAGTCAGTTTATTTGAACTAACATCTATTTTGTGACCACAGATAAGTATGTCATCTGGAAATCAGGAGGTTAACCACGGAGTACCTGAAGTGAATGTAGAGGCCACAAACAATTCTTCTACAAACTCAGAGTTGAATAATTTGCCTAAAGCAAAAATTATTTGTATCCGATCTAAAGAAGAAGAAGGTGAAAGTTCTACCGTCGTTCTTCCAAATTCGTTCTTTAAAGGATATCCGGAACTTGCGGAAATTGTTGCCTTTAATTTGCTCGACAGTTGGAAACATATCATCACCTGGTTATGCTCGATAACAAAGGATCAAAATATATGGACATTTCATATAAGTCTTTGGGATTTATGGTGTTCGAGCTATGATTTTCAAGATTATTTAAAAATGATGTATCTATACTTTTGGGCGTTACAATTTAGAGGAATTCAGGTTAAGTTAGTCACTATCGTGGAAACTGTAGTCTATCGAAAATACTATTTTAATGGAAATCATTGGTACGCTACTACTGATGAAGTTGAAGAATCTGAGAAACAGTTCGTTAGAGAACTATTTCGTGGTATCCCCATGGTTGAAATACGTGAAGATCCGGATGAAGTATATGGGACTCGATTTGATGATGACAGCCTTGATGATCAAGAAATCGAATGAGGTGATGACCGGTAAGCTATTCATCAATTCTCGAGAAGTCTATGCCATGTTAGATATTGACTCTATCCACTCTTTTATCTCACCTATATGTACTCAACGTTTAAATTTGCCTATTGAAAACTTAAATCTTGTCTTATCAGTTGAAATCTCATTGGGAGAAATACCTATTACATTTACTATCTATAAATCTTGCCTAGTTTAAATCAACAACCTCACATTACCTGTTGACCTTATTTCTTTGGAGATGCACGAATTTGATGTGATTTTAGGAATTGATTGGTTGACTACCCATCATGCTAAAATTGATTGTTTTCATAAGATTATTAGTTTTCATATTCCTAATCAACCTGTCATGCAAATTCAAGCAACTAAACCATTGAAATCTATAACTGTTATTTCTAGCCATAAAGCCATTCGTTTATTGAAAAACGGATGTCAAGCCTTTTTAGCTCATGTCACTGATTTGAACAAAAATACGTCAAACTTGAATGATATTCCCATTGTTAATGAGTTTCCTGACGTTTTTCCTGAAGAACTTCCTGGCTTATCCCCAAACCGAGAAATTGAATTCTGTATCGATCTTGAACCCGATACTAAACCCTTTTCCAAAGCTCAATACCAAATGGCTCCCATAGAACGCCAAGAGATGAAAGTTTGATTATTAGATATCGGTATCATTCGAGCGAGGAATACGAGAAGAGTTTTCAAGAACTCAAGAGGAGACTTGTTTCAGCTCCTGTTCTGACCATTCCATCAGGATCAGGAGAATTCGTCATATATAGCGATGCTTCAGGCAAAGGTCTAGGTTGTGTCCTTATGCAACATGGAAAGGTTATAGCTTATGCCTCTCGACAACTCAAAGATTATGAGAAAAATTATCCCACTCATGATCTAGAATTGGCAACAGTCGTTTTCACGTTGAAGATCTGGAGACACTACTTGTACGGAGAAAAAGTGGATATCTATACGGATCATAAAAGTCTCAAGTATTTCTTCACCCAGAAGGAACCTAACATGCGACAACGACGTTGGCTTGAGCTGTTGATGGATTACGACCACACAATCCAGTATCACCCGGGAAAGGCGAACGTTGTAGCTGACGCTTTGAGCAGAAGATCTTATGCGATTACAAGTGCACTGCTGACAACACAAAAGTGTATTTTGTACGACTTGCAAAAGATGGAGATACAGCTAAAAACATCAGGGACCCACTCGAAGATTGCTCACGTGCGAGTAAAACCGGCTTTAATGGATAAAATTAAAGCTGCTCAAGCTACCGATCCGGAACTGATGAACATGATGAAGAAAGTACAAGAAGGTGTCATCCCCGAAGCAAGAATCGACGAGACAGGAATACTTCGAGTCAACTCTCGACTCTGTGTTCCTAACGATCCTGAATTAAAGCATAAAATCATGATGGAGGCACACAACACGCCGTTTGCAATCCACCCAGGAGGTACCAAGATGTATCGAGATCTTCGACATACATTTTGGTGGAACAATATGAAAAGGGAGATTGCAGAGTTTATCTCAAGGTGCCTAACTTGTCAACGTGTCAAGGCAGAGCATCAAGTACCTAAGGGTCCATTACAACCACTTGAGGTTCCCGAATGGAAGTGGGAACACATCAATATGGATTTCGTGATGGGTCTTCCCAAAGTTTCTCAAGGCTTAGATGCAATTTGGGTCATCGTAGATAGATTGACCAAATCCGCTCATTTCTTGCCTATACGAGAAAACTTTTCACTTGAACGTCTTGCCGGTATGTACATAAATGAAATCGTGAGACTGCATGGCATGCCAGTTTCCATAGTTTCTGATCGAGATCCTAGATTCACTTCACGCTTTTGGATCAGTCTACAAAAAGCTATGGGCACTGAACTACGTTTTAGTTCTGCATACCATCCTCAAACGGACGGACAATCGGAAAGGACGATCCAGACCCTCGAAGATCTTTTGAGACTTTGCGTACTAGATTTCAAAGGAAGTTGGGATAAGTACTTGCCATTGGTGGAATTTTCCTACAACAACAGTTACCAAGCAAGTATAGGTATGGCTCCATTCGAGGCTTTATATGGACGCAAGTGTCGCTCTCCAGTATGTTGGAATGAGGTAGGAGAAGCAAAACTGTTGGGACCTGAGTTGATACGCTTGACAACAGAAAAGATCCAAATGATCCGACAATGAATACAGACCGCACAAGAACGACAAAAGAATTACGCTGATCTTCATCGGAGAGACGAAAGTTTCAACGTCGGAGATCATGTATTCTTACGTGTTTCTCCATGGAAAGGGGTAACGAGATTCGGAAAAAGAGGAAAGCTTAACCCTCGATTTATTGGCCCATTTGAAATCCTCGATCGGGTGGGAACTGTAGCTTACAGACTAGCCTTACCACCAAGTATGTCTCGCATCCATAACGTTTTTCACATATCTATGTTACGTAAATATGTGAAGGACCCAAACCACGTCATTGAGTTAGAACCAGACGTTATAGCAGAAGATTTAACGTATGAGGAAGTACCTGTTAAGATCCTAGATAAGAAGGAGCAGATCTTACGCTCAAAGGTTATACCTCAAGTTAAGGTTTTATGGAGGAACCAAGATATTGAGGAAATGACCTGGGAGCTAGAATCTGAGATGAAGTCTAGGTATCCATACCTCTTCGAAATGCCAGGTACGTCAATTTCGGGGACGAAATTTCATAAGGAGGGGAGGTTGTAAGACCCCGAATTTATGAAATACAAAATTTAATTTTTCTTCATATATATTTTTCCTGAAACAGTAAATGGTTAAATTGACAAAATTGAAAGTTAAGGATGTTATGTGCAAATTTTATTTTGTCGGACAATATTCTTTTTGTCGGGGAATATTCGTTTTGTCGGGGAATATTCGGGCCGTACGACGGCGCCGAAATAACAAATTATTTGTGGACCCCACAACGGAATATTTGTCGGATATAGAAAACGACAGAAGTAACCTTTTTAAATAAAAATAGTCAACGGTGTTAACTGTTAAAATACCGGTGATAAAAGAATAGTAGCATACGGTAATTTATGGTATTTTCTGTAGCACACGGTACTCTACAGTAGCACACGGTATTGCACAGTGTCTCATATTATTGGTCTGATAATTGACACCGTAATTGTTACGCATCATTTCATCAATAATTGTCACTGCATAATATTTTATATTATCAATTCAATTATTGTTGCTACACAGTATTTTGCATTATTGATTCAATAATTGTCATTACACTGTATTTCATATCATCGAGCCAATAATTGTTGGTGCACTGTAGTTTAAAATTATTGAATCTAATAATTGTCACAGTAGCAAATACACTATAATTTATATTATTAAATTAATAAAAATATGTAACGTGTTTCTTACATTATTGTGGTAACATTATTTTATATGTTGGACTCACAGGAAGAATAAATAAATAAATAAATAAATAAATAAAAAATAAAATAATTAATTTTACTATTTGAAATAGTAACGTGAATAGTGACGTGAATAGTGACGTGAATAGTACGTGAATAGTAAGAAACATGTGGGACCCATTGTGGGGCCCACATGAAATGTGAGAAATGTGAGAATTTGCTGAAGAGTTGGTGGAGGCTGCGCAGCAGCCTCTGCTGAATTTTTTTCTGTTCACCTACCACGCATAGTAACTTATTTTCTCCTATAAATAGCTTGCTCAGCTGAATAGAAAAATCACACCTAAAACATAAAATTTTTCTATAAGAATTTTATGAGTTTTCTCTGAGAATAGTAAGGTTATTTTGAGAGTTTGAAAGCCAAAAGGAGTGCAGGAATTTTTCAAGTAAGTGTTTTATTAAAGAGTAGTAATTTCATAAATTCCTATTTTTCACGGTATTCACAAATCTTCCTTTAGAAGACTCTTCTTTGAGAAGATTCATTTTTAAAAGCTTTCTTTGGAAGATTTATTTTGGAATATTATTTTAAAAACTATTTTAAAGTTGTTATATTATACTACAAAAATTATGTTAAATATATATAATTTTGATAGTTCATAATATACGAGTTATCATATACTTTGAAATTTATATGTGGTAATTACTAATTATATTAAAAATATATAGGTTGATCAACCTCATTTAAATCAATATCCAGTCACGTGTTAAGGTAAGGAATATCATTTTCTTTCATATTCTATTATTGAAACTTACAACGGTAAGGGGTATCACTCTTTTCATCATCATAAATGGATATTATTTTCTTTCTTACTTGAAGGGATTATCATTCTTTGATTCTCGAAAATAATATCGTTTCTTTCTTGTGCCATTTATTTCCATGTATTAAATTGTGGGAATAACCTTACGGCGCGGTTTACCGCCTGTTGGTGAATAACCTTTTGTATTCATTCCTTATTAATCTTTGAGAATAACCTTACGGTGCGGATTATCGCCTGTTTGGTGAATAACTCTTCGTGTTCAAATTCTATTAAATTGTGGGAATAACCTTACGGTGCGGATTACGCCTGTTTGGTGAATAACTCTTCGTGTTCAAATTCTATTAAATTGTGGGAATAACCTTACGGTGCGGATTACGCCTGTTTGGTGAATAACTCTTCGTGTTCAAATTCTATTAAATTGTGGGAATAACCTTACGGTGCGGATTACGCCTGTTTGGTGAATAACTATTCGTATTCAAATTGATGGGAATAACCTTACGGTGCGGATTATCGCCTGTTGGTGAATAACCCTTGTTATTTGTCTCGTGTGGAAATAATTTGTCTACACGAATTATCACATGACACTTTTATTCCATATTCGTAAGTGATATCATTTTCCTTTATACTCATAAGGGATACCATCTTTTTCATCTTCCATTATTCAAACTTACTATGGTAAGGGATATTAATTCCCTTCACCTTTTGTTAATCAAACCTGCTACGGTAAGGGATATTATTTTCTTCCATACACCTAAATCGAAACTTATTATGGAACTATTGCTTCTATAATTCCTGAAAATATTATATGTTCCATAATAGTTGAATTTCATTAGTTCAACTGAACCTTCCTATTTTCTGAACATTTCTATTGAACTGTAATCGTTATTCTGAACTGTGGATCTTGAATATCATTTTTAAATTTCACTCCACATCATGTTGGCAATTTGGACATTATTTGAATCTGCACAAAGTAAACTTCCGATACTTATTGTTTATCCTGTTCTTCTGTTCATCATTTGTATCACTGTTATTTGTATTAATCATCAAGAATCAAGCTGTTGTGAATATCTGTGGCCGGGGGCACAGATGTGATATAATTGTTGAACAGATGATAGGTTAAAGGCGATATACTAGGTTAAAGGCGATACATCTGTTCGGTGTCTTTTATGACACGTGGTGAATGTTCTCTTTGGCCCGTAGTGCAAAGATGAACTGTTGGTTGGTATGATTATGACCAAAGGCTGAATCTGGTATAATCATGACCGTTGGTGTTATATTGAATGTCTTTGGCCCGTAGTGCAAAGACGAACTGTTGATCTGCATGATTATGACCAGGAACTGTGAAGTTGTATTATCTTGACTAATGGTATTTCAGATGATAAAAGTTGATGATATTTTTACTAAAAAGAGAAGCGAGTGGACATTATAGTCTGCATTATTCTTCTAATAGATTGCTCATTCCGCTGCTATTATTGATCTGAACGTTGTTTAAGAATTTAACTGCAGTTTTTGATATAAACCTTGTAGTCTATTGTATTCTATCAAGAACTCAACTGTTGAAGGCTAATGATAATTTATTCGTCATTATCTTAGTCATGATATTTCTTACTGGGCTATTTGAGCTCACCCTTTCTTTTCGTTCCATTGTTTTTCAACAGGAGATGAGAACGTAACGGGGTCTAGCCGGGGAATGGAGTGAGAGTGCGGGGATAGCTATCATAGTCTTCACGTGTTATAAAATAGTGTGGCAATAATAATGAAGACTTAGTTGTGTTGTATTATCCACTGTATTGTTGTACGTTGTATTTCATTGTAATAATTTTGTTGTAGTCTTTTGACGACTCAAGTTTGGGCTGTGTGGGCCTAGATTTGGGGGCGTCACAAAAGGCGAAAGTAATAAGCTGATGATTGGTGATCTACTCAACAAAATCGACCGACTGTAAGAACTTTCAATATGATGGTCCAGGATGCGGTAACTTCAAAGGACGTTGTGTCAATTATTATTCTAATCAATAACATAAATGCATATGTGTTGTTTGATTCGGGTGCTATTTGTTCTTTTGTATCCAATGAATTTGCATGGCATTTAAATTTACCCCAAGAGCGATTAAATAATCCTCTAAACATAGAAGTCACTAACAAAGAAGTAATCCCCGTAGAATTTGTACATAAAAATTATTGATCAAAAATTATAAGACATAAGCTACCGATAGATCTAATCACTATAAGATTGGGGGAGGTTAACGTGATATTAGGGATGGACTGGTTATATAATCATGGGGCAGTAATTGATTGCCAGAAGAAAAGTGTGAACCTTCAGACCCCGAATCGGTCTAAGAAAGTATTTTATGGTAGTACATTGCCTAGGCAATCTAGTTAACTAACGATGATACAGGCCAAAAAATTACTGAGGAAGGGATGCATTGGGTATTTAGCCCATATTATAGATACTCAGAAAGTGATAACAAAGATGAATAGTATACTGGTAGTAAAAGAATTTCTGAATGTATTTCCAAACGATTTGTCCGGTCTACCTCCATATAGGAAAATCAAGTTTGTAATAGATTTAGTACCAGGAACAACACCGATTTTGAAGGTTTCGTATTAAATTATGCTAGTAGAAATGAAGGAATTGATGATACAACTTCAGGAATTACTAGAGAAGACTTTGTTTCGACAACCGAGTATTAAACAAAATGATGATCAAGAATAAATATTCATTTCCAAGAATTGACTATCTCTTTTATCAGTTAAAGGGAGCGAGGAGTTTTTCAAAGATTGACTTGAGAACGGGTTATCATTAGTTGAAAGTACAGAAAGAAGACATACCAAACACGTGGACATTACGAGTTTTTGGTAATGTCTTTTGGGCTGACAAATGCGCTAGCAGTATTTATGGACTTGATGAACCAAGTTTTAAAGCCATACTTGTAGTAGTTTGCGATAGTTTTGATTGACGATATTTTGATCTATTCGAAGACAAAGGAGGAACACGCGGAGCATTTGAGAGTGGTGTTGGACACATTGAGGAGAGTGAAGTTATATGCAAAGCTTTCCAAGTGTGAGTTTGGTTAGAGAGGGTACAGTTTTTGGGATATGTGATTGATAAGGATGGAGTATCGATGGATCCTGCAAAGATGTTGACGGTGATTAACTAGGAGCAGCCGAAGACGTCGACGAAAGTACGAAGTTTTTTAGGGTTAGTCGGGTACTATCGAAGATTCATTCAGAACTTCTAAAAGATTCTGACACCATTGACCGATTTAATGAGGAAGACAATGAAGTTTGTTTGGATGGAAAAATGTGAAGAAAGTTTTAAATAATTGAAGCAAAGGTTGAATGAAGTGCCTATATTATAATTTTTGGATAGTATGGGAGGTTTTGTGGTGTACAGTGATCCGTCACATAAAGTCTTAGTTGTATATTAATGTAGCATGACAAGGTTATTGCGTACGCATCACGTCAGTTAAAGGATTACTAGAAGAGATACCCTACTTACGACTTGGAGTTAGCAACGGTGGTTTTTGAATTAAAAATTTGGAGGCACTATCTTTATGGAGAGAAATGTGAGATATATACGGACCATAAAAGTCTAAAATATATCTTCACACAGAAAGAGCTGAACATGCTACAAAAAAGGTGGTTAGAATTATTTCAGGATTATGATTGTGAGATTCTTTATCATCCGAGGAAGGCGAATGTAGTGACAGATGTGTTACGTCTAAAAGAAAAGGAAAAATCGTTATTGTTGATAGCTCAGGAGGAGCTTATAAGAGAGATGATGAAGTTGGAAATAGAGGTGAGAGATTCGAAAGAGTCAAAAGGGAAATTATTTGTAATAAAAGCTCATCCAACGTTGTTGGATAAAATAAAGTAAGCCCAAGAGGAAAACGATGAGTGTAAACGAATAAGGAGAAGAATTACATAAAATGAGGAAGAGAAATTTCAATTGGACAAGGATGGGATCTTCAAGTTTGAAGGAAGTGTATGGGTGCTAGCAGAGCCCATAGTAAAAGAGGAGATTTTGCAAGAGCCACACAATTCGTCGTACTCAATTCACCCAGTAAGTACAAAAATGTACCGAGATCTTCACCAATATTTTTGGTAGCCTAATATAAAGCGGGAAGTCATAGAGTATGTCAGCAAATGTCTAACTTGTCAAAGAGTAAAGGCGGAACATCGGAGACCAAGAGGTCTACTTCAACCGTTGGAGATACCAGAATGAAAATAAGAGCACATTATGATGGACTTCATAGTGAGACTTTCAGTTACTCAAAAGGGTTATGATGCAATATGGGTCATTGTGGACAGGTTGACAAAGTTAGCACACTTTTTGCCAATCAAGGTCTAATTTAAACTAAATTAGTTAACGAAATTATATATAAAAGAGATTGTTTCATGACATGGGGTGTCAGTATCGATTGTTTCTGACAGAGATCTGCGCTTCACATCAAACTTTTGGAGAAGTTTATAAGGGCAAATGGGAACACAATTGAGGTTGAATACTACATACCATCTGCAGATAGATGGGCAGAGTGAAAGGAAAATTCAGACTTTAGAGGACATGCTCAGAGCTTGTGTAATGGATTTCAAAGGAAGCTGGGACGAACACCTACCTCTTGTCGAATTTTCTTATAATAACGGTTACCATGCGAGCATTGACATGCCGCCATATGAAGCTCTCTATGGAAGAAAATGCAGAACGCCTTTACATTGGAACAAGGTAGGAGAATGTCGACTTTTGGGGTACGAATTGGTTTAATCGATAGCAGAGGTGGTGAAGACAATAAGAGCTCGATTAACTGCAGCCCAAGATCGGCAGAAGAAATATTCAGATTTACACCCTCAAAGTCGAGATTTTGAAGTTGGTAGTTTTGTGTTTTTGAAAGTATCTCCCTAAAAATGGAAGATAAGGTTTAAGAAGAAAGAAAAATAAAGTCCAAGGTTGATAGGACCGTTCGAAGTACTAAAGAGAATGGGCGAGGTGGCATACAAGGTAGATTTACCTCCTAAACTAGAGCATATCCACAACATGTTCCATGTTTCAGTGTTACTACTATACAAGCCTAATTATAAACACGTGATATCCTATGAGCACATTCAACTAGAGAAGGATTTGACATACGAGGAAATCCATGTACAGATAGAGGATAGAAAGAAATAAATATTATAAAATAAAGTTATACCTTCTGTAAAGGTAATATAGCGTAACCACAATGCCGAGGAGGCTACGTAGGAGTTAGAAGATAAGATGAAGAGAAATTACCCCCACTTGTTTGTGTAACCTTGTACTAATTTCGAGGATAGAATTTTTATAGGGAGGGGGAATATAATATCCAAGAAAACTGTAAATACTTATATTAATGAAATTAAGTAATTATTTGAAAAATTTTGTGTGCACCTATGTGTCTACATGTGCTATAAAAATAATAATTCAATTCAAACTGAATTAAATAATATGATAAATAAGAAAATTAAATGATGATGAACTTAATTTATAATTAATTAAGCTTATGTAATATGCCTTATGTGACATAATGATTAAGATGGATTAATCAATTAACTAATTGAATTAATGATGAGATGATTAAATAATTAAATGGACTAATGAGGATTAATATTTGAGTCCAATATGAATGTCACATTATTTAATGTGATATGTCCAATGTGCTAGAAAATTAAAGTCCAAAGTGATTAACGTTAATTGCTTTATTATTGAGCCCAATAGAATTAAGTGTGCATGGCCTAAAGGAAATTAATTAGAGGCCCAATGGAATTTTGTATGGATTTGTCCAATGAATTGTGCATGATGCCGACATATATATAGCTGTGTGTATGTATATATATATATATATATATATATTATACCCATAACCGTAGCCCCCCCCCCCCCCCAAGCAAGTCAAAAAATGTTGATTTTTCCTTCATTTTGAAGGCTTATGCATGTAATTATGAAGTGAAGTATGGAGCTTAACCTTAAAATGGGAGTTAAGCACAACTTTCTACCAAATTTGTTTTTTCCATTGGATAGTAATCATTTGAGTGTATTTGTACATGTATTAATAGAAGTATGTGTATATTGGGAGTTGTCTATAAATAGGACTTACATAAGCCATTTACAAAGTTATTAGAAAATTTTCGTAGTGTTGAATAGAGGGAGAGAAAAGTGAGAGAAAAGTAAGGGAACTATTACAAAGTGTTGGTTCAAGAGGAGTTCAAGAAGGAGCAAGGAATGTGGAGAACTACTTAAGATTCATCTCTAGAAGGAAAAGGGCTTCAAGGAGGTATAAATAATTCGTAACCCTAAATATTTCCTTTAGTTAGCATGTTGTAGTGTAGCTTATCTTGTAGAGAGATTTGGAATGCTTGGTTGTAGGAGGAATATGTGTTGCGGGATCATGAAGGATCCGAAGGCATAAGGATGGTTATTTGAAGGAGTTTATGTGGTTAATTTGTTTTTAGTAGGTTAGAAATGCAAGATGAATGCTTGTGAACTTAAAACCCTAAGTGTACTAGTTAAAAATATGTGATTTGCTGAAAAATAAAATGAAATATGTACCTCATTTACATGATCTAAAAATTGTATATTATAACTCTATGAAATACGAAAATATTCCAAGTGGAACGAACAAAAATGGAGCTAAAATAAATTTATGGTGAATTTTCTTATAAAGTATGTCAAAATGAAATCCTAAGTTGAAAAACCAACAAATTTGGTTAAATAAATATTTTTTTAAATAATTTAAAAATTAAAATATTGTAGAGTTATGAGATTGTGAAATAACAAATCTGGTTTGAGCTCACTTACATATAAAATGAGCAACTTATAAAGGATTGAATAAAAAAAGTATAGAAATAAAGTCTAGAAAATGATTCTATTGAGTGGGCACTGCAGCGCCAGCCCAAGTGTTATTTGGGGTGCTGCAGCGCCGGTCAAAAAAGTCCTGTTGATTGCGTCGGTCAAACAGGTTAGGTTAACCTATCTGACCTGACCTGAATATATATATAATGTTAGTTCCCAATGACACAAAAGATATCTAGAAGGGGTTGAATAGATTCTTTAAAACTTTTTCTTTATTTGGCTTTAAGAAAGAATTAATTATTAATCAAATAGTATAACACAACAGAATATGATTTAGTTACCCCTTTTTAATATGTTAATGTAATAATTCAAGAATCAGTTATATAGCAGTTATAGCAGTTAATAAACACAAGATGAAAGACACCAGTTTTTGAATGGTTTAGAGTTCACAAGACTCCTACTCCACTGTTATGCTCCTTTAGCAGCAAATCCACTAAGGATATTTTTATAATTTTTGAATCACTAAGATTCTTTCAAGACCAGCAGTCTTGGAACTTTAGTTCACTAAGAACTCTACAAGTCCAGCAGACTTGGATACTCTAGTTCACTAAGAACTCTTCTCGAGTAGTGTAGATTTGGGTAGGCTACTAAGTTGCGTTTATCTTTAGTTTCTGAAGAACTTCGTAGCGGTACAAGATACTTTTGCTTTTGATCTTTTTCAACTCTTGCGTATGTTTTGTTTTCTTGTGTGTTGCTTGTCTCTTTGCCTCTTTGAATCTGGGCTTCTCATATAGGAGCTTCAGATTTCTTCCCGTTTGAAATCTGCCTTTTTCTTTAATTTTTGTCCGTTACCTCACAATGTAGAGCTCTTGAATATTATATTCATTTAGCTCATTAATGCTCTGACGAGGTATTAATTGACCTACAAATACTATCCAAAAATGTGTCTCCTTTTTCCTTAGGACAAGACATGACAGCCGTATGTTTCTACCAACTTTCATAGAGGCATTTGGTCTTTCATAGACATATGGCTGATAGGACACAATCTTCTAACTTTACTACCTTGAAAGTCTTCTCTCAGTTGCATAGCACGCTTTGGTCAGTCCTCTGATATTTCTGACTTTAAGCTCTTGGCAGAGGTTTATTTGACACGTTGATGCAGATTGTTCTTCTCAATGAAGTTGTTTCTGTCTTTTAGGACATGGGAAGAATAATCAGATGATTTAGGATTTGATCGTAGAGTTGCTTAAATGTCTCTTGCTTTTGCTTAACTCTACGTTTTTTCTTGCTGCAGTGACTGTTATGTGATAAGGCAATTTACCTTGAGATCGTAGAGTTTTATTCTACGGCTACTCTGTTGGTCGTAGAGTCCGTTCTACGATCGCTTCTTTCTTGGTCGTAGAGTATGTTCCTTTGCTTTGACCAAATCATATAGTCTTCCTGTCGCGGAATCGTAGAGGACTCTACGAACAGACTGAATCGTTGAGTCTTCTTTGTACAGAGTTGTGGAGTCTATTCTACGATCAGACTGACTGAAGAGATATAACATAAGATCAACCTAACATATTTGATCTTTTCATAAACTAAGTCCGTGAACATAACACAGGACTTTACAACTCAATATATTCATATCCAAAAGATCAACCAAATAGTTTTAATCTTATCTAACTTAGTCCTTGTACATCATGAACAATCAAAGGACTTTACAACTCTACTATTGAATGCATTTATCACCTTAATTCTTATCATCAAATCAAACATGCAATGTTCAACAATCTCCCCCTTTTTGATGATGACAACACTAATAGCATAAAGTAATTTGAACAACTTAATTAAGCAAATGCATTTAAATGATATAATGCCTAATATACAATGAGTAGCTGTATTTCTAATAGAAAAAAAATATGAATTTTATTGATGTATAGTTAGTTGAACAATGAGTGTAAATACATAAAAGTTTTGAAAAAAAAGAAAAAAAAAACTCATCTTCTCCTACTGGTAGGTCTCCTTCTCTCATCTTTATGCCTTTACCTATGAGACATTCTTCTCTCATCTTCCTCCATTTGCCTAAAGAGTACTCTCCTTTCCTCTTCTGCTCTTTTCAGTTCCATTTCTTCCCTTTGTATAGCTTCTTCTTCTTCTTTGACTTGGAGCCATGCTTGTGAGCTGGATGGTCCCGCAGTTGAGGATTGTCCTTGAAGACTTGGAACAAATGGTCTCGCAGTTGAGTCCTATCTGTGATGAATTGGTACTGCTTCAAACCTAGGAGGTTGAATTGACGTTTGAACCAATCTCATCCCTTGAGGTGCTCTTCCTCTTCTGCTTTGTTCTATGCTCTTACTCTTCTCCCCTTTATTGGCATTATTAATGATGGCCACCTCAGTCGAAAGCTGCTGCACACCCTGAACAAGTTCTTGAAGTTGAGTCTGGGTGACAGCTACATCATTGTGATGATCTTGAAGTCGTTCTTCAACTAGCACCTGTTTTTGCTCCACCACTGATAGAGTTTCAGTTGTTTAATTAGCTTGTTCTCTGAGGGATTTCTTCATTTCAAAGATCTGCTCAGTGAGAAGGACTATAGATTTTGCATTGGTTTCTTGAAGAATGTCTATGGACTTCTGATGGTTGGTCATTGCTCTCATAAACCTTTTATCCCTTTCCTTGAGATTGTCAGAAACTGCTACAATTAACTCCTTCAGTTTTGAGGAGATTTTGCTTCCCAAATGTTGAGAAAGGTTGTTTACAGCAGTAACAACATTGTTTAAACTCTGTTAAATGTTGTTGAACTTAGATGCCAGTTCGTTTTATATCTTTACTTGCATATAGCTTATAACGTCAGTTAAGCCCTCAGTTGTAGGAAGTAGAGATATCTTTTCCAGGATTTCGTTGAGAAGTCGAGTTGTTTGCCTCTGGTCATCCATGGAGCTTGGAATGTGGAAGTATTCATGACTAGAGATTGAGGGAATGGCTTTGTGTGTGACCAGGAGTCTTGATGGTTGGGAAGGTTGAGCAGTAGGCATTTTTTGAGTAGAGGACAGGATTTCAGGAGAGTCTTGAGGGCACTCTACGTCTTAAATATCTTGACCACCAGTCGTAGAGGGTGGGAACTCTATGACTGGGGCAGAGTTGGACGTAGAGCTTGTCTCAGGGTTTACATTAGATAGCTCCTCAAATTTATTGAAGGTCCAAGAAGGTGAATGACTCTGTATGAGGGCTAAAGGAATAAAAATGTACCTTTTGCCCTAATGAAGGTGAGAATGATCGGTTTGAAATCAACTTTTGAGCAAAGTGAAGGTTTAGAGGGTAGCCTTGAGCCAAAATCACCATGTTAGGATATGCTTCGAAGGTCCAAAAGAGTTGGTCCCATGCATTGTGCACCAAGGCTCGGTGGAATGGCATTAGTGGCAAGAACTTCAGCAAGCAGTTGTAGTTGAGGTGCCTCTGTTCATTTCTTCCAACTGCCACTATTTCGATGTCATCCTCTTCATCAGTATTCATTGTGGCTGAAGAGATTGAAATGTCTTCTTGAATCTCCCCCTCAACCTGAGCATCTGCTGGCTCAGGAACTACTGATGGCTCCCCCTCAATTTGAGTACTCATAGGTTAAGTTGCTTAAAATGGCTCCCTCTCAACTAGAGCAATGACTGATTTTTCAGGTAGCTCCCCCTCAGCTATTGAGCCTTTTTTAGTTATTCGATCGGCTAATTTTACTAGCCTTCTTCTCTTTGACCTTGGCTCTGCTGAAGTGACATCCTTAACCTGATACTTAATGCGAGTTTCCCTCCATTGATCTAATTCTTCATCCTCTGAGACAGCCTTCTCTTTAGGAGCAACGTCACAGGTTTCATTTAATGATCCTTGAGGTTTTTCAATCTCAAGGGCTTTTTTTCATTTCCTCTTCCTGATTAAACTAGGAGATTGCCTGCTGACTTCCTGAGAGTCTGCTTTTGCAGACAGGATCTTCATTCGTGAGGGCCCAGTGCCACTCTGTGTTCCTTCATTATCCCCAGATCGAGATAGTTTTCTATTTTCAACTGGGTTTCTTTTCCAATTATCAAACAGTCTCTAGGTCATCCTCTTATTTGCATTGAGGACTTCTGGTGTGATGTCGCAAGCACCCAAAAATAAAATCTTACTTTGGAAAAATAAATATGCAGTAGTGCAAGTAAGAGTCGATCCCACAGAGAATGATTAATTTAATTTTATGTTTTCGCAAACAAAAGTTGGGGGGTTTTGAAATAATTTAAATAAAACTAATAATTATGCAAGAAATAAATAAAAATAAAAAGCCTTGGTTTAAATTAATATCTACCATCAAGAATTTACAACTGATCACTGATGCAAAAATAAATCAATTAATATTTTGAAGATTCACCGTAGAAAGAACTACTCGCAGGTGGAATAATTTTTCTCCTCTCTCCTTATTTTTAGATAAGTAGAGTCACTTGGTCTAAATACCCTTACTATTAAACAACCTCCGGCACTTGCTAAAGATTTAATTTAATAGCAGCATAAAGAATTGGAGAGATCGTTGAACTAAATAACATAAGCAACTTGTTTGCATTTAATTTAGATGAATATTCTTCCTAAGATAAAATAATCTTTTGATCTGCAAAACAATTATTAAACTTAGTTGCTTCACAAATAGCAGTAGATTAATATGAATAATAAACTAGTAGGTCTCCTAGCAATTAAACAAATTAATCATAAAATTAAACATAGAAGAATATTCAATAATCAAAATATAAATTGAACAATTAAAATAAATTAGATCTCACAGTGTATAAATCTTGATGGCTTCAATCACTTAAACCAAGAAAAAGAATTTAGCTACTCATAAATGTAGAGAGCATCAAAGAA
Source organism: Hedera helix (assembly GCA_947179155.2). Lineage (NCBI taxonomy): Eukaryota > Viridiplantae > Streptophyta > Magnoliopsida > Apiales > Araliaceae > Hedera > Hedera helix. Next base: position 18,528,517 of record OX359274.1, read on the forward strand.
TAGAAGAGAGAATTTTTATTCTAATGAGAGTTATTTTTTACATTGTGTGTCAAGCCCTCTATTTATAGGCTCCAAAATCCTCCTAACCCTAGTAGGAAGCACACTTTCCAAACCCTAATAGGATTTAAAATACAAATAAAAATAAAAGAAAAGTAAAATAATTATTATCCTAACCCTTATTAGAATTAAAATCCAATTTGAAATCAAATTAATGCTCAATCCGCAAAATAATCTGATTTTGGAGAATTAACGCGCTGCCAAACACGCCACTCACTATAGTGCCCACGCCAGCCTCCGCGCATTGCGCGGACAGGGATCTAAAACGACGTCGTTTTGTTCATTTTCTTGCCACTATTCCGCTCACCGGGCGTATTGCGCGGATGCTGTGAAGAAACGGCGTCGTTTCCTCTGCTCGGCCAATCCATCAGCGCGCATTACGCGGTCGCCTCTTTTCCGTGAAATTACCGAAATGCCCTCACACGGCCACTTTCTTCTTATTTACCAAATTGCCATCAGTGCTGGTTAATTACCATTTTGCGATCAGTTTTTTACGGAATTTACAGATTTGCCCCCAAAGCTTATTTTTCCTACAAAATAAAATATAAAATAATATAAAAATAATAAAAATAATAAAAACACATAATAATTAATAAAACACCTAAAACACTATAAATAAATAAAAATACATAAATAAATAAAAATATAAAAATACTATAAAATTACCTAAATTAACATAAATTAACTAAAATCCTATAAAACCTATTAAAACCAAAATAAGGTAAATAATTAAACATTTAAGCACACAATAAATATAAAAACTAAGTATTAGGGAATAAAAATATCGTATAATTTAATTCTATCAACTTCTCCTTTTGCATGCTCAATCTTGTTCCCCAAAATGGATTGAAGGAGAATGCTTATGTATCTCCCATAGAGCATTTTCCTAACTCTTTTTGCCTTATCTGCATTTAGGAACCAGTTACCGATCCATTCTAGTAGTAAGGAACCATAGTTTATGTTTATCTTCTTTACTATGACTGTCATTATTTTCAGTTGGATCTCGCTGACGGAGTCGTGAGTAGAGTCTTTGCAGATGAGGAATTTTCTAATGACGTCAGCTAGAAATTCATATTTTTGGGAAAACTTTTTCTTCTTTAATCCTCTCAACTCTGGATTCTTCTTGTGATGCATTCTTCTTAGGCCCTCTTCTGTACTCACCAGATTAAGAGTCGTGAGACCCCCATGCTTAAAACCTAGGGCTAGGTTTATTTCTTCAGTAGTGAGATTAAACTGGACCCCTTTCACTGTGGTGGTTAGGGTTCCATTTGCATACGATCCATTTATATAGAATTCTCGGACTAGCTTTGATAGGATCCTTCTATTGGTTCCTAATGCTTCTCGAAAGCCAGCCATTTCTAACAGATGGATTATCCTCCGGTACTGTTTATCAGCGGTAGTGAAGGCTTCGAAGTTTAGTTTGTTACCAGATATAACTTGAGTAGGCGCCATTTGATTGCTTTTCTGAAACAAGATGAATGATTTGTCTTAGTATTGTAAATCTAGGGTTTTGGATTGTGAGAAAGAGTTAGAGAGTTTTCAGTTTTTGATTTTTGAAAAATAATGAACGACGCGCAGTTTTCAAAGTATTTAAAACTTCCCTCTATATTTGCTGAAACGCGTATCAAATTTTAATAGGAGGACTTCCAGTTGGTTGATGACTATTTTGCCCTTTGTCTCCCCCTGAGCTCTACGATCCCTCTTGATTCAACGATCCTTTATTTTTAACAGTCATTGAGTGAGCTTTATAACTGGGATGTAATCTGTGATCCTCGGCTTGACGATCGTTGAATAAGCTCTACGAATTGAAATGTACTCTACGATCCTTGGCTTGACGATCGTTGAGCGAGCTCTACGAATTGGAATGTACTCTATGATCCTTGGCTTAATGATCATTGAGTGAGCTCTACGCATTGGAGTATACTCTACGATTCCTAACTCAACGATCGTTGAGTAGGCTCTACGAATTTGTCATTTACTTTATCTTTTGAACACTTTTTCTCCCTGTAGTGTTAGTAACTTCTAAAACATGATATATATATCAAGAGTCTAGATTTAGCATTCCTAACTCACTTATTAGTTTGTTGAATCTTAATTCATCTAAAGATTTTGTAAATACATTTGCTAGTTGTTCTTCAGTTGGGATATAGTGTAGTGATATATTACCATTTTGTACATGATCCCTAATGAAGTGATATCTTATATCTATGTGCTTAGTTCTTGAATGCATGACAAGGTTATGAGTTATAGCAATTGCACTTGTATTATCATAGTATATAGGGATAGAATTAAGCTCAAAACTATAGTCTGCAAGTTGAGTCTTCATCTATAGGATTTGTGCACAGTAACTGCCTGTCGCTATATATTCATCTTCTGCAGTTGATGTGGATACTAAGTTTTGCTTCTTACTGAACCAAGAGACAAGTTTGTTGCCTAACATCTGCCAAGTTCCACTTGTGCTCTTTTTGTCTATTTTGCATCCTGCATAGTCAGCTTCTGAATATCCTATTAGATTAAAGGAAAACTCATTGGGATACCATAATCCCAAATTTGGAGTTCCTTTAAGATATTTAAAAATTATTTTCACGGCTATTAGACGAGACTCTTTAGGGTTAGCCTAAAATCTAGCACATATGCAGGTAGCAAACATTATATCTAGCCGGCTAGCATTTAGGTATAAGAGTGAGCCTATCATACCTCTATACTGAGTAATATCAGTGTTTTTACCATTCTCATCTTTGTCAAGTTTAGTGGCAGGTGGCATAGGAGTTTTCATGATGGTTGAAGATTCAATGTCATACTTCTTTAGTAAGTCTTTGATGTACTTGGCTTGGTTTATGAAGATGCCTTCATCAGTCTACTTTACTTGAAGTTCGAGAAAGAAGTTAAGTTCTCCCATCATGCTCATCTCAAACTTGCTCTGCATAATCTTGGCAAACCTTTCACACAATTTTTCATTCGAAGAACCAAATATGATATCATCTACATAAATTTGAACAAGCAGTGTTTCATCCTTATGTTTTCTTAAAAATAAGGTAGTATCTACTCTTCCTTTAGTGAATCCTTTTTCAATAAGAAAATTAGTTAAGGTTTTATACCATGCTCTGGGTGCTTGTTTTAGACCATATAAGGCTTTATCTAATTTATAAACATAATTTGAAAATGTTGGATTGATAAAACCTGGAGGTTGTTCCACGTAGACTTCTTCTTGAAGTTCTCCATTCAGAAATGCACTCTTGACATCCATTTAGAAGACTTTAAACTTCATGTGTGCAGCATGGGCGAGGAAAATCCGTATGGCTTCCAATTTGGCAACTGGAGCAAAGGTCTCATCGTAGTCAATTCCTTTCTCTTGAGAATAGCCTTTGGCCACCAGTCTTGCTTTGTTCCTTGTAATCACACCATTTTCATCCATTTTGTTCCTGAAGACCCATTTGGTGCCAATGATTGGTTTATACTGAGGTTTGGTAACTAATCTCCAAACTTTGCTCCTTTTAAATTGATTTAGCTTCTCTTGTATGGCCTCTATCCAACTTGAATCTCCTAAGGCTTCTTCGATCTTCTTGGGTTCCACTTGAGAGAGAAAGTTTAGGTAAAAGCATTCATTTGAAGTTGCAGCTCTTGTCTTGATTCCAGTATTTAGATTTCTAATTATTAGATCTTGAGTGTGATCTTTGGTCCACTTTATTCTGCTAGGAACATCTGTTCTGGTGCCTTTTTAGCTGAGTTCCTCCAAATCAACTTCTTGTTCTGATCGTAGAATTTCAATGTCTGGTGTGGTGAGCTCTACGATTTCCCCTACTTGCTCAACGATTTCTGCTGCTGGTTCCATGATCGTAGAGTCGGACTCTACGATTTTGAGTTCTTCGATCGTTGAGTTTATTTCTGATGAATCGTTGAGTGTTGAGCTTTTCTTTTTTGGATCTGATTCATTGAATGTGACATGGATGGAGATTTCAACAATTAAGGATTTCTTGTTGAACACTATGTATGCTCTGCTATCCATTGCATAGCCAAGGAAGATTCCATCATCTGACTTTGGCTGGAATTTGGTTAAATGCATATTGCCATTGTTAAGTACGTAGCATAGACAGTCAAACGCATGAAAGTAGCTTATGTTTGGCTTTCTTCCTTTCCACAATTCATATGGAGTCTTCTTCAAAGTTGAGTGTATGAGTGACCTATTATGGGTGTAGCATGCAGTGCTGATGGCTTCAGCCCATAAATACTCAGGAAGATAGGTTGCCACTAGAAGGGTTCTTCCTGCTTCAATTAGAGTCCTATTCTTCCTTTCTGCTACTCCATTCTATTAAGGAGTCCTTGGGGCTGAGAAGTTGTGATTGATTCCATTTTCTTCACAGAACTGGTCCATATCTAAAAAGTCAAACTCTCTTCCGTGATCACTTCTGACGGCCTTGATCTTTTCGCCTTTTTCATTCATGATTAGTTTGAAGAGCTTGATAAGATGTGAAATGGTTTCATCTTTAGAGCTTAGAATGGATACCCATGTATATCTATTGTAGTCATCTACTACCACTAGAGAGTATCATTTTTCTCCAAGGCTTGTAGTTGGGATAAACCCGAATAAATCCATGTGTAGTAATTGAAGGGCTCTATCATTTGAGTTGAATGTCTTATTCTGGAATGAGGTCTTTATTTATTTTCCAAGATTTTTAAAGGCAAGCTTTGATATACTCTTAAAGTTGAGATGAGATAATCTCCTGTGCCAGAGCCATCACATATCTTCAGAAGCTTTAGCAAAGAAACAGACTGTCTCATCTAAGCTTAATTGGGCAAGTTTGACTACGTAGGCATTTCCTTCTCGAGCTCCTACTAGCCTTAGAGAGTTACTCTTCAAATCTCTGACTTGATATTGGTTGTTAAGGAAGGTGACTATATGTCCTTTGTCACAGAGTTGACTGATACTTAACAAGTTGTGCTTTAGTCCTTCAACATAGGCCATTTTACTGAATGACATTGCACCATTTCTAGTTGAGTCATATCCTCTTATTTTCCCCGAGTTGTTGTCTCCAAAGATGACTGCAGATCCATCCTTTTCCTTGTAATCTGACAAAAAAGCCTTGTCTCCTATCATGTGCCTTGAGCATCCACTGTCAAGGTACCAGATGGATCTTTTTATCTATCTAACAAATCAATCTTCATTTTGGTACCCACATTTTCTTGGGTCCTGTTTTGTTAGTACCTTTTGGGACCCAAATTTATTTTATTTTAGATCCTTGCAGTATAAGATAACCTGACAAATATTTATCATTTTCATGATGGTGCCTATGATTGATATGATGTTGACGATGATTTGTGCATATTTGTGAATTCTTATTTGTCCAGGACCTGTATGGATTATAATTACTCATAGTCCTTCTATTGGGTTGATATACATTCTACTTCCATGCTACTCTATGATTCTCATACTTCGTAGAGTAAAAGTTAACTATACGATTTCTGCATGGTTGGTTAGTAGAGTATGTTTTGCTTGACTCTACGATCCTTCGAGGTTCAGCTATATGTGTTGACTTACTTTTTAATTTTTTAAATCCTAGACCAGTACAAGTTTTATTGACTAATATGATAGCAGGATTAGCAGAGTGTGGACAGCTGGGAGAAATTAAATCTTAGGATTTAATGAACACAATTCCTTTATTAAGATTAAAGGATTTGCTTTCATTTACTTCCATTGATTTCTTCATATTAGGCTCTGAGACAAAATTCTCAAAACCTAATCCTGATCTGTCAGTCACATCTCTTTGGCTTGAGATCAGGGTGTCTATAGACAAACTTCATTTGTTCCACATGGAAATTGTCTTTTCTAGTTCCTAAATTTTGGAGACTGGTGAAGACTCTTTCTGAGTGTTCAATTCAATTATCTTTTTCAATTTTTCATTCTCAGTCTCAAGACTAGAATAAAGTTTTGCAGTTTGAAGTGTGGCTTCTAATTTTAGGCTTATTTTCTTTTTTCCCTCTTTTAGATGAGAGTAATCTTTAGATAGCCTTCTAAACATTTTCATTTATTTGTGTAATTCTACCATTAAGTCATGCATGCCTTCTCTAAGATCATCAATGTTTAATTCAGGAAAGTAAAAATCAAATACCTCATCTATGTTGAATTCCTTTTTGCTGCTTCTTTTTTCATTTGCCATTAAACACAGGTTGGCCTTTGTGGCTCTTCATCGTCACTTGACTCAGAGTTTAGTTCCTCTCCTGAGTCATTCCAGGAGCCTTCAGCTATGAAGTTTTTGTCTTTCTTCTTTTGCTTGTGGAAGCTCTTGAATTCCCTTTTTGAATTTGCTTTTGTTCTATCCTTCCTCAGCTCTTCTCTCAAGGATTTTTGGCATTTAGCAATGAAATGGCTTGGCCTTTTGCAATTGCAGTAAAGGTCATTTGTTTGTTCTTTGTTGCGGCTGCTTCTGAACTTCTGTGGTCTGTTCCTATTGATGAATCTTTTAAATTGTCTGACCAGCATGGCAACTCCTTCATCATCATCTGATTCATCTTTATCAGCGTTAGAATCAACCTTAAGATTGCTTCGGTGAACTAAAGTTGAGGCTTTAAGAGCAATGTTCTTCTCCTTCTTTCTTCTCTCAGATAGGGTCTCTGCCCTTTAATTTAGCTCCAGCTCGTAGGTAAGAAGATTTTCATAGAGTTGTTGTACAGTCATTTCATGAAAGTTCTTTGACTCCCGGGTGACTGTGGTTTTGGCATCCCATTTGCTTGGCAAAGATCTCATGAATTTGATGATGAGATCTCCATTCGGGTAGACTTTTCCAAATGATTTGAGAGAGTTTAGCAGCAAGCTAAATCTCTCATAGGTGTTTATAATGTTCTCCCCTGATATGTGGGTGAACATTTCATATTGTTGAATAAGCAGTGATTGCTTATTTTCTCTAAATTCTTTTGTTCCTTCGTGCATGATTAACAGAGTCTACCAGATTTCTTGAGCTGTTTTGCAGTTGACAACGTTTTCAAACAACTCATCATCTAAAGATTGGAATAAGATATTTTGGGTCTTTTTGTCTCTTTGAACATCCTTTTTTTCGTTGTCGGTCCATTCTTCTCTTTTCTTTGCTACTAGCTTGTTTAGATGTTCAATTGTTAATGCAAGCTTCATTGGTATGACTGGCCCATTAAGTACTGCCTCGAATAGCTCATCGTCTATTGCATCCATGTAAGTCTGCATACGAACTTTCCAGTTAGCAAATTTTTCTTTATTGCACATTGGTGGTCTGTTACCTCCACCGAGTTCTGATCCGTTCTTGTTGTGTGCCATTAGATCTACTCAAGCTTGTAAGGATTTAAATGTGAGAACATGCTCTGATACTAATTGTTAGTTCCCAATGACACGAAAGATATCTAGAAGGGGGGGGGGGGGTTGAATAAATTCTTTAAAACTTTTTCTTTATTTGGCTTTAAAAAAGAATGAATTATTAATCAAATAGTATAACACAGTGGAATACGATTTAGTTACCCCTTTTTAATATGTTAATGTAATAATTCAACAAGCAGTTATATAGCAGTTATAGCAGTTAATAAACACAAGATGAAAGAAGTCAGTTTTTTAGTGGTTCAAAGTTCACAAGACTCTTACTCCACTGTTTTGCTCTTTGAGCAGCAAATCCACTAAGGATATTTTTACAATTTCCAAATCACTAAGATTCCTTTAAGACCAGCAGTTTTGGAACTTTAGTTCATTAAGAACTCTACAAGTCCGGCAGACTTGGATACTCTAGTTCACTAAGAACTCTTCTCGAGTAGTGTAGATTTTGGTATGCTACTAAGTTGCGTTTAACTTAAGTTTCTAAAGAACTTCATAGCGGTGCAAGATACTTTTGCTTTTGATCTTTTTCAACTTTTGCGTATGTTTTTCTTTCTTGTGTGTTGCTTGTCTCTTTATCTCTTTGAATCTGGGCTTCTCATATAGGAGCTTCAGATTTCTTCCCGTTTAAAATCTGCCATTTTCTTCAATTTCTGCCCGTTACCTCACAATGTAGAGTTGCTGAATATTATATTCATTTAGCTCATTAATGCTCTGACGAGGTATTAATTGACCTGCAAATATTATCCAAAAAGGTGTTTCCTTTTTCCTTAGGACAAGACATGACAGTCGTAGGTTTCTACTAACTTTCATAGAGGCGTTTAGTCTTCCATAGACATATGGCTGATAGGACGCAATCTTTTAACTTTACTACCTTGAAAGTCTTCTCTCTGTTGCATAGCACGCTGTGGCCAGTCCTCGGATATTTCTGACTTTAAGCTCTTGGCAGAGGTTTATCTGACACATTGATGCAAATTGTTCTTCCCAACAAAGTTGCTTCTGTCTTTTAGGACATGGGAAGAATCATCAGATGATTTAGGATTTGATCGTAGAGTTGCTTAAATGTCTCTTACTTTTGCTTAACTCTACGTTTTTACTTGTTGCAGTGACTGTTCTGTGATACGGTAATTTACCTTGAGATCGTAGAGTTTTATTCTACAGCTTCTCTGTTGGTCGTAGAGTTCGTTCTACGATCACTTCTTTCTTGGTCGTAGAGTATGTTCCTTTGTTTTGACCAAATCATAGAATCTTCCTGACACGGAATCATAAAGTCCACTCTACGAATAAACTGAATCGTTGAATCTTCTTTGTACGGAGTAGTAGAGTCCATTCTACGATCAGACTGACTGAAGAGATATAATACAAGATCAACCTAACAGATTTGATCTTTTAATAAACTAAGTTCGTGAACATAACATAGGACTTTATAACTTAATACATTCATATCCAAAAAATCAACCTAACAGTTTTGATCTTATTTAACTAAGTCCTTGTATATCATAACAATCAAAAGACTTTACAACTCTACTATTGAATACATTTATCATCTTAATTCTTATCATCAAATCAAACATGCATTGTTCAACAAATAATAATAATAATAATAATAATAATAATAATAATAATAATAATAATAATAATAATAATAAAAACAAATAAAATAATTAAAAAATATTTTATTTGTAACTTAATTAAAAATAAGCAAATAAAATAATAATTTAAAATTAGTTTATTTGTGAGTTAATTAAAATAATATTAAACAAATAAAATCATAACTAAAAATTACTTTATTTGTGAGTTAACAATAAATATTGTTTAACATTAAATATTTCTTTAAATAATTAAAATAATATTAAATAATTATTTTAATTATGGATTAATAATACATAAGTAATTAAAATAATATTATAGATTATTTTAATTGTGAATTATTAAAGGATGAACAATTAAAATAATATTAAGGATTATTTTAATTGTGTACTAATGAAACATAATTAAATTAAATAAGAGTAAAGGTTACTCTAATTGAAAATTAAAAAACTAAAATGACAACTTAAATTATTTTATTTGTGGATTAATAAAATGTGATAAAAGAATGTAATAATTAGATAATAACAAGTTATAAACAAATAAAATGAGAACATTTTATTTGTGAATCATTAAGAGATGATGAAGAATAATGAAACAAATAGAGTAACGCTAAACATTAATTTATTTTTGATGTTTAAGGAATGAATTAAATAAAGAGAATGCAAGACGATAATATTTAAACAAATAATTTTATTTCAGATTATATGTGTGATAATTGAATAATAAAAATGATTCGTGAATCCTAGTTGTATAAAACTAGTAAGTTAAATCAACTAGATCATTATATGAAGGTTAATAGAGATTAACCATTAGATGAATATATTGAACATAGGTTGTTCAAAGGATAAGGGATCAATATCGGATAGACTTGACTATCCAGGTAAGTACTTTAACTTGTATTTTTATCAATTCGTACAAGTAGAATTAATTGATTGATTATTTTTTGTTTATCTATATTGTGAATATTAAATTATTAACTCTGAAACTTGATTTAATATCATGATTATATTCTTGAACGATTATTCGAACCCTAGTTGCGAACATTGAACGTATCAATTGTTTATAATTGTGTTAATAAGTATGTTTATGTCATTTGTATCGGCTAGACCAATGATAAGATTGATTGTTAATCAATCATATTTCTTTGAGAAATATATCCAAATCAATTGTCTTGGTGTGGACTTTTATGTTAAAGAGAACAATTATTTTACGTTGGAAAACCGACATGTACGCGACTAGCATGTCTGAGTGTTATGCATAGCATAAGGTACTTTAGGCTGATCACATATTATACTTATTTATTATTGTGAATTTTCAATAAAATACTATCAATTCTCGCTTGTGTTCACGGTTCATAGTGACCACTCAGTTTGATTATTCATTAACTTGGAATCATTGAATCTTTGATTCTATATTAAAATTCTTTGGTCCATAGTGACTTTTCAAATTTAGAAATGATCAAATGTGAAAACTCTTGACACTTACATTATTCACAATTCATTTACTTAATTCTTGAGCTATTAATTATTGTTACATAACTTGAAATATGAAATCCCTAAACCTGGACACTTACTTTTATTGTTTTTATACTTGTTGAGCAAACTCGTTGCTCATTCTTGCTTTTCCTATATATTACAGTTAAGACTGAGCAAGGCACTAGTTCAGGAAAAGACAAAGGCAAAGTTGCTGAGTGGCATAATTGAGTTGTAGTAGTCAGTTTTATTTGGTATTGTATTAAAACTTATGTTAGAATATATTATTTTAAGTAATGTCATGTATTATTAACGGTTGCGAGACTTGGGATGCAAATATTTATGTTATACCAATATAAATATTTCTATTTTTCGCATTGGGATGTTATCAGTTGATTATATGAGTTACTCGTGAAGCATCAGATTCGAGGTACATGTATCTGAATTTGGGGGCGTTACATCGACGGTTTGGCTCATCGACTTGTGGGTCGGGTGGCTCGATAGTGAGATGGCTCGAGGCGAAAGCTTGGTTGGGGTCGGCAATTTATAAGATGAGAGGAACAGGTTTGTATTTAGAGAAAAAAAAAAGTATTATGAGATAAATGAGGAGAGATAATATGAAAGGTGAAGATAGAAAAGTTAGTGGAAGTGTATATGCATAAAAGAAATAAATTCATAGCAGCAAGCCGGGGTTGGCAGTTTGATGTCGGCAGCGTGACAATTGGAGGATGTAATAAATTTGTGTATTACTCTCCTATTATAAATTTTTTATAACAAGAGAGTGGGGGATTGTTGGGATAAGATATTTGGGTGATGACTCACACTTAAATATCTTATAAAATTTTATTAGTGAAGAGATATGGACAAACTCATTTATGAGATTTTGGGTCAGTGGGGCACCACCTAGAATATCTTCACAAATATTTAAATATTAGATAGTTGGGAGGCGGTCATTGAATATATATATACATATATATATGTATATATACATATATATAAGACAGAGGAGAGAGGGAAAAATTATCAGAAGAAGTCAGTGAAAATACAACACACAAAAGAGATAGAGGGATTTTATTATGTCAAATAATACAATAAACCTTCAAACCTAGAGATATACAGTGCAACCAAAATTCACCATTTTGATAGACGCCGACACACATTGATATATACATAATTATATTGATATATAACGTTGTATAGCAAGCACCGTCAATACACGTCGGTAAACATCGAATAGTAGTAATATACACCATGTGTATTGAGAGAAATTGTTGTTCTTCGTTACAAGTCAATATATATTGACATGTATCGATATACATCGACATACATCAAGATGGTGACCGTACTCCGACTCGGTGGGAACTCTATTTGTATTTCAGTAAACGCTTCAATTGTATTCTCCATATTATAGTAGATTTCTGAGATCTCCCGTGATTTTTTTTTCAATTGAGTTTTCACGTAAAAATTCTTGTGTTCTTATATTTTGTGAGTTTGATTTCACCGTAGTATAATTTATATTTTTAGTATGTATTAGCATACTTTTTGCCCTACTGCTTTAGTGATTCATCAGGCGTACCAAAATTGGGCGTTAACAATATTTATTAACTTATTTACATTCTTGAATTTATCCGATGTGAAATTCACGTGAAATATTTCAATACTAAGAGTTTGAAAGTACAGTAATAAAAACTGCTATAAAGAGTAAAATATTATGCTCGGAGAAGAATCAATATGCACCAACACATTTTGAAAAATATAATTAATTACTTAATTTTGGTGCCCCCGCTAAGAAACATGTCTCCAATCCTCCAAATTAGTTTTAGCTAGTTGGGCACTGCAAAATTATAAATAATATGCATATCACTTGGCTCAAGAATATTACTAGTTTTTCCACATATACAAAAATTAATTTGGTCCCCATAAAGTATCCTTCTTTTCTTGTTCATTTGATCATTTTCCCTTTTATAAACTTCAAGTTTTTATTTTGTTGGGAATCAAAAAGTCAATCAATGTCAGTAAGATAGATTTGAGTGTTTATTCAAATTCAACTAAACCTAGCAAATTGAAAAGGAAAACAAAAGATAAAAGGAAAAGAAAGAGGAAATGCAAACTTACTAATTTTATAAATGATTTTAAAAGGTTGAAAAAGTAGTCAGACAAATATTGAGATTATTTCTAATGGGCATTGTCCCACATAAAAAAACACTCGTTCAATAGGTTGTTGACTAACTCACGCTGAGGATTTTAACTCTACGTCTTTTTCTTTCTTTATTTATTTATTTTATTTTATTATTTACTCTAGCTCTTGGAGGACCACATTTTACTCATATATTTCAAAATGTAGTATTTATCAATTTTAAAAATTTTACGACTAATAGCGTTTATATAAAGTTAGGTTAAGTGATAGTGGACTTCTTAATGGGATCCGGATCCTCTATTATATTTACTTTTGGATTACGATCCTTCCATTATACTTATCTTCTAATTTTTTTCAAGATATATTTAACAATATAAAATTTATATTTAATAAAAATATAATTAACGACACAATAAAACTCGTCGCAAATAATTGTATCGCTAAAATTTTTGCTAAATACAATATTTATATCGCTAAACATATATTTGAAAAAAAATTGAAAAGTAGGAATAGAGGGATTCTAATCTTTTACTTTCCAATTTCTTTCGATATATTTTCAGTTACAAAAAATTAGATTTTGTGATAATTCGTTATTGGTTGCTAATAATAGTGTTGATGGTGTCATCGTTTAAAAGCATTGTTTTTGTGGTACGTGGTGGATCTAGGATCCCAATTCAGGGTAGGCAGAATTTTAACAAAATTTAATGTATAATAAATATAAGAAATATTAAACACACTTACACTCTAAACACACACACACACACACACACATACACACAAAATTTAAGGATATATGAATTTTTGTATATATCTTAAATTATAATGAGTATTACTTTAATAATAATGAAATGATAATAATTTGAGAATGTTGTTTTATTTTATATTAAGATTAATTAAAATAAAACTCTTATTTTTTAAATGGAGATAGCATTAGGTAATACAAATCTTTCTATTCAAATTTTTTAATTATGCCCTTCATAATTATGCTACAACATTACCTTAGAAAACAGTGACATGGGCATGTGTAAGAGAAAATTGAAAAAAGTCTTCTTGTTAAAATGTTAAAAAAAAAAAAAAACTCTAGGCACGCTGTTGCAAGATTGAACATGAATATTGTAAGCTTCCAAAAATTAAAATTAATTGTAATATTTATTATTTTATATTTTAATAAATATTATTAAGTTTGAGTTTTAAGATAAATCAAATTGTTATTCAAAAAATCAATAATAATTTTATAATTAAGAATGAAAAACATATTAATAATTATCGTATCATATTTATTGTTTTAAAACTTAAATATAATATCAATTTTTAAAATTTCGCCAAAATAACTTCAAAAGACAAACTTAAATTCAAACATAACATGTATAAAAAAGTAAAAACAGTATAAACAAGAGGTATTTTTGTGAATCATTCACAATTTAATGAACAAGAGGTATTTTTGTGAATCATTCACAATTTAAAGTGTTTAGTATTGTTAGAACAATTGCAAAAGACTCGTTAAATGTATATTTGCTCCTACTATATTATTTTTGCACTAACAAATTTAATTCATTTATTGAAAAAAGACTGATTTTCTCATTGTTATTATTGTTTGTTGTCTCAACAACAAAAAATTCGTCAAACGCGTTGACGATGAAGCTCCTGTCTTAGCTAGATGTCGTCCTCAAATATGAAATCATTGAGGAGGTATGATCATGTTGATTCACAATCATACTCTCAATTGATCATTATTAAATCAAACAATTATTGAAATATGGCTTGAAAGCAATCCATTATCCACATATATATTTTTCAAATCTATTTCAGTGATTTTATCTGCGATTGATATGGGGTTTTTGGAATCCATTTCAATTCAATTAAAATTAAAAGTAGATACAAAACGATAAGAGTCCCTTGAGATTTTTAGATTATTTGTATTTTTTTTTAATTTATTATTATATGATTACATTGTTTTAAACATTTCATTCCCTACATGTTAGATTTTGCAGTATCAAAATAGTCTCTTTCCACACTCGTACTTTTACTACTCCCACACGGGAGAAGTCTCAAGGGACAAACCTTAGGGTCTTTCTGTTGGATTTTTGTTATAAAAATTTTATTTATCTATTTATTTAATATTTATTTGTGTTGGATATTTATTTATTAATAAAAATATATTATTCATCATTCATTAAATGATTATTTATTTTGTTTATATAAATCTTTAAATTTATATATAGGGGAATGATCCATAGCAAGCGTTTGCTATGGACACTATTCCAGCAAACGCATCTTCAACTGTTGAAATAATAATGTTAAAGGATGAGATGATTTTCACCCGCTATCTAAGATAACGGGTAGGACAAAAAAATAAAAATTTATAGTCCACCCGGCATCTTAGTTACCAGGTGGAGTGAATTTTTTTTTTCAAAAAAATCCTCCACCCGCTAACTTAGATGTCGGGTGGAGTGAAAAATTCTTTTTTTTTTTTGTTTAAACTAAGTTTTAAAAAAAAAATCCTCAACCCGTCAACTAAGATGACGGGTGGAAAAAAATTTTGATTTTTGAAACTAAGTTTTAAAAAAATAAAAAACAAAATCAAAAAAAATTTCCACCCGTCATCTTAGTTAACGGGTGGAAATTTGTTTTTATTTTTTTTAAACTAAGTTTAACAAAAAAAAAAATCAAAATCAAAATAATTTTCCACCCGTCATCTTAGTTGACGGGTGTAGTTTGTTTTTTTTTAATACCAAGTTTAACAAAAAAAAAAATCAAATTTTTTTTCCACCCGTCATCTTAGTTGACGGGTGGAGTTTGTTTGTTTTTTTTTTATTTATTTTTTTATTTTTAAAACCAAGTTTAAGAAAAAACAAAAAAAAATTAAAATCAAAAAAAATTTCCACCCATCATCTTAGTTGACGGGTGGAGTTTGTTTTTTTTTTTATTTTTTTTTATTTTTGAAACTAAGTTTAACAAAAAAAAAATCAAAAAAAAAAAAAAAAATTCACCCGTCATCTTAGTTGACGGGTGGAGTTTGTTTTTTTTTTTTTTTTTTTTCTTTTTTTTTAAAATTTTAAAAACTAAGTTTAACAAAAAAAAAATCAAAAATCAAAAAAAAAAATCACCCGTCATCTTAGTTAACGGGTGGAGTTTGTATTTCTTTTTTTTTTTTTTTTTTAAACTAAGTTTAACAAAAAAAAAATCAAAAATCAAAAAAAATTTCCACCCGTCATCTTAGTTGATGGGTGGAGTTTTTTTTTTAAAAAAAAAAAAAAATTAAAAACCAAGTTTAACAAAAAAAAAAAATCAAAAAAAATTTCCACCCATCATCTTACTTGACAGGTGGAGTTTTTTTTTTTGTTTTAAATTTTTAAAACTATGTTTAACCAAAAAAATCAAAAATCAAATTTTTTTTCCACCCGTCATCTTAGTTGACGGGTGGAGGATTTTTTTTAAAAACTTAGTTTAAACAAAAAAAAAAAAAAAAAAAAATCACTCCACCAGGCATCTAAGTTAGCGGGTGGAGGATTTTTTTGAAAAAAATAATTTCACTCCACCCGTCATCTAAGATGTCGGGTGGACTATGAATTTTTATTTTTTTATCCTACCCGTTATCTTAGATAGCGGGTGGAAATCATCTCATCCTTTAACATTATTATTTCAACGATTGAAGATGCGTTTGCTGGAATAGTGTCCATAACAAATGCTTGCTATGGATCATTCCCCTATATATATATATAGATATATATATTAATTTAATGTTCCAACGAGTGAAATTATATTTAGTTAATTAATACCTTAGAATGTGAATAAATATTAGGAACATTGTTATTATCAAAACATCTATAAGATTTTTTATAAGATAATTTATTATTAATTATAGAATCATGACCAAGTCTTTTAATATTTATTATTAAAATAATTAATTTAATTATTAAATCAATTTATAATCAAATAAAGATAAATTGGGAACTTATGAAATTAGTTTAAATATATCGGGATTATATTTAATTATGAAATATTTATGTACATCTATAATGAAAATATTTACAGTTTATTAGTAAAGAGTTTATTTTAATTAATTCCTGGACTGAAATGCAATTACAATTATTTAGTAGAATTAATTGTAATTAATATTTATTTTGTATATTATTATTAGATAATAATATCTAAATAAGTATTGGAGTCAGAATAGGAATCTCTTAAGATCCTCATATTAGTCTAATATAAATCAATTTTATAAGAAAGATAAGAATCAATAAGGATATAAATATATCATTGATTATATACGTGAAATAAGGTTTTTTCAAATAGTGTAGAAGACCAAATAGCGTATTCTCTATTTCAGCCTAGGAAAAAACGCGTAAAAGTTTTTCTAGAAGGGTACTTTGGAAACCACGCTCCGAATTCAGTACAAGGTCATAGGAAGAAAGATTTTAAGGATACTAGAGACTATTTGAAGATTTAAACCTGTTAATCCAACCAAGCATTAGGTAAAAAATCCATACTCTAGATACATGGTGTGTGTATATATATATATATATATATATATATATATATATATATATATATATATATATATGTGTGTGTGTGTGTGTGTGTGTGTGTGTGTGTTATTTTGTATAAAATCATAAAGATGATCCTATTTTATTAATTTTATTAAATTTTTAAAATTATTTTTCGGAGATTTTTTCCAACACTTTCTAACATGCTCGTTACCTTGTAGAACTTAGGAACAAGACTTAGAATTGGACTATTTAGACTTGAACTTGAACCATATTGGAGCTCATCTATTAGAACTCTCATAAAAAAGGATTTTACAACCATCGCATTGGACTTCATTTAGCTCAATTTTTGTGAACAGAGGTGGTCGAAAGTGAGAAAGAAGAAAATGAGGAGCAGTCGAGTGAGAGATTAAGGAGAAGAAAAAAGGTCTGAAAATTGAAGGAGTGAGAGTCGTGTTGGGTGCCCCTACCAATTATTACATTACTTATTATTAACGATGAACCTTTCGATCGTTGACAAGTTGTCACTAATTACAAAGTCCGCAACCAACAAATCCATTGTTGATTACAATAGTGTCACCGCAAAAGTTTTGGTGCGGGATGAAATTTTTTGTATTTACTTGTTTACATTCAATGACGAACAACGTAGTCGCTAATTACTTTTATTTGTTATTAATCGTATCCCAAAACTGACTTGCAACGGCGCTCTTCAATGATGGAACTATCATTGTTGATATTAGGGGTGTGCTACTAGTATTTATTGGCCCAAACTGGACTGGTACCGAATCGGACCAGTACTAAAATTAGCCCAATCTTGGTACCCATACCGGTTGGACCGGTAAGCTGATTCGGTATCGATTTTTACCGAATAAATATCGAAAATTATTATTATTATTATTATTATTATTATTGTTGTTGTTGTTGTTGTTGTTGTTGTTGTTGTTGTTGTTATTATTATTATTATTATTATTATTATTATATTGTTATTATTATTATTATTATTAAGTATTTATTAATAAAAATAATAGTAATAATAATTAAAAAATAGAAAATCGGTATAATTAGTACGGTTCGGTATTTGCCGAAGCATAAAAACTCGGTGTCGAAACCGGTACCGAAAATTGATATATACCAGTTTTTTGTACTAAAATCGGACCGAGTCTTTTTGTCCCGAACCGACCGGTTCAAACCAGTCCGAAAAATAAATAAAAAACCCGAAATGGATGAACACCCTAGTTGATATTGTCATTTGCGAGGAATTTTGTCTATAGCTAAAGTAGACACCTAAATCTTACACGTATTCTTGTTTTTTTGCAGCAGGAGGGCAACAACGTAAATGCACAAGTTGGAGGCTTATAATTACGTCGAGAGTACACATGTACCTTGGGGGTATCAAAATGCAAAAAGAAGTATCCAAGGCATCACTTGTTTTTATAATGAAATAGTTTTAACCTTTTTTCTCTTTGATAATAAATTCGAATGCGGTTAAATTTGGTACTATTGCAAATGTCTCGAAAAGAGGTATTCAGATTGGAGTAGCACGTCTCCTAATTTCTCTTATATTGTAAAATATGGTCATTTAAGTACCTATTCGACGGTGCTAGTTACTGTAGCAATATTAAGCCATTTTTTCTCATTTTTTGAAGAGATTAAGAATGAGAAAAAATAGATGGAAAAATGAAGAAATAGAGAGAACATACAAAAATGGAGATAAAAATCCCTTAAAAAATACACCCAACTTTTAGATTCATAATTTTTTTTAAAATCATTTAAATATATATTCAAGGGTTTCTTTGGAGGCTTAAAGAAGATGAAAATGCCACAAATTTGAATATCTCTTGCTCTCAAGGTCCATTTTTCTATATATTCTTATTCCATTCTTTTACTACTCACTATTGATGATTGGAATTGAAAAGTTGATATTTATTACTTCATTTTAAGACACTCTAAGTATCCTAGTTTAGTTACTAATGGTGTTTTGACCCTATTTTGAATTGTGGGTTGTTTGGGAGGATTTCTCATAAATAGAAATCCCTCCTAACTAGCCTAGGAAATCCTGTTGATATATTTTTTTTGTTTATAGTCTAATTATTGTGATGATGGGTTAAGTTGGTGTTATTTTGGTAGATCTATGGAGTTTAGGATTTATAGATCTCAATCCCTAGATCCTAAATTCCTTTGTTAGGTTTTATTGGCGTAGGTAGATTTTCATAATGCAATTAATATTTTATTGATGTAATTAGATTCGTATGATGTAGTTAGTGTTATATTTGTGATTTTTGTTGGTATTTTATTAGATCTATTCTAAACTCCAACTCTTTTTTAATAGATTTTAATATTTGGTTGGGTTTGGAATATGAATTATATGAGTCAAGAAATGAATTCAAGACCCTTAAACTTTATGTTTAATGAGAATTGAAGGATATTCTCATGATGGACTTCGAGATTTGACTGTAATTTTGTGATTTGGTATTTGTAATTATGACTGGGTCTTAAAATAATTTAGATAATTTTTATGCCCAATGATTGGGTTTAAGGTCCCTTTATAGTGAATTTTTATTATTTTGGAGGTACTTGGGATTACTTAGACGGTTTACATGCCCATAGGTAACTCCAAGTCTATTTTAATGTTTAGTTTTATTTTGTCACATAACAATTGGCTTTTCAATAAAAAAAATTAAAATTTTAAAAAAATTGAATCAAATTAGGTTATTAGAGTAAATTTTAGAACTAAAATTGGAAGTAGTTTGAGCTTTATTTTCTATTTGACAAATTATTTCTTATTTGACAAAGGGATTGAAAAAGTAATTTTCTTATCAAAGCTCTCATTTTTCTTATTATATAATAAAATATTTTCTAAATTAAAAAGAACATTTTCATAAAATATTATTTCAAAACATTAATTTCTTATAAATCTATATGTATAAGACCATTTTGAAAACATTACAACAAAAAAGGTTGTTTACAACTGCCTATTAGCGACCTAATTCAGTCGAATTTCGTCACTGATAAGTATTAGCGACCGCATTCGATTGCTAATTTCGGTCACATATAATCTGGTCGTTGATTAATTTTCAAATAGTCTATTTTCAAACATCTCTCCATACTTCAAAAATCCAAAAAACACATTACTTTTACAAACTTTAAGAATATATGATTTCCCATCTACCTTAAGTTCTTCATAAACATCTTACAATGAGGATCTCCTCCCCTTTCCTCCTCCTCCCTAATACCCATTTCCACCAGATCAATTTTCGGTACATCACCATTAATCAAATATTTTAAAAACCAACAATAATAATCATCAATCAATTTATCATTATTGTAATGTTCTAGAATTTTCACGTCATTATTAATTTAATTTTCAACGAGTTAGTTTTACGAGATTATTTAAATCTTTTTATGTGATTAATTAATTATGTGATTAAATGATTATATAATTAATTATTAGAATTAATTAAAGGGGGTCACTAATATGTTATTAAATTAGTGAAGAAACCCTAAAGTTTTAATATCAAAATAATTGATAAATTTTTTATTAATTAAATATTCAATTAAATTGAATATAATGAGTTAATTAAATATAATAAATTAATTAATATGATTATTAATTAATGTAAATAATGTGAAATATTAATAATAATATTTATTAGTCCATTTAGTAATTTAATATTTATGGGTTAGAATATTTAATTATTTATTCTATCTAATTATTTATTTAATTATGGATTGAATAATTAATGTGTAAATTATTAAATTAGTCCAACATGGGTCAATTAGTAGCCCAAGTGAAGAATAATAAAAGTTTGACAAATTAGTAGCCCAAATAATTTAATAGGAGCCCAATTGGTATTTTAAATAAAGCCCAAAGCTTGAGCCATTTGGAATTTAATTATGTAAACTATTATTAATTTAAAAAGTGACTTGTGACAATGATTTTGGGACAAAATAAAGTGCATCAGCCGGCATGCTTGGAAGAAGAGAGAGAAAAAAAATGATTTTTGTTTTATTTTTTATTTATTTAATAAATGGATTGCTTGTTTTATTTTTTAAGTACATAGACACCATTCTTCTTTTCACCAACTTAGTCCTTAGCTAAATTTCTTGCACAAGTTTCCAACTACCCTCATGATGGTATTTTAATAGATATAGATTTTATATCTATCCAAATTGTAAGTATACTTACAATTTAGGAGATTGTATTGGTCATTTCTTTTTATTCCACTTTGCAAGCTAGAGAGCATAGGAGAGTGTAGAAAAATATTTTGAGAGCAAAAATACCAAGAGAATGAGTTCTTGGTTCATGTCATCTTCATTCACCACCTATTTTGGAAGAAAAAGGAGGATAGCCATTAAATCAAGGTAATGGTTATTCTAAATCTAGTTTTTATTTTTAAATTAAATAAACCAACATGTGCGTATAAATATGTTAATATAGTTAATAATGTGTGGCAGTAATATTTATGTCATGCTTGAGTTTAATATGCTTGGTTTGTATTTTGGTATATTTTGTATGCTAAAATATGTGTTTAGTAGTGTATAAACAAGTCTTGGAATTTATGACCAAAAATATTTTTATAAACCCTAGTTTTAATGTTCTAATATTATAGAACATTAAATCATGAGAAAAAACAAAGTTTGAATCACTAAAAATGGAGTTATACACAAAAAGTTATGATTTGTGATAGTTTATGTGATGTAAAATTTTTTATAAAAAAAGAATGATATTAAATCATGAAAAATTAAATTTTCATGTTATAAATTAATATTAAGTGATTGGTAATTTTTTTGAATATTTTTTGAGGATTAAAAGCTTACTTGATGGTATAATTTTTATTAAAATGTGTATTGCCGGACACTGTTCACATTCTGCTAAAGAAAAAAAAAAGGGAAAAGTCTGCGCAATGCGCGCAAGCTTATGGGCTGAAAAACGCGGAGCCAAACTGTGACACCCCCAAATTTGGGCTCACACAGCCTAAACTTGAGTTGTCAAAAGACTACAACAAAATTATTACAAAGTAGTACAACGTTCAACAATACAGTGTATAATAATACACAACTAAGTCTTCACAATTATTGCCACACTATTTTACAACACGTGAAGACTAGGATAACTATCGCTCAGACTCTCACTCCATTCCCCGGCTAGACCCAATTACGTTCTCGTCTCCTGTTGAAAAACAATGGAACAAAAGAAAGGGTGAGCTCAAATAGTACAGTAAGAAATATAATGACTAAGATAATGATGAATAAATTATCATTAGCCTTCAACAGTTGAGTTCTTGATAAAATACAATAGACTACAATGTTTATATCAAAAACTGCAGTTAAATTCTTGAACAATGTTCAGATTAATAATAGCAGCGGAATGAGCAATCTATTAGAAGAATAATGCAGACTATAACGTCCACTCGCTTATCTTTTTAGTAAAAATATCATCAACTTTTATCATCTGAAATACCATTAGTCATGATAATAAAAATTCACAGTTCCTGGTCATAATCATGCAAATCAACAGTTCATCTTTGCACTACGGGCCAAAGATATTCAATATAGCACCAGCGGTCATGATTATACCAGATTCAGCCTTTGGTCATAATCATACCAAACAACAGTTCATCTATGCACTACGGGCCAAAGAGAACTTTCAATATAATACCAACGGTCATGATTATACCAGATTCAGCATTTGGTCATAATCATACCAAACAACAGTTCATCTATGCACTACGGGCCAAAGAGAACTTTCACCACGTGCCATAAAAGACACCGAACAGATGAATCGCCTTTAACCTAGTATATCGCCTTTAACCTATCATCTGTTCAATAATTATATCACATCTGTGCCCCCGGCCACAGAATATTCACAACAACTTGATTCTTGATGATTAATACAAATAATAGTGATACAAATGATGAACAGAAGAAACAGGATAAACAATAAGTATCGGAAGTTTACTTTGTGCAGATTCAAACAATGTCCAAATTGTCAACATGATGTGGAGTGAAATTTAAAAATGATATTCAAGATCTACAGTTCAGAATAACGATTACAGTTCAATAGAAAGGTTCAGAAAATAGGAAGGTTCAGTTGAAATAATGAAGTTCAACTATTATGGAACATATAATATTTTTAGGAATTATAGAAGCAATAGTTCCATAATAGTTTCGATTTAGGAGTATGAAAGAAAATAATATCACTTACCATAGCAGGTTTGATTAACAAAAGGTGAAGGAAATTAATATCCTTTACCATAGTAAGTTTGAATAATGGAAGATGAAAAAGATGGTATCCCTTATGAGTATAAAGGATAATAATATTTACGAATATGAAAGAAAATGATATTACAAACGAATATGGAATAAAAGTGTCATATGATAATTCGTGTAGACAAATTATTTTCACACAAGACAAATAAAAAGGGTTATTCACCAACAGGCGGTAATCCGCGCCATAAGGTTATTCCCATCAATTTAAATACGAAGAGTTATTCACCAAACAGGTGGTAATCCGCGCCGTAAACTAAGTTTTCAGAGATTAATAAGGAATGAATAGAAAAGGTTATTCACCAACAGGCGGTAATCCGCGCCGTAAGGTTATTCCAACAATTTAATACATGGAAATAAATGGCACAAGAAAGAAACGATATTATTTTCGAGAATCAAAGAATGATAATCCCTTCCAGTAAGAAAGAAAATAATATCCATTTATGGTGATGAAAAGAATGATACCCCTTACCGTAATAAATTTAAGAGTGTGAAAAGAATGATATTCCCTACAAGTAAGAAAAAAAAATGGCATTCCTTACCTTATCTGGTGACTGGATATTGATTTAAATGAGGTTGATCAACCTATATATTTATAATAAAATTAGTAATTACCACATATAAATTTCAAAGTGTATGATAACTCGTATAATATAAATTATCAAAATTATATATATTTAACATAATTTTTGTAGTATGATATAACTACTTTTAAATAGTTTTTAAAATAATATTCCAAAATAAATCTTCCAAAGAAAGTTTTTAAAAATGAATCTTCTCAAAGAAGAGTCTTCTAAAAGAAGATTTGTGAATATCGTGAAAAATAGGAATTTATAAAATTATTACTTTTTAATAAAAGACTTACTTGAAAAATTCCTGCACTCCTTTTGGCTTTCAAACACTCAAAATAATCTTACTATTCTCAGAGAAAACTCATAAAATTCTTATAGAAAATTTTTATGTTTTAGGTGTGATTTTTCTATTCAGCTGAGGAAGCTATTTATAGGAGAAAAATGTTACTATACGGTAGGTGAGCAATGCACGCCGTTGCTGAAATGCAGCAGCCGTCTGGCTGCTTACACCAACCATTCCAGCAAAATTTGAAATTTCATTCCTCATGTGGCCCCCACAGAGGGCCCACATGTTTACTATTCCAAATAGTAAAATTAAATTAATTTTTTTTTTATTCTTCCTGTAGGTCCTACATATATAATAAAATATGCTACAACAATAATGTAATAAACACATTACAGATTATTATTAATTTAATAATATAAATTACAGTATATTTGCAACTGTGACAATTATTAGGTTCAATAATTTTAAAAATAGTGCAGCAACAATTATTGACTCAATGATATAAAATACAGTGTAATGACAATTATTAAATCAATAATGCAAAATACTGTGTAACAACAATTATTGAATTGATAATATAAAATATTATGCAGTGACAATTATCGATGAAATGATACGTAACAGTTACGGTGTCAATCATCAGACCAATAATATGAGACACTATGCAATACCGTGTGCTACTGTAGAGTACCGTGTGCTACAGAAAATACTATAAACTACCGTATGCTACTATTCTTTTATCACCGGTATTTTAACAGTTCCGTTGACTATTTTTATTTAAAAAGGTTATTTCTGACGTTTTCTATATCCGACAAATATTCCGTTATGGGGTCCACCAATAATTTGTTATTTCGGCACCGTCGTACGGCACGAATATTCCTCGACCAAACGAATATTTCCCGACAAAACGAATATTCTCTAACAAAATAAAATTTGCACATAACATTTTTAACTTTCAATTTTGTTAATTTAACCACTTACTGTTTCAAGAAAAATATATACGAAAAAAAATTAAATTTTATATTTCATAAAATTCGGGGTCTTACACAAACGACATCGTTTGGCGTCGGTAAAATTTACTCCGCGCGCGTACGCGCGGAAGTCGTCTTCGGCTTCTCAAAACGGCACCGTTTTGGGCCGTTCTTTCTGAAGGCACGTACAATGCGCGGCATGAAATTTTCGATGAAATTACCATACTGCCCCTCCGTATTTTTTTTTTTGGCGAAATTACTATTTTGGCCTCGGATCAGTTTTTAACTTATTTACAGAAATGTCATCCGGGTTAAATTTAAATATTTAAAAACTAATTTAAAATTATAACAAAAATAATAATAATACAAAAATGATATTGAGGAGGATATTTTTCATTAAGTTTAATATTTAAATATTTTAAATATTAATCTAGTTAGCTAAATCATGGTTAAGTTAAATAAATTTCTTAGTTATTTATTATTTAAAATGTTAATGATAAATAAAGGTGATAAATTAACAATTATTATTTAATTCCTATTAAATAATAATTAAAAAGAGATAAAAATTTATAAATTAATTATTTATTATTTAAATATTATTAAATAATAAATAATGATAATTAAGTAATTAATTATTAATTAATTAGCATTAAATAACGATTAATGGAAATTAAGTTATTAGGTTAAAATTTTATTATTTAATTTAAATAATAAATAAGAATGAATTGATTATTATTTAACCTTAAATAATAATTAAAATTAATTAAATAATCAATTATTATTTAATCGACATTAAATAATAATTAAAGAGGATTAAAGTTAGTAAACTATGTTTAATCATCTTATAACGAAATAGTACCGCACCATCTCAATAACACGTTGAGCATTCCGTCATTCATCACATCTGCACCGGGCTAAAAGGTACGTGGATGATTCTTTTGAAATACATTTTGATGTAAAAACATTTTTGTCCAGTTGAGACAAGTAGCATAGACACTTTTTAAATCGCTTAAAAATTTCATTTATATTTTTCAAAGCACACACATGCCAAATCAACTTGAGGCCAAAATTTTCGAAATCTAGCAAAGCTAGAAGAGTGGGAATATCCTAAATTCCCTAACATTCACTTTTTGCTTCTTCACTTAATTATTAAATTTATTGTTAGAGCTATTATTATTTATCATATTAAAATTTCTATCTACTCCAACTTTTCTATACCCCCGTATAGTTCATCAAACTTGCCACACATTATGAGTCCAGGAACTTACCACAAGAATATGAGTTTAGGAGCTTGTCCTAGCAATATGTAGTCTGAGAACAAGTCAAAGACTATCTATATGCTGAGGGGCTCAAAACATACCATACGATTATGAGTCATGGACTTACCATATGCATGAGTTTTAAGAACTCGTGCCTAAATTTAATATTATCTATCTATCAGAAACTCTTAGCGCAACTCTAACATTTCAATGATTATCACATAGTAACTAAGTAAACACAAATCCTCCGCCCATACAAAGGATTGTGCAATTCAGTCACCACGTGAGTCTTCAATTGAAATCTCGTACCCAAGTTTTCTGCCCCCTTATCATAACATTTCTGTCATTCAGGCTTTATCATTCTCTAAATTCTTTTTGTACTATTTCATAGTACCATATCTCTTTTGGACCATTAACAGGTCTCCCTGTTATTTCACATTCTCACTGAATCCGTCATGATCTTGCTTTACAATTCATTCCTTACTCGTTTCCCTTATCTCATGATCGTATCGTAGTACGATCCTCTTACCGTTCCTTATCATATTATTATGATCTCTTTCTTTGCTTTTTGGATTACCTTGTCATCTTTATTACTTAAATCAGGTGTCCCCTGATTCTCTTTGAGATTCATCTTTGAATTATTTCAAATATTCTTTCAGATATATTTTCAATTAAACTTATGAACTTTCTCAATTCATTACCTTTATTCAAATCTTACTTAACATCTTTATCTCTTTCTTGTAATCATATATTTTTTCATATTTCCTTCACTTTTTGTCAATATTTGAGAACTATCTTTCTCAACTTATATCTTTCTATTTTAATTTCCCCCATGTTCATCAAACTTATTACGTATTTGGACTTAGGAACTTACCATAATCATATGGATGAGGAGCTTGTCCTAGTCAGGTCATAGTCGCCCATTCGCTAAAGGGGTTCCACCATATAATCATGAGTCACGAGTTTACCATACGCTTGAGTTTTCAGAACACTCAACTAACTGTGCTACTTCTTGCTAAGGTTATAGCCTAAGGTATTATTTACCTAAGGTTTATAACCTCTAGCTCTGATACCAACTGTAACGACCCCGAAATTCGACCCACTTTATTCTCTTAAATCTTGTATTTAATAAACATTATTTTCTTTACGTCCAAATTTCGGTTCGTTAATAAATCTTTCATCACCTAATAAGATCCATTATTTAATTTCAAAATCATCAATTACCAAATTTTCGGCATAATTTTTTTTTTCTTTTTCTTTTCTCAATCCAATCATTCTATCACATCATTTGGATATTTAAAATCTTTACATTTCGATCCTAGTCCCTGGATCGCAACCTTAACTTTTTCTTTCTTTTACCCATATCATAAAACTCATCATTTAAACTTTACTGTTATTTATTTTCATACAAATATTCCTTGTTGAGTCATTCGTAATCAAACATATAATAATTTCTATCGTAACAATTATCCTGATCAATCACAGTTCATAATTGAACTTCTAACATATCCAGATTCAACTTATATATATACATACAATTCAACACAGTAAATTAACAAATCTCTCACATTGAATTATAATATTAACAATATAACAATCACGTTTTCTACCTTCTAGGCAATTCATCTCTAACATAATCCAATATTCTTGAATTTCATTTCTTTCCTGCAAAGATGTTTATTAAACAAGTAATGAGCACAACGGCTCAACAAGTTCAACAGTTCATGCTTCACGTAGCACATACCTTAACATGCTTTGTGTGTGTCATACATCACGTGCTTGTGCTTCAACTATAGCAATATATCTCATATTGTTGCACAAACAACACATTGTGGTCATATTAAACATGTATCACATAGCACATAATTTGTATGCATTTAAAACAAGAATTGCATATCATAATAGTTCAACATTTAACATAAAAGGGACTGAAGAACTTGTCTGGCGTCCAGTTATTTAAATTGTTAGCTCAAACCCTTAACTCGATCAACCTATGACCATAAAATAATCAAATAATAATTATTTATCTCCTTATGATATTAATTTACTTAATTAATATCATCTCTGGGCCAATTATTAATTTATATGGTTAATTATATTAACCTCGTTCCTTAATAAATTAATTTAACTTAATATAAACACTTCCACTACGGACAACCCGACTCATCGGATAAATTTTAACATATCTGATTGTTCCAAAAATTTTATTTAATCATTTTCTAACTTGTAACTATAGACACCCAAATTTTGCACTTCTCTACTAACCCTAGCAGGAGGGCAAAATCGTCATTTGACCCGACATGCGGAAAGGAAGGTGGACCCCAACACAAAGCCACCCCAGCGATTTACGGTCAAAGCCGCCACAACGGACAACGAGCATCCGGTCACTTGAGGCAAGGTGAACAGTTGATACAGAAAAACCTGAGCTGACCACAAAAGACGACTAATGGCCACTCCGCTTACGATGTTCGGGGGTCTCACTCCCCGGTGAGCGAGCGGCTGCCCAGCTCGCCGGGGAGCTGGCGGGGGGGGAAAGGGGGCAGCGCCCCGTGGAAGCCAAGCACAATTATCAAATTCTATATCAAGTCGCAGCCCTCTGAACTAGCCTCCCAGAATAATATGGCACGTTTCCCAGGGATTTTCGGATTGCAAAAATACAGCCTTCCAAAATAATACCGCAGAAATTGGCGAATTAAGATCGCGTGGCACGAAAATCGAGAACAACAAGCCGGACAGCCGCGGATGCACCTGCGGCCACCGACAAAAAGGACTTTTGCGCGGCTCGAGGGCGGCACACGGCAGCCGAGGATTCGGCGCGGACGGCCACAGCAGGCAGCCGCAGATGCCCCTGCTGCCAGCCGCAGATGCATCTGCGGCTGCCTACTGAACCCTATAGATCGGCCATTTCCACCCGAGAGGAAGAAAAAAGAGAAGAAAAAAAGGAAGAAGATAGAGTTTTAGAGAAAGAAAGCTCGCGGGAGGAGAGAGAATAGGCTTGTTCTTGGTTAGAATTGAGTGAAAAATTCATTCTTTCTTGCTAATTAGTCGAGTGTTATTGTGGTGTTGTCCGATTTGTGAAATAAAAGGCTTTAATCAGCATTTTGCAAGGTGAAAAGAGTGTTTCTTTTGATATTTTCTTGGTTATATTAATGTGATAATCTTGTGTTTTGGGTTTGTTTAGTATAGTATGTTGTTGTATTGACGATGATCCGTGGGTTAGGGGTCGTTAGCGAGGGTTCCATTGGAACATAACTTCCTCCTAATGCCCCAATGACATCCGTACGGGGATATATCGTTCATTGGAGTTCATAGATAGTTGTAGTGTTGGTATTGAGATTTGTGATTCAAATAGCACCATAGTTTGTTTAGCATTGTTAGATTTTGCCGTTGTATTGGTTATGTAGCGATTCGGGTGAATGTGAGCCTAGGGAGGAGATCCTCGTGGTCAAATCCCGATGATGGACATTTTGGGTGTATGTAATCATTAGATAGGATGCATGGTTGTATATATGTAATATCGGGCCCTAAAGCGATACCAAGTCGTGGTCGGGTTAAGGCCCCGTAATAATAAAGATATGTGATTGTGGGTGTTTGGGGTTGTGTAGATGGCTCATATGCCCATGGATAGCCCCAACACGTTTTGAATGCTCGTTTTAATTTACGACACAAAAAACGATTTTTCAAAAATAAGGCAAACGATGAAGATTTTCTAAAAAGAATCAAATTAGGATATTAGATACACGAGGTTTAAAAAGTAAAGAGTTTCGGCGAACTTTGATCCTTGTTTGACGAAAAGGCTATACTTGGTTTTGAAATGTCATGAAAGATATTTTCGAAAAAAATAAATAAACGTTTTCATTAAACTTTGTGCATAGGGTTAAAGAGTTCTAGAAGTTGCCTTCATTTTATTTGTATTTACTGTTAGAAGGCAATGTATAGTCTCGATTCCTATTTGACAAAAGTTTAAAAATTATTGTTTTCTGAAAATGACATCTAAAAAAGAACCCTCATCGTTTTCGAAATTAAAATCAATCTTTCTTATAAAAGCGAAGCCTTGTCAATTGGGTCAAAAGACGTCTAAAACACTTTCTCGATAAAACACCTTTGCCATATAAAAAAAATCAAAGCAACTCTTATGCGAAAATTCACCACAAACATTCATTTAGGCACACACACACACACGCGCGCACACACACATTTTAGGATTTAAAAGGATAGGAAAATATCAAGATTGCGGTAACTGTGTTTCACGGAAGTCGGGGGGTGCCTAACACCTTCCCCTCGCTTAAGCAAGCCCCCGAACTCTATAAATCTCGGTTTGCGGACCAATTGACTCGGAGTCACATATGAGCCAGCGATTACGAAAATAAAATTCGGATGAGTTGGTACATCCATTTCAAATATACCAACTGGCAGCTCTGGTCAATTGGCTCATAAAGAAAACGATCTTTCAAAACCCGTCGACTTTAAGCCGACCCTTTTCAAAATCACATTTAATTCAAAAGGCTAAAATTGGAAAGGGCTTTTAATATTAAAAAACGAAACGACGAAAATCCCGGCGTCGACAGTAACCTTATTAGATTAATATTTAAAATATTTAAATATTAATCTCCAATATTTACTATTTTTACAAAAATATTAAATTTAATGCCCAAACATCATTTCTATATTTTTAGTATTTTTCTATAATTTTTAAACAATTTTTAAACATTTATTTCATTAAAAATTGATTCTGGGGGCATTTTCGTCATTTTCGCGCTTTAGGAACACGCTGGTCATTTTCTAAAAAGACTGGGGGCATAACCGTAATTTCAGTAACATTAGGGACAAATCCGGAATTTTTCGAAAAGTCCAGGGGCAATTCTGTAATTTCAGTGCCTCTAGGAACACAGTCGGTATTTCTGAAAAAGGGCAGGGGCACGCTGGTAATTTCCAGCGTTGCCGTCGGTCGCACCATCCGCGACCCTGCTTCCGCTGACGCCATCAAAACGACGTCGTTTCCATGCGGTCTTTTGAGCCCCGCGCAATGCGCAGACCTTTCTCCCCAACGCCCCGAAACGACGTCGTTTCGGGCCGCGTTCTGCAGAAAATTTTCAGCCGCGCCATGCGCGGCTTTCCTTTTTTTTTCTTCTTCCAGTTTTCGCGCAAACAGTAACCAACCATGCATAATTTAACCCAAAAATTCCAAAATTCTTCACAATTTCCACAACATAATCACTCCCAAAAATTGTCTAATTAACATGTCTTCACCCAAAAATTATTTAGAATAATAATTCTAAATATTTACTAATTTTTCATAAAATTTATTTATTACCATAATATCAAAATAAATCAAAGTAAATTAATTTATACCTTCCTTTAAGCTTGGAGTTCCTCCTCATGATGGCATAAAACTTCCTCTCTCTTGGTGGTGTCGGCATGGTGGTTTGGGTGGCGTCGGGTGGAAGGAGAAGGAGAGAGTTTTGCTTGTGTTTGGCTTTTCTTTCTTTTCCTTTCTTATTTCTTTCTTCTTCTTCTTCTTCTTTTCCCTTACTCTCTTTTATATATACTCTCCCAAGTTAGTTGGCCAAATAGGATAAAAAATTCCACCGACTTACCACCTGCTTACTCTCTCTCTCTCGAACGTTCCATGAATTAAGCATGCAAAAATTAAATTAATTTAATGCATTACGTAACTATTTCGTGTAATAAATATTTTATATAATATATATAAAATATTTTTTTTAATTTATCAAAAATCATAACATGATTTATAAATAATATTCAAACCTCTTTTGGGTACTTTTCTTCACAAATTTTGTACACGCATAATGACATGCATATAGTTATATGAGATGATTTATACCTCCAAAAATCATAAAATAATTCATATGACTTATACAAATTATTTTTCATAATTTTTCACTTCGTTAATTGGACAACATGTTACACTAACATGTTTCCGTTTCTGAAATATTATCTTTCATAAAAGTCATAATAATTCTATTATACATAAATAAAATTTTTAATAACTTAAAACATTCTTTTTTCTTATTTATTATTCAATTTCTTTAATATTCACATTAACTTTCCTTATATAAATTATATAATTTATATAATTACACTATTCTTTTTTAAAATAATTCCTTAAATTCCTCCATAATTATTAATTAATTATATAATCAATAAATATACATTCATTAATTCTCTCATTATTTTAATACTCTTATATAAATTATATAATTATCCTTATATAATTTATATAATTATAATTTCCTTTATACATCACTTTAATTTTCTTATATAAATTATATAATTTATTATTATATAATTTATATAATTACATTTCTTCTCAATAAATTTCTAAATTTCCACCATAATTCTTAATTAAATCTAAAATCAATAATTACAATTTTATTAACTTCCCCACTCACTTTTCATTTAAAAATTGGATTAATTTAATTATTAATCCCTTAATTTCCATAATTAATAACATTTTATAATTATCACTTAAACATATACATTTATAAATATATAAATGTATGTATATATATATATATATATATATATATATATATATATATATATATCTAATTTCATATATTTCACATTACCACATAACCTCCATTAAATCATAATTTCTGCATTTCCATAATAATTTAATTGTACAATTTATTGTACATTTACCTGAAATTTCTCTTATTCTTTATAAATTGTCTTTAAACCATTTATTTACTTTTCAATTATTTAAATTTAATACAATTTATCATAATCTCTGCACAGATTTAATTTACTAATTAAATCTCATCACATACCATAAACTACAGAAAATAATAATTGATTTAACAACTTTGATAATTTTATCAATTAAATTCTCATTTAATATTATTAAATAAATCTTGAAATTTCGGGTCCTCACAGATCCCCTCGGGTACATATTTCTCGTAGTAACCATTGGGTCAACCTGCTATTGACTCTAGTGGATATTTGTAGTTCATAGTCTATTTGACTATGCTAATTTTAAAAGTAAATTATTATTCATGCTTATGTTATTCACATTATTGAATTGTTCAGCTATTCCCTTTCATTTATGATATATTATTTCTTGTTGTTATTTAAACTTGTTGAGCAAACTAGTTGCTCACTCTTGCTATATCATGAAACCTTATTGCAGTGCAACCCGAGAATTCGGGAAAGAACAAGGGTAAAGGAAAGATAAAGTGATAGACTTCGATATGCAGTCTTGTAGTTAATTAAATTAATTGTTATGAAATATAAACCCTAAGTACTTTATTAAGGGTATTTGTGTGCTTTTGTGTAAAGTTATCGTATCTTGGGACTAGTAACACCTTTTGAATGAACAACATATGTTTATTATTCCGCATTTAATTATTGTATGTTATTTAGAGGTGAATGTTTGTATTGGATCGTGATGACCGGATCCGGGTATTTGGAACCCGAATTTGGAAGTGTCACAATTATAATGGCAACTCATAATTCTATCATCATTTAAACTAGTACTGAACCTATCGTTAATTTTAGAGTTATATATATCACACCGATTTTTTTTTAACCGCCTCTTGAAACTATCATCTTTTTCATCAAAATCAGAAAACTGTCCTATTTAAATTTTAACTCACCAAATCAGGCAATACCCACATGCAGCTTTACTTTTCTCTTTCTTTATTAATCAAGCAATTTTGAACACATTTCTAAGCTGAACATATTATATTATATTATATTTATTTTTTATTTTAGTGTTTTTATTTTTTCTTTCCTTTTAATTTTATTGAATTAGATTATATTATTTTAAATTATATCACATTATATTTTTTTTATTTTTTCTTACATTTTAATTTTATTATATTATATTATTATATATAATATGATATGATATTTAAAATTAAATTTGAATATATTATTTTATTTATTTTATATTATATTATATTATATTATTTTAAATTATATTTATATTATATTATTTTAAATTATATTTATTTTATTTTATTTTAAATTATATCATATTATAATTGTGATACCCCAAATTCAGATACATGTACCTCGAATATGGTGCTTCACGATCCAACTCATACATCACATCTATAACAATTCACAGCGAAATCATAGAAATATTTACTTTGATTTAACATAAATATTCCTGTTCTAAGACTCACAAACCATAACTAATACATATATAACTTAATTAACAAGTACAAACATAAGTTTTAATATAGTACTGAATAAAATTAACTATTACATTCCATTAAGGCTACTTAGCAACTTTGCCTTTGTCTTTCCCTGAACCAATACTTTGCTCAGTCTTAACTGTAATATATATAGAGAAGCAATAATAAGCAACGAGTTTGCTCAGCAAGTATAAAAACAATAAAAGTAAGTGTTTATGTGTAGGGATTCATATATCAAGGTATATAACAATAATTAATAGCTCAAGAAGTAAACGAATTATGAACAATTGTAAGTGTCAAAAGTTTCTATATCTGATCATTTTTAAATTTGAAAAGTCACTATGGACCAAATGATTTTAAAATAGATTCAATGATTCCATGGACCGTGAACACATGCGAGGATTAGTAGTATTTTACTGACAATCTACAATATAAACGAAGTACAATAGATGATCAGCCTAAAGTATCCTATGTTACGTATAATACTCAAACATGCTGGTCGCACACGTGTCAGTTTCCCGACGTAAAATAATTGTTCTCCTCAACATAAGAGTCTGCACCAAGACAATTGGTTTGGATAATTTTCTCAAAGAAATATGATTGATTAACAATCAATCTTATCATTAGTCTAACC
The DNA here is from genome assembly GCA_947179155.2 of Hedera helix. Classification (NCBI taxonomy): domain Eukaryota; kingdom Viridiplantae; phylum Streptophyta; class Magnoliopsida; order Apiales; family Araliaceae; genus Hedera; species Hedera helix. Next base: position 18,563,741 of record OX359274.1, read on the forward strand.
GATACAAATGACATAGACGTACTTCTTAACACAATTAGAAACAATTTATACTTTCAATGTTCGCAACTAGGGTTCGAATAATCGTCCAAATGGTATAATCGTGATATTAAGTCAAGTTTCAGAGACAATAATTTAATCTTCACAATATAGATAAACAAGAATTAATTCATCAATTAATTCTACTTGTACGAATTGATAAAAGTACAAGTTAAAGTACTTGTTTGAATCGTCGACTCTATCCGACTTTGATCTCTTATTCTTTGAACAACCTATGTTCAATACATTGATCTAACGGTTAATCTCTATAACCTTCACATCATGATCTAATCGATCTGACTCACTAATTCTATACAATTAGGACTCATGAATCAATTTTATTATTCAGTTAGCACACATATAATCTCAAATAAAATTATTTATTTAAATATTATTGTCTTGCATTCTCTTTATTTAATTCATTCCTTAAACATCATAAATAAAATAATGTTTAGCGTTTTTTCTATTTGTTTCATTATTTTTCATCATTCTTTAATTATTTTACAAATAAAGTGTTCTCACTTTATTTGTCTACAACTTATTATTATTTTATCATTTTCTTTAATCACACCTTATTCGTCCACAAATAACATAATTTAAGTTATTATTTTATTTGTTTAATTCTCAATTAGAGTGACATTTATTCTTATTTTAATTTAATTATGCTTTATTATTACTTAATTAAAATAATCCTTAGTATTATTTTAATTGTTCATCCTCTATTAATTCATAATTAAAATAATTGCCAATATTATTTTAATTATTTATTCTTTATTGATTCATAATTAAAATAATCTTTAATATTATTTTAATTGTTTAAGTCTCATTAAAATAATCCATAATACTATTTTATTTGCTTATTCATTATTAATTCACAATTAAAATAATTTTATAATATTATTTTAATTATTTAAAGAAATATTTAATGTTAATTAAAATATCCTTTTTTATTATTTTAATTAACTCACAAATAAAATAATTTGTAATTAATATTTTATTTGTTTAATATTATTTTAATTAACAAACAAATAAAATAATTTAATATTATTTTAATCAAATTACAAATAAAATAATTTTTAATTATTTTATTTGTTTATTATTATTTTAATTTACTATTATTATTAAGATTAAAGTGTTTATTTTTATAACCCAACCCGGTTTGACCCGATCCAACCCGGTTGGACCGAGAACTGTGACGACCCCAAATCCGGGTTCCATAACCTCGGGTTTGGTTCTCACTGTACAATACTTAATAACAATTAAATACATAATTTACATTTAAACATCGCGGAATAATACAAAAGGTTCCTTATAAAAAGGCTACAATACCCAAGGTCGATTAACCTTAACATCAACAGTTCATATCTTAAGGAATTACAAAAGTTTTACTAACAGTAATTACATATTAAACATTTAATTAACATGCATAATTAAGCTCTGGCTTTTCCTTTTCCCTTGTCCTTCTTGGAGCATTCGGGTCTAGCTGAAAATGGTTCATGATATAGCAAGGGTGAGCAACTGGTTTACTCAGCAAGTTTAAGAACAATCATATAGATTTATTATATCATGAGTGAAAGGAGAATAACATCAAGTGCTTCAACAATAGATATAACAATTGTGAAAGAAATAAGTGTAACGACCCCGAAATTCAACAAACCTTATTACCTTAAATTTCATATTTATTATTCATTATTTCCTTAACGTCCAAATTTCGGTCAGTTAATAAATCTTTAATCACCTTATTTAATCAATTAATTAACTTTACGTCATCAATTACCAAATTTTTCCAGTATAATTTTTTTTTCTTTTCTTAATCATTGTATTAAAATATGTTGACATTTAAAATTCAACTTATCGTCTCGATCCTAGTCCTTGGATCGCAACCTTTACTTTTTCTTTCTGTAACTAGTATCATAAAGCTCAATATTCAAAATTTAATATTATTTATATCTACACAATTTTCTTTGTTTCATAATTCATAATTAGACATATAATAGTTTCTAAGGTAACAACTACCTTGAGTAATCACAGTACACAATTTAACTCTATTCGCCCTATCTGGATTCAATTTATATGTACATACGGTACACCAAGGTAAACTTAGCAAATTTACCCACATTAAATTATAATATAAAAAAATATAATAACAACATTCACAACCTTCTAGGTTATTCCATCTCTAATGAAATTCGATATTCCTGAAATTCATTTCTTTACCTGCAAAAGTGTATATTATGCAAGTAATGAGCACAACGACTCAGCAAGTTCAACAGTTTATACTTTTCATGTTTCACGTAGCACATAACATAACATGCTCTGTGTGTGTTATACATCATGAGTTGTGTTTCTATTTAAGCATTATATCTTACATACATTCATATTATAGCACAAAGTACACACCGTTGTCATATTATCCACAGATCACATAACACATAATTTATATACATTTGAAACAAGAATTACATATCATAACAGACAAACATATAACATAAAAGTACTGAAGAACTTGCCTTGAGGTCCAATTATTATTATATTGGTAGCTCAAAACTCTTTCTCGAACAACCTTCCAAAGCTTTGAAAAACATTCCTATGAAACTTGTTATTCTTTTGTTGGCACCAAAATCCTCTTCTCTTTTGGTGGTCATGGAGTTTTCCGGTTGGCGGTGGCTTCGGATGTGGTGGTGTCGGGTGGAATAAGAGAAGGGAGAAGTTTTTGTTTCCTTTTTCTTTCTTTTTCTTTTTTTTTGTTTACTATTTTTTTTCTTTTATAAACAAAAAAGAATTAATCATTTTGAAAAACTTATGAAGTTCACCGACTTATTCCAGCCGACTTGAAGCTTTTGGATTTGTCACAAAATCATGCATATCTCATAATTTATTACATTACGTAGTTATTTCGTGTAATAAATATTTTATATAATGTATATAAAATATTTATTTTAATTCACTAAAAATCCTAAATTGATTTATAAATAATATTTAGACCTTTTTCAGGTACTTTACTTGACAAATTTTGTATACTCAAAATGACATGTATGTAATTATATGAGGTAATTTATATCTCCAAAATTAATAAAATAATACATACAACATATAAAAATTATTTTCATGCCTTTTTCACCTCGTTTCTTGCACAACACGTTACATTAACATGTTTACGTTTCAGAAATATTATCCTCCATAAAAATTATAAAAATTCCATTATACATAAACATAATTTTTAATAAGTTAAAACATTCCTTTTTCATTTCTTTACTATTTACATTAACTTTCTTATATAAATTATATAATTTATTATTATACAATTTATATAATTACATTCTTCTATTTAATAATTTCTAACATTCCTTCATAATTATTGATTAATTATATAATCAATATTTTTAATTTTACTACCTTCTTCATTCACTTTTTATTTAACTTTGGACTAATCTAATTATTAATCCCTTAATTTCCATAATTAATGAAATTTATAATTACCACAATTAAGCATGCCCACACACACACACACACACACACACACACACACACACATATATATATATATATATATACATATCTAATTCTCATATCTCACATTACCACCTAACGCTATTTAAATAATAATTTCTCTACCTCCACAAAAATTTAATTGTACAATTTTATTGTACCATTATATGTAATTTCTCTTATTCTTACTAAATTGTTTTTAAACAATTTATTTACCCTTCAATTATTTTAATTCAACACCATTTATCACTATTTCTATACAGATTTAATTTATCAATTAAATCCCTTCACCTACTTTAAATCACTTACATCATAAATAATTTAAACAACTTTGATAATCTTATTAATTAAATTCTTATTTAATTTTATTAAGTAAAATTCGAAAATTCGGGTCCTCACATTCTTCCCCCTTTAACAGGATTCCGTCCTCGGAATCATAATTACCGTAATAATCATACATATTTTACTTATAGCACCTTGTTATACCTTTATCTTGATGAAAAACAACTAAATTCATAATAATCGTATTCTACCTCTTTAATATCCATAACTCACATAGATAACACCATAATGGTCGTAATTGTCAGAATATTAAATTCTTAACTCAATTTATAATTTCTTTGTAATATTACATTTCATAATTCTCTAAAATTTTTATTAATAAAACTTTAACTCGTTTCTTGATGTATTTACCAAGATGGTTTCTCATTCTCTGAAAATTTCCTTTCTTTAATCGCACTTATACGTACTCAATCCACTTATTTCATACTCTCTATTGCACATCATTTATACTCTACATATTCAACCTCATTTTCTTAATCCATATTCATAAATCTTCTTCACATTCCACTTTTCTTTGTAATATATCCAACATTTTCAGTGAACCACATAGGTCATTTAGTATTTTGCTTACATCATAAATCATTCATTAATACCTCTATCATTCAACACTAGGTTTTAAATGCTAACATTTACTTAATTCATCATAATCATTATTTAGAATTACTCTAAAAATCCTGGGGTGTCACATTCATCCCTCCTTCAAAAATTTCGTCCTTGAAATTTCTGTGTACTCATATTTCATTCATTTGTCACTTTTTTAATTCATCACATTTCATAGTTTCTTTGTCCCACAAATATACTTTCATTATCGCTCACAATTAGAAAATGCTACCCCATCTTACCATCCATTCTTCATAAGAGTAGAGGAATTTTAAGAAAAATTTAAACAAAACTTTTTGTAATATGCTGAATGAACATTTTTTCCGGTTTAACAGTACTTCGCTCTCCGAGTACTTCATACTGCAAACCCTGATAGTGGATCAGCCTGTCATTAAAGTGATATATATTTAATCCGTAATTTGGCACGCCAGTAGAACAATCTGTAATGCCCGTGTTTCGATATGTCATGTGACCATTCGATCAACCTGCAATACCCGTAATCTCTTCCTGTTTTTCCCTTTTTACAGGGGTTGTTCATCTCAGCCTTAGAATTCATAAAAGAGTAATTTGATTGGGTATAACTTTCAAAGAATATGAATTCAATAAATATATTTCAAAATTTGTCTACCTGAATCAAATAGCTTAGACTTGTATTTCTTCAACGCTTGTCTAGCCAGATCAATTAGCATAGACTTTCTTTTAACAATTTATAACCCACAGAAATTTTAAAATATTCATGATGTCAAAACTTTTCAAAACGTCTAGCCGAGTCAAATGGCATTGACTTATAGCTATGAAATACCTTTATAAATCAAAATCATTTATGACTTCATGTTACCGCATTATTTTGACAGTACGTTGAGAATTCCGTCGTTAATAATTTCTACACCATACTTTATGGTGTTGAATCATCTTATGACGTCATAGTATCACACCGTCTCAAATAACACGTTGAGCATTCCGTCATTCATCACATCTACATCGGGCTAAAAGGTGCATTGATGTTTCTTTTGAAATACATTTTGATGTTAAAAATATTTTTATCTAGCTGAAACAAGTAGCATAGACATTTTTTTAAAAACGCTTAAAATTTATTTTTATTTTTCAAAGCACATTCGTGTTAAATTAGCTTGAGACCAAAAATTTTGAAGTCTAGCAAAGCTAGAAGAATGGGAATACCCTAAATTCCCTAAACATCTGTCCCCTTCTGCTCTTCACCTAATTATTGTATTTATTGCTAGGACTGTTATTATCTATCATACTAAAAATTCTTGGCTACTCCAACAGTTCTATACCCCCGTATAATTTATCAAACTTATCACACATTATGAGTCCAGAAACTTACCAAAAAAATATGAGTTTTAAAGCTTGTCCTAGCAATATGTAGTCTAAGAACATATCAGAGACTGTCCATACACTGAGGGGCTCAAAACATACCATACGATTATGAGTCATGGACTTACCATATGCATGAGTTTTAAGAACTCGTGCCTAAACTTAATATTATTTATTTATCAAAAACTGCTAGCGCGACTCTAACATTTTAATGATTATCACATAGTAACTAAGGAAACACAAGTCCCCTGCCCATACAAAGGATGCTGCAACTCAGTCACCACGTGAGTTCTCAATTGAAACTTTATATCCAAGTTTCTTGCCCCCTTATCATAACATTTCTGTCATTCATGTCTTATCATTCTCTGAGTTCTTCCTGTTCTATTTCATAGTACCCTATCTCTTTATAGCATCAAACTATACCCTTTGAATTATTAACAGATCTCTCTGTTATTTTACAGTCTCATTGGATCCCATCATGATCTTGTTTTACAATCTATTCCTTACTTGCTTTCCTTATTTTGTGATCGTATCGTAGTACGATCCTCTTACTGTTCCTGATCATGTTATGATCTCTTTCTATGCTTTTTAGATTACTTTGTCATCTTTATTACTTGCATCAGGTGTCCCATGATTTTCTTTGAGATTCATCTTTGAATTAATTCAAATATTCTTTCAGATATATTCCTAATTAAACTTTATGAATTTTCTCAATTCGTTATCTTCATTCAAATCTTTCTTAACATCTCTATCTCTTTCTTATAATCTTATATCTTTCATATTTCATTGACCTTGGCCAATATCTGAGAACTATATTTCTCAACGTATAGCTCTCTATTCTAATTTCCCCCCATGTTCATCAAACTTATCACGTATTTGGGCTCAAGAACTTACCACAATCATATGGCTTGAGGAGCTTGTTCTAGTCAGACCATAGTCGCTCATTCGCTGAGGGGCTCCACTATACAATCATGAGTCACGAGCTTACTATACGCTTAAGTTTTCAAAATACGCAACTAATTATACTCGTCCTTACTTAGGTTATAGCCTAAGGTATCATTTAACTAAGGTTTATAACCTCTAGCTCTGATACCATCTGTAACGACCCCAAAATTTGACAAATCTTATTACCTTAAATTTCATATTTATTATTCATTATTTCCTTAACGTCTAAATTTTGGTCCGTTAATAAATCTTTAATCATCTTATTTAATCAATTAATTGACTTTACGTCATTAATTACCAAATTTTTCCAGTATAATTTTTTTTTCTTTTCTTAATCATTGTATTAAAATATGCTGACATTTAAAATTCAACTTATCGTCTCGATCTTAGTCCCTGGATCGCAACCTTTACTTTTTCTTTCTGTAACCAGTATCATAAAGCTCAATATTCAAAATTTAATATTATTTATATCTACACAATTTTCTTTGTTTCATAATTCATAATTAGACATATAGTAGTTTCTAAGATAACAACTATCTTGAGTAATCACAATACACAATTTAACTCTATTCGTCCTATCCGGATTCAATTTATATGTACATACGGTACACCAAGATAAACTTAGCAAATTTACCCACATTGAATTATAATATAAAAAATATAATAATATCATTCACAACCTTCTAGGTTATTCCATCTCTAATGAAATCCGATATTCCTGAAATTTATTTCTTTACCTGCAAAAGTGTATAGTATGCAAGTAATGAGCACAACGGCATCAAAAAGGGTAAAAATCACAAAAGCTGAAAATTGAACTTGAGCATTCTGCTCAATTCCAGCATGGCGCGATGTTTACTTTAAAAACCAACGCCGAGGCACTGATGTATTATTTTTTTAAATAACCGGAGATAACATTGGGGCACTGTCCCTAAGGCATAACACTATGCGGGGGCGCTGTTCCAATTAACTAGTTGACTGGGTTGGTCAAACCCGGGTACAACTAGTAGATTGACTCAGTCCGATCCGACCCGATTTGGGAAAATAAAAAAATAATAATAATAATAATAAATAAATAAATAAAATAATAATAAATAAGATAAAAAATAATAATTATTAAAATTATTTTATTTATGATCTAATAATAAACAAATAAAATAATAATTAAAATTATTTTATTTGTGCGTTAGTAATAAATAAATAAAATAATAATAAACAAATAAAATAATTATTTTATTTGAGAACTAATAATGAATAATTAAAATAACATTAAATATTATTTTAATTGTGGATTAATATTAAAGATTAAACAATTAAAATAATTTTAAAGATTATTTTAATTGTGAATTAATATAGCATAAATAATTAAAATAATATTAAAGATTATTTTTATTGTGAATTAATGAGACCTAAACAATTAAAATAATAATAAAGATTATTTTAATTATGAATTAATGAAGAATAAATAATAAAAATAATAATTATTATTATTTTAATTATGGATTCATGAAGCAAACATGATTAAGATAAGAATAAAGATTATTCTAAACGTGAATTAAACAAATAAAATAATGACTTAGATTATTTTATTTGTGGGTTAATAAAGTTTGAACAATGATTGAGAAATTATTTGAAGAATAATTAAATAATGACAAATAAAGCAAGAATACTTTATTTGTGTGACAATGGGACACGAATAAATACAAATGTAGACCAAGTGATTAAGATAGTTAAACAAAAAAGATAATAATAAATATTATTTCATTTGTGAAGATTAATGAACTAAAGAGAATGAGGAACAAAGAATACTTAAACAAATAGTGAACCATATGTATGAAGGTAAACAATAAAGGTTATTTGTGAGTCCTAGTTGTGTAACATTAGTGAGTCGGATCAATTAGATCATTATGTGGAGGTTAATAGAGATTAAATGTTAAATGATTATGTAGAGCATTGGTCGTTTAAAGGATAAGGAGTTAAAGTCAGATAAAGACGACTATTCAGACAAGTACTCTAACTTGTACTCATATTAATCGTACAAATAGAATTAATTAATGGAATAATTCCTATTTTATCTATATTTGTGAAGATTGAATTATATACTCTGAAATCTTATTTAAATCATAAGTATTGTGATGCCCCTAAATTCGGGTTCCAAATACCCGGATCCGGTCATCACTATCCAATACAAACATTCACCTCTAAACAACATACAATAACTAAATGCGGGATAATAAACATATATTGTTCATTTAAAAGGTGTTACTAGTCCCAAGATATAATAACCTTACACAAAAGTACACAAATACCCTTAATAAAATACTTAGGGTTTATATTACATAACAATTAATTTAATTAACTATACAAGGCTGCATCCTGAAGTCTATCACTTCATCTTTCCTTTATCCTTGTTCTTTCCCGAAGTCTCGGGTTGCACTGCAATAAGGTTTCATGATATAGCAAGGGTAAGCAACTAGTTTTCTCAACAAGTTTAAATAACAACAAGAAATAATATATCATGAATGAAAGGGAATAGCTGAACAATTCAATAATATGAATAACATAAGCAGGAATAATGATTTGCTTTTAAAATCAGGATAGTCAAATAGACTATGAACTATAAATATCCACTGGAGTCAATAGCAGGTTGACCCAGTGGTTACTACCAGAAATATATACCCGAGGGGATCAACCTCAATACAATATGTGTATGCATAACATTTAATTTTCGTATTTTTTGTACCTGATATTAGATACATGGTACTCCCCTATAATAAAGGGGTGTTGATAATAGTCTAAGAATCCGCATATTCAATGATGTGGATAGCTTTTAAAATCTTTAACATAAATGTTTAGCCGAACAATGACTTAGACCTACTTTGAACAGTTCTTTAAACAGTAAAACAATAATTAAGTACAAGTCAAGGACTGTACAATATCAAGTGCAACAAGTGCGAATAACAACAATATCGATGTGGAATAATTTTAAAGGAATTAAACCACTCAAAGCATGCTTGGAAATAATAGTTCAAGCTTAAATAAATAATTTGCTCAATGAAATGAGTTTAGAGATAAGGAACTTGCCTATCCGTTCAGCTACAATTAATGTTTAGCTTTAACTAACTGGCTTTGAAAGACCTAACATTAATAAAGTTGGTCTAATAATCAGTACGACGTATTTGCACAATTATACGCTCACTAAGGAACTTATCTATCACATAAGTACTAACACATAATTTATATTAGTCAAAACAATATTATTAACTTTATAGACCCTCAATCATATTAGGTTAATAATTTAATAAGTTAAAAAATATTTTTTTCTTAAGTGTTGGACACTTATTAAACCCTTAAACAACTTATTACAATTGTTTAATTAAATCATAATTAAATTCAAATTATTTTATTAACTCAATCCCTATTTAATTACTATTTAATCTTGATTAAATAGAAATTAATTAATTAATTTTTAGTTATTATTAACAATAAATAATAACTAATTGTACTTACTTATTATTTAATAATAATTAAATAATAAATAAGTATTGATTTAATTTTAATCTTCTTTAATCAACTAATAATTAACTAAGTAATTAACCTTACCTATTATTTAATTTAAGAAAATTAAATAATAGTTTACTAATTTTAATCCTCTTTAATTATTATTTAATGTCAATTAAATAATAATTAATTATTTAATTAATTTTAATTATTATTTAAGGTTAAATAATAATCAATTCATCCTTATTTATTATTAATCTAATAACTTAATTTCCATTAATCGTTATTTAATGCTAATTAAATAATAATTGATTACTTAATTATCCTTATTTATTATTTAATAATATTTAAATAATAAATAATTAATTTATAAATTTTTATCTCTCTTTAATTATTATTTAATAGGAATTAAATAATAATTGCTAATTTATCACCTTTATTTATTATTAACATTTTAAATAATAAATAACTAATACATTTATTTAACTTAACCATGATTTAGCTAACTAGATTAATATTTAAAATATTTAAATATTAAACTTAATGAAAAAAATATCCTCCCCAATATCATTTTGTATTATTATTATTTTTGTTATAATTTTAAATTAGTTTTTAAATATTTAAATTAATTAAATTTAACCCGAATGACATTTCTGTAAATAAGTTAAAAACTGATTCGAGGGCAAAATAGTAATTTCGCCAAAAAAAACACGGAGGGGTAGTTTAGTAATTTCGTCGGAGAATTTACTACCGCGCATTGCGCGTGCATAGTAAACAGCGGCCCAAAACGGTACCGTTTTGAGAGACGGCTGCTGGGTTCCGCATGTACGCGCGGAGTAAAAGTTTTCTACGCCCAAACGACGTCGTTTGGTACCGGCTTCAGGCAGAATCTCTCTGGCGCGCATTGCGCGGCCAGTTGTAATTTTTTTTTCTTTCGGCAGAGTGTGAACAATGCCCGGCAATACACACTTTAAAAAAATTATACTATTAAGTAAGCTTTAAATCCTCAATAAAAATCCAAAAAAATTACCAATCACTTAATATCAATTTATAACATGAAAATTTAATTTTTCATGATTTAATATTTTTTTTAAAGTTTTTACATCACATAAACTACCACAAATCATAACTTTTTGTATATAACTCCATTATGAGTGATTCAAACTTTATTTTTCTCATGATTTAATATTCTATAATATTAGAACATCAAACCTAAGTTTTATAAAAATATTTTTGGTCATAAATTTTAAGACTTGATTATACACTACTAAACACATATTTTAGCATACAAAATATACCAAAATACAAACCAAGCATAGTAAACTCAAGTATGTCATAAATATTACTACCACACATTATTAACTATATTAACATATTTATACGCATATGTTGGTTTATTTTATTTAAAAATAAAAACTAGATTTAGAATATCCATTACCTTGATTTAATGACTATCCTCCTTTTTCTTCCAAAATAGGTGGTGAATGGCATGAACAAAACTAACTTCTCCTTCTTCCTCCTTAGTCTCTCAAATATTATACTCTCACTAAAGCTTTTCTCAAACTCTTTCTTTTGGACTTGGAGAAAAATAATGAAGTGAAATCTACCAATTTCAAGTATACTTGCAAAATTAATAGATACACATAATATATCTAATAATTTAGACCATGCCCCTAGATGACAACTTACACAAGAAATGACTAAATGACACATTAGGTGAAAGGAGGAATGGTCCATGTACTTTAAAAACAAGCAATCCATTTAGTAAATAAATGAAAAATAAACCAAAATAGCAAAAAAAAACAATTTTCTCTCTCTCATTCAAGCATGCTCGGCTGACTTGGGACTTTGTCCCAAAAAGATAGTCACTTGCTACTTTTTAAATGATTAATAAGTTATATAATTATTTTTCCAAGTGGGTCAAGTATTGGGCTTTATTTAAAATACCAATTGGGCTCCTATTAAATTGTTTGGGCTACTAATTTGTCAAATTTTATTATTCTTCACTTGGGCTACTAATTGACCCATGTTGGGTTAATTTAATAATTTACACATTAATTATTCAATCCATGATTAAATAAATAATTAGATTGAATAAATAATTAAATATTCTAACCCATAAGTATTAAATTACTAAATGGACTAATAAATATTATTATTAATATTTCACATTATTTACATTAATTAATAATCATATTAATTAATTTATTATATTTAATTAACTCATTATATTCAATTTAATTAAATATTTAATTAATATGAAACTTATCAATTAATTTTGATATTAAAACTTTAGGGTTTGTTCACTAATTTAATAACATATTAATGACCCCCTTTAATTAATTCTAGTAATTAATCACATAATTATTTAATCATGTAATTAATTAATCACATAAATTTTTTTAAATAATCTCGTAAAACTAACTCGTTAGAAATTAAATTAATAATTTAATTAATAATAACGTGAAAATTCTAGGACATTACAAGTATATTCTTGAGCGGTTCTTTGAATCTTGTTTGCGAACATTGAATGTATCAATTGTTCCTAATTGTGTTAAAAAGAATGTCTATGTCATTTGTATCAGTTAGATCAATGATAAAACTGATTGTTAATCAATCATATTTTCTTGAAAAAATTATCCAAACCAATTGCCTTGGTGCAGACTCTTATGATAGGCTGAGATGAACAACCCTCATAGAAAGGAAAACTACTTTACGTCCAGAGACTGACACGCGCGCGAACTACATGTCTAAGTGTTATGCATAATATAGGGTACTTTAGGCTGATCACATATTGTACTTGTTTATATTGTTGATTTTCGCTGAAATACTTTTAATTCTAGCAAGAGTTCACGGTTTATAGTGATCACTCAATACAGAATATTCATCAATTTAGAAATATCAAAATCTATGATTACATCTAGCAATCATTTGGTCTATAGTGACTCTTTATTAGTAGAAATGATCAGATTTGAAACTATTGACACATACTTTTTTCACAATTCATTTACTTAATTCTTGAGTTAACAATTATTATTCCATCTCTTGAGATTATAAAACCTTACACATGAACGCTTACTTTTATTGCCTTTATACTTGCTGAGCAAACTTGTTACTCACTCTTATTTTTTTTTAAATATTACGGTTAAGACTGAGCAAGACACCGACTCTGCAAGATAAGGGCAAAAGCAAGGTTACTGAGTAGCTTTATTGTTATGGCGTAGATGATTTTATTTGGTGTTGTATTAAGACTTATGTTAGAACTTATTATTTAAGTTGTGTCATGTATTAGTTATGGTTGCGAGACTTAGAACGAGAATATTTATATTATATCAATGTAAATATTTTTATTATTCCGCATTTAGTTGTTATTAGCATGTTGTATGAGTTGAATCGTGAAGCACCAAATTCGAGGTATAGGTTTCTGTACTCCTTACGTGTATCCTAACGTGGGACTGCCTTTACACGAATGTGACTACATTTTCATTTCGCTCTGTAATCCGGATAACAGCCACTTCATCGTACTCATATTCTCTGTCTCGGACTGGGTTGTCATCATCATTGATCCATTTTATAGTGACACGAAATATATTATGATCCAGGAAATGTACAAACAATTTGTTGACGTTGTGGTATATGTAGTCTACTTCTTTATCTTTTAGTTAAATAAACTGACATATATACTTAATTGGTAATTAACCTATTTTTAACATGTAGGTGAAACTAATGCTACTGTGTTTGTGAATTGGTTATCCAATGTGTCTGTGGCCCACAAATGATCCTTGTGTGTTCATGCCAAATAAGCGACCTAAGCAGGACAATTCATTGAACTATAGCATTTTTGTGTGCAAATATGTCGACTATGTTGGTTTGCAAAAACATGACATACATATAATCAAATTATATAAGTGCAATGAAAGCAAGTAAAATCAGATTTTAAAATTTTTCTACAAACCAATAACCAGGATATTTCTTATGCGACTATTATTAATTGAAGAATGATAAAAGATTTATACCTTTGTAGAACCAAGCTTCCACATGTACAAGTTCAACTCCTTTTAATCATTCACGTTCTTCTTCATAATTCACCGATTAAATTCCGCGGATCAATGTTAGTTCCCCAAGTATGAAGCCTCTAGAGGTGAACCGCCAAGAGATCTATGAATTAAAGAAGTGAATTTTGATTTCTTCAAACCATGAGTGACTAGTCCTAATTCTCTATCTTTCTTTCTCTAACTCCTTAGATGTAGATAATTATAAATTATTCTCTCAATTCTTGTGAAAAAGTGTGTAACCTTAATCTATGATAAGACTCATTTTATTTATAGATATCGTCAACCCTTCTAAACTATTTAGGATTAAGGTTTTAATTTAATTACCAATCTAATTAGAAAATAAATTAATTAATTAGAATTCCTAAATCATTTAGAAACTTAATTATTTAATATTGAGAGTACTTATTAATTAATTTCTAAACTATTTAGGAACTAAATTAATTATTATAATAATTATAATTTCTAAACCATTTAAGAACTTAATTATTTATAATAATACTATTATTTATTAATTAATTTCTAAACCATTTAGGAACTAAATAATAAGACTTCACTCATTAATTTATAATTAGTATTTATAAAATACTAAACTATAAATATTAAACTATTTAATTTATTTTATCACCCTAGTAAAAATTAAATATACTTAATTTATTATTACGATTATATCATCCACTTCTAAAATAAATATTACTCTTTTATGGTGTGACCCTTTAGATTCTCCATATTAAACTGGTTGTAGAATAAATTAATTAAAATTTTTCTACTCTTATTTATATAAATAAATTAAACAATTTAATTTATTAATAAATAATATTTATTCTTACAATAAGGGTAAGTCCCCTTAGCGATTAATTGGCATTCCAGATAATATAGATTTCAATATTTGATCGTAAAAGAATCTTTCAACGACTAGTTACCGTACAATTCAATCATTCTACCACTCAATGTCTCAATCAAATATAAGACATAAAATTACTGTCAAGTCTTATTTTATTTGATCATATGCATTTCAATTCACAAATGTACAACTCTAATGTAAATTAGAAATCCATTTCTAATTTTTATTCCATCTTGGC
Organism: Hedera helix; assembly: GCA_947179155.2. Taxonomy (NCBI): domain Eukaryota; kingdom Viridiplantae; phylum Streptophyta; class Magnoliopsida; order Apiales; family Araliaceae; genus Hedera; species Hedera helix. The sequence continues at coordinate 18,579,120 of OX359274.1, forward strand.
TAATTATTTCTGAGTTGTCATTTATCGAATTACATAGGACATTCTATTCCTTTACTGAAAGCGGTAGACCCTTTGTTGGCCATTCACTTACCTCTATGTACAACTTATTATACCCAATCATACCTTGTGATATACCCTAAAGGTCTTAAGGAATATGACAAAGTATAACTCATTATACACAAGGTACTATGATGATTTCAAATCCAAGGATCACTTGTACTACTATCACAAAAGGAACTCCTATTGACAGATAAGTAAAACTTCATTAGGTGTTCCTTGAGCGAGTCACGTTCAGTGAACTTATTCTTTAATAAGCACTTGCATATTTGCTTTAGTATCTCTACACAAATAATTATGAGATCAATCATCATATTCATAAGAGCAAACATAGTATGTACTAATATATCCGGATTCATTAATTCTCATTTTAGTGATCCCACAATTATGAATATTTTAATTTTGAATTATCTTGAATTTAGATCTCATTAGCATGATCTTCATTATGGTTCTAAAAGTATTGTTTAAAAAATATGGGTTTAACTATTTAATTAATTCAGTTAATTAATTATGAATAATGAAATATCTTGATACTTTTATTAATAAATCAAATAAAATTATAAAGTGTATCACATCAAATATGATTAACTTGAGAGTATACTATTTTTAGACTACTTTGTCAAGGGAAAAATTAATTTGCATAAAGAGAAATGGTACATCGGAGATGTAACTATGTTTAGATACCACTTTTCTTGGGAACTGTTCAAATGTCAAGCCTGATTGCTACCGCCTAACAATATATAATTGTCTCATTTGTATTTTGTTAGTTAAGGATGATATATTTGTAACTGCATTTAGTACTTTATATTTTATTCAATTTTAATGGTTCATTTGAGCTTTGGAGTTAATATCTTGTGTTACAAATTATCATAAAAATGCATTAGGTTGCTGTTGATAAAATTGGTGATGTAATGCGCTAGCCTGGGGTTGATATATTGTTTAACAGGTTATGTTGTATTGTGGCAAATTGTTGGCAAAATGGTTAAGTTATAAAGTTGTAAGATTCTGCAATTGCCACTACAGGTTGTATCGGCAGCCAAGGCAATATTGGGATTATATAGAACTTATATGGAACGACGCCATAAAATAGTGTGCTACCGATACAGGTTATAGCGGTAGTGTTCCTTTTTCTTCCCACGACGACGTTTAACAATAACAACAACAATAATAATAATAAGTGTAATAATAATAATAATGATATTAATATTAATGATAATAATAAGTGTAATAATAATAACATTAGTAATAATAATAAGTGTAATAATAATAATAATAGTAATAGTAACAATAATTGTAATAATAATAATATTAGTAATAGTAATAATAAGTGTAATAATAATAATATTAGTGTAATAATAATAATAGTAATAATAACACTAAGTGTAATTATTAAAATAATACGTTTTAAAAATGCCATCGTTTTGTGTGAGAGTCACTGTCGCCACTGCCTGTAGCGACAGACAGTGTTATTATTAAAATAATACGTTTTAAAAACGTCATCGTTTTGGTGTGAGGGACACTATCGCCACAATCTGTAGCGGCAGACAATAACATTAAACTAATAATACGTTGTTGTTTAGGAATAAGCCTCCCACCAGAGGTTGTGTCAGTAGGTAATTTATTAATAAAATAATATATACGAAGGGGTTTTTATGTAATTATACCACGAAAAATAAAATAAAAAAATTTGAATTCCTGTCGCTACAGCCTCTGATGACAGATAATATATCATAATAAAATCATAGTCATTTGATAATTTGTTAGACGGTATAAGATCTGCTTGTTAGAACAGTAGTCTCAGCAAACGTATGTCATGGATGCGCTCCTATCAAATATATATATATATATATATGAAAATATAATTTATTTAAATATATATGTCCTAATTTTTTTTTTCTTTTCTAAATTATGTCGTAATAAATTTGAAATAATCTATGTATATACATTTTCGAACAAACAGTCAACAGATACATACCTATATTCTCACTCCAGAAAGCAAGTCTTCTCTTTCCTATTTTTTAACTTCATCAATTCCGCAAAAAACATTACAAAATCAAAACCAGTATAACTTGCTTTCTCTAAGACATACGTAGACTCATACTACTTTCTCTCTCTAGAAATAGAGTTGCCGGTGTAGCTGAATCAAATGCGATGGGGAGTGGATTCTCGCAGCTCTGTCCGTGCTTTAACCCGATGGCGAACCGGGGTGAACCGGAGGTGATCTTCACGACGACCGAGCCGTTGGACGAAACTCTAGGTCACTCATTTTGCTATGTTCGTTCTTCTGCTCGATTTCTCTCTCCTACTCCGTCCGATCGGTTTGTTTCTCCGTCGCAGTCACTCCGGTTCTCTCCTTCTCATGAACCGGCGAAGTCTAGACTAGTCGGGTTACCAGAAACCGGATTCAAAGCTATTTCCGGAGCCTCGGTGAGTGCGAATACCTCGACTCCCCGAACTGTCCTCCAGCTTGAGAATATTTACGACGATGCCATTGATTCTGTTGGTGGCGGAGTGAAGTCTAGTATAGTTAATGGTTTTGAGAGTACGGCGTCGTTTAGCTCCTTGCCTCTGCAACCTTTACCTCGCGGCGGAAATAAGCATTCCTCCGGTTCGATGGAGAAGGCTTTCTTCATGTCCGGTCCGATCGAGCGTGGGGCGCTATCCGGCCCACTTGAACCGACCGCCGGTTCGGATGGCGGTGGAAGAGTTCCTTTCTCGGCGCCACTTGGTGGCATGTACGTGAAAAAGAAGCGGCGGATGGGAATTCCTGGAATTAGGAAAGCGTTTCATCGGAATTTCTCGGAGAAGAATCGGCCGTGGGTTGTGCCGGTACGTAATAAGGAAGATTGTAATACTAAATTAAGTAATAATGATGCGCCGGAGATTATTATGAGAGGAGAGAGTGATGATGTTCAGTGGGCTTTAGGGAAAGCAGGGGAGGATCGAGTGCATGTGGTTGTATCGGAAGAGCATGGTTGGCTTTTCGTTGGGATTTATGATGGGTTTAATGGTCCTGACGCCCCTGAATTCCTGATGGGTAATTTATATAAAGCTGTGTATAAAGAATTAGAGGGTTTATTTTGGGACTCTGGTGAACCTGTGAATGTGGTAGTGGCTTCAGAAAATGCAGAGGAATCAAATATAAACTACCCATCATCAAATTTAGATACAAGTACTAATTCAAATTCATCGGTGAAGAAAGTGACGTTTCAGTCTGAAGAGATCCAGGTTAGAAGGAGGAGGTTATGGGAATTTCTTGCTGAAGATGACCCAGAAAATGGGCTTGATCTTTCTGGTTCGGAAAGATTTGTATTTTCTGTGGAAGATGCGCTTAGTGTTAGCAATACTGGCTCCACGGTGAGTAGACGGTCATTGCTGCTGTCAAAACTGAAACATGGATTGATTAGGAATAAGGAGGGTGGGAAATTGTTTTCTTGGAGATTTGGGTTGGAGGGTAAGGAAGAGAAAACGGAATTGGAATTGGAGAATAGTAGAGTGGGAGAGGAGAGAATTAGTAGAGGTAGAAATGGCAGGAAGAGGAAAGTGGGTCCAGTAGACCATGAGTTGGTTTTGAGAGCAATGTCGAGAGCGCTTGAAGTGACTGAGGTTGCATATTTGGATATGACCAATAAGGTTCTTGATCGATATCCAGAGCTTGCGTTGATGGGTTCCTGTTTATTGGTTGTGTTGATGAGGGATGAGGATGTGTATGTGATGAATGTGGGAGATAGTCGGGCTATTGTGGCACATTATGAAACACGAGAAGTTAGTTCAAGTACAGATTCAAAGGGGCCAGGGGGTTGTGAATCAACTGTAGAAGATATAGTTGAGGAGTCCATAGATGGTGGCGAGAGGGCAAAGAAGATGTCAAATGAGGTTCCCACTCAAGATCTACGATTGACTGCACTGCAGTTGTCTACTGATCATAGCACAAGCATTGAAGAAGTAAGTTGGTACTGATCATTTAAAGCTTAATTGTTTTCATTCCCTCATTTGTTGGGATACTATTAGGCTTTTAATATCGCTTCATTCTATTTAAAGATTTGATGACATTCATTGATTGCTTGTACTTTCTTGAGGTGCCAAGTGAAGATATAGTTAGTTATAGTATGTAAAGATAGGAACTTTGAAGCTCCTAAATCCTAAAGATTTCACATCTCTCAGTTTGAATGTCTTTTGAAAGACTTAGGCTTGTATTTCCAGTTCTGCTTGCCAGGTTTTATAGAACATCAACTGCACCAACTCATACCAAACTCAATTGTTCAATGATTTTTCTTGTCACAAATATGACTGGGACAGGAAAAAAAGATAGACATAATGATTTTCGGACTGTCAGGAAGACATAAACCCTTAGTTTCACTATTTAAAGAGTTCTGACTTGCTAGGCATTTCTAATTGCAATTGAGGTTTGAGATTTCTTCTTTTCATTAGTTAATGCACTCCAACTGCATGGGTTTGCCTTCTTTCTGGCGCCATTTAACTCAAATTATGATGTATAAATTTTTTTTATCTTCTTTTCTACTGGTTCAAACAAGGAATGCCTATTGGAAGCAAAAATATAATTTATTTGGCATAAGGTTGGCAACATCTTAGCTCTGGAATCTATATGAAGATATGATTTTGCCACTCTAAAGTTAGTCCTGCTTAAGCTCCCATCACACTAGTGGTTTTAGTTGCTTTATTCAAGTGGCACTTCAACTTTTCAGTCAGAATGTAGGTCCCTATAGCAATAGCTTTCTCAATTCAGCCAGAACCTTGGCCATTCAAATGGCCTCTTAACACCATGTTTTTTTTTGTTGTGTTTTTTTGTTTTTCTTTTTAAATTTTTTTATCATGTCTTACGAATAATTTAAGCCTCTTATACCACAAATCATCAAGGTGAAAAGTTTGGTATTAATACATCTTAGTGATGAGCAGGTTCGTCATCCTTATCTTTTGACCTCTGTAGCTTGTTTTCTGCCTCAATCTCCTTTCTTTCTATTTGTATCTTGCTGTGTTGGAATATCATTACCTTATAATAGGTTCCCAGGTTCTTGATTGACATCCTCAACATGTTGATATGCGGCGAAAATAGTTTATTGACAAGTTGATGAGAGTTTATATGGATTCTTTACTTTTTTGTCAAATATAGACTTGATGGTTGACAAATTAGGCATACGTTCACACCTGTCATTATTGTTTTGATTGCGATCTAAAAGCCTTGTCAGACCGGAGTGATCCAAGTGTCAGAGGGTTGTTTCCTATAAGTCTGGGATGAAATCCTTTTGATCTTTTGATGCTATCTTACTGGGTAAGAGTATCTTTACCCCTTCTGCTGAAATGGTTTTGTGACTTTGTCGTTAGTTCACACCCTCTTCCTAGTTTTTATTTTGGTTTTGTCCTTAAACTTAGAAGGATTAGATTTTTTGAGGAAGCATTTCTTAAGCTTCTGCTGTCTTGACAGGACACCTTATTTGTTATGTTAAATAGGGTTTGTAAATGCCGGGCCCTTTATATTTATTAAAATGCGATCATTTTTTTTGCATAATCAACTTACTGTTTTAGATTGAACTTATTTGTCATTGACAAGTTATATTGTTACAATTTTTTATTTAGTCCTTTTGGTATTGGAATTTTAGCTTCTGAACTTCTTTGGTATGCAACATTTATGTTGGTGTTCTTGGATTGAATATATGTTTCAGTGGATTTTTGGTACTTTTTTTCTTCTTGGCACATTCTTTAGGATTTCTTGTAATTGACCGTTTTCATTGAGTGATATCAGCACTTAATATACCTGGATTTAGGCTGATCCGTTGCTACTTAATAGCCTTGTGAATTACGGCCAAATCCTATGATTGGTCTTGCCCATATATTTCTCTTGTTATGAGACTGTTCACTGTTGGCGTGATGCCACTTACATTTGTCTTCAAATAGAGCTTCGCTAGAACCTGTTTGTTACCTCCCAACTCACTGTTTAACATTAACATTGTGACCGTGAATGTGTTGAGTTCTTAATTAAAATCTAGTGATGACCACATTCTTTTGCCAGTTCTCGTGGATTCTAATGTGATGGGATCATACATGGGCTTTTCTTTTTGGGGCCGTTGGCCCATCTGTGCTCCTTTTCCTCCTTCACGCACCCTGCTAATAGTTACTTACCCCAATTGCTTTGAAATTTATGCTTTTAAGAGTTGGTCCTGCATTGTGTTTTGACAAACTTGGAGTAAGATGCACATCACTCTTTGTTATTATGTTCTTTAATAATCTAACTACAAATTAAAAAAAGGGAAAAAGGTTAATATTTCTCCTTCCTGGAAGAAGAGTTCCAGATATAGATTTATAGGTGGAACCACTGAAAAGAGCAGAAATCTTCAGGTATAACCAATGCAACTGAAGTCTAGAAGTTAAGAAGCATAGAAAAAGATGAAAAAGATGCATTTTAGGTACATTACAGAAGAATGATGTTTCCATGACGTGTTATTCTCCTTTGCATGTGGTATTCAATAGACTCGAAAGAACTTGACCATTTTTTATTACCCATTTTTTTAATCTTTATTTGTCATTTCTTAGGTTGAGTCTTGATTAATTAAATTTGATGATGACGTAGTCTGTAAAGTTCTCTCGTTTTGTTGCTGCATATTTGCTCAGTTTTTCAAAGAAATTTTCTCACTAATATATATTGTTGTAGGAAGTTATAAGAATCAAGAATGAACATCCGGATGATAGACATTGTATTGTCAATGATAGAGTAAAAGGTCGTCTTAAAGTTACCCGTGCATTTGGTGCTGGATTCCTCAAACAGGTCTGTTGGCTACATTTTTTAGTTTTTTGTTGTTGCAAAACTTTTCTGGAAGTGGCTCAAATAGAATTCACCATTGTTATCCAAAGTAATGGGAACTTAACAGACTTAGGTGGCGTGTAGATTTCTGTATCTTGGAATTTTATATAATGTTCATTTTTTTTGTATAGGCTTGTGATATTGCAATAAAGAAGGTCTACCGCGACAAATAGATGTCTAGTTGTTAGAGAGTTTTTTGTATAAAATTTTAACATAAAAAGTTGTCCCTCATATATTGAACATATCAAACATATAATTTATGTTTAGAAAGGAGAAATTTATGCACCCCTAAAACTTCAAATTTGGATGGTTCATTTCACCAAGCTTGAAGGCAAGTTGCCACTGCATCGGTGTGAGAATTAGTGCGAGTTGAGAAAGTTAACTATGGAGGGTAGAGTATTGAGAGTTTGGGTGAATAAAATGGCATTACCTTTCTTTTCTTTATATGGAGTTATTTATAAGATTCGGTTAGGCCCTCGTCATTTGATTAGTGGGTTCTACTTGGGTGGCGTTTGGTAAAACTGTGGAATAAGAGAATATAGCTCTATTTATAGACTCTTTTTAAAACTGAGTTTAAATGTAAAAAAGTTGTTTGATAACTAATTTGTATAGTATGTCTGAATAAAGCATTTTATTATTTTACCCTTAAATCAGTTTATACAAATTTAGAGTGAAGGTAATAATATAATAAATATTAAATAATTAATTCAAATAAAATCTTCAACAATGTATAATTAGTAAAATATTTCAAGTCTAATAAAACGTAATAATAATTATGATAATTTTACATAATTACTATAAAATATGGAGACGGTAGTGGTGGGGGTAGTGGTGGGTGGTGATTAATAGTGTAGTGAGAGAAGTGAATTGAAGAATTAAAAAAATGAAATTAGGGTGGCGAGGCTAAAAGAGTAATGAGGAGCTTATTTTTTTACAAAAAAAAAGAGTTGCCTCAATCACTTCTTTTTAAAGAGGTAAAAAGAAGTTGCACAAATTTTTATTCAACAACTTAGCCACTGTACAAAAAAGACGCAAGGTCAAAAAGAGGCTATCAAACACCTCATTGTTCTCTTTTATCTCGTGCATTAAATATTTTGCATGGGTATTAAATGTCTTATGACGAAAGGAATATTTAGTGACCAGTTTAGTGTTAACAACTAGCTTGATGAGTAGTTACCCAAGTGTCCTCTTTTTATGATTTCATGATTTAAATATCCGATGAGGTTCACAACCATTAGCGGAATTCAAGTTGTTCTTTATTGAAATTTTGTCATCAGTTATCGAAACCGAAAGTTTTCTCCGAAGTATTCTTTGGATGTTAGCTGGAGGTAGCTTCGGTTCTATGATAACAACTTCGGTTTAAGGGCTTTGAACTTATATCCTAACAGTGTTCCGACTCTCTTATATCACTTTAGTGAGATGGGGGAGTAAAATACAAAAAATAGACTGTTGAATCTGAAGAAAGGACAATAAATTTGTTATTTACGGCGACCAGTTAACTCTTGGCGTTTAAATTTTGCCGAAGGTAATATAGTCGTGCGCGTGTTTCTAGGACATGTCTTTTCAAAACCGTTTTCACGTTGGTTAATGATGGCTCTTTTATTGGATGTTGTCACTTGATAGTTTGTGGCACGTGTTATGGCGCGTTAAGCCATCGAGTTAGCTTTTGTAAAATCTCAAACCACTTTTTTATTTTGATCTTAATTGTTGATTGTCATCTTGAGGGTCTATAAAAGGATTTGACCTAGAATCATTTGCACTTTCTAGAATGATGGCTTGATGCGCCGTAACACAACTCCAAAACGGTTCAGTGACACGATCTCTGATAAAGGTATCATAATTAACCGACATGATAGAGGTTTTGAATAGACACGTCTCCAAAGAAGATGTGCTTGACTACATCATTTAAATATCTTGGCATATTTTGGACGTCAGTAGTTAACTTATCACAATAAATTACAAATTTGTTGTCATGCATTTGGATTCAACAACCTCTTTCTATATTCTACTCCCTGTCTCATTCAATAAGGGAGTGGAGCCAGCGGGGTAATGTTAGGATATAAATCCATACCTCAAAAACCAAATCTTCCTCCCGCTAATATCCGAAAAGTACATTGGAATTTTTTTTTGATTTTTATAATTGATGACAAAGTTTCGATAAAGAACAGCCTGACCACCAAGGTCTCATTAATGGCTTAGGACATTTACAGACATTTAAGTCATAAAAAGAGAACACCTAGATAATTACTCATTACCCATCAAGCTAGTTGTTAATAGTTTAAATTGAACTTGTGTCCATCATAACATTTTTCTCATTCTTTTTTACACTAAGCTGACCACTAAAACATTCTTTTTGTCATATGATGTTTAATACCCATGAAAAATATTTCATGTATAAAATGACAGAGAATAAGTGGAGTCCACTAATCAAATGATGAGGGGCTGAGGGCCTACTAGCCGAATCCTATAAATTGCTCCATGCAAAGAAGAGAATTAATGCCAAGATTTACTTTGGAATTATATTGCAATGTGGATGGTGAGTTTTGCATGATAATTGTGTTTTGATTTAGTGCAATCACTTCACATGTTTTGATGAGATTTAGGTGCTCTATGCGTGTGCAAATTTTTCCAGGGCATCATGGTGGTAGGATTCAAAGACCTTTGTCATGTCATATGGAATATGTTTTGTTGTGTAAAATTATAAAGTAAAATTCATACTACCACATGTGGTTAACCCCAAATCCTACACTACCACTTGCCGCTGAAAACTCGACACATAAACAACGCCGTGTGACTAAAGTGACAGTGGAATGTGATGGTTCCACATGGCTCCACTCTCATAAATAGTAAATGTGACTCACATTCATGTGAAGAAGGCATTGTGGAAATATCAAATTTCCCTTGTGGAAATAACAATTACCTATTTCTATTTGGGAAGTTCAAGATTGATTACTTGTTGTAACTTGATTTCTATTTACGTATTAGTTGCATGGAGAGTATGCATGCTTGATAGGTTGGTAATTTGAGCATTCATTCACTCCAAGTTGTCCACCATTTTATTTTTGTCTCTGTATTGCATCAATTTGCTACCAGAAAAGCTTTTCTTTTACTGTAGTTTTAAATATGTGAAGTATGTCGAAGGTGTATATAGAAAATGACACATGCTGTTTTGATATGTGCTTGGTGCAGCCCAAGTTGAATGATGCATTACTAGAAATGTTTCGGAATGAGTATATTGGTACAACACCATACCTATCATGTTCCCCTTCACTTTGTCACCATAAACTTCGTACAAGAGATCAATTTTTAGTGCTCTCATCTGACGGCTTATATCAGTATTTGAGCAATCAGGAAGTGGTTTCTCATGTAGAATGTTTCATCGTGAAGTTTCCAGAAGGTGATCCTGCTCAGCACCTGATAGAGGAGCTTCTTCTTCGTGCAGCCAAAAAAGCTGGTAACTTCCTCTGCTTATCAATTCTTACAGTTTAAATCTGCATTTGTGTGCTATGGCTAGACTCACTCTAGATTTTTGGATGCTGGGAGAGGATAATTTTGATTACGCATTTAGTACACTACAATTTTTGTAGGATATTTAGTTTGACTATGGACTTTTGATATTCATTTTATTATGTCAAGGAGCATATATTATTTTTGTGGAACCTATTTGGCAGACCTCTACATTGTGATCATGTTTAAATCAATGTTTTTAGAATTGGACCGATCTTCGAATCCTATTGATCGGATGGATTTGCTCAATGGTTGAATTGGTGACGTCATAATACATAATTAATAATAAATATATTAATTATTATTATTATATTTGGTATATAATATTTATTCATATGAAAATTAATTTTGTACACATAAATTAAATTTATTTGTACAATATTCACCCTTCATAGTTGAAATAAAATTTAATAAAAAAAATATATAAAAACTCGTGAGTGATAAAAGTCCTTGGTCCTTTAGTAATGATGGGTCCACCAGGATAGGGATCAGCCCACTAACACTCGTGCACCCCAAAAATTGCACCAAACAGCCCCTTTACAAACATCTTCTCCCTATAAAAAGACTCAGAAACTTAATATCTCCCTTTAAAAACTGCACCAGAGAACTCCACCAACCGAAACTCCAGGATTATTACCAAATTTACGACATGCTTCAAAAACTCCAAATCCTACTTTCAAATTCCTTGCGACAAGATTTTTACCGTCTTTTTTGCCTTTAGGTGGTTATGATACACCAATCAACATCATAGTCTTTAGGACTAAGGGCGGCTCCACTACCGGCTGGCTAAATTTTCATGACTTCGTTACCTGAATAATACTAGAAGATTTGCTCACTGGAATGACTACAGAAGAAATGACACTGAGCTTAAGGAATAATAAAGTTAGACCTAACTTTTTAATTTTTTTTGGGAAATTTATAGGTAGGAAGGGAATCGGTCAAAATCCGTGAACCATCCACTGGTTCTTTGGGCCGAACGGTTGAAACGTCAGTTCACTGGGTTTGAGCGAGTTTTGGTAAAAAACGAATAAATGGTCCAAACTGGACTGGAATACTGGCCGGTTCCAGTTCTAACCGGTCCAACCGGCCTTTTCGGTTTAAATAACCATAATTACACAAGTAGAAGCTAATAATAGCCCAATATAGTGATAGAACTTGCTACTCCATTTGTCCCAAAATAAATTTCTTCATTTGACTTTTATGGTCAAACTGACCATTTTTAGAATCTATTAATAGCGCTAAATTTTTAAATATAGATGAAAAAATTATGACCATAATAAATTTCATATAATTTACTAATAACTCCAATGTTTGTGATTTCAAAAGTTTAAGTAAATATACTCAATTATGAATTCTAAAATGGTCAATTTGGTCATTAAAGTCAAATGAAGACATTTGTCATGGAAAGGAGGGAGTATATACCTAATCGTTGAGTATAGTATAATGCATTTATGAATTTGTTATAATTAGTGCCTTCCTTGCCATTGCTAGAAATATGGTGACTAGCTTTGAACTACGTAAGGTTCTTATAGCCACCTCACTTGGGACACTTTTAATGTCAAAAAAACTGTCATTGTCCGCAACCATGGAGTTCTATCTGAGCCTTTCTTCTACCCTTTGGTTATGGTAATAGTCTTTTTTGGTACATGATTACGGTAATAGTCATTTTTGTAGTATCTCTTGATCATTTGTTTAATCGATTTGACCTTTGTTATATAGCTGACATGTATCTCATCACATGTCTATAAACTGACCATGTCTATAAAAATGTATAAAAATTTATAGACATTGTCAGTTTAAGCTGACATGTCCCAAAATAAATTGTACCTACATGTATCTCATCATGTTTATAGATATGACTGTACTGGCCACAGCTAGTTGGTTGTCGAATGGCTCAAAACAACATTGTTTTGATAAATAAAATGGTCATTAGTAAAATTATTGAAATGTTAAACTGCCATTATTGAAATCTCCATATTGCGTAGTTTTGGGCAGTTGCCACAACTAACTAGACGTAACAACCACAACCATCTTATCCCATGTAAATTTGTTTCATTATATTATTTACACACACACACACACACACACACACACACATACGCAGTTATATTTACAGTTAAAAGGACTAATCGACTAATCTTCCCTTTATAGAATATATATATAACTACACAACCTTTTGAATCTGTTGATGGTTAATTCTACTTAGGTCTCATATCATCCATTTGGTGCACAGCTGACAGTCTCATACCTTCCATATCTTCTCATGTTCAAACTAAAATTGATTCCTCTACAGGAATGGATTTGCATGAATTACTGGACATCCCACAAGGAGATAGGAGGAAGTATCATGATGATGTTACTGTGATGGTGATATCACTTGAAGGTGGAAGAATTTGGAAATCGTCAGGAAAATACTTCTGAAACCTAAAAATATCATGCAAAAATCTTACGGACCATAAATCCACGGTAAACCAGTGATGCTGCATTTGGATCCTTGTGCTGAGCATGCAGTTTGAAGAGTATCAAATGCTGACCCTCTTTTCATGGGCCCTTCAGGACGCATTTAATTCACACCATAAAACAGTTACCTGGGGAACCCTGCATGATTATAGCTAAAACTAATGTGTTAGATATTCCTTAAAGGCTTGAACCAGATGCCAAAAAAATATTGGTTTCAGGATGGAAAAAATAGAAATTTTGTAGTCGGTGTTTCTGAGAACTGATTTAGGAAAGAGAAAAAAAGAAGAAAATCATATTCTTTTAGATTTTTCATAGATGTAGAATTTTCGCATTCATTTATCTTTGTTATCGCAGTCAGAAAGATATACTTGTAATTTGGTGGGGTGGTTAGTAGTTCTTTACAGAAGTTGAGCATTTTCACTCAACAATGAGAATATCTGTAAATTTGAAAGCGGAATTTTATGCAGACCACTATAAATATATCTTCTGCCTTAAATGAGAAAATAGTTTTATGGGAGCAAATTTACAGCCTGCATATTGATCTCAACAACATACTAAACTTGCGGGATTTTAGTTCTTTGTTCCAAATGTATTTGAATATAAAGTTAAAATCTGTAAGCAAGGATGAAAAATAGAAGTCCCAGTCAAAATTACAAGTTTGATTAGCAAATATTACATTCTTTTCATTGATGTAATCTGAAAACTATTCCCTTTTTGTAATTACAATGGTACATTTATGCTGTAACAGTAAGAGATTGTGCCCATGATACTAAATCTTCTCTAGTTGCCATAAAAAATCCAGCTTTCTCCTCACTCTGTTTAAAAGGTGCATTGAGTTTATTCACATGAGAAGCAAAGGCATTTGCAAGTCCTTTAGAATACTTGTGTGTTCCTGCTCCTGTGTTGGCAGAAAACAGTTCAGGCAATGCATCCTGCTGTTGGATGATTTTAATCACAGTTCCCATCCAATCTTCCAATGCAGTGTGAGCGGCACCAACTGATAGCGACCGGACGTTTAAGCGCCACTCATCAGATGTCTTGGTGTGTAAACCCGGGTACAAGCCGTATGCATTTCCCAGATAAAGAAGCTCATGAGATCTCTCCTGGAGTTTTCTGTTTCTGCATATATCAATCAAGCAATTACAGAAGGGTCGTCTGGAATCAACTGCAGCATTGCTAAGTATGTCCCGAAACTCCTTGTTCAGAGTATCAAATCTTGTTTTCTTTTCTTCGAGTAACTTGATGAAAGCAACCAATTTTGGGTTAGCTTCTTGTAAGCAATAAAGGACCTTGTTCACATCCTCACCTTCACAATTGGACACAACAGAGAGCAAGCAACCAGATAGTCTATCATCCGGCTTAATCCCCTTTTCAATTGAGACCTTAAAAACCCTAACCAAATCATCAGTTCTGTGAGTCTTCCCCAAGCATTGAATCAAACAAGTGCATCCCATTACATTAAGCTCAATACCTAGCTTAGACATCTCATTAAACAACTCCATTGCCTTCTCGACATCACCCCCACTGCCATATATGTTGAGCATTGCAGTGTAGCTCCAACAATCCGGCTTACAATTCTCAGATTCCTTCATGTCCTCGAACAATCTTTCAGCCTCTTCCTCCAACCCCAAATCAGCACACATACTCAACAATGTATTGTACAAAACAAAATCCACTTGCCACCGGTTAGACCTCATTTTTTCCCATAATCCCAATGCGTCTTTCGCCCACCTCGCCTTTCCATATATCCTAATTAGCGCTGTTAATGTTTTCCCATTCGGGAAAATCCCTGAATTAATCATACTTTCGTATAATCCCCTAGCTAAACCAGGCTTCCCAGCCTTACTCAATGCTTCTAACAATGTATTGTACAAAAGCAAATTGGGTTCCACTTCAAGTGACTTCATTTCTTGAAACAAATACCTAATCCCATCGTAATCCCCAGCTTCACCAAACATTTTCCCCAGCACTGCAAAAGCAATGGGGTCAGGTTTCCACCCACTTGCCCTTCCTCTTTCATACAAACTAATCACTTCTTCAACTTTCCTCAACTTAGCATACACATCTAAAACAGCAGAATAAGTGACCTCATCAGGCATCAAACCAGTCTTATACATTCTCTCAAACCATTCCACAGCCTTATCAAAAAGATTACTCCTTTTGGCACAAGTAATAATAGTAGAGTACGTAATATTATCAAGCTCTACCCCATTATTTATCATTTCAATTGCAAGATCCTCTATGTGCTGAAACTGCCTCCCAAATCTCAAAGACTTCATTGTGACATTATAAAATATTGTTTCAACAGAAAACAAATTCTGGGTTTTTATCCAATTGAAGAAAATAAGGGTCTTTTGCCATGGTTTCAAATTATTGAGCACCAAAAGGGCATCATCTGAATTGAAAGAGTTTGGGTTATTTTCAAGAACTTCCATAAAGGCAGCTTCATTAGAACAGTCATTGAGCTTCTTGACAATAAGCCTAAGGTGTTTGATATGTGGATTGTATGAATAAGTGGCGCGTTTGTGGCGGTTGAGAGTGAGGACAGATGGTTTAGGCTTGGTGGGGTTAACCCAAGTGGAATTTGGCTTGGTTAAGAGGCGGGTTTTGGATTCTTGGTCTTTTTTTGGGGATTCAGACAGAATGGTTGTGGATAATGGCTTCTGGGGTGGGGGTTGTTCTGGTTCAGATGAATTTGGAATAGATTTCAATGAGTTACAAAAAGTATTTGTGAATTTTTTGGTGTGGAATTTTGTTGACGAAGTAAAGCAAATTGGGCGCTTTTTGTCTGAGTGTTGTATGCAGCAGTGAACATCTAGAGCAGTGGAGAAAGTTGTAGCCATTAGAGAGAGAAGAGTTAGTTGAGGTTGTTAGTTGATGAAATATGTATGTTTGTGAAATGTTTGGATTATTTTTTTGGGTGCGTGTTGTTGACCTTATCTCTCTATCCAATTTAAGGGGAGGGAAATTTGATCAAAAAATATTGGGTTAAGGTTAAAGCGGGTAGAAGCTTAAAAAATTGCTCAAACGTCGTTCTTGTGTCTGCCAGAAGAGATGACAACTCTGTCTTCTTTTAATACATTCAAATGGGTCTAATAGCATATTTACAGAGTAGAGCGATTTCATTTTTAACTGATGTGGGACTGAAGGATAGAGGGGTTTAGGACTTGGGGGCTGGACTTTGTGCATATTTTGTGGGTTTGGAGATTGGATAAAAGTCATAAAACTGCATGTTACAACAAAATTACAGCATAATCCGATTGAAAACCCTATTTTGTTGTAATTATGGCTATTTTTCTTGCTTAAGAAAAAAATAAATAAAATAAGAAAAGAGTGCCAGTTTAATATTTTGAATTCATTTTACAAAAAAAATAATTAAATTTGAAGTGATACAAAATCATATAGTTTTAGTCTATGATTGGGATATTGTAAATTATCAAAAGAGAAGTACAAATTATACATATATTGTTTTCAAACTTAATTAAACTCGCATTAATTTTAAATGTTAAGATTTTGCCAATTAAATCCTTGAAGCCAAAATGGATATTTTTTTAATTATTATTTTAACGAATGGATGTAGTAATAAGTTTTAATGATGGTTCGAACTTTGAATTGTAAACTGAGGCCAATAGGAGAATGTCCTGTGCACGAGGGGGTACAATGTAAGTCATACTCACTTCCTACAACACAATACTCTGGATATATTTGAACAAGAGAAACATCATTGTTTTCCTCTAATACAAACAATTTACAGATCAGAATAAAAGTTGTGCAACAATAATCAGAGCCTTCATCAAGAGGATAGTTTGGGATCCAACAATTTCTTTACACGACTTTCAACTTTTTTCTGGATTGAGGTGTTGGGAAACCGCTCGATCACCTCAGCTCCAAATGAAAAGATGAGAGCTTTTGTGGCTGCCTGTGAGTCAACACCTCTTGCTTGGAAATAGAAGAGTTGATTCTCTTCCAGATCACTAATTGCAGCTCCGTGGGAGCACTTGACATCATCTGCAATGATTTGGAGATTAGGCATAACGTTTACAGTTGCACGAGGCTCAAGAAGGAGGCTCCTGGTTAGCTGTCCTGCATCTGTTTGTTGCGCTTCTCTACACAATCAATTATGCCAATAAAATGTAGTGTGGTGAGGAACATATTAGGTTATTAACCATATTGTAGGGGTTTAACTTCACAGCCAACTTTGGCCGAAAGCTATTACGTAGGAAGATATTCCATTAAGATTTAACAATATATACAAATAGATGCTTAATAGAAAAGCTCAAAACAGTTGGATGAAAAAACTATTGAGCACCAATCCAAAATTGGCATGTGCCAAATGGATTTGGTTGTATGTAATATCAAATTGGACAGAAAAATGCACCAAGTTTTCCAGCCTCACTCAATTTTTGAGCTAAACAGACTTTTGAATATATTGGGAATAGCAAACCAACAATATATGGTACCTATGTTACATAGAGTCAGGCTGCGGGCGTTGGATACAGGTGTGCCTCTAGGTGATGGAGTAGGTAAAATCAGTTTTTTCAGACACATGGACACAGCTGAAAAGTGTCTAATATTTGGAGATGGGTGTGTAGAACCAATATTTAGATAAATAATTTGACTTATGAAGCAAGAGTTCATTATAATAAGCTACTAGATGACCATGAAGACAGCCAAATGAGATTAGACAAATCTTTTCTTCACCTATAGTACTGAGGTTGTTTCTTCTATCCCTCACTTTTACTCTTCTCTAGCGGTGACATGATGTGGTGTCCAACGCAATTGCTACACCCCCACATGTCCACGTACTTCACCCATTTCGAAGATTCCATCTAATATTACCCCCATGATTCCAAAACTAGAGATACATTTCAAACAAGACTACTTTTAAGGAAAACTTTATTTTTCCAAACATAACCCTAACATTAGCTAAAAATATAGTAGTGTGGAGAAGTGTAGTTTATCTACCTAGAATATAAGTAATGACGTATAGGAACTTCATGTCATTTTATTATAGTCTAAAATTAGAAATGTATCTCGAACTCAAACAGAATAGAAAGGAAAATGTATCTCTAATTTTGAAATGGAGGGAGAAACAATATACAAACTATGAAGTTACCAGGTATATTCAGAGCTTGGAAAAAATGAAATCAGACCATACCTGTTGACCTGTACGTTCCCATCAAATACAGCCTGTCCTAATGAATGAGCCACAATACACTTGTGAAGTTGCCGAGATTTTCCTCGTGGATGGTCTAAGATTAGTCTCCTATGTAGATCTTGTGTTTGATCACTATCGGACAAGTGAAACTTTGATAACTCTGTAAGTGTGTCTGGGCCAACTTAGCGGACATGAAGATTGTGCCTGCTCAACTTTCCACCAGTGCTAACCTCTATCAATTCATAGGTGGGTGCTAGCTGATTCCTGCAAATGATAAAGTTGGATCAAACATTCATAGATAGATGGATTTGCTCAAAGTAAAATGGTTATAAAAGGTTTAAGAGCTATTGGAGCATTAGCATTAGGACTATGACAGTTGAAATTCCAGGGTTCTGAAGACGGTCATGAAAAAAACAACAACCAGAAGCAAGCAATATGCATACATACCAGCTCAAAATGGCATACACACACAAAGAATATCCCCTTAATACAGTAAAAAGCTCACAAAAAAGAAGAAGAATATTTTGACATAAATCACAACTCAAGTAGAGACAAGATTTATGAAACATAACGACATCATGAAAATATTTCGACTTAAAAGTTAAATTCCACTCCATAGCCATGCACCAATTTTGATAGGAATTATGGACTTTCCTCTTTTTGCTACCCTTTATTCTAACATCTTCATCTATGTTCTGGATGATTTGACTTACAGTAGTGTTTAAGCCTTCAAATATCTTCAAATTCCTCGCTTTCCAAACATAGCATATTCAGCCTGGGTAACTATCTTCCAAATCCAGCATACAAAAGTACTGTTAGTGAGATTATTCAGTCTTTAATTCCAGCTCAATTGTTTGATAAACCAAAAAGATCACATTTCCTCTTTATGTTGTTCCAAACCTGAAAAACATTAGGACATAGAAAGAACACAAGGTCCATGGTTTCCATAGCCTCTCCGCACAATGCACATGTATTTTCGGTAATAGGACCCCATCTATGAAGTGTTTCTCTTGTGGTCATTCGATCCTTAAAAGCAAGCCGAGTGATGAAAGAATGGATATTATCTTTAAACCATACAACTTTATACCAGTGTACCTTAGGATTTTTATTCCTAAGCACCTCCCAAGTAGCCTTTACAGAAAACTCCCCATTTGTGGCAGGACATTATTTGACATTATCCTCCACGAGGCCTGATTTGAATGCTATGAGCCACCCTAACTATATCTCGCAAAGCAGTAACAGATATAATAGGGCAATTCCACCTATTACCAGTTATAACCATGCTAACTCTGGCATTTTATGGGATAGCAGAAATTCCAAGAAGACTTGCACCATATTGCCTCAATAGCGGACCCTATTGATGCCAATTATATTCCCAAAAGAATGTGTTATTCCCATTTCCAATCACAGTCTTGATCATTAATTGACATTTATTCCTTAGCTTCATCAACTTATTCCAAGTCCATGAACTTGGAACCTCGCAAGTCCATATGCAGTTTCCTTTTTAGCATGTATGGCACCACTTAACCCATAAAAAATCTTTATTCCTAGCAATATCCCATAAATGTTACAACATGTCTGAAGAATTTCAAGTTTGCACATCCCTTAAGCCCAGACCCCCCCTTCTTCAAAAGGATGACAAACATCATTCCAATTAACTTTAGCTTTAGAATAAGCAATCTCAGCACCTGTCCACTAAAGAGAGTTGATTTAATAAGAGTCAATATCCCTGCATATGATAGAAATTTAGAAGACCAATGGGTAATTCTGTGAGTAATTTTATCTGCCAATAGCTTACAATCACTTTTCTTCAGTCTAGTTGTGATTAAGGGCATGGCAGCTCACCGAGATACTTAACAGGAAGATCCCCTTAGTCATCCCCATGATAGCAGCTAGATTAGAAGCTTCACTATCATTGATTCCATTATCAGCAAAAACAGAAAAGGGGATATAGGGTCCCTTTGCCTTATACCCTTACTAATGCTGGAAAAACCTTTCAAAGAGACGTTAATACATAAAAAATTTTTTGGAGTTGTAACCAGTTCTTTAATCCATCCTATTATTTGAGTTGGGATTTTAACCACATCAAGCACATCAAAAGATATTCTCAACTCACTGTATCATAGGCTTTCATGTTGTCAACCTTGAAAGCACATCTCTTAGGCCCCCTGTTTAAATAATATTTTCTCACAAGTTCTTGCATCATTTGTATACTTTCTGCTATGTCTCCCTTTTACAAATGCAGATTGCTTGTCGTTGATTAACATTGGGAGAACAACTTGAAGCCTATTTGTAATAACCACTGAGATGACTTTGTAGATCACATTGCAGCAAGGAATTGGTCAATACTCGATAGACTTTAAAGTTTAACCTGTTCAGGATTAGGAATTTTTGGAACTAAAGCAATACTTCTTGTGTTCCATTCTTTCAGAAGTTTACCCTTGCAGAAAATATTGAATTGCAGTACAAATATCAGGCCCTACCACATCCCAATTAGCCTTGTAAAAAGATGCATTAAACCCATATGGTCTAGGGGAGCTTTCACCATTTTGACTCCACATGGCTGCTTTAATTTCCTCCTCAGTAACTGAGGCCTCTAATAAAGTTTGTTGGTTAGGCTTTAACTTTCTTTTCATCACTGATTCCAGTCTCTGTTACAATTCACTGGGAAGCTTTGCTGAGCTGAGAACATCCTTGTAAAGAAATCAGTAAATTATTTCTTAACAGCACTATAATCTTCAAGTTTCCCTCTCTCGTTATTTCTACAACTAAATCTTATTCCTACTCCTGTTGGCAATAACCCTTTTATGGAAAAAAGTTGTGTTGGAGTCTCCAAGCTCTAACCATTGTATTCTAGACTTAGCTTTAAAAAAACTCTTATCATCATCTCTTAGTTGAGCATATTCAGCAACTAAACTCTTCTCTTTGAGGCATGAATCAACATTAATATGGTCCGTAGAGAATACCCTGCTGGATATGTTGAAGCTCTTCTTTTTTCTTCAAAACTCTAGTGGAAATCTCATTGTAACTCTTTAAATTCAAACCCTTAAGAAGCAGTTTTAGTTTCTTCAATTTAACACTAACCCAATACATAGGAGATCCCCTAATATTCCTTTCCAAAGCCTCATCCAAAAGATCTTTAAATTTTTCATTTCCATCCAATAACTAAAAAATTTAGAAGGTCTTTTCCCACCACATTTATAAGGGCTAAACATAAGCATAGCAGGATTATGATCAGAGAGCACGGGGTACGTAAAGTCTACCTCAGATTCTGGAGGGACCTCCTTCAATTTATCATTGCATAACACTCCATCCAGTTTACTCATTATATTATGAACCCCCTCCCTTTTGTTCTGCCATGTATACCAAGCCCCTTTTGAGGGATTGTCATTAACCAAAATCTCAGTTATACAATTATTTATAGCATTCATATCCTCTTCATCAACAGGGTTTCCCCAAGCTTCTCATTTTGACTTCCAACTATAATATAATCCCTCACGATCATCCAACCTTGATGATTAACAGTACTGGTTGCACAATTTGTCAAAGTATTCCATAAACCAGTTCTAGCTATAGGCTCATATGTCTATTGTTGAGTGAGTTTTATACTTATGAATCGAGTATTTCTAGACTTAATATTTTGCTATCTTTAAGTATTTTTAGGTAATTTTTATTTGTTTTTCTGTTTATTATTGCAGGAAGGAGCAAGGAGGGGCAAATAGGTCATTTTGGGCTTAAAAACTGAAGAATGACAAAATTGTAAATACGATGCCACTGCACGGCACCGCAGCGCCCAGATTAAGCCTGTGGACAGCACCGCAACGCCGGTCCGATTTCCAGCCAGGCGGATTTTATGTAATTTTCAGATTCGGAGTAGGATTTTGATGCTAATGATGCAGTTAGGTTATTTTGAAGACTCCATATAAATACCAACTTAGAGAGCTGTTTTTGTAATAACCAAGACCTTATGTAAAAAAATTTATTAATGAAATGAAGATAAATTAAAAAATTTACTTATATATATATATATATATATATAAAAGGAATGAGAGGATGATTAATTAAATGATGAAGAGCTTGGATTATGAATTAACCAAGCTTGAATGTGATAATGTAAGAGGCCCAACTTGAATTATAAACTAAGGGGCTGTTTGATTGGAGCTGAATGGTTGAGGTCAGCCATTCAGAGTTATTAGTGCGTTTGTTTAGGTCTGAATGGTTGAATCGGTTAGATTTTTTGGCTGAATGACTAAGTCTAATTTTTTTGGCTAAATGGTTAAGTCCCGGTTGAATGAAATAAAAAAAAATATTAAATATTATATTAAGTAATATTAAATAAATTTACAACTTTGAATTTTTTCAGAGAGGTCAAATAGTAAAAATATGTTATTCAGATGTTTCAGACATGTCACTTATCAAACAACTTTTTTCTTTCAGTATTCAAAAATCTAATTCATTCAACTCATTCAGATTACTTAAACATTACGAATTATTTCATTCAGTTTTTATCAAACACCCCCTAAAACTCATGAAAAGTATAAGAAATGTGAGTATTGGACTAGCCCAAGTGTTCGGTCCAAGAATTAATCCAATGAGGGTAATTAAAAATAATTGGCCAATGTATTATTAACCATGGTAAGGTAGTATAGGCCCAAGTCAAGTTAGACTTGCAAGAGTTATTAAATTGGCCCAATCCATTATTATATCCAAGACGTTAATTTGGCCCAAAAGGAGGAATTCAAATTAGAGTTAATATGTAGGAAGGAAGCCCAATCTTTATTGCAATAGTCCAAACACTAGCCCAATATGGGGTCCAAGTTATAGAAAGTTGGGTGATATATGTATATGATAAAAAGAAGAAAAAGAAAAAAAAATAAATAGTACTCTAAAATCCGGCGCCCATTCCTTGAGCCTTGCACATTTTGAGCCAAGAGAAAAGTGGTAATAATTATGTCCAATTATGGTTGCAAATCAACTTTTAACCTAATCCTTTTGATCCAAGGGTTAATGCCTAATTGGTATATTATATACATGTATGTGTACATGTATACGTGTATGAGGAGGTCCCCTATAAATAGAACACTCTTAGTCCATTTTCTAAGTTTCTTCATTTGTTAACTTGCCAAGAGATAGAGAGTTAGTGAGCTAGAGAGAAGTGTAGAGAAAAGAGAGAGATTGAGAGAAAATACACTAAGTGTGGGAAAACTTTAGTGGAGCAAGGAAGGTCTAGCAAGAAGAAGCTTAAGTAAAGGTCTACATCAATGTTTGTAAACCCGGACAGGACCGGACCGATGGTCTGATCGGTGTGTTGACACGCTGGTCTGGTTTAGTCCAAAAAATTAATTTTCAGCGATCCGGTCAAAACCCGGTTGACCACCGGTCCAACTAGTAGAACCGGTTGACCCGGTTTTAATTTTTTTTTAACAAAAATAATTTTACTAATATTATAACAATATTTCACTATATTTTTGCTTATAAAAATTAGATGTTTTAAAAATTTATTAATAATATATTTTTTAATGTATTTATCACGTCACCAGTTCAATAATGGTTCGACCACTAGTTGGACTAGTGACCCATCCACCTGATACTCTTTCCGGTTCAATGACCAGTCCGGGTTTACAAACATTGGTCTACATAGCCACAACCTAGCAAGAAGGAAAAATCCTTTGATGTTTAAAAGTATTCTTAAACCATAGCCAGTTTATTTTTATGCTATAGTATAGTTTATGCATATTTGGTTGTGGAAGATTTGTGTGTGGTGAGATCATAAAGGATCCGAAGGTATAAGGATGGTTATATGAAAGAGTTATGTGCTTAGTTTGTGTAATGTTAAGTGCAAGAAAAATGTATACGATCATGTAATATGTGTAAATCAAGTGAAAACATGAGTTTTAAAACTATGTAAACCAAGATATATATGTTATTTGTAAGATCTATGAATCACATATTGTAGATCTAAAAGATACAAAGATAATCCAAGTGAAACGGAAGAAAAATGAGTTAAAATGGATTTATGGTGAATTTCCGTGTAAAAGGTGTTCTAACGTAAACCCTAGAAATTTAATATATGATTTGGCTACATAAATGTGTTTGATTTGGTGTGAAACTCTTAAATTATGGTAAATCATGTATTTAACTAGTTATAAACAAGATTTGAACTCAATGGAATCATGTTATAAGCTTTTAAAACAAAAAGAATCAAAACCGGTAAAAGTTGGAAAATGTTGGGAATTAGGGCAAACATTTTGCCTCTCAGCGTTGGGAGTTTGATCCTAGGCATTTCTGCAACACCGGGGCGCTGCCTCGAAATCTCAGTTGACTGGATCTGATCAACCCGGATCAGACCGGGTCGAGTCAAGTCAAGAAAAAAAATGAAAAAAATAAGATTAAAATGCAAATAAACAAATAAAATAATAACAAAATATTATTTTATTTGTGGATTTAGAAGATAGATTAAAGTTTAAACGAATAAAATAATAATAAAAAATATTTTATTTGTAGGTGATGAAGGTAAATTAAATAAAGAATAAACAAATAAAATAACAATAAGATTATTTTATTTGTAGACTGTGAGGATAAAATAAAGCCTAAATAAATAAAATAATAATAATAAAGATTATTTTAATTGTAGATTGAAAAGATAAACGGATGAAGGATAAACAAATAAGAATTATTTGATTTCAATTGTAAAGATGAAGTAAAATAAATAGAATGAATACAAAATAATGAAATAAAATAAAGAATGTGATGAATAAATAAAACATGAACAAATAAAATAAAAATAAAGATTATTTTATTTGTGAAAACAATTGAGATAAATAATATAATGAATGAGTAAACAAATAAAATAATCATAGTTATTAAGGCGACAAGTCGAGGCGAGGTGATAGTCGGGAGCTTAGGTGACAAGGCGCCCGACTAGTCGTCCACAAAGCGACAAGTCGTTAACAATGTAAATTTTATATGTATAAAGTTATATATATTTAACATTTATAATATGAATATTTATATATTTATATTTCTAGTAATTTACCACATTCATGATGCAGGTTGTAGCATATCAAATCACAACAAAAAGCTAACAAGATCAAGTCATAATGATAATTTTACTATAGTTGTAATTTTTTGAACTTGTACCAATGCCAAATTATATAAATGGTGATACCTTTATAATATTTAGTTTAATTTAATATAATTCTTAAATTTATATTTAGTTTATTAAGTTTTAACATTGTATATATAGAATACTATTGTTAAGAGAAAGGCATAAATAAGAATATAATCATATCATAACATTAGACAACCATCCTTAATAAGATAAAGACACGTTCATTAGATACAATGTCAGAAATAAACATAATATAGAAATAAAAACAAAGTCATAAAAACTCAGAATTCTTCAACTCAAAAGTCTCATTTTTTCATAATGAAAAGATCACTCACGCTATCAAGCAAAATCATCAAGGATCAAATAATCATTATCTCTGCCAGTATTGGTATCATCACTCGAAACAGTAGTTACTCTTCGGCCATAATCATCATCCACATCCTCATCATCATTAGGAAGGTCTTCATCCTCTTCATCTTTAACATCAGAATCAAAGTCATTCATAACTCTTATCCCCGGTTCCCTTAAAGTCGAAACACCACCATGCCTTAAGTAGACATTAGTAACATTACCCGTTCTTGAAGATTGCGACCCTCGGCGGCTTCAAATGCACCAGTAGCTGCTTCGGATGCACTAGCAGCTCTATCAACATCCTCTCATGTAAGATTATTTCCATGATAAACTACATCTTGCTCAGGCACGATCCACTCATTACCCCAATCGAAATCATCTTGGACTAATTGATCAAAGTTTCTTCCAAGTTCGAGCCTGTTTTGGAACCTATCAACAATTCGGCGATTGTATTGCACATACACCAAATCATTTAACCGTTGATGCTCCAACCTATTTCTCTTCTTCGTATGAATCTGAAATTTTTGTTTAAAAAAATATTAAGCAAAAGAATATATAAAATATTTATAGATTTAGTCATGTACTAATTAATATTAAATACAAGATATTTAATTAATAAATACTTACAAACTCAAAAGTGCTCCAATTGTGTTCACAACCGGAAAAAGAACAACAAAGGCCGAAGATTCGCTTTGCAAACTTAGTAAGTTCAATCACACAACCGCCAAAAACATTCCATCAATCAACTACATTAGATGTAAAAAATCAAATATAGTCTAAATTATAAGTAAACTTTATAATTAATTTAATATAAATACTAGGATTTTTTGTCTTTCGTTGCCTAATGGACATGTCTTTAGAAAAGTCATCACGACAATATTCATAGACATCGGCTAGGTCGCTTATCTTATCTACCAAAACTTGGTAGAGAACCATTTTTGAAAGAATAACATTGAAGTTGTTACGTAACTTGTAAGGTAAACCAGATTCTTCATCTTCTTTGACGTCAAAATACTTTCCCGGATTTAGAAACAATGCTGCCCCATATAACTTTTGGTCCATTTGGCATTCCCATCTTCGCTCAATAATGTCGATCACTTTCTTGTATAGCCTTTGTTATTAAAGACATCTTTGATCCTCTTCTTTGCAAGAATCTCAGGCATAACCGGCCTTTCATCTGAATCCACAATCCTCAAGACAACAAGTAATGGTTGTAAGGCTCTAATACAATCTTTGACGACATGCCAAAAACTAGAAGAAATAACTGTATCATACACTTGCTTCCCCGCCTCTATAGTTGACAATCTAGAATGTGTCCAATTATCACTAATGAATAAGTGTCTCAAAGCATCCTTGTGCTTGCACAAGCTTTGAAGGGTCAGAAAAGATATGGCAAATCGGGTGACTCCTGATCTCACAAGGTCCTTCCCATATGTTTTGCTCCTCATCGCATCTAGAAGGCGACCATGTCTATAAATGAATGTAGCTATTTTTCTTGCCCTCCCGATTGTAGACTTAAATTGCTTCAAATTGTCTATGTCCTCTAACATAAGGTCTAGGCAATGGGTTGCACAGGGTGTCCAGAATAAAGTAGGTCTCCTCTCCATTAAAATACGACCACCTGCCTTATAATTGGAGGCATTGTCCGTCACCACTTGCACAACATACCCAGGCCCAATCTCTTTGATCTTCCCATCAAGTAACTTTGTTAACATGCTTACATCTTGAGATTGATCAGAAGCATCAACTGATCCCAAAAAGTAAGTCCCTGCAGGACTATTAACAAGAAAATTTATCAAGTGTTTGCCTCTTCTATTTGTCCATCAGTCTAACATAAGAGTGCAACTGTACTGCTTTTAAGAAGTTTTGTGCTTCTCCTTCAGTTCCTCTGTAAAGTCTTTGCCTTCCCTAAAAGAGGAACTCTCAACACGTGATACGAAGGAGGCTTCAAACCCGGCCCATATTGCCTGATAGACTCTACTATCACCTCAAAACTTCTTGAATTTGCTGCATTAAAAGGGATGCCATTCTCATGAAACCAGTTGGCAATGTGCATGCGAACTTTCTCTTTCTCTTTCTGTTCCGGTGACCTTAGATGATTCTCCAAAGTTGTTTAGGTAGGACCTTTGTGATGCCTTTCGTCCACAACTTCTTCAGGAGATTTCCTAATATGTGTTTCAATTGTCTTTGTTTGTGATTGTGGCTTAGTGAATTGAAATGCACTTTTCATCCTTTTAACTGTTGCAGAGGAAGCATTGGAAGGATTTGATGCATTGCTTGGAATATTAGATGACTGAATTTCTTCTACTACCTCATCATTGTCATCAAATTGAATTGGCTTGTTCCTTTTGTTGCTCATTAATGCTTGATGCATCTCGTTTGCAATTTCTGTTGTAGTTTGAAAACACTTGGCCACATCTCCATACCCACCGATAAGATGTTGCTTGAATATCTTGATTCCTCGATTAATCTTTCTCCCACATAATATGCATTGCACAACATTTTTATCGCTCAAATATAGCCAAAATCCATATTTCCACCCCGGATCCTTAGACTTGGCCATTCTTTTAGGATCCTTACTTGGATCATAACTCTCCGCTTTAGAACTTTACGCCATTTAACTATCTACAAAATACAATTATGTAAATAAACATCACATTCATAACCACTAAGCAGCACATAGTTTTATTACATTAAAGTTTAAACACAATACAATTTTTTTTTTATTAAGAAAACATAGTTTTATAACTTTTATTACATTAAATACAATACATTTTTTTTTTATTAAGAAAACATAGTTTTATTACATTAAACACATTATAACTTAGTTATTGCATGTTACTAAGGCCGAAATAGGCTACTACATTAACCACATAATTAAATCACAGAATCAGTCCCAAGACTCGGTCCCAAGACTCGGTCCAATTAATAAATGAATCACAAAATCATGTTTGTCCAATTAATAAATGAAGCACAGACCAACTAGTCAACTACCAAACAAAAAAATTGAATATATAACAAAGGCTCAGAGCAGTACGTACTGCGAAAAAAAGAAAGTCAAGAAACCAAATGATAACTTGTATATTTATACTATATAATATATATCATGCTTGTCCAATTAATAAATGAATCATAGAATCAGTCCTAAGACTCCCAACTACCAAACAAAAAAAATAAATATACAACTTAGAGTAGTGCGTACTGCAAAAAGAAGAAACCCAAAGATAACTTGTATATTTAATTATTTATACTGTATAATATACATCAAACTTATCCAATTAATAAATGAATCACAGAATCAGTCCCAAGACTCCCAACTACCAAACAAAAAAAATGAATATACAACAAAGGCTTAGAGTAGTACGCTACGTACTTCAGGAAAAAAAAAACCCATTAGAGAAGGAAAAAATTTAGAAGAAGAAGGATAGAACAACGACAGATTAATTAGAATTGGAAGAGGAGAAGATCAAAAGATTAGAAGAGGAGAAGAATATCATAATAGAAGAAAGAAGAATAGAAGAAGATGAGAATAATAGAAGAAGATGTACCTGGAAACTCAGTAGATGATGGTCGAAGTCGTCGGTCGATGACTCGATAGATGATGGTTGAAGTCACAGACTCGCAGGTACCTCTCTTAGGTCTCTTGCTCTCTACCTCTATTGACTCTTCCCTTTCTAAAATCTGAATTGCGGATAGGTTTTAGCCTTTAGGCCTTTTGAATCGTGATTTTTTTAACCCATTAGCTTTCGGGTTGAGTCATACCCGCTATCGGTAAGTCGCCCACTTAGCATCTTGTCGAGCATGTTGTCCCCCGAATCATCCAAGGCGACGACTTAATTATCTGAGCGGTTGCCTTTGTGCACCTCCACCAAGTCGACCCAACGCTTTAGTTATTGAACAACGCTTTGTCGCTTAAGCGTCGCCTTGATAATAGTGAAAATAATAAAGATTATTTTATTTGTAGAATTCAAATGTAACGATGATTATGCGCTAATGTGTGAGTCGAATAAAATTAGTATGTACAGTCCGATAGTGATTAATAGATAGATCGAATTATAGGTAATTCAAAGGTCGAGGATTGCAACATAATTATAAACGACAAATTAAGCAAGTATCCCGAACCTACTCAATTATTATGTTGTGCAAGTTTATTGATAAAAATATCCTTGAAATTATTCCATATTGATGATGAATATTATCCGAAAGATTATTCTTTAATGAATCATTGAATCATAATTGTTCTAATATTCATGAATTATTTTAGAAGTTGGCCTATGTCAGTTGTTCCGGCTAGACAGATGTTAGATAATTTATCGAATGGATATAATTCCTTGAAAGATAATCTAAACAAATTGCCTTGGTACAGACTCTTATGATGAGACTGAGATGAACAACCCTTACATTAGGGGTATTATTTATTGGGAAACCGACTTTGCGCATGATGTTTGAATGTTATGCATAACATAGGGTACAATAGGTTGATCACCTAAGTACTTGCAGAGAGTGAAAATTAGTCTATATGGTTAATGTCCACTCTGTGGTAATTCAGTGAATTACTGATAATTCCTCGAGAAGTTCATGGTTCATAGTGACCTCTCAGTATGAAAGCTAAAACTCTCTGTTTATTGGAACTGATTCATTAATCATATTGTTTCTTCATCATTAAATATTGTTAAAGTTTCAGAAATGTTAAATAACCCTTTATTTGAATCCATATTCATTGCTTGTTATATATACTTATTGAGCATCTAGTTGCTCACTCTTGCTTATCATAATTTTACAGTTAAGACCGAGAAGTTCGGTGGATCCGGCAACGATAAAGGAAAAGGAAAAGTGAACGAGTAATAATGTTTGAGCTATTGTGTTCTAAACTTTATGTTAAGGTTTATGTAATCTTTAGAACTAGGTTATGTAATGTATTTGTAAAGGTTGTATGGACCTGGGAAGATATTTGGTTATGTAATATTATTTAGCAAATGTAATTGTATTTATTTTCTGCATTAGAGTAGAGTTTGATGGGATGGTTGTGTTGGATCGTAAGCACCATATCCGGAGTTAGGGAACCGGATGTGGGGACGTCACAGTTTTGGGTTGTTGAATTAAGGAGGAAAATTCAGATTTTGAAGGAACGCAAGGAAAAACACAAAAAAGGATTTACGAAGATCAAGGGCTAAGCTAGAGAATTAAAGCTGCTATTACAGTTTTTCTACTCTTCTCTTATTCTTTAATTCTTGCAATCTAAGGAAGCTTTTATTTATTATTTGGATGATGTTTTTCTTGTATGTTATGAATTAAATTATTAATTAAGATTGCAATAAAACCTAGTGCGTCATTTAAATTAATCACTCTCTTTCTAATTATTGTTAATTATTTATGGATAGTTTATTATATTTTGTGCTTTAATGTTTATTTGCCTAATCATTAGTGGGATAATCTATAGGAAATTGGGAGATGGAGTATAAGTTTAAATCTGAATATGATAACATATGTTTGTGTTTTCTGCATGTGATGGGATACATGATTCGTGTATATGATAGGAATATACATACATATCTTATGTAATCTTAAAGAGAATCTGTTCTTAAAATTCTTGTCTAATATATTTCACATAGGAATATAGCGATTTATTTAGCTAGGGTGTTCTTTTTAAATTATATTCCCATAATGGTAGATTTATAAGGATTTGTTTATATGACCATCAGAAGAGGCGTATAAATACTAATGAATTCTCGATTAACGATTCAATTTAATTAATTCATTAAAAATGGAGTAAAAAAGGTTTAAATGAAACATTAGGAGAAGTTGAAATCTTAAGTTGTCTTAATCTGCATTTTAATCCTTGGTCAATAGTTTTAGTGTTTAATTTTAGTGATAAATTTTTAATTATTTGTTTTTAGTTTGATAATTTAAGTCATTAGTTTAAATAAGATTAATTTGATATAATATTAGTAGTTGGTAATTATTAAAAGTAATTCTTCGTGGGAACGATACCTTGCTTGCAATATATTCTTAGTCGTGTATACTTGCGTGTGAATTGCTAAGTAAGAGATTAGGCAACATTCATACATGAGAAATACCTATGTAGAAGATAGCCCTTTGATAGGCATTTTGCAAAAAAAATAGTTTGATAGGTAGATGCATAGATTTTCAACAACCATTTCATTGGGATCCCAACAGATCAGAATTCTAGCTCTATTCCCAGCAGCAACATTGTGACAATACTGCCATCCAGGATAATATATCTTCACGATTCAAGGCAATTTTCCAGACATAATCTTTGTTTCAACTAAACAATCCAAAGATAACTCTTAGAAATCTTAATAAAGTCATATATATCTCTATTTGTTAGCGGGACTTGGTAAGGCCCCGATTATTCTAACAACAAATTTTGATCCTAAAAATGACGACCTGCATAGTTGCTCCCACCTACAGTATCTCCCCTTGGTTTATCCTTAGATCTCAACATTCATCCTTGTTCGGCTAAAAGAACCCCACCGCCCACTTTCATTTTAGAATTTATTTGGTGATTTATATTGGGTTCATTTCATTGTATTGTAATTTCATATAAATTTCAATGCCATTTATCAGTTCTAGCACTGAATGCATACTATTGTATCATTAATATAACTTCTTTTCTTTTTTTTAAATTTTCAGGAGATTTTTCATATTCAGAATGGAATATGATGCCTCAAGCATGCTATTACGGCTGCTCTGGCTGGAAGGGAAAAATAACTTTTGAGTTAAATCTGTTTAATGGAATTAACTTTTTAAATAAGTGGTACCTGAGTATGGAAATCATAATTTGAAACTATGTTCATAAATTATATAGCTTTGTTAGAAGTTATCTAGGACACTTCTGTTGAAAGTCAGCTACATCAGTAAATGATCATAAGTAAAAGAAAAAGTGAAAGAGTAATAATGTTTGAGCTATTGTGTTCTAAACTTTATGTGAAGGTTTATGTAATCATTTGAACTAGGTTATGTAATGTATTTGTAAAGGTTGTATGGACCTGGGAAGATATTTGGTTATGTAATATTATTTAGCTTATGTAATTGTATTTATTTTCCGCATTAGAGTAGAGTTAGATGGGATGGTTGTGTTGGATCATAAGCACCATATCTGGAGTTAGGGAACCGGATGTGGGGACGTCACAGTTTTGGGTTGTTGAATCAAGGAGGAAAATTCAGATTTTGAAGGAACGCAAGGAAAAACACAAAAAAGGATTTACGAAGATCAAGGGCTAAGCTAGAGAATTAAAGCTGCTATTACAGTTTTTCTACTCTTCTCTTATTCTTTAATTCTTGCAATCTAAGGATGTTTTTATTTATTATTTGGATGATGTTTTTCTTGTACATTATGAATTAAATTATTAATTAAGATTACAATAAAACCTAGTGCGTAGTTTAAATTAATCACTCTCTTTCTAATTATTGTTAATTATTTATGGATAGTTTATTATATTTTGTGCTTTAATGTTAATTTGCCTAATCATTAGTGGGATAATCTATAAGAAATTGGGAGATGGAGTATAGGTTTAAATTTGAATATGATAACATATGTTTGTGTATTCTGCATGTGATGGGATACATGATTCGTGTATAGGATAGGAATATACCTACATATCTTATGTAATCTTAAAGAGAATTTGCTCTTAAAATTCTTGTCTAATATATTTCACATAGGAATATATCGATTTATTTAGCTAAGGTGTTCTTTTTTAATTATATTCTCATAATGGTAGATTTAGAAGGATTTGTTTATATGACTATCAGAAGAGGCGTATAAATACTAATGAATTCTCGATTAACGATTCAATTTAATTAATTAATTAAAAATGGAGTAAAAAAAGGTTTAAATGAAACATTAGGAGAAGTTGTAATCTTAAGTTGTCTTAATCTGCATTTTAATCCTTGGTCAATAGTTTTAGTGTTTAATTTTAGCGATAAATTTTTAATTATTTGTTTTTAGTTTGATAATTTAAGTCATTAGTTTAAATAAGATTAATTTGATATAATATTAGTAGTTGGTAATTATTAAAAGTAATTCTTCGTGGGAACGATACCTTGCTTGTAATATATTCTTAGTCGTGTATACTTGCGTGTGAATTGCTAAGTAAGAGATTAGGCAACATTCATACACGAGAAATACCTATGTAGAAGATAGCCCTTTGATAGGCATTTTGCAAAAAAAATAGTTTGATAGGTAGATGAATAGATTTTCAACAACCATTTCATTAGGATCCCAACAGATCAGAATTCTAGCTCTATTCCCAACAGCAACATTGTGAAAATACTGCCATCCAGGACAATATATCTTCACGATTCAAGGCAATTTTCCAGACATAATCTTTGTTTCAACTAAACAATCCAAAGATAACTCTTAGAAATCTTAATAAAGTCATATATATCTCTATTTGTTAGCGGGACTTGGTAAGGCCCCGATTATTCTAACAACAAATTTTGATCCTAAAAATGACGACATGCATAGTTGTTCCCACCTACAGTATCTCCCCCCGGTTTATCCTTAGATCTCAACATTCATCCTTGCTCGACTTGTAATATCCCAGATATTTACAAGATTTGTAAATAAGATTTTAAATATAAATTAAAGGTTATGGTTTAAAACCTAGAGTTGTAGAAGTGAGATGTGTAAAAAATGGGTGAACATTTTTTTTTAACATAATGTATTTGTTAGAAATTAAATGTGAAAATATTTTAATGATGCATGTAGAGAATTTATTAAGAAAATAAATTCAATTGAAAAGTGAATGTGATTATATTAATATATATACACCTAATGTGTGTTTATTAGCCCAATAAGAAGATGAGTAGATTAAATACTCAATTAAACTAATAATTTAATTAGTTTAAAATGTGAAGTAAGAAGGGAAATCATGAAATATAATTAACTAAGTTAATTATATTAGTTAAGAGTTAAAGTTATAGAAAAACTAGAATGATTGTCTAGAATGACAATATTATAAAGTTAATTAATTAAGTAATTAACTTAATTATTAAGTTATTATATAGAGTCCATTAATAGATTTAATACAAGACCAATATGGGAATACTTGCATGAAGATGGGTAATTAAATAGTAAGCCCAAATATTATAGTCCAAGAGATAATTAATATAAGTCCAATTAAATTATGTTGGCAAGTATTGTATATAATGTGGTGGTAATCCAATTAAATTAATTACCTAGCCCAAGTTATAAAGATGTGTGAGTTGTGTTGGGTAGCCCAAATAATTAAATAAGGGAGCCCAATGCAAAATAAACTAGTAGCCCAAATATTGAGTCCAAATATAAAAATCAAATGTTGGTCAATATGTTGGGAGAATAAATTCAAGTATTGTTAAGTGTAGAGAATTAACTAATGTAGGGTTAATTGAATAACCCTAGTTGGTAGACAAGAGAGAGTATTAACCAAACATTGGTTAATTGCTAGGTAAATGAATGTGATGATGAGAATTAACTATGGATGAGTTAATTGAGTAACCCTAGGTAGTAAATAAATTAAAGATTTAACTATGCATGGGTTAGTTATAGGAAGAATATTATAGATACAATTATTTATGTATATAAATCACCAATATAGAATTGGTAGGTAACCATGAGTTGGATGTTGTAGAGAATTAACCATACCTTGGTTAATTGAGGAAATGATAAAATAAGTATATCTATTTATATGATGAGTTTAGACCATGATTGAGTGTGTGGACCAACCTAGGTCATTTTAATGTAGAGAGTTAACCACATTGTGGTTAGTTGTTGTGAGAATTATAAATATGTATATATAAATAAGATAAGCCTTAACTAAGGTTGAGTATTGTGTGACCAAGGTTAAATGTTGGTGAGTTTGGTGATTGAGTGTTATATACTCAATTGGTTACTTGTTTTGCTAGCTTGAAAAATTGCAAGTAACATGTCACACCATGGTCAATCAAGCTAGTCATTCCAAATGGCCATTCATGCAATAGTAAGCTCAATTAAGCCTTAATTTCACCAACATTGGTGAATTAGAAAAGTTAATGAGGTATTAGTGGAGGGCTATAAATAAGACATCACACACTTGTGCTATGTTTGTTAGTCTTTTTACTAGAAAAGCTAGAGAGAAAGAAAATAGAGAAAAGCTCTAGAGAAAAAGAAAAAGAAAGTTAGATCTTGTGAGCATTGATGGTTGGATGATCTTGGAGCAAGATTTAAAGATGGAGGTCTCATCAACTGGAAGCTATCTATGTAAGAAGATTGATCATCCAAGCCTTTTCAAAGTTCTAACAAAGAGGATAATCAACAAAAGGTATAAAACATTCTAGCTTGGTATTGTTCTTTGGGTACTATGTAATTTCTATGGTAGAAATATAATTTTCAAAGTCTAAATAGATAGATCCATGCTATATTGGTATATCTAGGGTTACATGGGTTTAACACGGGTTTTTATATGTGTTTGTGATGAAAAATTTAATCAAACTCATTGAATAAATTTTTACCGACGAAAACAAGTTAATCTAATACATAGCAGCCCATTCACGGAATTACTGTTCACTATCCGTAAGTCGGATTTATGATCCGTCAATTTTGGGTGATAGATCCATGAAATATGAAGATTCTTCAAGTTGAATGACTAAAATCCGATTTAAAATGAGCAAGATATGGATTTTCTACCAAAACACCCCACTGATTTTAGGGCTGTGCATAATAGTCTGGTTTAGAGCTATTTTCAGTGACCAAAAGAAATCCAAATTTGATGTTTGATAACAGAATCATGTAGTTCGGGAAGTTACGAGTTCATCGATACCTAATAGACCTCAATCGGACTTGTGGATTTCATTTTATTCAAGTTCCCGTCGGAGACCCCAAGTCTGGAAAACTCAGAAACTAATCTGCCTATTTTTTTAAAAAAACCGGTCGGTTCGGTTTTTTCCGATTTTTCATGATTTCTAGGTAGCGCCGGTTCGGGCATTTCTAGGCCTGTTTTTGAGTTGGTTCCAAAAGAGAAAATACTTATAATTTTATAAAAAAAATTATAAAAATTTAGAATCTGAAATTTTCTGTTATTTGGTATTTATTAGAATTAATGATGGATTAAAGCTTACTAAATTAATGATAATTATAGAAAAATTATTGTTAATTACATAAAAATGATATTTGAACTCTTGACATATTATTCGAGTGATGTAAAATAATATGTGAAAAAAAATTGGGTGATTCATCATCAATTAGCTATTTATTAGTGTGTAAATAAGCTAATAAATTAATTATTTATTATTTAATTAATATTAAATAATAATTAAAGTTAAGTAATTAATTAATTATTATTTGATAAATATTAAATAATAATTAAAGCATGTTAAAGTGAATAAGTTAGGTATTTATTATTTAATGGATAATAAATAATAAGTAAAGTTAAGTAATTACTTAATTATTATTTGATAAATATTAAATAATAATTAAAGGATGTTAAAGTGAATAAGTTAGGTATTTATTATTTAATGGATAATAAATAATAAGTAAAGTTAAGTAATTAATTAATTATTATTTAATTAATAATAATAATTAAAAGATGTTAAAGTAAATGATTTAGTTATTTATTATTTAATCGATATTAAATAATAAGTAAAGTTAAATAAATAAATTATTATTATTTAATTAATATTAAATAATAATTAAAGGATATTAAAGTTAATAAAATAATTATTTATTATTTAATTAATATTAAATAATAAGTAAGGATGATTAATTATTTAATTATTATTTAAACAATATTAAATAATAATTAAAGGAAGATAAGGTTAGCAAAATAATTATTATTTAATTAATATTGAATAATAAGTAAGGATGATTAATTATTTATTATTATTTAAAGGATATTAAACAATAATTAAAGGAAGAGAAAGTTAATAAGGTAATTATTTATTATTTAATAAATAAGAATGATTTAATTATTTAATTATTATTTAAAGGATATTAAATAATAGTTAAAGGGAGAAGAAGTGAATAAAATAATCATTTGTTATTTAATTAATATTAAATAATAGATGGGGTTAAGTAATTATTTAATTATGAGTTAAAGGATATTAAATAATAATTAAAAGGAAATAAGGTTAAGGAAATAATTGTTTATGTAAAGATAAGTAAACAAGTAAAGTTAATTATTTATTTATTTAATTAATATTAAATAATTAAAATGAATGAATGAAAGGAATAAAGAGGTGATTAAACAATTTTTAGTTAATTGTTTAAGCCTTTAAATATTACTAAAAGAGTAAAACATTAATAAATGGTTAATAATGTATGTAAGTGATGAAATATTATTAAGGGATTAATAATATTATTAAGAGGGTAAATATTATTAAATAATTAATAATACTCATGAATAATTAAAAATATTATTAAATGATTAATAATATTTATACGAGGGTAATATATTATCAAATGGTGATAATATGGGAAGCGTTTGACACGTTATTAAATGTCTGAATGATAAGTTATGCTAAAGAAGAAAGTTTAATTAAACCATTGTAATTAGTCCGTGAGTGACTAACTAATAAATCAACGTATTAAATATACATGGTATGTTAAAAGCAAGGTATTGATGTAAGTTTGGGAAGTGTACCCGACATGTCCAACTATGGTTTGGATAGGGTTATCCGGACGTTAAACGTTCATTGTCGAACCTTGATAAAAGATAATAAAATTAAAGTTAGGGTCTTAATCAAGGCTAATGAATGATCATTGTAACTAATCGTTACGTCAATCTCATACTTAATTGTAGGTTGAACAAAACGCGCAGAGCTAGCGTAAGGCGGATAAGCGAACCAGGCAAGTTTTTCAGAACTTGCTCCTATGTGTAATAATATGCTATAATGTGATTTAAATTAATAGTATGAAGATATTTTGAGGATATTTGTAATATGTGAATAACATGAAATATGGTTACATGTGAAATATGTATCAATATGAAGCATGATTTGTTAGATGCTAGTTGTTATTGTATGCAAAGCATGAGAAGTATGATGTGACGCCCCCAAATCTGGGCCCACACAGCCCAAACTTGAGTCGTCAAAAGACTACAACAAAATTATTACAACAAAGCACAACGTACTACAATACAGTGTATAATAATACACAATTAAGTCTTCACTATTATTGCCACACTATTTTACAAAACGTGAAGACTATGATAACTATTCCTCGGACCCTCACTCCATTCCCCGGCTAGACCCTGTTATGTTTTCATCTACTGTTGAAAAACAATGGAACAAAAGAAAGGGTGAGCTCAAATAGCCCAGTAAAGAATATCATGACTAAGATAATGACGAATAAATTATCATTAGTCTTCAACAGTTGAGTTCTTGATAGAATACAATAGACTACAAGGTTTATATCAAAAACTGCAGTTAAATTCTTAAACAACGTTCAGATCAATAATAGCAGCGGAATGAGTAATCTATTAGAAGAATAATGCAGACTATAATGTCCACTCGGTTCTCTTTTTAGGAAAAACATCATCAACTTTTATCATCTGAAATATCATTAGTCAAGATAATACAAATTCACAGTTCCTGATCATAATCATGCAGATCAACAGTTCATCTTTGCACTACGGGCCAAAGACATTCAATATAACACCAACGGTCATGATTATACCAGTTTCAGCCTTTGGTCATAATCATACCAAACAACAGTTCATCTTTGCACTACGGGCCAAAGAGAACATTCACCACGTGCCATAAAAGACACCGAACAGATGTATCGCCTTTAACCTATTATATCGCCTTTAACCTATCATCTGTTCAACAAATATATCACATCTGTGCCCCCGGCCACAGATATTCACAACAGCTTGATTTTTGGATGATTAGAATGATATAAATGATGAACAGAAGAAATAGGATAACAATAAGTATCGGAAGTTTACTTTGTACAGATTCAAATAATGTCCAAATTGTCAACATGATGTGGAGTGAAATTTAAAAATGATATTCAAGATCCACAGTTCAGAATAACGGTTACAATTCAATAGAAAGGTTCACGTAAATAGGAAGGTTCAGTTGAAATAATGAAGTTCAACTATTATGGAACATATAATATTTTCAGGAATTATAGAAGCAATAGTTCCATAATAAATTTCGATTTAGGAGTATGAAAGAAAATAATATCCCTTACCGTAGCAGGTTTGATTAACAAAAGGTGAAGGAAATTAATACAAAGGGTTATTCACCAACAGGCGGCAATCCGCTCCGTAAGGTTATTCCCACAATTTAATAGAATTTGAGTACAAAGAGTTATTCACCAAACAGGGGGCAATCCGCTCCGTAAGGTTATTCTCAGAGATTAATAATGAATGAATACGAAAGGTTATTCACCAACAGGCGGCAATCCGCTCCGTAAGGTTATTCCCACAATTTAATACATGGAAATAAAAGGCACGTCTTATGAGTAAGGAAGAAACAATATTATTATCGAGAATCAAATAATGATAATCCCTTACCATAGTATGTTTGAATAATGGAAGATGAAAAAAATGGTATCCCTTACCGTAGTAAGTTTTAATAATAGAAGATGAAAGAAGATGACATTCCTTACCATAATAAGGTTAAGAGTATGAAAGAAAATGGTATTTCTTACAAGTAAGAAAAGAAAATGACATTCCTTACCGTAATAAATTTAAGAGTGTGAAAAGAATGATATTCCTTACCGTAATAAATTTAAGAGTGTGAAAAGAATGATATTCCTTACCTTGATATTGTGAAACAAGTTTATAGCCGAACAAATCCTTCCTTGTTTGTAGCGGTAAAGAATCTGATTTTTGAGTCTTCTAGAGTTTTTAAAATCTCTTTATCTTTTTAAAATAATGTTACTCTCGGAAAGATAGACGGCATAGACTCAAGAATCACTCAATTCGGAGTTAATATGAATGAGTTATGAATTTTCAAAATTAAGACTGAAAATAGTGACGAAAATCAGAATAGGTTACGGTTTTTAGTATTTTAAGGCATGAAGATGACTTCAGATGACTTTTCTTCCTTCTTCAAAGTTGTAGAGGACGAAAAACTGAAGAGACGGGCATTTAATTCATTAAATTCTGACAAATAATGAATTTACTATGATTTTTCGAAAGAGTTACTGTACATAAGAAAATTCCACTCGGGAATTCAAAGAAGAATGCAAAAGATTTCAAAACTAGAAATGACTTAAGAACACTTAGAGAGAACTTACACAAAAAGTATTTAGAGAGAGAAAGAAAGAACAAGTAAGGAAGTTTATGAAAAATCCTTAAGTTAAGGCTTCTATTTATAGCCAAAAATCTTATCATTCATTTAATCTAAACCATTCATTTAAAGATCATCTTTTAATCTACACCATCCATTTCAAATATTATATTATCTTTAATCTACACCATTCATTTCATATCACCTAATAATCACCTAACTTTATATTATAAACAAATCAATTTAATTATTCAACAATAATTCACACTTTAATCTACACCATTCATTTCATATCACCTAATAATCACCTAACTTTATATTATAAACAAATCAATTCAATTATTCAACAATAATTCACACTTTAATCTACACCATTCATTTCATATCACCTAATAATCACCTAACTTTATATTATAAACAAATAACTTTATCAATTCAATTATTATGACTAATTGTTATAAATACAGTATAGTTAGTTCTTAGATATCAAGTCAATAAATTAATGAAATACAACTGTTTAAATAACATCATAATAGAGATAACAATAATGTAAAATAAAGCATACGTTACTGTGTAATGACAATTATTGATTCAATAATGTGAATTACTGTGCATATGTTACTGTGACAATTATTAGGTTCAATAATTTTAAAAACAGTGCAACAACAATTATTGACTCAATGATATAAAATACAGTGTAATGACAATTATTAAATCAATAATGCAAAATACTGTGTAACAACAATTATTGAATTGATAATATAAAATATTATGCAGTGACAATTATCGATGAAATGATGCGTAACAGTTACGGTGTCAATTATCAGACCAATAATATGAGACACTATGCAATACCGCGTGTTACTGTAGAGTACCGAGTGCTACAGAAAATACCAATAACTACCGTATGCTACTATTCTTTTATCACTGGTATTTTAACAGTTCCGTTGACTATTTTTATTTAAAAAGGTTATTTCTGTCGTTTTCTATATCCGACAAATATTCCGTTGTGGGGTCCACAAATAATTTGTTATTTCGGCGCCGTCGTACGACACGAATATTCCCCGACCAAACGAATATTCCCCGACAAAGCGAATATTGTCCGACAAAATAAAATTTGCACATAACATCCTTAACTTTTAACTTTATCGATTTAACCACTTACTGTTTCAAAAAAATATATATGAAGAAAAATTAAATTTTGTATTTCATAAAATTCGGGGTCTTACAACCTCCCCTCCTTATGAAATTTCGTCCCCGAAATTGACGTACCGGGCATTTCATAGTTAACCTCTTGATTTCCAGATGCCATACTAAACTGTGGTCACAAAATAAATGTTAGTTCAAATAAACTGATTCATCACTTCATGTTCCTACATTCAAATCGACTCATTAGATAATAAAATCTATTTTAGGTAGGACACACTAGTGACTGATTCTATTCGTCTCTCCCCTCCTAGTTCTACCCCAGATCTCCATTAAAGACCATATCCCTAAGCTCTGATACCAACTGTGACGCCCCCAAATCTGGGCCCACACAGCCCAAACTTGAGTCGTCAAAAGACTACAACAAAATTATTACAACAAAGCACAACGTACTACACTACAGTGTATAATAATACACAATTAAGTCTTCACTATTATTGCCACACTATTTTACAAAACGTGAAGACTATGATAACTATTCCTCGGACCCTCACTCCATTCCCCGGCTAGACCCTGTTATGTTTTCATCTCCTGTTGAAAAACAATGGAACAAAAGAAAGGGTGAGCTCAAATAGCCCAGTAAAGAATATCATGACTAAGATAATGACGAATAAATTATCATTAGTCTTCAACAGTTGAGTTCTTGATAGAATACAATAGACTACAAGGTTTATATCAAAAACTGCAGTTAAATTCTTAAACAACGTTCAGATCAATAATAGCAGCGGAATGAGTAATCTATTAGAAGAATAATGCAGACTATAATGTCCACTCGGTTCTCTTTTTAGGAAAAACATCATCAACTTTTATCATCTGAAATATCATTAGTCAAGATAATACAAATTCACAGTTCCTGATCATAATCATGCAGATCAACAGTTCATCTTTGCACTACGGGCCAAAGACATTCAATATAACACCAACGGTCATGATTATACCAGTTTCAGCCTTTGGTCATAATCATACCAAA
The DNA here is from genome assembly GCA_947179155.2 of Hedera helix. Taxonomy (NCBI): domain Eukaryota; kingdom Viridiplantae; phylum Streptophyta; class Magnoliopsida; order Apiales; family Araliaceae; genus Hedera; species Hedera helix. The sequence goes on from OX359274.1 coordinate 18,621,973, forward strand.
CAACAGTTCATCTTTGCACTACGGGCCAAAGAGAACATTCACCACGTGCCATAAAAGACACCGAACAGATGTATCGCCTTTAACCTATTATATCGCCTTTAACCTATCATCTGTTCAACAAATATATCACATCTGTGCCCCCGGCCACAGATATTCACAACAGCTTGATTTTTGGATGATTAGAATGATATAAATGATGAACAGAAGAAATAGGATAACAATAAGTATCGGAAGTTTACTTTGTACAGATTCAAATAATGTCCAAATTGTCAACATGATGTGGAGTGAAATTTAAAAATGATATTCAAGATCCACAGTTCAGAATAACGGTTACAATTCAATAGAAAGGTTCACGTAAATAGGAAGGTTCAGTTGAAATAATGAAGTTCAACTATTATGGAACATATAATATTTTCAGGAATTATAGAAGCAATAGTTCCATAATAAATTTCGATTTAGGAGTATGAAAGAAAATAATATCCCTTACCGTAGCAGGTTTGATTAACAAAAGGTGAAGGAAATTAATACAAAGGGTTATTCACCAACAGGCGGCAATCCGCTCCGTAAGGTTATTCCCACAATTTAATAGAATTTGAGTACAAAGAGTTATTCACCAAACAGGGGGCAATCCGCTCCGTAAGGTTATTCTCAGAGATTAATAATGAATGAATACGAAAGGTTATTCACCAACAGGCGGCAATCCGCTCCGTAAGGTTATTCCCACAATTTAATACATGGAAATAAAAGGCACGTCTTATGAGTAAGGAAGAAACAATATTATTATCGAGAATCAAATAATGATAATCCCTTACCATAGTATGTTTGAATAATGGAAGATGAAAAAAATGGTATCCCTTACCGTAGTAAGTTTTAATAATAGAAGATGAAAGAAGATGACATTCCTTACCATAATAAGGTTAAGAGTATGAAAGAAAATGGTATTTCTTACAAGTAAGAAAAGAAAATGACATTCCTTACCGTAATAAATTTAAGAGTGTGAAAAGAATGATATTCCTTACCGTAATAAATTTAAGAGTGTGAAAAGAATGATATTCCTTACCTTGATATTGTGAAACAAGTTTATAGCCGAACAAATCCTTCCTTGTTTGTAGCGGTAAAGAATCTGATTTTTGAGTCTTCTAGAGTTTTTAAAATCTCTTTATCTTTTTAAAATAATGTTACTCTCGGAAAGATAGACGGCATAGACTCAAGAATCACTCAATTCGGAGTTAATATGAATGAGTTATGAATTTTCAAAATTAAGACTGAAAATAGTGACGAAAATCAGAATAGGTTACGGTTTTTAGTATTTTAAGGCATGAAGATGACTTCAGATGACTTTTCTTCCTTCTTCAAAGTTGTAGAGGACGAAAAACTGAAGAGACGGGCTTTTAATTCATTAAATTCTGACAAATAATGAATTTACTATGATTTTTCGAAAGAGTTACTGTACATAAGAAAATTCCACTCGGGAATTCAAAGAAGAATGCAAAAGATTTCAAAACTAGAAATGACTTAAGAACACTTAGAGAGAACTTACACAAAAAGTATTTAGAGAGAGAAAGAAAGAACAAGTAAGGAAGTTTATGAAAAATCCTTAAGTTAAGGCTTCTATTTATAGCCAAAAATCTTATCATTCATTTAATCTAAACCATTCATTTAAAGATCATCTTTTAATCTACACCATCCATTTCAAATATTATATTATCTTTAATCTACACCATTCATTTCATATCACCTAATAATCACCTAACTTTATATTATAAACAAATCAATTCAATTATTCAACAATAATTCACACTTTAATCTACACCATTCATTTCATATCACCTAATAATCACCTAACTTTATATTATAAACAAATAACTTTATCAATTCAATTATTATGACTAATTGTTATAAATACAGTATAGTTAGTTCTTAGATATCAAGTCAATAAATTAATGAAATACAACTGTTTAAATAACATCATAATAGAGATAACAATAATGTAAAATAAAGCATACGTTACTGTGTAATGACAATTATTGATTCAATAATGTGAATTACTGTGCATATGTTACTGTGACAATTATTAGGTTCAATAATTTTAAAAACAGTGCAACAACAATTATTGACTCAATGATATAAAATACAGTGTAATGACAATTATTAAATCAATAATGCAAAATACTGTGTAACAACAATTATTGAATTGATAATATAAAATATTATGCAGTGACAATTATCGATGAAATGATGCGTAACAGTTACGGTGTCAATTATCAGACCAATAATATGAGACACTATGCAATACCGCGTGTTACTGTAGAGTACCGAGTGCTACAGAAAATACCAATAACTACCGTATGCTACTATTCTTTTATCACTGGTATTTTAACAGTTCCGTTGACTATTTTTATTTAAAAAGGTTATTTCTGTCGTTTTCTATATCCGACAAATATTCCGTTGTGGGGTCCACAAATAATTTGTTATTTCGGCGCCGTCGTACGACACGAATATTCCCCGACCAAACGAATATTCCCCGACAAAGCGAATATTGTCCGACAAAATAAAATTTGCACATAACATCCTTAACTTTTAACTTTATCGATTTAACCACTTACTGTTTCAAAAAAATATATATGAAGAAAAATTAAATTTTGTATTTCATAAAATTCGGGGTCTTACATATGATGTATTCATATAATGTAATGCATGAAGTATGAGAAGAATGTATAAAACATGAACTATGTGTTATGTGCTATCTGTTGAACTTGCTGAGCCGTCGTGCTCACTCTTGCCTAAACCAACAATTTCAGATAAGACTAGTTACCTGAAGTTCTCGATAAAGAACAAGGAAAAGGAAAACATATTGCTTCCATTGAAGATCTAAATAGCTATTGTAGATATCAGTCCGAATTGAACAGGTAAATGATTGTGTAGCATAAAACTTAGTTGGTATGTTATATGAGTGTTAAATACATAAGTTGATTGTAATAGAATGTCATATCATGTATGATATTAAGACATACTAGGAATGTATAAAGATTTCGATTCTGGAATAGAAAAAGATGTTGTAAAATTGTAAATAAATTGTTATTTACCAATTATAATATTGTTGTAATTCATGAACAATAAGAAAAATGTTGTACTCGTGTTGAATCGAATCTGAGGTTCAAGGAACCCGGATTTGGGGTCGTCACACGACTAAAAGAACCCCACCGCCCACTTTCATTTTAGAATTTATTTGGTGATTTATATTGGGTTCATTTCATTGTATTGTAATTTCATATAAATTTCAATGCCATTTATCAGTTCTAGCACTGAATGCATACTCTTGTATCATTAATATAACTTATTTTCTTTTTTTAAAATTTTCAGGAGATTTTTCATATTCAGAATGGAATATGATGCCTCAAACATGCTATTACGGCTGCTCTGGCTGGAAGGGCAGTGGAACTTTTGAGTTAAAGTTGTTTAATGGAATTAACTTTTTAAATAAGTGGTACCTGAGTATGGAAATCATAATTTGAAACTATGTTCATATATAGCTTTGTTAGAAGTTATCTAGGACACTTCTGTTGAAAGTCAGCTACATCAGTATATGATCATAAGTCCCCCCCCCCCCCCCCCCCCTCTTTCAGGGAAACTCTGGGTTTCTTGTATCATTCATAGTTATCAAGTCGTCGCCTAGGTGATGACTAGGCGACAAGTTGATGAAAGAATCTAAGGCGTCTGGACGACTTGGTGGCTAAGTACATGAAACCAACCATTAATCGACGGAATAAGAAAAGGGGGAGAGAGAGAATACCTGAAGCATATTAGTGGCAGTTCCGAAACAAACCCTGTGAAGGCGCAACACCAGCTAAGAAGAAAGATGCATGCTCAGGTAGGAAGAAAATGATCTGTCACTCCATCCATCGCAGCTTCCTCAGTTTTTCTTCTTCCTCAGCTTTTCTCAGCCTTTCGGAAGAAAATGGTCTGTCCTCTTCTTCCTCAGCTTTTCTGAGAGTGAAGTTACGAAGGGGAAATAAGGATAAGAGATGCAAAAGATTGGTCTGCGACTAAACATAGTCAATAGACTCTGGAACTTTCCAAATTTTAGCACGTTTAATTTCTTTTTCTTTTTTTTTTTGCGAAATACTTTACCTTTAGTACTATTTTTAGTTTTAAAGTTACTTTATACTACTGACTTTAATAAAAATAAAGATTTTTATTTAAGTTAGTAGTATAAAACAACACATTATTATCATTAATAATTTTAATAACAAATGAATTAAATTTATTAGCCTAAATGTAATAGTATATTATATGCTTGTTCTTTTTGTATATTGCATGTTATTTTTATTTTGTCTAATATTTTTTATTTAATTGTATTGTGCAGAAAATTAAAATGACAGATAACGGTAGTTGATGGTTATGATATAACCATGGATCCCGAAAGGAAGGCTAAACCAAACTATCCGAATTGGAAATATGGATATTGGCAGAATATAAGTAACAAGGAAATAGTGCAATGTATACTTTGCGGGAAAAAATGTTATTCGGAAATCAATAGGCTCAAGAAACATCACCTTTGTAAAAAATTAGTGATTAATGTAATTTCTTAAAAAATATTGTGAATTTTATTGAATGAGACATTTTATATTATTAATTATGAAATTATTTCTATTTGTGTAATCTTCAAAATTGGGGCTTAAAGAAAATGACAAAGACCACATGCTAAGTATTGATGACATAGCATTACACATATTAACATATTAGCTTTATTCATAAATAAGGTTGCTATTAAATATTATTTTAGAATTTTTGCAATGCAAAAGAAAAGAGTCTTATAATCCAGTAATATGAATTTGATCCTTTTCTTTTCTATTTAAATTAGTATAAATACTACACAAATTTATAATAATTAAATATATATTATTCAAATTTATAAAGTATTCAAAAGAAACTTTAACAATCTCTAATGAAAAAAGTAACTTCTAAAATAATATTTATTTTTTGTTTTACCAATTTAATTGCAAATTTTTTTATCACAATTTTATGTAATTAATTAAGATAATATAACTAAACATTACCCAACCTCAAATGTCATCTTTTGATCTTTTACTAACATAGTTATGAAATACACTGTCATTTATGTCTAACAATTAAAGTCAAACACAAATAATTCATTATTCTTAAAAACGGAACAACGATTATTATTAATAGAGATATCAAAACCTTGTTTAAGAAACTAAACATAAATTTAAGAATTATATTGAATTAAACTAATTATTACAAAGTATCACTATTTATAAAAATTGAAGTTGGTACAAATTCAAAAAATTACAATTATAATAAAATTATTCATTTTGACTTGATCTTGTTCACTTCTTGTTGTGATTTGATATGCTACAAGCCTACAACCTGCATTATGAATATGGTAAATAATTAGAAAAACAAATATATCAATATTCATATAAATATTATATATATATAATTTTATTCGTATAAAATTTTTATTATTAACGACTTGTCGACTTGTGGTCGACTAGTCGAGCGCCTTGTCGCCTAAGCGCTTAAGCTTCGACTATCGCCTCGACTCGACTTATCGCCTTGATAACTATGGTATCATTACATATACAAATCAATGTAACATAAGAGCAACCTTGTTATTGTATTTCTTATGATTCATAAATTATTAATTTGCATCACTTGCTCAGGGAATTTTTTATTTTTTTTATGATCTATACCACTGGACAATGGTGCATATCAAAGTTTATGAAACTAATTTGGCAATATAGAAACAACTCCATAACCTACACATCCAATAACTATCTTTTTTCTCACAAAAAGCTTAAATAATAATCATAATCTATTGCAAATATATGTCTCACACTTATCCCCATAATAACAGTTACCAGGTGCTTCTTCTTTACATGTACATTAATAAGCTGCATTTACAAAATTCAATAACAATTCCTAATAATGGAAAATAATTAAGTAAAATTTACCTGTCAGACTGAGGTCCATTTAGTATGGGCAGCACTCAAAGACTGATTTTGAATGTAAGAATGGCTAACTTTTGCTCCGTCCCCAACCGATCCATGACCGAATTCGCCCAGTAATACTTGTCTCCATCTCCACTCACATACTCCTCAATTATAGCAATCTCTCCTCCCTTTTCCACCAAAACCACAACCCTTGGATTCGAAACTGGCAACTTATTTGTCTCCTTATCTTCCCCTTTTATCCGAAAAATACCTCAAATGTAATGGATTCTCAACAGAACATCCTTCAGGCACATAAACAACTATCAAATCAGGGGTACCAACACCATTAAGTGACCAAAACAAGTCCCTTTCATCACTAGACTCAAATTCAGAGACTCTTTTCAAAATAGCCTCAGAATTGAGACTTGATAAGCTACCAACAAACACACCATCAGGCAATTCAGACAACTGGGATAATGAATCTACAAGGTACCCATCCACAATGGAAAGATTTGGAAACTGGGTTTTTGAAGAAACGCCCAAAAGATTGAAATCTTCAGGTGGGGGAGCAATGGGAAGAAATTGGGATTTTTTGATGAAAGAAGTATCAGTGAAGCGAAAAGGCTCATCTTTGCGAGAGAGCCAATGGGTTGAGAGGAGGGATTCTGAGGAGGAATCTCTTAGCTTTTGAATTAGTGGTGGAGGTGAAGAAGAGGAGACAAAGTCTTCTAGGGTTTCTGCAATTTGGAGGACAAATGCGTCAGATAGAATAGCTAATGGAGATGAAAAGGGTTTAGTGAAACCCTTAGTTTTAGTTGATTTGTATTTGATTCTGGTTATGGGAATTGTAAATTTTGTGAGATATGGGGATATTGATTCAACTGGGGTTATTTGAAAGACTGGTGTGAAGGTTGAGACTGCCATGGATGGGTTATTTGCGCTAGAGAGAGAAAGAGAGAGCTACCGATTACAATTTACCACTGCGAATAACGTCACAGAAAAATTACAAAGTTGAAAATTAGTAAAAATGCAATCATGCAAAATAAGACAGGAATGAAGGGTTAGGAGTACAGGAGCTGTCGCAAATTTTGTAGTCAACTAAATACATGTTCGAGAATGTTTTATTTTTTTTAATTTAAAGTTAAAATTTTAATAAATTTATAAGTTAAAATTTTAGTAAATTTATAAGTAAAAGTGTTCGGCATCATTTTTATTTATAAGTCAGGAATTATAAGTAAAAGTTGTAGATGTGTTCGACTAATAATGATTTATAAGTTAAAATAAAATGTAAAGATTACTAAAAAGTTCTTTAATAAGAAAAATATTAGAAGAAAAAAAAAGCATTTCTATCATTTCATAATGGTTAATAACTTTAAAAAAATGTCATTTTTTATCAGTCATTTTTTAAAGTAACAACCAGATGATTTTTTTTGGAAGAATGACTGATAAGTTGGGTTGACCAACTTATCAATCTATGACGAACACCCCCTTGACCAATTTTGACGAACGCCCCCAAAATCCCTGCGCTTTCGACTGCGGCGGACCTTGTGCGTTAATTTCGTACATCTATCGACTTAACCAATGATCCCATAATCATATTGGTTGAATTAATCTTATTTTAGACTATACATTAAAAATTTCTCTTAACTTTGTCCCTGGATCTTAACTTGATCTCAGTCTCATAAGTATACAAGTATCAACCTGTATTTCATCCGTATACATGAATAAAACCATATATAACGGTCTAATTTTAACCTTAGGATTTAAATATTCTATAACTTTACATGTTCCAACATCCACGACATTAAATCATTAGGACGGCTCTTGGGAACAGAGAATCTCGCGGTGAATGTTTGTATCTTCACCCGTGATAAATGTTTGCATCTTTATCCGTGACAAATGGTTGTATCTTTGTCCGGTGCAAAATTCTCTTTCCGTACAGAACATTACCCAACTAGTTAAAACCCTCATTCGAAACATATTTGTTTATAGTGATATCTCTTCATATCAATAATACTACTTATATGGTATTCAGAATAGTAATAACGAGTTATACCTGGGTCCGAGGAACCTTAACGATGGATTTGACCAGTCAACATCGCTTAGTCCTGTCTCGGATGTACATCACTCACAGGTTATTTACCGATCCTCATCCAGATAAGTAGATCATTGTCAATACTATGTTAAGCCTTAACAATTCTAGGTTATATCAAAATAAAGACATAACAACATTCTGATGATAATAATCTATATCATTCATTCAATATTCGGTTACATGTTTGTTTGTTCGTATTACAACAGTCATTATGACTTACACAAATACAAGTAATAAACATGAAAACCTAATCTATGCTTCATCTTTACGTTCATGATCTTCTTAACGTTCATCTTTAATCTGCAAATAAGGTTTTATTCGCAAGAATGAGCACGACGGCTTAACAAGTCTAACATACAGCACATACGCAGTTTATGCTTTCATATAAACTTTAACATGCCTTGACTGAATATAATTCTCCATATAATATCACATATAACTCGTATTCTAACAATTTATATCACATTGACACACAAAGTGTATAAATCATGTTCATAACTCGTAAACATATCACATAACAGTTAGAAGGCTTGTAAACATCAGTTAAAGACTTCACATATCATCTATTACATAATAACATGACATTACACATCTTATTTATCATTTTAACAATACTACACAAGTAGCACATAGCAAGAGTTAGAAGACTTGCCTTGGAACTGTTTTAGGGTTTCCCGGGAAATCGTTAAACGCCTACAAAAAGGGTTACGCGACCCCGAACATTAGTTTATCAAATTTTCCTTTTGAATAAGTCTTAGAATAACTTAACTAGACTATTTTCATTGGTGGAATTAATTGGAAAATTGTCCAACTCAAAAACTCACTTTTAAGTCACTTTTAAAAAATAGGCAGCATGTATGGCTGCTAGACCCCGGCTCGATCAAACGGCCACAACTTCTTCGTTTTAAAACGTTTTTGAGTCGTTCAAAATTTCACGCATTCGTAACTTCCGTATCTACAACTTTCATTCAGACCAAAGTTCGAGATTACTTACTTATTTACACATATTTCCCCAGTAATGGGACTGATCTAAAACTGATTCATATTTCTGACCTCTTTGACAGTGACAGCCATAACTTTGTCATACGAAAATATTTTTGAATGATTCTTGAGTCTAAATTGCTTAGAATTTCATGATATACAACTTTGATTTAGGTTTCTAAGGACGATTCAGACTTTAAATTTTCAAAAATTTGCAAAAAATATTCTGCGACTATATTAAACTTAACTTTCTTTTATCCGATTGGTAAAACATGATACCTCAAGCATTAATTTGCGAAGATAACATGTTCTAACACTCCGTATCACTTCATAACATAAAAATAACAAAATCATAAACCTACTTATATAAGATTTCATGACTTTTTGTCAAGAACACGAAGAACGAATCGAAGAACACGAAGAACAAAGTTTCATCGTTCTTCGTTTCGACTACTAAAACTTGATGCCACAAGCATTATTTAGCAAGGCCATCATGTTTCATCATCCCATAACACTAAATTACCAAATCATAAACCTACTTATGTAGAAATTATGACTTTTGCTCAAGAACACACGAAGAACACGAAGAACGAAAAATCGTACATGGTAACGACTTATGTTCTTGAGCTTTGGATTTCATACTTGAAATAATTTGAGCATTATAACTGCTTGCATATGTGATTATAACACTTTATAATTGACAAAATTTGTTCATTATAACGACTTGTTTACTGAATTATAATAATTTATAATAATACTCCAGAACATACGAAGAACACGGAGAACGGATAAACCGTACATGGATACGACGTATGTTCTTGAACTTTAAACTATGAAATGAAATTTGAAATAACAACGACTTGCTCAAGTCATAAGGAACACGGAGAACGAAAAATCGTACATGGCTACGACTTATGTTCTTGAGCCTCATCGATAAAATAAAACTTTAAGCATAATAACGATTAAGAATCGTACCTTTTATTATTGCAAGCTTTAACTATTTCTTTGCAATCGATTTTTGTCTCATAAGAACTCTCTTTATATTTGCTCTTTAGCTTTCAAAAATGGTAAAGAACTAATGAACTTAAGCCTTCTATTTATAGGACTTTCAAAGTTAGGGTATTTTGGTCATTAGGACCAAGCTTCTTGAACAAGCTTAATAAAGCTTCTCCAATACACTTCTTTTAGCTTCCAAAGGAAGCTTGGTGAGCTCTTTCTTCCGACTTCTGTATATCGGATAAATTGCGTGCGATTAATTTAAAATATTTCGCATTAGTAATTTAAGTTTTAATTAGTTATACATATTTTATTCATAAAATACATCATACAGTATTAATATGATGTCTCGTCTGACCCTCGAAGTTTTCCTTGAATTAATCTCGGATAATCTTCCGTGTATTTTTCTCAAATACACCTACCGGACGACGTGATTGATAAATTTCTTTCATTCTAGACACTAATTACGATGGAATAATATAATTAGGTATTAATCTCATAAATTTGATTATTCAAATTTTATGTTAACCTGTCTCATGTTGCATTTGAAGAAAACAACATGGATCAATTAGTAGTTTAATTATATAACAGTCTGATTCCAACTAAATGGTTAACTTATACTGATTTAAAAATTTGATATTACTGAGTTTTGTTCCGAATAAACACTATTTTGTAAAGTGAAAAGTCCAAAAGACTTGGCACGTTTTTCGGTGAATAGTTTTTTTGACGACCATTTCTCAGAAAATGGTTAGAAGACCAAAAAGTCAAAAATAATATTTATTTTCGTCTTTTTCCTATTTCGTCTTATTCCCGACACACTTTTCGAGAAAATATTTTATTGCTTATTACGTACCGGTGTTGCATACAAACACTGTATCCATCAACGGTTTGATCAAAAACGGAAAGCGTTTTCGTTTGAAGAGCGTTTTACGTTTTATTTTGGGAAAAATATCAGTGGCTCCCTGGTATCTATTCCCCGTATAAATGCTATATCGTGAAATGGAAAAAGTCCAAACGTCGAAAAGAACGTTCAAAAAGGCGATAAACGTTTTCTCGTAAATCGTGTATTTTTTCGTCCTTTGCCCAAGAAAATTTTATTGATTCCCTGGTATCTAAACCTCAAATTATCACTATGTTGTGAAATGTAAGAAGTCTTACAGATGAAAGAAACAGTCAAACGAATGAAAAACGTCACCTCGTGAATAGTGCTTTTACACGTTTTTCGAGAAAAACTTTTATTGACCGTTACGTGTTTTCAAATCGTGGGAAGGTTGAATCTTGAAACAGAATATCAATTTGACCTTCACATTTTGCTCAAGGGCCTAGGTTATTTTCTAAGGTTTAGACCCTAGGGTTAGGGTTTAGGTTTTAACTCTTTTTTCAATTTAGGTTTTTGCCCTAAATTGACTTCTGATTTTTAATAAGTGTTAAGGTTAACTACTCAAACCAAAACACAAAATCCTACACATAGATAATTCACATAACTCATTTAAAAGCTCAATCCAAGCTTTACTAATCACATAACATATAGTTTAGGTTAAAGATTTTAACCTCTTAGTTGTATACGATCGTAGTTTCGAGTCGTATATATTCTTTCAGATAACTCAAGGTAACCTTGCTTAGATCTTGTTAGATCACTTTGGAAAATATTTGGGATATTACATTCAACCCAACTTACTGGAATTTCGTCCTCGAAATTAACTTTACAATTCACTTTAGTCATTTAATATCATATTTATAAGTGCTATAAATATTCAGGATATTACATTCTCTCATTCTTATAAGAATTTCGTCCTCGAAATTATAATATAGTCATCTCCAATTTACTCTTCAATATGAATTTTCTAAATTCATCTTTTACTCACATTAAACATCCAATACTTTGATTAGGTCTGAACAATGTTCACTTATCTCTACACATTTTCTTTCATAACTTTAGGTTTTATGTAAGACCCCGAATTTTATGAAATATAAAATTTAATTTTTCTTCATATATATTTTTCTGAAACAGTAAGTGGTTAAATCGATAAAGTTTAAAGTTAAGGATGTTATGTGCAAATTTTATCTTGTCGGACAATATTCGTTTTGTCGGGGAATATTCGGGCTGTACGACGACGCCGAAATAACAAATTATTGGTGGACCCCACAACGGAATAATTGTCGGATATAGAAAACGACAGAAGTAACCTTTTTAAATAAACATAGTCAACGGTGTTAACTGTTAAAATACCGATGATAAAAGAATAGTAGCATACGGTAATTTATGGTATTTTATTGTAGCACACGGTATTGCACAGTGTCTCGTATTATTGATCTGATAATTGACACCGTAACTGTTACGCATCATTTCATCAATAATCGTCACTGCATAATATTTTATATTATCAATTCAATTATTGTTGCTACACAGTATTTTGCATTATTGATTCAATAATTGTCATTACACTGTATTTCATATCATCGAGTCAATAATTGTTGGTGCACTGTAGTTTAAAATTATTGAATCTAATAATTGTCACAGTAGCAAATACACTATAATTTATATTATTAAATTAATAAAAATATGTAACGTATTTCTTACATTATTGTAGTAACATTATTTTATATGTTGGACTCACAGGAAGAATAAATAAATAAATAAAAAATAAAATAATTAATTTTACTATTTGAAATAGTAACGTGAATAGTGACGTGAATAGTGACGTGAATAGTAAGTGAATAGTAAGAAACATGTGGGACCCACTGTGGGGCCCACACGAAATGTGAGAAATGTGAGAATTTGCTGAAGAGTTGGTGGAGGCTGCTGCGCAGCCTCTGCTGAATTTTTTATTTCACCTACCGCGCATAGTAACTTCTTTTCTCCTATAAATAGCTTGTTCAGCTGAATAGAAAAATCACACCTAAAACATAGAATTTTTCTATAAGAATTTTATAAGTTTTCTCTAAGAATAGTAAGGTTATTTTGAGAGTTTGAAAGCCAAAAGGAGTGCAGAAAATTTTCAAGTTGATCAATCTCATTTAAATCAATATCCAGTCACGTGTTAAGGTAAGGAATATCATTCTTTTCACACTCTTAAACTTACTACGGTAAGGAATACCATTCATTTCATACTCTTAAATTTATTGTGGTAAGGAATATTATTCTTTTCACATTCTTAAATTTACTGTGGTAAGGAATATCATCTTCTTTCATATTCTAAATTACTACGGTAAGGGGTATCATTCTTTTCATCATCATAAATGGATATTATTTTCTTTCTTACTTGAAGGGATTATCATTCTTTGATTCTCGAAAATAATATCGTTTCTTTCTTGTGCCATTTATTTTCATGTATTAAATTGTGGGAATAACCTTACGGCGCGGTTTACCGCCTGTTGGTGAATAACCTTTTGTATTCATTCCTTATTAATCTTTGAGAATAACCTTACGGTGCGGATTATCGCCTGTTTGGTGAATAACTCTTCGTGTTCAAATTCTATTAAATTGTGGGAATAACCTTACGGTGCGGATTACGCCTGTTTGGTGAATAACTATTCGTATTCAAATTGATGGGAATAACCTTACGGTGCGGATTATCGCCTGTTGGTGAATAACCCTTTTTATTTGTCTCATGTGAAAATAATTTGTCTACACGAATTATCACATGACACTTTTATTCCATATTCGTAAGTGATATCATTTTTCCTTTATACTCATAAGGGATACCATCTTTTTCATCTTCCATTATTCAAACTTACTATGGTAAGGGATATTAATTCCCTTCACCTTTTGTTAATCAAACCTGCTACGGTAAGGGATATTATTTTCTTCCATACACCTAAATCGAAACTTATTATGGAACTATTGCTTCTATAATTCCTGAAAATATTATATGTTCCATAATAGTTGAATTTCATTAGTTCAACTGAACCTTTCTATTTTCTGAACATTTCTATTGAACTGTAATCGTTATTCTGAACTGTGGATCTTGAATATCATTTTTAAATTTCACTCCACGTCATGTTGGCAATTTGGACATTATTTGAATCTGCACAAAGTAAACTTCCGATACTTATTGTTTATCCTGTTCTTCTGTTCATCATTTGTATCACTGTTATTTGTATTAATCATCAAGAATCAAGCTGTTGTGAATATCTGTGGCCGGGGGCACAGATGTGATATAATTGTTGAACAGATGATAGGTTAAAAGCGATATACTAGGTTAAAGGCGATACATCTGTTCGGTGTCTTTTATGACACGTGGTGAATGTTCTCTTTGGCCCGTAGTGCAAAGATGAACTGTTGGTTGGTATGATTATGACCAAAGGCTGAATCTGGTATAATCATGACCGTTGGTGCTTTATTGAATATCTTTGGCCCGTAGTGCAAAGATGAACTGTTGATTGGTATGATTATTACCAAAGGCTGAATCTGGTATAATCATGACCGTTGGTGTTATATTAAATGTCTTTGGCCGGTAGTGCAAATATGAACTGTTGATCTGCATGATTATGATCAGGAACTGTGAATTTTTATTATCATGACTAATGGTATTTCAGATGATAAAAGTTGATGATATTTTTACTAAAAAGAGAAGCGAGTGGACATTATAGTCTGCATTATTCTTCTAATAGATTGCTCATTCCGCTGCTATTATTGATCTGAACGTTGTTTAAGAATTTAACTGCAGTTTTTGATATAAACCTTGTAGTCTATTGTATTCTATCAAGAACTCAACTGTTGAAGGCTAATGATAAATTATTCGTCATTATCTTAGTCATGATATTTCTTACTGGGCTATTTGAGCTCACCCTTTCTTTTCGTTCTATTGTTTTTCAACAGGAGATGAGAACGTAACGGGGTCTAGCCGGGGAATGGAGTGAGAGTGCGGGGATAGCTATCATAGTCTTCACGTGTTATAAAATAGTGTGGCAATAATAATGAAGACTTAGTTGTGTTGTATTATCCACTGTATTGTTGTACGTTGTATTTCATTGTAATAATTTTGTTGTAGTCTTTTGACGACTCAAGTTTGGGCTGTGTGGGCCTAGATTTGGGGGCGTCACAGTTGGCATCAGAGCTTAGGGATATGGTCTTTAATGGAGATCTGGGGTTAGAACTAGGAGGGGAGAGACGAATAGAATCAGTCACTAGTGTGTCCTACCTAAATTAGATTTTATTATCTAATGAGTTGATTTGAATATAGGGACATGAAGTGATGAGTCAGTTTATTTGAACTAACATTTATTTTGTGACCACAGTTTAGTATGGCATCTGGAAATCAAGAGGTTAACTACGAAATACCCGAAGCGAATGTAGCCGAAAATCAAGAAGCCACAAACAATCCTCCTGCCAACTCAGGAAATAATATTCCTGATAGCATGATGAATGATGGATTCTTTAGGAATTTCATGCAGTTCATGCAGAATCAGGCAAGAGGAAATCCAGTTAACAATAACGGTAGAAACGCTGGTAATTTGAGGATGATCACTGTCAAGCAATTTAAAGAATTGGGACCACCTGAATTCCACGGGAAGCCTGACCCACTCAAAGCGGAGGCATGGCTGAAGCAGACGACAAAAATACTTGATGTCCTACAATGCGCTGATGATCAGAAGGTGCCCTTTGCTACCTTTATGTTTCGAGGTGAGGCGGATCACTGGTGGGAAGCGGTAAAACGTATCCACCCTTCAGCACTTGAGATGTCTTGGACAGAATTCCAAGAGCTATTTAATGAAAAGTACTTCCCAGAAAGCATCCGCCATATGAAGGAAGTGGAATTCATTAAGCTGGAGCAGGGAAACATGACAGTTTCTCACTATGAAGCTAAGTTTGCTGAACTGTCTCGTTTTGCGACTCATCTAGTAGATGACGAAGCACGGATGAGTCGGATGTTCTTACGTGGTCTAAGATTCGAAATCCGTCAACAACTTAGCTCTCATAAATTTAATTTGTATTCAGATGTTGTTGATAGGGCTCAAAGGGTGGAGCAAACAGATGAAAAATTACAGCCAAGAGTCAATGATCAGAGAAATGATAACAACCACAGGAACGAGAACCATCGAGGAGGTAACCAACACTTCGGTGGTAATTCCACATCAAATAACAGAAGAGGAGAATCCAGTGGGAACAATTTCAAAAGAAAGAGATTCCATAATAATTATGGAAGGGCACCAGTACCAGCACCAGCACCGACCCCAGTTTCAAGGGGAGAAGATCGACCACCAGTGAGATGCTATAGGTGTGGTCAGGAAGGTCACATCAGCCCAAACTGTACACTGCAATCCAAAAAGTGCTATAGTTGTGGGAAAGAGGGTCATCTTGCGCGGTTTTGTCCTGCCACAAAATCAAGTCCAGCTGCAGTGATGATACCAAAAGCTAGCGCGGATAAGGGAAAATCTGTAGTTCAAGGGAGAGCTTTTGTTGTGACATCCCAAATGGCACGAAACTCGAACGAGGTGATAACCGGTAAGCTATTCATAAATTCTCGTGAAGTCTACGCTTTGTTAGATACTGGCTCTACCCATTCTTTTATCTCACCTGCATGTGCTCAGCGTTTAAACTTAACTCCTGAAAATTTGGACTTTGACTTATCAGTTGAAACCCCATTAGGAGAAATGACCATTACATCTACTGTCTATAAATCTTGTCTAGTTCAAATCAACAACCTCACATTACCTGTTGACCTTATTTCTTTGGAGATGCATGAATTTGATGTGATTTTAGGAATTGATTGGTTGACTACCCATCATGCTAAAATTGATTGTTTTCATAAGATTATTAGTTTTCATATTCCTAATCAACCTGTCATGCAAATTCAAGCAACTAAACCATTGAAATCTATAACTGTTATTTCTAGCCATAAAGCCATTCGTTTATTGAAAAACGGATGTCAAGCCTTTTTAGCTCATGTCACTGATTTGAACAAAAATACGTCAAACTTGAATGATATTCCCATTGTTAATGAGTTTCCTGACGTTTTTCCGGAGGAACTTCCTGGTTTACCCCCAAACCGTGAAATTGAATTTTGTATTGATCTTGAACCTGGTACTAAGCCCATTTCCAAAACTCCATACCGAATGGCTCCCATTGAACTTCAAGAGTTAAAAGTCCAACTACAGGAATTGTTGGATACTGGTTTCATTCGTCCGAGTGCATCACCTTGGGGTGCTCCTGTTCTATTTGTGAAGAAGAAAGACGGGAGTATGAGATTGTGCATTGACTACCGAGAATTGAACCATGTCACCATCAAAAACAGGTACCCGTTGCCTCGGATCGATGACATGTTTGATCAATTACAAGGTGCTCAACATTTCTCAAAGATTGATCTCCGTTCTGGATATCATCAGTTAAAGGTTAAAGCTGAGGACATTCCAAAGACTGCTTTCAGAACTCGTTATGGGCATTATGAGTTTTTAGTCATGCCTTTTGGACTAACCAATGCTCCTGCAGCTTTCATGGACATGATGAACCGAATATTCAAGGAATATTTGGATCATTTTGTGGTTGTCTTTATTGATGACATCCTCATATACTCCAAGAGTCGCGAGGATCATGAACAACACCTGAGATTGATACTCCAAAAGCTCCGTGAGAACAAATTATATGTCAAGTTGAAGAAATGTGAGTTCTGGCTTGAGGAGGTCACGTTTCTTGGGCATGTGATTTCTAGTCAAGGAATATCAGTCGATCCTGCGAAGATTGAAACGGTACTAAATTGGGAACAACCCAAGACAGTAACCGAAGTCCGAAGTTTTCTGGGCCTAGCTAGTTATTATCGGAGATTCGTAGAAGGATTTTCTCGAATCGCCACTCCATTAACTCAGCTTACTCGGAAAAGCACAAAATTCATATGGAGCGAGGAATGCGAGAAAAGTTTCCAAGAACTCAAGAGGAGACTGGTTTCAGCTCCTGTTCTGACCATTCCATCAGGATCAGGAGAATTCGTCATATATAGCGATGCTTCAGGCAAAGGTCTAGGCTGTGTCCTTATGCAACATGGAAAGGTTATAGCCTATGCCTCTCGACAACTCAAAGATTATGAGAAAAATTATCCTACTCATGATCTAGAGTTGGCAGCAGTCGTTTTCGCATTGAAGATCTGGAGACACTATTTATACGGAGAAAAGGTGGATATCTATACGGATCATAAAAGTCTCAAGTATTTCTTCACCCAGAAGGAACTCAACATGCGACAACGACGTTGGCTTGAGCTGTTGAAGGATTACGACCACACAATCCAGTATCACCCGGGAAAGGCGAACGTTGTAGCTGATGCTTTGAGCAGAAAATCTTATGCGAGTACAAGTGCACTGCTGACAACACAAAAGCGTATTTTGTACGACTTACAAAAGATGGAGATAGAGCTAAAGACACCAGGAACTCACTCGAAGATTGCTCACGTGCGAGTAGAACCGACTTTAATCGATAAAATTAAAGCTGCTCAAGCTACCGATCCGGAATTGATAAACATGATAAAGAAAGTACAAGAAGGTGCCATTCCCGAAGCAAGAATCGACGAGAAAGGAATACTTCGAGTCAACTCTCGACTCTGTGTTCCTAACGATCCTGAATTGAAGCATAAAATCATGACGGAGGCACACAACACGCCATTTGCAATCCACCCAGGAGGTACCAAGATGTATCGAGATCTTCGACATACATTTTGGTGGAATAATATGAAAAGGGAGATTGCAGAGTTTATCTCAAGGTGCCTAACTTGTCAACGTGTCAAGGCAGAGCATCAAGTACCTAAGGGTCCATTACAACCACTTGAGGTTCCCGAATGGAAGTGGGAACACATCAATATGGATTTCGTGACGGGTCTTCCCAAAGTTTCTCAAGGCTTAGATGCAATTTGGGTCATCGTAGATAGATTGACCAAATCCGCTCATTTCTTGCCTGTACGAGAAAACTTTTCACTTGAACGTCTTGTCGGTATGTACATAAATGAGATCTTGAGATTGTATGGCATGCCAGTTTCCATAGTTTCTGATCGAGATCCTAGATTCACTTCACGCTTTTGGATCAGTCTACAAAAAGCTATGGGCACTGAACTACGTTTTAGTTCTGCATACCATCCTCAAACGGACGGACAATCGGAAAGGACGATCCAGACCCTCGAAGATCTTTTGAGACTTTGTGTATTAGACTTCAAAGGAAGTTGGGATAAGTACTTGCCTTTGGTGGAATTTTCTTACAACAACAGTTACCAAGCAAGTATAGGCATGGCTCCATTCGAGGCTTTGTATGGAAGGAAGTGTCGCTCTCCAATATGTTGGAATGAGGTAGGAGAAGCAAAATTGTTGGGACCCGAGTTGGTACGCTTGACGACCGAAAAGATCCAAATGATCCGACAACGAATACAGACAGCACAAGAACGACAAAAGAGTTATGCTGATCTTCATCGGAGAGATGAGAGATTCAACGTCGGAGATCATGTATTCTTACGTGTTTCTCCATGGAAAGGAGTTACGAGATTCGGAAAGAGAGGAAAGCTTAACCCTCGATTTATTGGCCCATTTGAAATCCTCGATCGAGTAGGAACCGTAGCCTACAGACTAGCTTTACCACCAAGTATGTCTCGCATCCATAATGTTTTTCACATATCTATGTTACGTAAATATGTGAAGGATCCAAACCACGTCATTGAGTTAGAACCGGACGTTATAGAAGAGGATTTAACGTACGAGGAGGTACCTGTTAAGATCCTTGATAAGAAGGAGCAGATTCTACGCTCAAAGGTTATACCTCAAGTTAAGGTTTTATGGAGGAACCAAGATATTGAGGAAATGACCTGGGAGCTAGAATCCGAGATGAAATCTAAATATCCTTACCTCTTCGAAATGCCAGGTACGTCAATTTCGGGGACGAAATTTCATAAGGAGGGGAGGTTGTAAGACCCCGAATTTTATGAAATATAAAATTTAATTTTTCTTCATATATATTTTTCTGAAACAGTAAGTGGTTAAATCGATAAAGTTTAAAGTTAAGGATGTTATGTGCAAATTTTATCTTGTCGGACAATATTCGTTTTGTCGGGGAATATTCGGGCCGTACGACGACGCCGAAATAACAAATTATTGGTGGACCCCACAACGGAATAATTGTCGGATATAGAAAACGACAGAAGTAACCTTTTTAAATAAACATAGTCAACGGTGTTAACTGTTAAAATACCGATGATAAAAGAATAGTAGCATACGGTAATTTATGGTATTTTATTGTAGCACACGGTATTCTACAGTAGCACACGGTATTGCACAGTGTCTCGTATTATTGATCTGATAATTGACACCGTAACTGTTACGCATCATTTCATCAATAATCGTCACTGCATAATATTTTATATTATCAATTCAATTATTGTTGCTACACAGTATTTTGCATTATTGATTCAATAATTGTCATTACACTGTATTTCATATCATCGAGTCAATAATTGTTGGTGCACTGTAGTTTAAAATTATTGAATCTAATAATTGTCACAGTAGCAAATACACTATAATTTATATTATTAAATTAATAAAAATATGTAACGTATTTCTTACATTATTGTAGTAACATTATTTTATATGTTGGACTCACAGGAAGAATAAATAAATAAATAAAAAATAAAATAATTAATTTTACTATTTGAAATAGTAACGTGAATAGTGACGTGAATAGTGACGTGAATAGTAAGTGAATAGTAAGAAACATGTGGGACCCACTGTGGGGCCCACACGAAATGTGAGAAATGTGAGAATTTGCTGAAGAGTTGGTGGAGGCTGCTGCGCAGCCTCTGCTGAATTTTTTATTTCACCTACCGCGCATAGTAACTTCTTTTCTCCTATAAATAGCTTGTTCAGCTGAATAGAAAAATCACACCTAAAACATAGAATTTTTCTATAAGAATTTTATAAGTTTTCTCTAAGAATAGTAAGGTTATTTTGAGAGTTTGAAAGCCAAAAGGAGTGCAGAAAATTTTCAAGTTGATCAATCTCATTTAAATCAATATCCAGTCACGTGTTAAGGTAAGGAATATCATTCTTTTCACACTCTTAAACTTACTACGGTAAGGAATACCATTCATTTCATACTCTTAAATTTATTGTGGTAAGGAATATTATTCTTTTCACATTCTTAAATTTACTGTGGTAAGGAATATCATCTTCTTTCATATTCTAAATTACTACGGTAAGGGGTATCATTCTTTTCATCATCATAAATGGATATTATTTTCTTTCTTACTTGAAGGGATTATCATTCTTTGATTCTCGAAAATAATATCGTTTCTTTCTTGTGCCATTTATTTTCATGTATTAAATTGTGGGAATAACCTTACGGCGCGGTTTACCGCCTGTTGGTGAATAACCTTTTGTATTCATTCCTTATTAATCTTTGAGAATAACCTTACGGTGCGGATTATCGCCTGTTTGGTGAATAACTCTTCGTGTTCAAATTCTATTAAATTGTGGGAATAACCTTACGGTGCGGATTACGCCTGTTTGGTGAATAACTATTCGTATTCAAATTGATGGGAATAACCTTACGGTGCGGATTATCGCCTGTTGGTGAATAACCCTTTTTATTTGTCTCATGTGGAAATAATTTGTCTACACGAATTATCACATGACACTTTTATTCCATATTCGTAAGTGATATCATTTTTCCTTTATACTCATAAGGGATACCATCTTTTTCATCTTCCATTATTCAAACTTACTATGGTAAGGGATATTAATTCCCTTCACCTTTTGTTAATCAAACCTGCTACGGTAAGGGATATTATTTTCTTCCATACACCTAAATCGAAACTTATTATGGAACTATTGCTTCTATAATTCCTGAAAATATTATATGTTCCATAATAGTTGAATTTCATTAGTTCAACTGAACCTTTCTATTTTCTGAACATTTCTATTGAACTGTAATCGTTATTCTGAACTGTGGATCTTGAATATCATTTTTAAATTTCACTCCACGTCATGTTGGCAATTTGGACATTATTTGAATCTGCACAAAGTAAACTTCCGATACTTATTGTTTATCCTGTTCTTCTGTTCATCATTTGTATCACTGTTATTTGTATTAATCATCAAGAATCAAGCTGTTGTGAATATCTGTGGCCGGGGGCACAGATGTGATATAATTGTTGAACAGATGATAGGTTAAAAGCGATATACTAGGTTAAAGGCGATACATCTGTTCGGTGTCTTTTATGACACGTGGTGAATGTTCTCTTTGGCCCGTAGTGCAAAGATGAACTGTTGGTTGGTATGATTATGACCAAAGGCTGAATCTGGTATAATCATGACCGTTGGTGCTTTATTGAATATCTTTGGCCCGTAGTGCAAAGATGAACTGTTGATTGGTATGATTATTACCAAAGGCTGAATCTGGTATAATCATGACCGTTGGTGTTATATTAAATGTCTTTGGCCGGTAGTGCAAATATGAACTGTTGATCTGCATGATTATGATCAGGAACTGTGAATTTTTATTATCATGACTAATGGTATTTCAGATGATAAAAGTTGATGATATTTTTACTAAAAAGAGAAGCGAGTGGACATTATAGTCTGCATTATTCTTCTAATAGATTGCTCATTCCGCTGCTATTATTGATCTGAACGTTGTTTAAGAATTTAACTGCAGTTTTTGATATAAACCTTGTAGTCTATTGTATTCTATCAAGAACTCAACTGTTGAAGGCTAATGATAAATTATTCGTCATTATCTTAGTCATGATATTTCTTACTGGGCTATTTGAGCTCACCCTTTCTTTTCGTTCCATTGTTTTTCAACAGGAGATGAGAACGTAACGGGGTCTAGCCGGGGAATGGAGTGAGAGTGCGGGGATAGCTATCATAGTCTTCACGTGTTATAAAATAGTGTGGCAATAATAATGAAGACTTAGTTGTGTTGTATTATCCACTGTATTGTTGTACGTTGTATTTCATTGTAATAATTTTGTTGTAGTCTTTTGACGACTCAAGTTTGGGCTGTGTGGGCCTAGATTTGGGGGCGTCACATTTTAAACCTCTTTTCATACTCGACATTCAGTCTCATTCTTCCTTTATCTTGGATTCTTCTCACTTATACAGTGGTCAATCAAGACCTTTATCTTATTCAAAAACTATGAATACTATCTAACCTATAATTTTTTTAAATCATCATCCGGACTGGAAAACCATATCTTGTGTAGCAATCAATTAAGATTGAGAACACTTCATACTTTGTGTAGCAATCAATTAAGATTGAGAACACCATATATTGTGTAACAATCAATTAAGATCGAGAACACACATACGTTGTACTTTAGGTGATCAGCCTGTCGTACCATATTATCTTTAAAGACGCGGTTTATTGCGTCTATCGAATTCCTACGTCCGTTCTTTTTTCATAACCAAATGTGTCTAGTCGAAACAATTGGCATTGACTCATATTTAAACCATTCAAACTTTTTGAGAAGTAATTTTATGACTGTATACCGCACCTTGCAATGTGCGTTGATAACTCATCATGTATCATCTTCACACCAGGTTAAATGGAGTGTTGATGAATAAATCATTTTTATTCTCCATATTATATCCGTCTAATATTTAATTATGGTTAATATATTATCAAATGTGATAATATTATGATGTGATTAAGTGCTAATTATGTGATTAAACTATTATCAAAGTTTGATAATATTATTAAGTGATTTAAAGATTGTGGTTAAGTGATTATTAAAACTGGTTAACAATATTCGTAAGAGGGTAAAATATTATGAAATAGTTAATAACATTTATAAGTGATTGAAATATTATCAAGGGTGATAATATTATGAGTTGTTTTAAATATGATTAAATGTTTATAGATGTGATTAAGAGTTAAATGATTTGAGTGATGTATAGAAATGTTATTAAGGTAAAATGAACATGTATGTGATATACAGATGGGTAGATCAATGTTGTTAAATGTTAGGTCATCCAAAGGAAGTTAAGTTAAGTTGATTAGCATAAACCAGCAGAACAGGCAAGTTCTTCTGAAACCTTAACTCGTTTTATTACGCAAGTTTCATATACTTATTTTTATGTTAATTATCTTGAAATTGAAATTAATTTCATAGTATATAATGAAATAATTATTAATAATTATTTCATAGCTATATTGTTATTGATATTTGCACTGATGTGAATTCGCATGATTGTCTTAATATGAACTATTTAACATTGAAGATATATACTTACTGTTCTGGCTAGACCATGTATGAATCAAATTCATTAATCTGAATATTGTTGAAGCTAGTCCAAACCATATTGTCATTGTACGGAATCTGATAAAAAAGCTGAAATGAACAAATCATTATGTAAGGATAAAACTATTGTTAGATGTAATAATTCTAGTCAAAATAAAATTGGATGGTTATAATGTGCACAATATATACGTACGATAGGTTGATCACCTAGAGTACCCATATTCGGATATTACAATCGATATGGTTGTTAATATTCAAAATAAAATGATAGTCTTATGTCTTCTAGGTATTGTTAATACTCAAAACGTGTATTCAGGGTCTGGTGATATTTTAGCAACAAAAAAAATAGTATACTAAATGAATTAAAAATTATTATTCAATGGTGCATGTCTTCACAATTATTATATATTGTTGAAGCTGCAAAAGTTAATTCTTTTTTTCATTCATTATTTATCCTTCATTGTTTATTTAAATTTGTTGAGCAAAGTAGTTGTTCACCCTTGCTATATCATGAAATATTTTTTAGCTAAGTCCGAGTGCTCTAAGAAGGACGAAAGCAAATGAAAGGCAAACAAATATAAGTAATTAGTATTTTTATTAATATATTTTACGTTGTTATAAACCTTTTGTGTTGTAAGATAGTTATAATGTATTTAAGGTTAGTGGAATCTGGGATAATGGTATGTTTTGTAATGAATATATTTATATTTTCCACTAGTTACTGGAGAATAAGTTTATGAATGTTGTTTAAGTATTGAATAGTGAGCATCGAACTCGAGGTTTAAGGGACTCGAATTTGGGAGCGTTACATGTTGGTATCAAAGTTATAGGTTATAAACCTTAGGTAGTGGAAAAACCTTAGGACATAACCTTAGAGAAATTGATGAAAGTAATAGGAGATAAACACATAAAGAGTTTTAATTGATAAGAGATGGATTGAGAAAGAATTTTTAGGTTTTAGTGAATGAGAAGTTAGAAAGATGATTACGTATGTAAGAAAATATCTTATATTAGGATTTTATGAGTATGAGGATTTGGAAGTGTTAGAGTTGATGCCTTAAAGGCTAATTATTTGATGTAATTGCTTAACATTTTTTTGATATTATATTTGATTGCATAAATGGATTATTTTATTATGATTTCATTTACTGCGTTATATAAATGTTAGCATAATAAAAGTCCTTAGAATAGTGATACAAATTATATATAGCTTCAAGTATGTGACTTGAACATGAGATTATATAATTACAATTAGTATCATTGCTCTTAAATGTCCCTAGTCAAGTATCATTGTTAATGGGACAACAATGATGCATTGAGACTAGTATGTGGATTGACTGATGGTCAAATCTCATTGGTCATAAATATATGAGATATTTGAGTCAATGCATAGGTACATGTTAGAGAACAATGTACTGGACAGACCTACC
Source organism: Hedera helix (assembly GCA_947179155.2). Lineage (NCBI taxonomy): Eukaryota > Viridiplantae > Streptophyta > Magnoliopsida > Apiales > Araliaceae > Hedera > Hedera helix. The sequence goes on from OX359274.1 coordinate 18,647,639, forward strand.
ATGAGAATTCTACATGGAGCATTATGCAAAGTGTCATAAGAAATTCTCATGGTGACAATAATGTAATGATCCTCTGACCTGAAGTCACTATATTACTACACGAGAATTTGTGTACTTTGATATCATCAAAGGTCACCTTTAATCGGGTGGACAATAAAGGTGATTATTGGGTACATCATGAATCATGTGAGGAATATGAGTGATCTAGATGGAATTTAACCCTCCTATATATTAGGGGTGATATCCATAGGCCTCTTGATTGAGTAGGACTATGAAATGCATGGCCATGCTCAAATAGTGATTTGTTTCATATAGTCTACTCATTGATCAAGAAAACTCAGATTAAATTATAAAGAATATGACACTTTCCATGTCTCGAGTTTAATCTAGGATGTCAAGGTTAAAAGGATTAAATTACTTTGAAACATTGGTCATGGAAAGGTTGTATCGAATCACCGATCTTATTATTATTTGAGTAGCAGTGATGCATTACTAGATGTCGCTCACTGTTTATAATTTTATAATATGATTTTAAAATTATTGTCAACATAATAATAACCTATTGGGTCACACACTTAGAACGTATTTAAAAGGGAATTATTTTAAATTGTAAGTATTTTAAATATATCAATATGATTGATAGTATTTAAAATTACGAATTTAAATTAATAGGATAATTTGTATATATGTATATTAATTAAGTAAGATTTAATTAAAATATAATATATATAAATTCGAATTTTATTTTTTTAATTAAATTAGGTTTTGGTTAATTCCTATTAACTACTATATATATGATATATCAGTAGTCTAAAATCACGTAAGGAAAAAAAACTAAAAACCCTAGCCGCTTTCAGAAAGAGACTAGAGAGAAAAATAGTTCAAAAATTCTGATCTTAGTGGTTAGTACCGCAGATCCCTTTTGCTGCAGATCATGTGACGGTTCGCGGAGCGTTCGTGTGGATACCGTAGAGACGCAGTCGCTGGATTGCGTTGAAGATTCGAAGTTGTTCCAGAATTCCATCGTCTCCTGTCCATCTCGGATAATCGGTAAAATAATCTAAACCTCTGATTAATCTGTTTTCGCTTGGATCTTGTCTTAGGGTTTCGAAAACTTTTTAAATTCCGCTGCTTTCACTGTGTCGAAACCCTAACAGGAAGATGATACAAAAGTAAATATAAAGATAAATCTAAGCAATGATCTAGAAAATGAGAAAGGAGAAAAGAGAAAAAAGATTGGGAGATACTTGATCCAAGGAGTATAGATAAGAAGAGGATATCACTTATAAATGTGGCTAAGGTTAAATAGAAGGAGGTGATGTTAAGGTTTAAAATAATAATTTCGAGGACATAGAGGATATTTTAAGAAGGTTGGTCTATATAGGTTGGTAGTAGTAAAGATGATCGGAGTTAATGGAAATGAAAGAATTGGATGAATAGATAACCTGTTAAAAATGAAACTTGAAGAGTTAAAGGATTCTAAAAGAATGGGAAGATTATGGAGCTTATCATAAAAGTAAAGAATGGTAAAGTGATTGAAGAAGAGTAGAATGATCATAGAATGAGATACGCATGATGAAGAATTATACAAGAATGATAATAGTATATGTTGAGGAGTCTGACTTTTGAAGTGTATATTTTCGGGAGTTTGACTTTAGGGAATGTGTTTTAAGGAGTACATTTTCAAAAGTTATTTTTAGAAGACCAATGTAGGATGATTTTTTAAATCCGTAAGTTGATATATATATATATATATATATATATATATATATATATATATATATACAGTGCCTTTCTCTAGCGGACCAAGTTTGACGGACTAAAAACAAACTTTAATACATTTTATACAAAAGCAACCAAACAAAAAAATGCAGAGCAAAAAAGTTCTAGCTGGGACACTATTCAACCCAACTCATATAACCCATTTCTCTCTCTAACTTTTCTCTCCCTCCCACTACCTTTTCGGCGATTTCCTTCCGAAGTCGATCAAATCGACATAGATTCGGCGAGGTTTGCCTCTCTCTCTCTCTATGAAGGTATAACTCAACTTTAACCATTTTAGTTGTATTTTCGAGCTTTCCATTTGGACCCAAGATCTATAAAGAAAAAAGGGTTTAATTTTTTGGTAGGATTTGGCAAAAGTAAGATACAATCGTTAATTGATTACTCCATTGAATCAATTTCCTAATCTAGACGCGTTTGACCCATTTACAAGTGTGTTCGATACATTGAAGAAGCTCTTTTAGATTTATTTCAAGTAGTAATATAGTTTTCTCAGTTTAAAAAGTTCTTGCGTAATATAAAACAAGAGCTATTGAAACATTCACTATTATCTTAATAGTACTAAATATTCTCTTCTGAGGTTTGTAGACTGATAATGGTATGTTCCTAAGCAAGGTATTATTTTTACAATAGTGCAAGATTTTATTCTGAGTTATTTGCTAGGATCATATCACCGTTATAACCGATCCCCTTTGAGTTTTATTTTTTTATTTTTTATTTTTTTATTTTTATTATTATTATTATTACTATTATTACATTTATTGTTCACTTTCGCATAAAAGTACACTTTAACTCTCTTTATATGATTGATTCATGATAGTGGCCTCAGAGGATAGATCTTAGGAATAGAATCATAGATGTCATTAGCTAAATATGCAATCTGAACTTTGTTTATAGTCTGAATTGGTATAGCTTAGTTAGTAAGTATTGTTATGGGTAATTTGTGAACTTTGTTTATAGTTTTGATTTGGTGCTTTGGAGAAATTTTACGGATTTCTCATTTAATTCTGGTTGCTGATAAAATTTAATATAAAACAATTTTATACTCTCTCTTTTTTGTTGGAAATTTAGTTAAGTTACTTTGGTTGTAGTAGCTTTCATGAAATGAAAGTTTTATCTTTTCTGAAAAATAAGATTATGTGCCTTGATTTTTGAATACTAGGAAGACAACATGGCATCACGAAGTATAATGGAGAGCTACAAATTTGATTTAAGGATTCAAAGCAAGTAATGTCAATGTGGGCAATTTGCAACTTGTAAAATTACCCGCTCCAATAAGAATGGAAATGAAGGTCGAGTCTACTATGTTTGCCCAAATGGAAAATGTAGTTTCTTGGGATGGTGCAAGGCTATAAATGAAGAAAAACCATCACTAACTTTTGAAACACAGCTACCAAATAATTCCATGGTGGATGATTCTACTATAATTGAAATGTGACTTGTAATTAAATTATTGAAGAAATTAGTTGTTGTAATACTTATTCTCTGTTTGTTTTTTATTATGAAAAACTAGTCGTCATAAAGTAAATCGGGAACGAACCTACTAGGTTCTCCATTCCATGTATAAACTTATGTGGGAAACAAAGCTTATCACTACTTGTTTTGAGTCTATTAAGTCATTACAAATATGGTTTGCATTATTATTTTCCTTTCAACAACCATTTTTAGCTACCTCTATGCAAATGAAATGAATGCAATGGTGGAGTAGTTCTAGACAAAGTGGGGAGTTAGTGCAAATTGAAGACATTTAGAAGCTATCAAGTAACAAGATTGAAATTAAAAAGAAGAAGGTTGGTGGTTTTGACTTCATCATTTGTCAAAACTCGTACAATTACTCTTCAAAATTTTCTAGCATGAGTGAATATAGTGACAACTTTGCAGGTTTAAACTTCTCGTTGTTTTATGAATTTGTGCGAATTTTGCAATGTTTAAGGTGCATGATGGGGAATAGCAAGTGAACTACTACCACCAGCCATACTTGTCTCTTGATAAATTATCAGTGGAGCTTTCTAATACCCAGTATGTGATTGTCTCCTGTGGTAACAAAGTGGATTATTTTAACTAATTGATCTATTTTACTGTCTCGGTGATATATTCTATGAGTAATTGAAATACATTATCCATTATATGAGTAATTAAAATCCATTCATTCTCCCTTTTTCGCTTTATATTGTCACTTGATACCAAAAATTCAACATCACCAGCCAACCTAGATCTTAAATACCAAAAAGGTAATACAAAAGAACCAACCATGTTTCTTCTGTGATTTTGATTCAATATGATAAACAAAAGAACCAACCATGTTTACATGAAAATATAAACAAAAGAACCAACCAACAAAATATAATTCTACCCTTTTCATTTTATATTGTGATTGGACTTTTTTCGAGAATGGTGAGGAAATAACAATTTTACAGGCAGGCCATTTTTTTTATCTTATAATCTTCCAACATCCAAACAATTAGTTTTTCTTTCCTTAGGCGAACCAGTGTTGGTTTACCATCCCAATTTATAAACTTAACCTTCCTCTAGTCATAAAAGAAGTTGCGCGGCACAGCAACACATGTACAGCTTTCTTTGTCCCACCTTTATTAACAATGTCTTTCCTTTTCACCTGTACAATATGCACACATTAAACAAGTCATAAGCATAATAAATATCTTATAAAGAATTGAACTTCATTGTCAACATAACTACTAGAAAATATGTGTAGATCTGTATCTTGAAAATTTATACTAATGATCACACCTTTGGAAGTATAACTATCATCCTCCGAACTTGAAAATGTAGTTGCACCTTCATTGTCGGGAGAATCTCTACATAAAAGCCAAAATAACACACATCATTTAAAGATTGAGATAGAAAAATTAATGTGAACTTTTACGTAAATATTACTTACCGATGTGCAACAATTGGACAATTTCTTTTGTCATGTGATTGTCCAACTTTGCCACAACCATGACAGCGTCTAGCCTTTAAGTTATTTGCCTTCCCTAAAGCCTTTTCTTTCCCTCCTTTAAGTCTTTTGCCACATCATTTTGCCTTAACTTGATTTGGTTCATTGTAAATATATTCTTTATTGCAACTCATCTTCCCAGATACTACACTTACACCAATTCCACATTATGATTTTTTTACCACTATCTACAACAAGATTGATTGATTCGAGTGCATGAACCAAAGCATATTTATAAATATTAATTCATTCTTGGCTTATGAGGGCTTTATCAATAACATCCAAAGAACATTGAATTAATTCACTCCACTTGATTAGATATTCTCTGTCACCATTTATCATTATGTCACTTTCATTATCGACCACTATCATGGAATTTGCCTTCTTAGTCCACCTTTTCAAGATGTATTGTTGTGGTAATTCATCCAAATCATGCATTTTGTGCAAGTAACCAAGCACATGTCTACATGGTATCCCCATACTCTCAAACGTGTGACAACTACATGAAGCAAAACCTAATTATTTTTCATAAATAAGTTTTCGTATGCTACGTGTGAACACTTTTTTCCTATGAACTTGAAACACGCATTGATTGTCACTCTCCTTTATAAGCTCAAAATGGTAATTCAGGCATTCTCATATCTCATCTTAGAATTTAAAGAACATTTCCCGAGTATAAATATCAATCATTTGGAATAAAAAGTCATGATTCATCTTCCCTTTAGGCTTCTCAATCAAATCTTTGTGATCGGCCAACAACTCTTCTTGATGTTGGCGTATTAGCCCCCTACTAAATTGAATCATAAAATCAACTAATGAATTATTTTTAGATACATGTCTTTTGAAAAACGCGTGAGAGATTTCCGCTTGTTGGCTACTTGACATATTGGCTGAAAAAACATGATTGCAATAAGTAGACACCCAATTTGAACGAATTTTGTACATTTATTGTCTTGTAACTCGCTGCTCCCAACAAGCTCTGTCCATGTCAAATCAAACTCTTCTTTAGACTCTGAATTCCAAATACAATTGGCAAATTCATTATAGTGAGCATAATACTTCATCGAGTCTATCTTTTCAGAAAATTTTGACAATATGTGCTAACTACAGTATCTATGAAATGTATCCGGAAGAGTTTCTGAAATTGCTTTAGCCAGCATGGGATCTTGATTAGTAATGATCATTTTAGGGGCATCACCTGGCATAGCCTCTAAAAATTAGTTGAACAACCAAACACATGAATCTGATGTCTCATCACTTAAGAATGCACAAGCAAAAGTTATCATTTGACCATGTTTGTTAACTCCCATCAGTGGTGCAAAAATCAACCCATAGCGATTGGTGTTGTATGTCGTATCGAAGATGACTACATCACCATAAAAACTATATGCCCTTCTAGAGGTAGCATCAACCCAAAAATAATGTGTTATCATCTGTTTACTATTAATCTTAATTTCATAAGTGAATGCTGGATTCTTGCCCTTTTCTAATTTGAAAAACTCACTTAGCATTTCTCCGTCATGCCCCTTCAACTCAGCACGTCTATCCCTTTCATAATTATATAAATCTGTTTGTGTACACCCAAGGTTTTTAAACCCTCCAACCCATACTCCAAGAAAATTGAATTGTTGATGTGAGGGTATATTTATCATGGCAAGTTGTTGAGTCAAATACTTTTGCGTACTCAAAACACTTAGGTGAGATCTTAATAAATGCTTCTTTGATGGAGTTTCCAAAAGGTGACTATGGCCCTCAATAAATTAAGTGACTACATATGCCCCAGAATTTATTTTCAACACAGCTATTTTTGCTTTACAACTTTTTTTTATCAATCACCGATGCCTTTTAGTTTCAACATACACAATTGTTATTCCCTTACCTTATTTAAAACAAACATACTCTTTCATTTTCACTTCATCACTTCCTTCGATTTTCTTAGAAGCCCAACTTCGAATACTAAATCCCGCGTCTTTAGCATATGCATTGTAGAAATCCTTAACTTCATCTATTGTTTGGAATTATTTTCCAACACTAAGTTTGAGATGGTTGGCTACTTGCGGATTATAAATAAAATTTTCCCTACATTCCTCACTTCCAACTTCTTCTATTAACTCAAAATTCTATCCTTCAATTCTTATATTCTCTACATTCATTCCACTATTGTCTACATTATCACCACATTCATTACTAGCCCATACTTCATCCTCTAAATTATCATCCATAACCTATACGATTAAATTAAAATTAGTATCAACCCCTAAGAAATGACCAGGTGACAATACTTGAGTAGGGGGGTTGTAACTTTTCGAATAATAAAAACAAAGAACTTTTTAGCAAAATATGCTCACATAAAGACATAATCTGCAGCAATGCAAAAACTAATTTTGATTTCATTAAGAAATATTAGTTGGTAATAATTATAAAATGCTTGATTTTTTTTTTCATTTTGGAATTTGAATTACTTTTTTATAATACTGGTTTATTATGTTAATGTTGGTTTGTTAATGAATTTCTTTGCAATTTTCATTTAAAATGATGCTCTTTTTCAAACAGATGGAGTGTATTGGCCTATTGGTGATTTTCATAGCTTTCCATTTGTACCAAAATATTCTTTACTCTTCCTATTGTGGTTGCTTTTTGATATGCAGAGATAAACACAAAGTGAAAATTTTAGTGGTCCATTGGAGATAGTTTAGGAAATAACTAAACATTTATTACTAATTGTTCTTTTTTATTTGATGTTTTAGGAGTAAGCACATTGATTAAGAAATGTAATTAATGTTTTGTCTAATTGATTTAATTAAGTATAAAAATTTGATATTTATTAGCCTTTTGAAATTCATTCGAAAGATGAAGGAGAAACAAATTCACTATTCAAATAAAGGTTACATTATTATTACATAATTCATTAGGGAAGCCAAAAGAAAATTAAAACAGAGTTGTAAATGCATAAATCAACATAAAAAAAGGTTAAATTATATGAGTATATGGAGCTCCTAGTAAAAGAGAATATAGATGAACCGAAAAAGACGCAATGCTATACACAGAAAATCCTAGATAATTAAGAAGAAGAATCTCCAAGGTCACGTTGCAGCAAAGTAGATTTTATAGGTTAGAGACTTGGAGTTCACCCAAAAAGAAAAGAAATAAATGATGAATGTGTAGCACAAAAATACCAACAACAAACTCTGAGAAAACATGGCATAAAAGGAAGGATCATCTGCCTTGCCCTTCAACAACACTGAAGGAAAAAATGGCTTCAAATATTATATGTTCTTAACTCACCACATCGAAAGCTAATTCCGACTTTTTTGTTCTCAGAAAAGAGGGAACAAATATTTGACATAAAATTAGCAAAAGTAAAATAGTCATGTAAAATTTGAGCTATGCCTTCATAGAGAGAAAGAGAGGCAGACCTCGTCGGATCTGTGTCGATTTGATTGACTTCGGAAGGAAATCATTGGAGTGCTAGTGAGAGAGAGAGAGAGAGAGAAGAGTTAGAGAGAGAAATGGGTCATATGAGCTGGATTTGGTTTTGTTTGGTTGAATAGTGTCCCAGTTGGAACTTTTTTGCTCTATGTTTTTTTGTTTGGTTGCTTTTGTATTAAATGTATTAAAGTTCATTTTAAGTCCGCCGAACTTGGTCCATTGGAGAAAGGCACTTTATATATATATATATATATATATATATATATATATATATATATATATATATATATATATATATGAGAATGTTAATAGAAGTTATAAAATTTTAGAAATCCCAACCTTGGAGTTGAGTACGGGATATATTATGTATTTAGCATAATACTAAGAAGAGTATAGTACTAGGTACTAATGTGAAGCATATTAAAATAAAAATATTTATTAAATGCGCAATGTGATGGTAGGAAGACAAGGTGATGGTAGAATGAACGTTTATAAGAATGCAGAGTGAATGGAAGGATCGTGGTATAGCAAGTAGGCTATCAAACGATTAGAGGGTATGTAATTAATAAATTGTGCATATAAAAAATATGCAAAAGAATGCGTAAAATGGCGTATCATTATAAATTATAGTCTACTACGTACTAAGGGATAACATGTTAACAGATTTTATATATTTTAAGATTGATTATATGTTGGCATTAATAGTAATACGGTATTATGTTAAACGAAAATGTCAAGAGAAAGATCTTAAGAAGGAACACCCCAGACAATAGGAAAGAAAGTTAAGGAACTAGACCAGGATTCCTTACAAACGATTGGTAAGTCTAATAATAGACGCTTTTAATGAAGGGATTAATGAATTTTGAAAATTCAAAGGTAAAGAAGAAATTTAAATATTTATAAGAATGATATCAAATAAATGATAGAAGACATCTTACAATAAGATTTTTAAAGAGCAGAAAGAATGTTAATAAGGTCGAAAAATGATTTAAAAAGATGAACTCATAATGAGTTATGTGCTAAAATATGGATTAAAAGAATTCATATTAAGTTAAGAAAAAAAGTTATAGGTTTATTTATTTCAATTGAGAACTCGTGTTAGTGGCTGAGTTGAACCTTCATTTATATGGGCAATAGATTGTGCTCGGTTTGACAACCACTTAACTTCCTATAATAATAATTGTTAAAATTTTGTGTCGCGTTATTGTTATATATTTGGCGGGAGGGTGATTATTTCCTTGTGTGTATATCTAATAGTTAGATAATGTTAAGATTAAATATGCGTTCTTAAAACTCATACGTATGGTAAGTTCATGACTTATAATAATATAGCCCCTCAGCGTATGGACAGTCTTTGATTCGTTCTCAGATTACATATTGTTAGGATAAGTTCTTAAACTCAAAATATTGTGGTAAGTTTTTGAACTCATATTGTGTGGTAAGTTCGATGAACAATATGTGGTGGAGGTTAGAAGAATGTCATAGATAAAGATTTAAGAGTTCTTATTTATTTGGGAACATTAATAGAATCAATGATTAATAAAGTTATTAAACTAAAAAAGGACGTGGAGGAAAAAGGAAGTTTTTCACATATTGTTAGAAATTGAGTATGACCCAGTATTATTTTCCTAAATACTACTGGTAGGTTACAATATATAGTGATACTTTGCATCGAGGATTAAGCCATGATTTGAAACAGCATAAGGTGGGTGATTGTGTATGTGTCACCATAGTTACCAAATTCTAAAGAGAATCATTTAAGTAAGATTAAAAGAGAATGGCGTAAGTATTCGCTTAAAGATACAAAAAATTTAGAACAAAGAAAAAAGGTTAACAAAAGGAAGAAATTGAGGAATAGCTTGGAACTGTTGAGAGTACAAAGATATGTTAATGGATAGGTATGAGTAAGATTAATGAAGAATATGTTGAAAAATAAACTAAAAGGTTTACCACGGTAGTAAATTTTATGGATGATGAAAGATTAAAGGAATATAGTGATATACTGCTTAACAAACAAGTATGTGTTAGGATGACATGAGAAGAAAATAACATTGGAGTTATTAAGTTCATTGGTAAGAAGTATGATAGGATGATTAGTAAGAAATGCAAAATATGTGGTATAACTAGAAGAATAGGTGAATAAGAAGATAAAGATGTAATTTGAGGATGTTTTAGGATGACCATATATGGTTTAAAATGTGAAAAGATATTAAGGAAGATCATTGATACAAATAGACTCCAGAGAAGATACTAAGAAAAGTTAAAGAATTGATTATGAGAGCAAGGTTTTTGTTTATGACTCGAGGAACGATTAATGCATAGTTAATTGCTACTGATTGAAGTTAAAGAATGATAAAGAGTAAGAAATTAGAATTAAAAAAGAGTGACAAGAAGATTACGATAGAAGAAGTCTTATGACTAGAAAGAAGATGTTATAAAAGCTTTGGGGTGATTCTTGAGTCCATTCTCATTAGAATTTCCCCCTATACAATTTCTCTTTGTATCAAAAATCCAAATTCCGAACGAAACTAGACTAAAAACTGCTTACAAGGACAAAGTGAAAACTAAAATCACAAATCTTTAGTTTTAATTATTCAAACTTTAATAAAATAAACTCTACACATCCAAATGACACCAACTTAGTGTTGTTGTCTTTCTAACTTCTTGTTTTACAATATTTCATGGTTCAATCACATTTTTGAAAACGTTTTGATAAGAAATTTAAGATCGAACCATCTAGGGTTTTACTGGTAAATCGCAATATGAAATTTTCTTATATTTATTTGCATACCACACATACCAATACTTGTTTTAAACATACTAAACCATGAATCTACCTATATATCATAGATTTAGACTTGTAGAGCATCAAAATAACTTTTGAACGGTTGAAAATATTTTTTGACCGATTAAAACATATATAGACTATAAAAATTTAACTTAGGAAGAGTTAAATCACTTTTCAACCTTCATAGTTCCTTCTATGGAGATCTTCTTCTTGCTAGGTCTCTTCCTCCTTCTTGAGTGAACCATTAACACACTAACCCACAAGCTCTCTAGCTTTTTCTTCCTCTATATTTGGTATAGACAACCAACAAATGACTAAACTCCTACAAAAGAACTACTGAGTTCTTATTTATAAACCTTTCATCTATTCACTTATGCATACTTACAATATGTATATCTATACAATTTGACCAACATTACTTGCAACCATCAAAACTTGGCTTGATTTAAGGGAATAGACTTGGTTGAATGACTACAAAGTGACTTCTATCAAGCTTGAGTCTAGGCTTCCTTTTGAGTGTAAATAAAGGAATAAGCAAGCAAAATCTACACTCTTTTCACCAAGTGGGCCCCAAAATTCGGGATTTGATATTTAGTTACTCCAATTTGGCTTTATTTTTATCTCCTATATTATTATATAAGCATCCATATATACACACACCAATATATGTATACACATTCACTTATACATGCATAATACTTGCATTTTCTCATATTTAACCATTAAAATGTCACACATCGACTTGACACATAGATAGTGAAGTGCAACATAAGCAACATAACACCAACACTTAACCTTGGTCACTCAATACCCGACCTTAGTTAAAGCTCATCTTATTTATATATACATATTTATATATCTCACAACAATTAACCATAATGTGGTTAACTCTCTACATTATAATGACCTAGGTTAGTCCAAACACCCAACCATGGTCTAAACTCATCATATAAATAGATATACTTATTTTATCATTTTTTTCTCAATTAATCATGATATGGTTAATTCTCTACAACATTCAACCCATGGTTACCTACCAATTCTACCTTAGTGAATTATATACATACATAATTGTATCTATAATATTCTTCCTACAACTAACCCATGCATAGTTAAATCTTTAATTTATTTACTACCTAAGGTTACTCAATTAACTCATCCATAGTTAATTCTCATCATCAAATTCACTCACCTAGCATTTAACCAATATTTGGTTAATGCTCTCTCTTGTCTACCAACTAGGGTTATTCAATTAACCCTACATTAGTTAATTCTCTACACTAAATCAATACTTGAAATTTTCCAACACTTTGACCATCATTTGACTTTTAAATGTTTGGGCTACATAGTTTACTTTGCATTGGGCTCTCTTATTTAATTACTTGGGTTACCCAACACAACTCACACATCTTCCATAACTTGGACTAGGTAATTTTTTTAATTGGACTACCACCACACTATATACAATAATTGCCAACATAATTTAATTAGACTTATCTTAATTACCTCTTGGAATATAACATTTGGGCTTATTATTTAATTACCCACCTTCATGCAAGTATTCCCATATTGGGCTAATATCTATAATCCTTTTGGGCTAGTCCACTAGTAGTAATTAAATTATTTGGACTCTTCATGAGGCTAGATCCATAAATTTATTTGGACCTCTATATAAATTATTAACAAGACTTTCAACCATTCAAATATTGGGCTTGCTTTAATCCATTAATGGACTCTATACAACAACTTAATAATTAAATTAATTACTTAATTAATCACATCACATTATTGCCATCCAAGACAATTATCCTAAATTTTCCACAACTTTAACTCATACTAATATAATTAACCTAATTAATTATATTTCATGACTTCATATATTTAAACTATTTAATTTATTAGTTTAATTGAGTATTAACTTACTCATCCTCTTATTTGGCTAACAAGTACGCTTTAGGTATTAATTATGAGAATACTCCTACTAATTAAATTCTAAACCATTTAGGAACTAAATAATAATAATAATAATAATAATAATAATAATAATAATAATAATAATAATAATAATAATAATAATAATAATAATAATAATAATAATAAGATTCTTCTTATTAATTTATAATTAGTATTTCTAAAATACTAAATAATAAATATTAAGCTATTTAATTTATTCTATCCTCATAGTATAAATTAAATATACTTAATTCATTATTACGATTATGCCATTTATTTCTTAAATAATTATTTTTCTTTTGCGGTGTGACCATTTAGGTTTTTTATATTAAACCGATTGTAGAATAAATTAATTAGAACTATTCTAATCTTATTTATTTAAATAAATTAAATTATTTAATTTATTTAAATAAATAATATTTATTCCATAATAAGGGTAAGCCACCTTAGCGATCAACGACTTTTCAAATAATATAGATTTTAACATTTAATCACACAAGAACCTATTCAGTGAATAGTTACCGTAAAATTCAATCCTTCTATCTCACAATGTCTCAATCAAATATAAGACATGGTATTACTGTTAAGTCTTATTTTATTTGATTATATGCATTTTGACTCTCAAATGAATAACTCTAATTAATATAAATTAGAAACTACTTTCAAATTTTCATTCTACCTTGGCCAAGTACTACTGAGTTGTCATTTATCGAATCGCATAAGACATTCTCTTCTTTTACTAGAAGTGGTAGATTCTTTATTGATAATTCACATATCTCCATGTACAACTTATTATATCCGAACATACCATTTAGTACACCCTAAAGGTTTTAGGGAATATGTCAAAAAATAATTCATCATACACAAGATATTATGATGATCTCAAGTCCAAGGATCACTTGTACTACTATCACAAAACGAACTTATATTGACATGCAAGTAAGACTCCATTAGGTATTTCTTGAGCGAGTCACGTTCAATGAACTTATTCTCTAATGAGCACCTACATACTTACTTTAGTGTCTCTACAAAAATGATTATGAGATTAATCATCCTATTCATAAGAGCAAGCATAGTATATATTAATATAACTGGATTCACTAATCCCCATTTTAGTAATCCCACGATTAAGAACAATTTTAATTTTTGAGTTATTGTAACGCCCCCGAAATTTGACAAAACTTATTTCGGTTCAAATTATACATTATTTTTCTTACGTCCAAATTTCGGTTCGTTAATAAATCTTTAATCACCTTATTTAATCCATTAATTTACTTTACAATCATCAATTACCAAATTTTTCGATATAATTTTTTTTCAATCATTTTATGAAAATATTTTTGGCATTTAAAAACTTATCGTCTCGATCCTAGTCATTGGATCGCAATCTTTACTTTTTTTTTTCTTTCATGATAAAAATTCTTGAATAATCAAGATATATGACTAAATCTTATTTATCCTATCAGAATTTGACATATATATAACTCATGAATTATAATCACTCATTCCACTAATTTAACCATATCCAGTTTCTATATACAAATAAAATATATACAACAATTGCATTTGCAACATTCCTTGATGTCGCACATAATCTCTAGTTGTGATTTAATACATCTGAAGTTTTATTTCTACCTGCAAAATTTATATTATGCAAAAATGAGTACTACGTCTCAGCAAGTTCAACAGTGTGCACATAACACATAACATAACATGCTCTCTGTGTGTCATACATCATGTGTTGTGCTTCTACTAAAATAATATAACTCACGTGCATCATATCTATTCCAGATTAGCAATTACATGAAGCAAACATTAATCAAATTCACATATGGTCACCTCATTGCACCAAGTACACATCGTGGTCATATTATCCACAGATCACATAATACATAATTTCTATATGCATTTGAACAAAATAAGCATATAACATCATATGACAATTAATATCAAGTAATGAAGAACTTGCCTCGGCTATCACAATGTCCCGACTTAACTTGTAATTTCTGAGTTAATTCACTCTAGCTTGTTCGGATCTAAAACCTTAATTCAAAATCCAAAATTTACATTTTAGTGATATTTAAATACTAATTACCAATATCATACTATAAAAGTATAAACAACTTTTCTCGGTCAATTCTCGACCCTCGCCTAAAAACTGTTATGCTTATTTATTAGCTAGTCAACATGCAACCTATAATATTTCGACATCTCACGAGTCTACTAAATCTTCTAAAGTCTCTAGAATATTATTCTAGATTTTTCAACCAATTTTTCATAATTTCTGGATTATCCGACAAATTTCTGTAATTATTTATATATATATAAACTATTATTTAATAACTTTAAAAATATAAATAATTACTCAACATACTTTTGTATCCCCCAAACACCATCAATATTTATCCTATATTATTCTAAATTTTTACACCAAGTTTCGTAATTTTTCAACATTCATAAAATTTTTCATGAATTTTCACTTATTTTTACATTAACTTTAAATAGCTATAAAATATAATAAATACCTATGTTCCACAATAATTCACCAAAATTTTAGAAACATCAGAAATAATATTACCATATTTCTTTCCAGAAAAATTTCAGCACAAAATATTTTTAATAATTAAATTTTAATTTTAATACAATGAAACTTCAGAAATTCACAGTAATTAGCACATTTATCCGACAATTATGAATCTTAAGTCCATTCCACACGAAATTTAATTATCTACAACTTTGTAGAAGGAAATAAATTCAAATTCTGCATCAAAATGAACAGGATTTGGACAGATCATGTTTCACTGCGCTAAATCTTTCAAAATTCATAGAAATTAGCTCGTTTATCAGAAAATTAAGAATTTTAAGTCCATTCCACAAGAAATTTAATTCTCTACAACTTTGTAGAAGAAAAGTTTTCCAAATTCTGCACCAAAATGAACATAATAGCTATTGTTCGGGACTGTTCATTTTAAATTCTAAAATTTAATGTTTTTGATCCAAATTTTCCACAATAATTACTCTAAACATCATATAATTCACATATATACCTCTAAAAATTATCAATACTAATTATTTCAATTATTTACTATTTTTTCACAAAATTATTTTATCACTGAAAATACTAAATTAATTTAAAGAAAATAGTTTTATACTTTCTCCAAGCTTGAAAATTTTCCTTTGAAGTTTATTCCTCACCTTGATGACACCAAAAATTCTCTTCTCTCTTGGTGGTCATGAAGTTTTTCCGGGTGGTGGTGGTGGTTTCGGTGGAGAACAATAGAGGGAGAGTTTGTTTTATTTTATTGTGTGTATATGTTCTATTGTTTGCTTAATTCATTTTCCTTTTATAACTAAAAGAACTTAACCAATTTGGAAAAACAAACAATTCCACCGACTTACGTGGCATACAACCAACTTAGAAGTGTATTTCGATAAAACATCAGGCACATTTACTAATTTAATACATTACGTAGTTATCTCGTGTAATAAATATTTTACATAATATATGTAAAATATTTATTTTTAATGCACAAAAATTCATAACATGATTATAAATAATATCTATACCCTTTTCAAGTACTTTACTTGACAATTTTTTTACACGCGTAATGACATGCATGTAATTATATGAGCTAATTTATACCTTCAAAATTAATAAAATAACACATACAACTTATAAAAATTAATTTTCATACTTTTTTACTTCGTTACATAGACAACATATTTAATTAACATGTTTACGTTTCTAAAATATTATTCTCTGTAAAAATTAAAATAATTCCATCATACAATAAGCATAATTTTAATAAATTAAAACATTCATTCTCTTCATTTATTTTCCATTTCTTTACTACTTGACACACTTTATATATGAACTATATAATAAAATATTGTGCCATTCATACAATTATATTTCCTATCTTAATTAATATACTCTTCTTATATAAATTATATAATCATTTTTATATAATTTATATAATTATTATTTCATTAATATTTTACTTTAACTTTCTTATATAAATTATATAATTTATTATTATATAATTTATATAATTACATTCTCCTTTTTAAATAATTTCTAAACTTTCATCATAATTATTGATTAATTATAAAATCAATAATTTCAATTTTACTAATTCTCTCATTAGCTTTTCATTAAAAATTTGGATTAATTTAATTATTAATCCATTTACCACCATCATCAATAACTTTATAAATATAACAATTTATGCACCTCCACAACTATTTTAAATATCAATAATTTAATCGTACAATTACATCAAATTTCTCTTATTCTTCATAAATTGTTTTAAAACCATTTATTTACTTTTCAATTTTGTTAATTCAACACATTTTATCACCATCTCCATACAGATTTAATTTACCAATTAAATCTCATCACACACTTTAAATCACATAAAATATAACAATCACAAATAAATTAAGCAACCTTCATAATTTTGTTAATTAAATTCTTATTTATTATTATTAAAATAATCTCAAAAATTCGGGTTCTCACAGTTATCTTGAATTTAGATCTCATTAGTATGATCATCATCATGATTTTAAAAACATTACTTAACAACTGTGGGTTTATCAATTAATGTTATCTATTAAATATGCATAAAGAAAATGTCTTTATATAAATAATTTTTTTTAATAAATGAATAAGATTACAAAATACATGCTACATCATATCAAATATGATTAGCTTGTGTGCATACTACTTTCAATCTCCCACTTGCACTAAAGTTAATTGTCATGGTATCTAATACCCATCTTCTCTAAGTGACGATCAAACTGTTGTTGAGTTAAAATTTTAGTAAATGGATCTGCTATGTTGTCAAGAGAGTCTACACATTCCAAGATGACATCTCCTCTTTCAATGATTTCTCTAATCAAATGAAATCGCCGCAATACGTGTTTGAATTTCTGATGAGACATGGGTTCCTTTGCTTGTGCAACAGTTTATGTGTTGTCACAAAATAAAGGCATTGGTCCTTGAATGCGAAGAACCACTCCAAGTTCTGTAATAAACTTCTTCATCCAAATAGCTTCCTTTGCAGCTTCACTAGCAACTATATACTCTACCTCTGTCACTAAATTGTCAACTGTTTGTTATTTGGAACTTTTTCAGCTCACTGTGTCATCATTTATGGTAAACACATAACCTGAAATGAAATTACTATCGTCTCGTTCAGTTTTAAAACTTGAGTCTGTATAGCCCTCTAGTTTTAAATCAGACCCACCGTAGATAAGAAATATATTCTTAGTTTCTTCTTAAGTACTTTAGGATATTTTTCACTACCTTCTAGTATTCTTCTTCAAGATTAGACTGATATTTTCTTGTTACACTAAGTGCATGAGCAATATCAGGTCTTATATATATATCATCCCGTACATGATAGATCCTATTGCAGAGGCATAATGAATCTTACTCATACGGTCTCTCTTTTCAAGTGTCTTTGGGGTCTGCTTCTTAGAGAGATGTATTCCAGGACCCATCGGCATGAGCCCTTTCTTGGAATCTTTCATGTTATACTTCTTTAGCATTGAATCAATGTACGTTCCTTGGAACAAACCAAACATCCTTTTAGTTCTATCTCTATAGATCTTTATCCCCAAAATATAAGATGTTTCTCCCAAGTCCTTCATGGAGAAGTGTTTAGATGACCATATCTTGATCAAATGAAGCATAGGAACATCATTCCCTATCAGTAATATATCATTAACATATAATACTAGGAATGTAACAACCCTCCCACTAACCTTCTTGTAAACACATGGTTTATCCTCATTTTTGATAAAAACAAAATATTTGATTGTCTCATCAAAACGGATGTTCCACCTTTGAGAAGCTTGCTTCAATTCATAAATGGATCGTCGTAGCTTACAAACTTGATTTGTTCCAACATTAGAAGGAAAACCCTTCAGATGTATTATATATAGATCTTCTTCTAGTTTCCCATTGAGGAAGGCCGTTTTCACGTCCATTTGCTAGATCTCGTAGTCATGATAAGCTACAATTGCAAACAAAATCCAAATGGACTTGAGCATCTCTACTAGTGAGAAGGTTTCGTCATAGTCAACACCTTGTCTTTGTTTGAAACCTTTTACAACTAGTCGGACTTTATAGGTCTCTACCTTGCCGTCTGCTCTAGTCTTTTTCTTAAAGACCCATTTGCATCCGATGGGCTTAATGCCCTCAGGTGGAGTAACCAAAGTCCATACTTGGTTCTTATACATGGAGTCCATCTCGGATTTCAGGGCTGCTAGTCATTTCTCTTAGTCTTTATTACCCATAGCCTCCTCGTAAGTTAATGGATCATTGTCATTTATGATGCGTACCTCATCATCATCTATAATGAATCCATATATTTTAGGTATATTCGGTACTCTTCGAGATTTACGAATAGGTTGTGGTACATTAGGTTGTGTTACTTGATTAGGTACCTCACTTTGACCCATAGTGTTTTGTGGTTCTTGAATTTATTCAAGGTCTATCTTACTCCCATTGACCCCTTCGAGGATAAACTCCTTTTCCAAGAAGGTAACATATTTTGCAACAAACACTTTTGATCAGTAGGATGATAGAAATATTACCATGTAGTTTCTTTAGGGTATTCCACAAATTTACACTTATCAAATCTTGTCTCTAGCTTATCATTCTCAAACATTTTGACATAAGTTGAACAACCCCAAATCTTAACATACTTAAGATAGGTTTCCTTCTTGTCCATATTTCATATGGAGCCTTAGGAACGGATTTAGAAAGTACTTTTTTAAGTAGGTATGCAACCGTTTCTAGGGCACAACCCAGAAAAAAACTGAAAGATCGGTAAGACTCGTCATAGAACGAACCATGTCTAACAATGTTTGATTTTTCCTTTCAGATACACCATTCAATTATGGTGTACCTGGTGGAGTCCATTGTGAGATAATACTATTTTCTTTGAGGTAATCTAGAAATTCATTGCTTAAGTATTCATCACCTCGATCTGATCGAAGAATCTTAATACTCTTGTCAGTTTGTTTCTCTACTTTACTTATGTAGTCTTTCAAATGACTCAGACTTGTATTTCATCAAATACACATATCTAAATCTTGAATGATCGTCATTGAAAGTGATAAAATATGAATACAGTCCTCGTGCATATATTGTCATAGGTCCACATACATCTGTGTGTACCAACTCTAACAACTCTGTAACTCTTTCTCCTTTTTCACTAAAAGGAGATTTAGTCATTTTACCCATGAGACAAGATTCACAAGTTGGATATGATTCGTAATCAGATAGTTCTAAAAGTCCATCTTTCTGTAACTTGTAAAATCTATTTCATTAATATGACCAAGTCTACAGTGTCACATAAAGGTATAATTTACATTATTTCTTTTTCTTTTCTTAGTTTGTTCAATTTTTCCTCTACTTTCTTGTGAAGATTGGATGGTAGGATGGGTTAGTATTATTTGATTGCGAGTGATAATGAAAGTAATAATTGAAAAAGTAAATAAATTATGAAATGTGATGGATTAGAAAATTGCAATGTGCAATAACTACAAGAAAGGAAGGAAATAAAGATATGTGGAATAAATGTAAAGAAATTGTGTATGTTACAAATGAATGAAGTATGAGTACATAAAAATTTCGAGGACAAAATTTTATGAAGGAGGGGTGAATGTGACACCAAGGATTTTTGGAGTAATTCCAAATAAGGATTATGATGAATTAAGCAAAGGTTAGCATTTAAAACTTAGTGTTGAATGATAGAGGTATCAAGGAAGGATTTATGGAATGTAAAGAAGAATTATATGAATTAAGAAAAGAAAAATGAATGTGCAGTGTATAAATGAGGTGTAATAGAAAGTATGAAATAAGTGGATTGAGTAAGGGTAAGCGTGATCAAAGAAATAAATTTTCCCAAAGAATGAGAAATTATCTTGATAAATATATCAAGAAATGAATTAAAGTGTTATTAATAAATTTTTAGAGAAATATGAAATGTAATATTACAAAGAAATTGTAAATTGAGTAAAGAGATGAATATTCTGACTGTACGACCATTATTGTATTATCCATGTAAGTTATGGTTATTAAAGAGGTAAGATATGGTTATTATGGAAATAGTTGTGATTTATCAAGATAAATGTATAGTAATGTGCTAAAAATAAAATACGTATGATTATTACGGCAATTATGATTCCGACGACGGAATCCTGTTAAGGGGGGAAGAATGTGATGATCCGAATTTTCAAGATTTATTTAATAATATTAAATGAGAATTTAATCGATAAAATTATCAAGGTTGTTAAATAAATTATTATTTTATATGATTTAAGGTATGAGATGAGATTTAATAGGTAAATTAAATCTGTACAGAGATGGTAATGAATTGTGTTGAATTAGAATAATTAAAAAGTAAATAAATTGTTTTAAAACAATTTATGAAGAATAAAATAATTTCAGGTAAAGGTACAATAAATTGTACAATTAAATTATTATAAAAGTACATAAATTATGATTTTAAATGAGGTTATGTGTTAATGTGAAAGGCATGAATTAAATATGCATATATTTATATATATACATTTTTATATATATGTGTGTTATGTTTAATTATAAATGTTACTAATTATGGCAATTAAGGGATTAATAATTAAATTAATCCAATTTTAAAAAAAAAAACGAATGAGGAAGTTAATAAAATTGTATTTATTGATTTTAGATTTTATCAAGAATTTTGGAAGAAGTTTAGAAATTAATTGAGAAGGAAAGGTAATTATATAAATTATATAATTTATATAAGAAAATTAAAATAAGGTATGAAGAAAATAATAATTATATAAATTATATAAGCATAATTATGTAATTTATATAAGGTGATTAAATGGAATAAAGTTGGAGGAAATTAAGAAATTATTTAAGAAAGAAGAATGTAAATATATAAATTATATAATATTAAGTTATATATAATTTATATATATAAAGAAATTATTGTAAATATTAAAGAAATTGAATAATAAATAAGAAAAATGAATGTTTTAAGTTATTAAAAAATTATATTTATGTATAAGGGAATTATTATGACTTTTATGAAAAATAATATTTTAGAAATGTGAACATGTTAATGTAACATGTTGTTCAAGTAATGGAGTGAAAAATTATGAAAAATAATTTTTATAGGCTATACGAATTATTTTATGATTTTTGGAGGTATTAATTACCCCATATAGTTACATGCATGGCATTATGCGTGTACAAAATTTATCAAAAAAAGTAACCAAAAGATGTATTAAAATTATTAATAAATCATGATACGATTTTAGGTGAATTAAAATAAATATTTTATATACATTATATAAAATATTTATTATACGAAATATTTACGTAATGTGTTTAAAATATTTTTATGCTTCGTTTTTGCCAAATTTGGAAGTTTCGGGATGGTTTAAAGGCGGTGGAATTTTTGCCAACATGGGTGAATAAAGTGTGTATAAAAGAAAGGAGAGAAAGCAAGCAAAAGAAATAAAAAAAAAGAAAAAGAAAAGCAAAGCAAAGAAAAGAAAAACAAACACACACAATTCTCTCTTTCTTCTTCCTCCCAACCGAAGACACCACCACCCACAACCGGCAACCACCATAGCTACTATCAAGAGGAAGAATTTTGGTGCTTTCAAAGAAGGATTTTGCAAAGCTTTAGAAGATATAAGTTAATTTATTTTGAATTATTTTGGGTAATTATGATGTTAAATTATTATTGTGGAAAATTAGAAAATAATTAGAATAATTATTTTAAATAATTTTTGGATGTTTATTTATGGGTTATATGATTTTTGGAACAATTTTGTTGGGAAAATTTGAAGCAAAATGAGGTATTTTTTGGAAGTTGATGCACTGTTCGCGAAGGAAAGAAAAAAAAAAAAAAATTCTGGGTTGTCCGCGCAATGCGCGGCAGCCATTACTTCCGGAAACCGGGGCCAAAACGACGCCGTTTTAGGCCGCGGCTGGGGGTGGTCCGCGCCATGCGCGCGACCAAAATCCGCAGGTAGAACGACGTCGTTTAGACAGGCGGAAGTTTCCGGAAGAAGCCTGCGAACGACGTCGTTTTGGAACGACAAGGAAAGATCCGCGTAATGCGCGGCCGCGGTTTTCGACGCGGAAATTTCCTTTTTGCCCCCGGCATTTTTCGGAAAGGACCAGAGTATCCTTTAGCCACGTAAAATTACGGTTATGCCCCTAATCTTTTCTGTTAATGCCTGTTATGTCCCTAAAGGGTGCTGAAATTACAAAAATGTCCCTGGACTTTCCGAAAAATTCCGGATGTGTCCCTAAAGCAGCGAAAATTACCAAAATGCCCCTAGAAAGTGATTTTTAAAGAAATAAATGTTTAAAATTGTTTTAAAATTATAGAAAATTATAAAAAAAATACTAAAAATATAGAAATGATGTTTGGGCATTAAATTTAATATTTTTGTAAAAATATTAAATATTGGAGATTGATATTTAAATATTTTAAATATTAATCTATTAAGTTTAAAAGTTAGAAAAAGGTTAGATAAAATTTTCGGACAACCAAATATGTTAAATTTTATCCGATGAGCCGGGTTGCCCGTAATGAAGGCATTAAATATTAAGTTATGTTAATATTTTAAAGGACAAGGTTAATATAATTAACCATATAAATTAATAATTTGCCCAGGGATGATATTAATTAAGTAAATTAATATCATAAAGAGATAAATAATTATTATTTGATTATTTTATGATCATAGGTTGATCGAGTTAAGGGTTTGAGCTAACAATTTAAATAACTGGACGCCAGACAAGTTCTTCAGTCCCTTTTATGTTAAATATTGGACTGTTATGATATGTAATTCTTATTTTAACTGCATACAAATTATGTGTTACGTGATACGTGATTAATATGACCACAATGTGTATTTTGTGCAACGATATGAATATATATGAGATATATTGCTATAGTAGAAGCACAAGCACATGATGTATGAGACACACCAAACATGATAAGGTATGTGTTACGTGAAGCATAAACTGTTGAACTTGCTGAGCCATTGTGCTCATTACTTGCTTAATAATCATTTTTGCAGGTAAATATATAAATTTCAAGAAATATCGGATTATGACGGATTTTTCCTAAAAGGTTGTGAACGTTATTATTAAACGTTTATATTATGATCCAATGTGGATAATTGGTTACAGTTATATTGATGTTTTGTATGTACCTATATGTTGGATCCGGATAGGATGAATAGTGTTAAATTATAAGTCGTGATTATTCAAGGCAGTGGATACGGTAAGATGTATTATAAAGAGATATGATACAAAGGATAATTGTGTATTTATAATCAACATTAAATTTTTAAATGTTGAGCATTATGATACTTGTGAGAGAACGAAAAAGTAAAGGTTGCGATCCAGGGACTAGGATCGAAATGTAAGGATTTTAAATATCCAAATATTTTAATACAATGAATGGATTGAATGGAGAAAAAGAAAAATTTATACCAAAAATTTTGGTAATTGCTGATTTTTAAAATCAGTTAATGAATCAATTAAGGTGATTAAGGATTTATTAACGAACCGAAATTTGGACGTAAGGCAATTGATGTTTAATAAATACAAGATTTAAGAAAATAAAGATAGTCGAATTTCGGGGTCGTTACATGTGAAGTGACCCTCCGAAGTTTTCAACATGTTTAGTAACTCAGGCAAGCTAAAGTCCAACTTATTCATGTGAAAATTCACAACAAATTGTGAGCAAGTGTCCGAGAGTGACTGCAAGATCATATCTTAACTTAACTCCCCATCCATCACAAAACCTAACTGTCCAAGTTATTCAATCAGATTAATCATCTTGAGGACATGAGTCTCAACACTAATGCCCTCGATCATCCGCGATCGAAAGAACTCCTTAGATATCTGATATCTAGCAATCCTACTTTACTCACCATAAAGTTCTTTAAGGTACAACAGTATAGTAGAAGCATCCATCTTTCCGTGCTGACACTGAAGCTTGTTAGTCATAGATGCGAGCATGATGCATTAAGCCACGACTATACCATCTTCTCACCTCTTAAAAGTAGTAACTTCTTCGTCAAAGGCATTTTCTGCAACAGTTGTAGGGACAGACAAATTTAGGAGATAGGAAAGCTTTTCAGCAGTGAGAACAATTCTCAAATTCCTTAATTAGTCCGTGTAATTCGGTCTGGTCAAATTGTTAGCATAAAGTATGTTACGCAGTGATAGTGAGTTTGACATTTTTAAAATTTTGCAAGTGAAAACAAGTAACATATTAGCATACATTCATTTAATTAATTACCAAAATAAATTAGGTCTTTATTTAAATTGGTATTCTCCCACTATTTTCATCAAACTATATTACCATCCTTATATAATTCGGCAAGTTTAATTAAAGATTTGCTAATGAGATTAAGAATCCTATTTCAAATGTATATATCCTTGTGTGACACAACAAACTATATATAAATAAATAGGTAGATAATTCGTTGTCAATTACATCATGTAACTCCTTGTATTTTGTCTCTTGAATTATTGTGATCATGTGTGACACATTCAAATCAAAATTATCCAAATTAAGTCTGACCTAGCATTTCCATATAAGTAAAGAGAAAAATATTATCCTTGTATGATACAACAAAATAATAATGTCCAATTCCTTTATAAATATCAACTATGTAATAAAACAACATCTCAAATAATTAATATAAGTCTTATGTGACACAACAAATGTATATTAATTATTTGATACTTTATTGTTTTACCACGCTAGAAGGCGACGTTTGATATTCAAAATATCTTTGAATGTTACAACTTAATATAATTTTCTTTGAGGGGTTTGTTATTAATTGTCTCATCTTATTTAGCGTGCATGTACACACACACACACACACACACACACACACACACACACACACACATATATATATATAAGTTGCATATACATAATATTATATTCTACTTGGATTGATTATAGACTTTTATTTTAATTTGGTTCACTAGAACCACCAAGTGAACCAAATGGTCAAACATAAGGTGCAAGAATAAATACATTAATTATAACTATTACATTCAATAACCCCAGGCTCCTTTACAAACAGGTCTTCATGCGTTCCTTGCTTCTTCGCTCTAATTCTTCAAAATAATTCTAACTAATCTTATTAGAAAACTATTTACAATAAATAGAAACCTTGATCAGCAGTCAAGGAGAAGTACATAGGAGGGATATATAATTATACATAAGAAAAATTAGAAAGACGAGGTACGCAAGTAGACTCCATTTATAAACCTCATTCATTCATTCATCCACATCCAATCACACGTCGATCAATAGTCCATAATCAATCTCATTTATTATTAAATATATCAACATATATATATATATATATATATATATATATATATATATATATATATATAAAATATTCATCTCATGAAATTTAAAACATTCCATATATGCATTAATAACATTTGGGCAATTAAAGTTGTATAAAATTCAATTTCAAGATTAAAATAAACCTTTTGTTTTAATTATAAAATCATAAAATAGACCTTTTATTTTATTATTGAAAAACTACACAAAAATCGCTCAAAACTGGTCCAACCGAGAGGTCGACCGCAGCAGCGGTGAAGGACACCGTTGCGGCAGTAGGGGTCATCGCTACGGCAGTGGGGACTATTGTTACAATCTTTGCGATTGATTTTCAAAACCCATGATTTTATACAACAAATTATGCTCAATAAATTATTCTAAACACATACCCATACATATACAGAATCTAAACAATTAATCCATAAACATGCAATCAAATTACATATAAGCAGCGGAAGTATGGTAAAATTAGAATTTAAAATTTACTACAAACCATAATCCAGGATCTCCCTTTATGCATAACTATTAATTTACAAGAAGGAGATAAAGAATTATACCCTTGTAGATTCTAGCTTTCCACAGGTACATGTTCAACTCCAATTCCTTCGTGTTTTCCTTGAATTTCACTAATTAAATTCCTTTAATCAATGTTAGCCACCCAAGTTTTTGGTCTCTAGAAGTGATTAATAAGTCAATTTTATATCTATTTATTAAATATTTTATGCTTAAATATTTATGAGTTTTTAAGTATTTTTAGTGTTTTAGGTAATTAATTTAATTTTATATATTTTTATTATTTTTAGTAATTTTATATTATTTTTATTTTTATGTTGTAGGTAAAATAAAAAAATCAAAATGCAAATGACAAGATGGTAAATAATTGGAAGTAAATGGCATTTTGGTAATTTCAGGAGCATGGCAGCACGCAAGGCGCGAATTGAAGTTTAGCAGAGCAGCAGGAGCTACGCCGTTTTGGCGCGGGAACATCGAAGCAAAGCAAAGAAATGCGCAATACGTGGAAGGAGTCTTGGATCAAAACAGACCGCGTAATGCGCGGTCGGCCTAGTTCACTCGCCCTGCTTATTTTTTCGTTTGGGCCCCCACTAACGATAACGTGACATCAGCTGGCAACGCGATGGTTTTCTTTTGCATAAGTAGTTGGGTCCCACCACAAAGTGCAATATTGTTGGCTCTTCATTTGTTTTATGTTTTTGTTCCATGTGGGGCTAGCTAGGAATAAATAAAAGGATATATTAATAGAATCCATTGTAGTTTTGGAATATGAACATTAATTAATTATTTTTATATTTTTATATTTTGTATTTTTAATTCTATTAGGGTTTGAAAATTATAATTCCTATTATGGTTATGAGAATTATGTAGCCTATAAATAGGAGGCTTGAGATACAATTCAAAAAATATCTTTTGCTAGAAAATTCTCTCTATAATATTCTTGTACATAATTCTTATTCTTCTTTTATTATGAGTAGTTAAATTATTGTTCTTGGTTTAAATTAGCGGAAGTCGTCAAAAGTTATGCACTGTGAGATCTAATCTATTTTAATTGTTCAATTTATATTAGGAGTATTGGATATTCTTCTATACTTAATTTTATGATTGATTCGTTTAGTTGCTAGGATGTATACTAGTTTATTATTCGCATTAATCTACTGCTATTTGTGAAGCAACTAAGTTTAATACTTATTTTGCAAATCAAAATATTATTATATCTTAGGAAGAATATTTATCTAAATTAAATTCAAACAAGTGGCTTGTGTTGTTTAGTTCAACGATTTCTCTAATTCTTAAAATTGCTATTAAATTAAATCTTTAGCAAGTGCCAGAGGTTGTTTAGTAGTAAGAGTATTTAGACCAAGTGGTTCTACTTAACTATAATTAAGGAGAGATGATGAAAATTATTCCACCTACGAGTAGTTATTCCTCTAGTGAATGTTCAAGTTATTAATTGATTTATTCTTGCATCAATGATCAGTTGTAAATTCTTGTTGATGGATGTTAACTTAAACAAAGATTTTTTCTTCTTATTTATTTCATTAAATTATTTGGATAATTATTTTAGTTAATTTTATTTTATTTCTTTAATTAAAAAACCCCCAATTTTGGTTTACGAAAACATAAAATAAAATTAATCATTCTCTGTGAGATCGACTCTTATTTGCACTACTACATTAATATTTTTTTAAAGTAAGATTTTATTTTTAGGTGTCTGCGACAGCACACCAAATTTTGGCTTCGTTGCCGGGGATTTATTCTAATTTAATTTTATGCTTTTGTAAACTTTATTTTAATTTAATAATTTTTCTTAGATTTTATTTTTTCTAGTTTTTTATAGTTTAATTGAGTTGTGCAGGTTAAGGATATGGAAGTCATGGCTGATTATGTTAATGAGGTAGAAATTTCTTTACTTAAGCAACAACTTGATAATCTAATTTCTCTTGTTTATCAAATGGTTGTAGGTAATACGTAACCAGTGGAAGCTTGTAGGATTTGTGCAGTGGTAGGACATCTAACTAATATGTGTCACATTATTCAAGAGGAGTCCTATGAATAATTAAATACAGCTGGTGGTTTTTTCGGCCAACCGCAAAGGAGATATGATCCATATTCATACACGTATAATTCAGGATGGATAGATCATCATAATTTTGGCTATGAGAATTCACAAATGAATCTACCCACAAAATAAAAGTTTTCAAGTTATCAAAAATACAGGTAGTCATATCCCCAATAACAACAAGACCAATTATATACTTCTAATATATTTTTAGAGGATATGATTAAACAACTTACCACTAATACTTTGTAATCACAATAAGGCCAATCATTTAATTCTGATATGTCTTTAGAGGATATCCTTAAATCAATTGAAACTAATAATTTACAATTTTAACAAGATAATTTGCAATTTCAACAAGACATGATGGCAAGTATTCGGGAAAATAATGCAATTATTCAGCGTTTGGGTACTTAAATGGGACAAATGGCAGTCGTAATCGATCAATTAGAGGAGCAAAGTTCTGAGCAAGTACATTCTCAAATAGTGGATAATCCAACGGAGAATATAAGTGCACAAGTGTTGAGAAGTGGTAACGATGTAGAAAATTCAAAAAAGACAGTCCCTTCATCATCGAAGCAAAAGACAACAAACAACATCAATGAAGCGGACAATGTTAATGTAGACGACGATGTTATTTTTGATGATGACATGCCTAAGATAAAGAAAATTGTTGAGAAAACAAACAAGGAAAATTTGGAGATTGCAATTACTAACAATTTGGAGTTAGTTAAAGAAGAAGAAATTTAGCTGAAAAAAGATTTGAATGAGGCTGAAGCTGCATTAAATTCTTTATCGGTGATTTTAGATAATAATGCAATTATTTTCATTCCATTGCCTGTTACTCATAACAAATTTTTATCTTTTGTTTTGCAGGTTCTCATTCCAGATTTAAAGACTCTCCCCAACTATATCAAATACTTATTTCTTGAAAAGAGAGTCAAACCTTCATATCAATTGCAAGGGAGATTGAATCTACCTATGAAGAATAACGTGATGGATGGGATACTCAAAATTTAAGAAATTGGAGTGACGTGATGATTTATCATGTTGTTAAGCCAATGACAATAAACAAATGTGTTGCTTGGGAGGCATCCCAAGAGGAATATAATTTTCTTTCTTTTTATTTTTGTATTTATAATTTAGTTATCTGTGCCCTTTTTTTTTGCATTTTACTTTACATTGGGGACAATGTAAGTTTTAAGTGTGGGGGAAGGGATTTAGGATTTTTGTTACTTTTAAGTCATATTTTGAAAAAATTTAGGGAATTTTAAGAATTTTGAATTTTGTGGGTATATTCACTACAAACCCTCACGAGACAAAACTCGTCCACTTGGTGTAACCTTGGGATTTAAAGACTTGTTGTACATACTAAGTGTAACCGTGTTTCCTATGAAAGTGGGGTAATTTTTTTATTTTATTTTTAGGATGAATCACTTGAGCAATGAGTTAATTGAATTTTAATTTTTAGCTAATGATAAAATTTTTATTTTTATTTAATAACTTTTGGAAAATAGATAAATTTTTGCTTAGCTTGAATATTAGCTTTTTATTGGTTATTACTTTGTTTGAGATTCTTTATTTTAATGCACTTATATCCATTTGTTTGAGCTATTCCTATGGTGAATGTTCAAGATATTAATTGATTTATTCTTACATCAATGATCAGTTGTAAATTCTTGATAGTGGATGTTAACTTAAACCATAGTTTTTTCTTCTTATTTATTTCATTAAATTACTTGCATAATTATGTTAGTTTATTTTATTTTATTTCTTTAATTAAAAACCCCCAATTTTGGTTTACGAAAACATAAAATTAAATTAATCATTCTCTGTGGGATTGACTCTTACTTGCACTACTACATTAATATTTTTTCAAAATAAGATTTTATTTTTGGGTGCCTGCAACGAAAAATTATTGTATGCCCCTAGAGCAATACTCCACCCTCTCACATGAGGGGAGGTCCACACGGGTCACATCATGTGTGGACCCCACCCTCATGTGAGACGGTGGAGCATACTGTAGCAATGCTCTTGGAGCAAGGAATAATTTCTCGCCTGCAACAGCACACTAGTGATATACTAAGGAAGAATAAGGATTCAAGAAGTGTGTCATTGCAAACCCTAGTTTTCTCTCTTTTCTAATTTCTTAGATCTAGAGAACTTATGAGTACTCTCCAAAAACTTCTGGAAGTGTATATAACCTCAATCCATAATAAGACTTCTCTTATTTATAAATATAGTCAACCCTCCTAACAACTTTAGGAATATAACTTATAATTAAACTCCTAATATAATTAGAAACTTAATTAATTTAATAATTATAATTCCTAAATCATTTAGGAACTTAATTATCAATTATGAGAGTACTCTTACTAATTAATTCTTAAACCATTTAAGAACTAAATAATAATGAGAATAGTAATAATAATAATAAGACTTTTCTTATTAATTTATAATTAGTAGTTCCAAAATAATAAATAATAAATATTAAGCAATTTAATTTGTTCTATCCTCATAGTATAAATTAAATATACTTAATTCATTATTACGATTATGCCATTTAATTCTTAAATAATTATTTTTCTTTTGCGGTATGTTCCTTTAGGTTTTTCATATTAAACAAGTTATAAAATAAATTAATTAGAACTATTCTAATTTTATTTATATAAATAAATTAAATTATTTAATTTATTTAAATAAATATTACTTATTCCATAATAAGGGTAAGCTCCCTTAGCGATCAACGACATTCCAGATAATATAGATTTCAACATTTAATCACAAAAGAATCTATTCAGCGAATAGTTACTGTACAATTTAATCATTCTACCTCATAATGTCACAATCAAATAGAAGACATGGTATTACTGTCAAGTCTTATTTTATTTGATTGTATGTATTTCGATTCTCAAATGAATAACTCTAATTAATGTAAATTAGAAACTACTTTTAAATTTTCATTCTGCCTTAGGCAATGACTACTAAGTTGTCATGTATTGAATCACATAGGATATCATCTTCTTTTACTAGAAGTGGTAGATTCTTTGTTGATCATTCACCTATCTCCATGTTCAACTTATTATATCTAAACTTACCTTTTGATACACCCTAAAGAATTTAAGGAATATGTTAAAAAATAATTCATCATACAAAATATACTATGATGATCTTAAGTCCAATGATCACTTGTACTACTATCACAAAAGGAACTCTTATTGGTAGGCAAGTAAGACTCCATTTAGGTGTTCTTTAAGCGAGTCACGTTCAGTGAACTTATTCTCTATTAAGCACCTACATACTTGATTTAGTGTCTCTACACAAATGATTATAAGATCAATCATGCTCTTCATAAGAGCAAGCATAGTATGTACTAATATATTCAGATTCACTAATCCTCATTTTAGTAATCTCACGATTAGGAATAATTTTAGTTTTTAAGCTATCTTCAATTTAGATCTCATTAGCATAATCATCATCATGATTCTAAAAGCATTGCTCAACAACTATGAGTTTATCATAATTAATGTTATCTATTAAATATGGATAAAAAAATGTCTTTGTATAAATAATTTTTTTTAATAAATAAATAAGATTACAAAATACATGCTACATCATATCAATATATAATTGGCTTGTGTGCATACTACTTTCAATAATTGTTAAGAATTATTTCATAGCTATATTGTTATTGATATTCGCACTAATGTGCATTCGCATGATTATCTTAATATGAACTATTTAAAGAGAAAGATCTATGTCAGTTATTTCGACTAGACCATTTATGTATTAAATTCATTAATCTGAATATTTTTGAAGCTAGCCCAAACTATATTGTTGTGGTGCAGAATCTGATGAAAAAACTAAAATGAACAAATCATTATGTAAGTATAAAACTACGGTCGGATGTAATAATTTCGCTCAAAACAAAATTGAATGGTTATAATGTGCACAATATATACATACGATAGGCTGATCACCTAGAGTACCCATCTTCGAATATTGTAATCGATATCATTGTTAATATTCAAAACGAAATGACAGTCTTATGTCTTATGGTTATTATTTATACTCAAAACGTATGTTCACGGTCTGATGACCTTTTAGCAAGAAAAAATAGTATACTAAATTAATTGAAAATTGTTATTCAATATTGCATGTCTTCACAATTATTGTATATTATTGAAGCTCCAAAAGTTAATTCTTTTTTCATTCATGATTTATCCTCCATTATTTATTTAAGCTTATTGAGCAAAGTAGTTGTTCACCCTTACTATATCATGAAATATTTTTTAGCTAAGTCCGAGTGCTCTAAGAAGGACGAAGGCAAAAGAAAGGCGAAAGAATAAAAGTAATTAGTATTTTTATTAATATGTTTTACGTTGTTGGTGTGATGTCGCAAGCACCCAAAAATAATATCTTACTTTTGAAAAATATTTATGTAGTAGTGTAAGCAAGAGTCGATCCCACAGAGAATGATTATTTAATCTTATGTTTTTGCAAACAAGAATTAAGGGTTTTTGAATTAAAGAAATAATAAAAATAACTAAAATAAATATGCAAGTATTTTAATGAAATAAATGAGAAGAAAAAGCCTTGATTTAAGTCAATATCCACCATCAAGAATTTACAACTGATCACTGATGCAAGAATAAATCAATTCATATTTTAAATATTCAACGTGGAATAATTACTCCCATTCGAATAATTTTCCTATCTCTCCTTAATTTTAGTTACGCAGAAACAAGCGATCTAAATAACCCTTACTACTAAATAATCTCAGACAAGCGCTAAAGATTTAACCTAGTAGCAGCATAAAGAAATAGAGAGATCGTTGAACTAAACAACACAGTCCAAGCGTCTGCATTTAATTTAGATGAATATTCTTCCTAAGATAAAACAATCTTTTGATAAGCAAAATAATTATTAATCTTAGTTGCTTCGCAAATTAAAGTGACCAAACAATTACGGATTTGATATTTAATTTAGCAGTAGATTTCAACGAATAATAAACTAGTGTGCACCCTAGCAATTAAACGAATTAATCATAAAATTAAACACAGAAAAATATCCAATACTCAAAATATAAATTGAACAATTAAAATAAATTAGATCTCACAGTGTATAAATCTTGATGGCTTCAATCACTTAAACCAAGAAAAAGAATTTAGCTACTCATAATTGTAGAGAGCATCAAAGAATAGAAGAGAGAATTTTTATTCTAAGAAAAGTTGTGTCTTACAATGTGTCTCAAGCCCTCTATTTATAGGCTCCAAAATCCTCCTAACCCTAGTAGGATTTACAATTAAAAATAAAAGAAAAAGAAAATAATTATTTTCTAACCCTAGTTGGAATTAAAATCCAATTTTGAATCAAAAAGTAGCAAATTCGCGAAATAATCTGATTTGGGAGAATTAACGCGCCAAACAAACGAGGCGCTCGCTACAGTGACCAACCGGCATCCCACGCATTGCGCGGTCCTTCGCTACAAAACGACGCCGTTTAGCTTCTGTTCCGCCTACTGTTCGCTCACCGCGCGCATGGCGCGGTCACTATGCTGAAACGACGTCGTTTTCTCTGTCCGGCAAAACCATCCGCGCATTGCGCGAAGCCTGTTTCTTCCGCTATGACCAAAACGGCGTCGTTCTAAGCCGGCTGCAGTAATCCTTGCGCGCAATGCGCCAATACCAACTTTTCGGATTTACAGAATTGCCCTCAGATTCTTGCGAAATTTACACTTTGGCCCTCCAAGCTTATTTTCCTACAAAATAAAATAATTAAAAATAAATAAAAATAATATAAAAATACTAAAAATCCTAAAAACACATAATAATAAATAAAACACCTAAAACACTAAAAATAAATAAAAACACATAAATAAAAAGAAATATAAAAATACTATAAAATTACCTAAATTAACATAAATTAATTAAAATCCTATAAAACCTATTAAAACCAAAATAAACTAAATAATTAAATATTTAAGCACACAATAAATATAAAAACTAAGTATTAGGGCATAAAAATATCGTATAATTTAACTCTATCAGTTGTTGTAAACGTTTTGTGTTGAAGGTAGTTGTAATGTATTTAAGGTAAGTGGAACCTGGGATAATGGAACGTTTTGTAATGAATATATTTATATTTTTCACTAGTTACTGGAGTTTAAGTTTATAAATGTTGTTTAAGAATTGAATAGTGAGCACCGAACCCGAGGTTAAAGGGATCCGAATTTGGGGGCGTTACATGTTAATATCAGAGCTATAGGTTATAAACCTTATATAGGGAAAAAAAATCTTAGGACATAACCTTAGAGAAATTGATAAAAGTAGTAAGAAATAAACCCATGAAGAGTTTTAATTGATAAGAGATGAATTGAGAAATAATTTAGGTGTAAGTGAATGAGAAATTAGAAAGATGATTATGTATGTAAGAAAAGATCTTATATTACGATCTTGAGAGTATGAGAATTTAGAAGATGATCCAAAAGTAAGTATAAAAAAAATCTGAGCAATGATCAAGAAAAGGAGAAAAGAGAAAAAGGATTGGCAGATACTTTATCCAAAGAGAATAGATAAGAAGAGGTGATCACTTATAAATGTGGCTAAAGTTAAATAGAATGAGGTGATGTTAAGATATAAAATAATAATTTCGAGAACATGGAGGATATCTTAAGAAGATTGATCTATATAGGTCGACAGTAGTAAAGATGGTTGGAGTAAATGGAGATGAAAGAATTTGATGAATAAATAAACTGTTAAAAATGAAAGTTAAAGAGTTAAAGGATTATAGAAGAATGAAAAGATTATGGAACTGATCATAAAAGCAGAGAATGGTAAAGTGATTGAAGAATAGTAGAATGATCATAGAAGGAGATAAACATGATGAAAAATTACATAAGAAGGATAATAGTATATGTTAAGGAGTCTGACTTTGGAAGTGTATATCTTCGAGAGTTCGACTTTAGGGAATGTATTTTAAGGAGTACGTTTTCGGAAGTTGTTTTTAGAAGACCAATATCGGGTGAATTTTAAATCCGTATATATATATATATATATATATATATATATATATATAGGAGAATGTTGATAGAAGTTATAAAATTTTGAAAATCCCAACCTTAGAGTTGAGTACGGGATATGTTGTGTATTTAGCATAATGTTAAGAAGGGTATAGTACTAGGTACTGATGTGAAGCATATTAAAATAATGTCTTCACAATTATTGTATATTGTTGAGCTCCAAAAGTTAATTCTTTTTTCATTCATGAAATATCCTTCATTGTTTATTTAAGCATGCTAACCAAAGTAGTTGATCACCTTTGTTACATCATGAAATATTTTTTAGCTAAGTCTGAGTGCTCTAAGAAGGACGAAGGTAAAGGAAAGGAAAACGAATAGAAGTAATTAGTATTGTTATTAATATGCTTTACGTTGTTGTAAACCTTTTGTGTTGTAAGGTAATTGTAATGTATTTAAGGTTAGTGGAACCTGGGATAATAGTAAGTTTTGTAATGAATATATTTATATTTTTCGCTAGTTACTAGAGATTAAGTTTATGAATGTTGTTTAAGTATTGAATAGTGAGCTCCGAACCCGAGGTTCAAGGGACCTGAATTTGGGGGTGTTACAATAGGTGCAGTCGCTTAAACAAGAATTGAGTGTAGCCAAAAGGAAGAAAGTGGCTCTCATCCCCTTCTTCATCTTCTCCCAATTCATGATTTTAGCCTTGCCCTGCCTCTCTCGTGAGTGCCTCAACTATTCCCATCAAGCAGATGCTCTGCCCTTGAGTTTAATGACAACCAGTTTCCTTGACGCTAACTGGAAATTCCTTATATTCAAAGATACGTTCAACCTCATTCACCCAATCGATGAATCTTTCACCCTGTAATGTACTAAAAAATTCTAACAAGTCCACTGTAACGACCCCGAAATTTGACCAACTTTATTCCCTTAAATTTTGTATTTATTATACATTAACTTTATAACGTCCAAATTTCGGTCCGTTAATAAATTTTTAATCACCTTCTTTAATCCATTAAATTGACTTTAATTTATCAATTACCAAATTTTTCGGTATAATTTTTTTTTTCAATCATTATATTAAATATTTGATTATTTAAAACTTTGTATCTCGATCCTTGTCCCTGGATCGCAACCTTTACTTTTTCTTTCTATTACCATTATCATAAATCTCAACATTCATAATTTAATATTGTTCATCTTCGTACAATTATTCTTTATTTCATAATTCATAATTCAACCATTTAATAATCTCTATCGTAACATCTATCTAGTACAATAACAGTTCATAATTTAACTTTGCTCGTCCTATCCGAAACCAATTTATTGGCACATACAAAATATCAATGTAACCTTGACAAATTATTCACATTGCATTATAATATTAAAATATAATAATAATATTCACCACCTTCTATGATAATCCGTCTCTACATAATCTGATATTCTTGAAATTTATTTCTTTCTTGCAAAAATGTATATTAAGCAAGTAATGAGCACAACGGCTCAGCAAGTTCAACAGTTAACATATTTCATGTTTCACGTAGCACATACCTTAGCATGCTCGGTGTGTGTCATACATCATGTGCTTGTGCTTCTACTATAGCAATATTGTCGACGCCGGGATTTTAGTCGTTTCGTTTTTTTATAATAAAAAGCCCTTTCCAATTTTAGCCTTTGAATTTAAGATGTGATTTTTTGAAAAGGGTCGGCTTAGTGTCGACGGGGTTTCGAAAGGTCGATTTTTAATGAGTCAATTGACCAGAGTCGCCAGTTGGTATATTTGAAATGGATGTACCAACTCATCCGAATTTTATTTTTGTAATCGCTGGCTCATATGTGACTCCGATTCAATTGGTCCGCGAACCGAGATTCATAGAGTTCGGGGGCTTGCTTAAGCGAGGGGAAGGTGTTAGGCACCCCCCGACTTCCGTGAAACACGGTTACCGCAATCTCGATGTTTTTCTATCCTTTTAAATCCTA
Organism: Hedera helix; assembly: GCA_947179155.2. Taxonomy (NCBI): domain Eukaryota; kingdom Viridiplantae; phylum Streptophyta; class Magnoliopsida; order Apiales; family Araliaceae; genus Hedera; species Hedera helix. The sequence goes on from OX359274.1 coordinate 18,685,535, forward strand.
AAACGTGTGTGTGTGTGTGTGTGTGTGTGTGTGTGTGTGTGTGAATGAATGTTGTTGGAATACTTTATTTTTGAAAGTGTTTCAGAAATCTCGTTGACCCTATGCACGAAGGATTTGATTTAATCGAAGAGTTCATTTTTATTGTTTTTGTTTCGATAATAAAACCGATGATATTTTGTAAAACATATTTTTTCCAAATCCTTCGCCAAATAGGAATAGAGCTCATCCGACACTTTCGATTTTATTTTTAACCTACGAGTGATCTAATATCCTACTTTGATTGATTTTATGAAAATCTTCATCTTTTCATTCCAAAATCATTTTCTCGCGTCAAAAGGGAAAACCAAGCATTAAAATGGCGTTGGAGTTATTCATGGGCATGTGAGCCATCCAAATAACCCCAAACGCCCACAATCGCACATTTCACTATCGCGGGGCCTTAAACCCGACTTTCGACCCGATGTCGTTTTAAGGCCCAAAATTTACATATTTACATACAGGCGCATTGCAATTGCTACATACGTAAAAGCTAAAAACAAACTAAAAGGATATCATCGGGAGGTTAGGAGGAGATTCCATCCGCAATAAATCCTCCCTAACCGTCCCTAATCCACAGATCTACAACATATATTGACTACGTTAGATCTAACTTCAAAATACACAAAATCAAACTATTTAAATAGCAATGCGCCAAATATTTTCGGATCTACAGTAGATCCACCCAACAAATGCAATAAAAACGAAATGAAACTAGATCGAACTAGATGAAATCACAAATGCTATAAACTCGGATTTTTTCACCTTTCAAATGATGAAATACATGCTTTGCCACTTGGAAATAACTTAGAATACAATATATGATGTTAAGATCTAACCAAAATTGGAAGAATCTCACATTTCTCTCTCTTTTTCTCTTTTTTTTTTCTCTTCCTGTCGCCTTTCTCTCTCCCCTTTTTCTTTCCGTTCGCGTCTCTGCTAAGAAATGAACTGGAAATGGCGATTTAGATCTTCAGATCTTGGCCGCAGGTGCAGCTGCGGCCAGCCGCAGGTGCAGCTGCGGCTAGCTTCGGTGCTTCCTCGATTTCCGCGTCTGATGTCGGTCTTTCATTTTTTCGCTGGAAGACTCGTATTTTGCAATCCGGAAATCCCTGGGAGACGTGCCATATTGTTCTGGGAGGCTAGTTCGGAGGGCTGCGACCCCCGAACATCGTAAGCGTAGTGGCCATTAGTCGCCTTTTGTGATCAAATTAGGTTCTTCTGGATCAACTATTTGTCTTGCCTCAAGTAACCTGAGGCTCGTTGTTCGTTGTGGCGGCTTTGACCGTAAGTCGTTGGGGTGGCTTCGTGTTGGGGTCCACCTTCCTTTTCGCATGTCGGGTCAAGTGACGACTTTGCCCTCCTGCCAGGGTTAGTAGAGAAGTGCAAAATTTGGGTGTCTACAAATATATCTCACATCATTGCACAAAATACACATAGTTGTCATATTAGACAATATTTAACATCCACATATCACATAACACATAACAAGTATTAACATATCATAATAGACAATATTTAACATTAAAAGACTGAAGAACTTGCCTGTCGTCCAATTATTTAAATTGATAGCTCAAACCCTTAACTCGATCAACCTATGATCATAAAATAATCAAATAATAATTATTTATCTCTTTATGATATTAATTTACTTAATTAACATCATCTCTGGGCCAATTATTAATTTATATGGTTAATTATATTAACCTCGTCCCTTAAATATTAATATAACTTAATATCAACTCCTTCACTTCGGACAACCCGGCTCATCGGATAAATTTTAACATATCTGGTTGTCTCAAAAATTTTATTTAATCATTTTCTAACCTTTAAACTCATTAGATTAATATTTAAAATATTTAAATATTAATCCCCAATATTTAATATTTTTACAAAAATATTAAATTTAATGCCCAAACATCATTTCTATATTTTTAGTATTTTTCTATAATTTTTAAACAATTTTTAAACATTTATTTCATTAAAATCATTTTTTGGGGGCATTTTCGTAATTTTCGCGTCCTTGGGGACAAGCTGGTCATTTTCCGGAAAGTTCAGGGACATTCCGGTCATTTTACGAAGCTAGGGACACGTTCAGTATTTTCTGGAAAGGGAAGGGGCAAAACCGTAATTTCAGAAAATTCATCGGTCGCGCATTGCGCGGACCGACCCCCGGACGTCCCAAAACGACGTCGTTCAGCCCCTTCTTCCGGAAACTTCAGTCGCGCATTGCGCGGCCCTACCCTACTACTCCAAAACGGCGTCGTTTAACGCCCGCGACTGAAAAAAAATGGCTGTCGCGCCATGCGCGGCAGCCCAGAATTTCTTCTTTCTTTCCCAGCCGTAACAATGACCAACAAACAACCCAAAAATACCATTTTTGCTCCAAATTTTTCACACATAATAACTCTAAAAATCATATAATTCATAGATATACATCCATAAATTGTTTAGAATAATTATTCTAATTATTTCCTAATTTTTCACACAATTATTTTAACATCATAATTTTACAAAATAACTTGAATAAAAGATTTTTATACCTTCCAAGCTTAATATTCTTCCATTGATGGCTCCACAAATCTCTCCTTCTAGGTAGTCATATTTTCCGGTGGTGTTCGGTGATGGTGGTGTTGCCGGATGAGAAGAGAAGAAATGGAGAGTGAAGAGTTTTTGTGTTTTATTTTTTTTTTCTTTTCTTGTTCCCTTTTCTCTTTATTTATTTCCTTTTATAACCAAAGTAACTTAATAAATTTTGAAACTCAATTGAATTCCACCGACCTTGAAGCTTGCGGATTGCCACAAAATTTTCATGCATAATTAATTAATTTTTATACATTACGTAATTGTTTCATGTAGTAAATATTTTATATATAATATATAAAATATTTATTTTAATTCACTACAAATTATATCATGATTTATAAATAATTTTAATACCTCTTTTGGGTACTTTTCTTGATAAATTTTGTACACGCATAATGACATGCATGTAATTATATGAGGTAATTTATACCTCCAAAAATCATAAAATAATTCATATAACATATAAAAATTATTTTTCATAATTTTTCACTTCGTTTCTTTGAGATCATGTTGCACTAACATGTTTACGTTTCCAAAATATTATTCTTCATAAAAGTCATAACAATTCCATTATACCTAAATATAATTTTTAATAAATTAAAACCTTCCTTTTTTCTCATTTAATTTCATTTATTTACATTTCCCATTAATTTCTTTCTATATAAATTATATAATTATATAATTTAATATTATATAATTTATATATTTACATTCTCCTTTCTTAAATAATTTCTTAAATTTCTCCATAATTATCAATTAATCAATAATTTCGCATTTATTAACTCTCTCATTATTTTAATTCTCTTATTTAAATTATATAATTATCCTTATATAATTTATATAATTATAAATTTTCTTTATACATCACTTTAATTTCTCTTATATAAATTATATAATTTATTATTATATAATTTATATAATTACATTTCTTCTCAATCAATTTCTACCATAATTCTTAAATCAATAATTACAATTTTATTAACTTCCCCATTCGCTTTTCATTTAAAATTGGATTAATTTAATTATTAATCCCTTAATTTCCATAATTAATAACATTTATAATTATCACTTAAACATATACATTTATATATATATATATATATATATATATATATATATATATATATATATATATATATATATATACACTTCTAATTTCATATATTTCACATTACCACATAACCTCCATTAAATCATAATTTCTGTATTTTCATAATAATTTAATTGTACAATTTATTGTACATTTGCCTGAAATTTCTCTTATTCTTAATAAATTGACTTTAAACAAGTTATTTACTTTTCAATTACTTTAATTCCATATCATTCATCATGATCTCTATACAGATTTAATTTACTAATTAAATCTCATCCCATACATTAAATCACATAAAATAATTAATTTAACAACCTTGATAATTTTATCAATTAAATTCTCATTTAATATTATTATGAAAATCCTGAAAATTCGGATTCTCACATCCACCTTCGAACCCAAATCTCAACAACGATCATCTCAACCACGTCGTTCCTAGAATTAATCCTTATTGTTATAAGGGTTTTCAAAACTGTGCTCGAAATTGTAATCCTCCTTGTTACGAATACAGAGATTTTGTGCCCTAGATGCTAGGTTAACTCTGTAACTTATCTTTATAAATCCTCAATCATCATGTCCTGAATGTTACGATCATGGTGTAGGACTTTCTCAATCTGAACCTGCCCACAACGACCACGACCACCACCACCAGCCATTGAAACTGATGAAATCTAACCCCAAGAAGATGTTGATGCTCTGATACCAACTAGCGCTGGAGCCGAATAGCAATTATCCTGCTAGCAGGGTTAACAAAAAAAATTACAAGCAAAGGAACAAGAGGAATTCCCAAAAGAAAAACAGAGAAACGTCTCTGGTATTCAATTTAATATTATCAAATAAAAAGCACATTTACTTTAGCCCACAAGCCGGGCTTTATAGCTAAAAACATTATTGCTCAGCATGAAACAAACTATACAGTCACCTAGCAAACTCTAATAAACTACTAAAGTTATATCACATGATAAGCTATTAATATTATGCCACGTAATAGATCCTCACAATCATATCACGTGAATACTGACAAACTCCTAAAATTACATCATGTGACATCATAACTGAAAAGATTTACTAAAATTATTACCATAAGAGAAAACAAAAATAAACTACGAAAAATAAACTAAGAGAATAAGAACGCCGAAGCCAAGAGTGCCCGAAGCCAGTCTCAAAAAAAGGATATTCGAAGCTGACTCATGAAAGTGACCTTGAAGCTATAACAATTTCCTGAAGAAGTCCATTCCTGAACTCTTGAAGAGATCCAACCCTGAAGCCGAAAGAATACCGAACTTCCGAAGCCGAACCCCGAAGGTATCCCAAACTAGTTCGAAGACATCAATAAACATGTCAGAGTAATCTGAAGACCTCTAGAAAATGTTATCGCTTGCACTGATCTGCCAATTCCATGTATTACAATGCCATCGATGTGTTCCGCTCCTTCGGACTCGAATCCTTCTACATAAAACATTATGTTTATATGTAAGAAAAATCTTGAGATTTGAGACTACTATGTATGAATGTAAAGCTAAATTGTTCCATTTACGCTTGATAAATGATAAACTCGTAAAAGAACAAAATCTTGAAATTTGATTACATTTTGAAAGAATGTCGATTGAGCAATAGCTTGCTTAGAGTCGATAATTATTTGGGACCAAGTGATGGTGTGCATTTATTAGTATCATTTTTCTTATGGCCTATGTGACTACAGAATTTTCTTTTGCTACTTATCCTGTTGTTGATGGTTCTTCATTGATTCAATTCGGATGCATAGGTTGTTGAATGCTATTGATATGTGTGTGTGTGTGTGTGTGTGTGTGTGTGTGTGTGTGTATAATTTCTTATGCTATGCCAATAAATTTCTTATGCTTTTGTCATCTCTTAAAGTTGGACTACAGTAGGCTAGGAAAATAGAAATTAAATTTGAAAAATTTGATATTTGTTAGTTGTAGTTATGTTTAGCATTTAACTGAAGTGTCACCACCAAACTAGTATTATTGAATAATCCCTGTTTAGTTTGTAAGCCATAGGTATCTTCTCCCCTTTTATGTCGCCAAACACATCATCATCATGCATAGTTGTCAGAATTTTACAATACGAGATACGTATCTTACGATACGATACGATATGGAGACAATTCGATACGTATCGCATGGTGAATCTAAAATGATACCATATCTTATGATTCAATTACGATTCGATGCGATTTTTACAATACGATATAATGCACAATACTTTTTAAAAGCAACAAACTTAAAAAAGTTTTCATGTAGATCCAAAAGAATAAAAACAAAACTTTTAAACCTTTTAACATTTCAATTGAAGAGATTTTCTAGCACAAATATATTTAATATCACTTCATGAGCCTTTAATCACTTTTTAGAGTATTATATCTAATTGAAAATGTCGCTCTATTTTTTTCACGCCGCTTTTTATAAGCAGATATATAAATCTCCACTTGTTAGTTTTAATTATTCTCTTTTATTTTATAGATTAAAGGTGAATCTGAGTTTTTGTTTTCTCTTGTTACTCTGTAAAGATTACTGAAATAATATCTAATAAATCAATTTAGAGTATTTTAGCTACTGTTTTAACTTTAAAATTTATTTTTAATCTATAATAATATTTGTTTGATTATTTTTATATATAGTCAAGCGTGTGTTTTATACGTTTAAATATATGCTATTAAATTTTATATTTTGTTTTCATATCTTATGATACGAATCACGATACGATACATAGAATACGATACGGGAATTTTCGATACATGATACGATTCACGATTTAACAACTATGTCATCATGTCTTCTGAAGTTCCAATGAACAAGATGAAAGGGAATAGATTCTGTTATTTAGTAATAATAGTCCTTTAAATAGTGATGCGTTGGGTTTGTGTAACAAACAGCGGCAGTCCTTTTGCACCACATGTTCATCATCTAGCAGATGCAGGTGAAGGTGTAGGTGTAGGTTACTTAATTTCTCCGATTTCTGCTAGTTAGAAACAGAGAGTGCAATTTATGTTCCTTTCATTGCGAGGATCATATCTACTTTTAGGTTTACTAGCTTATGAATTCAAGAATATATAGAATGTAGTCATTTAAATATTGCCTGCTAAAAGCATACTTGTAACATAGCTCATCCCATAATGAAAGAATCTATTATATTTTCTATTAGCATCTATTTGAATGGATCTGATTAGTTTCAATGCATCCCACCCCTGACCCTTATAAGATACAGTATAATAGTTGGCTCTGTTTATTGTCATCTAATCAAGTGCTTGTTCTTAACTGAAGAATTTGAATAGTTACTAGTGTAGCTTATGCAGAAAGTTTCACATTGTTGATAGGTCTGTTAAAAGTTATCTCCATGACTTTTGCGTAGTCTCTGAGTACTTTCAACAGTATGTAGGTAGAAATACAATTGTCATATCATTCATTATGTTAAAAGAATGTTAATATATGGAGATATAATTTGACTGTTGTAAACTAAAATTTGCAGCTCAATTCATTTGAAAAGATGGATAGTAATTTGTCGGGTTCTTACAGAATGATTTCAAATGAAAATGATGAACAAGTGAAAACACATAAATTTGCGGTGAGGTACTATGTAGTTGTTTTGATAATAATTGATATGCGGTAGAATGAGCAACACATGATAAAAAAAATAATTAAGAAGTTATATTATGATAATGATCGAATTTACAAAGAACAACTATGTCTTAGTAAAGACACTTTTAACAATTTACGTAAAAAAATTGCTTGAATTTGAAGAATTACGTGAGACACGTGTTATGATCAAATAAGTTACGACGATATTCTTATATATCCTTTGTCATAATTTGAAGAATCGTGTAGTCAGCTTTCAAGTCCGGATAAAATATAAAATGAATTGGATTTAAAAACACTAAAACAGGAAGTCATTCAAAACAGATACTAACCCTCAAAAATCACCTACAGATTGTTGAAAAAAGAAGCCTTGAAATCAAAGGGATTAATCAATCATTGGGTACTTCCGACTACACCGTGACAACAAACATTGTCACTCATTACATCCCTCTTTGCTTCGTACTCCCATAGTATTAAGTCTAAACATCATGAATGTCGAACTTTTTTAATTTAAATATCTGAAAATAGAAAACATTCATTATAAACTATCAGCAAAACTCAAAATTTACATCAATTAATGGAGATGATATTAATAGGATAAGAAATACTCCTTTCATTCTAAATAATAAAACTAATATTGACTTTTAAAAAATTAATTTCAAATATTTTTAAACTCAAAATTGACATAAATTAATTTAATTTATATTAATACAATTATAAGTATTATAAACTACCTAAAAAATACGACTAATTATAAGATTTATTATTTTAAAAACTTAAATGAATAATGTTAACTTCAAATTTAAAAAAAATTCAAAATAATTTTTACAAAATCAATAATGATCTTATAATTCAAAACACAAAAAATATAAGATATCAACTGCGGCACTACTTAGCAAATCAAACAAAATAACTTCGCATAAATCATATGAAACCGGAACAACGAAACAAGCTTTTAAAACTTTTGATTCCCGGGAAATAGATTTTATAAGAATGTTCAAATCATACATTTGTACAAGTTTTCGGACATTTAACTCCTTGTATGTTGGCATCACCATAAGAACAAAACACAAAACAAACTGGCAGAAAAAGACTCGCGCATATAGTAGGGAGTTCTACAACATATTAAACAGTTAACGATAAGAATCTCCCATAACAAGCATATTATCGTAACCCAATCTCATGGGTGCCCATTGCACCTGGTCACACTAAAATCTGGAGATTGGATGTTAGAAATTGAAATCAGCTTGGACCTGAAATCGTCGTCAGTTTTGTCAGTGTTATTCAAGACAGCCTCGTCCCTGCTGCTTAATTTTTCAAATGCAATGGAATCAAGAATTTTATCTGGTACAGAGTTAGAGATGGCGATAAGCAACTCCCTGGCCAGCTCCAATGATGACTCTTCACATAATGCTCTGATAGCCATAAAATGTAAAAGCCTTTCCTAAAATCTGGAAAACCATTGTTTTGTGTTAAACAAAATTCGCATAATAGATTAATATTAAAAAAAAAAAAACAAAATTAAGTAATATATAAGCACCCCTTTTGTCAGAAACCATCTAGTGCTTATGAATTCTCATTTTCAGCCAACTATGAAACAAAGTCACCATTTAAGGATAGCCTATACAAACAATAGCAGACAAGTGATAGACCAATCCTACTCAGTCAAGTACTAATTTACATATGGCAGGGAAAATACACCAATGATGAGTGGGTTTATTACCTACGAAGGAACACAAAGGAAGTCAAGAATTAAAGGCAGAGCTTTGAAGATCGAGTATTCCATCATTACAGTTTTTTTTATCTCCAATCTTTCCTTTTATTTTTGCAATTCAAGGATGTTGATTAAATTGTGGATGATGTTTTTCTTCATTCGTTATGAACTAAATTTTAGGTTAAGATTACAATGAAACCCAACGTGTAATTTTAATTCAATTACTCTCTTTTTGATTATTGGTTAATCATATGCGAATTGTTTATCATATTTTACACTTCATGTTTTGATTGACTGGCCAATAATTAATTTGGTAACCAATATGAAACTGGAAAGTGAATTATAGTATTTAGACCTGAATATGATAACATGTGTCTAGTTTATTCTTCTTAGAATTGGATGACGTGATTCGTGTATAGGATAGGAATATACCTATATGTTGTATGTAACTATTCGGAGAATCTGAATTTAATTAATCTTTTCTAATTTATTTCACATAGAAATATAATGATTTATTTAGAAGGATATTTTTATTTCACCATCGGAAGAGGCTTATATAAAATTTAGAATTCTCGGTTAACAATTTGTTGTGGTTATTTAATTGAAAGGAGAGTTAGGAAATTTGGATGAGGCGTTGGGGGAAATTGTATTTTTAAGTTTCTATTATGATATTAATCTTTGTTCAGTAATTTAAATTTTAGTCTAAATAATTTTTATTTTATAATCTTAAATCATTTGTTTAAATAAGATTGATTTGATACAATTTTGGTAATTGGTAATTATTAGTGATAATTCCTTGTGAGATCGACATTTTTCTTATCATTATACTACTTCTTGACTGTATATAGTTGCGCGTGCTATTTGTGAGATTGGACAACCAACACACTCCATACACAGAAGCATGATAAAAAAAGAGATAATCAAATAAATAAACAACATATTTAATCCATTTCCAAGCTTTAGATGAAACTGAAAAATGCTTTCGACCATACATCACAAATAGAATATTTCAAAATTAAAGCAAATAATTTCTTTTCCAGTAAATAAATAAGCAACGTCAATTGTAAAACCGAAACTAGTAAAAGATCACAAATCATATACACAAGCATGATATACAGCCTATGCCATATCATGATAAAATACGAAAAAATACTCCTTTATGACTGAAGATAAGCTCAAGACAATTCCAACAAAATGTAACCTTTAGTAGAGACACTACGCTACTCAACGCACCTATTGAGCTCCTAGTTCCCATTCTAATCCTTCAGCATTGTTGGACTTGGTGTTTGCTTGGTTTGTGGCGTGTTACAATAGGTGGTACAAATATGATGATGCGGCACGTAAACTTATCTGGTACACGGTATGGTAACTTACCTAGTGTACTCAGTGTGTGGGGGTAGGTCTAGTCTGTTCACTATTTAGGTTTGCGGTTCGCTTTAGTACATTTTTTTGGGATGAACTCGCACATTATACATTGTAAATAACTTGCACTCTAATTGGTTGAGGGTATGCTTCTCCCTCTCCCTCTAGTGTGTGTGTGTGTGTGTGTGTGTGTGTGTGTGTGTGTGTGTGTGTATATATATGGAAAATATCAATATTCAAAGTTGGATAAGAGCTTCTAACCTTCCAACTCATCTCTAACCGTTTAAGAGAAAATTGAATGGCCTAAGATTAACCTTGTCCACACAATTAGTTGTACGGATGGTATATCCCGTCCGCATAACTATTGTGCGGACAAGAACCCACAAATTATATCTTGTTCGCAAAATAGTTGTACAGATGGAATATCTTGTCTGCATAACTATTGTGCGGGTTGTTTGCCTTGTGGGTCCACTATCCACATAATTGTTATGCATATTTGAGTAATTCTAGCTTTTGGATCAATGAATGAACAATGGGATCTGCATTAGGATAACACTGACTATAGATCAATCCCCTACACACACACACACTGTTTTGATGCAAATATTTGTATTGTATTAAACCAAGTACCATTTAATTGATTGAGTGTATGCCAGTATTGCCTTTTGAGTATATGCATTTACTTATTTTTTGAATCGGAATGTTTTACCACAATTGTGAATTGATTAGTGAGAGATAAAAGAGTGTCATACACTAAATTTAGATTATTGGGACGTAGAAATACAATATTTGGATACTATAGGAAGGAAATTAGACCTCGCTCAATTAGGGTTTCGAATTGGCTGAGGAGAGAAATCCACAAAGAGTATGGTAATAATCGAAGGTTCGAAGAGGGGAAAAGAACGGGTAAACGATCACCAAGACAACACGTGTCAGAACTCTGGAGAGAGCCTTCTTATGTGTCTTGGGAAGTGCGGAATCAAAAGTCCTTTACCTTGAAATGAGAGTACTATTTATAAGAGAGGCATGCCCTGGTAAGTAGCCATGTGCTTGGCACATGACTAGGCCATGTGTCTGGCATGTGACTTCAATTACCAAAAATGCCCCCATTACCATAAGTATGCCTAAATCCTCCCGTCCTTCTAGCCGCCAATCCAAATCCCTCAACCATTTCCCAATTGAAATTCTCTCTCTAAGACTTCTACCAACTTATGGTGGCACCTTCGGTCTTTATATTTAATCGTTGCTTTATTGATTGAATCACACTTTTCTTTCCATTCTTTCTTCACGAGAATGTTGCACCAACCAAAGTACGACTGGAAAGTCATTTTGTTGCCCCTGGGGGTTACGCCACCCAGGGGGTGCACCCCATAGTGGTTACACCCTAAGTTGCCATCTTCTACTCGGTTTTATTAATTTCATCTTCATTTCATTTGGTAATTCAACTTGCATCAAGAAAAAATCAGCAGTCGGAACAAATCAAGAGAGATCGAACTGCTAGGGTGTAGAACCATAGGATGCCAGACCCTAGGGGGCCATTCATTTATTTTGTCTTTTTTGTTTCGGATTGTCTTGTTCAGGCAATTCGATTCAATTAGGTCATTAGGATCCGCTCATTGAACACACACCCCTCTTTTTGTCATACGCGCCCTTCTTTCATATTTAAGGGCTCACAAATACGTAATTATCAATATGCGGTCTGCTAGGTCAATAAGAGTTTGTAACTATGGTTGGACTATTTTTCCATTAATTAGTTTACATTCCAAACCAAAATGGCACAATTTGTGAACAAATCCATCAAATCACATCCCAAGTAGCTAAAACAATAAGTTACAGCTAATTAACTAGTACAACACCAAGGGCAAAGTTTAAAAATGAATAAAAAAAAAAGAACAAATTATTGATGATAAAGGATGTTACGGAATATAATCATAATATGTCAATGGTAAATAGCTAGTAGTGGGAAAATGGAGGGCTAAGATTAGATTGATTTTTATAAGATAAATAGCTAGGATTTAATATAGAATGAAGCCTATATATGGCTAAGTATGTACCGGGAATAAGATATCAACAAATTAACCTAATTAGCTATATCTTCTCTATATATTTCTTCTCTTCTCTCACTATTTTTCTGGAGTTATTGCAAGAATAACTCCAAGAGACTCACATGTCTTTCTATAATGGTGCTTTCATCGAGAGAAAAACAATACCGACCCCTTCAAAATCCACCTTGTCCTCAAGGTGGAAGTTAAGCTGCATTTTCCACCGGTTGTCAACAATAATAGTCCCGAGAGCACAACTAAATCTTAAGAATTTACACATTGCTATCCCATCACCAATAGCTTCATTATACTATTCATATTTTAGTAATTTCATGGTCCAAAACATTCCATATGCACCATAGCTCACCTCTATTCCTCGATAGATCTTAATGAAGTGACTGCCAAAATTTGCACTTGAATATCCTCCAGAGCTATGTAAACTGAGGAAAATATCTGCAATATCCATTGAATTTGTATCGTACTGAAATGCATTCTTTCTTGTCATTGCTAAAAGTGGTGGAACTTTGCAAGTCTAGCACAACAAAGTTTTTTGACTCAGGAGGCTCTAAAAGCTCATAAAAAAAAAAAAATCTCCCAATGCATTTTTCAAGTAGCCATAAAACTCCTTAAATTTTGCAAGCCTCTCAACCTAAAGCATCACCACAATATTTGAAGAAAAGACCAATGGAGACGACAATGTAGTGTTAGAGAATAAAACCAAAGTAAAAACAATAGTAAAGAGATATCAATAGAAAAAGAATCACACGCAAAACTCATAATTTGCGTAGTTTACCCAAAGGTTAGGCTACTCCACAGTCAACAGCAAATCAGTCCTTCCTATCCCAAAATTTTGTGCATTTTTGTGCACGTAAAAAATGTAGGATCCCCTCCTCATATAAGGTAATATAAGAACCTTAATTCATCTAGAAACAGGTCATATTATCTTTTGGATAGCTTTACAATCACCAAGAAATCAAAGTCGGATTAGGCTTCACCAATAACATGTAGTGGAAAGTTATAAATAGCACTTAGGAGGAGGATGAGGAAAAGCATAAGACAATACATACTTTGTGGAGGAAACACAATTTTCATAAGGACTCCCACAATTTGACTTTTTATATCAAGTGCTACGGTCAAAAAATCTTCATCATGCGCACCTACTTAATTGCCCTCACAAGGAGTCACAACATGCCTAATAGATGTATTTATCACTATATCCCAACCAACATCTTCAAATCCATCAATTAAATTCAAATTGGAGTTAATAACTTTAACGCGTACCACTACCAAATGTTTCAGATTCAAACATGATTTTTTTTTACCGTATTTGCAATCACCTTCCTATAAATAACTATGATAACAAAAAATTCTCTATGACATTTTCCCCAATACCTAAAATTCTACTTCCTCTGCTTTATCTTGATTATAGGAGTTTCCCACTTCATCACCTGATATTTCTAATCCCGCCAAAGACTTGTCAGTTGGACTTTGGAGTAGCATACTCATCTGGTGGTTTGGGCTAAGCTCAACAATGTATTCATTAGCAAAGGCATATGAGCATTCAATTATGTCCTTGTAATTTGCATCCTTAACAATTTTATTTGCTTGACTAGCATTTATCAATTCCACAATGCCAATTGTTGAATCCTCTAGCGCAAATAGATCTGATTGACTCGACTGCCCTTCAATTGACTATTTTCGACAATTCTTTTCCAGAAAATTCCTTCTTAGTATCTAGTTCTCGTCAATCCTTTTGTCAAACATCTTATCTTCAAGGCATAAATCTTGCCATTTTGTCAAAACAATGGCCCTTTGCAAGGATTTTGGAGACCATCATTCAACATATTTTCTGAATCGTCCTTCAATCCTTTAAGAAAGATGCTCAGAACCTATTGATCAGAAAATTTCTCTTCATTCCAAACCTCTACCCACCTTTTAAGTTCCAAGAATGAATTCTCAAATTCAGTTGATGATACACAGTAATTCATCACAAATTTATTGTGCTTCAACTCCAATGCTTGAAATTGCTCTTAGCACTCATTAGTTTCTTCTTTCATAGCCCACAATTGATCCAAGAAATCACTAGCTTCTTCCAGTTGTTTAACAAATATTCCATGGATTGTTTTCCTTTCAATTCCACCATAAAATCTCTCAATGAAGGCACCATTGTAGGAAGATATTCGATTCTCTTGTAATAACTCCAAAAATAATAGTGAAAGAAGGGAAGAAATCTAAAGAAAAGATAGAATCAACTTGGTTAATTCTTTGATATCCCATCCTTAAGAAAATCCTTAGCCATGTATAGACTTCATTCTACATTAAATCTTAGTCATTCATCTTATAAGAACCAATATAATCTAACCAATATAATCTCAGCCCTCCATTTTCCCACTAGTAGCTATTTACAATTGACATATTATGACTATATTCCGCACAAAAGGGCAGCAAAAAAATTGCATTACAAGCAAAGGAAAGTATAAATTGATCATCTGTGGTTAATTATCAATTGATCGTTCTAGCTTACGTGGTGGAATCAAACAGCAGATTGTTTCTTGTACAGAATTCAAAATCAGGTATAAGGACTATGTTGACTCCAATGACAATTGCACACAGAAAATTTTCATTTATAGTACTTCCTTGTACAACTTCATTTACCCCCATAAAACAATACTCCATAATAAGAAACCTAGAATATATTGGGACAATAATTGAATTTCGTAATACGAAGGCAAAAACATGTAAAAATATGAATTGGGAATAATTGTTGAACCTAAAAATGCTCAACTTAGTTTATCGTAATAAATCAAATTTTGGAAACAAAAACACTTGTATCATTCAATTTCTCACGTCATCTTCAACACAAACATCACCATGAAATTCAATCACAGAAATAATTAACAAATATAAACAAACTTCTGAAACAATCAGATCTAAAATATATAAGAAAAAAAGTAGATGGGAAGAAGGGGGAAATCTGGCGGAAATAGAAAATTTGTTCAAGACAAAAGATACAGAGATATGAGCGAGGGATGAAGATGGAATCAAACCTGTAGCACTGCTAGGAAAATCGGAAACTGAAATATCAGCAGAGAAGGAGAGAGATTACCGTTGGAGAAGGAGATGGAGGAAACTGGAAACACGGATAGACGAAGAAAATTATAAAGTTTAAATTTTTAATGCGTTTTGCGTACGCGGATGGCAGTCGAATGGATTTGCATTGATCGGTCTTGTTGAATCTTTTCATGACCGACGTAACACCCTGTGATGTGCTATATTTTTTAATTTTTTAATTTTTTTTATTGAAATTGGCCAAATCACGTCGAATTGGCGGATTTTTGCCACGCACCGTTGGCTTAAGTGGTATGATTTGAGTTTTTAAAAAAAATAAATTGAGACCGATGTGGTGTGGTGTTACTATTTATTATTAAATTAATGGTGCCCAGCATTAACTTAGGAGATGAGAGAGATATTATGAATTTTATTTAAGATTTTTAAAGTCTAGTTTTTGTTGTACTTTTTTACATTTGACTTTATTGAAATAAATTTAATTGTATTAAAAATATTTGTTATGTAAATTTTGATTTAAAAATACTTTGTTATGCAAATTTTATTTTGTTATAATTTAAGTTATAAATTACATATTTAATTGCGGTACGAATCAATACTAAAAATTAGGGCAATGCAATTATGGTATCATAATTTCATGAATCGGAACTGTACGATTTCGGTACAAAATTTTTTTAGAGCGGTACAACACCAAATTCTTAAAAAATGGCTATCATATTATATCATTCTCATCCCCACTATTAAAGTACAATATTCCCTTCTCTTACAATGAGGAGGGCACTGTACTCCTTTGCAATATAAAGGTTTAGTAATATCATCTTAAACAATATTTGAAAATTGAAAAAACGAGTGAAAAGAGAGAAAAGATTGAGAAAATAAAATATGGCGGGTGTAGGAATGACAATTTGATTTAAAATGGTATTAAAATTGACTAAATTATATTGAATTGAACGAATTTTTCCTAAATTAATGTCTTATTGGTAGGACTTTTATATGAATAAAAAATAAATTGATATTAGTTCAGTTCGATTTTAATATTTAATGTTAAATTGATGATGCACCTAGGGGTGTAAACGGATATAAACGAATCTGAATATAGTAGTATCCGTATTCGTATCTGTAAAATTAATTCGTTATCCGTATTCGTATCCGATATTCAACGGATTTTAAAAATGTTATCCGTATTTGAAATAATATTTGAATATGGATAATATCCGTTTTTATTTATTTTATTCGAATAAAAAGATTATTCGAATATTTAAGTGTTCGAATTTGTTTATCAGTTACCTAATAAAAAATTCATTCAAATTATTTACAAAAAATAAAGGGAAAAAATAAATAATTACTCACAATCAATCACAATTTAAAGTTTATAAATATTTGGAGTAATATTTGGAGTAATATTGTAGTATGTATAAATATTTATAATCGATAATTATAACACTTGTTAAATGATCCAAAAATTATATTGTAACACTTGTTAAATGTTATTTATAACATTTATAACACTTGTTAAATGATACATTTTAGATATTTTAACTTTATAATAGTAAAAATCTATTAACTATACTTAAATCAATTTATTTCAATTTATTAATATTATAATAAAAGTTTTATTTTTTACTTTTTAGAAGTGAAATGACATATTTTAAAAATAATTTTCATATGATGGTGAAAACTAATTATTATATAAGAAATGTCACTTAAAAAATTATTTTGCTTATTATTCGAATACGAATCCGAATTCAGATATCGAATTCTGAATATCCGCTATCCACCGGATATATTTACGGTCGACTGTTAAACAAATACGAATACGCCTATATTCGTATTCGTATCCGTTTATTTGCAAATACCTTTAAACTGAATACAAATATATTCAGGGTTTTTTCAAATACGGATATGGACAAATACGAATTTTTCGATTACTATTTACAGCTCTAGATGCACCGCACAGTACCACACGACACCTTGAGCTGGTGTGGCACCACCCTTGAAATGGGCTAAAATAGGATGACTCTAGATTGAATTTTTTTTGTTGTAATCTTGTTTGATTTTAAATTTAATTTATTTACAAATTACGTCAATTATGTTTATCTTTTTTGGTTGATAATATTTCATTTTGTATGAAAAGTTATTGTTTTTATGTAAATTATTTTCGTTTGTGTTCAAAAAATTAGTGAAACTTAAATTGTTTTAATTATTATTTAAAAAAAATTGGTTGTTCAGTGCAACGGTGTGACTTTAATGCCAATATTTCTTGAACTGAAGTAGTGTAACGCAATTTGTTGCAACTTTTACTGAAAGCAATGCAGCATCAGATCACATAGTAATCAAAACTGCACTGCACCATTTTTATATTTGCACTACGTACAATAATTACACAATATAATTATGAAATTCTATGCATAAGATAATTTCACAATAAAAAAAAAAAGGAAAAATTTTCATAAATAAATTCTTACCCATTCTTATTGTGTGATTATATTATGCACATAATTTCATATAATTTAATTACAGATGTTGTTAATGCTCGAATTTGTCCACATGTTCAACCACCGCTTAGGATGTTGACATGTACAGAAAGAACCACCTAAAGTCTTTGATGGCTTGGGCCGCCCAGGGATACCTCCGATACGAGAGTAAATATAGGCTTCGAAAGATGTTAACAATTGAGGCAAAAATTGTTCAATAAGGAAAAGTATTATGAATGTTATATATCTTTTACCTCAATTGTTCACCTGGTATTTATAATACTTACTCAGCTCCTTAGGGTTAAGACTCTTTTTGGGAATCGTATTTTGGAGATACAGTTGGAGAAGGTAACCGTCATCCTAGTCACAACTAAATAGGTAACTCCCATACTAAATCTAATTGGATATGGTAAGTTATTAATTAAGCAAAAGTGATTAGGAGGCCAGTCCAAGTGTATCGGACCCAGAGGATCCTCCTATGCGTGCACTAAGCCTAATGGACTGCAGGGCCAATCCTAACATTGATAACCCATTTATGCTAGTAAAACACGTATCCCAATTTTGCCCCCCATTCATTCAGCACATGAAATGGGTTGGAGGAGTAGACTAGAGGCTCTCGAGAGTCCGAGATTTCAAAAAACTTTGTTGGAAAACTCTGCAGAAGCCTTGAGGTATTGCATCAAAAACATAAGTCTTCATATTGTCCAGACTTCAGATGAAAGATACGAGTCTTCGGTGCCTGGGGGACTTCAGATCAGAAGGTTGGTTTGAAATTCGTAGACATTGAATCAAAATCTTTGTACTGAGCAATAATTGTCTCATACTGATCACATATCTAGAGTTCAAGGATTTTTGGGTGGTCCTGTAGTATGACCAAGTCAACCCCAAATCCTTTTGAAATGGACGTTCAACTGAAATGGTCAATTTTGGGGGATCTCAATCAATTGCTTAGGGATAGCAATCGCCTCCACATTAAATGGCATCATTTGTTGCTACAGTCTTTGAACTGTCTGTTTATTAAACATTGAATTGACCGTCCTGGCTCATTGAAATGGTCCTACTCCACACTCTCCAGAAGTAGTATAAATAGGAGTGCTTGTGGGGAGAAATTTTGTCCCTTTAAGCTTCCAATTTCTTAGAAAGGAATGCTCTCATGAGTGACAAATTTGTGTTGATCGCCTTACCTTCTTCAGTTTTGGGCTTAAATCCTTTAATGATAAAGAAGGTAGTGAAGGACATTATTAGAGGTCCAAAATATGAGATCCATGCGAGAGTATTTGTTCTAGAACATGAAGATGTTCTTGCCAGTGGTCAAGTTCGTGTAATGTATCTCCGCCGGTGGTATAGTTTGTGTAACCTTTTAGGACGAACTGGTCACTGGTTGGAGATACCATATATACCAACCTAATTGCTCTTAAAGTGGGAATCCCTCCAATATGCAAGGTTCTCTCTCTTAATCCATTAATTTAGATTCTGTTTGCCCAATTTTAAATAGGAATTAACACACAAGGATACGCAGCCCACAAGTAATAAAGGGATTAAGTCGAGTGTCGAACCCACAAGGAATTAAAAATAATTAATACCAATTACAAACTTTATATCAAATTAACTTTATTTAAACAATTGTAATACTTTAATAAATAAACCTAATTAAAATTACTAACTAAATTAAACTAATGAAAAAGATTAAATCAGATAAAAAATACTTAAGATTACAATTTCTACTAATTCTTCATTTAAATCTCTTCACTTCTTTTAAATTAATTAATTATATTGAATTATTAACAGAGAATGCTTAACTATTTATTAACCTTCTTCAACAATTAATAAAAAGACATATTTCAGTTATTTTGCTATATTCATACAAAACACTTAAAATAGATTTATTAAGAACAAACTTTCAATAAAGTTACATGTAGCATATAAATATCTTCATCCTATACACTATCATGCTTCTCTTCCTAAAAAGAATAAATAAATACACATGTTATCATATCTGAATCTAAACCTATGCTCCACTTTTGATTTCATATAGATTATCTTATTAATTATTACATAAATAATTATATATGAACGCACAAAATATGATAAACAACTCATATACAATCATTAATAATTAAAAAGAAATTAAATTAAATTAAACTACACACTTGCTTCAATTGTAATCTCAAAAAAATATTAGCTCATAACTAAATAATAACTTATCCACAAATAATTCAATATCTCAAAATTATAAAAATAAAAGTAAAAGAAATTAAATTAAATATGTGTTTTGATATCCGCCTATCACTCGGATCACAGTATTCAATTCCCAAGCTTCGCCTTTAATTCTCTAATCCTTAATGTTGAATAATTGCTTCTACTCCTAACTATGTTAATCTATATTAATAATTTGCTAATATATGTTAATAATCTGAAAACATGTCACTTATAGTGTATTTATAGAAGTACAATAATAATTCATAGCATAAAAGGAATTAAAATCCAATTTGGAATCAAAATAATACAATAATCCCGAATAATATGATTTTCCAGCAATTTATGTGCAACCAAATGCGTCCTTCGCCCACTTGACCGGTCAAACCTCGCATAACCATGTGCATAACGCGATCCTTCATGCTGCTAAAAAAAGCGTGCACATGGCGCCCAGTCATGCTTCTTCATTATTTTACTAAAGGATGTCGTCCAGCAATTGTTCATACTGATGATTTACGCGCTTTGCGCCCACATACCAAGTTGCTTATTTACGATTATGCCATCATCGCTGCAGATTTTACAATTATGCCATCCCTTATGTTTTCCTATAAAATAAAATATAAATTAATTAAAAATAAATAAAAATAATAAAAATACATAAAATTAAATAAATTACCTAAAATCAATTAAAATGCTTAAAAACTAACAAATAATTAAGTCTAAAAATATAAAATAATTAGGTTTAAAATCCCATTATCAGATTTTTAAAGGAGTAAGATCCATTCATCTGAACATGAACACCAAACAGATTATACCTCCTCCCTGTACCCTTCTTATTAGTGGAGAATTGGGAGAGGTGATGTTCTTGCAATGGATGCCTTGCCAATGAGAAATGCAGCACGAGCGGGTCCGCTATAATATGATCTCTTCAAATATGATCTCTTCAATATAGGATGTTGTAATAGATCTTTGTACAAGCTTGTCCATTAATAAAATCATCTCTTTATGCATTTTACTTGTCTTTTATTTGTATGCCTTCTTCTCATTGCTTAATCTGTCATATAATCACTAGTCCATAATGCTTATTAAGTTATCACTTAGGTTCCTTGCCCCCCATAGCCTTATAAGATAGATTGATGGTAGGGCTAAAGATGAACTAAGCATAGCAAATAACTTAACAGTATTATGATGTGACAAATATCGAAGAAGTAATAATATTGTCTAAAAACAACCTCAAAGACAAACTTCTTCGGAAGCCCGAGGGCATCTGACCGAACAGATAAGTTTTCGGAAGCCCGAGGGAGTCTGACCGAAGATTTAAGCTTCTGGGAGCCCAAAGACGTCTGTCTATTTAGGATGTTTGGTGGGTTTGACTATTTCCATGCATTTTCAGCCCAATTGTTGTTTTGAGTCCATTTAATATTGTTTGAAAAAAAGGCTCCAATCTGTTCACCTGGACAACTGTCTTGGCTGTTATAGTTTCCAAAGGAGACATATATAGATAAAAGAGGTAATAATTATCCTCAATCACCACGACAATTAATTCTTGTCCGTTGAATCTGTTTAGTCTTGGCCGTAAATGCGCTTAGTTTAAATTAGGAGAAGTAATCTGATCTCCACTTTCACCCAACTCTTAGATTCTCAGAGGAAATTTCATTTTTGCTTGAGATTTTAATCGCACTTGTAATCTACAACTATCCTATGTCCGTGTTCCCTCTTCACGTCGATTCTAAGTAAGTTTTTGTCCCTTACTCAATATGTCTGGTGTAGATAGAACTGATATCCCTACTTCATCTCCCCCTGTTGGGGATGAAGTGACAATGGTCGCTGTGAGTATTACGGGAGCATCTTCATCTCAAGTCACTGTAATTGAGCATATGAAGGATCCAAAAAAGTATAACATAAGTAAATATACAGGCACAGATTATAGAATAGC
Organism: Hedera helix; assembly: GCA_947179155.2. Classification (NCBI taxonomy): domain Eukaryota; kingdom Viridiplantae; phylum Streptophyta; class Magnoliopsida; order Apiales; family Araliaceae; genus Hedera; species Hedera helix. The sequence continues at coordinate 18,707,636 of OX359274.1, forward strand.
GAAAACTCCTTCTATTTCTGATTATGATTTTATCTTGCTACAACGTAAGTTTTGTATTCCTAAAACTTAAGAGATCAGAAAACCTGAGGCTCGTGAAATGATGCATTGGTAGTTGAATGATGGGTGGATTCTTGTCCACAAGAAACACTTCATATTTGGTTTCTGATTTCCTCTAGTACCGTTTATTCTTAAACTCCTCCATATTATCGGTATCTCTTTGAGTCAGTTAACACAAAATTCTCTTATTCACCTGAACAGTTTTTTTGTTTTCTGTAAGGCTAACTCTAAAACTACAACTCTAGATTTCTCTTATCAATTTTTCTCTATCACCAGGGGTTAGGAGAGAGAGTTCTTTTAGATTATTAATAATGTAGGCAATTAATCTTTGATGGATACCCCTTCTAGCAATAAAGGGTACCATGGGAACTAGTTCTTCATTAAGGGTCAGGCACTGAATTGATTGGTCCTTGGTCAAACCTTAATAAAGATCAGTTGAATCTGAACCATATTAAGAGGTCTAGGTTAAAGAAATTCGAGGTTTTATAAACTAGGACCTCCTTAACGACCAAGATTGGTAGCACCATTATAGTTGTAAGTCTTTTTGAACTTACTAGTTATTCTTTGAGGTATGTTTCATCAGAGTACTAACCCTTTTATTATGTTTATTCCTCAATGGCAGAATAGCCAAAGAACGACCATAACGAAGCTATTTTGGAGGCGTCTGGTACTTTAAGATTCAAACTGTCTGGAGCCAAAAAGATCCTGGCTACTCAGAGAATGAAAGCTAAAGACGATGCATAGATGAAAGGGGCACCGAAGTCTAAAGAGAAGACTCCCAAACTTGTGAAGGCAAAGAAGACTTCAGAGTCTTCAAAGAATAAGAAGCTGAAGGACGTTCCTGAGCCTCCAAGGGTAGAAAAGCCAAAAAGAGGCTGAGTTGAGGGTCGAGAGACCAAAATCTAGAAAAAAGCTAAAAATTGTTGTCTCGTTGCCTTTTCTATCCTTTGAGGCAGTTCTCGCTGCACAGGATATTCCCCACAAAGCTCCCAATTTTGATGATGTTGGCTCAAAAGAGCCTCTACAATTTCCACCTGTCAGATAGGGGTTATCTTTGACTGTTGCAGAATCAAGGACAGGGAAGCGGAAGTTAAGAGAGGAGTCTTCAGTCTCTCTATCTGCTCCCAAAAAACTAAAGGGAGACAAGGATGAACTGGGATTTACGGCCTTAACGACTTTTATGATCCCATTTGAATCTTCTGGTATCTGAAAGGCCAATATCAAGATAACAATGGAGATGATGTTCACTTTCCACGCTCAAGTATTTGCCCTATTTTATTCGATCATCATTTAGTCCGTATATCTGTCATATTTAACATCTGAACCTATTTTTACTCAGGGTAACAGATTACTTCTGCACTTATCTGATGAACTAAAGGAGTTGGAGTGTAAGGTGGAGATGGCCAATAAAAACTATTTCGATGTGGAGGAGCGAAAAAAGAAATAGCATAACCGGGTGCTTTGCCAATTCGAAGCCTTTCAGAAGATGTATAAAGACTTCGAGTAGGCAAAGAAAGATAAAGTCGATGTTGTGACCAAAATAAAGTAGTTGAAAGATGATGTCAAGGTGGCCAAAGAGAAAAGGACATAATATGAAGGTCTTTCCCATGATGCTAACAGAAAGATGGAGGCCGATGAGCGAAAATGGTTTCTTCTGAACGAAGAACATACCCAGCTTACTGAACAAGCAAAAAAGTAAAAGGAGACCATGAAGCTGTAGACCGAACAATTAGGTCATCTGAAATATAACATCTAAAAGATCTTCGATGATTGGTCTTCAAAGGAACCTGACTGGCTTAAAGGGTTGTCGCTTCTACTTCTCCAAGTATCACTCTTCTTGATATTCCACAAAAAATCATTAAAGAGTATAACTTCGAAGAGGAGTTGTTTAAGGCGACAGTCAATGAATACAACGATGGGTTCGAATATGTGAGGGTCATTCTTTGTGAGAAAGGTCATGATCCTAATGCACTCGAGCTCATCTTGGCTGATCCGATAACTAAAGATCCTGAGGAAACTGGGCTTGAACTGGCTAACCCTTTCCCTAAGGGTTCTGAAGTGATTAAGGTCGATCGTCCTGATCTAGCACCTGGAGATAAAGATATTGAAGAGCATAGAGCCAAGCTTCCTGATTCCATCTCTGCAGATCAGATTAACCCACTTTCAAATGATCAAAATTATGAAGGGCCTAGGACTTCTTTAACTGATCTTCCACCACATTAAATTTTATTTGTAATTTTGAACAATTAATGAATTTGTTGTATATTTAAGAATCTAATTATCTTTTTTCATAAGTTTGTTCTTTTTGCTTACTTTATGTGTATAACTATTATTTTAACTTAACACTTATATCTCCCTACCCCTCGTACTCTTATCAGATGAATTAAGGGTATGGCTGTAATAGAATTAAGATGCTATAGAAACATAAAGATGCAATTGAAAAGATCTTCTCATTTTATTAATATCGAAAAGATAACATTATCGGTTATTAAATAGCTTCTAGATTGACTAAATATTAAATATCGCTACTAGAAGTATTTTTAAAGCTGAATGGCATGCTATGTGTTGGAGATAGGTTTCTTATCCATCATCTGGTGTTTGTAAGTGTCAGCTTTGATTACTTTGATGACCATGTAGGGGCTTTCCCAAGTAGGTATAAATTTTCTAGTATCTTGTTACGTAGAGGCTTCGACTTGTCGAAGTACCAAGTTTACGACCTGAAATGTTTTATTCTTGACTTTCTTGTTGAAGTGTCATGTTGTACGGTGTTGGTAAGTGGCCAGCTTGAATACTGCTATATCTCGATTTTCTTCTAACAGATCAAGGTTCTGCTGAACTCTTTCGCTGTTGAGAATTTCATCAAAATTCTAAACTCGGGATGAAGAGATTCCAATTCTAAACTGGGTTTGAAGGGTTCTTAGTGAACCAGAGTTTCCAGGCTAATGAGCTTGAAGGGTTCCGTATGAACCATCCTTAGTGGATTTCCTACTCGTTGTAGTAGAAGAGTGGAGTAGGAGTTATTCAGTCTCCGAACCACTTTAAACTCTCTAGTGTCATTTACATTCAGTCATTTACATTTTGTCTTATATATATATATATATGACTGTGAATTAGATTACTTAACAAGTGACTTTCTTCAAAATAATCTTAAACTCAACGAAGAAGTTTTACAAATCTATAAGGGGTGTTTTTCAAACTAATATTCCGCTGTGCAAACAAATCTTAATTAAGTTTATTAATTGCTATTAAATCGTTGAACTCAATCTTAAAAGAAAAAGATTTTTAAGAGATCTATTCAACCCCCCCCCCCTTCTAGATCACTTGTGTGCCTCTGGGAACTAACAATTGGTATCAGAGCAGGTTCTCATGAACTTTTAAAGCTACGCTTTGAGTAGATCCTATGGCACTGGCAAATTTCTGTTTTTGAGTTTAAGAATTGAAATAAAACACTTCGCTTGAACAAGCTTACAAAATAATGTTTTTCTTTCAGGTATTAATTGAATGCTGAGTGATTCCCTGTCTGATGCTGAATATTAATTGATATTAATACTTCCTAATACAAATTCAGATGATCTCAGCAAAGAAGCTATCGAGTGAACTTTCAAAGTTAATCCGGTGCTGCAAGTTGAAGAAATCAAAAGGACATTCTGTTTACAAGAATTATTAACTGATTCACTTGAAGAATACAAACGTGTATTTTTGCCTTCAAATAAACTGGGAAGTTCAAATCTTGATGCCAAAGGACACCGGATCCTATTCTTCTCTAAGGAAGCATCACTGAACCAAGCACTAACAAATCTACTTCTCACCGGTTCTAAAAGTTTGAAGCAGAAGCAAGCCCAACAGAAATCTATGCTTAAATTGTTAAATATTTTCTCTATCTACCATATGTCAGCAGCTGGAATCAGTCTCAAATCTATAGTCACTCGATGGGCTCAGCATTAAGCTTTCCGATAAGCTTAAGGACTTTTATTCTAAGGATCTTATCTGAAGATGTGTGTCAAAGGAAGTGCTTCATTTATTTTGAAGCAGCATCAAGAGTTTAACTGGTTTTTGAGAGATCTAATTCAAAAGTCTTCAATGGTCGTCTGTAACTACTTCTCTAGAATTGGGAGGTAGATCAAATTACAGTTGTATACTTCACTGCAATATCCTTGGTGATGGATTTCAAAGACATTTCCCTAAATCACAGATATCAGGCCCGAGACCTGGAAATCAACTCAGCACAGATGAATGGACATACATGTATATCTATGATCACCGGATCTAAGATTCATTCTGCAGATCATTAAAGATCAAGAAGAGTTGAAGAACCTCATTCTTGTACAAAGCAACTCATACAATGAAGAAGTCCTTGTCAGGCACACCATGTGTACATGCTCAGATTTAAAAGGCAAATGCTCTCAGTGTCAAAATTCTTCAAAACCATCTTTGAATGAGAAGGGTGAGAAGATCAAGGCAAAAAGGAGTAATCACGAATGATTTACTCTAAGGTTCAGAAATCACCCTTAAATCTGTGAGAAGAGGAAAAGTGCATCTCAAAGAAATGGTCACACTCATAACCTTTGGCAGTAGACTCTCCAACTTCATTGCATCAGAAGAAGCTCTAAGCTTGAGATGGTTGAAGATTGATCTGCTTGTTTCTATGAAGAAGTCAGCTCTATAATATGCTAAACCGGAAGTCTTTTGATAAGCATACATCCTCACAAATCATTCTCGATGAAGATAATCCAAGCAGATCAACAGGAAGGAAAAAATGCTGTAGCCTCAAGAGAAAAGCTCTACGATATAAAGAAGGAGGAGAAAATTGTTGTGAGACTCAACGATGAATTTCGTAGTATACCCTACTCAACGAATTTGCAGGAAGCCAATCTTTGATAGATTGAGTGAAGTCTGAATACTGATGCATGAAGAAGATTTGAATCTTGGGATTCTCTAGAAGAGAAAGAAGCTGGTCATAAAAGGAGGCATCTATTAGTCTTTATCTCACCTATTGATTTAGTGAATCTTGTTGGAATGTTTGTCACTAATATCATGGTTAGATAAAAGATCACTCAAGTCAGAAGAAAGTTCATATCACAAAGAAGGATCGTAGAGTATGTCAGGCAATTGCAGAATAAGGCTTGGAAAAATGAAGTGTCCTCTCCAAAGAACGTAGAGTTGTCTCCTCGTCATAAAGCTCAAGATCGTAGAGTCAACACAGTCAGTCACTCTACGACTCTCTACAACCAATCTACGAAACCAGCAAAATCAAAAGAGCAACCTCTACATGATAACCAGAGTCATGACAACGATCCTTACAAAGTCCTTTCAGAAGACTGTCATTGAGCTATCAACCAGGCTTAACAAAGATCTCTGAATTCATCTAAAGTCTCCAGTCTTAACAGAGATCGTAGAGCAGTTCAAATCATAACTCTACGATTGCACTTCAGAAGGAAAACAGAAGGTAAATCGGTTCTTCATTGGAATACCTTTCTCATTCCAGTCACAAAGTCCCAAAACAATGTGATTGATGAACCAAATGCACTTATCTCTTCGGTCATAATCTTAAAATTCTATGACTGATAACCAAGCAAGCCATATCATCCTAAATCGTAGAGTCACCATGTTCATCTTCCTGATCGTAGAACATTGAGTCTATGTTTGCATCTCATAACAATATCTTTCCCATAAACTCCTTCAGAGCCTTTTTTTTTCCAGCATTCAATTCACACCAGTCTTCAAGGCCATCTATTGAAAGGATGATGGTTGAGTGTCTTGCAGCCAACTCTACGAACTGGTCAAGCTTACTATACAGAGAAAGTGAACCACACGCTCTTCAAACTCAAGTGGGTTAGAATAATTGATGTGCCCCATTTATGGAAAATAAAAAGGTTAAACCCACGTTCTTCAAATAAGTATCTGGCACGTGTACTCTGCAAAAATAAGAGGGAACTAGCATAAGTCTTGTTTTTAAACTGACAATGGTCATTTCCCGTCAGTTGTCAATACCCATTCTCCCAAAACTCATCAAAACCCTAGAAATCGAAAACTCTTCTGAAATCGATATTGGTGTCTCTCCCTGTGCTATTCCCAAATCAGTTTAATCATGGCATCTCTTCAAGTCATTCCTGGAAATCTAGTTTGTTTTGAAAAATTCGGAGATACAGAGCAGAAATTCAAAGATATTCTGCATCTGGTCAAGAATGCTGGTTTCACCCAATGTTTGGAAACCAGGACCAGGATTTTCTCTACGCTTGTTAAAGAATTCTTTTCAAACGCTGATTTTCGAGGTAACACCCTCTTCTCAAGGGTTAAAGAAATCGTTGTGCAAATAGGAGTTTCTGAAATCAATCTCAGTCTAGGTATTCCAAGCGGAGGAATTACTTCTCTTGACAATATTAACATTGAACTTGGACTAGAATTGATGGGCTATGAAAAGAAGTCTTCTCTCAAAGGAATCAAGAAGAAAGATTTCTCTCAGCAGTATGAGTTTCTGGCTGACATTGTTGGAAAGAGTATTCTATGCAAAGACACTGCATATGATACTATCAGTGAAGAACAACTGAGGCTGATGACTGCTATTGCTCAAAGAAAGAAAATCAACTTCGGAGCAATTCTCTTAAGATGGATAAGGAGATGGATAGATGATTCAAAGACAAGGGCTGAAGCTGGAAAGCCAACTCCCAAGATGCCCTATGGAAGATTCATAAGCATCATTCTGAAGAAATTGCTGGCAAATGAAATTGGGGAAGATGAAGGAGAAGTTCTAAACTGCAATAAAAGAATTACTCCAAGGTTGTTTGAAGATTGGAAAAAGAACCCTCATGCCAATAAAGGTAAGAAGTCACGAGGTTCTATGAGCTTCAGCAGTAAGATGGAGGTGAAATCGAAAGGAAAAGGAAAAAGGGAAATGGAAGAAATATCTGAGGAGATATTACAGGAGGAAAATGAACAATCAAGAAACAAAACTCTTGCGATCTATGATAGTCAGGAATCAGAGAAGAAAAAAAAATTCATTGAAATAGAGAAGGCTGAAGAAGAGAAAGATGTCTGTTCAGGGAAAGCTAAGAAGGAAAAGATGAATCCCAAAGTATCTGAAGTAAATAAGAAGAAGAAGAAAACAGAAAAGAAAGTTCCTCACATTACTCCAAGAAGAAGTTGGAGAATCAGAGAACAGTGGAGAAGCTCAATCACTGCAGGACCACCTCAGGTGATAGAAATTGATGATGAAGCAAGTTCGGATTCTGAAGAAAGAACTTCTGACAGTTCAAAAGAGGAAACATCTACAGGCTCTTCAAAGGAAAGATCAGAATGTCATAAAAATAGCCTGTCTGAAAAGGAAGTCTCTTTGGGTTCTTATCAGGAAATTGAACCAGTTGAAAAAGACTCAACACCTGAGTTTAACAAGGATAATGATGTAGCTGAAGAAGATGATGTATCAAGGGAACAATGCTCTGAAAATTCTGAAGCTGGGAAGACTGAATCAGACGAAAAAGGAGACTGTCAAGAAACTATGGTGAAAGAAGATAAACACCTTCAAGAAGAGACCAACACTCATGATGTGGATAAATCAAAAGACGGGTCAAGAAGGTCAAGAAGAGGATTAAGTGGTTTTATGAAGAACATAGGCAGGAGTTTCAAATCAAATCACAAGGAAAGACAAATAAGGATGAAAGCTGAAAAGAAGCTGAAGAAAGTAAGACTGCTAAGAAAACTGGAAAAGCAGAAATTTGAAGCATATCGATCGAAGCAGATCAAAAGGAGACGTAGAGAAAGAAGGAAGCATGCCAGCCAGATAGAAAGATGCTCTATTGCTTGGGATCATAATCATCTGTTGAGTTTCATTCCCATTTTACCACTTCTAAGGGCTATAGTCATGAATGATCAAAGTTCTATCAGCTGGAGCTACTCAACCTTTCCAAATCTTTCATTAGTAGCTCAACATTTCACAAAGGCAATGACCTTTGTAACCACACTAATAAGCAGCGAACCTTTCTATTCTCCCTACCAAAGTTGCCAGGAAATATCCATCTGGAATCTGTCCAGCTCTGTGGAAAATCAAAATGCAGAAATCAGAAAGTCCTCGGCTGTGACTTACTAAACTCTTAATCACCCTGCACCACCTCCCTGTTCGTAAAGTCCCAAAACTTTGCAAACATCTCTCAAAATACCAATTCTCCAGTCATAGAGTCCCAACACTCTATGGACCATGAAAATTTACTTACTCTTAGTCTCGTAGAGTCTCAAAACTCTGTGATAGACTTCAAAATATCCTTCTAAAATCCGCAGTAACTCTGCAAGCTCCATACATTTCATAATTGATGATGTCAAAAAGGGGGAGAGAATACAGGGGGAGCTATGAAGAAGGAGGAGCAACCAGCTAAGGGGGTATGAAGAAGGAGGAGCAACCAACTAAGGGGGAGACAGCTTAGGGGGAGCTATGAAGATCAGACTCAACCAGAGCTATGAAGATCAGATTCAGCCAGAGCTATGAAGATCAGATTCAACCAGCTAAGAGGAAGACAGCTAGCAAAACTGAGTGGGAGAAAAGTTAAAACATGAAGAGCAGCGGTAAGTATGTATAACCTTTTGTAAAAATGCTCATTTAATAAAATCATCCTTTTGCACTAGCCATACAGTATTTCACTGTATCGTAATACATAATTTACCTGTCAAGTAGATGCATTATATGAATGTCTTATAAATAAGTCTATTAGTTTTGTCATCATCAAATAGGGGGAGATTGTTGAATGTTGTTTGATTTGATGATGATGACTGTTGTGCAAAAAGGACTGGGCTAAATGTGCTTATGTGGTTATTTGACAAAGTAATTTTATAATGTGCTTATGAGCTTAATTGTTTATGTGCTTACATGATTGATTATATGTGTTAATGTGCTTATGTGCTCAATTGATTATGTGCTTAGATACTCTGAAAGTGTTTATGTGCTTACATGATTGATTGTCATGATTGATATATAATGTGTATCTGAAAAAGTGCGTAGATGTTCTAAATGTAATTATGTGCTTACTTGTTTATGTGCACAGCCTGTCTAAAAGTGTTTAAAAGGTTATTTGACAAAGTGATTATATGTTAATCTAATTATGTGCTTACATTGTTGTGGGTGTATGATATATATTACCTATCTTAAATACTGTGATGTGCACACACTAGTATAGCACAAATATGATCTTGTTATAAACTATCTGCTGCTTATTAAAGAAAATGAAAGTTATCGGATTAAAATGTTGTAAAGTCCTTTTTTAGTTATATGTGTACAAAGGACTTAGATTTTAAAGATCAGAAATGTTAGGTTGATCTTTCAATAGAAGTCACTCTGCATAAAAGATGTATGATATTAGCAGAGTAGCATAAGAATGAATCATTGTTGTATTTGTGTATGTTAAAGTCTGTAAAAGTCCTTTCAATATGTAATGATGTAATAATGCAAGAAAGGACTTAGTTAGAAAAGATCAAATCTGTTAGGTTGATCAGTCTATACGATCGTAGAACGGACACTACGATTTCTTTCAAAAAAGACTCAACGATTCTGTATAAATCGTAGAGTTAACTCTACGACTCCTTACCAGGATAACTCTACGATCATCAAAGAGAGTCAGATGTGCAAGAAGTCTACAGGATATACGAGTAAAGTTAAAGAACTGTTCAAGTACAAATCGTAGAGCTGAACTCTACGATCGTCGAACAGACAACCAAGCTAGCCTGCAGATAACGATGAACCAGAGAAGAAATGTACTCTACAATACACACTCTCTAGCAAAATCGTAGAGTAAAATTGTTGAGCAAGCTTACAAGGATTGGAATGTATGCAGATAGAAGAGATCGTAGAGTGGAACAGAATGACAAGGCAATACAGAAGATTGCTATACACATGGAACAATCGTTGAGTAAAATTAAAGGATGAAGCAACACAGACTGCAACTCAACGATTCCACTAAGAAGCACTACAGTTAACTAACTCTACGATCTGATCAAACCTACAAGATCGTAGAACGAAATCAAAGCAAAGCATTGCAAGCACAAACTCTACGATCTGACCAGAACAACAAGGTCGCAGAATTAGAGAAAAGATCGTTCTAACTCAACATTTCACTTGACATACCTCAAGTAACTTTCATGAAGCTGAATTCGCAGAAACAAAGTAGACAGTCTATCGCTCAACGAATTCATTAAACAGGTCAGGACAAGTAGACTAACAGAACGGCTATATGATGCAAGAGAAAAGAGAATACTCCTCGCCCAGATTAAAGAAAGATTAAGTGTTGTTGAGATACAGATGCATGTCAGAGACGTAGTAGACGTTATGCCCAAACGACTATAAGTCAGGACCCACTGCTCAGGAAAATGGTGAATAAAGTTAGACCAATGGGACATCTCTGATTGCATCAGAACAGTTGGTTCAAAAAGTCAAGAAAGGTATTTATTGATAAATCAGAAGATTAATTAACAAAGGAAATAATAATCCTTGCTGAACAACTTTGGGAGTGCAACGGCTATAAAGTCAGAGAAAGCTGAGCTACAGGTCAATATATCAGAACATGTCAGAAAAGGGAAAAGCACTGACACAAGCGGCAAGAAAGTCAACATCGAAGATATTAAAGATCTGCACAAAGCCAAAGGAAACCAACGGGATTTCTTTCAACGGTAAAATTTGCTCAGAGTTATAAAGGCTTACATAACAAACAGAAAAGGAGTTGTTGAAAAAAATATACACGAGAGAGATGATGGTAGACAACAACCGATCGTAGAGTAAAACAGAGAATGGTTATGCTAAAGAACTCTACGATCCATCAGAACACTAACACTGAATTGAGAGAGACATAGAGATGTATAACTCTATTACAAGAGAAGTGTTCAGAGCTGCTAGGCACATGGAAGAGAGAAGCTTAAACGCCAACTTGATACAAACATGGTAGCAACTGAGTACCAAAAGGAAGGAGCATCACAGTCATCTCAGAAGCCCATCTCGAGAAGCTATAATATGTCTATGATAAGAAGAAACAACTGAGTACCAAAAGAAAGGAGCATCACAGTCATCTCAGGAGTTCATCTCGAGAAGTTATCAAGTACCAAAGGAGCTGAAGTACAAAAGCCTAGCAGCACAATGGGTGATCACAAGATGATATTGAGCATATAAAGAAGTCAAGCATCATTGCCGAACTCAATATTACCCCAGGAATGATCACACCCTGCTACTGAGTGTTTAAAGACAATAGGACTTAAAGTACAACTCAGTAGCAACTCCAACCTCTTTCAAATGATCAGGGAGCCAAGTCTGTTGGACTTGAAGAGGGCAGTTGTCCTTGTCATAGTGACTAAAGGAGCCAAGTCTGCTGGACTTGAAGAGGGCAGTAATGTCCTTGTCTTTGTGACTAAACTAACCAAACCTGCTGGGTTTGAAGGGTTCTTAGTGAACCAGAGTTTCCAGGCTAATGAGCTTGAAGGGTTCCGTATGAACCATCCTTAGTGGATTTCCTACTCGTTGTAGTAGAAGAGTGGAGTAGGAGTTATTCAGTCTCCGAACCACTTTAAACTCTCTGGTGTCATTTACATTCAGTCATTTACATTCTGTCTTATATATATATATATATATATATATAAACATCTACATATGACTGTGAATTAGATTACTTAACAAGTGACTTTCTTCAAAATAATCTTAAACTCAACGGAGAAGTTTTACAAATCTATAAGGGGTGTTTTTCAAACTAATATTCCGCTGTGCAAACAAATCTTAATTAAGTTTATTAATTGCTATTAAATCGTTGAACTCAATCTTAAAAGAAAAAGATTTTTAAGAGATCTATTCAACCCCCCCCCCCCCCCTTCTAGATCACTTGTGTGCCTCTGGGAACTAACAGAACTATAAACCATTGTTAGATACCAGTATCATCGGGATACCAAATCTATAAACATCTTGTTCTTTAAAGAACTGTAGACATGTCTCTTTGGTTATGAGGGATAGGGGTTTTGCTTCTACCCATTTGGTGAAGTAATCGACTATTACCACGATAAATTTAACCTGCCCCTTGCCTTGTGGTAGGGGTCCCAATATATCTATACCCCATGCTGCAAAGGGAATCAGAGATAGTATCGAGGTGTGCTCCTTAGGAGGCTAACGTGGTACAGAAGCAAAGAGCTAGTAATTGTGATATCTTTTGTCGAAGTCCTAGGCGTCCAAAAGCATGGTAGGCTAATAACATCCTTATCTCAAGATTTTTTGTTCCAATGTCTTTGCTCCGATGTGATTTCCACATATTCCTTCATGTACTTCCCAAAGGCTATAATTTACATTTTTGGGTCCCAAGCAACAAAGTAGCGGAGAAGAAAAAGACCATCGGTAGAGCTATTCTTGAATAAGACAGTACTTTATTGACTTGTACTTGATCTTATGAGCCTAAAATTTGTCTTCTGGAATACTATCATTCTTCATAAAATTAATGATTGGTGTCATCCACGAATCTTCTTAGTTTATATCCATTATCTCCTGTACTGTAGTGCTCGGTTGTTGCAGAACTTCTAGATACACTGATCCTTCCAGGTTTCCTTAATCCGAGTTGCTAGTTTGGGGAGGGCATCGTCCATAGTGTTGTTGGATCTTACTACACCGATGATCTGGTACTTTGAAAAACATATTAACAGGTTTTAAACTAATTGTAAGTATGTTTATAAGTGTGTGTCTCGTGCCTTGTTTTCACCCAAGACCTGTTTGACGATCTATTGAGAGTCGTTGTAGATGATTAGGCTATTCACCTCCAAACTTCGTGTTAATCTCAGTTCTACCATAAAGGCCTCATACTCTTCCATGTTATTTGTAGTAATGAATCTGAAGCGTATGGCCTATTGTACTTTGAACCCTTCGGGTAACGTAAGAATTGCTCTTGGTCCGCTCTTTGAACTGGTAGAGGATCTATCAACAAATAAGGTCCATGCAGGTTCATCGGGAGTTTATGTTGCAACGGTAGGTGACTCTTGTTCTGATTCTTCAGGAAAGGAGCACTCAATAATAAAATTAATAAGGGTGTGGGCCTTGATTGCTTTTCAATGATGGAATTCTAGATTGAATTTGTTGAGTTCTATCGCCCATGCCGTTAGCCTGCCAAACAGATCAGGTCAATATAGAATTTTCCTTAAAGGTTGATCTGTGAGGATTATGATGTTCCTTCCTCGAAAATAATACTGAAGTTTTTGACTCGATATCACCAAGGCATAAATCAACTTCTCTAGGTTCGGTTACCTCATCTCTACATCCCGAAGAGCATAACTCACATAATAAATCAATTTTTATCCTTCAATATCTTCTCTGATCAATGTAGAACCAATGGCTAGGGGAGTTATTGATTGGTACAAATAGAGGTCCTCCTTGGGGAAAGCTTTGATCAGTATAAGAGGAGAAGATATATACCTCTTTATTTTCTCAAAGGCCTCCTAACATTCTTCTGTCCATTGAAAAGTCTTCTGGTTTTGAGATCTTTTGAGAGTGTTGAAGAATGGGAGACACTTTTCTGTCGACCTAGCCATAAATTGTCGAAAGGCTGCTAACTTGCCTGTTAAACGTTAGATATCTTTAAAGCTCTCTGGTAACTGTATATTAAGTATAGTTGATATTTTTTTGGGATTTGCTTTTATCCCACTTTGGCTAACCATATACCCCAAAAAATTGCTTGACCTGAAGCCAAATGTGCATTTAGTGGACTTAAGTCTCATGTCGTAATGATGTGTGTTCTGAAAGCATTCTTCAAAGTCAGATAGATGGTCTTCGTTCTTCATACTTATGACTATCATGTCGTCAAAGTAGATCTCTATATTTTTACCAATCTGATCATTGAACACTTTATTCATCATGCATTGATACGTAGCACCGATACTGATGAGGCAGAATGACATGACTTTATAAGCATATATGGATCGATGAGTGATAAAATTTGTCTTTGGGATGTCTTCATCGTGCATAGCAATCTGGTTGTATCTCGAGAAAGCGTCAAGAAAACTAAGCATCATATGCCCAGATGTAGAATCGATGAGCTAGTCGATACTAGACATGGATAATAATCTTTCAGACATGCTTTGTTGAGGTTAATGTAATCAACGCACATCCTTCACTTCCTATTGTGTTTTAAACTAGAACTACATTGGCGAGCCATTCGGAGTAGTCTATTTCAAAGATAAAATCCGTCGCTAAGAGTTTGCCAATTTTTTCACCAATTACCGCCTGTCACTCGAAAGATATATTACGACGTTTTTGCCTTACCAGTGTAGCGCAGAGTTGACACTGAGCTTATGAACAGCTACACTTTTATCTATTCATGGTATATCCGCTGGAGTTCAGGCAAAGATATCGGAATACTCTCTTAAAAGATTTATCAGTCGAGCTCTGAAAGTCTACCTGGAGGATTCACCCGATCTGTACAACCTTCTCGTTATTCCCATTGTATAACTTTATTTCCTCAGTTTCTTCAGTACGCATTGTTATCGGCTCTGTGACTTATTCCGTAAAAGGTTCCAATTTGATATTCATAGTCGCCATTTGTTTACTAACCCCTACGAAAGTCGCTTGTCTAGTTTAACGATAACATCTTTGGGAGATGTCTTGATCTCTAATGACTTCTCTAATGCCATTTTCTGTAGAAAACTTCATCTTCAAATGAAGAATGAAAGCAATTGCTCTGAGTGTTGATAAGGTGGTTCTCCCTAAGATGACGTTGTAGTTGCCTTAATGGGGTTGTTGTTAAAACCAAACAATGGTGACTCATTATATATCTCCAGCTTTTTGTCCCCCCCCCCAAGTCCAGTCAATTGTACGCATGATTGTACATTAATCTGAACTACCATTATCCACGAGCATTCATTTTAAATCCATGGTGCCGACCTATGCCGTTATGACCAAGGCATCTTCATGGGGTATTACCAGTCTTGATAAATAGTCTTCGTTTAAAAAGGTGATGGGGTCTGTCTTCTCATTACTGGATTGTCCGGACACACGGTGAACTTCTCTGACGAAGGCTTTACGTTTCCTATTGGACATGACCAATGTTGACCCGCCAGATATTACCTCCATGACACCCCTTGCAGTAGAGGTAAGGGTGGCAGTGCAATTTGGTCAAAGGGTGACTGTTTGTATCTCTCGGTGATGTAGCAATCAAGATTCTTATTCTGCACCTATGTTTTCAAGAAATCCTTTAGCTAATAACAATCTTCGGTATCATGACATTTTTCTTCAAGGTAGGTGTAGTATCGATCTCCATTTTTTTGCTTGGCAAAAACTCTGATCTTTGGGGGCTTCTAGTATAAAGGTTTATTCTTGATGTCATTAATAGTGTTAGCCCTAGGGCAGTGTAATCCTTATTGTTCATATTTAACAGATCTTTAAGGCCACCATTCTTTTGTTGTCGATCTCTTTTAAAATCTTTTTTCCCATTCTCCTTCTTGTTTTCTTTCTTATTGGTTCTCTCACCTTCGGGGCCTCTCTGATGATAATCACCTGTACTTTTCAAAGTACATCGAAGATTGGAGAGTACCTTTTCCAACTCTACTTATTTATCGACCTTTTCATAGGCCTCCGATAGGGTCTGAGAGCCTTTGAGATAATTTTTTCAATTAATCGACTGCAGTTGTCGACACTTAAACCTATGGTTAAGAATTGAATTACCTGTTTTGGGTCTGTAATGGAGATTTCAGACATTGCATATATGAATCTCTTGATGTACTGCCGAAGAGTCTCATTCAGCCTCTACTTTACCTAAAGTAAAGACGTAACCATCTTGGAACGCCTCTTATTACTACTGAAATGTGCATGGAACTAATCCTAGAGTTCCTCCCATGAGTCGATAGATCAGGGAGGGAGAAAGATAATCCATTCCCTCGCCATTTTCTTCAAAGTAGAAATAAATAGGTGACACATTGCCTAAGGCTTATGACCATGAAAGTACATGGCCTGCTCAAAAGAGAAAGTGTGATCGTTGGGGTCACCTACCCCATCATACATCTCCAAAATTGGGACTTTCAGACTCCGGTCGATCCTAGCCTTTTTCAATTCCTTCATGAATACTGATTCGCATGGTTTCCTGGTCTTACGCCATTTGTCCGAAGTTTCTTTTGGGGATGACTTTCTGGGGTGACTTCCTGCCCGGTCCTTCTTATTTCAATCCTCCTTGTTTAAACGTATGGGGGATCTCAATCACTTATGAAGATCTTTGGAATGGACTGAATGGGAGCTCATATTTATCCTATCTTCATTACGATCATAATGTCCTCTTGGACGATGATCAAGATGATCTGAGTGGGAGGTCGAGCCTCTTTGGCTTAATAAGGTGTTTTCGTCTTTCTCTAGCAGTTCATATTATTTGTCAAGCTCTTCTTGTTGGATGTTGAGAGCTTTCTTTTAATCAAGAACTTCCTAGAGGCGACGTTGTTTTTTAGCTTCTGTTGTATAGTGAGACTGGGATAGTGCTTGCCCCTAAGAGTTGTTTTGGCTCTTTAGGGGTGGTGAGTTCGCCATGTTAGTTGTTTTTGGTTGAAAAAAAAAGACCATCCTTCTAGCGCCAACGTTAACGTTCATATTTGTTCGCACGTTCAACCACCGGCTGGGACGTCGACCTGCATAGAAAGAACCACCAAAAGTCATTGACGACTTGGGACACCGGGGGACACTATGTGAGAGTCAGTACAGGCTTCAAAATGTATTAACAATGGAGGCAGAAAGTGTTCACTATGAAAAAGTATTATGAAAGCTATATATCTTTTACCTCAATTACTCACTTGGTATTTATAGCACCTACTCAGATCATTAGGGTTATAAGACTCTTTTTGAGAATTATATCTTGGAGATGCAATTGGAGAAGGTAACCGTCTTCCTAATCACAACTGAATAGGTAACTTCCATACTAATTCCAATTGGATATTGTAAGTTATTGATTATCCAAAAGTGAATATGATGCAAGCCCAAGTGTATAAGGATCTTTTTATGTGTACACTAGGCCTAATAGATTGTAGGTCAAGCCTAACATTGGCAGCCCATTTATGCTAATAAAATATGTAGCTCAACAAACATAATTTTAATTATAATATAATATTATTAAATTAGTCAAATATATAAAGTGTCACATCAACAAAATAAATAGTTATTGTAAATTATAAAATAAAAATGATAAATATTATGATTTTATATGTCGATTTTTTTTGTTACAAGTAATGTAAATATCTATAGTTGTTAAATGAGGTGTAAGAACTTGGGTTACATGTGAACATGGACAATAAAATATTTTGGGATAGTTGAAAAAATGATCATTTGAGTTTTATGGCTAAAAAGTCATATTACAATCTATTTTGGTATATTAAGAAATTTCTTAATTTTGCATTTTTCAAACAAAATGATGTCATAATTGTTGGTTTTATGAGTTTTTGCCTAAAAATTAAGCTACATATATACTCATAATCACAAAAAAAAAAAAAAAATCACAAATCTCAGTAATCCCAGGTGTTTCTGCACTTATTTAGAATTGAATTAAACCGTAAAACAAGAGTGATCTTAAGCACACTTGTAATGACCTAAGTTTAGTCATTTCCCACATTGGTTGCTAATGTATTCTTAGTCCCACATCAACTAATTGAAAACCTCAACCATTTTCTAAATCTATAAATAGAAGGGTTTGTCCCTTTATTTCATTCACCAACAATAAGGATCTATAATTTTGAGTGAGGACCTTATTGTGTAAGGATTTTTTTTTATAAAAAGACCTCTTTAGTTAAATTTTTGTCATCGAGGACGTAGGCAATTTGCGGAACTCGTAATTCTCGGGTATGTTTCTTATTTAATTTTTTTGTATTGTCATTTTTATTTTAAATATTGTATTTAGTTTGTTAGTTGATATTTTAGTATATTTTGTTAGTAATTAGTATTTTTTCATTGTTATTATTTTTGTAGTTTTAATTATTATTTTATATTTAGATTATTATTTTGGCATAATAGTAATATTTGTTTGAAAAATAATTAAATATTGAAAAGAATATTTTTGTAAATATACTTATAGTTATTTTGAAAAAGAAATAAGAAAGCTATTAAATATTAGAATTGTCTTAATGACATTTATTTGTTCTAACTTTATATTTAGGAATCGTTCGGCTATTAATTTTGTGCTCAGTGATATCGAGGTAAGTGACTTTTCGAACTATTTAGTATTTTGAAATTGTCGTTTATAATTATGTATGCTTTAATAATTATTTAGATGCCTAAATGTATTGTTTCAAAAATTGTTATACTTTATTTAAGGCCTCCATTTGAATGAAAATGTTACACTTGTATTTTGTTAAAAACTCGGATCAGGTATTAAAATAGAATTTTGATTTAGCAAATGAGATAATGTGATTTTGAACTGTGAAATAAGTATAGTTTGGAATATCAAAAATATTGAGAAATTATTTTTAGAAACCTCAGTCCGACTATGTATAGAATCCGTTAGTGTTTACGCTAGTTCCGGAACAATTTAGGACCTGCTAAGGCGCACACCTTTAGATACCATTCGGGGGGCGCTCTTTTGGGGCTCGTGCATAAGATATCATTGTAGGGGGCGTATCATTGACATTATCGAACATAAGGGTCGTGTTATAGGGTTGTTGTAACCGTAGTCGCAAGGGCTATGGATTAAAAGATACATCGAATATATTGAAATCATTTGTTGAGCATATTGAAATCGTTTTTTAATTGTGTTTTATGATTATTGATTTTGGTTTTGAATGTATGTATCGACTATTATTATAAAACAAGAAAAGATTATTTTCAACAAATATGTTTACTATTGTTATTGAATAAAAAGTTATTTCGAAAAAGTATTTTGCAAACTATATTTGATCTACCTAAATAGTAAAGATTGTCACTTGCTGAGTTTTACCGCTCCCCTTATTAATTTTTATAGGATACATTGTTTAGAGCCGAGCATTGTGGATACTTTTGTGGAGGGCTGAAGTTCTTTTAGTTATGACGTTTATTAGTATTTTCAATTTGATAAAATTTTTGTATAAGGGAGTCGTGTCTCCAAATTTATGCTTTTTGTTTTTAGTTATTGAACTCGAGTGTAATATTTTGATGATGAAAGATTGTTGGGCTTTAAGTTAGTTTTATTATTTTATTTGTGTTTGGGTTGTGCTATTGATATTGTTGCCTTGCGAGCTTTGTGCTTACGACATGTGGCACTTCAGGCCTATAGAGGGTTCGGGGTGTTACAACACTCCTATAACTGTTGTTCTTTTTACCCCCAAGGGTTTAAGTAAAATTGGGATATAAATTGAGACATGTTCATTTCAAAAAGGGTTAAATTACTTTTTTCCTAATGAACTGAATCCCAATTTACGTATGCATCACTGAACTAATTTTTTTTATAATTGCATCACTGAATTAGTTTTTTTTTTTATAAAATTTAAAATTTTCATCTATGATTGGTAAAATTTAACGGACTGATGATGTGGTGTGTCAAACACGTTACGTTCTATGGAAAGTAAAACTGCATGTGGGTACGTTCTGCTTGATTTGGTGAGCTAAAATTTAAATGGGATAGTTTTCTAATTTTGTTGAAAAAGATGATATATAGTTTAAAGAAGCGATAAAAAAGAATTCAGTGTCATATAAATAGCTCTAAGATTAATGATAGGTTTAGTAATAGTTTAAATGATGATAGAATTATGAGTTGTGATTTTAATGATAAACGGATTGATGATAATCAGTACAAGAAAAAAAAAACTATCTGTGATCACCTATCAGCAATCGATATCGATTGCTGATAGGCATTAGCGACTGATATCGGTCGCTGATGGTGGTCGTAGGTAATCTAGTCTTTATATGGACCCTAACGACCAAAATATCCATGACCAACATCAGCGACTGACACCGTCTCTAATCCGAGTTAGCTTTCCAAGTGACGTAGCGTAACGTGACGGACACGTGTCAGCAATCGAAATCAGCGATCGCCGCAATCGCTGATATTGTCGGTCGCTAATATTATCGGCAATGTAAATCTATCGTTAATGGTACAGTCGGTGATAATCATTAACGACCGTGTGCAGTCGCTGATACTAAAAAAATGGTTGTTTTGTCGATTTCTCTATAAAAAATTTTGTAACTGCTTTATATCCCAACACACAGTAGTTCGTATATATAAAGTAACTCTAACCCAAATATTAATATCAACTTCATTCAATTAATTTAACTAAATATATAATACAATACATTCGAACTGAAATATACATAAACCAAAGTAAAATCTATATTCAATGTCATCAAAATAAACATTCATGTATACAATCGTTAAAAAAAATTTATCCATACAAAGATAGAACACGATAAGGAAGATATCATCATGCATCAACACTCAAACGTTCCTGTAACAAAATAATAAAACATGTTAATTAATATAGTACTATCTATATACTGAGTGATTAATTGGAAAGTACTAATTAAGTAGTAAGATTACCTCAACGTCGTCATCATCTTCCTTCTGCTATTGTGATGTTATCACCACTCCATATACTAACTCTTCAGGAGGCAGAGACTACAGATGAACGCGTAGTGTACGAAGAAGATCACGATCTCAACATATTACTCTTATGCAATTAGCAGCACTATGCAATGTTGGCTGGCATGATGACTGGGTAGACTGGTTACCAGAGCTTCCTATGCCACTGATAGTCTATCGTCGTCGCTGTCCTTGGCCTTTCACATATTTCTTCTTCACAACCAACGCCCTCTCCTATAATTCTTAATCTATTGACGGCTTCGGGTTGCCAGTAGGATAACGCTCGTCCACTAATGTCTTATAAGTCTCCTTTCATTAGGTTCAAAATTAAATAGGCTATAAATAAATAATTATGCTTAAAAATTACAATGTTAAAAATTATAAACATATCCAAGTTATAAAAAACTTATAGCTATCTGCCCAGCCTTAGGCAGACCATTGCGGGTGGCCACGTACACTTCCAGCTAATTGATAGGCTGACCACCTAGCCTCCTATAAATGACTTAGGATCTATACATCTGTAGATATATCAATCACGTGCATACATACTAATAACATGACTATACATATAAAAAAGTAAAACTTTACAAGATGCATACCCTGGCAGCAACATGCTACCACTGTGATATACTGCCACCCCTATAGGTGCCTTTTGTCTTGTCGCTTTCAGGTGCACCTGAGGCTCTGTTTGTGATGGCAGTCCTTTGTCTCCTCATCCAGTCCTCAGTCAGCCACTGCAAACACATCTCAGCCCATATGGGTGGCAAGCACCACTAGTGGCTGTACTCGTGCATGTACTGCTCAGCTTACCCAAGATGGTCGATTTCAGCATTGTATAGGACTTTTTGTCATTCCTTGTTAAGATTGTCCTTCGTTTGTATAGTGCACTTTTGCCAGGAAAATATTTGTATTACTGATGCTTATGCGTCGTCCCATCTATACTTTTCTACAGATAAAAATACAATAATAATATTAAAACAGTGATAATAAAATTTAACACTACTAAACAATATTAGTTAATTATATTATCTAACAGAATTAAAAAAAAATACCTGAAACTCTGCCCAAATTGCATCCTTGTGGGCGAGAGGTGTACTCGCCCACGTAGGAGCTGGTGTAGGCCAGTTCTGCAAGCACAATTGTGCAATGCACTTCACAACCTTGAGAGCTGTGAAATCACTAAAATATACAATAATTTACATTAAAGATAAGTCTTTTTATACAGCAGTGATAGACAACTAACGGGCTCTCGGGATGAGGTCAAAGCTGAATCATAATCCACTCATCCGAATTAGTCGGGACCTTCAGGATCTAATTAGGACCACAACCCATGTCGCACTTTTTTGGCATTTCTTAAGAAGACATATATATATATATATATATATATATATATATTCACATATTACTATATATGACCGTCGTGGTGGTAAATATAGTGGCAGTAATGGATATGGTGGTGACGGTGGAAACGCTTGTTACAAGTGTGGTGAGACTGAGCATATGGCAAAGGAATGCTACCAGGGTGGCCGTAGAGGTGGTAGCGGTTGAATGTATAATGGTGGCGGTAGAGGTGGTTGCTATAATGGCAGGGACCTCATTCCAATGGTTTGAACTCGGACAATCTCAGACAAAATGCCCCTCATTCCTCGCAGTTATGGAGACGACCTCGACCGTCGCCGTTATACCTTCCATCGCCTCAACCTTTGCGACCGCCATTGTAGAATTCATTTGTCATATGCCCAATCTCACCACACTTGTAACAATCGTTTCCACCACCACCTCCTTCATAGCCACCGCCACCACCGTATCCACCCTCGCCACCACCATACCCTCCTGAAAAGGAAGCCAAATTAGTGGATTAAGAGAAAAAATTGAATTTATTGGAAGAATTTTCACATAAAGAGTAATTAGGGAGACACCTGTATATAATATCTCCAACCTGGAATGTATCATTCTACAAAGTTACACGAACTAGACCACAAGTGGCATCAATCTCATATTCAGAATAAGTGTATTCCTTCCTATTGTGCTGAATATAAGACTATTATCGCATGTGGTCTAGTTCGTGTAACTTTGCAAAATGATACATTTCAGGTTAGAGATATTATATACAGGCGTCAGCCTAATTGCTCTTTATGTGAATTTTTTTCTGATAAATTTAGTTTCTTCTCTTAATCTACTAATCTGGCTTCCTTTCTCATGGAGAGTTCAAATTAAATTAAATTATATTATTTCATTATAAATTATTTTATTTTATATCATATTGTATTATTTGTATTTTTTGTTTCATTTAATTTTATTTTATTATATTATTGTATATAATATAATATGATATGTAAAATTAAATTAGATTAGATTATCTTATTTTATTTTAAATTATATTATATTTTAAATTATATCATATTATATTCTTTGTATTTTTAATTTTTTTTTGTTTCATTATATTATATAATATAATATGTTATTTAAAAGGTAGATATTATGTAATTTCTGATTATTTGGATAATTTCAGGTATATGAATGGAGGATTTCCATAATAATTTAGCCACTTAACTATTAACTAACATATGTTTGAACGGTTAAAGAAATAACAAATCAATATTATGCACCAAATCTAAGTATCCAAGAAAATGGGCAAAGAATCAACCATAACTCTCGCAACAAAAGGACAACAAAGATAAAATAAGACAGGTAAATTTTTTAAAACTGACTGTCACACCAAAGTCAAGATAAGTAAACACAATGCCACTCAAATATTGGAATATTGGGTGTAATAACAATGTGCTATGAAACATAGCAATTTTTTTGTTTATATTCTTCAATTTAATTTTTTGATAAGTTCAATCATGTTGAAATGTATCCTTCAATTTACAAGAAACAAATTATAACGACAAAAAGATAAAATTCACATCGACACAACATTGCAAACTTTATGATGCAAACCATAGGGGAAAAAATAACTTTATATAAATATGAATAACACCACTTAACACATAAGTGTGGATTTCACCAAATCAAAGTTTCCTATGAAGGATTGTAAAACTCATGTATGTTTTGTAAAAGCCCAGATTGTAAACCTATGAAGGATTGTAAAACTCATGTATCAAAAACCCATGAACTGGTATTCGAATATGTTAAAATTGATATAATAGATTTCATATTTAGTATGCAATACCTTGAGTTTGTCGAACCGTAGAAGGAAAATTTTGAGTAGGGCGAGAGGAGCTTCTACGTTCTTTTTTCGTTCCGAGTTTCTGATGGCTTTTTGTATCTGGTTATGTTTATCAGCGATCGCAGTCGGTCGCTGAAACGGTCAGACTTATTATCATTAACGACCGGTATCCGCGACCGCTTATTGACGCTAATCTAGTTAACATGGCAGTATCAGTGACCGACGTGCGGTCGTTGATAGTTTCCCGTCGT
Organism: Hedera helix; assembly: GCA_947179155.2. NCBI lineage: Eukaryota > Viridiplantae > Streptophyta > Magnoliopsida > Apiales > Araliaceae > Hedera > Hedera helix. The sequence continues at coordinate 18,731,623 of OX359274.1, forward strand.
CGAGAATATATGCGCCAAAGACCACGCCAATTTTCCAGGTGGGAAAAACACAACAACGACCAACCAACAACTGATTATCAATCACTAATACTAATAGTGATCAGTTTTAATTGCGGTTGCTAAATTCAGTCACTAATAAAGCCATTAGCGACATGGACAGCGGTCGCTGATAGCCTATTTTCTTGCAGTTAATTATTGTTGGTTTTTAAAGTATTTGATTAATGTGATGTACCGAAAATCGAATCGGTGGAAAAGGGTATTAGGGAGGAGAATGAAAGGGGAAAAAAATCGTCATTTTAAGATGTTTATGGACAATTTGAGTGTTGGGAAATCATATGTTCTTAAAGTTTATAAAAGTGATGCGATTTTTGGGGTTTTGAAGTATGAAGATAAGTTTTCAAACAGATCTTTATACTTCAAAAACTCAAAGACCACATCACTTTTACAAACTTTAAGAACATTTGATTTTTCATCTGCCTCAAATTCTCCATAAACATCTCAAAATGAGGATCTTCTTCCCCTTCTTCCTCCTTCCTAATACCCTTTTTCACTGCATCGGTTTTCGGAACATCACCATTAATCAAATACTTCAAAAATCAACAAAAATCATCTTCAATCCGTTTATCATTATAATTACAACCTATAAGTCTATCATCATTCTAAACTAAGAATGAACCTATCGTTAATCTTAGAGCTATTTATATCACATCGACTTCTCTTCGATCGCTTCTTGAAACTATATATTATTTATTTATTCTTAAAATCAAAAAACTGTTCCATTTAAATTAAATTTTAACTCACAAAATCAAACAGTGGTTTGAAACAAATAATTAAAGTGAAATTTGGTAAATTAAAGAAACATTTAATAAACCTAATGTTACTGGAATTAGACAGTTGTAAAAGGCACATGCCGTGTCATTTTATTTAAGTACATTTAGTCATATCTAATTTATTATAGTTTAATTTATTATTCATTTATTTATTAAATAATTTTAATTTAATTTAATTTATTGATTTAATATATTTAACTATATTTAATCATGTTTAATTTATTATTTTATTTTATTTAATAACATTTAATTTAATAATTTTTATTCTATTTTATTAAATTTAATCATATTTAATTTAATTTATTTTAATATATTATTTAATTATATTAGATTTAATATATTTTCATTAAATTTACATTATTAGTAATTTATTTATTAAATAATTTTAATTTAGTTTAGATTAATTTAATATTTTATTTTATATAATTTATTTTATTTATTTATTATATGTAATTTTTTTTATTTCATATTATTTAATTAAATTAAATATATTATTCTTTATTATAATTAAATTTAACATTTTATTATATTATATTTAATTTATTCTAATTTATTTTACATTATTATTTTTAATTTTTATAGTTAATGTATTTGAATTTATTTTTATTTCTTTTTTGTATTACTGAAAAACTAAGTAAATAGTACTTACTTTATTTTAGTAGTTAATTTAACATAATAATTTTATTTATTTATTTATTTATTTTATATTACACTTTTTTGGTTTTATAATAAATTTTCGTCGAAAATTCCCCCAAAAATAACACACCCACAACTCAATGCTTTGCTTCAATCAATAAATCACAACTAAACACAAGCAGTACATATATCATCAATATATCATACTAACAATACACATATATCACACCCAAATTACAATATATATATATATATATATATATATATATATATATATATATATATATATATGATCTTGTTCTACTGTTGATCTTTGTGTTTATTTAGTCAATTTATTTTTCTGTTAATTCAAAACTTTTGACCTTAGGCTCCAAACTTAGTAGCATTTCTTACTGTAAGACACCTAGTTCGGCATAAGTCCTATAGAGCCTTTGTAAGTCTCCAGGTGGAAGCAGTTTAGGCTAAGAGAATCTTAGAACTTAAGTATGCGTTTACATAAGGTAAGCAGAGTCGTTTAAGTGGAATGATTTAAGACAAAATTTTGTATTCCAGATAAAATGAGTAGACTTTTTAGGTCTAGCTCTTCAGTTAGTTCAAGGTCAGCAGTCTTGTCTTCTATCCCTGACATAGTTAATAAAGAAGAACATAGTTATGATAATTTAAGTCAAGACTTTGGTAATTGAAATATACCTAATATTTCACCTAAAAAAAATTATAAGTCAACCTTTTCTGATAATTTTAAGTCAGATTATAATGTTAAAACTGTTAAAAAGGTTTATGCAATTAATAAAGAACATGAAAATTGTTCCTTATTAACAAGTAAAGGAATTAAAAAATATAGACTTAAATCATATAATTTTATCCACATATGTCTTATTCAGGTTGCAATCAAACGTTTAAGCATTAAAGGAATTAATTTAATCATACTTTTGTGTCTTCGTGAAGCAAGGTATTTAAATTATGTACCAAGTATTTTAGGCATAATGGAATCTAGTCTGCACAATGGACCTGTCCATTTTAACTGCTTTTTAGATTTCACATTAAGTCTAAGTGATCCACATTTGTTAAAAGCATTAACTTTAAATATTAAAACTGCTGGAGAAATAACCCAAATGATTGAGGGTTCTCAAGCACTGGCTTTAATATTTAGAATTTATTATAAAATAATGAAGACTAATTTAAATGTAAAAATCTTATGTAAAAGTCCTAAAGACAAAACCGTTTTAATACAAAGTAGTACTAGTGATGCTAATATACAAGTTATAAAGACTATTCTTTTGAGAGATATAAATCTCCCTAGACAGTGGATATTAGAAAATGAAATACCACAGAAATCAGTTAATAGTAATATAATGAATTTAGAAAATGTTAAACAATACTTAGATGGAACTATCAGAATAAGTTTTGATTATTCAATGCTTAGAAGGCCTTTAATAATTGAAGATATTAGTAGCACTATAACATCTTCTAGAAAAGATTCAGAGTTATTAAACAAAACTACACTTCAAAATATTAAATTAAAATGAATTATTAGTGAAGGTCAAACTAGTCAACCATGTTATAATAATGAATCGGTTAGTTAAGATGAAGATGATGAACAACAGTTATCTCCTACCCAGTCAGATTTTGAAACAAAACCAGTTCACCACCAACTTAAAGTTATACAAAAAAGACTTTAAAATTAAATGGGAAAAATTAACTAATGATTTTAATTCAAAGGAAAATAAAAGTAAAAGATATCAATTTCGTGCAAACTATAGTGAAATTGATAGGGGGAAAATAGTCAAAAAATGAAGAAAAAAAATATTTTAAAAGAAAAGGTGAATATTACTTTTTATACCTAGTATAAAAAGTATTATGGTAAATGTAATGTAATTACTAAAAGCCAATGAGTAAAAAAGATGATAAGTCAATAATTTCTTCTAGTCATCCACCTTTGTAAGTAGTTATTTTACCAATTAAAAACACATTTGTTGTTGCAAGTCTTTTTAAAATTTCAGATGGTATTAATGATGATAAAAAAAAATAATTGAACAAAACAATTTTACTAACCAGTACTTGGCAACACTAGGCAAGCAGTTAGATAAAATTGAAGAAAAATTTAAAGATAAAACTCTCAGTCAGGATCACAGTGATAAAATTGAAAAACCCTTGTTAAACCTACCTCAAAATAGGCAAGGTCTGGGATTACCCAATAATGATAAAGAGTTAGTTAAAACATTAGATAAATTATTTAAAAAATTAGAAAAACCTGAACCTAGTGTCACCAAGACTTTAACTACCATTGAAAAATATGATAGTCAAAGAAAAAAATTCTAATAGTAATGAGTCAGATACTGACAACTTTGTTATTCAAGAAATTAAGAATCAATTTAGAAAATTAATTTTTAAAAATCCAACTATTACTAGTCAAACAAAAAATTGGTATTCTAAATCAACCCCTCCAGACTTACAGTTTGAAGAAAGAAATTTAGATAATCAATTTTCTGTTTCTGCTAATAAAATTTATGAATGGAACATAGATGACCTCAGTGAACAAGAGTTATTAAATAAATTAAATCACATGTCCATGGTAGCTAATAGTTATTTAACTACTTTCCACTATTTAGGACAGTCTGAGATTGTTGAACTATTGGTTAGTGAATTTACTGGTATTCTTAGATCTTGGTGGGAAAAACACCTTACTGAAGAATACAGATATTGTATTATTAATGCAGTTTAATGTGATAATGAAGGTAACCCTATACTTGATGAAACCCTTGGTTTAGGTCCCCCTGATGGAGTTAATACCTTAATTTATACAATAATAAAATATTTTATTAGAACTCCTAGTAATATAACGGATAGAATCCATGATCAGCTAAGTAATCTTACGTGTCCTATTTTAAGTGACTTTAGACAGTATAAAAATATTTTTCCTTCTAGAGTTATGATGCGTGATGATAGTAATAAACATTTCTTGAAAGAAAAATTTGTAAATAGATTACCTAATTTATTTGCACATAAAATTCGAGAAGAATTAAGCAAAAACTTAGGATTTATTGATTATGATAATTTAACCTATGGTGACATTATTAGTCAAATTCAAAACACAGGTCTTAAAATACGTATTGACTTTAAAATTAGTAAACAGACTCGAAAAGATAAACACAAAGCCAAATACGAGATAGGATCTTTTTATGAACAATATGGTTTTCCCCCTATTGCTCCTTCCAGAAAAGAAGTCACTTTAAAAATGATAAAAAACATACATTCAAAAAACATAAAAAAATATAGTAATAAATAAAGTTATTATAAAAGGTCACCCAAAAATACAAGTTATAAAAAACCTTATAAAAAGAAAAGTTATAAAAAATTTGATAAGAGCAAAGTGATTTGTCATAATTGTGGTAAACCAGGTCATTATAAAAACGAATGTAGAGTTAAAAAAAATTAAAACAATTAAAAATATCTGAAGAATATAGTAATCAAATAATTGAGTTAATGAAAATAGAGAATGATTCTAGTAGTAATGAATATGAAAATATTTATTCTCAGTCTTCTAGTAACTTCGACAACACTTCCACTTCAGAAAGTGAATTTAGTCAAAACCCTAAAGTAACCTTAGGATGTACTGATATTTGTTGTAATAAAATCCTAAATATTTTAAATAGACATGAAGAAGAACAAAGTCTATTAATTGATTTAATTAGTAAAATATCTGATCCTCAGTTAAAAATACAATATACTAAACAATTAAAAGATCTTTTTAATAAAGATACTCCAACTAACAAAATAAATAAATTAAAAGAAAAACCTATTTTTGGTATTAATAAAATTTTAGAAAGATTTATAAATTCAATAAAAGAAATAACTTTACTTGAATTAAATCAAGAAGTTAATAACTTAAAACGAGAAATTTCTAAATTAAAATCAGAAATTCCTGAATTAAGAAATGAAATTAATAAGCTCAAAGAAAAAGATGGATTGTTAGTTAATAGCTCATCGGATAGTGAGGATATAGAAGAAGCTGAAACTTCTAAAGTTAATAACTCGAATAGTGATAATGAAACCCTTAGTCAGTAAGGATTGTCTCTCAACATATTAAAATCTCTTACCATTCAGAAATGGTATATTAAAGTCACTATAATTATTAACAAAACATTTACTTTAGAAATTCGAACCTTAGTTGATACTGGTGCTGACTTGAATTGTATTCAAGAAGGTATAATCCCAACTAGGTACTATGTAAAAACTACTAAAAGAATGACTTCAACTAATGGAAGTAAAATGGATATAAATTATAAATTACCTAAAGCTCATATATGTCAAAATAATGTTTGTTTTGAAACATCTTTTGTTTTAATAAGAAACATGACAGATAAGATTATTTTAGGATTACCATTTATATATTTATTATACCCTTTTACTATTAATACAAATGGTTTAACTAGTAAACACTTAGGGCAAGAGGTAACATTTCCATTTATTAATAAACCCAAGAGTAAAGATTTGAGGATTAATCAAGATGAGTCAATTTCCAAAAAGTTTAAATATCTTAAATAATAAGACAAGTCATTTATAATACCTAAAAGATGAAATTAGATATAAAAGGATTGAAGAACAGTTACAAAATAATATTCTTCAAAAGAAAATAAAAGATTTTCATGACTTATTAACTAAGAATGTTTGTTCTGATTTACCACATGCTTTCTGGCATAGAAAGATGCATATTGTTAGACTACCTTATGCTAAGGAATTTAAAGAACATTTAATTCCTACTAAGGCTAAACCTATACAAATGAATCATGAACAAATGAGTTATTGTAAAAATGAAATCAATGATCTTTTGAGAAAATGATTAATTAGAAAGAGTAAATCCCCTTGATCTTATCCAGCTTTTTATGTAAATAAAAATGCTGAAATTGAGAGAGGAACCCCTCGCTTAGTTATTAATTATAAACCTTTAAATAAAGTCCTTAAATGGATTAGGTATCTATTACCAAATAAAAATGATTTAATTAATAGGCTTAGTCAAGCAGTTGTTTTTAAATTTGACCTTAAGAGTGGATTTTAGCAAATCTATATCCATAAGGAGGATAGGTATAAGATAGCCTTTACTACCCCCTTTCGGTCATTATAAGTGGAATGTCATGCCTTTTGATTTGAAAAATGTCCCTAGTGAATTCCAGAATATTATGAATGATATTCTAAATCCTTATAGTCACTTTGCCATTGTTTACATTGATGATGCTCTTATTTTTTCAAACTCTATTGAAGAACATTGGAAACATCTCAATTCATTTTTTAGAACTGTTCAAACCAATGGATTAGTTCTTCCTCAGTCAAAATGTTCTCTTTTTCAAACTAGAATTCACTTCCTTGGTCATGCTATTCAATATGGTCAAATTCAACCTATTGCTAAAGCTATTCAATTTGCTAGTAAATTTCCTGATAAAATCTTAGATAAAAATAAGCTCCAAAGATTTTTAGGTTTCGTTAATTACATAGGTGAATTCTACAAGAACTTGAGAAGAGTATGTAAGCCATTATTTGAACGATTGCAAAGTAATCCCTCTCCTTGGACTGATATTCATACTTCAATTATCTAGGAAGTAAATAAGCATGTTAAGACACTTCCTTGTCTTGGCATATCAAATCCTGATACATTTAAAATTATTAAAACCGATGCCTCTAAAATTGGATTAGGAGGTATACTCAAACAAAAGTTAACCCCAAAATCTCTAGAACGGATTGTTTCTTTCTAATCTCGTGCATGAGAAAATACACAAATAAATTATTCTACTATTAAAAAGGAAATTTTATCTTTAGTTTTATGTATCAATAAATTCCAAAATGATTTATTAAATCAAAAGTTTTTAATAAGAATAGATTGCAAATCTGCAAAATATGTTTTAGACAAAGATATTGAAAATATTGCTTCTAAGCAAATTTTTGCTAGATGACAAGCTTTATTAAGTATTTTTGATTTTGATATTGAATATATTAAAGGGAGTCAAATTTTTATTCCTGATTTTCTTACTCGAGAGTTTCTTCAAATAGGTTCACCAAAATGAGTGAGAAAGGAGACAATAGTAGTCGTGGAAGAGGTAACTCCTCCGCTGTTAGTCAATTAAGTAAACTTACAGGACCTATGGTTCCTCACCCAGTAAACACAATCCCTTCTGTGGATTTAGTTAATAGGTACCAAGTCTTGGGCCAAATCCCTAGGCCATTCAATTCAGTCCTAGCCAGTAAACCAAAACAAATTGACCATTTTGGGCCTTTTGACATCTATAAATCAGAACCCCAAAAGCCCAAATTTCAAAAGTAAAAAACAGAGTACACACCCATTTTTGAGTCAAATCTATTTTTTGTTGAGCCCTTTATGAGCCCAAAAAATGACCCAGTAAAACTTATTCTCCAGTACTTTTCCTTGGGCTGACACTTCATCTCTCTTGCCCCATACAAGTCATTAACTTATTACAAAGACATTTTGCTCCAAACCGAGTCAATAGTAATTAAACCGATTTATGATAGGAATAATGAGTCCAAAGTCCTCTATCACTCCCTATACATAAAACAGTTACTGTCCATGACAGATTGGGGGAAACACCCTTCTGATCTTAGGTTACTCAATAATCATAATAATAATTTTTGTTATTTTGATTATATGGAAGCTTGGAATAAAATCTTCTTGTACCAAAACCAGTCATTTAGTCATTCGTGGTTTATTCAGTTTGATCATAAATTTAAAAGTCAGATTCCACTATGGTTCACAATTTGGTGGTCTAAATATGGACCAACATTTGCTATTCTTCCTGAACCACTCCAAGACCAAGTAAACCATTTCAGTACTAAGGCTCCATTTAATACAAAATTTGATGGAATCCCAGTTATTCTACAATTTTGTACTAAATAAAAAATCCCTTGGATTTTAAAATGGCAGTATAACTTGAAATCCCCAACTGAGTCAACTATTACTCACTATAATCAAATCAATTACTCACCATAGTCAAATCAATTATGTTTCTCGAATTTTCTTTATTAAATGGTGGGATAAATTTGATGTTAATAGAATTGCGGGTCAAGTTCAAAAAAAATTCCCTCTAATTCTAGTTGTCCCAGTCAAAATCCGCAAAGCCATTCAATCAAAAAATAATGAGCCCAGTTCTAACCCTTCATCCTCCTTCGATATTAATTCAGTAAAAAAGTATTCTGAGTCAGAGTTAAAATTATTACTCTCAACCATTAATAATAGACTCAGTGAACTTCACAAGGAAATTTTTGATGAAAACTCCTCAGTATCTAGTCATAATTCAGTTACCAACAACCCTTACGCAAGCCAATCACTCCAAGATGCTCAGGACTCATACGCATTATAAGTCCTTATTTGTCAAACAAAATTTTCACCAAAAGCAGCCAAAAGTAAAAAGTAGATGCTCTCAGTCACTCAGACAGCAAATGCAAGAGCCACTATCCATAAAAAGATGTTGTCTCCTACCTATTCAACACGTGATTCTATAATAAAGATGCAGTTTCCACTCAGTAAAGCAAAAGTAGATGATGTCCCCCCAGACATTTAGTTAGCCGAAAGCAGCCGAAAGTAAAAAGTAAATGCTCTCAGTCACTCAGTCAGCAAATGCAAGAGCCACTATCCATAAAAAGATGTTGTCTCATGCCTATTCAACGCGTGATTCTACAGTAAAGATGCCTAGACAACTTTTACTATTTATAAAAAAAAAAAGAAAAAAAAAGTTTTATTTTGTACGTATGTTTTATTTTTCTTAGCTATATAAGTCAGAGTATTGTAAGAGTTCAAGGCATGTATTGTTCTCAGTTTTATTTTCTCTCCCTACTTGTTCCTTCTCTACCTTCTCTCTAAACTCTCAGTTCTATTTTTAGTTCTTTTATCTTAGATTAGTACAGTAATGAATCAAGTTTGCTAAGCCATCTTGTAAGTAAATCTTGTAATTTATTTTCAGTTAATATAATTTCTATTTTATTTATAAAACTATTTCTATAAATATAAGAGCTATCTTCAGCTCTATACGTTAAGATCATCTCTCTACTTTCTGTTTGCACTGTATCTTGAGTGTTAGTGTTATACATCAACACACACACACACACACACACACACACACACACACACACATATATATATATATATATCATCAATAAATCACACTAACATGGGGCATACACACACACACACACACATATTAGTTCCCAGAGGCACAATAGAGATCTAGAAGAAGGGTTGAATAGATCTTTAATTTTTTTTTTATTTAATAGATTAATTTCAAGATAATTAATTTGTTCAATTAATTTAGCACAGTGAAATATTAGTGTAAAATCACCCTTAAAGTTTTACTAAAAACTTGATTCTATTTGAGAGAATTTGTCACTTACAGATATAACAGTTAATAACAAAATAATAATAATAAAAGTAAATAACACAAGATGTTTTTAGAGGTTCAGAGTATCAACGCTCCTAGTCTACTCTTCTACTTCAATAAGTATGATATCCACTAAGGATAAGGTCACTCAGACCATATTGTAACTGAATCACTTAGATTTCTTTGAGTCACTAAGTCTCGGAATATTCAGACACTTAGTCTAGGACACTTAGACCTCTTCAAGTCACTCTGACTTGGTATAATAATCATACAAATCAAATGAATCACAACTAATTGTTGATTGAGTTTAAGGTACTACTAAGCATTGCAATGATACTTGGCTTCTTCTGGTACTTAGCAGCTTTTATTAAGTATTATTTCTTCTTCTCATTTTTGTAAAGTAGATTTCTTCATTTAGCTTTTTGCAGAGGTTCAACTTTGTACTTGAGTGATTCGTATTTGGATTTGAATCTTCATACATTTTTATATCTCTTCAAAAATAGTTTCGTTGAAGAGTTCCATTTGAGCATTTAATATTCTGATAGTACTTTTAATGCTCTTCTGACTTTGGGATAGAAAGTAGGCTTTATTTTAGATCTAGTATATCCCATTAGTCAGTAGTTTTCACCTACCTCTGAACTAATGTAACAAACTTTCTACAATGCAGTCTTTGTGATCTTCTTTTCTGAATTTGAAGATGGTGAGAAACATTCTTGAAATCTACACTCATATGTTCTACAATATTTTGTACTTGTCAGATTTATAACCATTTTTAATAATGTCTTCAATCTCGACTTGTTCTTTGAGTTTAATGAAAAACGTAGAGTCTGATATAGAATACTCAACATACTCAACTCTACGAATGCCTTTCTCTGAGTCAGTGAGATGTTCTAAGATCTGCCCTACTAACTACGTTTTAAAATGTTGGAGCAGACTCTGCGAACTTCTTATTTCAACAGTTTTTTTAGCTTTGGTGACGACTCTGAATACAGCTCTACATTCTTGATAGTAGACCGTTTCTGACTTTAATACTTTAGATGCTTTTGCTACTTTCAAACTACTAGAGTGATCTACTAACAGCTTTTATACATATTACGATTCAACAGAGGTACTCTACGATACTTCAAGATTGCTTCGGTAGCTTTAAGACTTGTTCTACTATTGCTCAGATAGCTTAGGCATTTGCTTGACGATCATGACTTCTGTTTTACGAGCTCAAGATACTCTACGATTTAGTAAAGACTATACAAACAGGCAGAATAACTTTACAAACGATATGACCTTATCAATCTATACATAATATCATCTCAAAGATCAACCTAACAAGTTTAATCAATCTATTCTAAGTCATTATACAATAAATCTTAGATAAGGACTTTAAAGAAGCTACTGAACAAATATACATTAATTACTTTTGTATCATCAAATCATACATATAGATTCTAACAACATATATACATATTTACAAACCTTGGCGGTGTGAACCTTAATTGGACGGCATGGACTGAACGTCGTGCACCTTAATCGGATGAAGGGAGAGATATTGAGGAGGGAGAGAATCGCCAGATGAATTAGAGATAAAGAGAGAGGGAAAAATGAAAAGGAAAAGGAGGCGGCAGGAGGAGGAGGGATATGAGGTTTTTTTATTTCATTATTTCTGACGGAATTCCGTCGGAATTAATTTTGTCGGGAATAACTTAATTTCGATGAAAATTCCGTCGAACTTATCTTATTTCGAAAACTATAACTTTGGTGCGAGTGAAAATTTTTCCTAACATTTTGCTATTCATTTTCCCGACGAAATTCCGTTAGACATAATATAATTCCGACGAAAATAGTCTCGACCGAAAATTCCATCTAAATTATATTATTTTCGACGAAATTTCTTCCATCGATGATAAATCCGTCGATTTTAATATGTTTTCTTGTAGTGTAACTATGTAACAAATGATGTAATATTATACTTATGTACTAATTGAACATCACCATTCTCATTCATTGTCCCATCTTGACCTAAATTGTTGATAGCTAGCATTGAGCTTTCTGCATCGAGATTATAATATTCCAAGCTTTAAATGTGTAAAATCGTTAATAAAAATTTCGGAAACGTTGTTGGCTTTTTATCAGATAAGTTTTATACTCCATGCAACGAGCGAGGTACATATTAGTTTATATTATTTTTTTATAAATATTTAATAATTTTGATGGTTGTTTTCACGATTAATATTAGCGCGCAATTATACATGGCCCACAAGTAGTATAGAGTATTTTTATGTCAATCCCACAGAGAGTTAATACTAACAATTTTCAAATATTAAACTTATATCTATTTAATCCTATTTAAACAATGATTAAAGGTTGGTGATTTTGATTAACGCAAATTTATAAAATAAATAAAACACAGCAACTAATATCAGTTTAAGACAAGCTAAGACTATAATTTCACCCAATACCTCGTTAAAACATCACACCCCTCCTTTTAATTAATAGATTAAACGAATGAAAGCCTGAGAATAAAAACAACTAAATAAATCGATTTCGATAGTTAAATGATTCACACCCTAATAAATAGATCACTATATTCCTATGTGATACTAATTAAGCAAGATGACAATATAAAAAGATTCTCAACAAGGCTACATAAGATACCACAGTATATTCCTATCCGAGATATAAGTTAGGTACTTCATTCGAAGATAAAGAATCCTACAAGTGTTATCATGTTTTAGGTAAAGCTATTTAATCCATTTATCAATATCATAAACAACAACATATTGCTTACAAGGTAAGTAATCCATACATGAGCATAAAACATGATAATCATTCATTTTCAATCCACACACATTAAAAGAAAAGATATTCAATTAAAACTAAGTATTGAGCTCCATTATGATCTTAGAAAGGAAGTTAGTTCATAACTAAATGAATAAAAATCATTAACAAGATGTTCATCATGCTTAGATTACACAAAATGAAGACAAAATATATATGGGAAACTTCTTGGGAAACAAGTTTCAAGTAAATAAACTCCCTTCACTATGAAGCAATCCAAGATAGAAGAATATCCTTGCTCTTGAGCTCAAAACCAATCAAAGATGCTTTATAGACTTCAAAACATGAACAAACGTTGCTCTGGAGAATAAGATGTTACATTTAGGTCATGTAGCAACCCCTGTTTTATAAGCAAATCCCGATTAAAAATAGCAGGGGTCGACCGTTGAGGCGGTGGTAGGCACCGCTGCGACGGTGGTGCAAGCTGGAAATTATAATTTTTCCCTTTAAGTCTAAAAACCCTGCAAAACAAGAATAAATCATCAAGAACCATAAAAACCACTTAAGTCAACATAAATAACTCCCAAAAACTCACAAATCATTAAGTCAGAAGTACTAATTCGTAGGTATAAAACTCATTCATCAAATTTCTTATCAATATATTTATTATTTTTCATTAACATAATACATAAATAATATTGAAGATAATTATATATATTTTATGATAAATAAAAGTTTATATATTGATCACAATTCATGTGTGTGTGTGTGTGTGTGTGTGTGTGTGTGTGTGTGTGTGTGTGTGTGTAGGGGAATGATCTATAGCATGTTAGGAGGCTGTCGTTAACATTTTCAAAATTAAAACCTTACTCTTATTTTATAAACACAAAATTCAGTACAATGACAAGTAATAGTTGATCCCACAGAGAGTACTATTATTTTCTACTTATTCTAATATTTCTGATAGTAGATAAAAGTAAATAATAAAGATAAAAACAAATAATAAAGAGGGGATTTTGTATTAATTATAATTAACTAAAAAAACAAGAGTAAATTAATAAGATTAATTAATAAATTAAAACTTTAGTTCTTTGGTTCAATCTCACCTTTACAATTAATGATCAATCAATCATAAGATATTTTTATCTTTTCAGAAACTAATAACCCTAGGCAACAACAAGCTCTACTACATGAAATTTCTCTTAATTATAATCTAACAAAACAAACTCTTCATTAGATTCTAATCATTATACAATCTAGAAAAAACTCTCTAAATTTAATATAATGGAAGTATTAATATCAAGAAAATTAGATTATTCTAAGCAATAATCTCATAAGCTCGAACTGCTTAACTTATATTATGATAACCATAACAATAAATAAAATTCTTGACCACAATCATCTATCACTATTCACTACCAATGATTAGGAACAATATTAATTACAAGTAATATAATTTTTAAATCTAGTAATTGATAATAATTTAATCAATCTAATGAGCTCTAATCAAACCAATCAAATTTAATATCAAATAAGCAATTAAAAGCGATTATCACGAATAATTTCATATAAGGAAGAATAAATAATATTACTAAATTGATTTAACCATTAACTGCAATCAGGCTTGAAATCCCCTTGAAATAATTGAAGAACTTAGCTTGACATGTTATGAATAGTAACCTCTATGAAGGAATGAATTTGTGTATCCTTTTTAATTACAAAGCTTTAATGTCTATTTGTACTAATCTATAAAATCATACTCCTACAATTGATAAGAAACTTAATTACAAAGGAAATAATATCAACTATGAAAATAAAGTCCTAATTTGAATTAAAGTTGCTCAAAATCATGTGGTCAAACCTGCGTTGACATTTCTGAAATCCGCTCACTAAGCCAGGGCGCAGTATTTCAACTGTAACATCACGCCGGGGTACAATCACTAGGCCGGGGCACCTTCTGAACTTGTTGTCCACGCATTCCTTTTGGTCACATTGCGTTGGGGCGTGATCTTTCTTCACAAAACCTGCATTGGGGTGCACTTCCTTTATTTTCAAAATTGACTTTTTCCTACGAAATAAAATTATAAACAATATAAAATTACTAAAAATAATAAAAATGCGTAAAATTAAATAAATTACTTATAACACTAAAAGTACTCTAAAACTCACAAATAATTAAGTATAAAATACATAAGGAATAGATATAAAAATCTACTTATCACATGTATTTGCTATAGATCCTCATAGAATATACATCATTTATACCATTGAAAATGAAAAGGGCGACCATTATTAGATTTTGAAAATTGACGTATGGTGCTATTAGTAGCCGACGATAAAAAAACACTACTAATAATAGCGGACGCTAATTTGACTTTATTAACTAGGATTTAGACTTTATTAACTAGGGAACTCTAAACCCTAGCTAATAAACCCTAAACCTTTAATTCCAATTAATAAAGCCTAAATCTCGGTTTATAATTCCTAAACCCTAGTTAATAAACATTAAATTCTAGTTAATAAAGTCAAATTAGCGTCCGCTACTAATAGTAGCATACGTCGATTTTCAGATTCTAATCATGATTATTCTTTTTTGTTTTCAATAGTATAGATAATGTATGTCATATAAGAATTCATAGCAAATACATACTATGAATCATTACTCATATATATATATATATATATATATATATATATATATATATATATATATATATATATTACAGCATACAAAAAAATTATACTTTGTATGAAAAAATAAAGAGTTTTATCACACATTGAAAGGGAGCTTTAGGATATAATTATTTAATTTTTAGTTATGACATTCTTGAGATAAACTCTTTAACTTTAAAATCAAAGCAAATTTAATTATATCGTTCAAATTTATAAAGTTTGCAAAGAGAAATCGTTTTGTAGAATAAAGAGAGTAATAATAATTTATTGTTTAAATTAAATTAATTAGCATTAAATTTAAATTTAAAATTTTGAAGATCAATTTTAAGAAGTCAAAATAAAACTTATTTTGTGAGATAGATAAAATATTAATTATTATAAACTTATATATATATTTTTAATATTCTAATAGGTATGTTATGTATAAACAATTTTTTACAAAAATACCTGAGGTGCGGCCCCCACTTTCCCACGTGTAGAGACATCCCTGCTAACATATTAATTTTTTTTGGAGATAAACATTAAACGAAAATACATTCTTGATGTCTAGGAATTTTACAAATGAAATTATTATTTTTTTGGAAGCGAGGGAGTATATTGTAAGACTCCATCTTCTTAAAATAAAAATGATTGAATGACATTTTTGTCTCTCTAAATTATCACTGATTGCCACAATTGTTTTTAAATTTTATATTAATTGGGTCCTTAAAATGGCAATTTGGTGTCAAATTTTTTTATATAAAAAAAAATCTCTTAAAACCATCCAAATTTTAACTCAGCCCATTTTTTTAAGAGAATAAATTATATACGGATAACCTTTAAATTAGAGTTTTACACCTTCCAATAACAACATGCCATCCATGGAGTTTTTAAAAAATTAGGAAATTTGAATTGTATTAATAAATTTTATATTTCTTATTTAAAGTAGTAAAATTGTTTAACTCATTATATTGAATTTCAAATCCCTTAATTTTCTCTTAAACTCCCTACCTGACATGTAGTCTATTGGAGGGTTGTAAAATTCTAATAAATTATATATAGGTGACCAATAAAATTAAAGTTTTAAACCCTCCAATAACAACATACCATGAAAAAAAATTTGTATTTCTTATGTACCACTGTAAAACAGTTTAACTCATCATATAAAATTTCAAATTCCTTAAAAAAATAAAATCTAAACTCCATATATAAATTTTTTGTGAGGATCCGAATTTTCAGAATTATTTAATAAAATTAAATAAGAATTTAATTGATACAATTTTCAAGGTTGTGTAAAGAAATGGTTATTTTATGTGAATAAAAGTACGTGATGAGATTTAATTAGTAAATTAAATCTGTACGGAGATCAGGATAAAGTATGTTGAATTAAAATAATTGAAAAGTAAATAAATTGTTAAAAATAATTTATTAATAATAAAAGAAATTTCATGTAAATGTACAATAAATTGTACAGTTAAATTATTGTGAAAATGCAGAAATTGTGTCTATTTGAGGTTATGTGGTAAAGTGAGATATATGAAATAGATATGTATATAGATTTATTTATATATGTGCATGTTTAATTGATAAATTATCAATTTCATTAATTATGAAAAATTAAGGGATAAATAATTAAATTAATTCAACTTTAAATGAAAAGCGAATTAGGAAGTTAATAAAATTGTAATTATTGATTTAATTAAGATTTATGGTGAAAAATAGAAATTGATGGAAAATAAATGTAATTATATAAATTATATAATAATAAATTATATAATTTATATAAGAAAATTAAAGTGATGTTTAAAGGAAATTATAATTATATAAATTATATAAGGATAAATTATATAATTTATATAAGAGAATTAAAATAATGAGAGAGTTAATAAATGTGAAATTATTGATTAATTGATAATTATGGAGGAATTTAAGAAATTATTTAAGAAATGAGAATGTAAATATATAAATTATATAATATTAAATTATATAATTTATATATAAAGAAATTATTGTAAATATTAAAGAAATTGAATAATAAATAAGAAAAAGGAATGTTTTAAGTTATTAAAAATTATATTTATGTATAATGGAATTATTATGACTTTTATGAAATATAATATTTCAGAAACGTGAACATGTTAGTGTAACATGATGTCCAAGTAACGAAGTGAAAAATTATGAAAAATAATTTTTATATGTCCTATGAATTATTTTATGATTTTTGGAGGTATAAATTATCTCACATAATTACATGCATGTCATTATGCGTATACAAAATTTGTCAAGAAAAGTACCCAGAAGTGATATTAAAATTATTCATAAATCATATTATGAATTTTGGTAAATTAACATAAATATTTTGTATTTATTATATAAAATATTTATTACATGATATAATTACGTAATGTATAAAAATTTACATGTAATTTTGGAAAATTCCCGAAGTCTCGCGTGGCTTGATAAAGTCGGTGTGAAATTTTTTTTTTTGCAAAAAAAAATTGGTTTAGTGTCTTGGCTTATAAAAGGAAAAGAAAGAGAAGCAAAAGAAAAAGAAAACAAAACAAACAAATAAAACACACAACCACTCTCTCTCTTTCTTTGTTCACCAAGAGCCACCACCGCCACCACTCATGACCACCGTGACCTCCATAGCCACCACTAGAGATGTGGAACAAACATCATGGAAGTTTTCTTTGGCTTGAGGAAGGTTGATCGAGTTAAGGGTTTGAGCTATCAATTTAAATAATTGGACGTCAGACAAGTTCTTCAGTCCCTTTTATGTTAAATGTTGGACTATTATGATATGTAATTCTTGTTTTAAATGCATAAAAAATTATGTGCTATGTGATACGTGATTAATATGACCACAATGTGTACTTGGTGCAATAATATGTGATATATTGCTATAGTAGAAGCACAAGCACGTGATGTATGACACACACCGAACATATTAAGATATGTGTTATGTGAAGCATAAATTGTTGAACTTGCTGAGTCGTTGTGCTCATTACTTGCTTAATAAATATTTTTGTAGGACAGAAATGAATTTCAAGAATATTGGATTATATAGAGACGGGTTTTCCTAAAAGGTTGTGAACGTTATTATTATATGTTTATATTATGATTCAAGGTGGATAATTTGTCAAAGTTATATTGATATGTTGTATGTACAGATAAGTTGGATCCGAATATGACGAGTATAGTTTAAATTGTGAACTGTAATTGTTCAACATGAATATTATGATAGAGACTATTATATGTTTGACTATGAATTACGACATAAGAATATTGTATGGATACAAATGACATTAAATGTTGAATGTTGACCTTTATGATACGGGTTACAGAAAGAAAATAATAAGTAAAGGTTGCGATCCAGGGACTAGGATCCAGATGTAAAGATTTTAAATATCCAAATATTTTAATACAACGATTGGATCGAGAAAAAGAAAAATTTATATGAGAATTTCTGATAATTGATGATTTTAAAATCAATTAATGGATTAAAGAAGGAGGTTAAAGATTTATTAACGGACCGAAATTTGGACGTAAGGAAGATAATGTATCATAAATACAAAATTTAAGGGAATAAAGTGAGTCGAATTTTGGGGTCGTTACAATTTCAAATTCCTTAATTTTTTTTCTAAACTCCCTACATGGCATGTTGTTATTAACGATGTAAAAGTATATTTTTATAGGTCATCCGTATATAATTTATCTTTATCATTATTATAAAAATAAAAATATAAAAAAACTGACTTGGTTCATCACTACGACACACGAAAACACCACCCCCATCAGGTCATTGTTGAGATATCGTGTGATAGTAAAGAGATCACATGTTAAGGAGGAGATTATTGAGATATCGTGTGATAGTAAGGTTCCACATAGAAACATAAGGAGAAAATTGAGGACATATATGCTTTATTGGACCATGGACCTGATAGATTAACTTTTTGTGTCAAGATGTAGTTTCAAATTATAGGTCGACTATTCCCAACAAATGATATCAAAGTCATGGCTATGAGTTTGGGTCATGGATATGGTATGGATTGCACATGATGGACAAAAAATAATTCATTCAGATGATGGACACAAAATAATTCATTGAGCAAGTGGTAAACTCTTCTCGTAGAGGCTCTTGGTTGGCTCTTGATAAGAGATATTAAAGAGTGTGTGCTCGACATTAGGGAGAGACGTGATATGTTAGACTCAGTGAGTTATGGATGCTTGATAGATTTGTACTCTTTAAGCAAGTGGTAGATTCTTCTTGCTGAAACTCTTAGTTGAGCAAGTAAGAGATATTGAGAGATAAACTCGTCAAATAGGAAGATCGACTTAATGGGCTTGACAGAGGATCTTGATGGATCAAGAAAATGATAATGAAGATAAGGTGATTCATCCAACCAGAAGAAGTGATGGGCTAATGATAAAAATAAAAAAAAGTATGGTTAAAATTCAAGGGGGAGATTGATGTTAATGTGAATGGATATATCACATGTTAAGGGGAAGATTGTTTAGGTATCGCGTGATAGTAAATAGATCACATGTTAGGGGAGAAGTTGTTGAGATACAGCGTGATAGTAAAATCTCGCATAGAAACATAAGAAAAAAATTGAAGAAATTGAGGACATGTATGCTCTAATGGACCTAATATGTTAACTTTTTAGGTCAAGATGTGATTTCAAATGAGTATATATAGGTCGAATATTTTCAACAGCCATCACTACCATTTAGTCCACCACCATGATCACAACCATGCACCATTACCACTCAGCCCACCACCACAAGCATCACCGCCACCCAATGCTCATCACACCCAACCATCATCCACCATAAGTACAAATCTGGAGGAAAAATTGGAAATAAAGAAGTAGATCGGGAGAAGAGATCTAGATGGCAACATTATATGGTAACTGAAATTTCAAATCCGCCTTACAATTTTTTATTCTTTCTCCAGGGGCGAAGTTAAAGGTCGGCTCTGCAGACTATAACCCAATTCCAAAAAAAAATTATCCTCCCTTTTCAAGAATCATAGTTTTAAATTTTGACAATATAACCCGTCCCGATTAAATTTTTTGACTCCATCACTGTCTCTCTCCACCTCGCAATCAAAATTCCGGCAACCTTCTCATCTTCGAATCGATATCGTCTTCGAATTCTTACGTACTCGAGTTTCTTTTTTGTTATGAAGGCTCGAGGAATCGATGTCCCTTTATGGTCACTGTTGTTAATTCAAAGCTTCTATCAGTTTGGTTTAATTAGTATATTTTAATCAAAACCTTTTTATTTTAATTTGATGTAAACTTTGAAAATTTTAACCTTTCATTATGTAATAATAATTATTATAATAATTAATTTTCAAAATTAAAAATTATAATTAATTTTCAAAATTAAAAATAAGAAATAATTTTTAAAATTAAAAAATAATAATTAGTGTTCAAAACTTTCTTTTCTTTTCTTTTCTTTTTTTAAATTTGAATTAGTTTAAAATTGAAAAGAGTTGTAGATAAAGATTGATTATAGATTGCGGAATTTAGATGTTGTCTGTAATCTACAGTCTTATTACTCTGATACCATGTGACCTTTTAATACAAAACTAGATAGAAATACAGAACAATTGTATTGCTTCTGAATATTTATTACGGGAAATGAAAATGAGAGCATTCCTATTTTCATGTTTGGTTTATTTTTGAAAAATTACTTTGGAATCCTATTAGTTTTAGGCTTAAAATGCCTCTATGATATCGACAAATGACTCCTGACATTGACTCAATTGAGATTTTTGTTCTGAACAATTTAATTGAATTAAATTGATCATTTAATTGAGATTATTGCAATTTAGTTAGTCAAGTTGAAATTAAGTGGCAACTTCAAATGACACTTTTGCAATTCAACATTCAAGAAATAATAATAAAATAGTTTTGTCATTTGTCTAAAAAATATAAGCATGAATGCTAACTTACGAGTATATAATTCATCCACTTTTTATCTGTCAATATTTTTGTAGTAGGGTATTTGTAAATGACAATGTTGAATACGCAAAGAATAGAGTCAACAAAGTCCAATAAAATCTATAATTTTGACCAACATATTGATGTTATCGTTCCTTTATCTTGAAATTGTTTTTCGCTTATCCTCTACAAGACATTGACAAATGTAAATGTGATTGCTTTATTTTTTAGCCCAAAAAAGATAAAATTGTAAATATAATACTGCAAATTAAAATTCCATTGATTATCGATTGATTTTAAACGCCTATGAGATGTCGACATATGTAAATTGAGAACTATAAAACTTTACCAATTTTTGACTATAAATGAAATCAACAAATAACTACAAAATATCGACAAAAACAAGTTAAATACAACGAAATCTTAACGACTAGAAGCTCTAAAATGACTCAAAAATAATGAATAAATCAACGACCACTAAAACAATTCATAAAAACAACTAAACTAAAAGAACATGCACATCATACCTAAAAACTAATTTCAAACACCCAAACAAGAAAAGAAGAAGAAAGTATAACCACTTAGAATACGAAATATACACCAAATTGCACTACATCCACACAATGCAAATCCTAAAACACCGAAAAAGCTAACAATCACCAGAACGCTTCAATAGTTCTCACTCCTTTTGTTTAGAAATAAACCATTTGATAAAAGATTATACCAAACTAAAAATAAAAATAAAAAATAAAGAAGAAGAAGAAGTGATGGTGATGCCAATAAGATTGTTGAAAGAAAATGTTGATTTTAATAAATGTAGATTTATGTAGATGAGTAATAAATTACTTTAAAAAGTAACATTTTAAAATACAAAAAAAAAAAAGAACAAAACAAAAATATGTAAGTTAACATAAATATGGGGAAAATTCGGAAAAAAAATAATCTTTTTTTCCCTTACATATTCATTAAATAGAAAATAATTTACCATCTTTATATAGCATCTTTTGTTTAAAGAAACTGATATTTTCATATTTTTTTTTATACTTTCACATGATCCTCTCTTATATAAGAATAAAATGAGTCTCACGTTTATGTAAGAGAAAAATATGTAAAAATATCAAAAACTTAAAAATAGTGCTTCGCTTTGTTTAATTCTAAAATCTTCGTTTAATTCTAAAATCTTCAAAAAGAACTCACTATCACTAGGTTAGCTGTCGCCTTTGGTCTAACAAAAAGCAATCAATATAAGGAAACAAAATGAAATGTTGAGATGAATCTGTATAACACTATATTATAAGCCTCTCTCTCGCGTCAGGCTTCAATGTAGTGTAATATTATTTTAAGTATAAATTATTTTTCTTCAGTTTTTTATTAAGTTAAACACCATATTAATTGTTCTACAACTTAAAGTCTTTATTTGTTTGTTTGTTTTCTTTAATTATACATCAAACATAGATTTAGTATTAAATTCTTTGTCCATCCGAATCTTAATTGACTATTTGGTAATTTTCTTTATCTTCTTAAATTTTGATTTTTTTTTAATTCTTCATTTTTTTTTGTTATTTTTTTAAAACTTATTACACAACTCAATATTATATATTTAATATATATTTTATTAAAGCTTAACTTTTATTATAAACTTATTTGAGATGCTTGTTACTATATATAAACGACTTCTTTTGCATACTTTGATAATTCATAATATAGTGATTTTTTCTAGTTATATACTCAAATCTCTTTATTATCAATTGTTGAGACTTTAGAATTATTTTTATTTTTTATCTTAAACATAGGGGTGTAAACGGATATAAACGAATTCGAATACAGCAGTATTCGTATCCGAAAAATTAATTTGCTATTCGTATTCGATATTCGAGATATTTTAAAAATACTATTTGTATCCGGTATTCGGAATAATATCCGAATACGGATAATATCTGTTTCCGTTTATTTTATTCGAATAAACAGATTATTTGAATATTCGGGTATCCGAATTCGTTTATCAATCACCTAATATAAAATTCATTCAAATTATTTACAAAAAATAAAGAAAAAAATTTAAATTATTACTCATAACCAATTTCAATTTAAAATTTAAACCATATATATTAATAAATGAATGTTAATTTATTTATTTTTAATAAATACAATAATCAATGCTCTAAATTACAATTCAAATAAGTTTTTATTATTTTTGAAATCCAAAATTCAAAATAAATGCTCTACTTATTAATGTTTAGATGTCCAATAATAAGTAGATGTCCATTTTATGTGTTAATTTAGAGTAATATTGTAGTGTGTATGAATATTTATAATCTATAATTATAACATTTAAATTATATTTATAACATTTATAACACTTGTTAAATAATATATTTTAGATATATTGTAGCACTATATATAACTAGACTAAGGGGGGAAATAATGAGCTTTAAAATATAGTTCATTAATGAGTGAATATTAATTTATTTATTTTTAATAAATACAATAATCAATGCTCTAAATTATAATTCAAATAAGTTTTCATTATTTTTGAAATTCTAAATTCAAAATGAATGCTCTACTTATTAATATTTAGATGTCCATTAATACGTAGATGTCCATTTTATGTGTTAATTTGGAGTAATACTATAGTGTGTATGAATATTTATAATCTATAATTATAATATTTAAATGATATTTATAATACTTGTTAAATGATGCATTTTAGGTATATTGTAACACTATAAATAACTAGAATAAAGGGGGAAAAAATAAGTTTTAAAGTATAGTTCATTAATGAATGAATGTTAATTTATTTATTTTTAATAAATACAATCATCAATGCTCTAAATTACAGTTCAAATAAGTTTTTATTATTTTGAAAATCCTAAATTTTAAAATGAATTATCTACTTATTAAAGTTAAGATGTCCATTAATAACTTGATGACCATTTTATATGTTTAGAGTAATACTATAGTGTGTATAATATTTATAATTTATAATTATAACATTTAAATGATATTTATTACACTTGTTAAACAATCCAAAAGTTATATTATAACACTTGTTAAATGATATTTATAACATTTATAACACTTGTTAAATGATATATTTTAGATATTTTAACTTTATAATAGTAAAAATTTATTAACTATACTTAAATTAATTTATTTCAGTTTATTAATATTATAATAAAAGTGTTATTTATTACTTTTTAGAAGTGAAATGACATATTTTAAAAATAATTTTCGTATGATAGTGAAAACTAATTATTATATAAGGAAGGCCACTTCAAAAAAAATTATTTTGCTTATATATATAAGTTATTCGGATATGAATTTCGGATATTGATCTGAATTCGGATATCGAATTCTGGATAACCACTATCTGTCGAATATATTTACGGTCAGATGTCAAACGAATACGAATATGCATATATTCGTATTCGTATCCGTTTATTTACAGATATCTTTAAACCGAATATGGATATATGCGTTTTTTTCCGAATGCGAATAATATCCAATTTTTTTCGACTACGGATGCGGACGAATACGAATTTTTTGGTTACTATTTACGACCCTACTTAAACATATCTAAAATAATCCTAATCACTCCTATAAATGTCCGACACGGGTAGGTTGAGAGCTAGTCAATGAAAAATTAAACAGCCCATTGATGTATTTTAGAATATAGTGAGAATAGATAATAATGACTAATGAGAGATAGTTTGTTGAACATTACATGTTTAATTTGATGATAAGAATTAAGTTGATAAATGCAGTCAATAGCAGGATTGTAAAGTCCTTTGATGGCACATAATGTACAAGGACTTAGTTAGATAAGATCGAAGTTGTTAGGATGATCTTTTGAATATGAATGTATTGAGCTGTGAAGTCATTTGATTAATTATGATGTAGAAGGACTTAGTTAGAAAAGATCATATATGTTAGGTTAATCTTATGTCAAACTGATCATAGAATAGACTCTACGACTCCAAGCAAAAAAGACTCGACAATTCAGTCTGTCCGTAAAGAGGACTCTTCGACTTCGCGCAAAGAAGACTTAACGACTTGGTATGTTCGTAGAGTGGACTCTACGAATTTACTCAAATAAGACTGAACGACTAAGAACGCTCGTAGAATGGACTCTACGATTCCATTCCAAGAAAACTCTACGACCAAGGAAAAAGCCCAAGCGTAGAACGGACTCTACAACTAATAGAGTAGCCGTAAAGTAGAACTCTACTTCATCGAGGAAAATTGTCTTATCACTAAGCAGTCCCTGAAGCAAGGGCAATCATAGAGTCAAGTAAAAGAAAGAGATCTTTTGAGAAACACTACGATCTAAACCTAAATTATCGTTTGACTCTTCTCTTGTACTAAGACAGAAGCAACTTCGTTGAAAAGAACAATCTGCATCGATGTGACAGAAGAGCTTCTGAGAAAAGTTCAAAGTCAGAAATATCAGGGGACTGACCCAAGCGCACTATGCAACAGAGAGAAGACTTTCAAGGCAGTAAACTCAGAGAACTGTGTCCTATTAGTCCTATAGTATAGAAGGACCAAATGACTCTATGAAAGTTGGTAGAAACCTACGACTGACATATCTGTCCCCAAGGAAAAAGGGAAAAACCTTTCATGGACTAAAATAGTAGATCAATTAATACCTCATCGGAGCATTAATGAGCTAAATGAATATAATATTCAATAGCTCTACATTGTGAGGTAACGGGCAGAAACTAAAGCTAAGGGCAGACATTCCAACGGGAAGAAAATAGAAGCTCTCATATAAAGCGCCCAGATCTAAAGAAGAAAAGCAGGGATTTTGGAACAAGAAAAAAAAAATCGCAAGAGTTCAAAAAGATAAAACTAAAAAGAATCTTGCATCGCTACTGAGTTCTTCAGAAACTTATGCTAAATGCAACTCAGTAGCACACTCAAATCTACACTACTCGAGAAGAGTTCTTAGTGAACTAGAGTATCTAAGTCTGTTAGACTTATAGAGTTCTTAGTGAACTAGAGTTCCAAGACTGTTGATCTTGAAGGAATCTTAGTGATTCAGAAATTGTAAAAGTATCCTGAGTGGATTTGCTACTTGAAGAGCAGATCAGTAGAGTAGGAGTCTTGTGAACTCTGAACCACTTAAAACCTAGTGTCTTTCATCTTGTGTCTTTTAACTGCTATATCTGCTATATAATTACTTGTTGAATTATTATTTTAACAAATCAAGAAGGGGTAACTAAATCATATTCCGCTGTGCTAAACAAATTAATTAAGAATTCATTATCTCTTAAAAACAAAGCAAGAAAAAGAAAAAGTTTTAAAGAATCTATTCAACCCCCCCCCCCCCATTCTAAATATCTTTCGTGTCATTGGGCACTAACAATTGGTATCAGAGCAGGTTCTCACATTTGAAGCCTTACAAGCTTGAGTAAATCTAATGGCACACAACAAGAACGGATCAAAACTCGGTGGAGGTAACAAACCACCAATGTGCAATAAAAAAAAATTTGCTAATTAGAAAGTTCGTATGCAGTCTTACATGGATGCAATAGACGATGAGCTGTTCAAGACAGTACTCAATGGGTCATTCATATCAATGAAGCTTGCTTTAACAATTGAAGATCCAGACAAGCTAGAAGCAAAGAAAATAGAAGAATGGACCGACAACAAAAAGAAGGACGTTCAAAGAGATTAAAAGGCCAAAAACATCCTATTTCAATCTCTAGATGATGAGCTGTTTGAAAACGTTGTCAACTGTAAAACAGCTCAAGAAGTCTGGCAGACTCTGTTGATCATGCATGAAGGAACAGAAGAAGTCAGAGAGAATAAACAATCACTGCTTATTCAGCAGTATGAAATGTTCACTCACATTTCATGGGAGAACATTACAAACACCTACGAGAGATTCAACATGCTACTAAATTTCTCAGATCGTTTGGAAAAGTCTATCCAAACAGAGATCTCATCATCAAATTCATGAGATCCTTGCCAAGCAAATGGGATGCCAAAACCACAGCCATCAGGGAGTTAAAGAACTTACACGAGATGACTGTACAACAGCTATATGGAAATCTTCTCACCTATAAGCTGGAGCTAAATCAGAGGGCAGCGACCCTATCTGAGGGAAGAAAGAAGGAGAAGAACATTGCTCTTAAAGTTTCAACCTCAGCTCACAGAAGCAATCTCAAGGATAATTATGATCCTGATAATGATGAATCAAATGATGATGAAGGTGCTGCCATGCTAGTCAGAGAATTCAAAAGATTCATCAGCAAGAACAGACCTCAGAAGTTCATAAGCAACAGCAGCAAGGAACCAACAAATGACCTTTGCTACAATTGCAAAAAGCCAGGTCATTTCATTGCTAAGTGTTCTAAACCCTTAAACCCTTAAAAGAAGAGTTGAGGAGGGATAGAACAAAAGCAAATCTAAAAAGAGAATTCAAGAGCTTCCATAAACAAAAGAAGAAAGACAAAAGCTTCATAGCTGAAGGCTCCTAGAGTGACTCAGAAGAAGAACTAAACTCTGAGTCAAGTGATGATGAAGAGCCACAGAAGGCCAACCTATGTTTAATGGCAAATGAGGAAGGACAAAGCAAAGAGAAATTCAACATAGATGAGGTATTTGACTTTTACTCTCCTGAATTAAGCATTGATGACCTTAGAGAAGGCATGCACGACTTAATGGTAGAACTACACAAATACATGAAGATGTTTAGAAGGCTATCTAAAGATTACTCTCATCTAAAAGAAGATAAAGAGAAAATTAGCATAGAATTAGAAGCCACGCTTCAAACTGCTAAACTTCATTATAGTCTTGAGACTGAGAGTGAAAAGTTAAAAAGGAAAATTAAATTAAGCACTCAGAAAGAGTCTTCACTAGTTTCCAAAATTCAGGAACTAGAAAAGATAATTTCTATATGGAACAATTCAAGTTTGTCTATGGACACCATGTTCTCAAGCCAAAGAAATGCGGCTGACAGATCAGGATTAGGTTTTGAGAATTCTTTCTCAGAGCCTAATATGGAGAATTCAAAGGAAATAAATGAAAACAAATTCTTTAATCCTAATAAAGGAATTGTGTTCATTAAATCCTCATATTCAATCCCTCCCAGCTGTCCACAATCTGCTAATCCTGTTATTATATTAGTCAATAAAACTCGTACTGGTCTGGGGTTCAGAAAACTGAAAAACAAGTCAACATATGTAACTGAACCTCAAAGGATTATAAAGTCTAGCAAAACTTACTCTACAAACCATCCTTACAGAAACTGTAGAATTTATTATCACTCTACGAAATATGAGAATCGTAGAGTAGCATGGAAGCAGAATGTAGATCAGCTCAACCGAAGGACTTTGAGCAATTATAATTCTCACAAGTCATGGACAAACAGGAATTCACATACATACATACGCAATCGTCATATCAATCATAGTTATGATTTATCAGGCTATCATTATCATAAACTGCAAAGACCTAAAATCAAACAAATTTGAGTCCCAAAAGGTACTAACAAAATAGGACCCAAGCAATTGTGGGTACCAAAATGAAGAGTGATTTGTTATACAGGTAAAGAGATCCATCTGGTATCTTGATAGTGGATGCTCAAGACACATGACAGGAGATAAAGCTCTTCTGACAGACTACAAGGAAACTGATGGTCCTGTAGTCATCTTTGGGGACAACAATTCAGGAAAAATCAGAGGATATGGCTCAACTGAAAATGGTGCAATATCTTTCAGCAAATTTGCTTATGTTGAAGGACTAAAGCATAACCTGTTAAGCATCAGTCAACTATGTGACAAAGGGCATCAAGTCACTTTTCTCAACAACCAATGTCAAGTTAGAGATTTGAAGTCTAACTCTCTAAAACTAGTTGGAGTTCGAGAAGAAAATGTTTACGTGGTCAATCTTGCCAAATTAAGTACAAATGAAATAGTCTGTTTCCTTGCTAAAGCCTCTGAAGATTTGTGCTGGTTCTGGCACAGAAGATTATCTCATCTTAACTTCAAGAACATGTCAAAGCTTGCCTCCAAAGACCTAGTAAGAGGTTTGCCAAAGCTTAACTTCATCAAAGAAAAACCCTGCAAAACATGTCAACTTGGAAAGCAAACAAAGATCTCTTTCCAGAGCAAGACACTCAACTCAAATGATAGAGCCCTTCAATTGCTACACATGGATTTATTCGGGCCTATCCCAATAGCAAGCCTTGGAGGAAAGAGATATTCTTTAGTAGTAGTAAATGACTACACTAGATACACATGGGTGTCATTTCTAAGCTCTAAAGATGAAACTATTTCACATCTTATCAAGCTCTTCAAACTAATTATGAATGAAAAAGGTAATAAGATCAAGGCCATCAGAAGCAATCATGGAAGAAAGTTTGACTTTTCAGATATGGACCAGTTCTGTGAAAAAAAATGGAATCATTCACAACTTCTCAGCCCCAAGAACTCCTCAACAGAATGGAGTAGTAGAAAGAAAGAATAGGAATCTGATTAAAGTTGGAAGAACTCTTCTTGCAGCAGCCTATCTTCCTGAATATTTCTAGGCTGAAACCATCAGCACGGCATGCTACACTCAGAACAGGTCACTCATACACTCAACATTAAAGAAGACTCCATATGAGTTATGGAAAGGAAGAAAGCCAAACATAAGCTACTTTCATGCGTTCGACTGTCGGTGCTACGTGCTCAACAATGGCAAGAAACATCTAACCAAATTCCAACCAAAGTCAGATGAAGGAATATTCCTCGGTTATGCAACGGATAACAGATCATTCAGAGTATTCAACAAGGAATCCTTAACTGTTGAAATCTCTATCCATGTCACATTCGATGAATCTGATCCTGAAAAGAAAAGATCAACTCACAACGATTCATCAGCTATAAGCTCAATGATCGAAGAACTCAAGATCGTAGAGTCTGACTCTATGATCATGGAACCAGCAACAGAAATCGTAAAGCAAGTAGAGGAAATCGTAGAGCACACCACACCAGACATTGAAACTCTACGATCAGAACAAGAAGTTGATTTGGAAGAACTCAGATAAGAAGGCACCAAAACAGATGTTCCTAGCAGAATAAAGTGGACCAAGGATCATACTCAAGATCTAATAATTGGAAATCCAGACACCGGAATCAAGATAAGAGCTGCAACTTCAAATGAATGTTTCTACCTAAGATTTCTCTCACAAGTGGAACCCAAGAAGATTGAAGAAGCCTTAGGAGACTCAAGTTGGATAGAGGTCATGCAAGAAGAGCTAAATCAATTTGAAAGAAGCAAAGTATGGAGATTAGTTGCCAGACCTCAGCATAAACCAGTCATTGGCACAAAATGGGTCTTCAAGAACAAAATGGATGAAAATGGTGTGATTACAAGGAACAAAGCTAGACTGGTGGTCAAAGGCTATTCTCAAGAGGAAGGAATTGACTACGATGAAACCTGTGCTCCAGTAGCCAGATTGGAAGCCATAAGGATCTTCCTTGCTCATGCTGCACACATGAAGGTCAAAGTCTTCCAAATGGATGTCAAGAGTGCATTTCTGAATGGAGAACTTCAAAAAGAAGTCTACGTGGAACAACCTCCAGGTTTTATCAATCCAACCTTTTCAAATTACGTTTATAAATTAGATAAAGCATTATATGGTCTAAACCAAGCTCCCAGAGCATGGTATGAAACCTTAACTAACTTTCTTATTGAAAAAGGATTCACTAAAGGAAGAGTAGATACTACTCTATTTTTAAGAAAACATAAGGATAAAACACTGCTAGACCAGATCTATGTAAATGATATTATTTTTGGTTCTTCAGATGAAAAACTGTGTGAAAGGTTTGCCAAGCTTATGCAGAGCAAGTTTGAAATGAGCATGATGGGAGAACTCAACTTCTTCCTCGGACTTCAAGTAAAGCAGACTGATGAATGCATCTTCATAAACCAAGCCAAATACATCAAAGACTTATTAAAGAAGTATGACATGGAATCTGCAACTGTCATGAAAACTCCTATGCCTCCTGCCACTAAGCTTGACAAAGATGAGAATGGTAAAAACACTGATATCACTTAGTACAGAGGTATGATAGGCTCACTCTTATACCTAACTGCTAGCCGGCCAGATATAATATTTGCTACATGTATATGTGCTAGATTTCAGGCTAACCCTAAAAAGTCTCATCTAATAGCTATAAAAAGAAATTTTAAATACCTTAAAGGAACTCCAAATTTGGGATTATGGTATCCCAAGAAGTCTTCCTTTAATCTAATAGGATATTCAGATGCTGACTATACAAGATGCAAAATTGACAGAAAAAGTACAAGTGGAACTTGCCAGATGCTTAGCAGCAGACTTGTATCTTGGTTCAGTAAGAAGAAAAACTCAGTATCTACATCAACTGCAGAAGCTGAATATATAGTTGCAGGCAGTTGTTGTGCACAAATCCTATGGATGAAGACTCAGCTTGCTGATTATGGGTTTGAGCTTAAATCTATTCCTATATATTGTGATAATACATGTGCAATTGCTATAACACATAACCCTGTCATACATTCAAGAACTAAGCACATAGATATAAGATATCATTTCATTAAGGATCATGTACAAAACGCTAATATATCACTTCACTATATCCCAACTGAAGATCAACTAGCATATGTGTTTACAAAACCTTTAGATGAATCAAGATTTAATAAACTAATAAGTGAGTTAGGAATGCTGAATATAGACTCTTGATATATATATATATATATATATATATATATATATATATATATATATATATATATATATATATATATCCTCTATGTTTTGGAAGCTACTAACTCTGCAGGAAGAAAAGCGTTCAAAGAAGGAAGTAAAGAACAAGATCGTAAAACTCACTCAACGATCACCAAGCCGAGGATCGTAGAGTACGCTTAAGGTCGTAGAGCCCACTCAACGATCGACAAACCAAGAATCGTAGAGTACACTACAAACCGTAAAGCTCACTCAACGGTTGTCAAGCCAAGGATCGTAGAGTACTCCCAAGTCGTAAAGCTAATTCAACGACCATCAAAACAAATGATGGCAGTATCAAGAAGGATCGTAAAGCTCAGGGGGAGACTAAGGGCAAAATGGTCATCAACCAACTAAGAGTGCTCCTATCAGAACTTGACATGCTTCTCAGCAAACATAGAGGGAATTTTAAATATTTTGAAAACTGTGCGTCGTTCATTATTCTTCAAAAATCAAAAGCCTAAACCTCTCTATTTTTCTCTCTCTCGAAAATCTAGAACCCTAAAATTTCAATACTCAGTTAAATCCATTCTTCCTATTTCAGAAAATCAATCCAATGGCTCCTGCTCAAGTCATTTCTGAAAACGAGCTCAACTTCGAAGCATTCACGTCAGTAGACAAGCAGTTCATAAGGATAATCCAGTTACTAGAAAAGGTCGGCCTTCGAGAAGCTCTGGGAAAAAATATGAGGATTCTAACAAAGCTAGTCCGAGAGTTCTACACAAATGGATCCTATGCGAATGGAACCCTAACCACCATGGTCAAAAGGGTTCAGTTCAACCTCACCTCTGAAGAGATAAACCTAGCCCTAGGTTTCAAGCATGAGAGCCTTACGACTCTCAATATGGTGAGCATAGAAGAGGGCCTGAGAAGAATGCACCACAGAAAGAATCCAGAGTTGAAAGGATTGTAGAAGAAAGAATTTTTCCAAAAATATGAATTTCTGGCGGACATCATCGGAAAGTGTCTCCTATGTAAGGACTCTGCCCACAACTCTGTCAACGAGCTCCAACTGAAAATAATGACAGTCATAGTAAAGAAGATAAATATCAACTATGGCTCCATATTAGTTGAATGGATCGAAAATTGGATCCAAAATGCAGAAAAGGTGAAGGGCACTAGAAAAATGCCCTATGGGAGATTCATCAGCATTCTCCTTCAATCTATTTTGGGAGACAAGATTGAGCACAATGAAGGAAAAGTCCTCAATGCCAATAAGAGGATGACTCAAAGATTGTTCGAAAACTGTAAAAGAAACCTAGTTGAAAATAGAAAACTATCCCGGTTTGGGGATAGTGAAGAAACGCAGAGTGGTGCAAAGCCCTCACTGTTAAAGAACTTACCTACAGAAGCAGAATCACAGGAGGTCAGTAAGCAATCTCCTGGTCTCATCAGAAAGAGGAAAGGAAAGAAAGCTCTTGAGATTGAAGAACCTCAAGGCTCATCAAATCAGGCCCTTGATGCTGCTCCTGAAGAGAATGGTGTCTCAAAGGATGAAGATTCAAACCTGCAAAGAGAAACTCACAGCAAGTATAAAGCTGAGGAGGCCACTTCAAAAGAGCCAAGGAAAAAGAGAAGAAGGCTAGTAAAATTAGCTCAAAAAGGTTCAGTAGCTGAAGGGGAGTTACATCAAAAATCTGACAATGATCCAGCTGAGGGGGAGCCATCAGTAATTCCTGAGCCAACAACTGCTCAGACTGAGGGGGAGGATCAAGAACATTTTTCAATCCCTTCAGCCACAATGAATATTGATGAAGAGGATGACATCGAAATAGTGGCAGTCGGAAGAAATGAACAAAGGCATCTTAACTATAACTTCCTGCTGAAATTCTTGCCACTGATGCCATTCCACCGAGCCTTGGTGTTCAATACATGGGATCAACTGTTCTGGACCTACAAAGCATACCCAACGTGGTGATTATGGCTCAAGGCTACCCTCACAACCTACATTTTTCCTACAAGCTGATCTCAAACAGCTCATTTTCATCTTCAATAGGGAAAAAGGTACACTTCATCCCTCTCACATTTATACAAAATCATACACCTGCCTAGACCTTTAATCATTTTGAGGAACTATCTAACGTAAGAACTCGAACAAGCTTTACGTCCAACACTACCCCAGTCGTAGAGTCCTCACACTCTACGACTGGTGGTCAAGGAAGCTTAAATGATCAAGACGTAAAGTACCCTCAAGACTCTTCTCAAACCCTGCCTTCAACTCGCACAATGCCTCCTGCTCAATCTTTCCGACCTCCAAGACCTCTCCTGGCACTCGAAGACATTCCCTCCACCTCTAGTCGGGAATACTTTCACATTCCAAGCTCAACGACTGACCAGGGGCAAACAACTCAACTCCCTCAAGAAATTATGGACAAGATATCTCTGTTTTCCACTACCGAGGGGTTAACTGAATTGACAAGCTATATGCACACAGAGATACAAAAAGACATGGCATCTCAGTCCCACAACACTCAACGGAGAATAAACAATGTTGTTACTGCTACCAATGAACTTTCTCAAAATTTAGGAAAATAATTCTCCACAAGATTGAAGCAGTTAACAGCAGCAGTCTCTGAACATCTCGAGCATAGGGACAAAAAGTTTTTGGAAGCAATAGAAAACCATCAGAAGTGCGTTAAAAAGAAACCAGTGAGAAATCTATTGCTCATCTTACTGACCAGTTCTTCAAGTTGAAGAAATCCATCAACGAACAAACTTACCGATCAGATACTACTCTATCAGTGATGGAAACAAAATAAATCCTGGTTGAAGAACGACTTCAAGAATATCGCAATGATGTAGCTGCCACTCAGACTCAACTTCAAGAATGTGTTCGGGGTGTACAGGAGCTGACAGAAGAAGTGGTCAAAATTAACGATGCCAACAAGGGGGAGAAGAAAACGAGCACAACTGTAAGTCAAAGAAGAAGAGGAAGAGCACCTCAAGGAATGAGAATGGTTCAAACATCAATTCAACCTCCTAGGTTTGAACTAGTACCAACTCATCCCAGACAGGCCTCAACTGCAACACCATCTGCACCAAGTCATCAGGGACAATCTTCAACTGCGAGGTCATCTAGCTCACAACAATGGCTCCAAGTTAAAGAAGAAGAAGCTTTGCAGAGGGAAGAGGAACTGAGAAAATCAAAAGAGGAAATGAGAGAATTCTTCAGGCAGAGGGAGGAAGATGAGACAAAGTGAAGGCATGAAAACGAAAAAAGGAGATCTCCTAGTAGAAGGAGATAAGTTTTGTTTTAATTTTTTACACTCATTAAATAACTAACTATACATCAATAAATTCAAATTTTTCATTAGCAAATACAGCTGCTCACTATATATTAGGCATTCAATTATTCATATGCATTTTGCCTAATAAAGGTGTTCAAATTACTATTTGCTATTTATGTTGTCATCATCAAATAGGGGGGGATTGTTGAACATTGCATGTTTAATTTGATGATAAGAATTAAGTTGATAAATGCAGTCAATAGCAGGATTGTAAAGTTCTTTGATGGCACATAATGTACAAGGACTTAGTTAGATAAGATCAAAGTTGTTAGGATGATCTTTTGAATATGAATGTATTGAGTTGTGAAGTCCTTTGATTGATTATGATGTACAAGGACTTAGTTAGAAAATATCAAATCTGTTCGGTTGATCTTATGTCAAACTGATCGTAGAATAGACTCTACGACTCCAAGCAAAAAAGACTCAATGATTCAGTCTGTCCGTAGAGAGGACTCTACGACTTCGAGCAAAGAAGACTCAACGACTTGGTATGTTCGTAAAGTGGACTCTACGAATTTATTCAAAGAAGACTGGACGACTAAAACCGCTCGTAGAATAGACTCTACGATTCCATTCTAAGTAAACTCTACGACCAAGGAAGAAGCTCAAGCGTAGAACGGACTCTACGACTAACAGAGTAGCCGTAAAGTAGAACTCTACTTCCTCGAGGAAAATTGTCTTATCACTAAGCAGTCACTGAAGCAAGGGCAATCATAGAGTCAAGTAAAAGCAAGAGACCTTTTGAGCAACACTGCGATCTAAACCTAAATCATCGTTTGACTCTTCTCCTGTACTAAGACAGAAGCAACTTCGTTGAAAAGAATAATTTGCATCAATGTGACAGAAGAGCTTCTGCCAAAAGCTCAAAGTCAGAAATATTATGGACTGACCCAAGCGCACTATGCAACAGAGAGAAGACTTTTAAGGCAGTAAAGTCAGAGGACTGTGTCCTATCAATCCTATAGTGTGGAAGGACCAAACGACTCCATGAAAGTTGTAGAAACCTACGACTGACATGTCTGTCTCCAAGGAAAAAGGGCAACACCTTCCATGGACTAAAATAGCAGATAAATTAATACCTCATCAGAGCATTAATGAGTTAAATGAATATAATATTCAATAGCTCTACATTATGAGGTAACGGGCAGAAACTGAAGCTAAGGGCAGACATTCCAACGGGAAGAAAATAGAAGCTCTCATATAAAGCGCCCAGATCTGAAGAAGAAAAGCAGGGATTTTGGAACAAGAAAAAAAAGAAATTCGCAAGAGTTCAAAAAGATAAAACTGAAAAGAATCTTGCATCGCTACTGAGTTCTTCAGAAACTTATGCTAAACGCAACTCAGTAGCACACCCAAATCTACACTACTCGAGAAGAGTTCTTAGTGAACTAGAGTATCTAAGTCTGTTAGACTTATAGAGTTCTTAGTGAACTAGAGTTCCAAGACTATTGATCTTGAAGGAATCTTAGTGATTCAGAAATTGTAAAAGTATCCTAAGTGGATTTGCTGCTTGAAGAGCAGATCAGTGGAGTAGGAGTCTTGTGAACTCTGAACCACTTAAAACCTGGTGTCTTTCATCTTGTGTATTTTAGCTGCTATATCTGCTATATAATTGTTTGTTGAATTATTATTTTAACAAATCAAGAAAGGGTAACTAAATCATATTCCGTTGTGCTAAAAAATTAATTAAGAATTCATTATCTCTTAAAAACAAAGCAAGAAAAAGAAAAAGTTTTAAAAAATCTATTCAACCCCCCCCCCCCCCTTCTAGATATCTTTCATGTCATTGAGAACTAACATAGTTGATAAATAAATATAAACTATAATTATAAAATACTTAAATATATTTTACTAGATAAACTATTGATCTTTTTTCACTTTGATAATTCACCTTTCAAATTTATCAATTAGATTATTAAACTATTAATTTTTTTCACTTTTGTCCAATTTTACTTGACACATCAAAAATTGATGATGTGGCAACCTGAGTAGGCCAATGTCCAGCTAATGTGTATTTAAAAATATTATTTTTAATATTTTATTAACTTCCTTCATTTAATCAAAGGTAAATTCGTTAAACTATATTTTATCTTACATTAAAATAAAACAAAATTTAAATCCATTCTAAACAATCAATCAATTAAATCTTGTTATTCCCATATGGCATAATGAAATTTAGAAGGGGGAATTGAATAGATTTTATTAAAAATTCATATTGAAATTATTCATCCAATAATTATTAGTTAATCTGATTAAGTTAACCACAACGGAATATTGTGTTTTATAAACCCCCTTAAAGATTAGATAAAGATCTCAGTTCTAACTTTAGTGATATGGAATTGTGAAATCAAGTCTTAGATGATATCACAGTTGATATAGCAGTTTATTGTAGTTAATATAGCAGTTAAGCAAAGCAATAAAGCAGACAATGATTTTTAAGATGTTTGGAGCCTAAATTACTCCTAGTCCTATCTTTCACTCCACCGAGTAGGGATCATCCACTATAGGATCATGTCATTTAGACTAGGTTCCACATAACCAATTACAATATATCTCTATAGAATTGATTCCCTCATAATCAGGCAAGCATGTTGTTTCAAGTTTTGCAACCTCACTTTGGAGAATTGATTCACTTAGAATCAGGCGAGTACTCTATATCAACTTCACAACCTCCTTCTAGATAATTGATTCACTTAGAATCAGGAGAGCTCTCTGTCTCGACTTTCAAATCAGTTAGATCTCCCTATAATTGAGTTTGAGGTGTTGCTAAGTTGTGTTTAAGATCGTCTTCAGAATAACTTAGCAACGATGATTGATTTCTTTCCAAGGCATAGTGTGACTTTCCAGAAAGCGTAGAGTGGTCTTTGGATTGTAGAGATGCTTTAAGCTTTTTGACTTGTAAGCTTTATCTCATGTTATTGCTTTATCGATCGATAGCTTTGAAGCGTGAAGATAAAATCTATTTGTAGATTTTTCTCTTAAAAAATGTTTGTTGGAAGTTACTGTTACTTTGTCCAGTATCTGCCTCAAAAGTCTTCTGAACTCTGATACTATCTACCAGACTATTGTAGTCACTCAAGCTATCAACTGTGTCAATGTATATCTCTGGGAATAGAAAAATTACTAAATACTCTTGAGGCACCTACCATGTGATGTTATATACCATTCATGTGCTGTCATTTTAACACTTAAAGTGAAATGACCCATTTTAAGTGTTGAAATATCAGCACATGAATTGTGTGAAATATCACGTGACAAGTACTCTAGGACTACTGAATAATTACTACTGAGAATAACACAAATTATACCTTGTTAATTATACTAAAAGACAAACAAAATGAATCATGTATAATCATGGAGATTACATTTTAAAGCACGACACCACATACAAGTGTGAAATAGACTTCGAAGACTGATTATACAGACTGATTATACAGACTTGGTATAGATTCTAATAAACATTGGATTAAAGAAAAAAAACCAAGTCTTAAACTCTTCCGTCAAAATCAAAGTAATTGTCCAATCAGAGACAAATATAAATAAATGCTCTCTGTTTCTAAATTATAAATACATTTTAACTTTTAAAATAAATTGATAAAATCTTAAAAATTTAAAAATTTGTATAGACTTATTTAATTTTATATAAGCAAATATATTACTATCTTTGTCCCTCAAAAACTAACTTAGACTGATTTTTTTAATCAAATTGATCATTTTTATAATTAAATTTTATATTATTTTCTTATAAATATAGGTAGAGAAACTATAACCATAAGAAATAATATCAAATTTACTTCTATCTCCAATTATCATAAATTTAAAAATATAAATAAATATACTTAATTTTTAATTCCGAAATTAGCCAATTTGACTATAAAAAAAAAAGAAGTCAAATTAAACTAATTTTTCAGAGATGGATGTAGTCATATAATTTTAATTTTTGTTACATGTAAAACTTTATTATAGTCATATAATATTTTTTTTCTAGAATCATATAATTTGACATTAAATACTTAAAACATATCTCAAATAAAACTAAGCTAGTATGTGTCCTAACAATAAGCACATAAACATTAATTATATTCCAACCAAGCATGTGGTTTTCCTTCTATTTCCCATCTTTAGATCTTCACCGTCCAAATTACCCTCCCACCTTTCTATATATTGGACTCACCTCACTTTCTCTCTTATTTAGTAACACCTCTCTCTCTTGTTTTGTTCAAATCTCTCTCCACCTTCCAAACCATTTGTCTCTTGCTTTCATCATCTTCATCTTCTACCAAATTCTTCAGTTTCTCATCATCGACACAATGGCTATGGCTTGTTTAGAGTTATCCAAACAGGTAAGCAATTTATCTCATCAAAAATTAACTCATCATCTTTTAATTCTTCTCCTCTTTTCCTGGTACACTAGAAGATTTTAATCTTTTTTTTTTTTTTTTGTTAAAAAATTTGTTTAGATCTTAATTTATCTCCTCAAAAGTTAACTCATCATCTTTTAGTTCTTCTCTAATCTAATTCTCTTCTCTTTTTCTTCATGCACTAAAAGATTTTTATCATTTTTTTTGGTAAAATAATTTGTTTTGATCTTTTTCACTCTCACCAAAAACACACACATGATTTGTGCCACAACTAGCTTATTTCCCACATTTTTGCCTCTCATGCAAAGAAAGTATAGCTCTTTAATTAATTATACATGCATTTAATAATTTTATAGAGTTTTTTTTAAAGAAAAAGATATACTAATTTTAGCATTTTTGATTTTGTTGGAATGTATTAAATTATTTTCAGGTTGGCGAGTGCAAAGGAGAAAAAGAAGAGACTTGCACTCTTGATGGAACTGTTGATTTTCATGGTCAACCAGCAATCCGAGAAAGAACTGGAAGATGGGTTGCTGGAATCATCATTCTTGGTGAGATTCCCTTAATTCCCCAAATATATATAAAATGTAAAAAAATTAATAGAGTGAAGAAAAATCAAAATAAATAATTACCTCTATAAAGGTGACATCATACTCCATGACCTTATCCTTTTATAGATCTTTGGTAAATGTATGAGATAAGATGACTTCTTTATATCTTCCTTCTCTTGTATATATATACATTCATATGATAAGGTAATTATCTTTTTTTGAAGGGAAAAAAATTAAAATGTTGGGATAAGAGTTTAAACGCTTGATTTAAACTCAAAAAATGAAGAATTATAAAAGGAAAAATAGAGTTATTTGTTTTTCCTTTATTTTTGTGAAACTTGTCATCAAGAGAACCAACCCACAATATTTAGTATGATGGTATCTTGGCATCTTCTTTTTCATTTTCAGTTACTTAAAATGAAAGAATCTTTTTTTAAATTTCAGTTACTAAAGTGAAAGAGAGTTTTCAAAATTCTAAAAGGTTATCAGAAAATCAAAGTACCTGGAGATTTTGACTTGTAGTTAATTTCTCAATCCAAGAAAGACTAGAAGATCAGTATAAGTTGCATTAATATAATTGATGCGCCTTAATTATTACTCCATTAAAATTTGGGCAGTCATTAATGCATTTTGGAACTATACATTTCTATAGGTATTACCCTTTAGAGTTTTTAATGAATTGGCTATAAAAAATTGTTTTTTTATTCAACCAACAAAATTTGTTTTGGAAAATTGACTGATTTATTGGTATGTGCAAACAATATATACTAGAATGGAAAATGTTCAATAAAAAATATTACTCCATAGATAAAGTGTAAATATTTGGTTATTAAAAATTATAAATTATAAACAGATGTCAATGTCTTGCTGCATGCAATTTCTATACTACACGACAGCAGTCCTTTCTTGGGGGGGGGGGGGGGGGGGGGGGGGGGTGAGAAGCATGCACTATTAATGTGTGAATAGAGTAAGACCTGGCTGACACGTAATCATTGATGACGTGTCATTTGTCCCTCAAATTAGCTCTTTTTTTTTTTTGATTGGCGAGGGGGTGGCGCACATGAGGGAGAAAAAACAATTAAGCCTTGCTTCATTAGACTCCTCTTCGGCTCTTCCTAACATATTAAGCATTAATTAAGTCTCAACTCATATATAAATTGAGAAAGTAGGGATGGTTGGGCCCCACATGTGGAATGGCCCCCACACTAAACTCCCACAAATAGCACAAGGAGTCTCATTAATTAAGTCTCAACTCATATATAAATTGAGAAAGTAGGGATGGTTGGCCCCACATGTGGAATGCCCCCCACACTAAACTCCCACAAATAGCACAAGGAGTCTCATTAATTAAGTCTCAACTCATATATAAATTGAGAAAGTAGGGATGGTTGGGCCCCACATGTGGAATGGCCCCCACACTAAACTCCCACAAACAGCACAAGGAGTCTCTAAAGACGAGGAATTCAAATATTCGGTCTCATCTTCTGTTTCAATGTATATCAGCTCATGTCCCACCTGACATTAGATGAGACGATGATAAACACAAAAGAATTAGATTCAAATTTAGAGACTAGAGATTATATATTCGAATTAATTTTTTAGTTGAATTATAACTATGAAATATTTAATGGATAGATATGTGTAATTAGTAGATCGGGAAAAAAATCACTTGTTGGGTTTTTCTTTCGATCAATACATTAGTTTAGTTTTATTTTTTATTTTTTATTTTTATTTTTATTTTTATTGGTGGTTACAATGGAAGATTATGTAATATCAATAAACTAGTTGTTGAG
This sequence comes from Hedera helix, assembly GCA_947179155.2. Lineage (NCBI taxonomy): Eukaryota > Viridiplantae > Streptophyta > Magnoliopsida > Apiales > Araliaceae > Hedera > Hedera helix. The sequence goes on from OX359274.1 coordinate 18,773,593, forward strand.
TAATACTATTTGTTATCAAGCACATTTTAAACCGAAATTCGTCATCTTAATTACACATCCCAGGATCGATTAATTTCCTAAACTTGATTCTACCTAGCATTGCAATTTCTTGATCATCACTTTTATTTTTTTGGACAATGGAAAGTAAACCCTTAAAAATCACTTCATTGCAAAACTTTTAAAAGTTGGGTGCAAAATTATTCACAAACTTGAATAAAAGAAGTTAGTTATAGACCACCTTTCAATATGTTAAGATCCCACTTTGCCAAACCTTTCCCAATATGATTGGGATTTGAGAAAATCTTCTATTTGAAGTCGCAATTGCATTTAACTTAATGGGAAAGCATTAACAATTTGCGTTTTAGCAAAGCTCAAACGAAACATCAATCTAGGTATGATTTTGCCTTATCACATATACCTCTAATGTACTTGTCCAATTGCTAAATATATATACTTAGCTTTGCATGTGCTTTTTTTTATTATTTTTTTTGTAGTTCACGTGCATGTATTAGGTACAAACTCTCTCTCACATAAATGTGGGTCCATCTATTAATAGTGTGATGGAATTATCATTTTTGCTTATAAAAATATCAATTCCCATATAATATAATGTTATTTAGTATTCCAACTATTTTGCAAAATGCACATGAAGTAGGATGATACTAATTAACTTTAAACTGTATTTTCTCGCATTTCTTTTGGCTTGTTAAGCTGTGATGTTTGCAATAGGATCAACTGGGAATCGTTGGAAAAGGTTCAAGTTTAAGTTAGGTCTCGTTTCGTGTTATAAGCGCAGACTTATTTCGCCTATGAACAAAATAGTTCTTTGTCTAGTCTTGTTAAGAACATTTGGCTAATCAATTATATTTTTAGTTTGAGAGATTGAAATGGCTTGAAATTTATACGATATATATATATATATATACACACACACACACACACACACACATACGTGCTCTATGTGTGTGTGTGTGTGTGTGTAATACATACGTGCTCTGTCCAAATTTTAGAAATTTTCAAGCTATGATTATGTAATTTAAGGAAGTTTAATGGCTTCAAAATTTGAAAATCTAAAAATTATGTAAATTATTTGTAGTTAATTTTTGAATATGATGTATTTGGATATCTGCGTGCACTTCCAAATTTCATTAGAATCGGACAAGTAGATAATATTATATTAATATTTGAAGTATTCTGGTCTTACATTTTGAAAATACTTTAGCTTTACTAAATAAATTAGCTGAAATTTTGATGAATTCCTAACATAAGTTCTATTTACTATGTGTTTCAGAAAATAAAGTGTTTTATGATTGAAAAATCAATATTTTATGTTTTGTATATCATTTGAAGTTGAAATATAGAATGTTCACTTAGAGGTTACTGATCTATGGTAGTAATTTCATGATTTATTGAGTAGTATTTTATTTTCTGAAATCATTGAATTCTTACCGGGGAATTCACACATTAATAAATAGAAGCGAAAAGGATCAGGATTGTAAAAACTAAATACTTAGAGGAACATAAGTAAAAAAGTTGATACTTTGGGGCTAAAATTGGAATCTTGTGAAACTTTGATAGACACTTTGGCAGTTAACCCAAGGAAAAAATGTTAAAGCGAAGATCATGTACAATCATTTGGCTTTGGCATTGAAATTTTAAAGGATTTTCCTTGAAAGGACTTTTACAATGTTCTCTAATAATCTACAAGAACAAATTATGAATATATGCATATAACAGAAGTAGCATGATCATTAGTTTGGTCGAATTTTAAGGGCATCTTTTGTAAAATGATTCGAAATGCAGCGTCTATTTCCATCTTTGGATGCAACATTATGTCTTCCGATTCTTTTAAGCAGTACTACTAGTAATCTTGAAAAATATTGAATACCGATGGAATTAAACTTGTTATAACTTTTATGTTTTGCCTAATGAATCAAACTAGTGAATCAAGCTCTCGCTACGCTCGCCTTCTTCGGAGTTGGAGTGAACCTGGTGCTGTTCTTGACAAGGGTCTTGCAACAAGACAATGCAGAGGCTGCAAATAATGTTAGCAAATGGATTGGAACTGTGTATATCTTCTCTCTTGTTGGGGCTTTTCTCAGTGATTCCTACTGGGGAAGATACAAGACTTGTGCCATTTTTCAGGCAATTTTTGTCTTCGTTAAGTAACCCTAATTTTTCTCTTTTGCTTACAAATACTTAATTTTATTCGCTTTTCTACTTCTTTGAAGTAAACAATTTAAAAGATACTTGGTAAGGGTTACCAAACAATACTTGAAATCGTGGTTACTAGGAATCCTGATGAATTAGGTATGGATACGAAAAACATTATTTGTGGTAGAATTTACAAGGTATCTAGTTCGCACCATAATTCAGAATATTTACCCGATACGTAGAATGTAAAGTAACAAGAGTTCTTGATTTGAAATAAAACCAATCTTTGGTTCTTGTGCTTTAATTTTCATCGTCTCTTAAACAGGGCTTGGTAGGACTATCTATATCAACGAACCTTTTCTTGCTGAGACCTAAAGGTTGTGGGGATCCAGATACTAAATGCAGCTCCCATTCTAGCTGGCAAATTGGGTTATTTTACCTATCTATCTACATGATTGCTCTGGGAAATGGAGGGTACCAACCTAACATTGCAACATTTGGGGCTGACCAGTTTGATGAGGAGAACATAAAGGAGAAAAAATCAAAGGTGGCATTTTTCAGCTATTTTTACCTAGCTCTGAACCTTGGCTCACTCTTTTCCAACACCATATTGGGATTCTTTGAGGATAAAGGAATTTGGGCTCTGGGATTTTGGACTTCTAGTGCATCTGCATTCGCAGCGCTACTCTTGTTCTTTGCAGGCACTACGAGGTATAGGCACTTTAAGCCAAGTGGCAACCCTCTTTCGAGGTTTTGCCAAGTGTTTGTTGCCATGGTGAAAAAGTGGAGGGCGGAATTGACACCGGGGGAAGAGAATTTATATGAAGAGGATGGAGGAAAAGAGAATTCGATGAATGGAGCTAGGAAGATTCTTCACACCAATGAATTCAAGTAAGTACAAAAGAAGTGAGAAAAACATTTCATTTCATACCCTGAAACTTAAAGAAAATTGTAATGACAAACATATAATATTACTAGTAAACCACAAATGAATACGCTTCCTTAAAAAACCGCATTATTGTGGATGTGGATGATGTTTATTTAAAATCATATATTGTGGTGCGGGAATGTGGATTCCACCTTAAAAACTGCACCACAGCCGCATCCGTGCTTATATATATATAGAGAGAGAGAGAGAGAGAGAGAGCGTGCGCGCAAGACCCCACTTATTACTCATGTGACTAAAATTTTATAAAAATATTAATTTTTCTTGTGAAAATATTATTTATATATATATATATATATATATATATATATATATATATATATATATATATATATATATATATATATATAAATTAAAAGTAATATTCAACTTAATGAATAAATTTTATTTAAAAAATATTAATTACTTTACAACTTTTTAAAACATTATCTAACCAAATATTTTAATTAATTAATTTTCATATCAAATATTATTATACTAGTATACTAAATTAATACTACTGACTAAGTTATTACTACTTATGGATTAGTTTTTGAGAATGTTAAATATTTAAGTTGACTTGTGCTATTATATTGACTCATTGAAAACTTGAAATAATATTTTTTTTTCTTTGTATTTTTTATTTTTTTCATATAAAGTGGCTTGAATCTGCAACTGCACCACATGCAACCGCATCTGCAGCACACCGCATATGCGGTTGTGAATGTGGTGGTTAATTTTCGAAACCACATGATGTGGTTATGGATGATACGTAAATCTGGAACCAGTCCGCACCATGCGCTCCCCTAAATAAGAGTACTAATTTGTGTTCTTTATATGTTAGGTTTTTGGATAAAGCAGCATTCATTACATCAAGTGATTTCACAAGTGGCGTTCACAACCCATGGCGGCTCTGCCCCATTTCTCAGGTTGAAGAGGTAAAATGCATACTAAGACTACTGCCAATTTGGCTATGCACCATTCTTTATTCCGCGGTATTCACACAGATGGCCTCGCTCTTTGTTGAGCAAGGCGCTGCTATGACAAGTAAGCTTTCAAATTTCCGAATCCCTCCAGCCAGCATGTCTAGTTTTGACATCCTTAGTGTAGCAGCTTTCATTTTCCTGTACCGACGAGTTATCAGTCCTCTTGTGAGCAAACTAAGAAAGAAGGAATCTAAGGGGCTCACCGAGCTTCAAAGGATGGGAATCGGACTTGTAATAGCAGTGATAGCAATGATTGCAGCCGGAGTAGTAGAGTTTTATAGACTCAAATATGCTCCAAAAGATTGCAAACACTGTAGCAACTCGAGCTCATTGAGCATCTTCTGGCAAGTACCTCAGTATGCTCTCATAGGAGTTTCAGAAGTTTTCATGTACGTAGGGCAACTGGAGTTTTTCAATGCACAAACACCAGATGGACTCAAGAGCTTTGGAAGTGCACTTTGCATGACATCAATTTCACTCGGGAACTATGTGAGTAGCTTAATTGTGACCATGGTTATGAAGATATCGACTGAAGATCACTTGCCCGGATGGATCCCAGGTAATCTTAACCACGGTCACCTTGACAAGTTTTACTTCCTCTTAGCCGGCTTGACAAGTCTAGATTTAATTGCCTACATTTTTTGCGCCAAGTGGTACAAGAGTATTAAGCTCAAAGGGAAGTATGAAACAAATAACGAGAAAGATGATTTTGAAGCCTAATGTATAAAGATCAAACATGGGTCGCTGCTAAGTAACTTTGTATAGATTCTGTTCAGAATTGTGTCTCGTACGAATCCAATGTGTTCTTTGAACACACAGGTCAGTAAAGTTATTATATCCCTAAGATCTTGGAGATCTTTGTTGGTAAGTTTTTTTTTTGGCTAAATAATTGTTGGTAAGTATTGTTGTGTTGATTTAAGGTACTTAGGTTGTACCATTACTTTTTTATTCGCTTGTTCTATTGTATTGGCCATGCCCATGGAGTTTAAGTTGTTTACTACGTAAATTTATTCTCTATTAAATTTTCGTCACAATTATGTATAAGAGAGATCATCTGTTTGTACTAATTAGCATGTGTTGATATCTTACAACTTGACTGCATGTCTACATTGTCCTGCATTTTGGCTCGTCTCCAGTATTATTTGATATGGATACATTTCCTTAATGAAATGAATCCACAAGACAAGAACTGGAGTACAGGTTTTGTCGTAGATCAACAAAAAAACAGAGCAGAATATTGCTATTCTCCTCTTCAAATGTTCGTCTATAAGAAAATATCTCATTAATTTTAAATAGTTTCTTGCCCCTACAGAGTTTCTCAAACTTTGAGAACCAAGGGGTACAAATAATGAGATTACAGCAAACGGAGAGAAAAAAAATGCTTTAATTCAAAAAGTAAGCTGCTCAGAAAAAAAGTCTCTATATAGGAACTACCATGTTATAAAGGATGGTTCACCAGAAAAAAAAAATCTCTACATAGGAACTACCACGTTATAAAGGATGGCTTGGACCTTAAAAACTCGGCCACGTTATAAAGGATTGGACCTTAAAAACTCAGCGGGAGTGGGTAGATGCTCGACGGCAGATTGGTTCTTCAAAAATTCCTCCAACTTCATAAACCTAGAGTACAAATAATGAGATTACAACAAAAGGAGAAAAGAAAAAAAAAATGCTTTTATTTAAACAATTAGCTGCTTAAAAAAAAAACTATGTAGGAACTACCATGTCAGAAAGCATCAAGCACCTTGTACCTTACGAATTTGGATGTGGTGGGTAGATTAATGATGCCAGATTGATTGTGCTCCACTTTGGACGAGAGTTACATGATCTCCTTCCTTCAACAGATTCTTACTCTAAAGCCAAGGGAGAAACAGAAAAAATTATTAGTATGGAGTACATGTTAAGTGGAATAAGTTTTGGATGGGAGAAAAATCACTAACCAGTAAAAGCTTTAATGCTTGAGAAAATGTCTTCTCTGCATCAACTGAAAACTCCATAAATATGGGAAGCACGCCATGATAGAGAACCAGTCTCTGCTGAACCCTTTCTCTGCCAAACCATGAATGTGTTTTGCAAGTTAGGGATTGAAAAGCATAAAGGTACAACTTTTATATCTTTTTTTTCATCAAACAGACAACTATGGAAAAGAAATTTGATAGGAACATGTAGATCAAATTCATGAACTTGAGTTCCATGCATGGGCTATATTCCGTATCCAGGCTAGTGCCACCAAGTATCATAACAAAGCTGAGTGATAAAATGATAAAAGGAGAATATCATCATAGATGAAAAAAGGGAGAGGGAAAAGACAACAAAGAGGTGCTTAAATCATAGTGGAACACCTAGAACCAACTTTGGCTTGCAACAAGTTGTTGGGCTTCATGAACCTAAGCCAATACCTGCCCTATATGCCACTTTAAATGCAGTAAACTGAACTGATAAATTAAGAGAAAGTTCACTGCCTGAGCTGTGTCCAAAATAGAACTTGTGGTCCACTCTGTTAAGGGGTAAATCCAAAGAGCGTAGAGCTATGTCAAATATGTCACTTGACAAAAACTGAAGAAAGGAAAGTTAGCATAAGCATTAGGTCCTCATAGACTACAGTGAACAGAATGAATTGGGTAGGTTTTACATTTCCTCTTCCATTGTCTTCTTTTCCTTGAGGAATTGGAGCGAGGGGAAGGAGCAAGTGGTGTTGTGAGACTAGTAAAACAGCAAGAAATAGAACACTTTAATCAATTAATTCAAGGGGGAGTAGCATGATACCAGCAAACTAGAAGCAAAATAGTATACTGAGGAAATGCAACATAAATTGCAAGGAAATGCAAGACCTCTTGACAACTATTTAGAGAGTAAATAAGGTCTTGTCAGATATCCTCCATCAAACTGCTGAAGAAAGGGAAGTTTCACCTACAACTGTCATTAGTTAATTTTCTTGCATATTATAATTTTGGCTGATATTTTCATAATTTTAAAATGCTACTTCTCTCTATGATGTAAAACAAGTCATGTAACCTGGTGTCAAATATTTTATCCAACATGTCAATAAAGGAAGTACAAATAATGTTGGTGCTAACAAAAGATTATGTGAACATAATATTCATATGGTACGTAACTAGGGCCACAATAGGTCTATCAGACACAAATAATCTTTTCTATATTGTATGTCAGACAGATTGATTAAGAATGGAAAGAAAAAGTTAAAAGCATGAGATAGCCAAGGAATCTATTCAGGGGGAAATATGATAAGGTCATCAAATAATTAGAAGCCACTGCTAATAACTAGAAGTATGTTAGCTGATGACTAGATGATAAGACTTATAACTTTATATATGGCTAATGTTATGTGCAGCGGTGGAGTTAATTGATATTTTAGTTACTGTGTATAGCCCTATTTTCATTTTGGTTGCTGAAATTTTTTGTTACATTCGCATTACCAAACTAATAAGAATATTTTTCATAGTTTTCCATCCAAATAATTGTTGATTTGGCTTATGTGGCTAACGTTGAAGATGACGTAGACATCACGATCCACTTTTTATATTAAAAAATAATTAAAGTTGTATATGTGGATAAGTAGTAAAAGTTCTAAATATTTTTAAATGCTTACCTAACGGGAAAAAAAATTACTCTTTTTTCAAAACAAAAATCAATTTTAAACAAAGACAAAAACACAAATTAAAAGTCAAAACAACAAACAAAGCATTTTCAAAGGCCCAACAGGTTAAAACATGGCGCACCACCAGCTTGTTCTTAGCCTCCTCCACTGCATCCCTCACCTCCACCGTCACGTCCCTCGCCTCCACCGCCACATCCCTCGCCTCCACTGTCGCGTCCTTCTTCTATATATATACAAAAAGAGAGAGAGAAAGGAGGGAGAGGATCTGGGCACACATTGGTCGTCTTTTCCAGCGACGATTAAATTTATGGCAGAACTATTCATTCCCTCAACATAATCACGTACATATTTGTTTATAGCTTTGTGTTGTATATCCATCATGAATTGCAAATAAATTTTCTTTCAAAAGCTCTACACAAACCCTACACAACACAAATAAGAGATTATCATTGTCTTGAATGAATATTTGGGGATTCTTCAATTGAGATGATCTTGAATTGAATCTGGATAGTTGGTGGCTGTTGTTGGGAGCAATGGGTGGTGGTAACGGATAAACAGCAATGGCAGCTCGGGTGGTGTTTGTGGTTCTTCAACTGAGTTTCTTTTACTTTCTTTTTTCCTTTTCCTTTTTTCTTTTATTTTAAATATCCACATAGGCAATTTAAAAATAAAAAAAATTGGGTCTCACAAGTTTACTACATGAAATAATCAAAATATCAGTTAACCCTGCAACGGTGAGAGGTCGTTTTACCGGCCTTCTAAGTATAGAAGGTAAATTTTGAATTAGGTGAAAAGAGAGGATCTCTCAATCTTGATTCAATGGCAACCCTCTTTTGCTTTCCCTTACCTATTTTGGTAGAGATAGAGATACAAAGAGAAGAAAGATAAAAAAAAATACATGGAGAGAAAGATATAGAGGAGAGATACCGATGAGAGAGATAAGAGAGAGTTGTAAAGAACAAGTTAATTTGCAATAAAGTCATGCTCATTCCTTGAAGTATTAGGTAGTTTAAATAAAATATGTATCTGTGAGACAGGGGAGAGAAAACATAAGACATTTCTGCAATTAGGCAATTACACTGGTAGGATGGCATGTCAATTTTAAAGTCTCAAGATTCTATAAAAATATAACATATACTAGGGATAACCCGTGTCTGAAGGCACGATGTAACTAATATAATAATTGAGTACTATATCCAATATTTCTAGATTGAAAAATCTAAAACTGTTGTGCACTCTCAGTTCCACAATAGAACAGAGAGTCCAACTATTAATACAAAAAGATTGATACTCAATCCAGTCATAATTTCTTTTTTAGGCAAACATTAGTGTGTTACTCATTTTCAACTTAAAATTAGTTCTTGACAGGTTTGAGCAATTAATTAATTGACGATAGTAGACTCAAATTTGTGTAATATAGTGTTTTCGGATATCCCACACACCTTTCCTTTATTTATAAAACGGAATGAGAAGTTTGACAGTATTTATTTGCCTCCAGTATATCTAACAATCGATCGATATGATTCATGAACAGTATTTTATGTGGAAAAAGGGTAGTACTGCAAGCCATTTGGTGGAATCCAATGAGGGGGGAAAATAGATGTAAAAATCCAAAAGAAAAGTTTTTGCATATATATCCAAAAGTATAAAATGAGTCCTCTAAGTCCAAACAAAAAAGTATTTTGTCATAACACCAACTAAATCGCATCACCATAACATTTTTTTCCTCTATATTTTTTCATGAAATTGGACAAAAGATTCTCATACCATGAGTCAGAGCCTACTACAATAGTTACTCTCGATATAACCCGCAAAAAAACCAAAAAGATGACACGTAATTGTCTGTGCCTGAAGGCATAGCGTAAATTAAAATTCCAAAACTACTCTATTACCTAAAAACTCTTTGTAACCTAAAATAACTTACAAATTACTTAGAATGAATCTGAACTGTCCCTGTGATTTTTCGCCCAAATCAATTTGCATGTGGAAATATAACGACCGCAATACCCGAAAAATAGGAAAAGAGCGTCAATTCTAAAAGGGTGACCCGTGTTGTTTATGTACAATTTTTATTTTTTTTTATTATTATTATAATAATAATAATAATAGTAATAATAATAATTATTATTATTATAATAATAAGTTATTATAATTATTATTATTATTACTATTATTAGTAGTAGTAGTAGTAGTAGTATTAATATTATTAATATTATTCTTATTATTGTTATTATTATTATTATTATTACTATATTATTATTATTATTATTATTACTACTACTACTATTATTATGATTATTACTATTATTATAGTAATTATTAGTATTATTATTATTATTATAGTGTAGTGGTGAATTTGATTTGGCGGGAAATGTGAGTGGATAGATTTTTGAAAAAAAGATGTTGAATTGGGGGGGGAAATGAGAGATAGATTAGTGACCATTGGATGTGGAAGCCCCAAATGATTTTAGACTGTTAGATATTGAAGCCTAAATTAATTTGAGGTCGTTGGATGTTAAAGCCTTGGGATTTGAGCCGCTCTGTTTTATATTATAGATTGCTAAAGATATGAAACTAGTAGAGATGAAGACCAAATAATCAAATTGAATGTATATTTCATGTTGTACTACTTTCTGTACTTACTCGTTTGTGAAGGCAAAGATTGTTGAGGAGGGTTGATAATGGCTTAAATGTATAGCCATGGAGCCTGTTCTCGTACAGACAATCATCGGAGTAGCTAGGGTATTTGCCATTGTGGTGGCATGGAAAGCAAACATTTCACCCACATGGCTCTGAAAAATAATGTCAGCAAAGTCATCAGATAGGAAAAGGATCTATGTTAGATAATAAGTACTTGAAAGAGTTTCAAATCAGACAATCTATGTTTTAGCTTAATTGAGTGTACCATAATAAATGGCAGATACAGAAGCTATACCCTGCACATACAGCATTTCCAGTAAAATTTCAGGAAATAAGAACAAACCACAACTTTATGTACCTTGTAGGCAATTAATTTTCCTGCATTACTATTTCTGTTTAGTAGACTTGATTCGGTTCTCCATGCTACGGTATGCATTACTTTAACAGCTTTCAGAGGATACCTAGAATCATTTTCAAAATTATGCAGACAGATAAATCAACTGTGGAAGCAACAAACATCAATATTAGGTTACTGAGAAATGAAAATAATTCAAACAATCAATTCTACCATGAAAGCATAGTTGTCATGGCGTCGCCTAGGTGACAACTAGGCGTCATGGCGTTGCCTAGGCGACAACTAGGCGTCCTGGCGCTAGAGAAGAACAAGACGACGCCTTGGACATCGAGCCGACAAGGCTTACCCCTTGATAGCTAGTCCAAGTTAAGTGATCAAGTCATTTTGTACCCGTGACTCATCATAACCCATGGACTAGCTACATAGTGTAATTTTATTACTTACCAAACTTGTAATATGTGATGGGTGCCGACTTGGTTGATTCTTTCTTTTCTACGTACCGTTTGTTGACTTGTTTTACTAGTTTTCAATGTCAAGTGTTTTATTTTGGAATTTTAATTGTTAAGTATTCACATAATTGTGTTTTTAGTTGTATTTTATAGTGTTCGTTATTATATTTTGAGTTTTAATGCATATAAAATTTTATTGTTCAATATACTTTTGAAGTAAAATAAATAATATATAAATTGCACATTGTTAATGACTTGCAGTCATACGGATGCCATGGCGGGCGCCTTATCGCCCAGACATCCTGACGGTTAACAACCGCCGCATCTCGCCATAGCACCATGACAACTATGCATGAAAGGCAATTAAACGATATCAACAAAATGTTCTTTAAACTCTGAAAAAAGATTAGTATATAAGGGCCCTTGATCGGGGCATTTGTTTTTTCAATTTTTTTCCTCTCCTACTTTCTTTGGGAAAATACAAAGGTGGGCTGTCCAGAAGGATTCAGTGCACGGGGAAGACATTTGCGCTAGATAGGAAAAAGTAGTGTCATTTAATTCAAATGGAAATCCCACGTCTGATTTGTCAGGTTATTCTTCCGACTTCAAAGACAAACATGTGAGAGCAAACCAAATTTATGAGAAACTTGTTACTTGGGTAAATTGTTGCCAAATCTAGGAATTTCAAGGGGCAAGCGCAAAAAAAAGGGTTAAATTTAGACTGCAAACTCTATATGTGCCAAGTTGGATTGTTCCATGACCACAACCAGCTAGATGTAACATTAATGTCTAAAATAACTGATGGAAAGGATAGAGGTTGGTATATTAAACACTTTACTGACTTTGTACAGAATGAAGAATAATTGTGTATGTAGTATAGTATCAAATAGCTATGTACTGTTAGATTTTATTCCGGATCAGGCCAATGACACCTCTAAAGCTTTGTAGAGGCTATGGATCTCACCGCCATAGCCATATGATTGCATGGGCTAATGTGGTATCAGTCTGGTCTTGGGAGACCCATGGTTCAAGTCTTTAAACCACATAGTTTGCTCTCATCCATGTCTATATCTGTTTTGGCTCCTCACTTAAACCGTGATTGCATGTGATAAATTTTGAGTTTGTCCAACACTGATTCATGAAGCCTCTGAAGCTAATTTTTATTGGTTTGGGAATAAATGCTCTAACAAATCACAAGTTTGTTCTATATGCTAATCTTATGCAAAGTATTATGCCAACAATAATCCAGCTCAGCTCATGAGCCTTCATTGATTTATCTCAAGCATCACTCATGACAAGTGGGATTCTGCAATCTGTATCTCCTAGGTACAACATCTAGCACAGTAGTCATTACTGGAAAGCTCTTGCATTGGTTAACCAGCCTAGGTCATAATAGGATAAAGGATTCTCTGTGCCTATGGCGGCTATTATTATAACCTAAAATTATGTCACAACCTAGTCTAGGACCTCAAGGGCATTTGATTGATGGGCTTTGCAAAGATGCAGGCAGCAAAGGTAAGATCGACGCAAGGGCCACATGCTAGCCCTTGCATACTGTTACTGTACCTCAGCCTGTCCAAGTGTTTTGCAGTCCCAAAAAGTAACAGATGTTGGATAATTTTAACATCAGTAAAACCCTTGTAGCTCTCCCTCCCTCTCTGGAATTTTCTAGTGCTGTAGTCATGTGTGAGCAGCATTGCCTACTTCTTACTCTCTCATCCTCTATTATCCAGTCTCTAAATGTGTGCCTCCAAGCAACCCTAGACTAAGAGGCATCACCAAGTGGAAAGGTGGTATTATATAATCCCCGCTTTGAGGTATCAAATAACCTTAGAAATGATAACAAATATTCCATGGGATTAAATAAAGGACTAATCATGAGATAAAATATCTTTAATGGTATTAAATAAGTACAATTAGTCTTATCCTATCCTATTCATGATTTTGCAAGCAAATGTAGCCCTAGTCTCAAATCTCAATCGAGGTACAATGCATAACTATTGGGTGAAATGCAGAACAGAAGTCTTACACCTGTGCTCTCTCAAATTTCACATGCTTCACCTCCGCTAAACTAACTTCAACTTCTTCAAAACAACTTGGAGCCTATTCATATAATCTTCAGCTTCCCAAGACCACATAGCACAATACTCCTTATAACCGGATCCAGGCTTCCACCAGCAGCTTACTTTAACTAAAGATCTTCTATATGATCATTGGTGATCATGCCAGGATAATATAGAGAAAACAGAAGAGGGGAAAAAAGCGTAACCTTCCTGATCTATTACAGAAAGAATGTTGATTGAATCAATATAAACTCAAACCACAAACAACAATAAACAAGCAACTAGAAACACACAAACTTTAAAATGAAAAACAACTGAACAACTCCTCAGCAAAGAGATTTTGTACAAGGCAACTAAAGAAAAGTACAACTACTAACATGAACAAAATCACAACAAAGAATTAGCTTTATGAAACAACATGTAAATCAAGATAACTTACTTTCCATGGGCCGTTTCTCCTGAAAGCATGACAGCATCAGAACCTTCACACACCGCAATTGCAATATCAGATACTTCTGCCCTTGTTGGAGTTGGGTGATCAATCATGCTTTCAAGCATATTTGTTGCTACTATCAGTGGTTTCTACACACTTCGACCCCTTTGAATGATTTCTTCCTATAAACAATAATAGCCTTTCATAAATAATCAATCTGATTACAAGTGTACAATTTAACAAAACTAAGATGCAGTTATATGATTAAGACGATCCACTAAAGTCCTTAATGAATGACACCTCCAATTTCTTTGAATATCTGAGATAGCTGCAGCTAAAAAAACTCTAGCATTTTTATTTGACCAACTGCCCTGAAAAATGGCAAAGCAAAACACAAAAATTCTTGCCATCCTTCCTACTACTAAAACCCCAAATAGTTCCCATTCTCTGAAGGCTTGAACTTTTGGAGCAGCTAATAACTTCAGTTGGTGTCAGAAGATCTTGGGAACTTAAGGTAGTTGTAATCTTGCCCAACAATGAATCATGCTTGTATTTATGTATCGCAAGAGGGGGAATGTTAGACCATCACATAGATTTTTAGACTATTCTCTAACAATTAACCTTCTAGAGCAACTAGTTACATAACAATAGGACTTCTACAGTTCAGCTGATCATATATGAACCCATTTAAAACACTTAGCAGCATCAGTATCAGAAAAAGAGAGTTAAATGAAAAACTAATTCTGATGGCATGTATTATACCTGCAATAGAGGGACTTCCTCAATTGGCAATTCAGCTCCCAGGTCTCCATGGGCCACCATTGCCTATTAGCAATTAAAGAGCCTTAGAAAGATATTATGGGATAAATAAATTGCTCTTAACAGTTGGTAATGAAAGATGTGATAGATTATGGTATAAAGAAGGATACAGAAAATATGCAGACTTCCAGAAATAAACGAGTCATACATTTTATAGTGAAAATATACTACAAAGATCTAGCAATACAGTTTAAAAGTTTCTAAGATAGATCTTGGATAGTGGTTAATATTTGTCCTATTCAGGTAATCATTAAAGGTCAATCAAGTACACTGCTGTATCGGACTACAATAATTATATGGAATCAATAATTTAGAAGTAATAAAAGCCCTAATCAACCACCCGGCTATGCAAAAACAGCAAAGCTCAATCAGGTAACAAATTTGACCTTCAATGAAATGTTTCTGAATATTTCCCACTGCCAGCAATTCAGCAAGACAAAGCAATTGACATTGTTGGCTTTTATGAGTGCCTAAGTTTGTGAGAAGTAGATTTTGGGGGTTTCTTTCAAGTTTATCTTTTCTCTGCTATAGATTACAAGTATCTCTATTGAAAAAATTCCTTTCATTTTGGCGCAAAAAAATCTTAAACATTTACTTAGTAATAAAAAAATACATATTTCGCTTGAAAATTAATTTTCTATTCCCTTGCAACTCTTTTTCATTCATTTATTACCAATTTTTCCTTCGGAAAAAGATATTGCATTTTAGCAAAAGCCATAAATTCACATAAAGTAAGATGATAAAGCATAAATAGAAAAAACAACTAGTTATGAATAGCAAAGCTAACCCCGTCACATGCGGCATATATAGAATGAAGATTTGGTATAGAGTACGCACTCTCAATTTTTACAATCACTTGAATATCAGCATTGTAGCCTGCAGATGAGGTCTAGAAGTAAAGAAATTATACCAGGAAGACTAGTTCATGGGAAAAGATTCCAGTAATAAAAAGAAGATGGAGATTGAAACTTTACTTTTGAGATAATCTTTCAACTCATGTACCACCTTAGCATCTTTCACGAATGAAACACAAAAATCAATTTGGTTGTCCACTCCAAACTTTATATCTTCCCAGTCTGTCTATAGTAGTAGTAGTAGCAGTCAGCAGCCAAAAGTTTGGATATTAAATATTCTTAATAGGAAAACAAAACTCACAACTGACATATATGACTAAACATGAAAAGGATATCATAAAATAGCAAACCTGTTACTGAGGGTCAAGTTGCACTTTTTCCGTGCACATGTAAATGTCGCCTTGATTTTTAACTCCCCACCATCGATCACCTGAGTAATAGCCGGTCAATATATATATATATATATATATATATATATATATATATATATATAGTTTTGAAGTCCCACATCACTTAATCTTAAAGTCATCCTTCCTTCCCCTACCTATATATATGGACTTATCCTTTTAGTTTTGAAACACCTAAACATTAAGTACCTCATATTTGTGATGAACTTTTTGTGTGAGAACTTTTTTAGTAAGGACCTCTCTAGTTAAAATTTTTGGTGTCAAGGACGTGGGCGGACTGCGAACCTCATAGTTTCGGATATGTCTCTTTTTCTTTCTTGGTGTAATTATTTAATTTTCTGTATTCGTTTTAATTTTGTAGCTTTAATTTTTGTATGCTATTTAGTTTGTTAGTATATATATTTTTTGTATATCTTTGTTAGTAATTAGTGTAGACACCCCAAATTTTGCACTTCTCTACTAACCCTGGCAGGAGGGCAAAATCGTCATTTGACCCGACATGCGGAAAGAAAGGTGGACCCCAACACAAAGCCACCCCAGCAATTTACGGTTAAAGCCGCCGCAACGGACAACAAGCATCCGGTCACTTGAGGCAGGGCGAACAGTTGATCCAGAAAAGCCTGAGCCGACCACAAAAGACGACTAATGGCCACTCCGCTTACGATGTTCGGGGGTCTCGCTCCCCGGTGAGCGAGCAGCTGCCCAGCTCGCCGGTGAGCTGGCGGGGGTGGAAAGGGGGCAGCGCCCCTTGGAAGCCAAGCACAATTATCAAATTCTATATCAAGTCGCGGCCCTCCAAACTGGCCTCCCAGAACAATATGGCACGTTTCCCAGGGATTTTCGGACTGCAAAAATACAGCCTTCCAAAATAATACCGCAGAAATTGGCGAATTAAGACCGCGTGGCACGAAAATCGAAAAAGCAAGCCGGACGGCCGCGAATGCAACCGCTGCCACCGACAAAGGTGACAGGCACGAGGCTCGAGAACGGCACGCGGCAGCCGAGGCGACGGCTGGGACGGCCACAGCAGGCCCAGCCGCAGATGCATCTGCGGCTGCCTGCTGAAGCCTATATGCGGCCATTTTTTCCACCCGAGACGAGAAAAAAAGAGAGAAAAAAGAGAAAAAAAGAAAGAAAAGGAGAGAGAGAGAGAGATCGCGGGAGAGAGGGAGAGAGTCCGGTTTTGGGCTAGATTCAAGCACTAGATCCATATTGTTGTGCTATTTAGTTTAGTAATCTTGTGGTGTAATCCATTTTGTGGTATAAGAAGCTTGAATCCGCGTTTTGCAAGGTGAAAAAGATTGTCTTTTTGGTATTCTATTGCTTGTATTGTTAATATAGCTTATGTTTTGGGTTATGTGATGTAATATGTTATTATGTTGATAAAGGATCCGTGGATTAGGGGTTGTTAGCGAGGTTTCCATCGGAAAGTAACTCCTCCTAACGCCCCGATGACATCCGTACGGTGATATATCGTTCGTTGTGGTAATGGATAGTTTGTAGTGATTAAGTTGTGATATTTGGGTTATGTAATGTGATAGCAATGTTAAATCTCGTTAGATTTGGTTTAGGGTTGGTTGTGCCATGATTTGGGTGAATGTGAGCCTAGGGAGGAGATCCTCGTGGTCAAATCCCGATGATGGACATTTTGGTATATGTAATCATGGTATAGGGTCCATGGATGTGTATTTTGTAGTATCCGGCCTTAAAGCGATACAAAGTCGTGTTCGGGTTAAGGCCCCGTAATAATAATAAAATATGTGATTGTGGGTGTTTGGGGTTGTCTGGATGGCTTACATGCCCGTGGATAGCCCCGACACGTTGTGAGTGCTTGTTTTAATTTACGACACAAAAATGGTTTTTAAATAAGGCAAATAATGAAGATTTTGTAAAAAAATGATCAAACTAGGATGCTAGATTCACGAGGTTTAAAATCAAGGGTTTTGGCAAACTTTAATCCATGATTGATGAAAAGGCTTTAGTTGGTGTTAAAATGTCATAAAAAATGATTTCGTAAAATAAATGAATGTTTTCGTTAAACTTTGTGCATAGGGTGAAAGAGTTCTAGAAGTTGTCTTCATGTTATTTAATCTGTTATTAGAGGGCAATGTATAGTCTCGATACCTATTTGACAAAAGTAAAAAAAACTATCTTCTGAAAATAACAACTAAATAAAAACCCTCATCGGTTCGAAATTAAAATCAATCTTTATTTTAAAACGAAGCCTCGTCATTTGGGTCAAAAGACGTTAAAACGCTTTCCAGATAAAGCACATTTGCCATACAAAAATCCAAACAAAATTCACCACAAGCATTCACCTAGGCACACACGCACACACACGCAACTCACACATTTTAGGATTTAAAAGGATAGGAAAACATCAAAATTGCGGTAACCGTGTTTTACGGAAGTCGGGGGGTGCCTAACACCTTCCCCTCGCTTAAGCAAGCCCCCGAACTCTATGAATCTCGGTTTGCGGACCAATTAATCGGAGTCACATATGAGCCAGCGATTACGAAAACTAAATCCGGATGAGTTGGTACATCCATTTCAAATATACCAACTGGCGACTCTGGTCAATTGGCTCATTATATAATCGACATTTCAAATCCCGTCGACATTAAGCCGACCCTTTTCAAAAGTCACATCTCAAACCAAAGGCTAAAATTGGAAAGGGACATTTTTTATAATAAAAAAAAAACGAAGCGACGAAAATCCCGGCGTCGACAATTAGCATTTTGATATATTAAATTATTATTTTTGTAACTTTAGGGTTGTGAAATAATAATAATAATAATAATAATAATAATAATAATAATAATAATAATAATAATAATAATAATATAATAATCATAATAATAATATAATATTTGTTTGTAACATAATTAAAAATAGAAAGAATATTTTTTTAAATATACTTATATTTATTTGGAATGGTGAAGGCAATAATGGTGGCAATGTCGGTCAGCGCAATGGTGGACGGGTGTTTGCCTTGGCATATAATCAGGTGGCAGGTGCGCCAGGTACTGTTTTTGGCGCTTCTTTAATTGGCAGTCATGAGCTGTCTATTTTGTTTGATATCGTTTTTACCCATTTAATTGTTACGCATTCTTTTGTTCGGCATCTTGGTATGTCATCTCAATCCTTAGATTCTGCTATACTTACTGCTACTCTGATGAGGATTTCTGTTATTAGCTTTAACTGGTATCGAGGATATTCTAATCTTTTGACAATGGATATGCACGATTTTGATGTGAGATTTGGGTTAAAAGGTAAACTTAGTCCGTTCGATAAGATTCAGAAGGATCTTTCTTGTAAAGAGCAACCCGATGCGATTTTAGATCGTTAAGAGCGAATTATAAAGAGAAAGACGCTTTCATTTGCTATGGTTTTGTAGAAGAATCATTTGAAGCAAGAGGTTACTTGAGAATATCATTCAGATTCTATTCGAGCGAAGTATCCATATCTTTTGATAGTTAGGTTTGTCCCATTCTTTTGATTCCGAGGACGGAATCCTTTTTAAGGAGGAAGTAATGTAATAGCCGGTCAATATATATATATATATATATATATATATATATATATATATATATATATATATATTTTATTTTTTTATTTTTTTTTTAATTTTTGAAGTCCCACATCGCCTAATCTTAAAGTCATCCTTCGTTCCCCTACCTATATATATAGACTCATCCCTTTAGTTTTGAAACACCCAAACATTAAGTACCTCATATTTGTGTGAACTTTTTGTGTGAGAACCTTTTTAGTAAGGACCTCCCTAGTTAAAAATTTTGGTGTCGAGGACGTGGGCGAACTGCGAACTTCATAGTTTCGGGTATGTCTCTTTTTCTTTCTTGGTGTAATTATTTAATTTTTTGTATTCGTTTTAATTTTGTAGCTTTAATTTTTGTATGCTATTTAGTTTGTTAGTATATATATTTTTTGTATATCTTTATTAGTAATTAGCATTTTGATATATTAAATTATTATTTTTGTAACTTTAGAGTTGTGACATAATAATAATAATAATATTTGTTTGTAACATAATTAAAAATAGAAAGAATATTTTTGTAAATATACTTATATTTATTTTGGAACAAGAAGGTGGTTAATTATTAAAATATTATATATGATTAAAATATGTATAACTTTAGATAGATTTTTGCTTAGAACGAAAAGATTTCGGATTCGTCAAAGAGAAAGAAAATGTGTAAAGTTTAATCAATTAATTAACTATTTATTTATTTATTTATTTATTCATTTATTTTGTTTAATTAGTTCCGACGGAGGAAATTTAACGAGTCGTTTTTGGAATATAATTTCGGGTATTACATTGCGTATTCCAGGTACAGATTTTGTACTCCTTCAGCGATATTTCTTTAATTTTAATTTGTTCGTTTTGTCTCTCAATTAGAATTCAGATATTATTTCGATATAATTCATAGTCAAATGCTTATGATAGAATTGTTTGGTTTTAGATATTCGAAAATTCATAACTTATACTCTTTGGACTTAGCGAGCATGTCTAGTATTTATTTTGATTCTGTAGAAACGTACATGCTAATATATTTTGAAGACTTTGTATTGATTCGTTTTGGTTTAGCATGTGCGTATTAGAACCCCTTTTGTGGTATTGTGTCGCATATATTGTGACATGATATTTTTGTTAGAATATACCGTAGAGTATACCTGAACTATAACCACCTGTGAGGGTACCACAGGCATGTCCTCTTGGCACCGAGGCATGACACTTCCGTGGCGGTGTGATTAGTCCATGACGTCTCCATTTTGTGTGCTCCGATGAGAGTTGGTCAATTGGTGTTTTGTTGTGAGAGGCGTATGGGTCGACCCTAGCATTCTGTTATGTTCTGTTCTGCGGTTTGGTATTGTTTGTGCCAAACACACCTTCCGATTTTGCAAACATCTGGATTGCGCAGTCCGATGTATATTTTTGTTCTGTTTTGTTCTGAGCTCGGTATGAAATAACCCCAACCATTTGATTCAGCTTATTATGTTATTCAGATTAGTTCAGTTTAGTTAATCTTGTTATTCATTTAGTTTTTATTTTCTTGCACTCTATATCCGTACTGGGCATTTGGCTCATGCTGTGTTTTTCTTCCGGCAGGTAATCAGGGGGAGCAAAGGCAAGTGTGAAGAGAGCTTCCTTTATGTAAATAGTTTAGATATTTTGTGTAGGATTTAATATTTTGGTTTCTAAGTACTGTTGTAATACACGGATCGTGTTTGAGTCAGTTGGCAATTATCTATCTAGACTATTCAGTTGCATATTAAAGTTTTGGATATCAGTTTGTTAGTTCTGTTGTGTCTGTACGTAACCTCCCTTTCCAATTAGGGAAGGGGGTGTTACAACCTGGCAATTCACTATATCCTTTGTCTTTGATTTCACAGCTAATGACATCATTCCACCTAGCACAAAGAAATACTTTTTACCTCTAACTTTAAAGTCAACTTGAGATTTGTAAGTGTGTAACATTGTTACTTTCACTTTGTTAAGTGGTTTAAAAGACATTTCTTCAAAATACGTAATTTCATTTATCACTATTTTGAGATGCAAGTATGTCTGTTAATGCTGGGGAGCAATAATACTTATCAAGAGGATGCTAGACCTCACCTAGTTTAGAATATAATTCAGGAAATGCAGTAATACATTATTTTCCACTTCGGAGAAGCATCCTTAACAGAGACTAGCAAAGTTCCTATGAGTATCTGGTTCAAGTAGTCATTTCAACTGAAAATTGGAGTCAAGCTCACAATCTTAATGCTCGCACAATTGAAAATGACTACGGATCCAGCAAATAAAATGACAGACACTAAACCCAGAAGTCAATCTGAATCTACAAAAATTAATAATTTATAAAACCGTATGCTCTCAGAACATTTAGAACATATGTAATCATCATCTTATAACTTTAATCATTTGCAATCAGTGATAACCTTTATGATATATCCTTAACATCAACTAGTACTATGTCCCCAATCTCCACATCATTCACAAAGTTGTCATAATTTACACTAACAGTGTTTGCAGTGCTGACTCCTCTTTTAATAGCAAAATTAAACTCTTGTCCCTCCTTAAGAAGGATTGGTTGAGGCACATCTCCACTCCTAACCTCAGGTCCCTGAATGAAGGAGATCACACATATATTATTTAAATTTTCAAAATAAATTATTGAAGAAATAAGATATAAATGCAGACGAAAAGTCGAGTCAGTAGAGTAAAAATTATTTATGCAACTTCCAGCACAAATTAAATTGGATTACAGAAAGACTTACGATCTGATCTATGAGTAATTATAGCCTTAGTCACTTACTATGAAGCATGTACACAAAGAAACACAAGAAAATGTCCCATCACAGGAAAATTAAAAATAAGAACAAAATAATAATGAAGTAATAAGTTTTTCCATTCAAAAATTATAAATATATACAGCTTTTGTATCATAATGAATATTTCAAATATTATGATGAATATGTAGTTTAGTTCGGTATATTGTACACTTTATCAAAATTTTGAATGTTTAAATAGATATAGAAGGAATATATATTTGCGTGCACCTATAGATATGTCTACAGTTAATATATCTGTGTGTTTAAATTACGTTAATATATGTCAATATGAAATTTTAAATGTGCAAACCATTAGTCCAATAGCCTAATCTTCTTTTGACTTACCTTTGTTGTGAAAAAACCTTAATTTGGTTCCCTCAATATTACTCATTTTGAAGGGTATCCAGGCACCTCTTGGAGTTGGCATAGTTTGATCATGTGACATCCTCCTAATTGAAGTGAACATGCCATTTGGCAATAATACTTCTATTTTTACATGTTGAAAGAATTCATAAATCGACATACAGCATTTGTTAGTTATCCGTTGCCAAGTGGCAAGAAAGTGTCAGCCATGGTCCACTTGTCTGTAGTAAGAATTTTATTTCCAAATTATAAACACGCCAACAATATATCAGAACTGCGACGGAAGTGTCCTGGAAGTTTCTTCCATCCAATAACTATCAAGATTACACCGCGGGGGGGGGGGGGGGGGGGGGGGGGGGGGGTACATTAGCTCATGTGCAGTGTCAGGTTGTCTGCATAGAGCAGCTATACAATTATGTGGCCTTAATACTTGTAGCTTAGTGGCTCGCATACTCTAACTACTTTCAGAATGCCAATGGAAAATAAACCAAGTACCTCAATATGTCAAGTACATTGAAGATTACTGTTACAGAATATTGAAATAACTGTGGTGCCTTGCATTTAGTGAAAATATGTACATATACAGTTAAGGTGACCAAAGCTTAAAAATGAGAGGTGACAGATAATAGTACTAGTGAGTAGTGACAGCACCATAATGTATTGCACGTGTAAAAAATACTGCCACCGTTGGCATATATAATTTAAAAGTGACAATGAAGTTTCACATTCTTCAATTGAAGACAGTTCCTACAATCTACTCAGCTCCGAAATGAAAGGTTTGTTCAGGTATTAAAGAATTTTTAATATTACCTGAAGTGAAAAACTGAAACAAGTAGTTTTAATACCTAATTAAACTCATTTCGAATGGCGTATTAATGCCATTTGTTATGCTAAAATTAGAATGCTTATAAAAGAAACATAGCAGATAGAAAATGTCAGTGAAGAACAGGCAACATACATTTGTGACTAACGTGATGGCGATAACCTTGTCTTCAAATTGAGCATTGTACTCTTTAACTAGGTCAATGGTTTTCTGGTGTGAAGCATGGTCTCCATGGGACATATTTAAAAGTGCCACATTCATTCCTGTTCCAGCCAGCTTCCATATCATTTCACGTGAGCTTGTAAAAGGACCAATTGTACACACTATCTTTGTTTTTCTCGGAATATCTGAAGTTATCTGTGCCTCCCTGCGAGAATAATTACTATTCTGAATCTCAAATGAAGAGCTCAGCTTGTCCTGAGCAAGAATTATGAAACTAGATAAAATAAAAAAAGGATTGCAAAATCTAAGGATAGCAACTTAAAGAAAAAAAAAACTAAAAAATGAACAAATAAAAAAAACAAATCTTAAGATAGAGATAAAATAATGACACAAACATTAATTAAAGCACACCTACACACAGAGAGACGGAAGGGGGAGAAGAAAAATCTGTTACAGATAACATAACATAGATCATAATAGGTAGTTTACTAGTTTTCTTTTCACAGAATTTCATACAAGGAAAGTGGACCTCGTGTTACTTTCTGTTAGCAAGATGTATAGTCAAAAGGTGCCAAAAAAGTAGATATCATGTTATTACCGTGCTAAAATTCTCTAAATAATAAATTCCATGTTCAAAATTGACCGTAGTCACACACAGTGTAGGTTTACTGGTTGTCCATTTCATATTGAAAGAGTGCCATAATTCATAAATTTATTTTATATTGTTAAACACCAAGTTAAGATGACCAAGTTTGCAGGGAGCTAGATATGTTAGTTATTTTGGTTAAAGGCCTCAGCATTGTTCATTTAATTGGTCACTTTTTTAGGCCTGCAGTTTGATTAAAAAGTTAAGCTTCAAAGTAAAAATTTAACAGCTCATTATATTATATAGTTAACTATTCTCAGTATATGGGGTCAGGGGTTAGGCTTAGAAGGACCCCACATGACCGAGCGTGGGTCCACCTATGATCATGCATATAACATTACATCTGAGGCCCATCATAAAAATATATATATATTTTTAAAAAAAAAAATCTTTCTAAAAGATGATACTCTTCCCTAACTTTGTATTGCCTCTAAATCTTCATAAACACCCAAGTCAATTTTAGTTATTTTTGTACTTCATATCATCTAGCATTGATATTGACAAACAAAAACTTCTATTACAAGAAAATCATCAATTGTTCATTTGTTTGCAATAATTATACAATCTTCAAAGCTAACAATATGATTGTAAAGGGAATATATACAGACACACATGCACATCAGAAGTCAAATTCAATATAATGATCCACAACTAAAGTATAAGGCATAGTTTTTAGCCTCTAGAGACGATGCTCCTTCACAGATACACTATTAGAAAGAGCACCAAAATGTCAACTGCAATATATGTACATCACCTGCATTCTTTATTAGTCTCACTTTATTTTTATTTTCTTAGATAAGATTTATTAATCTCACTTTTTACAGATGAACGTTCTTATGAAAATAGACATTAGGCCCAGCTACAAGGTTATCCCCCAGTCCCCCAGGTTCTCCTGCGCTTAAGTTTCCTGGTTGCTACCTGCGCTTCTAATCTTTTCTTGGTACAACTATAAACTAAGCCTTGGATTTTTATGTTTCTATGACGTGCCAAATATTACTTCTCTATTTTGTATGACGTAATCTGGAGATATAAACACATATGTCAACAATTTGTTATAGAAAGGGCATATCAATTTTACAAGAAAAACTAATGTCATATTACAAGTTTGGATTCTGCCAGTATAATCCCATATTCTCCATACTTCAAGGCACTATAATGGAGATACTTTCCTTCTCCCCGTGCAACCTTGCACAAACATACACTATTGCAGGCGAATCGACCGCGTTTGTATTAACTGTTAAGTACTCATTTAACTTGGGAAAATGCTTCTCGAATGTTATTCAAAATCAAACATTTTATACATTGTTATGCAGTCATTTAATTATTAGCAGAAGAAAACAGAGTAATCAAATTACTGTTACTTTAAAATTATTCCAATTCTTCCCAAAATAATTACAGCATTCACATTTCTGTAAAAATCAATACTTCCAAAATTATTTAGAAGATTACTACTCCCCCAGTTCTCCAAAAACTGTCCCATTTGAAAAAAAAAATTGCAAATATTAAGGAAGTATTTTAATTCTATTTTTACCCCTAAAAATAATAAGTTGTTAATTTAGCAGTAGCAAAATGATAATAAAATTATGGTGGCAAACTTGAGGGTATTATGCCAATTTATACTACTTTCAATTAAATAAATAAATAAAAGATAATTGTTTTTAGAATCGAAAAACAATTGGTGAATGGGACTCTTTTTGTGGATTATTGGGAGTAATTTACTTCCAACAGTTGAGTAATAACCACAAAAATCTTCTTTCCGTTTTATAGCCTACTCAATGTTAATCAATCATATATCATCTAGAATTCCTAAAACTTTAAAAAGTAATTCATTACTCCAAACTATACTAAAGGAAAGTAATCCTGAAAGGCTTCAACCTTCACATTTAACAAAGAACAAATAGCAGAGCTCTGTCCTACCACTCCAGAGTCTAATCTATGCAAAGCTCATTCAATAACACTTTTTTCTTAAAAACAGAACATACTGATTCACACACATATATAGTCATTCTTACAGAAGTCAAGGGGCCATTTGGCGATGAAATGTTAGCTCCTTGATTCTGCTCAGCGATCTTCACCGATTTAACGGAGCGTATTTCTTTTTGAATGCATTGTTTCCGGCTTCCTGAATCGTAAAAGTCACCGGAAACGTTCTTCGCCGTCGAAAGCCGATCGGAGACCCGATAGGTTTCCGATTTCAGCATCCACATTCCCGTCGGTACATTAACCGTCGACATTGGTACCGGAAGAATTAATTAGGAAGGCAAAGAAGCAGAAATGGCAGAGGCGGAACTCCTGAAGTAAACAGAGACAGATTACAGATAGGAGAGAGAAAGTTAGAAAGTTTTCAGAGCTATTAAAGCATCTCCGGCCTGCTCCGGCCAGACCGGAGAGCAGTCCTCTAATCCTAAACTAGATATAATTTAAGACTCAGATTTAACTTTAACAGCAAAATTAATTATAATCTGTGAATTTTTTGATAAACCAAAACAATTATATCAAGGAACAGGATAATTTTTGGATTATAATTTTAAATATATTTAAATAAGAAGATAATTGAGTTTTTCTGAATTTATTGATTATTTTAAACTTTTTATATTATAATTCATAGAATAGTCTATTTGCTGGAAAGATTAAATACTAAAGGACATCTATTGATATTATATTGACTAAATATAGTTTATGGGATAGTCCACATGTTAGAAATGTTTTTAGGCCATCTCTAGCAACACATTCTTAGACTAAATATAGTTTAGGATTCATCTTTTCACTCCAACAGTTGGCCTAAATATAGTCTGTGAATATGTTTAAAGTACCAAAATGATTAAATCAAGGAACTTGATAATCCATAAATTATAATTTTAATTATATTTAAATAGAAAAGTGAAAGAATGATTGGAGTTTTTTTTTGAATTCATTGATTATTTTAATCTTTTTATATTATAATCTACGGGATAGTCCATCTGCTGAAAAGATTAAAGACTAAAAGACATTTGTTGATGTTATATGGATTAAATATAGTCCATGAGTTAGTCTAACTGCTAAAGATACTCTTAAAAAGAGAAAGTGAAGAATCATGGCTTCCTTCTAACCACTTATACGAGGGATGATAGAAACTCGAGGGTTTTCGTGTGTTTTGATAAATGCACTTGCACTCTATGCGCGCATCGAGGACACTGTCGCCTAGTTATTTCATCTTTTTCTTTATTTTTTAAGAACTCATACTTTTACAATTTGAAATTCTAAAAATAAATTTCAATCATAAGATCATATTTGTTTACAAAAAAATATGTTTAGAATTTAATTATATATCTTATTTTAATATTATTTTGAACTATTTTATTCAATAATAAGAGATTAATAGTCCTTTAATTAGTCCTATAGATTATTTTTTGTTATTTTTAAGGTTATTTATGAGGGATTATATAATCCTACGATGAATGTGAAATTAATAGTTTTTTTCATTTTAAACTGTCAAATAGCTTTGTGGACTAATAATTCCACATTAAAGAACTAATAATTTATAGTCAAAAGATTAAATAGTATAAAAATTGTTAAATTGAGATAAAAATAATCAAATTTTAAATATGTTTTTTTACAAAAAAAACATATCCTAAGTGTATAAAGGATAACTTAGGTTCAATCTTAAAGGTTTAGAGGGTAGGGAATTTGGAATATTAACGTCAATTTTAAACAAAACTCACATTAATTGTGAAACTAATTTAGTGTAAGTAGATTAATATAAGTTTTAATCTCTCATTTTAAATAGCTAATATTTTAAGATATTTCAATTAAGTTTAGTATTATTCAAATCATACTTCTGGAAAAAAAAATATTAAATGCTCATGGGGCACCTGTCATGTGGTGCCCCACACCACTCATATACTGTCACTTCAGTACTTAAGTGGATCATTTTTATTTTAAGTGCTAAAGTGACAGTATATGAGTGGTGTGAGACATTACGTGACATGTGCCCCAAGACTACTGAATAATTACTCAATACTTCTGGGTCGAGATACTATGGTTTATGAAAAGAAAAAGGATTATGACTTTATGGGTATTGTTACCTAAAGTTGAATTAAAATACTGTTAAATACAAATAAAGAAAATTAATAAATACAAATTAATATTTTTCTCATTGCTAGAGAAGTTAAAGAGAGAGAAAGAATAAAGAAGAGATAATGCAAAAAACAGAAAAGAACAAACAGTTAAATGAGAGAAAAAAATGCATAATAAGTGAATGTGAGGGGGGAAATGCAAAATAAGTAAATTTAACAATGAGTTATTGTCTAAATTTTTCGTCAACTTATGACTGCGACGTATTTTAATGCTTGAAATTGAGTTGAATTATAAAATTAGTCCAACATATTATATATAATTAAAAATATTATCAATAATTATTCAAGTAATAGTAATAAAAAGATCAATACATAAAATCGTAAAGTATATTATTATTTTTTATTAATTTTCACGTGTTACTTTTTAATTGAGTCATGTATTTGAATCGTGAATACCTTTATACGCCAAGATTTAATCTATTGTTTCATAGATAATCTGACATAATTCAAGATAAAGCTGAGCAAGAAATCGATTTGCCCCTGAAACCGTACAAAAAATCGCATAAATCGCACCAATTAAAATCGCACCAATAATTCCAGCGTATGTGACGATTTAGAAAAGTTAAAATACCAAATTTATCGTTTGTGTTCAAGTTCTGGCCCAAATCGCATTTAAAAAATCACACCGCACCATGGCTAAAACGACATCGTTTTGTTTTTTAAATTACATTACCAAAACAACGTCGCTTTGGCTATTTATATATATACTTAATACCAATAGCCTTAATCTCCTCACTCCTCAGTTCTTTCATCCTTCTCCATCTCTCTTCCTCAAGTTCGACATTCTCTTCCCATCATTCGCATCTCTATGGCTATAAAGGTAGTTTTGGTCTTAATCGAATTGACTTTGAAATAGGGCCAAAAAGAAAGTAGCTTTTCTACATGGATGTGTCTGCTTGTTTCTTTTTATGGTCTGATGCGAATTATGACTACCTCATAAGAAAGTCCTCATTCTATGCAGCGATTACATAGAAGATTTAAAAGTAACATGCTATTATTTATAATACTCTCTCTATATAGTTATATATGTATATGTTAATTTGTGTTTGATTGTGATTGGATTCTTTATATGTATTTGTTGGTTAAAATAATACAAAATTGCTGAAGTGGTCACTTGCATGTAACTTATCCTTTAAGATGAAAATATAGTTGAGGTTGTAGTCGTCTGGAACGGAACATGTGGTCAATTCCCAATTGAACCGAAACTTAAGGCATGCTATATAAATTTAATAGAACTGATTACATTTATATTCATAAGCTGCAACAGAGTATTACTTAATTTATTTTTCCTAGATTTATACATATATGAGTTAACAATGTGACCATATAAGAAAAACATGATTATCTGTGTAAGACCCCGAATTTTATGAAATACAAAATTTAATTTTTCTTCATATATATTTTTTTTTGAAACAGTAAGTGGTTAAATTAACAAAATTGAAAGTTAAGGATGTTATGTGCAAATTTTATTTTGTCGGACAATATTCGCTTTGTCGGGGAATATTCGTTTGGTCGGGGAATATTCGTGCCATACGACGGCGCCGAAATAATAAATTATTGGTGGACCCCACAACGGAATATTTGTCGGATATAGAAAACGACAGAAGTAATCTTTTTAAATAAAAATAGTCAACGGAACTGTTAAAATACCGGTGATAAAAGAATAGTAGCATACGGTAGTTTATGGTATTTTCTGTAGCACACGGTACTCTACAGTAACACACGGTATTGCATAGTGTCTCATATTATTGGTCTGATAATTGACACCGTAACTGTTACGCATCATTTCATCGATAATTGTCACTGCATAATATTTTATATTATCAATTCAATAATTGTTGTTACACAGTATTTTGCATTATTGATTTAATAATTGTCATTACACTGTATTTTATATCATTGAGTCAATAATTGTTGTTGCACTGTTTTTAAAATTATTGAACCTAATAATTGTCACAGTAACATACGCACAGTAATTCACATTATTGAATCAATAATTGTCATTACACAGTAACGTATGCTTTATTTTACATTATTGTTATCTCTATTATGATGTTATTTAAACAGTTGTATTTCATTAATTTATTGACTTGATATCTAAGAGCTAACTATACTGTATTTATAACAATTAGTCATAATAATTGAATTGATAAAGTTATTTGTTTATAATATAAAGTTAGGTGATTATTAGGTGATATGAAATGAATGGTGTAGATTAAAGTGTGAATTATTGTTAAATAATTGAATTGATTTGTTTATAATATAAAGTTAGGTGATTATTAGGTGATATGAAATGAATGGTGTAGATTAAAGTGTGAATTATTGTTGAATAATTAAATTGATTTGTTTATAATATAAAGTTAGGTGATTATTAGGTGATATGAAATGAATGGTGTAGATTAAAGATAATATAATATTTGAAATGGATGGTGTAGATTAAAAGATGATCTTTAAATGAATGGTTTAGATTAAATGAATGATAAGATTTTTGGCTATAAATAGAAGCCTTAACTTAAGGATTTTTCATAAACTTCCTTACTTGTTCTTTCTTTCTCTCTCTAAATACTTCTTGTGAAAGTTCTCTCTAAGTGTGCTTAAGTCATCTTGAGTATTTGTGAAGATCTATAAGTATACGTGTACTGTTCAAGTTAATCAACCTCATTTAAATCAATATCCAGTCACGTGTTGAGGTAAGGGATACCATCTTTTTCATCTTCCATTATTCAAACATACTATGGTAAGGGATTATCATTATTTGATTCTCGATAATAATATTGTTTCTTCCTTACTCATAAGACGTGCCTTTTATTTCCATGTATTAAATTGTGGGAATAACCTTACGGAGCGGATTGCCGCCTGTTGGTGAATAACCTTTCGTATTCATTCATTATTAATCTCTGAGAATAACCTTACGGAGCGGATTGCCGCCTGTTTGGTGAATAACTCTTTGTACTCAAATTCTATTAAATTGTGGGAATAACCTTACGGAGCGGATTGCCGCCTGTTGGTGAATAACCTTTCGTATTCATTCATTATTAATCTCTGAGAATAACCTTACGGAGCGGATTGCCGCCTGTTTGGTGAATAACTCTTTGTACTCAAATTCTATTAAATTGTGGGAATAACCTTACGGAGCGGATTGCCGCCTGTTGGTGAATAACCTTTCGTATTCATTCATTATTAATCTCTGAGAATAACCTTACGGAGCGGATTGCCGCCTGTTTGGTGAATAACTCTTTGTACTCAAATTCTATTAAATTGTGGGAATAACCTTACGGAGCGGATTGCCGCCTGTTGGTGAATAACCCTTGTATTAATTTCCTTCACCTTTTGTTAATCAAACCTGCTACGGTAAGGAATATTATTTTCTTTCATACTTCTAAATCGAAATTTATTATGGAACTATTGCTTCTATAATTCCTGAAAATATTATATGTTCCATAATAGTTGAACTTCATTATTTCAACTGAACCTTCCTATTTACGTGAACCTTTCTATTGAATTGTAACCGTTATTCTGAACTGTGGATCTTGAATTTCACTCCACATCATGTTGACAATTTGGACATTATTTGAATCTGTACAAAGTAAACTTCCGATACTTATTGTTATCCTATTTCTTCTGTTCATCATTTATATCATTCTAATCATCCAAAAATCAAGCTGTTGTGAATATCTGTGGCCGGGGGCACAGATGTGATATATTTGTTGAACAGATGATAGGTTAAAGGCGATATAATAGGTTAAAGGCGATACATCTGTTCGGTGTCTTTTATGGCACGTGGTGAATGTTCTCTTTGGCCCGTAGTGCAAAGATGAACTGTTGTTTGGTATGATTATGACCAAAGGCTGAATCTGGTATAATCATGACCGTTGGTGTTATATTGAATGTCTTTGGCCCGTAGTGCAAAGATGAACTGTTGATCTGCATGATTATGATCAGGAACTGTGAATTTGTATTATCTTGACTAATGATATTTCAGATGATAAAAGTTGATGATGTTTTTCCTAAAAAGAGAACCGAGTGGACATTATAGTCTGCATTATTCTTCTAATAGATTACTCATTCCGCTGCTATTATTGATCTGAACGTTGTTTAAGAATTTAACTGCAGTTTTTGATATAAACCTTGTAGTCTATTGTATTCTATCAAGAACTCAGCTGTTGAAGACTAATGATAATTTATTCGTCATTATCTTAGTCATGATATTCTTTACTGGGCTATTTGAGCTCACCCTTTCTTTTGTTCCATTGTTTTTCAACAGGAGATGAAAACATAACAGGGTCTAGCCGGGGAATGGAGTGAGGGTCCGAGGAATAGTTATCATAGTCTTCACGTTTTGTAAAATAGTGTGCCAATAATAGTGAAGACTTAGTTGTGTATTATTATACACTGTATTGTTGTACGTTGTGCTTTGTTGTAATAATTTTGTTGTAGTCTTTTGACGACTCAAGTTTGGGCTGTGTGGGCTCAGATTTGGGGGCGTCACAGTTGGTATCAGAGCTTAGGGATATGGTCTTTAATGGAGATCTGGGGTAGAACTAGGAGGGGAGAGACGAATAGAATCAGTCACTAGTGTGTCCTACCTAAAATAGATTTTATTATCTAATGAGTCGATTTGAATGTAGGAACATGAAGTGATGAGTCAGTTTATTTGAACTAACATTTATTTTGTGACCACAGTTAATTATGGCATCTGGAAATCAGGAGGTTAACTATGAAATTACCGAAACAAATGTAGCTGCAAAACAAGAGGCGACGAATAATCTTCTTACAAACTCAGAGTTGAATCATTTGCCTATGGCAAAAATTATGCGTGTTCTATCCAGTAAGGATGAAGGTGAAAGCTCTGCTACAGTCGTTCCAGATCCATTCTTAGAAGCAATTAAAGGAAGTAACGAACTTGCGAAAATTATTGCCTTTAATTTACTCACTAATTGGGAGAGTGATATCACCTGGTTATGCTCTATAACAAAGGATCAGAATATATGGACTTTTTATATTAGTCTTTGGGATTTATGGTGTTCCAGCTATGATTTTCAAGATTATTTAAAAATGATGTTTCTATACTTTTGGGCGTTACAATTTAGAGGAATTCAGGTTAAGTTAGTCACTATCGTGGAAACTGCAGTCTATCGAAAATACTATTTTAATGGAAATCATTGGTACCTTACTACTGATGAAGTTGATGAACCCGAGAAACAGTTTGCTAGAAAATTATTCAGTGGTATTCCCATGGTTGAAATACGTGAAGATCCGAATGAAGTATTCGGGATTCGATTTGACGATAACAGTCAAGAAACCGAATGAGGTGATAACCGGTAAGCTATTCATAAATTCTCGTGAAGTCTATGCCATATTAGATACTGGCTCTATCCACTCTTTTATCTCACCTATATGTACTCAACGTTTAAATTTGACTATTGAAAACTTAAATCTTGTATTATCAGTTGAAACCTCATTGGGAGAAATACCTATTACATTCACTATCTATAAATCTTGCCTAGTCAAATCAACAACCTCACATTACCTGTTGACCTTATTTCTTTGGAGATGCGTGAATTTGATGTGATTTTAGGAATTGATTGGTTGACTACCCATCATGCTAAAATTGATTGTTTTCATAAGATTATTAGTTTTCATATTCCTAATCAACCTGTCATGCAAATTCAAGCAACTAAACCATTGAAATCTATAACTGTTATTTCTAGCCATAAAGCCATTCGTTTATTGAAAAACGGATGTCAAGCCTTTTTAGCTCATGTCACTGATTTGAACAAAAACACGTCAAACTTGAATGATATTCCCATTGTTAATGAGTTTCCTGACGTTTTTTCTGAGGAACTTTCTGGCTTACCCCAAACCGTGAAATTGAATTCTGTATCGATCTTGAACCCGACATTAAGCCCATTTTTAAAGTCCCATACCAAATGGCTCCCATAGAACACCAAGAGTTGAAAGTTTAATTACTAGATATCGGTATCATTCATTCTAGTACAAAACTTATATCGAGCGAGGAATGCGAGAAGAGTTTTCAAGAACTCAAGAGGAGACTTGTTTCAGCTCCTGTTCTGACCATACCATCAGGATCAGGAGAATTTGTTATCTACAGCGATGCTTCTGGCAAAGGTCTAGGCTGTGTCCTTATGCAACATGGAAAGGTTATAGCCTATGCCTCTCGACAACTCAAAGATTATGAGAAAAATTATCCTACTCATGATCTAGAGGGCAGCAGTCGTTTTCGCGTTAAAGATCTGGAGACACTACTTGTACGGAAAAAAAGTGGATATCTATACGGATCATAAAAGTCTCAAGTATTTCTTCACCCAGAAGGAACTCAACATGCGACAACGACGTTGGCTTGAGCTGTTGAAGGATTATGACCACACAATCCAGTATCACCCGGGAAAGGCGAACGTTGTAGCTGACGCTTTGAGCAGAAAATCTTATGCGAGTACAAGTGCACTGCTGACAACACAAAAGTGTATTTTGTACGACTTGCAAAAGATGGAGATAGAGCTAAAGACACCAGGGACCCACTCGAAGATTGCTCACGTGCGAGTAGAACCAACTTTAATCGATAAAATTAAAGCTGCTCAAGCTACCGATCCGGAACTGATAAACATGATAAAGAAAGTACAAGAAGGTGTCATTCCCGAAGCAAGAATCGACGAGAAAGGAATACTTCGAGTCAACTCTCGACTCTGTGTTCCTAACGATCCTGAATTAAAGCATAAAATCATGATGGAGGCACACAACACGCCGTTTGCAATCCACCCAGGAGGCACCAAGATGTATCGAGATCTTCGATATACATTTTGGTGGAACAATATGAAAAGAGAGATTGCGGAGTTTATCTCAAGGTGCCTAACTTGTCAACGTGCCAAGGCAGAGCATCAAGTTCCTAAAGGTCCATTACAATCACTTGAAGTTCCTGAATGGAAGTGGGAACACATCAATATGGACTTCGTGACGGGTCTTCCAAAAGTTTCTCAAGGCTTAGATGCAATTTGGGTGATCGTAGATAGATTGACCAAATCTGCTCATTTCTTGCCTATACGAGAAAACTTTTCACTTGAACGTCTTGCCGGTATGTACATAAATGAGATCGTGAGATTGCATGGCATGCCAGTTTCCATAGTTTCTGATCGAGATCCTAGATTCACTTCACGCTTTTGGATCAGTCTACAAAAAGCTATGGGCACTGAACTACGTTTTAGTTCTGCATACCATCCTCAAACAGACGGACAATCGGAAAGGACGATCCAGACCCTCGAAGATCTTTTGAGACTTTGTGTATTAGACTTCAAAGGAAGTTGGGATAAGTACTTGCCATTGGTGGAATTTTCTTACAACAACAGTTACCAAGCAAGCATAGGCATGGCTCCATTCGAGGCTTTGTATGGAAGGAAGTGTCGCTCTCCAATATGTTGGAATGAGGTAGGAGAAGCAAAATTGTTGGGACCCGAGTTGGTACGCTTGACGACCGAAAAGATCCAAATGATCCGACAACGAATACAGACCGCACAAGAACGACAAAAGAGTTATGCTGATCTTCATCGGAGAGACGAAAGTTTCAACGTCGGAGATCATGTATTCTTACGTGTTTCTCCATGGAAAGGGGTTACGAGATTCGGAAAGAGAGGAAAGCTCAACCCTCGATTTATTGGCCCATTTGAAATCCTCGATCGAATAGGAACCGTAGCCTACAGACTAGCCCTACCACCAAGTATGTCTCGCATCCATAACGTTTTTCACATATCTATGTTACGTAAATATGTGAAGGACCCAAACCACGTCATTGAGTTAGAACCAGACGTTATAGCAGAGGATTTAACATACGAGGAGGTACCTGTTAAGATCCTGGATAAGAAGGAGCAGATCCTACGCTCAAAGGTTATACCTCAAGTTAAGGTTTTATGGAGGAACCAAGATACTGAGGAAATGACCTGGGAGCTAGAATCTGAGATGAAATCTAAGTATCCTTACCTCTTCGATATGTCAGGTATGTCAATTTCGGGGACGAAATTTCATAAGGAGGGGAGGTTGTAAGACCCCGAATTTTATGAAATACAAAATTTAATTTTTCTTCATATATATATTTTTTTGAAACAGTAAGTGGTTAAATTAACAAAATTGAAAGTTAAGGATGTTATGTGCAAATTTTATTTTGTCGGACAATATTCGCTTTGTCGGGGAATATTCGTTTGGTCGGGGAATATTCGTGCCGTACGACGGCGCCGAAATAATAAATTATTGGTGGACCCCACAACGGAATATTTGTCGGATATAGAAAACGACAGAAGTAATCTTTTTAAATAAAAATAGTCAACGGAACTGTTAAAATACCGGTGATAAAAGAATAGTAGCATACGGTAGTTTATGGTATTTTCTGTAGCACACGGTACTCTACAGTAACACACGGTATTGCATAGTGTCTCATATTATTGGTCTGATAATTGACACCGTAACTGTTACGCATCATTTCATCGATAATTGTCACTGCATAATATTTTATATTATCAATTCAATAATTGTTGTTACACAGTATTTTGCATTATTGATTTAATAATTGTCATTACACTGTATTTTATATCATTGAGTCAATAATTGTTGTTGCACTGTTTTTAAAATTATTGAACCTAATAATTGTCACAGTAACATACGCACAGTAATTCACATTATTGAATCAATAATTGTCATTACACAGTAACGTATGCTTTATTTTACATTATTGTTATCTCTATTATGATGTTATTTAAACAGTTGTATTTCATTAATTTATTGACTTGATATCTAAGAGCTAACTATACTGTATTTATAACAATTAGTCATAATAATTGAATTGATAAAGTTATTTGTTTATAATATAAAGTTAGGTGATTATTAGGTGATATGAAATGAATGGTGTAGATTAAAGTGTGAATTATTGTTAAATAATTGAATTGATTTGTTTATAATATAAAGTTAGGTGATTATTAGGTGATATGAAATGAATGGTGTAGATTAAAGTGTGAATTATTGTTGAATAATTAAATTGATTTGTTTATAATATAAAGTTAGGTGATTATTAGGTGATATGAAATGAATGGTGTAGATTAAAGATAATATAATATTTGAAATGGATGGTGTAGATTAAAAGATGATCTTTAAATGAATGGTTTAGATTAAATGAATGATAAGATTTTTGGCTATAAATAGAAGCCTTAACTTAAGGATTTTTCATAAACTTCCTTATTTGTTCTTTCTTTCTCTCTCTAAATACTTCTTGTGAAAGTTCTCTCTAAGTGTGCTTAAGTCATCTTGAGTATTTGTGAAGATCTATAAGTATACGTGTACTGTTCAAGTTAATCAACCTCATTTAAATCAATATCCAGTCACGTGTTGAGGTAAGGGATACCATCTTTTTCATCTTCCATTATTCAAACATACTATGGTAAGGGATTATCATTATTTGATTCTCGATAATAATATTGTTTCTTCCTTACTCATAAGACGTGCCTTTTATTTCCATGTATTAAATTGTGGGAATAACCTTACGGAGCGGATTGCCGCCTGTTGGTGAATAACCTTTCGTATTCATTCATTATTAATCTCTGAGAATAACCTTACGGAGCGGATTGCCGCCTGTTTGGTGAATAACTCTTTGTACTCAAATTCTATTAAATTGTGGGAATAACCTTACGGAGCGGATTGCCGCCTGTTGGTGAATAACCTTTCGTATTCATTCATTATTAATCTCTGAGAATAACCTTACGGAGCGGATTGCCGCCTGTTTGGTGAATAACTCTTTGTACTCAAATTCTATTAAATTGTGGGAATAACCTTACGGAGCGGATTGCCGCCTGTTGGTGAATAACCTTTCGTATTCATTCATTATTAATCTCTGAGAATAACCTTACGGAGCGGATTGCCGCCTGTTTGGTGAATAACTCTTTGTACTCAAATTCTATTAAATTGTGGGAATAACCTTACGGAGCGGATTGCCGCCTGTTGGTGAATAACCCTTGTATTAATTTCCTTCACCTTTTGTTAATCAAACCTGCTACGGTAAGGAATATTATTTTCTTTCATACTTCTAAATCGAAATTTATTATGGAACTATTGCTTCTATAATTCCTGAAAATATTATATGTTCCATAATAGTTGAACTTCATTATTTCAACTGAACCTTCCTATTTACGTGAACCTTTCTATTGAATTGTAACCGTTATTCTGAACTGTGGATCTTGAATTTCACTCCACATCATGTTGACAATTTGGACATTATTTGAATCTGTACAAAGTAAACTTCCGATACTTATTGTTATCCTATTTCTTCTGTTCATCATTTATATCATTCTAATCATCCAAAAATCAAGCTGTTGTGAATATCTGTGGCCGGGGGCACAGATGTGATATATTTGTTGAACAGATGATAGGTTAAAGGCGATATAATAGGTTAAAGGCGATACATCTGTTCGGTGTCTTTTATGGCACGTGGTGAATGTTCTCTTTGGCCCGTAGTGCAAAGATGAACTGTTGTTTGGTATGATTATGACCAAAGGCTGAATCTGGTATAATCATGACCGTTGGTGTTATATTGAATGTCTTTGGCCCGTAGTGCAAAGATGAACTGTTGATCTGCATGATTATGATCAGGAACTGTGAATTTGTATTATCTTGACTAATGATATTTCAGATGATAAAAGTTGATGATGTTTTTCCTAAAAAGAGAACCGAGTGGACATTATAGTCTGCATTATTCTTCTAATAGATTACTCATTCCGCTGCTATTATTGATCTGAACGTTGTTTAAGAATTTAACTGCAGTTTTTGATATAAACCTTGTAGTCTATTGTATTCTATCAAGAACTCAGCTGTTGAAGACTAATGATAATTTATTCGTCATTATCTTAGTCATGATATTCTTTACTGGGCTATTTGAGCTCACCCTTTCTTTTGTTCCATTGTTTTTCAACAGGAGATGAAAACATAACAGGGTCTAGCCGGGGAATGGAGTGAGGGTCCGAGGAATAGTTATCATAGTCTTCACGTTTTGTAAAATAGTGTGCCAATAATAGTGAAGACTTAGTTGTGTATTATTATACACTGTATTGTTGTACGTTGTGCTTTGTTGTAATAATTTTGTTGTAGTCTTTTGACGACTCAAGTTTGGGCTGTGTGGGCTCAGATTTGGGGGCGTCACAGTTGGTATCAGAGCTTAGGGATATGGTCTTTAATGGAGATCTGGGGTAGAACTAGGAGGGGAGAGACGAATAGAATCAGTCACTAGTGTGTCCTACCTAAAATAGATTTTATTATCTAATGAGTCGATTTGAATGTAGGAACATGAAGTGATGAGTCAGTTTATTTGAACTAACATTTATTTTGTGACCACAGTTAATTATGGCATCTGGAAATCAGGAGGTTAACTATGAAATTACCGAAACAAATGTAGCTGCAAAACAAGAGGCGACGAATAATCTTCTTACAAACTCAGAGTTGAATCATTTGCCTATGGCAAAAATTATGCGTGTTCTATCCAGTAAGGATGAAGGTGAAAGCTCTGCTACAGTCGTTCCAGATCCATTCTTAGAAGCAATTAAAGGAAGTAACGAACTTGCGAAAATTATTGCCTTTAATTTACTCACTAATTGGGAGAGTGATATCACCTGGTTATGCTCTATAACAAAGGATCAGAATATATGGACTTTTCATATTAGTCTTTGGGATTTATGGTGTTCCAGCTATGATTTTCAAGATTATTTAAAAATGATGTTTCTATACTTTTGGGCGTTACAATTTAGAGGAATTCAGGTTAAGTTAGTCACTATCGTGGAAACTGCAGTCTATCGAAAATACTATTTTAATGGAAATCATTGGTACCTTACTACTGATGAAGTTGATGAACCCGAGAAACAGTTTGCTAGAAAATTATTCAGTGGTATTCCCATGGTTGAAATACGTGAAGATCCGAATGAAGTATTCGGGATTCGATTTGACGATAACAGTCAAGAAACCGAATGAGGTGATAACCGGTAAGCTATTCATAAATTCTCGTGAAGTCTATGCCATATTAGATACTGGCTCTATCCACTCTTTTATCTCACCTATATGTACTCAACGTTTAAATTTGACTATTGAAAACTTAAATCTTGTATTATCAGTTGAAACCTCATTGGGAGAAATACCTATTACATTCACTATCTATAAATCTTGCCTAGTCAAATCAACAACCTCACATTACCTGTTGACCTTATTTCTTTGGAGATGCGTGAATTTGATGTGATTTTAGGAATTGATTGGTTGACTACCCATCATGCTAAAATTGATTGTTTTCATAAGATTATTAGTTTTCATATTCCTAATCAACCTGTCATGCAAATTCAAGCAACTAAACCATTGAAATCTATAACTGTTATTTCTAGCCATAAAGCCATTCGTTTATTGAAAAACGGATGTCAAGCCTTTTTAGCTCATGTCACTGATTTGAACAAAAACACGTCAAACTTGAATGATATTCCCATTGTTAATGAGTTTCCTGACGTTTTTTCTGAGGAACTTTCTGGCTTACCCCAAACCGTGAAATTGAATTCTGTATCGATCTTGAACCCGACATTAAGCCCATTTTTAAAGTCCCATACCAAATGGCTCCCATAGAACACCAAGAGTTGAAAGTTTAATTACTAGATATCGGTATCATTCATTCTAGTACAAAACTTATATCGAGCGAGGAATGCGAGAAGAGTTTTCAAGAACTCAAGAGGAGACTTGTTTCAGCTCCTGTTCTGACCATACCATCAGGATCAGGAGAATTTGTTATCTACAGCGATGTTTCTGGCAAAGGTCTAGGCTGTGTCCTTATGCAACATGGAAAGGTTATAGCCTATGCCTCTCGACAACTCAAAGATTATGAGAAAAATTATCCTACTCATGATCTAGAGGGCAGCAGTCGTTTTCGCGTTAAAGATCTGGAGACACTACTTGTACGGAAAAAAAGTGGATATCTATACGGATCATAAAAGTCTCAAGTATTTCTTCACCCAGAAGGAACTCAACATGCGACAACGACGTTGGCTTGAGCTGTTGAAGGATTATGACCACACAATCCAGTATCACCCGGGAAAGGCGAACGTTGTAGCTGACGCTTTGAGCAGAAAATCTTATGCGAGTACAAGTGCACTGCTGACAACACAAAAGTGTATTTTGTACGACTTGCAAAAGATGGAGATAGAGCTAAAGACACCAGGGACCCACTCGAAGATTGCTCACGTGCGAGTAGAACCAACTTTAATCGATAAAATTAAAGCTGCTCAAGCTATCGATCCGGAACTGATAAACATGATAAAGAAAGTACAAGAAGGTGTCATTCCCGAAGCAAGAATCGACGAGAAAGGAATACTTCGAGTCAACTCTCGACTCTGTGTTCCTAACGATCCTGAATTAAAGCATAAAATCATGATGGAGGCACACAACACGCCGTTTGCAATCCACCCAGGAGGCACCAAGATGTATCGAGATCTTCGATATACATTTTGGTGGAACAATATGAAAAGAGAGATTGCGGAGTTTATCTCAAGGTGCCTAACTTGTCAACGTGCCAAGGCAGAGCATCAAGTTCCTAAAGGTCCATTACAATCACTTGAAGTTCCTGAATGGAAGTGGGAACACATCAATATGGACTTCGTGACGGGTCTTCCAAAAGTTTCTCAAGGCTTAGATGCAATTTGGGTGATCGTAGATAGATTGACCAAATCTGCTCATTTCTTGCCTATACGAGAAAACTTTTCACTTGAACGTCTTGCCGGTATGTACATAAATGAGATCGTGAGATTGCATGGCATGCCAGTTTCCATAGTTTCTGATCGAGATCCTAGATTCACTTCACGCTTTTGGATCAGTCTACAAAAAGCTATGGGCACTGAACTACGTTTTAGTTCTGCATACCATCCTCAAACAGACGGACAATCGGAAAGGACGATCCAGACCCTCGAAGATCTTTTGAGACTTTGTGTATTAGACTTCAAAGGAAGTTGGGATAAGTACTTGCCATTGGTGGAATTTTCTTACAACAACAGTTACCAAGCAAGCATAGGCATGGCTCCATTCGAGGCTTTGTATGGAAGGAAGTGTCGCTCTCCAATATGTTGGAATGAGGTAGGAGAAGCAAAATTGTTGGGACCCGAGTTGGTACGCTTGACGACCGAAAAGATCCAAATGATCCGACAACGAATACAGACCGCACAAGAACGACAAAAGAGTTATGCTGATCTTCATCGGAGAGACGAAAGTTTCAACGTCGGAGATCATGTATTCTTACGTGTTTCTCCATGGAAAGGGGTTACGAGATTCGGAAAGAGAGGAAAGCTCAACCCTCGATTTATTGGCCCATTTGAAATCCTCGATCGAATAGGAACCGTAGCCTACAGACTAGCCCTACCACCAAGTATGTCTCGCATCCATAACGTTTTTCACATATCTATGTTACGTAAATATGTGAAGGACCCAAACCACGTCATTGAGTTAGAACCAGACGTTATAGCAGAGGATTTAACATACGAGGAGGTACCTGTTAAGATCCTGGATAAGAAGGAGCAGATCCTACGCTCAAAGGTTATACCTCAAGTTAAGGTTTTATGGAGGAACCAAGATACTGAGGAAATGACCTGGGAGCTAGAATCTGAGATGAAATCTAAGTATCCTTACCTCTTCGATATGTCAGGTATGTCAATTTCGGGGACGAAATTTCATAAGGAGGGGAGGTTGTAAGACCCCGAATTTTATGAAATACAAAATTTAATTTTTCTTCATATATACATTTTTTTGAAACAGTAAGTGGTTAAATTAACAAAATTGAAAGTTAAGGATGTTATGTGCAAATTTTATTTTGTCGGACAATATTCGCTTTGTCGGGGAATATTCGTTTGGTCGGGGAATATTCGTGCCGTACGACGGCGCCGAAATAATAAATTATTGGTGGACCCCACAACGGAATATTTGTCGGATATAGAAAACGACAGAAGTAATCTTTTTAAATAAAAATAGTCAACGGAACTGTTAAAATACCGGTGATAAAAGAATAGTAGCATACGGTAGTTTATGGTATTTTCTGTAGCACACGGTACTCTACAGTAACACACGGTATTGCATAGTGTCTCATATTATTGGTCTGATAATTGACACCGTAACTGTTACGCATCATTTCATCGATAATTGTCACTGCATAATATTTTATATTATCAATTCAATAATTGTTGTTACACAGTATTTTGCATTATTGATTTAATAATTGTCATTACACTGTATTTTATATCATTGAGTCAATAATTGTTGTTGCACTGTTTTTAAAATTATTGAACCTAATAATTGTCACAGTAACATACGCACAGTAATTCACATTATTGAATCAATAATTGTCATTACACAGTAACGTATGCTTTATTTTACATTATTGTTATCTCTATTATGATGTTATTTAAACAGTTGTATTTCATTAATTTATTGACTTGATATCTAAGAGCTAACTATACTGTATTTATAACAATTAGTCATAATAATTGAATTGATAAAGTTATTTGTTTATAATATAAAGTTAGGTGATTATTAGGTGATATGAAATGAATGGTGTAGATTAAAGTGTGAATTATTGTTAAATAATTGAATTGATTTGTTTATAATATAAAGTTAGGTGATTATTAGGTGATATGAAATGAATGGTGTAGATTAAAGTGTGAATTATTGTTGAATAATTAAATTGATTTGTTTATAATATAAAGTTAGGTGATTATTAGGTGATATGAAATGAATGGTGTAGATTAAAGATAATATAATATTTGAAATGGATGGTGTAGATTAAAAGATGATCTTTAAATGAATGGTTTAGATTAAATGAATGATAAGATTTTTGGCTATAAATAGAAGCCTTAACTTAAGGATTTTTCATAAACTTCCTTACTTGTTCTTTCTTTCTCTCTCTAAATACTTCTTGTGAAAGTTCTCTCTAAGTGTG
This sequence comes from Hedera helix, assembly GCA_947179155.2. Lineage (NCBI taxonomy): Eukaryota > Viridiplantae > Streptophyta > Magnoliopsida > Apiales > Araliaceae > Hedera > Hedera helix. The sequence continues at coordinate 18,817,748 of OX359274.1, forward strand.
CTTAAGTCATCTTGAGTATTTGTGAAGATCTATAAGTATACGTGTACTGTTCAAGTTAATCAACCTCATTTAAATCAATATCCAGTCACGTGTTGAGGTAAGGGATACCATCTTTTTCATCTTCCATTATTCAAACATACTATGGTAAGGGATTATCATTATTTGATTCTCGATAATAATATTGTTTCTTCCTTACTCATAAGACGTGCCTTTTATTTCCATGTATTAAATTGTGGGAATAACCTTACGGAGCGGATTGCCGCCTGTTGGTGAATAACCTTTCGTATTCATTCATTATTAATCTCTGAGAATAACCTTACGGAGCGGATTGCCGCCTGTTTGGTGAATAACTCTTTGTACTCAAATTCTATTAAATTGTGGGAATAACCTTACGGAGCGGATTGCCGCCTGTTGGTGAATAACCTTTCGTATTCATTCATTATTAATCTCTGAGAATAACCTTACGGAGCGGATTGCCGCCTGTTTGGTGAATAACTCTGTGTACTCAAATTCTATTAAATTGTGGGAATAACCTTACGGAGCGGATTGCCGCCTGTTGGTGAATAACCTTTCGTATTCATTCATTATTAATCTCTGAGAATAACCTTACGGAGCGGATTGCCGCCTGTTTGGTGAATAACTCTTTGTACTCAAATTCTATTAAATTGTGGGAATAACCTTACGGAGCGGATTGCCGCCTGTTGGTGAATAACCCTTGTATTAATTTCCTTCACCTTTTGTTAATCAAACCTGCTACGGTAAGGAATATTATTTTCTTTCATACTTCTAAATCGAAATTTATTATGGAACTATTGCTTCTATAATTCCTGAAAATATTATATGTTCCATAATAGTTGAACTTCATTATTTCAACTGAACCTTCCTATTTACGTGAACCTTTCTATTGAATTGTAACCGTTATTCTGAACTGTGGATCTTGAATTTCACTCCACATCATGTTGACAATTTGGACATTATTTGAATCTGTACAAAGTAAACTTCCGATACTTATTGTTATCCTATTTCTTCTGTTCATCATTTATATCATTCTAATCATCCAAAAATCAAGCTGTTGTGAATATCTGTGGCCGGGGGCACAGATGTGATATATTTGTTGAACAGATGATAGGTTAAAGGCGATATAATAGGTTAAAGGCGATACATCTGTTCGGTGTCTTTTATGGCACGTGGTGAATGTTCTCTTTGGCCCGTAGTGCAAAGATGAACTGTTGTTTGGTATGATTATGACCAAAGGCTGAATCTGGTATAATCATGACCGTTGGTGTTATATTGAATGTCTTTGGCCCGTAGTGCAAAGATGAACTGTTGATCTGCATGATTATGATCAGGAACTGTGAATTTGTATTATCTTGACTAATGATATTTCAGATGATAAAAGTTGATGATGTTTTTCCTAAAAAGAGAACCGAGTGGACATTATAGTCTGCATTATTCTTCTAATAGATTACTCATTCCGCTGCTATTATTGATCTGAACGTTGTTTAAGAATTTAACTGCAGTTTTTGATATAAACCTTGTAGTCTATTGTATTCTATCAAGAACTCAGCTGTTGAAGACTAATGATAATTTATTCGTCATTATCTTAGTCATGATATTCTTTACTGGGCTATTTGAGCTCACCCTTTCTTTTGTTCCATTGTTTTTCAACAGGAGATGAAAACATAACAGGGTCTAGCCGGGGAATGGAGTGAGGGTCCGAGGAATAGTTATCATAGTCTTCACGTTTTGTAAAATAGTGTGGCAATAATAGTGAAGACTTAGTTGTGTATTATTATACACTGTATTGTTGTACGTTGTGCTTTGTTGTAATAATTTTGTTGTAGTCTTTTGACGACTCAAGTTTGGGCTGTGTGGGCTCAGATTTGGGGGCGTCACAATCTGACCCTTAATTAGATCATAATCTGGGCATACATATAGATAACTAATACATCAAACTATTCATGTGTATTATTATGGGGGCAGTTTCTCTTGAACTTCAAAAAAATTGGCATCTAAGAGGAGAAAGATAAATATAAATCAATTGTACTGTATCATATAAATTTTATAACGTAATTATGCTTTTTTTAGTAAGTAGCTATACTTTGATTTTGTCTTCACTCAAAATTAGACAACCTAACTTTTTGTACTGATTTTGGAAGATGTGTAATTATTTTCGTTACTCTTCAATGCGCATATGCTACTTCTTTTTTAGCTTTATATAGTTTATTATGATTCCTTTCATTTTCAAATTCTTTTTATATTACCTGTTAGAGTCTATATATTAAATTTGATGATGATATGATTAATGTGACGTCCTCAAATCTGGGCCTACACAGCCCAATTTGAAACGCCAAAAATACACGATAACTATTTCGTAACTCAATAATACACAATTAAGTTTTCACTATTATTGCCACATTATTTTACAATATATGAAGACTACTACAGTTATTACTCAAACCTTCACTCCATTCCCCGATTAGATCCAACTACTCTCTCATTTCCTGAAGAACAATGATACAAACGAAAGGGTGAGTTCAAATAGCTCAGTAAAAAAATATCATGACTAGGATAACAATAAGTAAATTATCATTAGCCTTCAACAGTTGAGTTTTTGATTGAATATAATAAATAATAAGTTTTAGATCAATAATAACAGTAAAATGAGCAGTCCATTAAAAGAATCATGTAGACTATGATGTCCACTAGCTTCTCTTTTTTAGAAAAACGTCATCAACTTTTATCATCTGAAACACCACCGGTCATGATCATACCAACAACAATTTTTCTTTGCCCCAGACCAAAGATAATATTCACCACGTGTCCTGAAAGATACACACCAATTATATCGCATTTATCCTATCATCTATGCTCTAGGCCACAGATATTCGCAACAACTTAATTTTTTATGATTAGAATAACAACAGAAATATAAATAAATAGAATAACAGGATACTTTGTCCTAAGTTAAATAATGTCCAAATTGTCAACATGATGTAGACTCAAATTCAAGAATGATATTCAAGATCTACGGTTTAAAAATAACGGTTAAAGTTTAATAGAAACGTTCAGGTAAAAAGAAAGGTTCACATAAAATGATATTAAATGAAACGCAAACTATTAATCATTTCAGAAAGTTTACCAAAAAATACTTACCATAGTAAGTTTAAGAGTATGAAATAAAATGATATTCTTTACCTTAACATGTGACTGAATATTGATTTAAATGAAGTTGATCAACCTATATATTTATAATTTAATTAATAACTACCATATATAATTTCATGGTGTATATTAATTTGTATGAAATTATCAAAAGTGATTTGATAGTAAAAAATTGTGTAGTGTACAGAATAAAGCATAATAAATTTTAAAATAGTTTTTTAAAATATTATTTTAAAAGAATCTTCAGAAAAAAAGTTTTTAAAAATGAATCTTCTACAGGAAGATTTATAAATACCGTGTGATGTGCATAGTTACTTGACTAACTATTATGAAAAGAATTAATTGAACAATACCTGTACTCTTACTGAACTTCACAAATACTCACGATAGTTTAAGCAAACACAGAAAGAACTTACACAAAATAATATTTAGAGAGTAAAAGAAAGAATAAGCAATGAAGTTATAAAAAATTCTTAAGTTAAAACATCTATTTGTAACAAAAAATCTTATCATAATCCAAGATTTCTTAATTTAATCTGAACTGTACATTTCAAGATAATGTTTAATCCGCACCACACATTTTATCTTTTAAGATTTCTTCAACCTAAACCATTCATTCAATTTTCTTTTAATCTATACCGTTCATTTTATTTTTTAATAAAACAATTATCTTTATATATAAAACAACTAATTTTATATAAATCAATTAACTTTATGCATAAAACGATTAATTTTATATAAATCAATTAACTTTATATATAAAATAATTAACTTTATATAAATCAATTAATTTTATATATAAAACAATTAACTTTATATAAAGTATAAAAGAAATAAATACCTTTATAAATTTAATTATTTAATAATAATTCGTCAATTATTCACAATTATTTATTATTATAACCAATAATTGTAAATACAGTGTATTTGGCTTTCTAAGTTAGATACTCACAGTACAAGCAAAAAAACTAACTAATAATGTAATACAATAGTTTAATCAAGATCATAATAGGGATAACAATAATGCAGAAAATAAATTTTAAAAAAATACTTTACTGTGTAATGACAATTATTGATTCAGTAATGTGAATTACTATGCATATGCTACTATGACAATTATCAGTTCAATAATATGAATTATTGTGCATGTGACAATTATTGGTTCAATAAAGTCAATATTGTATAATAGCCACTTTATCAGTTCAATAATATGAAATACTGTGCAATACCGTGTCCTACTGTGCAATACCGTGTTCTACTATTTATTTACCACCGGATATTTTAATAGTTAAAAATAATAGTAGCATTGACAAATTCTATTCAAAAAGGTTACTTATGTCATTTTTGTTGGTTTATAATATCCATGAACATGCAATCAAATTACATATAAGCAGCGGAAGCATGGTAAATTAGAATTTAAATTTTTTACTATAAACCATAATCTAAGATCGACCTTTACGCATAATTATTAATTAACAAGAAGGAGATAGAGAATTATATTATTGTAGAACTCAAAACTTTAACAGGTACAAGTTTAACTCCAAGTTCTTCGCGTTCTCCTTTAATTTCATCTATTGGATTCCAATAATCAACGTTATCCACCCAAGCGTTTGACCATTAGAGATGATCCATAAAGGAATAATAATGATTCAGGAAGCGGGTGATGGCAAATCCTAGTTTTCTCTCTCTTTTAATTTCTTAGATCTAGAGAACTTGTGAGTACTCTCCCAAAAACATATGAAACTGTATGTGTGACGCCCCCAAATTGGGCCCACACCACCCAATTTGAGTCGTCAAACGACTACAACAAAATTATTACAATACACTGTTCAATAATACATAACTAAGTTTTCACAATTATTACTATTCTACAATACAGTGAAGACTACTATAACAACTATCTCAGACCGCTACTCCATTCCCCTTTCCTCCCCGCTAGTCCTGGCTACGTTCTCATTTCCTGAACAATTGAATAAAAAGGAAAGGGTGAACTCAAATAACCCAGTAAGGAATAGCATGACTAAGATAATGAAAAATAAATTATTCTTAGCCTTTAACAGTTAAGTTCTTAATTGAATATAATAGACAACAAGTTTTAAATCAACAACTGCAGTTGAGTTATAAACAACAATATTAACAACAACAGTTAAGTTCTTAAACAAAGTTTCACTGCAGCGAAATAACCACCACTAAGAGAATCAAGTAGATCATGATGTCTACTAACCTCTCTTTTTAAGAAAATCATTATCAACTTTTATCATCTGAAATACCACTGGTCATGATCATTCTAAACAACAGTTCTTCTTTGCCCCCGGCTAAAGAAAATATTCATCACGTGTCCTTGTTATCTGACCAAAGACATCCAACAATTATAACACCTTTATCCTATATCGTCTTTAACCTATATTGCCTTTAACATATCATATGTGCCCCAGGACACAGATATTTAGAATAACCTGATCCTTGATGATTGAAATAACAACAGAGATATAAATAATAAACAGAAGAAATAAGATAAACAATAACATGAGGAGTTAACAAATTTAACTTTGTCCAGATTCAAATAATGTCCAAATTGTTAACATAATATATAGAAAAATGTGTTCAAGTTCAAGAGTAATGTCCAAGATCCATACAGAGAAACTCAAAGGTAAGGTTTATGGCACAAGAAATTAGTCCAAACTGTTCACAGTTCAAATAAATGTCCACAATTCAAAAGTTCAAGGTCCATAAGTTCACAGTCCAAATAAATGTCCACAGTTCAAAAGTTCAAAGTCCATAAGTTCACAACTCAAATATAACGATGGAAATTTAATAGGAATGTTCTTGTCAAAAGCTAGTAGATGAAGTGCAAACTATTAAGGGAATATTAATGAATTATTAATTCAAGAATTTTTGCCGTTTAATAATATTAAAGGTATTCATGAGATACTTTAATAATATTAGAGGTACAAATGAGGTACAAAAGATGGTATTCCTTACAAATAAGAAAGAAAATGATATCCCTTTATGATGATGAAAAGAACGATACCCCTTACCGTAATAAGTTTAAGAATTTTAAAGAAAAGTGATATCCCTTACCTTATCTCGTGACTAAATACAACTTTTATGAGGTTGATCAACCTATATGTATATTCATAATTTAATTAGTAAGTAACACATACCAATTATATATATATATAATCATCCAAGTGAATATACTTCAAAATAATTTTTAAAGAAAATAATTTTTCAAAGTAAAATATTTCGAAGGAAGTTTTTCAAAATAAATCTTCTAATAGAAGAGTATTCTAAAGGAATAGTTGAAAACTGATGTGTGTGTGAGTGTTTATATAACTTTTAAAAGAAAAAACTTACTTAAACAATACTTGTACCCTTCCAAATCTTTAACGCTTAAGATAATTTTAATACACTTAGTGAGACACTTATACTAAGAAAAATATCTAGAGAGTGGAAAAAAGATTGAGTGAGGAATGTATGAAACTCCATATGCTAAGCCCCCTATTTATAGCCAGAGCCTAACCAACTTTTCCACACACACGTTACACATTTTAATCTCATCTTTTAATCTAAACTATTCATCAACCAACACACGTTTCACACTTTAATCTGTACCGTTCAACGACTATCATGCGTTTCACGCCCACACGTGTTACACATTTACATACGTTACGCATTTACGCGTGTTACACACTTACGCGTGTTGCACACGTACACACGTTACACATTTTTCTATTATTTTATTAATTTAATATTTTAATTATTAAACATACCGTGTTTTTCAAATAATAAATCTGTCTAACTGTTTAATACCCGTGACTACTATTGTAACAATTATTGGCCCAATAATGCAAGATGTTGTGCATTATGACAATTATTGATTCAATAATATGGAACACTGTGCAATTAATAATGTAAAATATTGTGTAATGACAATTATTGATTCAATAATATAAAATACTGTGTAATGACAATTATTGATTCAATAATGTAAAATACTGTGTAATGGCAATTATTGATGAAATATTGTGCAATAGTCACTTTATCAGTTCAATAATTTAAATATTGTGTAATACCGTGTGCTACTATGCAATACAATGAGCTACAGTAAAATACCGCATGCTATAGTAAAATACCATATGTTATCATACTTTTATCACTGGGTATTTTAACAGTTAAAAGTGATAATACCGTTAACCATTTTTATTTAGAAAGGCTACTGCTGTCGTTTTCTTCATTCGACAATATTTCGTTATGGGGTCCACTGAATATTTTGGCGCTGTCGTACGAATATTCCTCGACAAAACGAATATTCCTCGATAAAACGAATATTCCTTGACAGAACGAATATTCCCCGATCAGTCGAATATTGTTCGACATAAAATTTTTGCACATAACATCTTTAACTTTAATTTTTATTAATTTAACACCTTACTGTTAAGCATAAAATTATGAGAAAAATTTGAAATCTATTTATTAAAATTCGGGGTCTTACATCCTCCCCTCCTAATGAAATTTCGTCCCCGAAATTTATGTACCTGGTATTTTGAAAAGATCAGGATACTTAGCTCTTATTTCAGATTCCAACTCCCAGGTCATTTCCTCAGTATCTTGGTTTTTCCATAAAATCTTGACTTGAGGTATAATCTTTGAGCATAAGATCTGTTCTTTCCTATCTAAGATCTTGACATGTACTTCCTCATACGTTAAATCTTCTGTTATCTCATCTAGCTCCAATTCAATAATGTGATTTGGGTCCTTTACATATTTACGTAACATATATATGTGAAAAACGTTATGAATGCAGGACATGTTTGGTGGTAAAGCTAGTCTGTAGGCCATAGTTTCTATTCGGTCAAGGATTTCAAATGGCCCAATAAATCAAGGATTGAGCTTTCCTCTCTTTCCAAACCTTGTAATTCCTTTCCATGGGGAAACACGTAAGAATACATGATCTCCAACGTTGAAACTTTCGTCCTTTCGATGAAGATCAGCATAACTTTTTTGTCATTCTTGTGCAGCTTGTATTCGTCGTCTGATCATTTGGATCTTTTCTGTTGTTATGCACACCAGCTCAGGTCCCAATAATTTTGCTTCTCCCACCTCATTTTAACATACTAGAGAACGACACTTTCGTCCATACAAAGCCTCAAATGGAGCCATTCCTATACTTGCTTGATAATTGTTGTTGTAGGAGAATTCAACCAATGGTAAATACTTGTCCCAACTTTCTTTGAAGTCTAGCACACAAAGCCTCAATAAATCTTCAAGAGTCTGAATTGTCCTTTCTGATTGTCCATCTGTTTGGGGATGATAAGCAGAACTAAATCGCAGTTCGGTGCCCATAGCTTTTTGTAAACTGATTCAAAATCGTGAAGTGAATCTAGGGTCCCAATCAGAAACTATGGATATTGGCATGCCATGTATTCTCACAATCTCACTTATGTACATGTTAGCTAGACGCTGAAGTGAATAGTTTTCTTGTATAGGTAAGAAATGAGCAGACTTGGTCAATCTATCTATAATGACCCAAATCGCATCCAAACCTTGAGAAACTTTGGGAAGACCCGTCACAAAATCCATATTGATGTGTTCCCACTTCCTTTCGCGAACCTCAAGTGGGTGCAATGGATCCTTAGGCACTTGATGCTCCACCTTAACACGTTGACACGTCAAACACCTTGAGACAAATTCAGCGATCTCCTTCTTCATATTGCTCCACCAAAATGTATGTCGAAGGTCACGATACATTTTGGTACTTCCATGATAAATTGTAAACGGCGTATTGTGTGCCTCCATCATGATTTTATACTTCAATTCAGGGTTGTTAGGAACACAGAGTCAAGAGTTGACTCGGAGTATCCCTTTTCTCATCGATTCTTGCTTCTGGAATAGTAGATTCTCGTACTTTTCTCATCATATTCACCAGTTCTGGATCAGTAGCTTGAGCAGCTTTGACTTTATCGATTAAAGTCAGTTCTACTCGTACATGCGCTATCCTCATCTAGGTTTCTGGTGATTTTAGCTCTATCTCCATCTTTTGTAAATCGTATAAAATGTGCCTTTGTGTTGTTAGTATTGCATTCGTACTCGCATATGATCTTCTACTCAATGCATCAACTACCACGTTCGCCTTTCCTGTTTGGTAATGGATAGTGTGGTCATAATCCCTTAAAAGCTCAAGCCAACATCGTTGTTGCATATTGAGTTCCTTCTGGGTGAAGAAATACTTGAGACTTTTATGATCTATAAAAATCATCACCTTTTCTCCGTACAAGTAGTGTCTCCAGATCTTCAATATAAAAACGACTGCTTCTAACTCTAGATTATGAGTAGGGTAATTTTTCTCATAATATTTGAGTTGTTGAGAGGCGTAAGCTATAACTTTTTCTTGTTGCATAAGAACGCATCCTAGACTGTAACGACCCCGAAATTCGACCCACTTTATTCCCTTAAATCTTGTATTTAATAAACATTATTTTCATTACGTCCAAATTTCGGTCCGTTAATAAATCTTTCATCACCTAAATTGATCCATTATTTAATTTCAATATCATCAATTACCAAATTTTCGGTATAAATTTTTCTTTTTCTCAACTTAAAAAACATTTGGATATTTAAAATCCTTATATTTCGATCCTAGTCCCATGGATCGCAACCTTTACTTTTTCTTTCTATTATCGGTATCATAATGTTCAACATTAACCATTTAATATCATTCATATCTATACAAATGTTCTTTGTATCATAATCATTCATAATAATCTCTATCCTGACCATCATCATGAATAATCACAATTCCTAATTTAACACTATTCATTCTATCCAGATCCAACATATATGTACATACAAAACATCCATATAACTGAGACAAATTATCCACATTGGATCATAATATAAACGTTTGATAATAACGTTCACAACCTTTTAGGAAAAATCTGTCATAATCCGATATTTCTTGAAATTTATATATTTACCTGCAAAAATGTTTATTAAGCAAGTAATGAGCACAATGGCTCAACAAGTTCAACAGTTATGATTCACGTAGCACATACCTTATCATGCTTGGTGTGTGTCATACATCATGTGCTTGTGCTTCTACTATAGCAATATATCTCATATATATCCATATCGTTGCACAAAATACACATTGTGGTCATATTAATCACGTATCATATAGCACATAATTTATATGCATTTAAAACAAGAATTACATATCATAACAGTCCAACATTTAACATACAAGGGACTGAAAAACTTGCCTGGCGTCCAGTTATTTAAATTGTTAGCTCAAACCCTTAACTCGATCAACCTATGATCATAAAATAATTAAATAATAATTATTTATCTCTTTATGATATTAATTTACTTAATTAATATCATCTATGGGCCAATTATTAATTTATATCGCCAACTGTAATAACCTCGTTCCTTAAATTATTAGCATAACTTAATATTTAATACCTTTATTGCGGACAACCCGGCTCATTGAATAAATTTTAGCGTATTCTGTTGTCCGGATTTACATTTATTCATTTTCTAATCCTTTAAACTCATTAGATTAATATTTAGAATATTTAAATATTAATCTCCAATATTTAATATTTTTACAAAAATATTAAATTTAATGCCCAAACATCATTTCTATATTTTTAGTATTTTTCTATAATTTTCTATAATTTTTAAACATTTATTTCATTAAAAATTGATTCTGGGGGCATTTTCGTCATTTTACGCAGCTTTAGGGACATGATCGGCATTAACAGAAAAGCTCAGGGGCTTATCCGTAATTTCCGCGCCCTTCGAGACATAACCGTAATTTCTCAGAAAGGCCGGGGGCATTTCCGTAATTGGCCAACGGTCAAGGATACGGTCGGTATTAACTGAAAAGGCCAGGGGCACGCCGGTCATTTTGCAGCGTGCGTCGGCCGCCGCGCATTGCGCGCGGCTTCTTCTGCTTACGCCAGCCAAACGACGTCGTTTGGCGTGGCGAGAACTGGCTTCCGCGCATGGCGCGGCCCTTTCTCCGCGCGGCAAAAAACGGCGTCGTTTTTGGCCCGCCTTCCTGAACAGTCGCGCAATGCGCGGACTGTTCCAAAATCTTTCCTCCTCCTTCTTCGCACAGTGTACCAACTTTGCACAAAATATATCATTTTGCTCCAACTTTTCACATCAAAACTACTCCAAAAAATCATGTAAATCATAGATATACATCCTAAAATTATTTGGAATAATTATTCTAATTATTTCCAATTTTTCCATAAAAATATTTTATCTCCATAAATACAAAATAAATTCCAAAATTAAATTTGTATACCTTCCTTGAAGCTTTCTTTCACTTGGATAGCACCAAACCTTCTCTCTTGCGGTGGCTATGGGATTTTCCGGCATGGCTTGGTGGTGGCTGCTACATGGTTACGGTGGAGAGAGAAAAGCTAGCATGGTTTGTTTGCTTTTATTTCTTTTGTTATCTCTTTCTTTTTCCTTGTTTCCTTTCCTTATATAAGCAAAGCACACTTAATCACTTTTAAAAGTCTCACAATTCCACCGCCTCTTACTCTCCTTTCAGCCGGCTTATTCTCCTTTTCGAAAATTCTAATTTAGCATGCAAATAAATTATTTTTATACATTATGTAATTATATCGTGTAATAATTATTTTAACGTACCAAAATTCATAATATGATTTATCAGTAATATTAATACCTTTTCGGGTACTTTATTTGACAAATTTTGTACACGCATAATGACATGCATGTAATTATATGAGATAATTTATACCTCCAAAAATCATAAAATAATTCATAGTACATATAAAAATTATTTTTCATAATTTTTCACTCCGTTACTTGGACAACATGTTACATTAACATGTTCACGTTTCTGAAATATTATCTTTCATAAAAGTCATAATAATTTCATTATACATAAATATAATTTTTAATAAATTAAATCCTTCCTTTTTCCTCATTTAATTTAATTTCTTTACATTTCTCATTAATTTCTTTATATATAAATTATATAATTTAATATTATATAATTTATATATTTACATTCTTCTTCCTTAAATAATTTCTTAATTTCCTCCAACCTTATTCCATTTAATCACCTTATATAAATTACATAATTATTCTTATATAATCTATGTAATTATTATTTTCTTTATACCTTATTTTAATTTCCTTATATAAATTATATAATTTATTATTATATAATTTATATAATTACCTTTCCTTCTCAATTAATTTCTAACTTCTTCCAAAATTCTTGATAAAATCTAAAATTCAATAATTTCAATTTTACTTAATTTCCTCATTAACTTTTATCTTACTTTGGATTAATTTAATTATTAATCCCTTAATTCTCATAATTAGTGAAATTTATAATTATCAATTAAACATAACACACATATATATACAAATGTATATATATAAATATAAATATATACATATTTAATTCATGCATTTACATTATCACATAACCTTATTTAAAACATAATTTCTGTACTTCCACAATAATTAAATTGTACAATTTATTGTACATTTACCTGAAATTTCTTTTATTCTTCATAAATTGTATTCACACAATTTATTTACTTTTTAATTATTTTAAATTCACATAATTCATCACCATCTTTGTACAAATTTAATTTACTAATTAAATCCCTTCAAACACTTTAAATAATAATTAACTTAAACAACCTTGATATTTTTCTCAATTAATTCTTATTTGATATTATTAAAGGAATCCTGAAATTTGGATCCTCACATAGACCACTACTTGAAGCATCGCTATAGATAACAAATCCTCATAATCCTGATGGTATCATCAGAACAGGGGCTAAAACGAGTCTCCTCTTAAGTTCTTGAAAGCATTTCTCGCATTTCTTACTCCATTCGAATTTTGTATTTTTTCGAGTCAGCTGAGTTAGTGGAGTGACAATTCGAGAAAAATATTCTACAAATATCCGATAATAACCAGCTAGACCCAGAATACTTCGTACTTTAGTTACTGTCTTAGGTTGCTCCCAGTTTAAAATTGCTTCAATTTTTACGGGATCAACCGATATTCCTTGTTTAGAAATCACATGCTTAAGGAATGTTACTTCCTCAAGTCAGAACTCACATTTCTTCAACTTAACATATAACTTATTTTCACATAACTTTTGGAGTATTAAACGCAAGTGACGTTCATGATCCTCATGACTCTTGGAGTATATAAGGATGTCATCAATAAAGACAACCACAAAATGATCCAAATATTCTTTGAATATTCGGTTCATTATATCTATGAAGGCTGCAGGAGCATTAGTTAGTCTAAAAGGCATGACTAAGAACTCATAATGCACATAGCGAGTTCTGAAGGCGGTCTTGGGAACGTCATCAGCTCTAACCTTCAACTGATGATAACTAGATCGGAGATCGATCTTTGAAAAATACTGAGTACCTTGTAATTGATCAAACAAGTCATCAATTCGAGGTAACATATACCTATTCTTGATGGTGACATGATTCAACTCTCGATAGTCAATGTACAATCTTATACTCCCATCCTTCTTCTTTACAAATAGAACAAGGATACCCTAAGGTGATGTACTTGGTCGTATGAAACCGGTATCTAGGAGTTCCTGAAGTTGGACTTTCAACTCTTGAAGTTCTATGGGAGCCATTCGATATGGGGCTTTAGAAATAGGTTTAGTACCGGGTTCAAGGTCAATACATAATTTAATTTCACGGCCTAGGGGTATGCCAAAAAGTTCTTCGGGAAATACATCAGGGAATTCATTAATAGTAGGAATATTGTTCAAGTTTATCGAGTTTTTATTTAGATCAATGATATGAGCTAGGAAGGCTTGACATCCATTTTTTAATAAATGAATGACTTTACGGCTAGAAATAACAGTTACTAATTTCAAAGGTTTGGTTGCTTAAATTTGCATGATAGGTTGGTCAGGAATATGAAAACTAATAAGCTTATGGAAGCAATCAATTTTAGCATGGTGGGTAGTCAACCAATTAATTCCTAAAATCATATCAAACTCATACATTTCCAAAGAGATAAGGTCAACGGGTAGGGTGAGGTTATTGATTTGAACCAAGCAAAGTTTATAAACAGTAGATGTAACGGCTATTTCCCCTAATAGAGTTTCAACACATAAGTCAAAGTCTAAATTTTTAAGAAACAAATTTAAACGTTGAGCACATGCATGTGAGATAAAAGAGTGGGTAGTACCAGTATCTAATAGGGCATAGACTTCATACGAGTTTATGAATAGCTTACTGGTTATCACCTCATTTAGGTTTCGTGCCTTTTGAGATGTTATAACAAAAGCTCTCCCCTGGACTATAGATTTTCCTTTGTCTGTGCTAGCCTTTGGAGCCATCATCGATGCTGGACTTAATTTTGTGACAGGACAAAAATGAGCAATATGACCTTCTTTCCCACAATTATAACAAGACTTGGGTTGCTGAGTATAGTTTAGGCTGATATAACCCTCCTGACCACACTTGTAGCATTTTACGGGTGGTCGATCTCCTCCCCTTGAAACTATTACTGGTGTTGATGTTGGTGCTGGCGTTTTTCCATGATCGTTGTGGGATCTTTTTCTTTTGAAATTATTCCCACTTATTTCTCCCATTCTATTATCTAGACCAGAATTACCACTGAAGTGGTTACTATTTCCGAAATGGTGATTGCCACCTCTACGGTTTTCGTTCCGGTAATTATTTTCGTTATTTCTTCCTCTTGGTTGGTCATTGGCTCTTAGTTGCAATATTTCATCTTCTTGTTCGACCCTTTGAGCCCTGTCCACCACATCTAAATATAGACAAAGTTTGTGAGAGATGAGGTGTCGGTGAATTTTGGGTCTCAGGCCTTTTAAGAACATGGGAGTCATTCGGGCTTCATCGTCCACCAAATGAGGCACGAATCTGGATAACTCCGCGAACTTGGTTTCGTATTGAGAAACAATCACGTTCCTTTGTTCTAGTTTAATAAATTCCACCTCTTTCATATGACGGACACTTTCTGGAAAATATTTTTCATTAAACAAATCCTGAAACCCCGTCCAGGACATCTTAAGTGCCGAATGATGGGTACGTTTTATCGATTCTCACCAATGGTCTGCTTCTCCTTTTAGCATGAAGGTAGAAAATGGGACCTTTTGATCATCAGTGCAACGCATAACATCAATTTTTTTGTCATATGCTTCAACCATGCTTCAGCCTTAAGTGGGTTCGGCTTCCCGAAAAATTCGGGTGGCCCCAACTCTTTAAACTGCTTCGCAATGACCATCCTCGAATTATCAGCATTTCCATCGGTGCGAGTTCCCCTCACTTGATTTTGCATGAATTGTATAAAGCTTTTAAAGAAACCATCACAATTCATATGGCCACCTGCGTTATTCTCAGAAGCTGCAGGAGGATTATTTGTAGCCTCCTGATTTTCTGCAGCGTAATTCATTCCTTGGTTTTCAGATGCCATTCCGAAATATGATCACAAAACAAAGGATAGTTTAAACAAACCGACTTGTCAGTCACTTTTTATCGCTTCATTCAAGTCAATTACCAAATTTAACTTAGGTAGGATATACTAGCGAATGATTCTAATCGTCTCTTCCTCCTAGTTCTAATCCCAGATCTTCATGCAAGATCATATCCCTAAACTTTGATACCAACTGTGACGCCCCCAAATCGGGCCCACACCACCTAATTTGAGTCGTCAAAAGACTACAACAAAATTATTATAATACACTATTTCAATAATACACAAATAAGTCTTCACAATTACTACTATTCTATAATACAGTGAAGACTACTATAACAACTATCTTGGATCGCTACTCTATTTCCCTTTCCTCCCCGCTAGTCCCGGTTACGTTCTCATTTCCTGAACAATTGAACAAAAAGGAAATGGTGAGCTCAAATAGCCAGTAAGGAATATCATGACTAAGATAATGAAAAATAAATTATTCTTAGCGTTCAACAGTTGAGTTCTTAATTGAATATAAGAGACAATAAGTTTTAAATCAACAGCTGCAGTTGAGTTATAAACAACAAGATTAACAACAATAGTTAAGTTCTTAAACAAAGTTTTACTACAATGAAATAACCACCACTAAGAGAATTAAGTAGATCATGATGTCTACTAGCCTCTCTTTTTAAGAAAATTATCATCAACTTTTATTATCTGAAACACCACTGGTCATAATCATGCCAAATAACAGTTCTTCTTTGCCCCTAGCCAAAGAGAACATTCATCACGTGTCCTTGTCATCTCACCAAAGACACCAACAATTATATCGTCTTTATCCTATATCGTCTTTGTGACGCCCCCAAATTCGGGTTTCAAATACCTGGATCTGGTCATCACGATCCAATATAAACATTCACTTCTAAACAACATACAATAACTAAATGCGGAATAATAAACATATGTTGTTCATTCAAAAGGTGTTACTAGTCCCAAGATACGATAACCTTACACAAAAGTACATAAATACCCTTAATAAAGTACTTAGGGTTTATATTACATAACAATTAATTTAATTAACTACAAGGCTGCATCCTGAAGTCTATCACTTCATCTTTCCTTTACCCTTGTTCTTTCCCGAAGTCTCGGGTTGCACTGCAATAAGGTTTCATGATATAGCAAGGGTGAGCAACTAGTTTACTCAACAAGTTTAAATAACAACAAGAAATAATATATCATGAATGAAAGGGAATAGCTGGACAATTCAACAATACGAATAACATAAGCAAGAATAATGATTTGCTTTTAAAATCAAGATAGTCAAATAGACTATGAACTATAAATATTCACTGGAGTCAATAGCATGTTGACCCAATGGTTACTACCAGAAATATGTACCCGAGGGGATCAGCCTCAGTACAATATGTGTATGCATAACATTTAATTTTCATATTTTTGTACCTAATATTAGATACATGGTACTCCCCTATAATAAAGGGGTGTTCATAATAGTCTAAGAATCCGCATCTTCAATGATGTGGATAGCTTTTAAAATCTTTAACATAAATGTCTAGCCGAACAATGAGTTAGACCTACTTTGAACAGTTCTTTGAACAGTAGAACAATAATTAAGTACAAGTCAAGGACTGTACAATATCACGTGCAACAAGTGCGAATAACAACAATATCGATGTGGAATAATTGTAAAGGAATTAAACCACTCAAAGCATGCTTGGAATTACAGTTCAAACTTAAATAAATAATTTGCTCAATGAAATGAGTTTAGAGATAAGGAACTTGCCTGTCTGCTCAGCTACAATTTATGTCTAGCTTTAACTAACTGACTTTGAAAGACCTAACATTAATAAAGTTGGTCTAATAATTAGTACGGCGTATTTGCACAACTATACGCTCACTAATGAACTTATTTACCACACATAAGTACTAACACATAAATTACATCAGTCAAAATAAATATTATTAACCTTATAGACCCTTAATCATTTTAGGTTAATAATTTAATAAGTTAAAAAATATTTTTCTTAAGTGTTAAACACTTATTAAACCCTTAAACAACTCATTACAATTGTTTAATTAAAGCATAATTAAATTCAATTTATTTTATTAACTCAATCTCTATTTAATTACTATCTAACCTTGATTAAATAGAAATTAATTAATTAACTCTAGTTATTATTTAAAATAAATAATAACTAATTGTACTTACTTATTATTTAATAATAATTAAATAATAAATAATTATTGATTTAATTTTAACCTTCTTTAATTTAATATTAATCAACTAATAGTTAACTAAGTAATTAACCTTAACTAATAGTTAACTAAGTAATTAACCTTACTTATTATTTAATTTAAGGAAATTAAATAATAGTTTACTAATTTTAATCCTCTTTAATTATTATTTAATGTCAATTAAATAATAATTAATTATTTAATTATTGTTTAAGATTAAATAAAATTTAATTTATTTATCCTTATTTATTATTTAAATTAAATAATAAATTATTAATTAAATAACTTAATTTCCCTTAATCATTATTTAATGCTAATTAAATAATAATTAATTACTTAATTATCCTTATTTATTATTTAATAATATTTAAATAATAAATAATTAATTTATAAATTTTTATCTCTCTTTAATTATTATTTAATAGGAATTAAATAATAATTGTTAATTTATCACCTTTATTTATTATTAACATTTTAAATAATAAATAAATAATAAATTTATTTAGCTTAACCATGGTTTAGCTAACTAGATTAATATTTAAAATATTTAAATATTTTAATGAAAAATATCCCCCCAATATCATTTTTGTATTATTATTATTATTATTTTTGTTATAATTTTAAATTAGTTTTCAAATATTTAAATTAATTAAAATTAACCCGAATGACAATTCTGTAATTAAGTTGAAAACTGATTCGAGGGCAATTTTGTAATTTCGCCGAAAAACGACCGGAGGGGCAGTCTGGTAATTTCGCTGAAAACTGGTGCTCGCGCATTGCGCGCGTTAAGCCGTAAGCAGACCCCAAAACGGTGTCGTTTTGGAGACACTACTGCTGGCTTCCGCGCGTATGCGCGGAATAACTTTTTCTTATGCTAAACGACGTTTTGGCTCTGCGTCCGACGGCCAAAAAGGCCTGCGTGCATTGCGCGGAAACCCTTTTTATTTTTTCCCTTTGCAGAACGTGAACAGTGTTTCAGCAATACACATTTTAATAAAAATATACCATCAAGTAAGCTTTAACTCTTCAATAAAAATCCAAAAAATTACCAATCACCTTATATCAATTTATAACATGAAAAAATAATTTTTCATGATTTAATATCATTTTTTTTTATAAAATTTTTTACATCACATAAACTACCACAAATCATAACTTTTTGTGTATAACTCCATTTTGAGTGATTCAAACTTTGTTTTTCTCATGATTTAATGTTCTATAATATTAGGACATCAAACCTAAGGTTTATAAAAATATTTTTGGTCATAAATTCCAAGACTTGTTTACACACTAATAAACACATATTTTTAGCATACAAAATATACCAAAATACAAATCAAGCATATTAAATTCAAGCATGTCATAAATATTACAACTACACATTAATAACTATATTAACATGTTTATACTAACATGATAATTTATTTAATTTAAAAGCAAAGCTATATTAAAATAACCATTACCTTGATTTAATGACTATTTTCCTTTTTCTTCCAAAATAGGTGGTGAATGGCATGAACAAAACTAACTTCTCCTTCTTCCTCCTTAGTCTCTCAAATATTATGCTGTCACTAAAGCTTTTCTCAAACTCTCTCTTTTGGACTTGGAGAAAAATAATGAAGTGCAATCTACCAATTTCAAGTATACTTGCAATATTAGATACACATAATATATCTAATAAGCTAAACCATGCCCCTAGATGACAACTTACACAAGGAATGACTAAATGACACATTAGGTGAAAAAGGAATGGTCCATGTACTTAAAAATCAAACAAGCAATCCAATATTTAAATAAATGAAAAAAAAAAAAAAAACATCACTCACCTTCTCTTTCTTTCCTACTTGCCGGCAACATGTGCTTTTGTCCCAAAAAAATGGTCACTTGGTCACTTTTTAAATAAATAATAGTTTAAACAATTTAATTTCACGTGGGCTCAAGCTTTGGGCTTTATTTAAAATACCAATTGGGCTTCTATTAAATTGTTTGGGCTACTAGTTTGCTAAATTTTAGTATTCTTCACTTGGGCTACTAATTGATCCATGTTGGGCTAATTTAATAATTTACACATTAATTATTCAATCCATAATTAAATAAATAATTAGATTGAATAAATAATTAAATACTCTAACCCATTAGTATTAAATTACTAAATGGACTAATAAATATTATTATTACTATTTCACATTATTTACATTAATTAATAATTATATTAATTAATTTATTATATTTAATTAACTCATTATATTCAATTTAATTGAATATTTAATTAATAGAAAACTTATCAATTATTTTGATATTAAAACTTTAGGGTTTCTTTACTAATTTAATAACATATTAGTGACCCCCTTTAATTACTTCTAGTAATTAATTACATAATCATTTAATCACGTAATTAATTAATCACATAAAAAGATTTAAATAATCTCGTAAAACTAAATCGTTAGAAATTAAATTATTAATTTAATTAATAATGACGTGGAAATTCTAGGACATTACAGTCTTTAACCTATATCGCCTTTAACATATCATCTGTGCCCCATGCCACAGATATTCAGAATAACCTGATACTTGATGATTGAAATAACAACAGAGATATAAATAATAAACAGAAGAAACAAGATAAACAATAACATGAGGAGTTAACAAATTTAACTTTGTCCAGATTTAAATTATGTCAAATTGTCAACATGATGTATAGAAAAATGTGTTCAAGTTCAAGAGTAATATCCAAGATCTATACGAAAAAGTTCAACGGTAAGGTTTACGGTACAAGGAATTAGTTCAAACTATTCACAGTTCAAATAAATGTCCACAGTTCAAAAGTTTAAGGTCCATAAGTTCACAGTCCAAATAAATGTCCACAATTCAAAAGTTCAAAAGTTCATAAGTTCACAGTTTAAATATGACGATGGAAATTTAATAGGAATGTTCTTGTCAAAGGGTATTAGATGAAGTGCAAACTATTAAGGGAATATTAATGAATTATTAATTTAAGAATTTTCACCGTTTAATAATATTAGAGGTACAAATAAGATATTTTCTTACTGTAATAAGTTTAAGTGATAGAAGATGAAAAAGATGTTATTCCTTACAAATAAGAAAGAAAATGATATCACTTTATGATGACGAAAAGAATGGTACCCCTTACCACAATAAGTTTAAGACTTTGAAAGAAAAGTGACATCCTTTACCTTATCTCGTGACTAAATATAGTTTTTATGAGGTTGATCAACCTATATGTATATTCATAATTTAATTAGTAAATAACACATACCAATTTTATGTATATAAAATCATCTAAGTGAATATACTTCAAAATAATTTTTAAAGAAAATAATTTTTCAAAGTAAAATATTTCAAAGGAAAATTTTCAAAATAAATCTTCTAATAGAAGAGTCTTCTAATGGAAGAGTTGTAAACTGATGTGTGTGTGAGTGTTTATATAACTTTTAAAAGAAAATTTTACTTGAACAATACTCGTACCCTTCCAGATCTTTAACGCTTAAGCTAATTTTAATACACTTAGGGAGAAGATTGAGTGAGGAATGTATGAAACTCCTTGTGCTAAGCCCCCTATTTATAGTCAGAGCCTAACCAACTTTTTCACACACACGTTACACATTTTAATCTCATCTTTTAATCTGAACCATTCATCAACCAACGCACGTTTCACACTTTAATCTGCACCACTTAACGACTATCATGCGTTTCACGCCCACACGTGTTAAGCATTTACGAGTGCTACACATTTACGCATGTTACACACTTACACACGTTACAAATTTACGAGTGTTACACATTTACGCATGTTACACACTTACACGTGTTGCACACGTACACGCGTTACCCATTTTCATATTATTTTATTGATTTAATAGCTTAATTATTAAACATACTGTATTTTTTAAATAATAAATCTGTCTAATTGTTAATTACATGTGACTACTACTGTAACAATTATTGGCCCAATAATACAAGATGCTGTGCATTATGACAATTATTGATTCAATAATATGACACACTGTGCAATTAATAATGTAAAATATTGTGTAATGACAATTATTGATTCAATAATATAAAATACTGTGTAATGACAATTATTGAATCAATAATGTAAAATACTGTGTAATGACAATTATTGATGAAATACTGTGCAATAGCCACTTTATCAGTTCAATAATTTAAATATTGTGTAATACCGTGTGCTACTATGCAATACTATGAGTTAATGTAAAATACCGCGTGCTACAGTAAAATATCATATGTTATCATATTTTTATCACTGGGTATTTTAACAGTTAAAAGTGATAATACCATTGATCATTTTTATTTAGAAAGGCTACTGTTGTCGTTTTCTTCATTCGACAATATTTCGTTGTGGGGTCCACGGAATATTTTGGCGCCGTCGTACGAATATTCCCCGACAGAACGAATATTCCTCGACAGAACGAATATTCCCCGACAGAACGAATATTCCTCGACCAATTAAATATTATCAGACATAAAAAATTTGCACATAACATCCTTAACTTTAATTTTTATTAATTTAACACTTTACTGTTAAACATAAAATTATGAGAAAATTTTGAAATCTATTTATTAAAATTCAGGGTCTTACATCCTCCCCTCCTAATGAAATTTCGTCCTCGAAATTCATGTATCTGGTATTTTGAAAAGATCATGATACTTAGCTCTCATTTCAGATTCCAACTCCCCGATCATTTCCTCAGTATCTTGGTTTTTTCATAAAATCTTGACTTGAGGTATAATCTTTGAGCGTAAGATCTGTTCTTTCCTATCTAAGATCTTGACAGGTACTTCCTCATACGTTAAATCTTCTGCTATCTCATCTAGCTCCAATTCAATAATGTGATTTGGGTCCTTCCTATACTTGCTTGATAACTGTTGTTGTAGGAGAATTCAACCAATGGTAAATACTTGTCCCAACTTCCTTTGAAGTCTAACACACAAAGCCTCAATAAATCTTCAAGAGTCTGAATTGTCTTTTCCGATTGTCCATCTGTTTGGGGATGATAAGTAGAACTAAATCGTAGTTCGGTGCCCATAGCTTTTTGTAAACTGATCCAAAATCGTGAAGTGAATCTAGGGTCCTGATCAGAAACTATGGATACTGGCATGCCATGCATTCTCACAATCTCACTTATGTACATATTAGCTAGACGCTCAAGTGAATAGTTTTCTCGTATAGGCAAGAAATAAGCGAACTTGGTCAATCTATCTATAATGACCCAAATCGCATCCAAGCCTTGAGAAACTTTGGAAAGACCCATCACAAAATCTATATTGATGTGTTCCCACTTCCATTCGGGAACCTCAAGTGGTTGCAATGGATCATTAGGCACTTGATGCTCCGCCTTAACACATTGACACGTCAAACACCTTGAGACAAACTCAGCGATCTCCTTCTTCATATTGCTCCACCAAAATGTATGTCAAAGGTCACGATATATTTTGGTACTTTCAGGATGAATTGCAAATGCCATATTGTGTGCTTCCATCATGATTTTATACTTCAATTCAGGGTCTCTACACAAATGATTATGAGATGAATCATTCTCTTTATAAGAGCACGCATAGTATGTATTAATCTATCAGGATTCACTAATCCTCATTTTAGTAATCCTATGATTATGAACAATTTTAGTATTGAGCTATCTTTAATTTAGATCTCATTAGCATGATCATTATCATGATTCTAAAAGCATTGCTCAATTTATCACAATTAATGTCATTTATTAAATATGGATAAAAAAAATGTCTTTGTATAAATAAACTTTTATTAATAAATAAATAAGATTACAAAGTACATGTTACATCATATCAAATATGATTGACTTGTGTGCAACTACTTTCAATTTTATATATTCGACAATATTTTGTTGTGGGGTCCACCAATGTTTGGTTATTTCGGCGCCGTCGTATGAATCGAATATTCCCCGACAAAACGAATATTCTCCGACAAGATAAAATTTGCGCAAAATATTTTTTTAACTTTAACTTTTGTCAATTTATCTACTTACCGTTTCAGATGAAAATATATAAAGAAAAATTTAATTTGTATTTCATAAAAGTCGGCGTTTTGCAATTAATGTATATTTGTACCATGAGATTTTGTAAAGTCCATAATAAATTCTTGATGTACAAGGACTTAGATTAGAAAAGATCATAAATTTGTTAGGAAGACTTTTGAGAAAAAATATTGTATAGACTGAAGAATTAGGTCGACTGATCGCATAGTAAGAAGGTCAGTTTTGCAAAGTTCAAATCATATAGTCAATTAATCAAAATGAAAGATCAGATCAAAGATCAGATTGAAGTGCAGATTTAGATCATATTGTGAAGTTAATCGCAGAAGAGCATACCGTATAGCAAAGTTAATCGCAGTGTATACTCAAGAATGTAAAACAAAGGAGAGTTCGCAGAAGACTAATCAAGATCGTATATCAAACGTAGAGCACTGATCGTATTACAAACTTTATGCTCATCATCTAAGCAAACAATCAACTCATTTCGTAGAGTATGTCAAAACTGTAAGATGACTGACATTAGTCCAAAAAGTGAAAAGCTCGATGCATTTTCCGACAGTTGAGATTGAAATATGAATATTAGAGTATGCTTTGCCTACCGGCTAGTTTGACCTTGAGAACGTCAGCCACATGGTTTTCATATTTGAAACTATGATAAGACGACACAGTAGAAAGCTATTTTGCCAAATTCAAAAATATCTTCATCAAAGATCTTCAAGGATCAATGCATTAAATGAGTAACGACTACTTTTGCAACAGGAAAATCTCAAGAGGTCTATTAAGGACAAGCAGAAATCAAAGAACATGAGACGCTTGATCAAAAAGAAAAGATTCTGCTTAAAATTCAAAAAGACCACTCTACGAAAGTTGAAATACACGTTTAAGCTACCAAGTACATGAGAAGTTTAATCTATTGAGATTTTGGCAGTAACTCAAAACAAATCATTCATTGGTTGTGTAATATTGTATTTGTGACAGTTGTCTAAGTCTGAGGGACTTGAAGAGATCTGGGTGATCTGGATTGAGGGTCCTTTGTTCTGAGACTGTGTGACTCGAAGGAACCAGAGTGGTTCAGTTATACCAGATTGTGGTGATCTATATCCTTAGTGGATTTTTTACTCGTGGAGTAGAAGAGTGGAGTAGGAGTTGTTCAGTCTCCAAACCACTTAAAATTTTATGTCTCCTTTAAATTCCCGTATTTACCTTCTGTCTATTATTGGTTGTGATTGTGTATATTTTATTTCTTTAGTTTTAAGCTTTCAAAACTATGATTTACTTTTATTCATCTTTAAAGGGGGACTTTTCAAACCACATTTTGTTGTGCTTAAACAATATAAATTAATAGATCATTACACTTTAAATCAAAAGATATTTTTTCAAAAGATCTATTCAACCTCCCCCCCCCCCCCCCCTTTCTAGATTTTTTGTATGGCTCTGTGATACAACATTACCTTTTAATGGCATGTAACATTTTTTTTACTCTTCTTCTAATTGCGGTGTGGCAATTTAATTTTGGTTCTTTTTTTCCTCCTTCATTCTTTTAATCAGTGAAAAGTTTATGCATAAACAATCATACTACTGCCATTGCTGCCAGAAATAATGGGATATATGTGAGAATCCATGACTATAATGTTGGAAAAGCTAGTGGGATGGCCCCACATGTCAGGTTAGGTTTGAACACCTGTACTTTATAAATAGGTGAAAGTAATCATTTTTAATTTGTTCTCTAACTTTTAATATGTGAAAAATAATTAGTTTCCTTTTCCTTGTGTAAGATTGCGGTGTATAATAAGTATGTGTTTGATTCATTATTGCCTTTAAATTATCAAACAAACTAAAAAGTTTTATTAGGTTAAAAGTAACTTATGTTAAATTGGTTTTAAAACTGAAACTGCACAAAATAAAATCGCACTATGCAGTTTTATGTGCGATTTTGAATTTGTCAAACTGTATCTAAATGATTTTATATGCGATTTGGATTTTAAACCGCACCATACTCACCCCTAATTCAAGTTCGTGTGAAAGTTAATCCATTCAATGTTCATATTCTACTTGGATTTATGTCGTTCTTAATTATTATTTCTTTTAGTAATGAAGTTTTGTATGCAAACTATAGTTTCGCATAGCACACAAATCTAAATTATCGGGTATTGGGTTTTTTATATTATGTTATGTTTGTTTTCATATAGCACTAAAAGCGTCTCAATTTTTGAATAAATAATATTAACGGTCTTAAATTTTTAGTCTCAAACATATCTTAAATAATATGATATTAAATACTTTAATAATAATTTATGATATATTGAATTATATAAAATTTATTCAATCAATATTATAATGACACATATCATTTAATGCATTTTTTAAAATAAAAAATTTATGACTCTTAATATTATCCTTTGGTTATTACCTCGTCAAAGATTTTACACATCTTTCAACGATGACATATGTATCACTAAAAGGAAAAATGTAAACGTTGACTCTAAATTGTTTACACTACAATTCCTTTTTGTGGAAGAAAATAATTTATAGAGTTAAAATTTAATACACTGATTGCGTATATATGAGTGACATTATGATTATAATATACCATTAAAATAAGGTTAATTTCGTCTACTTTATTAATGATGTGTCCTAAATCTTAATTCTAATATTACTTGTGTATACACTGTTAGTGTTAAACTTTAATTCATAATTTATATCCTCTACAAAAACTCATATTGAGATATGATCTATTAGTAGTGGTTTCAAGAAAAATTTGGCTTAATTAAAGAAAAATATTTAAAAAATTGATATTTGATAAGTTTCTAAGAATCACATTTAAGAGTAGAGATTTTGGGTTTAAAAGTAGGTAACTGAAGGAGAAAATCAGTGTTTAGGCTCAAGTATTTTTGGCAAAAAATATAAATATATAAAATTATTTTAAAGTTACCAAATAAAGTTATTTACTTGAACTGGAAATATAAGAATTAATACATAAAATTTCAAAATATATTATTTTTCTATATACATAATATAATTGTATAACACATATTGTACACGATTGATATTTATAGTGCGAAAAATATTTCTCATGCACGAGAGCGGCAGGCCTGGCTATAGTATTTTGTCTCATCATTTGTGAAATTGTGGGCGAGAGATCTCGTGTGGTAAGTATCTGCCTCTTTTTCTAATGAGTAACAACTTTATACTTTAGTATAGGGTTAAATGCACGGTAGACCCTGGGTTTTTGGAGTTTGAGTTATTTACTCTCAGTCAACGCAAATTGAGCCCAAAACTTTTTAAGAACTTGGATATTGAGCCACAGGTTTTTTGCCACATGTGCGTTGACCGCACACATGGACACACATGGCACAACTGATGTGGTAAAATAGCCTTAATAAGTGAAAAAAAAAACCTTCTCCCAACATTCGAACTTGAGACCTCAAGTTTGAACCTTGCAAGTTAGAACCACCCAAGCACCATGGGGCTAGTTGAAATTATAAGCCAACAAATTGTACATATTCTCTCAAGCAGATGCCACCAGCATAATTGCCAAAAAGACAACCGTACCCCCAACTTGCACCTTTCTCTTTCTTTTCTTTCGGATCACATTTTTCTAAAGTCATTTCATTTTCAATAA
Organism: Hedera helix; assembly: GCA_947179155.2. Taxonomy (NCBI): domain Eukaryota; kingdom Viridiplantae; phylum Streptophyta; class Magnoliopsida; order Apiales; family Araliaceae; genus Hedera; species Hedera helix. The sequence goes on from OX359274.1 coordinate 18,845,307, forward strand.
GGAATATTCAATTTGGGGGTCTAAACTGGTGTCAATTGAAGGAGAAATTGACAGATTTGAAAGAATTTTTAGCATCAGGAGGAGATGATGTAAGTGTCTCTTTCTTCCTCTTCTTTGTTTTGTTAATTATTTTCATATCTGTTTGTTGGCCCCTTCAATGGTGGGTTTGTTTGTTGTTTTTCTTTTCCTTTCTTTCTTTATTATAAGGACCCACGTTGTGGTTCAACTATTATCTGTATATGTATATTCTATATGTAATTGTCTCTTGATTGCTTCCATAGTCAACTGTTTGTATACATGTTAAAATAACAAGAGTTTGTCTGCTTATTTTCCTTTTCCTTTTCCTTTCTTTCTTTATTACAATAGCCTATGTTGTGGTCCAACTGCTGTCTGTATATGTATATTCTATATGTAGTTGTCTCTTACTTGCTTCCATAATCAACTGTCTTTATACATGTTAATAGAACAAGAGTAATTTTTTTAAAACATGTTACATTTTTTTACTATAGCTTCTTGGTAGTTGAACTCCACCATGGGGGTTTATTTGGGTTACATCCTGTTTTGCATTATAATGAAGGGCATGTAGATAAGTTTAGAATTCCTCACTTTTTGCTGAATTTTAAGGAGATCAAGAAAATGTGTGAGAGATTTGGATACGATGATATAATAGGGTTATATTACAGAATGCCTAAAATAATTTTTTGTGGCCATTATGAAAATATGGCTGATGATGATGACCTTAATAATATGTTAAATGAAGTTGCAAATCATGAATATGTTGAGATATATCTTGAGCATGATTGTGAAGGGAAAAAATATGGTCAGAAGGGTAGTTTGGGTAAACATGATGGTCATGATGTGGTGGAAGAAAATGATGCTGCTGATGTTGAAGAAATTGGGGTGGAAGAAAATGATGCTGCTGATGTTAAAGAAATTGGGGATCAGTCTTCAACTACTTCTGATGATACTTATTTAGTTAATAAGGATGAAGAATGCTTCTAACTGATGATGAAGAAGTAATTGAGGCAAGGAAAAATATTAGGGAATATAAACAACTGAAAAACAATATCAATCCACTAAGGATGGCCAGTCAAAAAAACCCGGTTAATAACGAACCAAATACTGCTGAACATCAGAATACAACCACCCAGGAACTAGAAATTGTTCATATACAAGAAGCTATTTCTAAGAGTGAAAGTGATAGTGATACTGACGCTGATAATAATGTTGTTTATGACTCTGATCAAGTAGAAAATGATAGTCCTGAGGAAGCTGACTCTGAGGATGATACATTTGTTTGGAAGGAAAACCCTTTCCTAATTTATAATCCCAACACTGATGTCATGGTCATAGACCTAGAGGTAGGAATGTTATTTGCAAACAAGAAAGAATTCAAGTCTACTGTAATTAATTGGTCATTGACGAATGATTTTGATTTAAAATTTGTGAAAAGTGAGGAAAGTGGGGTCAAAGGGAGGCGTATGAATAACAAAAATTGCCCTGTCAAAGTGTGGGGAAGTAAAGTTCGATTTGAAACAACTTTTCAGCTTAGAAAAATCATAAGAAAACATAGATGTACAAAATCTTTAGTTAGTAGGCAGGTTAATTCAAAGTGGTTAGCAAGTAACTTGAATAGAGAACTTAAAGAATTTAGAAATTGGAGACTTAGTGATATTCAAGCTTTTGTGAAGAATAAATGGAAAGTTAATGTCTCAATTGACAAATATTATTGGGCTAGACAGTGTGCGTTACAAGAGTTGATGGTTCACATGAAAGAACATTATAGCAAATTGCATAGATACATTGAAGAGTTAAAAATGTTAAATCCTGGCATTACCATTGAATTGTATCAAGTCTTTCATTCTGGTGCACCTGAATTCAAGAGACTTTATGTTGGATTTAAGGCTTTGAGAGTTGGTATGCTTGCTGGTTGTAGGAAAATAATTGGATTCGATGGGTGTAGTCAAGGCTACAACTAGTATTGATTTTGAGGATGAGATGGAAAATATTAAGCAGCTAGATCAGGAGGTGTTTGAATTTTTGATGGCTAGGAATCCGAGGAAATGGTGCAGGGCATTTTTCAAAACTGATACTAAGTGTGACATTGTGCACAACAACTTATGTGAATGTTTTAATGGGTACATTATTCATTCAAGAGGTAAGCCATTGATTGATTTGCTGGAACACATATGAAAAATGTTAATGAGTAGGCTACAACAAAAGAGGGATTTGGCCATCAAAAAATAATGGGACATTTGTCCTAGGCTAAAAAAATAACTTAGCAATAACATTGAAGATAGCTTCCATTATTCTATTTTGTACAATGGGGATTTGCAGTTTGAGGTGACATCCACAACTGACCGTGATGGATACACAGTAGATTTGCATAGTCGCAGCTGTGCTTGTAGGGGTTGGGAGCTTAGTGGAATTCCCTGTGCACATGCATGTGCAACAATTTTGTACATGAGATACAATCCTACAGATTATGTATCATAGTGGTTTAGGGTCAATACCTACATGAGAGCATACTCAAAAATGTTGAGATTGGTGAGAAGGGAAAGATTTTAGCCAAGGTTTACCCGTACTCCACCATTACCTCCTCCGTTAAAGAGACCAAGAGATAGAGCACAAAAGTTAAGGAGGAAGGAGATAGGTGAGGAGTCAGAGGCATCAAGTCAAACGAAGAAGAAAAAAACTACGTTATCTAGGAAAGGCACAATCATTTTATGTAGTAAGTGTAAGACGACTGGCCATAATCGGCTCATTTGCAAGTTATCAACACAAACTAGCGTAAGTTTTTGTTAAACTTAAAAGCTTCATTAATAGCTTATAAATACGTGTATTTTTTTTATTTGATATTCTTACCTATTTCAGGAAACTGTTAAGGGACAAGAAACTGGGGAAAGCACCAAGTAGCCAGAAAGAAAAGATAAGGGAGTGAGTGGGATTGGTAATACAATGACTCAAGCCAAGGCAGACAAAGATGACATACTATTGTAGGTAATGGTTTATGTTGTTGTTTGATGTCTTAAATTGTTACAAAAACTGATGAATATTTTAATGCAATTTTGATAGCCATTTTGGTGTTATAAACAACTTCAAAGCAGACAAATGTTACAAATGACGTTTTTAGACAAAAAACTACCAATTAAAAGAAAGCCTTTACTTAATGATCCCAATAATTGTAAGAGGGCAGCAAGAAGAGAATTGATCCCTCCAGGTTTTGGCTGTTTCATATCCCCAAAAATTGGGAGCACATACATTTCAGTAAGTATATGTTTTGTATTATGTTGTTTCAGTAAGATAGATACACTTCTTCATGCCTTCTCTTACATTGATATATAATATGATTTTTTCCCCAAACATATTAGATTGCACCTACGAGATGTTACTTAGCTAGAGCTGTCCTAAAATCTGGTAAAATTGGTAAAACTGTTGTACCAGGTAGGAATGACAAGGGTAAACAAAATACCACTGCTGTAACAACTAGGAATGACAAAGGAAAAAGAAAGGTAAATGCTGCACTAACTGGGAATGACAAGGGAAAAGGAAAAGCATTGATGAATACAACTGAACCAACAAAGAGGGCAAATACAAGTATGAAACTAATGTCTAATGCTATAAGAGTAGGAAAGGGCTATAGTGCTATAACTGAAACAGAGGATCAGTTAATGGTTGAAGCGAAATATAACAGTATAATGGAGACTAGAAGGGGAGAAAGAGCAACGAGTGAGGGCCAATCAGCTGGAGTAAGAATTAAGCAAAGGCAAACTGGAACTCAAGAAAGTGTGAATAAGTAGAAGCTACTACACTATTATTAACTTATTTTGATTACGAAAGATGGTTTTTATATTTATGTCAAAAATGAATTTCAGACGGATGTTTTTGGTGTTTGTATGTTTGTGCAAGATAGTTTGTATGTTTTTGTGTTTATGTCAAAAATGAATGTGAAAGGGATGTTTTTGGTGTTTGTATTTGACTGTGCAACATATTTTGGAAGTTAAAATGATATTAATATATGCATATTAAGATTTTGTATAGCAATCATGTTTGTCTTTGCAACTATAAAGTTTTTTCCTTTGTAGTTTTTATACCATATAGTCATTTCATTTGTATACAGTGTTATGTTTAGCATGAAAATTAGAGGTATTTATACAGAGCAATCATGTTCTCTACTCTTAAACTATTCTTTGTAAACTGACAGTGGAAACTGAAATTGTAAACATTCATTTATCAGAAATTACAAACTGATTATCCAAACTAAAATTGCAAATTATACTTGAAATTGATTCATATTATTCTTTGTGTTTTCTTACATATGTATCCAATTGTATCATCATATACATATGAATCCTGTGGTATCATCATATACCAATGTAATCAGAAATTGCAAACTGAAAGTGGTATTATAGCATGAAATCCAAAACATTCATTTATCAGAAATTGCAAACTAAAATTGAAATTGATTCATACATGAATTCAGCTAAAACATGTTTTTCAACATGTTCATAAACAAAATAAAAAACATCCCAATTACAAGTATAAACCACTTCTCCATTGTTTCTAAAATCCTTAATGTTTCTTTTAAACACTTCAAATCATTCTTCAATTTCTCGTTCTTTTTTGTCATTTTGGCTACTTTCACTTCCCAGTCATGAGCTTTGGCCTTCATCATATGTAGCTCAACCTCAGTGTTCTGAATATTCACCTGACCCAAACAATTGTCAGCATCATCAACTATGTTGATAAAGTCAATCCATTCAAAAAAACCCATAAAATGAATCCTTCTGTACAAAATTAAACAAACAAACAATTATAAAAGTTACAGTATGTTTAAATAATTAATTATTTATACCATGCTAAATAGCAGAACTTACACCGTAATTTAAACAACTATAAAACTTCCTCCCTATAGTTTTTTCCTTTGATGAGGTACAAATTCTTGCTAGTAACCCACACCCACAATACTTTGAGGATGAAATTCCACTCACTCTATTAGATATTGAACCACCCCCTTTCAGGTTGCTACTTCCTTTATGTACCCTTCCCCTTTCCATTACTCACAGATTTCTAAAATGATTATGTTGATTGTCGTAAAATATGATTGTGTTGATTGCCGTAATTTGCCTCGTTTATCAAAATTTTGCAAACCCTTGCTCCTCAATGCCTGAAACCTTTGAAACAGATAAGACCGAGTAGATAGAAGATATGATAGATCTGAAAGAAAAGAAAGAAAAAGGTGCAAGTTAGGCGTACGATCGTCTTTCCGGAAATTATGCTGGTGACATCAACTTGAGAATATGTACAATTTGTTGGCTTATAATTTCAGCTAGCCCCATGGTGCTCGGGTGGTTCTAACTTGCAAGTTTTAAACCTGAGGTCTCAAGTGCGAATGTTGGGAGAAGGTTTTTTTTCACTTATTAAGGCTGATTTTGCCACATCAGCTATGCCACGTGTGCGATCAATGCACATGTGGCAAACTGTGGCTCAATATCCAAGTTTTAAAAACGTTTGGGGTTGAATTTGCGTTGATTGAGAGTAAATGGCTCAAAATCCAAAAATTCAAAAGTTCGAGGGTTTACCGTGCATTTAACCCCTTTAGTATATAGACAACACTACATAAATAATAATTAAATACAACAGCAAACACTATATTTATCTTAATTATTAAAAAGTAAAACCCGATACGAATTTCTATACCAGACCCAACTTTTTAATAATTATAATTATTATTGTGTTTGTAAACTTATTGTTAGTATATTCGCTTGCATAAGTATTATCGACTCAAACAAAGCACGCGTATAATGCTCTTTATTGTATCCTCTAAATATACACCACCGTGTTCTCACTTACAATCCTATAAATCATTCCAATATTTGTTAACAATAAACTCAACAACTTTGGTTTTAATGACCAAGTCCATCATGACTCAATGGTAATATAATTATTCATAAAATTTTGAGCGCATGAGATTTTAGGATCCAATCTTTGACAAAACCAAGATTGTTAAATTCCCTTAAACTAGCCAAAAAAAAAAACCTATAAAATACTATGAAGGTTATTTATAAAATTTAGGGATTATTTGATGAAGATAAATGAGAAGTTTTGAACGTATTACAAAATTTGAATGAACTTACTGGAATAGAAGTTTTGAATACGAAATGAAATTGTGTTTGATAATTATTTGTCTAAACATTTAAATACGTGTATTTTTCTATTTTAACCTCTTAGACTACTATAAATAAATTTATTATAAATAAACAATATTATCTAAGAAAAATTAAATTTAAACTTGTTAGCACATATATTTATTAGATCCTCTATTTGATTTAATGATGACAATGATATTAATGTATAATGAAACTCATTTTATTTTTATGTGAGAAAGATGTTAGGGTTTCGACACAGTGAAAGCAGCGGAATTTAATTTTTTTTTTCCGAAACCCTAAGACAGGATCCAAGCGAAAACAGATTAATCAGAGGTTTAGATTATTTTACCGATTATCTGAGATGGACAGGAGACGATTGAATTCTGGAACAGCTTCGAATCTTCAACGCAATCCAGCGACTGCGTCTCTACGGTATCCACACGAACGCTCCGCGAATCGTCCCACGATCTGCAGCAAAAGGAACCGCGGTACTAGCCACCAAGATCAGGATTTCCCAATTATTTTTCTCTCTAGCCTCTTTCTGAAAGCGGCTAGGGTTTTAGTTTTTCCTTACGTGACTTTTTAGACTACTGATATATCATATATATAGTAGTTAATAGGAATTAACTAAAACCTAAAATAAATAGAAAAATAAAATCCGAATTTATATATATTATATTTTAATTAAGTCTTACTTAATTAATATACATATATACAAATTATCCTATTAATTTAAATTCGTAATTTTTAAATACTATCAATCATATTGACATATTTAAAATACTTACAATTTAAATTAATTCCCTTTTAATTACGTTCTAAGTGTGTGACCCTATAGGTTATTATTATGTTGGTAATAATTTTAAAATCATATTATAAAATTATAAACAGTGAGCGGCATCTAGTAATGCATCACTGCTACCCAAATAATAATAAGATCGGTGATTCGATACAACCTTTTCGTGACCAATGTTTCAATGTAATTTAATCCTTTTAACCTTATATCCTAGATTAAACTCGAGGCATGGAATGTGTCATACTCTTCATAATTTAATCTGAGTTTTCTTGATCAATGAGTAGACTATATGAAACAAATCAATATTTGAGCATGGCCATGCATTTCATAGTCCTACTCAATCAAGAGGCCTATGGATATCACCCCTAATATATAGGAGGGTTAAATTCCATCTAGATCACTCATATTCCTCACACGATTCATGATGTACCCAATAATCACCTTTATTGTCCACCCTATTAAAGGTGACATTTGATGATATCAAAGTACACAAATTCTCGTGTAATAATATAATGACTTCAGGTCGGAGGATCATTACATCATTGTCACTATAAGAATTTCTTATGACACTTTGCATAATGCTCCATGTAGAATTCTCATGGTGGGTCAGTCCAGTACATTGTTCTCTAACATGTACCTATGCATTGACTCAAATATCTCATATATTTATGACCAATGAGATTTGACCATCAGTCAATCCACATACTAGTCTCAATGCATCGTTGTTGTCCCATTAACAATGATACTCGACTAGGGACATTTAAGAGCAATGATACTAATTATAATTATATAATCTCATGTTCAAGTCACATACTTAAAGCTATATAATTCGTATCATTATTCTAAGGGCTTTTATTATGTTAACATTTATATAACGCAGTAAATGAAATCATAATAAAATAATCTATTTATTCAATCAAATATAATATCAAAAATGTCAAGCAATTACATCAAATAATTAGCCTCTAGGGCATAAACTCTAACAAAAGAATTATATAAAAATATTAACAACACATCTAAAAATATCAGTTTTCTTATTATTATCCTGTAAAAATACTAACACATATAAAATATCAGTTTTTTAATTATTATCACGTGGTTTATGGTTAACATAATTTATTTGACCTTCAGTTCCTGTGGTTTATGGTTAACATTATTTGTTTAACGTTCAGCTAGACATGCACAAAAAGCTTGGGGCCTGCGGTTTATGTGACACCCCAGGATTTTACAGAATTCCAAATGAGGATTATGATTAATTAAGTAAAGGTTATTAGATAAAACCTAGTTTAAATGCCAGAATATATATTAAGGAATGATCAAATATGAATCATTATTTAATTAAAGTGCTAATATGAACTATATGGTTGATTAAATATGTGGATATATGTGTATTTTGAATTTAATACAGAAAGAAGGAAATTAAAGTTATAGAATATGGAAACGAGGAATGTATAATTAAATAAATGTTAGTTATGAAAATTGAGAACGAGATTCATGAGTAGGCCTGAAGAGGCGAAGGTATGAGAATGACGATGTAAGGTATGTATGTATGTGCAAAGAATAAGAAATTGTATGATTTAATCGGTTTATTAAGGAATATTAAGGATTTGATATATGAATATTTGAAGTTACCAAAGAAATTGATATTTATGGATTGAAATAAGATAATCGTTATACGATGTGAAAATACAGAAGATAATATGCTCAAATATGAGTAGAAATGATGTGAATTGCCAGTGTGACGTAATTGGACTATGTATATGAAGTAAAGGGACGTAAAGTCGTAACAAAGATATTATAAGTTTAAAGGATATAAGACGATGGATTTTGGTAATCCGGTCGAGAAAGTGGTTTATGGACAAATGAGCAAGTTGATGATATTGATATGTTGGAAATTGGAATTGATTTATTGTGGAATCGAAAAGTTCATAGAAAAGGAATTTTAAAGGAATAATATGGAATTTTGGCAAGTATAATTGTAATTAATAAGTGATTAATGGAAATTAATTTTTAAAGTGTGACATTTATTTTGGGACAAACCAATTATGGATCATTTGATGATAGAATAAAATTGAAGTATGATGAAACAAGTTTGGATCAAAATGGAATTGAAATGGATTAAAAATAATTAATGTATGATTTGTTGGAGATTTAATTCTCTAGATTTTATGGCATTTGACCAAAATGCCCTTGAGAAATTATAAAATGACAAGCGTGTCCTATGTTGGGGTAATGACCATAATGCCCTTAGTTAGCCAAGTGAAGTGTCCTTAATGTCCTTAACCATATGTGGTTTAACTTAACCAAAAGTGGTTAAGTGTTGAAATATATAACTAATATATGCATATGCATATAATTAGCATGTATAAGTGGCTAAGTTCCATCATTTTTCAGCAATTTTCGTAAATGGCTAGCAAAGAGTTACAAGAGAGAAAGCTAAGAGAGAAAAAGAGAGAGAAGAAGCTAGGGTTCAAGAAGGTGATCAAGAAATCTCCATGGAGTTTAAGAAAAGGTGTCTAGAAGAGGAAGAACAAGCTAGCAAAGTGAAGAGTCCACCTCTTACAAGCTTCAAAGTTAAAAGGAAGACAAGCACAAGAAGGTAAAAAGGATGTTCAAGTTATAAATTTTGAAGTTTATGTGTTTAAGTTCAAAAACAAGTCTAGCCATGCAAGAATCCTTGAAATAATAGGGATGATTATGTGATATATGTGAATTATATGCTATATGATTAGTAATCATGAAACCCTAAGCTTAAATTTGCTAGAACAAAGGTGATATACATTGTATATTTGTCTTTGAAGCAAGAAATCTTGATTTAAAGGATGATCATAAGATTAATTGTTGGAGTTTTGATAAAAATCCTAGATGAAGATGCTGTACATGCAAAGGATATGTATATTTTGATGATAAAGGTCATCCTAAAGGAATTAATGGAAGAGAAGTATGATTTGATTAAGGAAAATGTAAGATTAAGCTGTGATTTATGAAGAATTATGCATTACATGTAATTACAAGTGATGAAAACGTAATTTAGATGTATGAACATGTTTGATTCATGAAAGAGTTCATGTTAGATATCACAAAGGATGCATGAAAGGTTGAAAAATCATGTCTTGTAAAGGAAGTGACAATATTAGGCTATACTTTTTGTGTAGACAACGTAATAATTTGTAAAGTGACTTGGAAGATACGTTTAAAAGTTATGTGAATACTTAAAGTTGCAATATGTGTATGTGTTAATGTATATGTGCATAAAGTGTAAAGATTCAAAGGGGGTTTAAGAGTTGAGTTTTGTAAAGTTGACAAAAATCCTACTCATATGAGATTTTTGGCTATTTTGTACAATTGGTGATTAAATGAGACCAATCAGTCAAGTTTTGGATAAATACATGTGCTCAAGTTGATTTGGAAGTTATTTGGTGTCAATGGCGACAATTATGGTTTTTAAACGATTTAAAACGTTCGTCAACGCCTAAAACGTGTTATTTTGGAAAAAGGAATTCAAATGAAAAGTTATAAATGTTTTAAAGGCTCATGCAAGTCAATTGTATGCTATATGTGTTATGTGTTAAGTTAGAATCAAGTTTTACATGGAGGGGCCAAGAATAGCCTAAGAGCTGGAAATGAGAAATTCATGAAATTTTGATGAAAATGCCGTCAACGTGTGATTTTTGACAATTTTGAGGAATTAAATGTGAATGTGAGTCAAATTATTAAGTGTTATGTTATTACACATGTTGGAATCGTTTTGGTAATCAACAGATTTCAATTTGAGCGAAATAACGATTCGGACGATCGAAATCGATCGTTTCGACTCGAAATGGATTTTAACGGACAATTCTCGCCTCATGCGAAATTTTATGGTTCTAAAAGTTGGGACATGTCATTTATGACATATATGAACTATGTCAACTGTCGAAACGAAGTTTTAAAGCTTATGGCCAAAAATCACACAGTTGGTAAAAAGTTGATTTTAAAGCTGAAAAATTTTCTAAGTCTGGAAACGTGTTGAACAGCCCTCCTAAGGGCTAGTGTATCTCTATTTTTAAGAATCCAAATGAGATAATTAGTATTTTTTTTTAAATACTAGGTAGTAAGGTCTAGATGTGGTCCAAATTTCAGCTCAATTGGAATTAAGATGAAGGAATTAAAAATCGGCAAAGGTAGTGCAAAAATCAGATTCTAAAATCTGAGGACTGCGCCCCGGCGCCATGTTTTGTACTAAACATTGCGCTGGGGTCGCAATGTATTGTTCATCGACCAAGAAGATTGCGCGGCCAGCGAGCTCTAGCGGCGCTGGGGCGAAGTTACTGTTCATTTGAAATTTTTTTTAAGCTTCCAAAAAAACTATATTTTGATATGGAATGATAGAAATAAGTTATATAAACCCTAAAAGTGATAATAATGGTCAAATTAAAGGGTGTTTAGTTATAATAAAATGATAAATGACATAATATAACATGCCTAAAGCTAAGCCAAAATATGTTATAAGTTATGAAAAAGGTCGGAAGCAAGTTAGGGTGTATTATAAACCTACATAAGGGTAATACATCAAATGTGAAATGGTTAAAGACGGATGATCATGTATTTATGGAATTAGTTTGATAAGTTATACAAGTTTATGATCTTATAATGACATATAAGCTATATGTTGACAGACAGAGTTCGAAATGAGCAAGCCGATAAGACGGATAACGAAGGATGATTGAGGAAGTACAGGTTAAGTAAAATAAAGGCGTACAGGCAAGTACTTCAGACTTAAGTGCATTAAATTGTCCTACGTGAACTATGTGACAATATATGTTAAATGTTAAGTGGAATATGTGACATAAAGCATGACATGATAAGTAAAGGAAAGCATGACGCATTGATATAAACTGTAAGCATGAAATGTGTTATCTGATTTACTTGCTGAGCTTTATGCTCATTCTTGTTATGTACTAACGTTCAGGTAAAGTACATAAAGGCCGGATCTTCCGGTGTCGCTAAGGTAAAAGGAATGTGGATGCTTAGATAAGCCTAAAGGAAAATTGATATAAGTAAATTTGTAATGAAACAATTATGTAATAGTTGGGTTTTCAATATTAAACCTAGAAGGAAATAAATAATGTATGGTTTGTAAATCCATATAATTAAAGGTGCATGTATGTATTAATTAAAGTAGAGGCGGTAAAGAGGTTGTATGATTGTGTTATTGTGATAAGTCGAGTATGGATATAATGAAACTCGCAAGTATGTTGTAAATGTATATAAATATATGAATGCATATAAATATAATGGTTGATTATATATGTGAACAGGAACAGGTATACGTAAACAGAGCCGTGTATAAATACTTCATGGCAAAATTCTAGTTACAGGTTAAGTTTAATCTGAGTATTGTTGATTATGAAATAAAATCGATTTGGTCACAATTAATTAAGTGTTGACCTAAGTTTAATGGTAGTAAAGTGAACGTTGCGATCCTGAGACAGGTAATGATTGTAAGTTAAATAAGTTTAAAAAAAAATAAAAAATATGGACCGAATTTAAGGTCAACAGAACGATTTTAAAGGTCAAAGGTTAAAGTTTAACGCATGAGATCCCGATTAATAAGGTTTTAAGTTAATCACTATGTAATCCAGATATAATTGGATTTAATTAAGGAAGGTGGGATCTCGGGGCGTCACAGTTTAGCCTTGGCCTAGTTTGACCCAGCTCGGTCAAAACCTGACCTGGTTAATGGCATGGCTCGACCTGTAAGCTGTAATTTGAACGCAAAAGCCCGGGCTGGCCAGGCTTGGCTCGGGCTAGCCAGGCTTGGCCTGGGATAGCCAAAAGTCTAGCCTGATCAAAAGTCAGCCTCGATTTTTGGTAAAATGACATGAATACTGAATTAGAATACACCAAATACTGAATTGTTTTTCTCTTTCTCTCCTACCGTATTATATTATAATATGATTATTAATCTGTGAGTCAGCAGTTAGTTCAAATTGGGGTGATGGTGAATTGCAAACAAATTCATATTATATAATTATATTGTCATTATTATAGTGGGTCATTTCTAATTTCCATGCAGCAGTACTGAAAATTGTGGAGAATGGTGATTTTGATTGACTTTTCAATGTTTGGTTCCCTTGATTTGTAGTTTTGTACACGTTAGTATATATAAAAAAAAAGCAGCGATAATTAAATCTTTTCATCTGATATTATATTATAATAATTAATAGCCACTAGTAGAGATAATCTAATTTCTATCTATGACCAACGATTTTGCGGCTCCGTCATTCTCCCTTTCTTCTTCTCCCTTCCTCTGTCTAGGCCTGATTTGGCCTAGCTCGCAAGCCTCAATAGGTCTGATTTTCGTTGAGAAGTCAGGCTTGGCTTGTAGGCCTAAAAGTCAAGACCTGACTTAGTCAACGGTCAAATCTTGTCAAACTCAGGCCAAACCGGCCTATTGTGCATGTCTACCTTCAGCCCATAGGTAATGTTTATATAATAAACCAAACAAAATGATAGGCCCAGTTTCTTCCTTACCTTCCAAATTATAACTAACCATTAGCCGCCCCAAGTGAGCCCATTAAATAGGACTTTAAATCCTCTGTAACAAAATTTCTATGTATCACTGTTATGAGACCTATAACGACGGTTTTTAGGGTCTACGACGATAATTTATCCCGTCACTATAAAATAAGACTACGACGATGGGACAAATTGTCGCCATAAACTCTAAAAAATGTCGCAATAGACTTCGTAATAGAGATACATGAAAAATTTGTTATAGAAGATTTGGTCCTATTAAATAGGCACCCTTTTCTGTCAGGCTCATGTATATTCGGCCAATTTGGATTCTTCTATAATTGTTTAATTTCGAGTATTCTTATAGATGCAAAGAAATACTTGCAAAAAATAAGTTACAAAAATAATATGTCAAATGGTAGTTAATTGGCTGTAAAAGAAGATACGTTAATTCCCAATTTTGTTACAGCAAAATTAAATAAACAATCTAAAATTTTAATCTATATTTTAAAGGAGGAGGAGATAATAGTTATTTTTGAAAAAATTGTGTAATAACTTGTGATAAAAAGCTTTATTAATAATTTGATATTGTTTATTTATTACTTTATTTCCCATTTTCCCTCACGTTGCTACATTATTATGCAAGAAATTACCTGACATTTTTTTCCTTACACGTATATAGTGCGTATCAAGTAAGGACACGTAATTCTCAAAGCAACTCTTCGATCCTTGAATTTTACTATATTTTATTAAATTTTTAGTTATTTGAACGCGACAAGTGAATATAAACTTTAGACTTTACCTTCAAAAGTGTCTTTTAAAATTTTATAATATTTTATTTTTAACTTTACAATATCAACCTTTTCAATTTTGCCTTTTTAATTTTTTTTTTAGAGTTGTTACTGTCTAATATATTGGTGAAATTACTGGATGAAACTCTTTACATGCGTGTCCAAAATTATTAATAATTATTGTTGGGCTGAGATTATTTGGGCCCAAGTCTGGTTTGACCCATAATAATTTGATTGGGTCGGGCCATTAATATGATATATGGACTCCTATTTAAATGGGGATAAGGAATATTAGAATCCTTATTTTAAGGGGATTCTGTTTTCTTATTTGGATGGTACGAGGAAGCCTAAGTGGAATTGGATTTGTCAGTTGGTGAGTTGTATGTTTACATGGAAAGGGACTCCTAATTGTAATCACTTTCGGATGATTGCACTCTTGTATATATATGCTGCCTGGAGGCATGGAGGATTTTTATCATCGTTATGCTTGTCATTATTATTTACACACAGAACCATTATATTCCAGCATATAAGCTCTCTATTATTCTTAGGAAAATCTATAAACACCATTAATATACTAGTAGATTCATCTCTTTCCCCATGGTTTTCTCCTAATTGGGTTTTCACGTAAATTTTCGATGTTCATACATTAATTTTCTTTGACTTATTTGTGCTTGATGTCTGGTTTTATCCGTTGTTTTGTGATTGAAACGGGTGATACAAAATTTGGCGTTAACATTAGCGCTAGAAGGAGGGGTTTCTGGTTCTGTTTTGAAAATCACAGCGTGAGTAAAGCGTAGGAACAGTTTAGTTATGGAGCAGCAGAGTGATCGGGTGAAAAGGACAGGTTCGTGGATACCTTCCATGGCAAGAGGTTCTATCAAAGATATATTAGGTTCGTCCACTCAAAGTGGAGGATCGATGGCGTCACATTCCAATTTAGTCCGACGACGGTTGATCCCCTCTAATGCCCCAAGTTTGGTACATGACAGGGGGACCAACCGTCAATCTTTAGCTCGGGAACGTACAACTGGAGAGGGAGATCCCCATGATCAAAGAGAGTCTATCAAGAGATAGAGGATCTAGGCGGCAGATGGGGCTTTACAATCTCTTCGACATTAACAGGAGGAGTGGACTGTCCTACTGACAGAGCTAAAAAGGGATGAGGAGTCGCAGAACACAATTCGAGGATCCGGAGAGCAGACACCTCAGAGTAGGGCGGGTCGGGGACGGGTGAATGATCCACCCACATCACAATTGGTAGGGGTCAGGGGCGTCTATGGCCCGCCGAAACCAACCTTGGAGCTTATAGGTAGAGGATCGACTCCTCCTCGGGACAGGGAGTCAACTTATTCAAACCGATAGAGGCACTCCTTATCCCTGCACGAAGGATGTCATAACCAAGGAGACGATGTCGGGCAATATACTTGAAGACATGTTGGACGGGGAAGATGCAGTCCGAGAAGAAGCTCAGGGGATAAACCTGATGTTCAAGGAGAATATGGTCCGAAAAAAAGCTCATGAGATAAACCTGATACTTGGGGAGAATATAGTCCAAAAGGAAATTCAGGAGATAAACTTGATGCTCGGGGAAGATGCTATCCGAGAAAAAGCTCAGGAGATAAACCTGATGCTCGGGGAGAATATAGTCCGAAAGGAAATTCAGGAGATAAACCTGACGCTCGGAGAGGAAGTGGGGATGATCTAATTTTGAGAAGATTGGTGGAATTGGAACGACAATTAGCTGAAGTTAAGGCAAGAGTTAAACCCGTAGATACCAAGTCTCCATTATCCGCCGCAATCAACGTAGAAAAGGCTGACCCGAAGATGAAGTTGCCACCGCTGGAGTCTTTTGATGGTACTGGAGATCCTTATAACCACACTAATTCATATGAGATTGTGATGGGGTATTACAACCACTCCGATGTGGGGATGTGCAAGATTTTCATAACCACTCTAAAGAAAGCGGTGAAGCAGTGGATTGTATCTTTACCATCCGGGAGCATTAATTCATGGAAGGAATTGTGTGACAAATTTCATGATTGGTTCGGAAGTAACAAAAAAAGAGGAAAGTTGACATCGTCGTTAATGCAAATAAAACAGAGGAGCGATGAAACCTTAAACCAGTACGTGCAAAGATTTAGGGAAGCAACGGGAGCAGTGGTTGACTTGGATATGACCCAGGCGTTAGGATTCTTTACTACGGGGTTGGATGTAAGTAGATTAAAAAAGTTGAAGAAGGACATCATGTTCAAACCACCGAAGGACTTGGCCGACGCATATAAGCGAGTAGAGAATTTTGTTGCGATCGAAGAGGCGATGACAACACTAACGAAGAACCAGAGGGGATCCGACCAGTATAAACGTAAAGAAGGGAAGGCAGATGTATTGGATAGGCTTGGCCCGAGGGGGAACAATCAGACAAATAGGCCATCGGTCCAACCTAGATTTGAACAGAAGACATATACTCCTCTGAACGCGGACGGGGTGCAGATAATGGAAGAAATCAGAGGTACACAACTTTTTGAACCCCCCCCCCCCCCCCCCCCCGCGAACAAAAAAGGGGTATCAGAGGTACATGAACCAATTTTGTGAATATCATCAGACGCCCAGACACAGTGCGGAAATGTGTTACAAATTAAAGGAGTAAATCGAAAAGAACGTGTAGAATGGACGACTAATACACTTTGTTGTTGGACGTAAAGGTCCACCGAGGGGACGACCACAATAGGACAGTCAGAATGAGGCACATACAAATCAGCCTAAGCAAGTAATTAATATCATCACCGGGGGGATACCCACAAAAAAGGCAGGAAAACGAAGAAGATCTACTTCAGATATTGTGATGGCATTGGCGGGATAGCCAACTAAACCAGAGTGCTTTACCCGGGGACTGTCATGTCTTTTTCTGACGAAGACTACCCTCCCGATGCAGTAGAACTGCATGAAGGGGCATTGGTGATAACTGCCCAAATAGGGTCCATGGATATGAAGAGGATAATGATCGACAACGGATCATCTGTCGACATATTATACAGTCATGCTTACTAACGTATGGATCAGGAAGGGGTCAGGCTGGAGGTCGAACAAGAATCGCCATTGTATGGGTTCGGGACTGAGGCGGTACCAGTGATCGGAACAGTGGAGTTATCGATGGTGTTCGGAGAGGCTCCCAAACAAGTCAAAATTAACGTCAAGTTCTTTGTTGTACAAGTGGATTCAGCCTATAATATTATTCTTGGACGGATGACGTTATCGGCACTCCAAGCAGTTACTTCAATTCCTTATTTTAAAATGAAGTTCCCCACCTCTCATGGAGTCGGAGAAGTTAGAGGAGACCTTGACATTACAAGGAAGTGTTATCGGCATACACTAACGGTGCCAGTGGTTGGGGTTAGTAAGATGAAGCAAACCTTGATTGTGGATGTCGAGCCTTTCATTGAAGGAATTACTGAGAACGTGACTTGCCCTGCCGAAGAGACTGAAGATGTGGAACTTTTTCCGGGCAACACTGAAAAGTTGGTTAAAATAGGTGTTGGGCTGCAAGATACTTTGAAGAAAGGGTTGATAGAGTTACTCAGGAAATATGCAGATATCTTCGCTTGGTCACCTCGAGATATGTCAGGGATGGGAAAAGACGTGGCCATCCATAGGCTATCCGTCGATCTAGAAAGGAAGCCCGTCTTCCAGAAGAGACGGATCTTTGCCCCCGAACGATAAAAAATTATTGATGATGAAGTGGGAAAGTTGTTAGATGCAGGGATAATTGAGGAAATCGAATACCCGAAGTGGCTCGCTAATGTTGTTTTAGTTCGCAAGCAGAATGGGAAGTGGAGAGTCTACATCGATTACATGGATCTGAATAAAGCATGCCTTAAGGACTTCTATCATTTCCCTCACATACACCAGCTGATCGATGCCACTTTGGGGAATGCCATACTAAGCTTCTTAGATGCGTTTTCGGGGTACAACCAAATTTTAATGGAGAAAGAAGACATCCTGAAGACATCTTTCATCACTCATCGGGCCATCTATGCCTATAACAGAATGCCATTTGGACTTGTTAATGCTGGGGCGACTTACCAGAGGATGATGAATAAGGTGTTCCGTAAACAGATTGGCCGGAATATAGAGGTATGCGTTGATGATATGATTGTTCGAAGTATAACGTTTCATGACCACTTGGATGATTTGGAAGAATGCTTTCGGACAGTTCGCCATTACAACATGCGGCTTAATCCAACAAAATGTACTTTTGGTCTTGGTGTAGGCAACTTTTTGGGATACCTGGTCAGCAAGAGGGGAATAGAGGCTAATCTAGAAAAAATAAATGCAATTGTTGATATGAAGTCTCTAAAGACCTTTAAGGATGTGCAGAGGCTAACAGGGCGGATAGCAGCCCTCCGACGATTCATATCTCGATCAGCAGAAAGGTGTCTGCCCTTCTTCGATACATTGAAAGGGCCGAAGAACGAGAAATCTTTTCATTAGACCTCGAATTGTGAGGACACATTTCAGGGCATCAAGAGGTATCTGTCTTCAGCCCCGTTGTTACAAAAGTCTTTGCCCAGGGAATTGCTTTATTTATACTTAGGCGTAAGCTCATTAGCAGTAAGTGCAGTTTTAATTCGGGGAAGAAGGTGGCCGACATAATCTGGTCTACTATGTGAGTCAAGCTTTAAGGGATGCGGAGATAAGGTACCCCAATTTGGAGAAATGTGTTTATTCACTAGAGGTAGCGAGCAGAAAACTCAGGTATTATTTTCAAGGTCGGGTAATAGTCATTTACACTGACCAGCCATTGAAGAAAATTATGCATAAGCCTGACTCATTAGGGAAGATGGTAGCATGGGCTGTTGAGTTGAGCCAGTTCACGTTGGAGTATCGTCATCGGACGACAATAAAGAGCCAGGCCTTGACAGATTTTATGGTAGAATACATGTTCTCCGAGGAAGAGTCGGTTATCTCTTTGGGGTTGAAAGTTATAATGATTGCTGGGGGGCAGTCGACCTCACCGTATTCATGGACTTTGTGCGTGGATGGGTCGTCTACG
The DNA here is from genome assembly GCA_947179155.2 of Hedera helix. Taxonomy (NCBI): domain Eukaryota; kingdom Viridiplantae; phylum Streptophyta; class Magnoliopsida; order Apiales; family Araliaceae; genus Hedera; species Hedera helix. Next base: position 18,864,594 of record OX359274.1, read on the forward strand.
GTAGATTCAAGTGGGGTCGAAGTAATTTTAACCAGTCCTGAAGGATTCAAGGTTCAGCAGGCTATTCGATTCAACTTTAAAGCAACTAATAATGAGGTAGAGTATGAAGCTATATTGGCAGGTTTAAGATTGGCTCGTAGTCTGGAGGTAAAAAACTTATTGATCCTTAGTGATTCATAGTTACTGATAAAGCAGATTCAGGGGGAGTATGAAGCTCGGGATACTAGAATGACGAAGTATTTATCCGAAGTAAAGAACATCCTACAGTGTTTTAATTTATATTCATTGTAAAACATCGATCAGAGCAGTAATATTGTAGCCGATGCGTTATCAAGACTTGCAACTACCTCGAACGAATCTTTGTCAGGATCGGTATACATCGAGGAGTTAATCGAACCTAGCATTTTGAATAGGGAAGTTAGTTGTTTGGAGAGGTCCAACTGCTGGTTGACACCATACTTAGATTATCTGGCTGACGGTAAGTTGCCGACTGATAAGATATTGGTGAAGAAGACAAAGTATAAGAGTGCTTATTTTTGCCTGATTGACGGGGATCTCTTCCGTCAGACGTATTCGGGGCTTTTAGCAAAGGGTCTTATCCCGATGGAGGCATCATATGCTCTTCGGGAGGTACATGAGGGCATTTATGGGGACCATATAGGAGCCGAGTCTTTAGCATATAAATTGGTCCGACAAGGATACTATTGGCCAATGATATTTCGGGAAGCTAAGGAATGTGTGCAGAAGTGTCGAAAGTGTCAGTTGAATAGTTTTGTTGCGCATCGACTGCTCGAATAATTATCTTCAGTATTGTCCCCGATCCCTTTTGCGGTTTGGGGGGTCTATCTGGTAGGACCTATGCCCAAGGCCAAATGTCAGTTTTCTTACATGATTGTGGCAATTGATTACATGACAAAATGGGTGGAGGCGAAGCCACTTCGGCGAATCACCGAGCAGGATTCTGTTCACTTTCTCAAAGAAAACATTATTTTTAGATTTGGGATCCCGATGGTTGTGGTATCCGATAATGGGTTGCAGTTCGTAGGAGCTGAGTCTAAAAAATTTCTTGAAGACTTAGGGATACAGTATCGGAGGGTTTCAGTAGCCCATCCTCAAGCTAATGGGCAGCTTGAAGTGACGAATAGGACTTTACTAAACGGAATTAAAAGAAGGCTTGACGATGCTAAGGGAAGATGGCCCGAGGAGCTTCCTAGTGTCTTATGGGCTTATCAGACGACTCCTAGTCAATAACAGGGGATTCTCCTTTTCTGCTAGCATATGGAACTGAAGCTCTAATTCCGTTAAAGGTTGTTTCTCCATCTTTTCGGGTGGTGAATTTTAATGAGTTATATAATGATCGGGGACTTCGGCTCAATCTAGATTTATTGGATGAAGTCCGGGATGCTGTAATAATGAAGTTGGCTTTGTACCAACAGAGGATAGCAAGACATTATAATCGAAACAGAGGCGTTTTGAAGTTGGGGATTTAGTTCTTTAGGAGGCTGAAGCATCTACACCTTTGAATACAAGTAAATTAATGCTGAACTGGGAGGGGCCGTATGAAGTCATTGAAGTTGTGAAGCATGGAACATATAGACTTCAGGATATGTCCGGGGCAGATTTGAAGAATTTTTGGCATGTGACGAGATTAAGGAAATATTTTCAGTAGTTCGGGAAATTTGATTTATTCGTTTGTACTTAGTCGAGTTTTTCACTTATGGGAAATTTTTAAATATTCATTATATGTATGACCAAGACATTAATAAAACTGTAAATTTCATTGATGGTCGAGTGCAATTTCATTTTAAAAAAAACTGAGAAAAGGAAATTAGTTTTTGTCTTTGGGAGCATCAGAGTCGGAATCGGTGAAAATGGAAGGGTCTACACCGGCTTTTGTTGCCTTTTCTACCATAGCTTGAAATCCTTTGCTGAACCGGTCTATTATTTCTTCCAAAAGTTCGGGTGAGGCTTTGTATTCTTCAAGGATTTGATGGCGTAGTTCGGGGGTTCCCAACCGAGCCTGTTCTCTAAAGATCTCGTTGGAATTTTGTTATCGTTAGATGTCAGAAGTCAACTGCTCGTTTTGATTCTTTAGTTCGATGATCTCTTCGGTTTGTTGTTGAGCTCTTTTCACGGTTTCAGAATTTTCGAGTTGGAGTCGAGTGAACTCTTCAGTTTTTTTATTCTTTACTTCGAGGATGATCTCAAATTGTTGTTGAAGGTTGTCGTTGGTTGTTTGAAGGCTTATGTTATCTTTGGCAAGTTGTTTTTTCTCTCTTTTGATGGCTTTGTATTTTGCCCACATCTTCTTCATTTTTTCATCGCTGTTGTTTGGCTTGGTTTTCTGACCAGGTAGACGGCTGAATGTCGCTAGGGCCTGATAAATGGGAGTTTGTTAGGATAAAAGAGATCAAAAACATTTATAAAATTTTGAGAAATAAGAAACTTACTCGGCCTTAGTGGATTGCTATGGCCAGAATGAGCCCCCGATTCGTGTAATCATAGAACATTTCATTATCAGCCGGAAAGTTGAACTTGTTATAAGCAGAGAAGGGGATTGGGAGATTGGCGTCGTCTGGGAAGAATTTTGGGGGTGTCTGGTTTGTTCCAGGATCGTTTGAAGGTTGTTTGGGAGGAGGTCCGAGCGGGAAGAGGTCAATTTCAGGTATAGGTCGTTCGGCTTGATCGAAAATTGGTCGTTTGTGTAAGGACCGAGAATTTTAACCCCATTATAAATAAAATCGGTAATTATTTATTTGTGTGTTTCGTATGTTTGCGAAAAAATTTAAACCAACGCGTGATTATTAAATTCACATAAATACGCGACACGCGGTAGAAATTAAATTAAAGGTGACTCACTAATAAACTAAAATTAATTAGTGGACTAACCTAGAGTTAATTAATATCGAGAAATCGAAAATTGGGAAATTAATTAAATATTCAATTAAATTGAATATAGTTTGTGTAATATATTAAGTAAATTAATTAGTATATTCACTAATTAATGGGGAGGGGGAAAAATATTTAAAATTCCAATTAAGAGTTCAAATTAATTAAATAATTAATGGACTAACTAAATTGAATATTTTTCAAGTCTAATTAATTATTTAACTAAGGAATTATAATTTTTGTAAGGTTAATTAAATTAATTAGTCCACTAGTTAATTAAAGAGCCCAAATGAGAGTCCAATTTAATTATTTTTCTAAGCCCAATCTAGTATGATATGGGAGCCCAAATGGATAATCTAAGTTGGAATTTTAGTGACCCATTATATATATATAGGTATATATATATAAGTACTCACCAAAGTTGGAAAAATAAAAGGAAAAAAAAAAATCTATCTAGGCAGCGGCAGCAACCCTTATTCAGCCCCTAAAGTGGGTTATTGGCTCCATGAAAACTATAAAAAAAATTCCTTGGAAGCAATGTCCTAAGATCCCTCCCTAATTCATGGGTCTTGGTTGGAATAAATTAGACTAATGTAGTTAAAGTAGGCTTAATTAAGGGGCTAAGCTCACTTAACAATTCTCTATAAATATAACATCACCCAATACTCCCAATGTTGGTCATTTTATGTATTTAAGTTAGATATAGAGAGATGAAGCAAGAGAGGAAGCAAGCTAGTAAATACTCCATTTCTCTTCCATTTCTACCAAGTTTCCATCACAAAAAAATACCAAGACCCTCATTGAAGGAGCTCGGCAGCTTGTAGGAGTGGTGTAGATGCCAACAAATCTCATTTCTTATTTTGGAAAGCTAAGATCAAGAGCATCTAAGAGTTTAAGGTAAAACACCCTTAAAAACCCTAATCTTGTGCTCTTTATGTCAAAAATGTGATTTTTATGCTAGGAAAATAATTTTGAAACTCTTGTTGGTTAGAAACATGCTTGACACGCTAGAGTAGAGCTTCATGGGTTTGGATCATGTATTTTTATGCGTTTATGACAAAAACCTTAGGAATCATTTTTACCGACGAAAACAACATAACCAAAAACATACCAGCCCCTTACCGGAATTACTATTCACGATCCGTAAGTCAAATTTATGATCCGTCAATTTTGGGTGTTAGATCTATAAAATACGAAGATTCTCCAAGTTGAATGACTTAAATTCGATTTAAAATGAGCAAGATATGGATTTTCTACCAAAACACCCCACCGATTTTAGGGCTGTGCATAACAGTCCGGTTTGGAGCTATTATCAGTGACCAAAACAAATCCAAATTTGATGTTTGATAATGGAATCATGTAGTTCAGAAATATACGATTCCATCGATACCTAGTAGAGCTCCATCGGAGTTATAGAACTCAAGATATTCAAGTTTTCATGAAGGACCCCAAATCCGAAAATGTTAAAAAACATTATGCCTATTTTTGGGAAAAAAACCGGCCGGTTTGGTTTTTTTTTTCGGTTTTCCATTTTCTTGGGTGGGGCCGGTTCGGGCATTTTTAGGCCGGTTCTTGGGTTGGTTCCAAAAGAGAAAATGCTTGTAATTTTATAAAGAATATTATAAAAAATTTAAATATGAAATTTTATGTCATTTGGCATTTATTAGAATTAATGGTTGATTAAACCTTACTAATTAAACGAAAAATTTTAAATTAATATTTTTAATTTCTGAAAAATCATAAAACTACTAATTACTTATTATTTAAGTAATATTAAAGAATAATTATGATTAATTAAAAAATAAATTATTTTTAATAGTATTTAAGGTGTAAAGAGTACACTAATTAACTATTAATTAGTTAGTAATTAGATAAAATTATTAATAAATTATTATTAAATAATAAATATGTGATTTAAGTATTTAATAATAATATAAGAAAGATAGAGTGAATAAATTAATTTTTTATTATTTAATTGAGAATTAAATAGTAAATAAAGATAAGTAATTAACTAATTATTATTTAATTAATATTAAATAATAATTAAAGAAAGATAAAATTTATAAATTAATTATTTATTATTTAAATAATAAATAAAGATAATTAAGTAATTAATTATTATTTAATTAACATTAAATAATAATTAAATGAGGATTAAATTAAAGGATTAATTATTTATTATTTAATTAAGATTAAATAGTAAGTAAGGGTAATTGATTAATTAATTATTATTTAATTAACATTAAACAATAATTAAATGAGGATTGAATTAATAAATAAATTAATTATTATTTAATTAAAATTAAATAATAAGTAAGGGTAATTGATTAATTAATTATTGTTTAATTAACATTAAATAATAATTAAATTAGGATTAAATTAATAAATTATTTATTATTTAATTAAGAATAATAGGTAAGGATAATTAATTGATTTATTATTATTTAATTGATGTTAAATAATGATTAAAGAAGATTAAAATAAGTAAGTTAATTATTTATCATTTAATTATCAATTAATGATAAATAAGGAGGATTATTAGCATATGAATAATTATTTATTGTGTAATAACAATTAATAATAGTTATCATTTATTATAACAATGATAAATGAGGTACTAAAACAATTGAAATAAATTGTTTAATATTTTAAATAGTTAAGCGATGGATGTTTTAATTAATATTACTTAAAGAGAAGTAATATTTGACAGTTAAGTAAATTACTTAGAATCAAATTAGGTAGATTAACCAAGTCAATAAGATGTTTGTGTTATGTGATAATTTTAGGTAATTAAACGAGAAGTAAATAATAAACTTAAATGTTTAAGTGAGTAATTATGTGTTATACTAATCGATAGACTGACTTATCAATGTTAGGTCTTCCGAAAGAGAATTATATTAAGCATTTAGCCGTAATTCGACAACCAGGCAAGTTCCCTAACTCAAACTCGAGTTATCTTTCTTTACTATATGCTAAGTGGTTTACTGTTGTAAATTATTTCACATCGAGATTATTTTCATTCGTATATAGTGCAGTTGAATTACACCTTCTATTATTAAATCATGAAATACTAAAGTGTTTGACCTCATGATCTATTTAGAGATAAAGTCTATGCCTTTGTTCGGCTAGACATATACATGTTGAATTTTAAAAGCTATCTAAACTGTAGTGGTATGGATTCCTAGACTGAGAAGAACAACCCTGAATGGGGAGTAACCTAAGTATCAGATACATGATACAAATAGAATTAAATGTTATGCTTATACATAGTGTACGAGAGGCTGATTCCCTCAAGTACAGTTTTGAGATTATAACCTAAGGGGGTATATCAAGTGATTGATCCCTCAAGCAGATGTTCATGGTCTGTTTGACCACTCAGCATTTAAATAATCAATTGTCTTTTATCATTTGAGCTTTGATTATACCAATGATATTATTGTTTCTAAATCCTTTGATTTATTCATTTTTATTCATTCATGACATTCCTTATATTTATTCCATTAAAACTTGTTGAGCAAGCTAGTTGCTCAATCTTGCTATGTCATGAAATATATTGCAGTTAAACCTGAGAGTTCGAAGGTTGATAAAGGTAAAGGAAAGCTGAAACCCTAGATACTTTGGGATTTATTGCCTAAGAATATATTTTTGTTTATCTCTGATGATATGTAACACGATCCATCTTTTATATATTTAAATTCATGATGTATTTTATTAAGGTTACGAACCTTGGGACATGTAGTGAACCTTTTTATAAATAATACATGTTTATTTCATTCCGCATTAGTATATTACATTGTTTAGAGGTGTATGGATGTACGGATTCATGAACACCAAGTTCGAGGTACAAGTAACTGAATTTGGGGGTGTCACAGGTTGGTATCAGAGCTATAGGTTATACACTTGAGGATTTTGCGAAACCTAGGATATAACCTTAGTATTAAACTCATTTCGAGTGTGCTAGGAGATGGATCAAAGAGATTCATCGGTTTGATTATTTTTTAGGTGGATTGAGGAAATCCATCGAGCCGAGTTGTACATGATAAAATATCATTTCATTTTATCAATGAATATATTTTATTGTTGTACTGACATGTTTATTTTGTGGTGACTGTAGGATGCCAAAGATGGGCGAGTCTAGTCAATCGAGAGAGGAGGAGCCACGAGAGATTCTTATGGACTCGGTGACAGACGAATATACCGTTGTACCCGGTCTCGAGATGCCGCCATTCGATAGGGAGGCATCACCTGAGGCACACTAGGGGGAGTTTCAGGATATCCAGGTTGTTACTGAGCAGCTCCGAGTGGTTGAGCCCGTAGAAGGACAAACAGACTCCGAGTTAGAGGGAGACAGAGTTGAGATGGCAGACCCAGTCAGATGTGGAGTCATGCGGATGAGTGGTGACAGTGAAGAGGATTATGATACTGATAACTGTGGTATAGATAATGGTCATGGTGATGATGTAGATGGTGATTCAGAGGGAGGCTATATTGCAGATTCTGATCTCGATGAGGGAGAGCAGGAGCCAGCGCCCATTGAGGAGGCCGATCATGCATCACCGGAGTATCATACCGATTTTCAGGGGATGATGCATCTTTATGCCGACCGTATCTTAGAGTTGTTGGAAGAGAAGGCTCAACAGGCGAGTCGAATTGCTGACTTAGAAGAGCAGAACTAGAACCATCAGACGATGGAAGATCAGTACCGAGATGTGGCCTACCAGAGAGTGGAGGAGGTCAGGGAGTTGAGACAGCAGTTGGAGTTATCTGAGGCCAGGGCTGAGGGACTTCAGAGAGACAGGGAGGAGTTACAGACACAACTGACCGAGATGACAGCTGAGTTTGACTTAGATATCGCGGATAAGATTCGCATATCAGACCAGTGGATGGAGACATCCAGGCACATGAGGGAGCTTGCCGAGGAGAGGATTGTGGACGGTCAGCACTTGATTCAGATGGGGGACCAATTGGCACAGGCAGAGGTCAGAGCTGACCGATATAGAGCGAAGAGGGATGCAGTTCGAGTTCAATTGCAAGCAGTGACTGTCGAGTTAGGGCTAGCATATCATGCGAGAGACTTGTTTCATGATTTTTGGGTGACAGCAGCCACTAGGGTTGATGAGCTGGAGGAGCAGGTCCAAGTCACTACAGCCTAAGTGGATGCAGCAGACTTTGCTCTCGACACAGCCTTTGGCAGGCTGAGGAGCAGGATCAGGAGGTTTCCTCGAGAAGAGGATATGAGTAGACACGTGGTGAGCCACCGAATTGTGGATAGGATTGCTCGCCAGGAGCACGAGGACGCTGCCCGTAGGATGGACCAGTGACCTCTTTATTGCCTTAAGGAGTATTATATATAGATGCAATTGAGTCCCAACTTTTATTCCTAATAGGGGCAGTTAGTGGTTGTATATCCCATCATTTTGTGTTATCATTTGGGAATAGATGTGTAAACCCCACCTTTTGTTTTATTATAGGGGTAGAATGGTTTAAATCCCTTCTTGTAATGCAGGGATAGATATCGGTTAGCGTTTATAGAGGTATACCACATGTTGGTTTATGATGTATTAAAACAGTGGTATATGCTATAAATGCAGTTATTTCTTATGCGTTACCTGTGTTCAAATTTACTATTAATTTTTTTTTCATAACTTAAAAATTGTGTGGGAAACAAAGTTATAAGATGTTAACATAAGGCCTTGATAATAGCAGACAATGCTGCCAAGAAGAGTTCCTCGCAACCAAAGGGTAGAAGAGTCAGTCAATAATGCAGGAGGTCAGGCAAACCCGATGCGAGCTTTTGCCAACATGCTGGTAGAAGCAATGCAAGCTAGGCCTCAGCCAGCGGTGGATCAACCAGCTGGTCATTTAGTTAACTTTAAGGATTTCAAGCTTGTGGGACCACCAGAGTTTCGCGGAACCACTGATCCGATTGAGGCCCAGACGTGGGTTGAAGAAATTGAGAAAGTATTTGAGGTTGCTCGAGTGGCTGAAGAGCAGAAGACGTCTTTTGCCATATTCATGATAAAGGGCGAGGCCAACTATTGGTGGAAGGCCACCAAAACCAGAGCAAGAGAAGGGGTTGTGCCATGAGCTCGTTTTAAGGAGTTGTTTCTGGAAAACTATTTTCCAGACAGCATGCAAAATCAAATGGAGAAGAAATTCTTGGATCTAAAACAGGGTAACATGTCGGTAGCCGAATATTCTTTTAAATTCAACGAGCTGGCTCGATTTGCTCCACACTAGGTGGACACTGAAGCTAGGAAGGAGAGAAGGTTCGAGCAGGGTTTGAAGTTATGGGTATACAGCAGGGTAGCTGTTTTAAGACTTGATAATTTTGCAACACTTCTAGAAAGAGCAATCATTGCCGAGGGCAAAAATGATGCTCTGGTAAGATTCAACCAGGTTAAGAAGAAGAAAAATCATAAAGGAACAAGGGAAGGAGGTAGTGGAATTAACACCAATGCGAACAAGAGGAAGTAGGTGGACAACCAATCGTCTAGAGGTAACAAGTCTGAAGGACCGATCAAGAAAGGTAACCGCTTGTGAGAAGTGTGGTAAGAACCATTTGGGGGAGTGTATGAAGGGCAGAGGGGTCTGCTATAACTGTGGTCAAGCCGGGCACATTGCTCCAAATTGTCCGAAGGGGAAGAGAATAGGTTATTTTTCATGTGGATTGCCAGATCATCAGATTAAGGATTGTCCGAAGAGGAAAAGAGATGCAACAAGCGCCAACAAGATAGGAAACAACAACAAATTGACTATTGGAGGTCCAGCCTTTCAACCGAACAGATCAACAGCACGCATGTTCAACATAACAGCTCAAGATGTCGTGGACTCCAAAGACGTGGTGTCAGGTATTCTTCCGATCAATAATATTAATACCTATGTATTATTTGATTCGGGCGCTACATGTTCCTTTATATCTGAAGACTTTGCTAAAAGGTTAGAACTGTCCCGAGAAAGACTAGAGAATCTTTTGAATGTAGAAGTAGCCAACAAAGAAATCATTCCCGTAAAATACGTTTATAGGAATTGCTGGGTTGAATTTGGGGGTTGTAATCTTGGAGTGAATCTAATCTCGATTCAATTGGGAGAGTTTGATGTCATTCTTGGAATGAACTGGCTATCACATCACGGGGCGGTGATTGACTGCTAAAAGAAAAGTTTAAGCCTGAAGATTCCGAGTAAGTCAAAGGTAGTGTTTTATGGGAGTAAATCGTCGAGACAGTCTCGTTGTCTGACAATAATGCAGGCAAGGGGATTGTTAAGGAGAGGATGTACGGGATATCTGGCTCATGTGGTAGACACTCGTAGAGTAGAGAGTGAGATGGGTCAGATACCTGTCGTACAGGAATTCCCAGACGTCTTTCCAGATGAATTACCGGGTATGCCACCAGATAGAGATATAGAGTTCGTGATCGATTTGGCGCAAGGAACAGCACCGATCTCGAAGGCACCGTACAGAATGACACTGGTGGAATTGAAGGAGTTGATGTTATAACTGCGGGAGTTATTAGATAAGGGATACATTCAGTCGAGCGTTTCTCCATGGGGAGCACCAGTATTATTTGTGAAGAAAAAGGATGGATCCTTAAGACTTTATATCGACTATCGAGAGTTGAACAAGGTAACAATTAAGAATAGATACCCGCTACCCAGAATTGATGATTTATTTGATCAACTTAAGGGAGCAAGGTACTTTTCAAAGATAGATTTGAGGATGGGTTATCACCAGCTGAAGGTAAGGAAAGAAGACATACCTAAGACGACATTCAAAACCAGATACGGACACTTTGAATTTTTGGTAATGTTGTTTGGGTTAACGAATGCACCAGCAGCATTTATAGATATGTTGAACCGGGTGTTCAAGCAATGCTTGGACAAATTCGTTGTGGTGTTCATTGATGATATACTGGTATCTTCAAAGACGGAGGAGGAACACAAGAAACATCTAAGGATAGTGTTGGAAACACTCAGGAAGGAGAAGTTATATGCGAAGTTCTCAAAGTGTGAATTTTGGTTGCAGAGAGTGCAGTTTTTGGGGCACGTAATCGACAAAGATGGAGTTTCAGTAGATCCAGCAAAGGTGGAAGCAGTTATAAATTAGGAACAGCCGAAGACACCAACGGAAATCAGGAGTTTCCTGGGGTTAGCAGGGTACTACAGGAGGTTCATCCAGGACTTTTCGAAGATAGCGACTCTGCTAACCAATTTGACGAGGAAGACGGTAAAATTTGTATGGACAGAAAAGTGTGAAGCGAGTTTCTTGGAACTAAAGAAGAGGTTAAGTGAAGCACCTGTGTTGGCCTTACCAGACGATACAGGGGGGTTTGTCGTGTATAGTGATGCGTCACACAAGGGGATGGGTTGTGTGTTGATGCAACACAGAAGAGTCATTTCGTACGCATCAAGTTAGTTAAAGGACTACGAGAAGGGGTATCCGACGCATGATTTGGAGTTAGCAGCGGTGGTATTTGCCTTGAAGATTTGGAGGCACTACATTTATGGTGAGAAGTGCGAGATATACACAGACCACAAAAGTCTGAAGTATATCTTCACTCAGAAGGAGCTAAACATGAGGCAGCGACGATGGTTGGAATTAATCAAAGATTACGATTGTGAGATTCTATACCATCCTGGTAAGGCGAACGTGGTAGCAGATGCTCTAAGCAAGAAGGGAAGAGAGAAATTAATGATGTTGACAGCTCAAAAGGAACTGATTAAAGAAATTGAGAGGTTAAAGTTGGAGGTTAGATATCCTAAGGAGATCGATAAGATGTTATTTGCAATAGAGGCGAGCCCAACCTTGCTAGACAAAGTAAAGGAGGCTCAAGAGCAGGATGAAGAATGTGTCAATATCAGAGAGAGACTTTCCGAAGAGGAACATTTGAAGTACAGAGTCGACAGCACCGGATTGCTACGATTTGAGGAAAGAATTTGGGTACCATCGATTCCGAAAATAAGGGAGGAAATTCTACAAGAAGCTCATAGTACAAGGTATTCGGTACACCCGGGGAGTACAAAGATGTACCAGGATTTACGTCGATATTTTTAGTGGTCGAATATGAAAATGGAGGTGGTTGAATGTGTCAGCTGATGTTTGACTTGCCAGAGGATTAAAGCTGAACATCAAAAGTCGGGTGGACTGCTACAACCATTAGAAATTCCAGAATGGAAGTGGGAGCACATCACGATGGACTTTGTGGTGGGTCTTCCAACCACTCACAAGGGATAAGATGCGATCTGGGTGATCGTCGACCTTCTGACAAAGTCTGCACATTTTCTGCCAATAAAAATAAGATACACTCTGGAGCAGTTAACAAAGTTATATGTAAAAGAAATAATATCATGACATGTTGTGCCGGTGTCTATTATGTCCGAAAGGGATCCGCGTTTCACGTCGAGATTTTGGAGAAGGTTACAAGAAAGATTGGGGACGCAGCTGATATTGAGTACTGCATATCACCCGCAGACAGAGGGACAGAGTGAGAGGACGATCTAGACACTGGAAGATATGTTGAGAGCAGTTGTCATGGACTTGAAGGGCAGTTGGGATGATCATCTCCCTTTGGTAGAGTTCGCATACAACAACAGTTACCACGCTAATATTGGCATGCCGCCATACGAAGCATTATATGAAAGAAAATGTCAAACACCACTGTGTTGGGATGAAGTTGGCGAATGGAGACTGTTGGGGCCTGAATTGGTGCAGCAAACCGTAGAGGTGGTTAAGGTAATAAGAACTCGTCTAGTTGCAGCTCAGGACCGTCAGAAAAAGTATGCTGACATGCATCGTCAAAAGAGAGATTTTGATGTTGGCAGCTTTGTATTTTTAAAGGTATCTCCTTGGAAGGGGAAAATTAGATTTGGAAAGAAGGGAAAATTAAGTCTCAGGTTTATAGGACCATTCGAAATCCTCCAAAGGGTAGGTGAAGTAGCGTACGAGGTAGCTTTACCCCCTGAACTAGAGCACATCCACAACGTGTTTCATGTTTCAGTGCTGCGACCCTATAACCCTATAAACCCAACTACAAGCACGTGATATCCTATGAACCGATTCAGGTAAAGAAAGACTTAACGTACGAAGAAGTTGGCCGAAAAGGATATGGGTTTACCTGAAGGGGTAGGGTTCGTGGTCTGGGGGGCGAACCCTATGAGGGGTTGGGTTTGTTCAATTTCTTGGGTGGAAGTTAGGTTTTTTGGGGTTGGTTTGGAAGAAAGAATTGAGTTCTCTCCCGAGGTTGTCGAGGATAAGGTTTTAGGTTTTCGTATTAGGGGTTCGATAGGGGGTTCGGATTCCTCTGAGGAGGATGGTGAGGGAATGTGATTATTTGAATTACTCTCCTATTTAAGGCTCTTAAAAGTAGGAGAGTGGGGGACAATGTTGGGCTGAGATTATTTGGGCCCGGGTCTGGGTTGACCCATAATAATTTAATTGGGTCGGACCATTAATCTGATATATGGACTCCTATTTAAATGGGGATAAAGAATATTAGAATCCTTATTTTAAGGGGATTCTGTTTTCTTATTTGGATGGTACGAGGAAGCCTAAGTGGAATTGGATTTGTCAGTTGGTGAGTTGTATGTTTACATGGAAATGGACTCCTAATTCTAATCACTTTCGGATGATTGCACCCTTGTATATATAAGGTGCTGCTTGGAGGCGTGGAGGATTATTATCATTGTTATTATTCTTGTCATTATTATTTACACACAGAACTATTATATTCTAGCATATAAGCTCTCTATTATTCTTAGGAAAATTTGTAAGCACCATTAATATACTAGTAGATTCATCTCTTTTCCCGTGGTTTTCTCCCAATTGGGTTTTCATGTAAATTTTCGATGTTCTTGCATTAATTTTTTTTGATTTATTTGTGTTTGGCGTTTGATTTTATCCGTTGTTTTGTGATTTAAACGGGTGATACAAGATTTGGCGTTAACAATTATATTTCACGGTCTAAAACGACAATTAAAAAGGAATGAATGCGTGCATTCTGATGTGATAATTATATTTGTATTTGGGATACACTTGAAACTCCACAGTTTCGCCTAAACAATATCCTTTTTAGACCAATTTGAAACTGAAAAGTTGTGATTTACCACTTTAATTGACATCTTCGGAGAAACGCAAATATTAAAAAAATATAATAAATTGAGTAAATACTTTTCTAAAAATCCACAAAAGGAATGGAGGGAATACATTACAATGTAATTTGTCAATTTTTGCCTCCGACTCGACCATGGGTGAAGCTTGTATCTAACTTTAACAAGTAAGCCACTTGAAAAAAGTCCTTTTTCGGCTTAGGAAGGCAATGACTAATAAAAACAATAATATAGTAACATTTTTTTTGAGACACGTTTGAAACTCCAAAGTTGATATCCCTAATATTATTTTATAATTATATTTTGAAATTATATAAATTCATATTAATTTTAAATTTAAAAATATCTTCAATTAACTTTTAAATATATAACTTATATATAAAAATTTGTAAGGAGATAAATTAGTAATTAATTAAAAATTCGTAAGGAGATAAACTAGTACATTTTTCTCTCAAATTAAAAAAAGTAAAATAGACAAAAGAGGATAAAAGAAGTTTTAAATTTATTCTTAGTCTTTCCACGAGATTAAATAAAGTTATAATTGTTTTTTTATACTAGTAAATTTTATTAAATGACATATTTATTTTTTATTTTATGTATTTAAATTAATTTTTTTGAGGATAAAAAAATTGTGTCTTAAATCATCATTTTAAGAACATAAAGAATAAAAAAAAATTATTTTATGTTAAATATAAATATTTGCATACATGAATATTCATGATTCAAAAAATAGAACATTTACATACATATATGTAGGGGTGAAAAGTCACAAATGATACATCTCTTCTTTTATAATATATTTGGAAAATTGATATTTTTATATTGATTTTTTTTATAATTTTATACGGTGAATTCTATAAAAATATCAATAACAACAGTTTAACTGTCGTTATACATCTATAATAACACTTTTGTAAAATTTACTGTGTAAAACTATCAAAAAATAATATAAAAATATCAATTTCCTATATTTATTATACATACACTTTGATTTCCTTTAAAAAGGTCATGTCAGATGCAAATATATATATATATATATATATATATATATATATATATACATTTTATAATCAAGGTCAGAGTGATGAGAACTTGGCAAGACATAAATCTCAACACAAAGTGTATCATTTATAGCAACACAATATTGGTTGATAAAAATATAATTATTTATCATATAATTAACTTAATATCTATTATAAATTTAACACTATTATCATTTTAAGAATATTTTGTTGCACTTTATAATATAAGCTGATCACATATCGCGAGATTATAATTTAAAATTAGCTTGTGCTTCGCACCTTTATAGTTCTATGAACTATTTTAAAATTATTTACGAGAAATTATATAATTTTATGATGAATATGAGATTAATAATTTTTTTTATTTTAAGTTATAAAATAACTTTATAAAACTAATAGTCTAATATTAAAAGATTAATAATTTCTCATTATGAAATAAAATAATTTAAAATAATATTAAATTAATATAAATAATTTAATTTTAAATAATTTTTTTTATAAATAAACATAGGCTAATGTCTAAAATTGTAAAAGTTTATTCTTATTTCTTATATGAGAAAATCAACAATTTAATAATGAAAACCATTGAGATAAAACTTGAACCTTAATCCAATCAGATTATAGCACCCTCAACCTCAATCAATCCACACAGAGCCTAGAAATTGAAAAAACGAGACTTCAGATCCTCGGTGTGAAGAACATGGTGCTACTTCTACAGAGATAAAGGATAAGGACAGAGATTTTAGATATAGAGAAATGAAGCTATCTTTGAAAACTCAAGATACCCACCACAAGCAGCAGCAGAACCACCAGCAAAATCCTCTACTCATCCGCGCCAAAATTCCAATAGCAGTCTTCGGCCTCCCATTCCTCTCCGGCTTCGCCATCGCCGACCACCCCTCCGAACTCTCCCTCTCCCTCCGCACCAACTTCTCCGCTGGCCCCTCGGTCAAACTCTCCTACACTCCCTCCTCCGCCGCCGCCGCTTCACCGCCGCCTCCACTAACCCTCACTCTGAAATCTGGCGTCAGCCTCTACGGCTCCCCAAACAACTCCCCTCTCATAATATCCGCCCACTTCTCATTCTCCCCTCTAAACCCTAATTCCCCTAACCCTACTTTCTCTCTCCAATTCAAGCCCCGCCTCGGCAATTTCTCCCTCCGTAAATCCACCTTCTCCGACCCAAACCCTAACCCTTGTCCCAAACCCCATGGTGATTTCAATTCAGTTGGGTTTGTGCCTTTAGAGAGGCCCAGGGTGTGGAAGGACTTGGCAATGGAGTCTCCTGATAAAGATTCAATTTTTTCGGGGATTTTGGTGATGGCCAATACAAAAATGCCAGTGGCGAAACGGGTAGCGATTAATCTCAGGTGGGGTGTTAATTTTCCAGCGGATTTTGGGAAGAAAATGCCGTTCCTGAGTGTCAATAAGATTGGGATTGAGAGGGTTGACGAGGTGAAAGAGGTGAAAGGGGTGAAGGAGATGTCCGGTGAGGGTAATATGGGTGATTCGGAGATGTTGAAGGGTATGCTCTCTTTGATGAGAAGAGAATTGGATGTTTTACACACAGAGAATATAGAAATGAAGCATAATTTGGAGGAAATGAAATTGGGAAATTGGAAGAGGAATTATGGTGGTGGGAAAAAACCAGTGCCTATTGCGGAAAATTCCAGTGGATTTGAGGAGTGGAGGAGTAAGAAGAGCGGTGGTGAGGAAATTGGGAAGAAAGAGTCTAGCAAAGCTGTGAATTTGATGACTGATGTAGAGAGTGAATTACAGAGAGCTATTAAGGCAGCTTCCTCTTCGTGAGGTTTGCATTTATATGCATTTTTTATTTCCTTGATCTGCCACTTGGATGTATATATAAGAATTGTGTTTGTTTATGATAAAAATTTGCTGCCTATTGTTAGTGCAAGCTTAGAACTGCATTGTCTGTTGGGATTTTATGGTGACTTTTGGGTTAGAAGTCTATCTAACTTATTATATTGATAATGGGGAAAAAAAATTCCCTCTTTTTTATAATTATGTTTGTGTTTGTAAATGTTGAAATTATGCTGCACTTTGATTAAAACTACATCTTCTTCCCCTTTTGAATTATGGAAGAAGTTGTCACAAAAAAAAGTGGCTTGTTGGATTTTGTAGATTATTGAAGGTAAAGAACATGGCTAAACACTTGTTAGGGGGAAAGAAAAAAAGAAGTAACATGGCTGAAATCTTTAACTTCGTTGATCAACTTAGAATGATCTGTAAATATCTATTAGTGACTTGTAACAAGGTATATTATTTGTATATTTGACTTATTTAGGTAAAACCAGCATAATAACATTAACCCAAGCCTGTGAATCTTCCTAACTTTTCTGGTTGTATGTCCTTTAGAACATGGTGTACACTGTTTTTTTCTGATACTCTCAAGTATTGATCCCATTATACTTTTCCTGAGAAAGACAGAGTATGCCCTCAAGTATATCACAATATCACTATCATGTGCACTCACAGACCTAAATCCTGTCCGAAGAGCAGAACCAATTTGTGTATCTCTGGTACAGATTCCTCGAGTAGCTGAGGAAGGATGTGAATTTTACGTCCTGTATAAAGTGGTTGAGTTGACTACTTTTTGCCATTGTTTTTCTCTTGGCTGTCGCATTGTTACAAGTCTGCTATTAAGTTGTCTACGCAATACGAACTATAACCTATTTGACTAACTTGAAATTCACTTGGTGAAAAAGAAATTTTTGTTCTCTTACTGATGGTACATTCAATGTATATTTATTGTTTTTTAAAAGAGACAGTACTAGTTTTTGGATGCTGGACGGGTCATGGGTGTGGTTTGAACCTCGGCATGATGCTCATTTTACTCTAGACCCTCATCTTCTGATGTCTAATTTGTTTTTTTTGGTCAGGAACTTCGGATGTCTACCCTCAGCTTTTCCACTCTTTTGTTATACTTTTACATCTTTTAATTGCAGACCCACTGCATTACACAATATTTGTTTAGTTCAATTGTGGTGACATGATAAAGAAATTGTGATGTTAAACTAGAGGAAATTGTATTGTTTTAGACTACTATCTACAAAAATAAGACTTTTTGTGAAACCAAGAGTTATAGATATGCCAAAGGCACAATAAAATAATTTTGTTATGTAGCCTGACTAATCAATTGTTTGAAGATTGGTTGTGCTGCTGTACCCCTTCATAAACTTAATGACTGCTTTAACATATGCATCTCATTACTGCAGGGCCTATAGATTGTAGTGCAGGCGCAGTCCATCATCTCCTGATGTAAATATATAAATGGCTTTAGTTGTCACCGGAGATTGGACTGGTTGGAGCCCTGCCTTGTTGCACAAACTGTGAGAGACAGCAGCTTCTCACGTACATGTCCTTGACCCCAAAACCAAGGTTATAGAGTAGAATCTTCGAGCAAATGGAGTGTCTGACTGGCACATTAGAATGTTTAAAATTACGAGATAATTGGACTTGGAATGCTTGGTGGATGGGCATTAACTGTTATACTGTAATGCCGATTGGGAACTCGAAATGCCCGATGTGTCAGAATGTCCTATCAGATACTCAAAATGCCGGGCATGCCAGAATGTCCAGTCGGGAACTTGAAATGCTGGGCATGTCAGAATTGAGAATGTTTTGCCAATTATCTGGACACCATACAAGTGCTCTTAAAATTAGGAGCAAGAGGGTTTGCTTTAGTTATCTCAGAACAATATTTCACTGCAGACAATACGTTCTGTTTTTGTTTTTTCCATTGCACGAGTTCTGCACATGTTATACTATGGTGTAGAAGATACTACCGAGTACTTCTGATAAAAATACTCAAATACAGCAGAAAACAAAAAATAAAGTCTAAGAACGCTGGGATTTTTTTTTTCTCTCTCAGTTATTATTTTGTTTTTATAGCTAGTTCAAGTGGAGAAGATGACGATGCTCTTATCCATCTCATTTTCAAATTGTCAGCCAACCAATGAAAAACAAGTCATTTTCATCAGAAAATAATCATTTGTGGTTTCTGTGAAACAAAAGGAGCCTTATTGATAGTTTGTTTTCTCCTTTATGTTATTTAATGTGATTTCTAATTGTAATTTATCATTAATGTAAATTTATGGATATTGTAATTGATTGTTTATGTGATATTGATTATGAGAATTTATTATCAAAATGGCCATCAAATAAAAATAAAATAAAAAATGCTCCGACTTTTGAAGTTAATTTGAGATTTTTTAAATTTAGTGAATTAATATAATATTGGACAATACAATTATAAAATTTATAAATTATCTAAATAATATTATTAATTATAAAATTGATTATTTTTAAAATTAAATAACTCACATAAAGATTATATTTAAAAATATTTCAAATTAATTTTGAAAAGAAAAACACATGCACAATATATTCAGGGGAAGGCTCAAATTTGAGTTTCCGGGGGCAGAACAGTCCGGTTCAATCAAAAGCGTAAATGGCAGGAATTTTGGCTTCAGCAGCAATAGGCAGGAGCAGAGAAGGGTCGGCAAAATCAGTGGTGGCTGAACAAATCTCTCAGACCGTCAAGTCCACCTCCAATCTCATCCAACTCATGCTTACGTACTCTCCTTCTCAGGCAATTTAAGTTTATTTCAATTGATATGCCTAAATGACTTCATATTTGATTTGGGTTTTTGTTAAATTTATCTCGGCCCCAACAATATTAATAGATCTTGTTAAAAATCTATGTGTGCCCAACAGTATTTATTAAAGAGGAGCATGTTTTTGATATTTTCACATTTTCTCCTCTCACACAAAGGTATGACTCGCTTTATACTTATGTTGTGAGAGAATTATAGAACAATATTAAAGATATATGTGAAAATATCAACTCCTTTTGTTAATATAGGTTATTTCTTAGAATAAATATGGAATCTTTATTGATGGAGTTTTGAAATTTTTAAGGGTTTTTGTTAGATCCACATCTTATTTTTCTATGTTCTCCTATATTGAATAATTTATTTATTTATAAATTTGGGAAAAAAGTAAAATATCAGTCTGGTCCACTTTTCTTTTGGAACTTTTGGGTGATCAACGACTAACAAAGCTATACTCTATCAGAGAGGAGTAATTTGGTTCAAGTTGTATTTATGAGACCAAATAATTGTGGAAGTGATTCTGTTGATGAGAAGAATTTGTTTGCTCGAAGGCCCTGAACCGCAAATGGGTTGTACCCTTGACCTTGAGTGGTACATAAGCCCGGTTTGTCTCAGTTTTTTTATTCTTTCTTTCCACTTTTACTTCAAATATATAAATATTACACATATATAAACATGTTATATAGTTTAACTATATATATATATATATATATATATATAGTCCTCTTCTCCAGCGAACCTTAAAAAGCGAACTAAAGACAAACCGTCGTCTTTGGTATCTATGGCGACGGTTCGACCCGTCGCCATAGCCATGCACTCTATGACGACGGGTCAAACCGTTGCCATAGATACCAAAAACGACGGTTCGTCTTTAGTTCGCTTTTTAAAGTTCGCTTTTGAAATTTTTTCTATATATATATATATATATATATATATATATATATATATATATATGGCAACGAACTTTAAAAAGCGAACTAAAGATGAACCGTCGTCTTTGGTATCTATGGCAACGGTTTGACTATATATATATATATATATAATCCATAACAAGTACTTGTTGTTATGAATCAAAAATAGACAAACACTATTTATATCGGACAAAACAATAAGCAATGACCAAGATTAGAAATTAGAAATTAAAAATGGACGTTCGTTACTATTTAATAAACCCTAAATCATAATTAATAAACCTTAAACCTTAGTTAATAAACCCTAAACCATAATTAATAAACCCTAAATATTAGTTAATAAATTGAAACTCTACATATTACATTAGGAGCAAATCAAAAAGACCGAGAAATAGAATCATCCGATTTGATTTGTTCTCAATAGCCATGAGATTATCATCTTAGGGTGATCATTTCATCGACAAATGCTCATATTTAGGGTTTAAATTTCTGATCAGTGTACGTTGATTTTTTTTTTAGATGTCCGCTACTTATATTAGCGGACATCGATTTTCAGTTTTTAATCCTAACCGTTCGTTCTTGTTTACAATGGTATAGATGGTCTATGCTAGTTTTTGCTCCATATTAACTACTTGATATGGATCACTCTTATATATATATATAAATATATATAGAAAGGATCCATGACCTACCTCCTTAAAGAGCTTACCAAGCTCACCCATTTTAGCGACGGACCCCGCGACGGTTTGGTCCGTCGTCATAGGTTCGTCCGTCGCTAAATGTTTATCCGTCGCGATATGTTGTCCGTCGCCAAAAGTTTTAGCGACGGACGAACCTATGGCGACGGACCAAACCGTCGCCGGGTCCGTCGCTAAAGGGGGTGAGCTTGGTGAGCTCTTTAAGGAGGTATGTCATGGATCCTTTCTCTCTCTGTATATATATATAATACTCTATATTTAATTACTTGTAAATATAAGTAATATATAATTATTACTAAATATATAACTATTTAAATATTATAATATTATATAATATATAACTATTTAATATAATGTATATTTTAATGTTTGTGTGTATATGATATACATAGCAAATGATTGATATAGGTATTATTCCAGTAAATACATTTTACACTCTCCATGAATAGATCTAATGAACAAAAATGAGAATTTTTTCCCCCTATTGCTAGAAGGAATGGCGACAGACTTAAGCTATCGCTATTCCTTTTGGCAGTAGACCTAGCAAGCCCAACTGTTGGGCTTTTTTTCCAATCACTAGAAGGAGTATCTACTTATGAAGGGTATAAGATACATTTGATAAAATAGTGTCTATAACAACAATTTACTATGGATCATCCCCCCCCCCCCCCCCTAACACTATTCGTTGCATGATCTAAAAGGCTAAGGAATAATGTCCACCTAACAAATAATTGTGTAAAGCCTAGCCCACAGATCAAATGTCTTTTGTACCCACAACTTAGAAAAATGAGGTTCTACGTGATAGTTATGTGGATATGTACCCACATTTAGTAGACGAAGTGAGTATGCGGTATAAGAAGACTTCTTCAATCTTGTTGGCATGCTCTTCAATTCTTCAATTTGCGACTGAAGAAGCCCCCATAAACTTGTGGTGATTTTGAGTTCCTGTTATTAAATATATTGGTCTTAGCAAATAGTGAAGGCTCGCTATTCGTATGCAATATATGTATTGATTCTTTTTCTTTTCTAAGTAGGGTTTAGGTGATAGGATTTATATGGTCATTACACTCATCCTTTTTTATCCAGATAATAAGGGTAATTAGATTCAATTTTACAATCTCTTTTGGTGAAGTTATTAATGGTAGGGGTGTTCATCGGATTCGGTTTTTTCGGTTTTTTACCGAACCGGTCCAAATCGGTACCGGCGGTATCGGTTTTTTTTGGTTCGGTTTTTTCGTAATAATCGGTACCGATAATGGTTTTGGGTTTTTGTAAATTCGGTACATTTCGGTATACCGAAAAAACCGAAATAAATAATAATAATTATTTATAAATAATAATTATTATAAAAATGAATTAAATAATAATAATTATTTATAAATTATTATTATTATTTAAAAATAGGTAATTTTTAATTATTATTTGTAAATTTTAATTATATATAATATATGCGGTTTTACCTAAAAACCGAACCGAAAAAACCGAACCGAAAAAATCGAACCGATAATTCGGTACCGGTATCGGTTCTTGATTTAGCGATATTTTCGGTTCGGTACCGGTTCGGTTTTTTCGGTTCCGGTTTGGTTAAAAACCGATGAACACCCCTAATTAATGGTACCTTGTACAATTATTTTTTAGCAAGTTCGATAATTTAGTTCAACCAGGTACCCATGTTTTTGCGATTTGAGAGATATGAGATAATAAGATTTTTGAGAAATATAAGATAATATTCAAGGAATTAATCATGAGTATCATGATCAATTTTTGTACTAGCAAGAATGACTATCATGGAGAGAGTGTGCGTGTTTGAGATTTTACGTAGAAGAAGGTTGAAATTAAGAAAATTTTATTTTATTTAGGAGTTGAGAAGTTAATTTGAGAAGTAACTCAAGAGGCGATTCTACCTTTTAGTTTTTTTATGCATTAAATTACTTGTACTCAACTTCTCCAAAAGCTGAAACAAACACCACTCATTTAATTTTTCAAAAGTTAGAACCTGTCAAGAAAAAGTTTAAATAAACAAGACTATAGTGCCGTCTCACTAGAAAAATTATACTTTCTCTGTTACACATAAAGTCCCATTAGCATAATTTATAAATATTAACAATGTATATTTCTTTTCATATAAACCCCTAAAAATAATAAGTTATTAGTTTAGTAGTAGTGATATGATAATGATATTACGATGATACAATTTAGTACATTATGTTATTTTATATTACTATCAATAAAAAGAACACTTTTTTTGTGGAAGAAAAATTTTTTTATAAATGAGACTCTTTTTGTGGAATGAATATAATAACAATTGCACTAAAGGCAACCAATGTATCAAATTGTGGAGCTCGATTTGCTAGCATTTTCCAAATGTGGGTTTATGGATTTTCTGGCAGCTGCAATGTCGTTGTACTAAAAACTTCAGATATTTGTTTGTAATTCTTTTTCATAGATTTAATGTGGATGGCTCATCCACATTCTAAGGAGATTTTTTTCCCTTATAAAAGTTTTAAATCATAAAACTAAAATTGGTAAACTTTGATGCTATTTTATATATCATTGCTTGCTTAATCACATGATATCTGTTATGTCGTGATAGGTGTGACGCCCTGAGATACCACCTTCATTAAAATATATCCATTCTAATCTGGATTACGAAATCATTCACCTTAAACCGCATTAACAGGAATCTCGTGCCTTAAACTTAACCTTTAATCCTATATTAGACCGTAATTTGGTCCATATTTTTTTTTTAAACTTATAATCAATACCTACCTTAGGATCGCAACGTTCACTTTACTACTCGTTAGAACTTAGGTCAAACATTATCAAATTGTGACATAGTCTATTACAATTTTATAATCAAATATATATTCATGATTTACATAACCTGTAATTAAAATTCGCCATGAACTTTCTATACATGGCTCTATATATATATATATATATATATATATATATATATATATACATGTTCTGTACCTGTTCCTGTATACACAGTCATTCATTTTATCTATACCATATATCATCATGTCTGTTTAGAACTAATCCATACAACATAAACTTTACCTCATTACAATCCCTTACCTTGAATAATACATACATGTACATTTACCCATAGGAATTTACCACCATACATCTTCTTATACCATATAGATTTATCATTTAAAAATAACTATTACATAACTTGCATTTATACAAATTTCTATGCCACAGTTTTCCTCATGCTTGTCCACACATTTACTTCCGTTACCTTAGCTGAACTGGATCATCCGGTCTTCTCATGCTTTACCTGAAAAGTTAGTTTATAGCAAAAATGAGCATAAAACTCAGCAAGTTAATCAGCTAACACCTTTCATGCTCACAATTTATAATATGCGTCATACATCATTTACCTTAATATACAATGCTTAATGTCACGTAATTCATTTAGCACTTAAATCACATATTTGCACATAAAGCACATTCAACTCATATACCATCACATAACTCACATAGAATATCTACTACACTTAAGTCTGAAAACTTGCCTGGTCTGTATTATTTTACTTAACCTTTATGGCACTGCTCGACCATGCTATCACTCCTTGCCTTGGTTTGCTATGTCGAGCATTATCTGTAAACATATAATTTAAATACATCATTATAGGATCATAAACTCATATGACTTATCAACTTAGATCATAATCGCTTAACTATTAATCTCTATTTATTACACATTTGATGTATTATACCTTATATAGGTTTATAATACATCCTAGTTTGTTTCCAACATTTATCATAACCTTCATCTCGCTTTCACTTAGCTTTAGGCATTATATTATGCCATTCCTTGTCTCATTGTGCCTCAACCTGTAAGACCCCGAATTTTATATAAAATTTAATTTTCTTCTCATATATATATATATATATATATATATATATATTTTATGAAACAGTAAGTGGTTAAATTGACAAAGTTAAAAGTTAAGGATGTTCCGTGCAAATTATACTTTGTTGAATAATATTCTTTTTGTCGGGGAATATTCGTTCTGCCCGTACGACGGCGCAATATAATATTCGTGTCGTACGACGGCGCCGAAATAACTAATTATTGGTGGACCCCACAACGGAATATTTGTCGGATATAGAAAACGACATAGGTAACATTTTTAAATAAAAATAGTCAACGGAACTGTTAAAATACAGGTGATAAAAGAATAGTAGCATACGATAGTTTATGGTATTTTCTGTAGCACACGGTACTCTACAGTAGCACACGGTATTGGACAGTGTCTCATATTATTGGTCTGATAGTTGACACCGTAACTGTTGCGCATCATTTCATCATAATTGTCACTGCATAATATTTTATATTATCAATTCAATAATTGTTATTACTCATTGTCTTATTAATAATTGTTGTGGCACAACATATTGGATTATTGAAACAATAATAATGCATATTATTGATCTAATAATTGACACAGTAGTTGTTGCATTATTATGAATTATTACTATGGTAGTATTATTTGGTAATTTGATTATTATAATATATTCATAAAGTTGTTTGTTTTATTAGACAATATAATAATAAAAAGTTATTTGTTTTATTAGAAAAATATTATTATATTCAGAAGTTACTGTGCAAGTTAATGTGCAAGTTACTGTGCCAAATTTGAATTCGTTGAATTCGTCTGCACAGAGGCTGTGCAGCCTCTTCTGCCCGATTTCAACATTGGCGTGCTGCCAACAACCGCGCATAGTATCATTTTTCTCCTATAAATAGCTTGTTCAGCTGAATAGAAAAATCACACCTAAAACATAAAATTTTTCTATAAGAATTTTATGAGTTTTCTCTGAGAATAGTGAGGTTATTTTGAGAGTTTGAAAGCCAAAAGGAGTACAAAATTTTTTCAAGTAAGTCTTTTATTAAAAAGTAGTAATTTCATAAATTCCTATTTTTCACGGTATTCACAAATCTTCCCTTAGAAGACTCTTCTTTAAGAAGATTCATTTTTAAAAGCTTTCTTTGGAAGATTTATTGTGAAATATTATTTTAAAAACTATTTTAAAGTTGTTATATTATACTACAAAAATTATGTTAAATATATATAATTTTGATAGTTCATATTATACGGGTTATCATACACTTTGAAATTCATATATGGTAATTACTAATTTTATTATAAATATATAGGTTGATCAACCTCATTTAAATCAATATCCAGTCACGTGTTAAGGTAAGGGGTATCACTCTTTTCATCATCCTAAATGGATATTATTTTCTTTCTTACTGGAAGGGATTATCATTCTTTGATTCTCGAAAATAATATCGTTTCTTTCTTGTGCCATTTACTTCCATGTATTAAATTGTGGGAATAACCTTACGGCGCGGATTACCGCCTGTTTGGTGAATAACTCTTCGTATTCAAATTGATGAGAATAACCTTACGGCGCGGATTACCGCCTGTTTGGTGAATAACTCTTCGTATTCAAATTGATGGGAATAACCTTACGGCGCGGATTACCGCCTGTTTGGTGAATAACTCTTCGTCTTCAAATTGATGGGAATAACCTTACGGCGCGGATTACCGCCTGTTGGTGAATAACCCTTTTTATTTGTCTCATGTGGAAATAATTTGTCTACACGAATTATCACATGACACTTTTATTCCATATTCGTAAGTGATATCATTTTCCTTTATACTCATAAGGGATATCATCTTTTTCATCTTCCATTATTCAAACTTACTATGGTAAGGGATATTAATTTCCTTCACCTTTTGTTAATCAAACCTGCTACGGTAAGAGATATTATTTTCTTTCATACACCTAAATCAAAACTTATTATGGAACTATTGCTTCTATAATTCCTGAAAATATTATATGTTCCATAATAGTTGAATTTCATTATTTCAACTGAACCTTCCTATTTTCTGAACATTTCTATTGAACTGTAATCGTTATTCTGAACTGTGGATCTTGAATATCATTTTTAAATTTCACTCCACATCATGTTGGCAATTTGGACATTATTTGAATCTGCACAAAGTAAACTTCCGATACTTCTTGTTTATCCTATTCTTCTGTTCATCATTTGTATCACTGTTATTTGTATTAATCATCAAGAATCAAGCTGTTGTGAATATCTGTGGCCAGGGGCACAGATGTGATATAATTGTTGAACAGATGATAGGTTAAAGGCGATATACTAGGTTAAAGGTTATACATCTGTTCAGTGTCTTTTATGGCACGTGGTGAATGTTCTCTTTGGCCCGTAGTGCAAAGATGAACTGTTGGTTGGTATGATTATGACCAAAGGCTGAATCTGGTATAATCATGACCGTTGGTGTTTTATTGAATGTCTTTGGTCCGTAGTGCAAAGATGAACTGTTGATCTGCATGATTATGACCAGGAACTGTGAAGTTGCATTATCTTGACTAATGTTATTTCAGATGATAAAAGTTGATGATATTTTTACTAAAAAGAGAAGCGAGTAGACATTATAGTCTACATTATTCTTCTAATAGATTGCTCATTCCGCTGCTATTATTGATCTGAACATTGTTCAAGAATTTAACTGCAGTTTTTGATATAAACCTTGTAGTCTATTGTATTCTATTAAGAACTCAACTGTTGAAGGCTAATAATAATTTATTTGTCATTATCTTAGTCATGATATTTCTTACTGGGCTATTTGAGCTCACCCTTTCTTTTGTTCCATTGTTTTTCAACAGGAGATGAAAACGTAACGGGGTCTAGCCGGGGGATGGAGTGAGAGTCCGAGGAATAGCTATCCTAGTCTTCATGTGTTGTAAAATAGTGTGACAATAATAGTGAAGACTTAGTTGTGTATTATTATACACTGTATTGTTGTACGTTGTGCTTTGTTGTAATAATTTTGTTGTAGTCTTTTGACGACTCAAGGTTGGGCTGTGTGGGCCTAGATTTGGTGGTGTCACACAACCTCCTATGTATAGCCCATTCTTATTCCTTTAGGGTTTACATAACCCATCTTATCATTGCACGTTAAAATATATCATTTCGGAAGCTTAAAATTTTTTCAAGGACAGAGCAACTTCGCCCTGGTGCCATCAGACCTCACTGCCAGCGAAATCTTCTCGGCCAATGAACAGTAACTATGCCCCGGCGCAGTGTTACCTTGTAATTTTTGGCCATTTGCTTTAAAACATCATTCCATCACTTGACATAGTTCATATAACCTATATCTGACATGTCTAAACTTCCAAAACTGCAAACCTTCGCACGAGGCGACTTTTGTCCGTTAAAATCCATTTTGATTCGAAACGATCGATTTCAATTGTTCGAATCCCCTTTTCGTTCAAATTTAATTCCGTTGATTTTCAAATTAACCTCAACACGTGTAATAACATGAAAATGATTCATTTGACTTTATTTCAACTTTAATTCTTCAAAATTGTCAAAAATCACTCTTTGGTTAGATTTTCATAAACTTTTCAAAACTTTCAAATTTCAAAACGTAACTTACTTTCAATTCTTGACTTCACACACCACATAGACTGTCACATACCTAATTAATGACTTCATATGTCCACATAACTTCTCTATGCATGTACCAATGCACTTTACAGATTAAAACGTAATCCATACACAAAGTATAGCCTAATATTGTCACTTCCTTATACAAAACGAGATTTTCAACCTTCAATGCATCTTTTATGCTATCTAACAAAATAAATTACATGAATCCAACATGTTCAACTCTTCAAACTAAGTTTTCATCAAACTAATAACTTATTACACATAATCATCTATCCACCATGATTTCTATACTTGATCATACACATGCTTGTTCATAAAATCTATAACCTCAACTCCAACCCTTAGGGTTTCACATGAATCACTTCTTTAACATATAATCTCACATAACTCACACATACTCTATACTTCTAACCGTGTAATTCAAAAAAATACATGCATGACCACCCTTAAACTCTCCCTTAAATACAAAATCTTCAAGTTTTAAATCAAGAACGTAATTATACCTTCTTGTATAGCCAACTTCTTTATATATAATGCTTCCTCATGATGAGCTCTTCCTCTTTTCTTCTTGCTCCATGATCAACCGAGCACCATAGCTTCTTGGATTTCAAGCTTTTACATAACTTCCATGGTTTCCTTAGTTTTCTCTCTCTTAGGGTTAATCTTACTCTTATTTTCCAGCCAAAAATGATGGAAGAGCTTGCATTACTTGATTAATATAAGAGAATTAACTAAATTTGAGTTAATTTAGCTTAACCATGATTAAACCAACCCAAGGGCATTTTGGTCATTTCACACTTTAAGTCAAGGGCATTCTTGCCATTCCCCCACTTGGGACACATAAGTCATTTTCTAATTTGTCAAGGGTATTTTAGTCTTTTTACCTTTTAGGACACAATGGTCATTATCCAATTTGTTGAGGGTAGCTTGGTCATTTGGCAATTTTCCTAGAGGATTTTTAATTCTCTTAAATCCATGCTTATTCTTAACCATTCCAAGTCCATTTTGATCCAAATTCGTTTCGTTAGACTTGAATTTCATTCTAGCATTCCAATACTCCATAATTTACTTGTCCCATAACACTTGTCACACTTTGAACATTGAATTTCCATTACTTAATTATAATGTTTACACTTATGCCAAATTGCATATAATTTCATTTTAAATTCGCTTCAAACCTTCTCGGTTCCACAAACAATCAATTTCACTTTCCGATATATCAATATAATCAACTTGCTCATCTTTCATAAACCATTTCCTCGACCGGATTACCAAAATCCATCGTCCTTTATTCCTTTATGCTCATATTGACGATTTACTACTTTTACATCCTTTTACTTATTTTCGTCACACATATATTGTCAATTCGCAACATGCTTGCCTACTACATTCTTTCTTCACACTCTCGGGTATTAAATTTTGCACTTATGAATCGTATACTTACTCATCTCATTTCTCTCAATAATAAACAATCTCTTCATAAATTCCACATATTCACATATCATACGCTTAATCTTCTAAAAATCCTTAATAATCGACTTGATCATACGGTTCCTTCTTCACTGCACATACATACTTATCTTAACTTGTCATTCTCATACTCTCGCCTCTCTAGGCCTATTCATTAAGCTTGCTATCAACATTCATAACTCATACTCAATTCACTTATACATTCCTATTTCCTTTAATCTTCTTTCTATATTCGATTACATATACATACATATACACATATATTTATCTTCGATCTATTACCTGCTGACACCTAGTATCGTGTCTTACAATAATTTCTTCAAATTACCCTATTGTGGGCATTACAACAAATCATTCATCTCTAATACATTATATCACTATTCAACCATCATAGGTTCCTTTTTACAATTTCAACCACACAGTTCATGTATATTTCATTGATCGCATAATAAATCATTCCTTAATACCTTTATCATTCAACACTAGGTTTTTTAAATGCTAACCTTTACTTAATTCATCATAATCCTCGTTTGGAGTTTTAATAAAATCCTGGGGTGTCACAACAGGCTCACCTAATAAAGCTCCCTAAAAACCTTACGGTGAGCAGGTAGGAGCTGCAGAATCAGATCCTTTGACAACAACAATGTTCCATGTGGGATTTTTTTAGGAAAGTTCTGTACTAATTCAATTATTGATAAGGTCATGGCCAATGCAACTCTTGAAGAGGATGAAAATTCAAAAGGAGGCATAGAAGTCGATCTAAGGAGTGCTAAGGCTTGAAGAGATGCAATCCAAGTTCCAATTTGTTAGGATTGACTCATATTTCTGCAGGTTCGATTAATGGCCAATACAACAGGGTAGTTAGGGTCTCGCTCCCCGGTGAGCGAGCGGCTGCCCAGTTCGTCGATGAACTGGCGGGGGTTGCGAGGGGGTAACGCCCCCTGGAAATCAAGTACAAGGGTATAATTGGGCTTGGGGATTTATTAGTAATCCAGTCTTTGATTTATTAATGTATTGGGCTTGAGCCCATGTTATAGCAGCTAGGGCTTTCTAGTTATTATAAAAATAATTATTTGGTGTGTGAATCATTGTAGAGCATATGAGACATCTAATGAATACATCAGACAAGCAGGACTAGCCAAATTGGTGAACCTGGGCATACCGCATGTTCTTACTTTTCTGTTCTTTGTCTAATATTTTGTGTGATTGTGTTCTATTCCATTTTTAAATTCTAACACAGTTGTTCCAGTTACAAGAGCAAGGGCTAAAAGATTCAAGGGGAGTTTAAATGGTAGTATCTAAGGATTTTGGGCTAAAAATTCTACAAAGAAATTAAAATTAGAAGTGAAAACAAAGTTAATCCACATGATCCAAGCTTTAGAGGGCCAACCAAAGCAAAGGAGCTCAATTGGGCTACAAAACTTAGCAACTTCCATGGTCCAAGTCAGGACAGTTTCAAGGAGGGGAGTATTGGGTCAGTCCAATAAGCAAACTCACAACATAATTAAGCAAGGGACTTCCCGCGACAAAGATAAGGAGTAAACCTCGGAAAAAAAAGAAAAGAACACGGCTAAATTATAGCTAATATGCGGTAAAGTATAGGCAGGACAAGAGAAGGCTAATTTTTAGTAGATTCAAGGATCAAACCTTAGTAAAAGCATCAAGGGAAGGCTATTTTATAGGGTACCAATCTAACCAACCTCGACAATTCAATAAAGGGGCAACTAAAATATAAGAAGGCCTCGGTAAAAGACTAAACCAAGCTAATTTTTGTGCCAACTTTTTAGGAACCTTGACAAATTGTTTCCAAGTTGCTAAATTTTAGGCAGGGATGGGAAGGAAACACGACAAACATCAAAACTATTCTAGATCATTCTTTAACATATGACAATTGAAGACTAGGGCAGCAAAGATTGTTTTACTTATGCAAATAGGATTCTAATTATTTGATGTAACTACTTCTCTAATTAGGTTAGGATTGTTGCTAGGGTTTGCAAGTATTAAGTACTCTTGCTCCTACCATGTAATACTATAAATATGGGACCAACCCAAGGGGTTAATCATTAATTCATTCAATAATATTTTTTTGTTCTAGTTTATTTATAGGAAGTATTTTTTCTTTAGTTCTATTTAGAACTTCTTGAACTTACCAGATTTTTTTGTGGCATTCAATTCTTGACTTATCAAGTATCAATCTAGAATTTCTTGTGGCGTTTTCTACTATACACCTACGATTGTACCAAGGTTATTGCTTCCTTATAAGCAACGAGTCGCAATATCACTGGTGTAGTGTACCTTTAACCTTGTTAGAATGATCCGAGTGATGACCACTTCACACAAGCGTGCTGTGAAGTTTATCATTTGGTGGCAAGAGCTAGGTATCTAGTGGGTTACCAATCTTTACTTTATTGTTCAATTATTATAAAAAAAAAATTAGATTAATATTCTTCCATTATTACTAGCCCAATCTGCAGCCTATCACCATCAAATCCAATATATGACTTTTAAACCTACAATTGACGAAACCAAAAGCCAAAGCTTGCTGCGATATTCATCAAGAACCCAAAAGCACGCAACCTAGCAATTCCAAGCCTATCAAGCCTTCAAATCCGCAGCTTGTTCTTTTAATCCACAAAGCTAAAGTCATACTCAAACCTGTGAATTCCAACAAGTTCCAACTGAAGCAAGCTGTCCAAACCGAACTAACAACCCAAACACAAGCTGTTCAAAACCAAAGCCAATCTGAAGCCATACAAAGTTGTTAATCACAACATACAAAGCTATCCAATTCAAAGCAATCTGTTAAGATCTAAGGCATGTAAGCTATCCAAATTTGAAGTTCCAAAGTGCAGATCCAAAAGCCACAAAGTGACTTACAATCCTTAAACTCAGATTGTTATTTGATAAATTTTGATTGAATTTTAATAGATTAGTTTGATTATTATTTGAATAGTTCAAAAAAAGAACCTAAAAGAAGAATATTTGAGTGGTAAAAGACAAGAGGGTGATCACATTAGAGGGTAAAAGTTAGTTGAGTGTATAGACGAGTGATTTGAGTGATTCATTGTAGAGTGATACATGTAAAGGAGTGGGATTTTTTTTTTATCTACTAATCTTTGTTTTATAGCAAAACATGTTTGGCATGAAAGATAAAGGTATCTTTGGAGAATCATCATTAGAGTTCGATCCAAAAATTTACTTAGAGGCCATGATGGGGGAGTTTTCAAGAAAGTTGAAGATGGAGATGGATCAGGTACACGAGCGACTTGTTCAGATAAGTAGTACACAAAAGGAGCAGGCTCAAAACACTCATCGTGTTCGTAGGAGGAAGAGATTGCAGCAAAAGGGAGGCTAGAGATGAGGAGGGGGTGTATTATAGGGGTAGGTATAGTGAGGATGAGGAGTTTGATCCAGATATTCGTAGGAGACATGGGGATAGGGATAAAGGAGATATGAATTTGGAGGATAACAACTTGGATAGCATTAAGATGAAGATTTCATCTTTTTAAGGGAAGAAGATTCCATCTTTTTAGGGGAAGAGTGATCTTAAGGCCTATATAGAGTCAGTAAAGAAGATGAAGTGGGTGTTTGACTACCACAACTATTTTGAGCGTAAGAAAGTCAAACTTAAAGCCATGAAGTTTTCTAACTATCCCGTCACTTGGTGGGATTAGTTGATGACTAGCAAGAAGAGATGAGAAGAGCATCCGATCGAGAGTTGGGAAGAGATGAAAGCAGTGATAAAGAAGAGGTTTGTCCCGAGCCACTACTACCGAGACCTATTTAGGAAGTTGTAGAGTTTAAAGCATGACAATCGGAGTGTGGAATATTACTGCAAGGAGATGGAGACACTGATGACTTGAGCCAACGTGGATGAGGATCGAGAGGCTACTATGGCCAGATTTTCAGTTGGGTTAAATTGGGTGATTGCTGACTTGGTGGAGAGACAACATTATGTGGAGTTGGAGGACATGGTACTCATGACAATTAAAATTGAGAAGAAACTCAAGAGCTTCCACTACAGGCTCATCTTGGAAGCCTAATGTTAGAAAGAAAGAGGAGAAAAAAGTCATAAGCAAACCCAAGGAAGAGCAGAAAAAGGTAGTGATTAGCCGTGAAAATCAAGGTAAGACTGAACCTTCATTTAGTCATAATCGAGATGTAAAATGCTTTAAATATCAAGTTAGTCATCATATTGCGAGCTAGTATCCAAACTAGCAAGCTATGGTGCTATTGGATAATGGAGAGGTGGAGACCGAGGATGAGGATGATGACATCAACTCTATGCCGCCATTGGAGGAGGTAAATGAGGGGGTGGATGTTATTCTAGGAGAGTTGTTGGTGATAAGAAAAGCCCTTAGTATGCAAGTTAAGGAAGATGACAGGTTGTAATGAGAAAATCTCTTCCATACAAGGTGTCTTGTCAATGATAAGATATGTAATGTGGTTATTAATGGTGATAGCTGTATCAACGTTGCTAGCACTGTTGTGGTGAAGAAGCTAGGACTGCCAACACTCAAACATCATCAACCATATAAATTGAAATGACTTAATGATAGTGGTGAAATAAAAGTGCTAAACATGTATTGGTTCCATTTAGCATTAGTAAATATGTTGACGAGGTGCTATGCAATGTGGTTCCAATGCAAGTAGGGCACTTATTACTTGGGAGGCCATAGCAGTTTGATAAGCACGTGATGTATGATGGCTATACAAACAAATACTCATTTGTGTATAATCAAAAGCCAATCACTCTAAATTCAATGACACCGAAACAAGTTCATGAAGACTAATTATATTTATAAAAAGATCATGTATAAAAGAGTGAGAGTGAGGACAGAAAAACAAATGAGAGAAAAAATAAGAGAGAAAAAAAGAGTTGAGAGAAGAAGTAAGTGAGAGAAAAACAGAGAAAAATAATTTTATATACAAAAGAAAGTGATATAAAGAGAGCTTTATATTTTCAACAGATAATAATTGTACTCTTTTACAAGGAGACGTTTTTAAATATTAACGAGACTAAATTTTATTTACCTAGTGTTGTTACATCTCTTTTATAGGATTATGCAGATGTTTTTCTTGAGGAGCTATTATGAGGATTACCACATATTCAAGGGATCGAACATCATATATATTTTGTACTCGGTGCTACCATTCCGAAGCGATAGCCTATAGGAGTAATCCAAAGGAGACAAAAGAATTATAAAGGAAGGTGGGAGAGTTGATGGAGAAAGGGTTCATTCGAGAGAGCATGAGTTAATATGTAGTTCCAGTGACTCTAGTACCTAAGAAGGATGGGAAGTGGTATATGTGCATTGATTGTCAAGTAGTAAATAATATCACTGTAAAGTATCAACACCCTATTCCTTGCTTAGATGACATGTTAGATGAATTCCACGGTTCATGTATATTTTTGAAAATTGATTTAAAAAGTTGATATCATCAAATTCACATGAAAGAAGAAGATGAGTGGAAAGTTGCTTTTAAAATAAAATATGGTTTATATGAGTGGTTAGTTTTGCCTTTTGGATTAACTAATGCACCTAGCACTTTCGTGAGATTAATGAACCATGTTTTGCGATCTTTCATTAAGAAATTTGTAGTTGTCTACTTTGATGATATTCTAGTTTATAGCAAAAACTTGGATGAGCATGTAGTACATTTATGTACTTAGGAAGGAAAACTTATTTGCAAACATGGATAAATGCACGTTTTGCACAGATAAGGTTGTGTTCCTTGATTTTGTTGTTAACTTGCAGGGAATATAAGTGGAAGAAGAAAAGATACGTGCAATCTAGGAATTGTAATATCCCGAATATTTTACAAAATTTTTAAATAAGATCTTAAATGATGAAATAAAGGTTAAAGTTTAAAACATAGATTTGAAGAAGTAAAAGGTGTAAAAAATGAGTAAACATTTTACTCTAATTTTTGTGTTAGGATTTAAATGTGAGTAAATGTAGGTTTTTAAATTTTATAACCTAGAATTTGATTATTATGTATATACTTGGAGGTATGTTAATAATAATGTAAAATAATATCTTTAAGGTTCAATAAATGTATTTGACTAAAAGAGATATTATAAGAAAATTTTAATATGACGATGTGAAAATTTATTAAGAGAATAAATTTCAATTGGAGAGATATTTTTAAGTTAATGTGAAGGTGTACATGTATAAATACGTATATACTTGGAGGTGCGCTAATTATATTTTAGCCGAACGTGATAAATGATTAACTAAATTAATCATTAAGAACACTGTAAAGCTTAGTCTATTAATTAAACAAGCTCATGAAAGTTAAACATTGAATGTTAAATTAAGATAGCCCAAATTAGTAAATTGGGAAGAGATAAGCTAGGTATTGTGGTGACAATTAAATTAAACCTAACCTAGTAGCCAAGTGTTAGAAATGAAATAATATTCTAAAATGGATTCAGATTATGGCTAGTCAAAGTAATATATATGACAAGCCATATGAGTATAGTGAACAAACCTAAACATGTAATAATTGTAAGACTTGTATGTATGACCAAGTTATTAATGTGGTAGTCTCAGATTAAGAATTAACCCTGTATGGTTATGATTACGTGGAATAGCGGTGTGAAGAGAATGAGGTAATGTATACATGATAACACGAGTATACTTACATGTGTGAAGGCAAGTTAACAAATCGAAATGCCAAGAAATGATCAAAATGGTTAAATAGTAAAAGTATGACTAAAGGAAAGAGAAGAAAGTTAAGAAACCCCAATTTTGGAGTTAGAAAGAGAATTTAGAGATGCAGACTACACCGTTGAGTTCATAATTCCGAATTTAACAAGAAGAGATAGTAAACACAATTTAGTATCGGGGTTGCCTTTTGGCCAAAGTCAACCGTTTGACTTGTAAAGGTGAAAAGTCAAAGTTTGAGTTTGGAGAAGAATTTTGAGAAATGGACTTTACTGTTGCGATGTGAACGTCGAATTTAGTAAGTATAGACTGTAAATACGATACGATAGGTGTTCCGGTTGACTTTTTGGTCAAAGTTGACCATTTGACTTTTTGGGATAAAAGGTCAAACTTGAAGTTCTGAAGTGAATTTGAAGAAACGGATGTCACCACGATGATGAGAATGTCGAAATTAGTAGAAAACGATTGTAACATTAAAATTTTAATTTTCTGGTCAAAAAGTCAAAAAGCGGGTTAGATAATTAAAAGTGGGACCCAAAAAAGTAATTAAATCTCTAGATTTTTAGTGGGGCCAGCTGAATTATCAGCATTTTAGTGGTGAAAATTAAATTGAGCCACTCATTCTGTAAGACCCCGAATTTTATGAAATATAAAATTTATTTTTTCTTCATATATATTTTCATGAAACAGTAAGTGGTTAAATTGATAAAGTTAAAAGTTAAGGATGTTATGTGTAAATTATATTATGTCGCACAATATTCTTTTGGTCGGGGAATATTCGTTCTGTCGGGGAATATTCGTACGACGGCGCCGTACGAACCAATCATTGGTGGACCCCACAAAGAATAATTGTCGGATATAGAAAATGACATAAACAATTTTTAAAATGGTCAATGGTACTATTACTTTTAATTGTTAAAATATGGTAAAAGAACAGTAATATACGGTATTACAAGTAACATACGGTATTGCACAGTAGCACACGGTATTGCACAGTAGCACACGGCATTGCACAGTGTTTCGTATTATTAAACTGATAAAGTGGTTATCGTACAATATTTGACTTTATTGTCACATGCACAATAATTCATGTTATTAAATTGATAATTGTCACAATAGCATATGCACAGTAATTCACATTATTGAATCAATAATTGTCATGACATAGTAACGTAATCTTTCTTTTGCATACTTTCTGCATTATTGTTATCTCTATTATGGTGTTATTTAAACAGTTGTATTTCATTAATTAATTGACTTGATATCTAACTCAGAGAGTCAACTACACTGTATTTATAACAATTAGTCATAATAATGAATAAGTGTGAATTATTGTTGAATTATTGAATTGATAAAGTTATTTATTTATAATATAAAGTTAGGTGATGTAAAATGAATGGTATAGATTAAAGATAATATAGAATTTGAAACGGATGATGTAGATTAAAAGATGATATTTAAATGAATGGTTTATCTTAAAAGATAAAATGAATGGTATGGATTAAACATTATCTTGAAATGAACGGTTTGGATTAAATTAGGAAATCTTGGTTATGATAAGATTTTTGGCTATAAATAGAGGCCTTAACTTAAGGATTTTTCATAAACTTCCTTACTTGTTCTTTCTTTCTCTCTCTAAATACTTCTTGTGAAAGTTTTCTCTAAGTGTGTTTAAGTCATCTTGAGTATTTGTGAAGATTTATAAGTGTACGTGTACTGTTCAAGTTAATCAACCTCATTTAAATCAATATCCAGTCACGTGTTAAGGTAAAGGATTATCATTATTTGATTCTCGAAAATAATATCGTTTCTTTCTTACTCATAAGATGTGCCATTTATTTCCATATATTAATTTATGGGAATAACCTTACGGCGCGGATTACCGCCTGTTGGTGAATAACCTTTCGTATTCATTCCTTATTAATCTCTGAGAATAACCTTACGGTGCGGATTATCGCCTGTTTGGTGAATGACTTTTCGTATTCAATTTTTATTAAATTGTGGGAATAACCTTACGGTACGGATTATCGCCTGTTGGTGAATAACCTTTCGTATTCATTCCTTATTAATCTCTGAGAATAACCTGACTACGCGAATTACCGCATGTTTGGTGAATTACTCTTTGTATTCATTTCTTATTTGTCTCTTGTGGAAATAATTTGTTTACGCGAATTATCACATGACACTTTTATTGCATATTCGTTTATAATATCATTTTCTTTCATATTCGTAAGTGATATTATTTTCCTTTATACTCATAAGGGATACCATCTTTTTCATCTTCCATTATTCTAACTTACTACGGTAAGGGATATTAATTTCCTTCACATTTTGTTAATCAAACCTGCTACGGTAAGGGATATTATTTTCTTTCATACACCTAAATCGAAACTTATTATGGAACTATTGCTTCTATAATTCCTGAAAATATTATATGTTCCATAATAGTTGCACTTCATCATTTCAATTGAACCATCCTATTTACGTGAACCTTTCTATTGAACTGTAACCGTTATTCTGAACTGTGGATCTTGAATATCATTTTTAAATTTCACTCCACATCATGTTGACAATTTGGACATTATTTGAATCTGTACAAAGTAAACTTCTGATACTTATTGTTTATCCTGTTTCTTCTGTTCATCATTTATATCATTCTAATCATCCAAATTCAAGTTGTTGTGAATATCTGTGGCCGAGGGCACAGATGCGATATA
Organism: Hedera helix; assembly: GCA_947179155.2. NCBI lineage: Eukaryota > Viridiplantae > Streptophyta > Magnoliopsida > Apiales > Araliaceae > Hedera > Hedera helix. The sequence goes on from OX359274.1 coordinate 18,904,210, forward strand.
ATTGTTGAACAGATGATAGGTTAAAGGCGATATAATAGGTTAAAGGCGATACATCTGTTCGGTGTCTTTTATGGCACGTGGTGAATGTTCTCTTTGGCCCGTAGTGCAAAGATGAACTGTTGTTTGGTATGATTATGACCAAAGGCTGAATCTGGTATAATCATGACCGTTTGTGTTATATTGAATGTCTTTGGCCCGTAGTGCAAAGATGAACTGTTGATCTGCATGATTATGATCAGGAACTGTGAATTTGTATTATCTTGACTAATGGTATTTCAGATGATAAAAGTTGATGATATTTTTACTAAAAAGAGAAGCGAGTGGACACTATAGTCTGCATTATTCTTCTAATAGATTGCTCATTCCACTGCTATTATTGATCTGAACATTGTTTAAGAATTTAACTGCAGTTTTTGATACAAACCTTGTAGTCTATTGTATTCTATCAAGAACTCAACTGTTGAAGGCTAACGATAATTTACTTGTCATTATCTTAGTCATGATATTCTTTACTGTGCTATTTGAGCTCACCCTTTCTTTTGTTCCATTGTTTTTCAGAAAATGAGAGAGTAGCCGGGTCTAGCAGGGGAATGGAGTGACGGTCCGAGTGATAGCTATTGTAGTCTTCACATGTTGTATATAGTGTGACAATAATTGTGAAGACTTAGTCGTGTATTATTATACACTGTATTGTTGAACGTTATTCTATCTTGTAATAATTTTGTTATAGTCTTTTGACGACTCAAGTTTGGGCTGTATGAGCCAAGATTTGGAGGCGTCACACATTCTTATCTTATCCTAATATAATCTATTTCAACCAATCATATCCCATCTCTTATCTCTTACCTCTTATCTTGGGTATATCATTTAGTTTTGACCAAACCCTCTTTATTCTAGCAAAAGAAATTAGCAACATAGAGAAAGAGAGAGATAGCTCAATAGTTAGAGAAAGAAGAGAAGAGGAAGGAAGAAATAGAAGATGAAATAAGCCATGAAGGTAAAATTTCTAAACCCTTGTGTAATCTTGAATTTCTTTTGGAAGATGTTAGCTTTTAATGAAATTTATAGTTGTAGATCATGATTAAACTTTTATGTAATGGTCTAACCATGGTTTATTATGAATCTAGTAGATGATTCAAGAAATGAATTAAAATGAAAGAAAAGACAAAGAACAAAATTCGCATAAAATTATGTTATGTTGCTGTAGTTGTGAAAAATCATATAAAATTGAGTTTTTGGAATTAGAAAGTGGGATATATATCAAATTAAATGTATAGAAGTAATCTACACACAAAAATTTTAAGCACACAAAATTCCTCGTGGTTTGTTCGTAGTCACTAAATGAAGTAGGCTGGGTGGGACCGAGAACAGTCTGCCCAGAAAACCAAAAATCTGCAACGAATTCTGACCTTGTAAAAATTGTATTACATCATGTGTTTAAAATTTAATATTGGTGTAAACTACAAAGTTGTACAAATGGAAGTTTTCTAGAAGTAAACGCGAGATTGAACATTTTATGGAGTATAACATTTTTGAAAAAAATAATTTTGTGAGACTGTTTAGAAAATGAAATTTTTGGACAGGTTGTGAAAACATTTAAAATCTGTTTTGTTTGGAGAATGGGCAAAAATTCAATGCCTAGATATGATTAAAGTAGACAATGGACTGTATTCAAGGCCTGGATAAGATTAAAGTAGACTAAATAAGCTTTAATTTGATGTGAGGATGAACAAAAACGGACGTGTAACGAAGAAGTTATGATAAAAATAAAAAAAAAAGTGTTCATAAAAGAAAATTTGTTAATAAACAGACAGTGTAGGCCTTTCTGCTTTGTTGTTTGGATTAGACAAAAATGCAGAACCAAGGCTTGTTATGCAATCTAAGTTATTCCAGACAGGTATATTTGTCTATTTTGGATGTCTATATTAGTCTATGTTCATGTCTGTAAAAATTTGTTAAGAAACAGATGGGCAAGACCGTCTGCATTGGGGTGTCTGTTTTAGTTTTGTGAATAAACAAATAGGTAGTACTGTCTGCTTGGGTGTCTTCTTTAGTTTTGTGAAAAAATAGACAGGTAAAACTGTCTGTTTTGGGTGTCTGGTTTAACCTGTTATTAAGAAACAGAATAGTTAGGTCCTGTTTTGGGCCATAGAGCAGTTTTTGCTCATTGGACAGTTAAATTAAGCAGAACTCAGTTGGGTATTAACTAAACTAACGTTTGACGGAATAAATCGAACTCAAAAAAAATTTAAAGACTAGTAAAATAAACTAGTAAGAAGTTATGGTTATGATATAATTAAAAAGAAATAGTTGAACATATTATGTTGATAACTAATGTGTATACCGACATCATTAAAAATGTAGGTCGTGCAAGAAATGTAAGGCGTTAGAATAAGCAGGATAAGCGAGCTAGACAAGTCTTTCAGAACTTGCTCCTATGTGCTATATGCTTTTATGTATAAACATGGGTTAATGTGCATTTGTGCAATAATGTGTTATAAATGGTTGATGTACATTTAATGATAATAGACACCTATTCTATATTGAACTATATGATATGATAACTATTGTGCATGAAAAACATTAAGCATAGATTTAAACGCAAAACATGATATGCATAAGATATGTATAAATTGTAAAGCATAAGATGTATGAAGCATGATAAAATATTGTTATGTGCTATATGATATCTGTTGGACTTGCTGAGTCGTCGTGCTCACCCTTGCATAAAACTAATATTTTCAGCGAAGTACAGGAAGCTCGGATGTTTTCGATGAAGCTAAAGAGTAAGGACGGGTTATTACTTAGATGCTAGTGAAGAATAATTCATTGTAATACCAAATTGGGTAATATGACAAATATATTAGAGTAATGTAAGCCAGATAAGGTATAAAATTGTTTGGTACTTATGTTGTTGATATTAAACTCTACCGTCAGAAATATTTTATATATTGTGCAAGCTTGTTGAGGTAGCCATATTGACAGTAATAGTAAACATTATAAAACTTGTATTAGTTCATATAACTTTTGATTAAGCTAGATTGTAATATCCCAGATATTTTACAAGATTTGTAATTAAGATTTTAAATAATCAATTAAAGGTTATGGTTTAAAACCTAGAGTTTGAGAAGTGAGATGTGTAGAATTTGAGTGAACATTTTTTTTTTTTAGCATAATTTATTTGTTAGAAATTAAATGTGAGAATATTGTAATGATGCATATAGAGAATTTATTAAGGAAATAAATTTATTTGAGAAGTGAAGATGATTATAAGGATATATATACATAGTTATATATTCCTAGAGTTGTGTTTGTTAGCTAAACAAGAAGATGAGTAAATTAGATACTCAATAAAACTAATAAATTAATTAGTTTAAGTATTGATTAAGAAGGAAAGTCATGTAATATAATTAATTGAGTTAATTATATGAGTCATGAATTAAAGCTAAGATTAGCAAGTAGAGAAGTGGAATATTGCCTAGAATGACAATATTAAGAAGATAATTAATTAAGTAATTAACTTAATTATTTAGTTGTTATATAGAGTTCATTGATGGATTTAATACAAGCCCAATATGGAAATACTTGCATGAAGGTGGGTAATTAAATAATAAACCCAAGTTATATATGATATGTGAGTTGTGTTGGGTAGCCCAAGTAATTAAATAAGAAAGCCCAATACAAAGTAATCCATGTAGCCCAAACACATTAAAGTCAAATGATGGTCAATGTATTAGGAGAATATTTTTCAAGTATTGATTGAGTGTAGAGAATTAACTAATGTAGGGTTAATTGAATAACCCTAGTTGGTAGACAAGAGAGAGAATTAACCAAACATTGCTTAATTGATAGAGGAAGGAAGGTAGTGTTGAGAATTAACTATGGGTGAGTTAATTATGTAACCCAATGTGGTAGGATAATTAAAGGTAAGTCTAATTGGATTATATTATAAGTCCAATTGAGGTATTAAACTAGGTCAAATTAATTAACCTAGTAGTCCATATAATTTAATTTGAACATTGATTTATGTAATAATTAACCAAGCCCAATGCTTGTTTTAATTAAATGTAACATTGGGTATTTAATATTAGCCCAATGTAGTAAATAAATTGAGCCCAAATCAATTAGTTGAATGAGCCCAATATATTAAATCCTAGGGTCCAATGTGGAGCCCAAATGGTAGTCAAAGTGGTGGTCAATATATATACATTGGTGTATATATATTGATACTTATATAATGATATAGGATATAAAAATAAAACTAAAATGATGTAGTAAATTGATAAATCCCGAATTTGGGGGGGGGGGGGGGGGGGGGCACATGTGGATGTTGTGTGTGGCTTTATTTTTGCTTATTTTACACTCCAAAAGTTGCTTACAAGCAACCTTGATGGATGTCAATCAAGTTGTCAATCAATCCATGCTATAGTAATCTCAATTAAGCTCTAAATTGACTATGTTGGTGAATTAGGAGAGTTAATAAAGTATTAGCATTTGGCTATATATAGAGTGCTTCCCACACTTGTGCTATGTTTATTAGTCTTTTTACTAGAAAAGCTAGAGAGAAAGAAAATAGAGAAAAGCTCTAGAGAAAAAGAAAAAGAAAGTTAGATCTTGTGAGCATTGATGGTTGGATGATCTTGGAGCAAGGTTTAAAGATGGAGGTCTCATCAAGAGGAAGTTATCTATGTAAGAAAATTGATCATCCAAGCCTTTTCAAAGTTCTAACAAAGAGGATAATCAACAAAAGGTATAAAACCTTCTCGCTTGGTATTGTTCTTTGGGTATCATGTAATTTCTATGGTGGAAATATAATTTTTAAAGTCTAAATAGATAGATCCATGCTATATTGGTATATCTAGGGTTACATGGGTTTAACACGGATTTTTATATGTGTTTGTGATGAAAAATTTCATCAAACTCATTGAATAAATTTTTACCGACGAAAACAAGTTAATCTAATACGTAGCAGCCCCTTCACGGAATTACTGTTCACAATCCGTAAGTGGGATTTATGATCCGTCAATTTTGGGTGATAGATCCATGAAATATGAAAATTCTCCGAGTTGAATGACTAAAATCCGATTTAAAATGAGCAAGATATGGATTTTCTACCAAAACACCCCATTGATTTTAGGGTTGTGCATAACAGTCTGGTTTAGAGCTATTTTCAGTGACCAAAACAAATCCAAATTTGATGTTTGATAACAGAATCATGTAGTTCGGGAAGTTACGAATCCATCGATACCTAATAGATCTCAATCGGACTTGTGGATTTCATTTTATTCAAGTTCCCGTCGGAGATCCCAAGTCTGGAAAACTCAGAAAGTAATCTGCCTATTTTTTTTAAAAAATCGGCCGGTTCGGTTTTTTTCGGTTTTTCTTGAAATCTTAAGGGGGCCGGTTCAGTCCTTTTTAGACCGGTTCTTGCTTCGGTTCCTAAATAGAAAATTCTTGTTATCTTATGAAGAAAATTATCAAAATTTAAAATCCGATTTTTTTTGTAATTTGGTATTTATTAGAATTAATGGTGGATTAAAGCTTACTAAATTGTTAATAAGTATGGGAAAATTATTTTTAATTTCAGAAAAATAATATTTGACCTATTGGAATGCTAGTTAAGTGTTATAAAATAAAATTTGAAATTATTGGAGTGATTCACTATATATTAGCTATTTATTAGTGTGTAAATAGGCTAATAATCCAATTAAATATTATTTAATAAATATTAAATAATATATGAAGTTATGTAATTAATTAATTATGATTTAATGAATATTAAATAATAATTAAAGAATGTTAAGATGAATAAGTTAGTTATTTATTATTTAATTGCACTTAAATAATAAGTAAAGTTAAATAAATAGTTAATTATTATTTAAATTAGTATTAAATAATAATTAAAGAATATTAAAGTTAGAAAGCTAATTATTTATTGTTTAATTAATATTAAATAATAAGTAATGTTAATTAAGTAATTAATTATTATTTAATTAATATTAAATAATAATTAAAGGATAATTAAGGTTAATTAATTAATTAATTATTATTTAATTCATATTAAATAATAATTAAATGGTAATTAAGTGGAATAAATTATTACTTAATCGAAAGAAGATTATTAAGTAATTAAAATATATTGATAATATTATTGACTAACTATTAAATGATAATAGTTAAGAATTAAATCATTATTCAATAATTAATAATGATATGTAATTAATTTAAAATATTATTAAAGGATTAATAATATTATTTAGCATTTAATTAACTATTAAATAATAATAGTTAAGAGTTAAATCATTATTAAATAAATAATAATGATAATTAAAGATTTAGAATATTATTAAAGAATTAATAATATTGTTTAACAAGTAATTAACTATTGGGTAATAATAGTTAATGGTTGAATCGTTATTAAATAATTACTAATGATATGTGAGGATTTCAAATATTATTAAATGATTGATAATATTGATGAACAATTAAATTATTATTAAAATGATTGATAATAATGAGAAGTCAATTAAAATAGGGTAATAATATTAGCAAGCAATTAAATTATTATTAAAAGATTAATAATAATGATTAATGTAAACTATTATTAAAAATAAATTAATAATAGTAATGATTATTTAAAGTGTTATTTAACAATTAAATAACATTATAAGTTATTACTAATTGATAGTAAAATTTAAAATATTATCTAAGGTGGGTAATATTATGATAAGTATCGAGATAAATGATGTGATTAAGTTAAACCAAGGGTATGGTCCATTAGTGATTAATTGGTAGATCGACCTAAATAAATATAGGGTCCAAGTTTTAATGCAGTGACATTAATAAATGTCAGAATTGCATAGTTTCGAACAAAAGATTTATGGTGTTGAATATGAAACACTGAGTCAAGTCAAAGAGAGACTAAAATATGAAATTAACCTTATTAAATAGAGGGGATGATAAGAAGAAATAAATATCTTTAAAATAAGATTTAGTATTGAGTCAAACTTTGACTGATATTATGCACCGTTGATCTCACATACCGTGTAGGTGGTGCAAGGAACGTGAAAGATTAACGTAAGATGGTTATACAAGTCCAAGCAAGTTTTTCAGAACTTGCTCCTATGTGCAATAATATGCTATAATGTGATTTAAATTAATAGTATGAAGATATTTTGAGTATATTCGTGATATGTGAATAACATGAAATATGGTTACATGTGAAATATGTATCAATATGAAGCATGATTTGTTAGATGCTAGTTGTTATTGTATGCAAAGCATGAGAAGTATGATGCATTCATATAATGTAATGCATGAAGTATGAGAAGCATGTATAAAACATGAACTATGTGTTATGTGCTATCTGTTAAACTTGCTGAGCCGTCGTGCTCACTCTTGCCTAAACCAACAATTTCAGATAAGGCTAGTTACCTGAAGTTCTCGATAAAGAACAAGGAACAGGAAAACATATTACTTCCATTGAAGATCTAAATATCTATTGTAGATATCAGTCCGAATTGGACAGGTAAATGATTGTGTATTATAAAACTTAGTTGGTATGTTATATGAGTGTTAAATACATAAGTTGATTGTAATAGAATGTCGTATCATGTATGATATTAAGACATACTAGGAATGTATAAAGATTTCGATTTTGGAATAGAAAGAGATGTTGTAAAATTGTAAATAAATGGTTATTTACCAATTATAATAGTGTTGTAATTCATGAACAATAAGAAAAATGTTGTACTCGTGTTGAACCGAATCCGAGGTTCAAGGAACCCGAATTTGGGGTCGTCACATAGATGAGTGTCGTTAATAACGAACTCGAAAGACAAGAGAATATTTTGTAGAACAGATAGACTTAAGGTCAATTAATAAGGTATTAGTTACTCACAACTTTGTAATTAAACAAATCATAATATATATGATTTTGAGTTAAGAAAAGACGTAAATATTGCGATTATGAAACAAATTGATGTTGTAAGTTTCAATTAAACAAAGTTAAAAAGCTATGTAGTTAGCAATGGTTGTTAACCTTTGAGATAGAGTTGTTTTATTCCTATAAAGGTTAGTACACTTGTTTTAATGTAAAGATATTTTCTAATAATTTTAATTACTTAATATTTTTAAGTGGTATTTATGGAGATAAATATTGGTATCTAAGGTTTAGAGTAAAGACCAAGGAGGAAGAAATGCTTAATTACCTAACAGGATTGAAGTTTAATTTGGTAATAACTTTGTCATTAGGATTATTAATGAATATCAAGGTAGCCCTAGTATTGTAACTATGATGTGAGATACTTATTCTGTTGCAATATTCTTTGTTAGAGACCATGTAATTATAATAAAAGACGAACCTATGGGACTTGATCAGATAAGTAAAAGTCAATGTATTATTATAATGACTTATTATTGGAGTGTGATTTTTTTGTACACGCATTTATCGTAATAAATTAGATCATGATATGTATGATCTTGAGATCAAGTAAGTTTATGTAAAGATTTTGATTCAGGGAATAGAGAATGTTATAAAATAAATTTAAAATTTATTGAGTTTTAGCAGCATTTTATTATTCAATGTTGTGAATATTATGAGAAGGTTGTGCATAACGACCGGGGGTCGCTCGTAGCCAAGTGCGAGGATTCCCAGGGCGTTACAGTTGGTATCAGAGCTGATAGGTTATAGTTCTTAGATAGCAGTACTTTAGGCTATAGTCGTGGGAATATATTGAAGGCAGTGAAAGGATAAACTCAGATGGAGTTTAAATAATAAAAGCTAAATATAGAAAATTTATAAAGAAGAAAATAAATGTATATATGGGGAGATTCAAAGAAGGATGTTCAGGGATGTAATCAAAATGAATGAAAAAGAATTAGAGAACACTTGATTTAAGAATTTAAAAAGAAGAATCGTATAGTAAAATGATCAAAGATGAGTGAGAAGATTATAAAATTAAACGATCCTAGAATAAACGAGAAATCGTGCAGTAAAATCAATTGTAAATTAAGATCACACGGTGATCAGAGTAAAATCATGGAATGAAAGATGGTCTGTTAAATGATTAAAAGGATGTGTAGATAACATAATGCTATAAGAAGGAAGATATTGTGAAATAGTAATAAATGAACTCGTAAAGTGTTGAATGTGATAAGGTATGGATTGAGAAAATTCATATCAAGTTAAGAAGAAGTTGGAGGTTTGTAGGTTTTTAATTTGAAGACTCATGTTAGTGGCTAAGTTGTACGATTCCTTGTATGGACGGTGAATTTATGCTTGGTTTTAAACCACTTAGCTTCCTATATTAATATAATGGTTGAGTTGAACAGTTCTTTGTATGTGCAGGGGATTTGTTCTTGGTTTAATAACCGCTTAACTTCCTATATTGATTATTGGCCGAGACCAATTTCTTGTATGGGTAGGAGATTATGTTTGGTTTGACAACCATTTAGCTTCCTATAGTGATAATCGATTGATACCTGGTGTTGCGTTATTCGCTATATGTATGTTGAGAAGGTGATTCTTTTTTCATGTATATAACGGATAGGTAGAAGATGTTAAGGTAAGTGCGTGTTCTTAAAACTCACACTTAAGCTAAGTTCGTGACTCATAATTGTATGGTACGTTTTTGAGCCCCTCAGCGTATGGACAGTTATTGATTTGTTCTCTGACTACATATTGCTAGGACAAGCTCCAAAACTTATATTCTTGTGGCAAGTTCCTAAATTCATATTGTGTGGTAAGTTTGATGAACAGTGAGTGTGAATAGAGTAGAAACATTAAAGCTATACTATATATAGTTATTAAGCTAGAAAAAGACGATGAGTAAAATTGGTGATTATTTGAGGTTTTAAGATATTCAAAATATTCTAGCTATGATAGACTTTGAAATTCTTAAAATCGTGCCAAAATTTGCACTTATGTGCCTTTTAAACAAAAATGAATAATGATTTTTGATTGTTTTTGAAACGTTTAAATGAAGGTCTAAACTAATTGTGTTGGCTAGACATTGTTAATTTTAATCTAAAGTGGTGAACATAAAAAAATTTATTGCATGTATGTGCTCTTCAAGAGTTTTAAAGTTTCGATTGATATCTGAACTATTATTGTAAGTCTATGCCAATTGTTTCGGCTAGACGTTTGCATGTTAGACATTTAAAATTTAATATCCTAAATATTTCAAAAGTGATCTAACAAGATCTAAGCAAGGGTATCAATTCAAAACCTAAAGAAGGATTTCTCAAGCATACCTTGAGTTATCTGAAAGAATATATACGACTCAAAACTACGATCGTATATAACTAAGAGGTTAAATTCTTTAACCTAAACTATATGTTATGTGATTAGTAAAGCTTGAATTGAGCTTTTAAATGTGTTGTATGAATTATCTATGTGTAGGATTTTGTGTTTTGGTTCGAGTTGTTAACCTTAACACTTATTAAAAATCAGAAGTCAATTTAGGACAAAAACCTAAATTGGGGAAAAAGTTAAAACCTAAACCCTAACCCTAGGGTCTAAACCCTAGGAAATAACCTAGGCCCTTGAGCAAAATATATGAAGGTCAAATTGACATTCCGTTTCAGGATTCAACCTTCCCACGATTTGAAAACACGTAACAGTCAGTAAAAGTTTTTCTCGAAAAACGTGTAAAAGCACTATTCATGAAGAAACATTTTTTCATTCGTTTGATCGTTTCTTTCATCTGTAGGACTTCTTGTATTTCACGACATAGTGATAATATGAGGTTTAGATGTCAGGGAATCAATAAAATTTTTTGGAGAAAAAGACGAAAAAGACACGATTTATGAGAAAACGTTTGTTATCTTTTTTTAACGTTCTTTTCAACGTTTGGACTTTTTTCATTTCACGATATAGCATTTATACGGGGAATAGATACCAGGGAGCCACTGATATTTTTCCAAAGATAAAACGTAAAGCGCTCTTCAAACGAAAACGCTTTTCGTTTTTGATCAAACCGTTGATAGATACGGTGTTTGTATGCAACATCGGTGCGTAATAAGCAATAAAAGATTTTCTCAAAAAGTGTGTCAAAAATAAGACAAAATAGGGAAAAGACAAAAATAAATATTATTTTTGACTTTTTGATCGTTTAAGCATATTCTGAGAAATGGTAGTCGAAAACACTATTCACCGAAAAACGTGCCAAGTCTTTTGGACTTTTCACTTTACAAAATAGTGTTTATTCGGAACAAAACTCTGGAATATCAGACTTTTAAATCAGTTGAGGTCAATTTAACCGGAAGACTTAGAAATGAACTAGAATTAGTTAAGGATGAACTAATTTCTGTTGAGATGTAACTGAGTTAGATGTAATTGGGTTAGGAACCTAACTAGGAACTAAACCTAGTTACAAACTAACTAAGATTATGAAATAGTTAACCTAATCTAGTTGTTATAAAACTAGGTTAGATGACATTTAGTTGAAATGAAACTAGGTTAGATGACATTTAGTTGAAATGAAACTAGGTTATGTTAAACCTAGTTGGAATCGAACTAGGTTAGGGTAATTAGATTATCATTTAACCTAATTATCAATTAATTAAACTAAACCTAAATAGGATTAAGTTTAATTAAACTAAAGATTAACCTAAATTACAAGTTAATCTAATCGGTGAATTAATAACCTAATCGAATAATCAAATTCCTAGGTTTATTGCTAATTAACCTAATCCTAACTAAGCTAGATTATCAAAAGGACTAATATAACCTTGATCAAGCTTGGTAAATGACCATGACTACCCCTCAATTAAATGATTAAATGACCAACCAAACAAGCCCTAGAACTATTCATTTGGTAGGCTAATTGGTGGACCAATTGGAAGCTAACATGTGGCAATTGTGGTGTCACCAAAATGTGATGATTTCTAGCATTTAATGGCATTAAATGGGCTGATATGGTCGTTCAAATGGAGTTGAAAAGGGTGGTGAACCTTAGCTTAGCTTAGCTTGGAAGTCTTGTACTAATGACCATTTTACCCTAGCTTTGCATGACCTATAAATAACAAGCATTCCTCACTTGTTTGATCATTCATTTTCAAAGCAAAAATGCTTGTATCAAAGCTATATACAATACGAGAGAGATTTCTAGTGAGTTATAATCAAAGGAAGTGCAAAGAAATAGTTAAAGCTAGCACTTCGAGAGGTAAATCATTAGTCGTTTTTATGTTCGATTAATTTTCGTAGTTTAAAAGCTCAAGAACGCGAGTCGTAGCCATGTACAATTGTCGTTCTCCGTGTTCTTCACGTGTTCTTGAGCCTTTCTTCATTTTACAGTAGTTATAATGTCGAATTTCAATTCGTAGTTTAAAGCTCAATGAACATACGTAGTGGTCATGTACGGTTTATCCGTTCTCCGCGTTTGCATATATTCTTGAGCATTTTTATAAATTGTTATAATTCAATTTACAAGCCGTTATAATGACCAAATTTTGTCAACTATAAAGTGTTATAATCACTTATATAAGCAGTTATAATGCTCAAATTATTTCAAGTACGAAAACCAAAAGCTCAAGAACATAGTCGTTACCATGTACGGTTTATCCGTTCTTCGTGTTCTTCGTGTGTTCTTGAGCAAAATTAATGAATCTTTCTATTAGAAGGTTTGTGATTTATTATTTTTATGTTATAAAGTGATATTGAGTCTTACAACATGATTTCTTAAAGAGTTAAAGCAAGCGGTACCATGTTTCACATGGTTAACCCTAAAAATATTGATCAAAGTAAGCATACTAACCTTTCTGCTAAAATTACAAAATTTTAAAGTCAGAATATGCCTTAGAAACCTAAATGAAAGTTGTATATCATGAAATTCTAAGCAATTTAGACTCGAGAATCACTTTAAAATGTTTTCGTATGATAAAGTTATGGCAGTTACCGAAAAGGACGTCAAAGCTGAAAATTTTAAGGGGCATTCGGGTGGAAGCACTAAATTTTGAGTTTTTGAGTTAGCCAATTTTCCAAATGATTCCACCAATGAAAATAGTCTAATTAAGTTATTATAAGACTTATTCAAAAGGAAAAATTGATATACTAACATTCGGGATCGCGTAACCCTTTTTGTAGGCGTTTAACGATTTCCCGGGAAAACCCTAACATGGTTTTAAGGCAAGTCTTCTAACTCTTGCTATGTGCTACTTGTTTAGTATTGTTAAAATGATAAATGAGATGTATAATGTCATGTTATTATGCAATAGATGATATGTGAAGTATTTAACTGATGTTTACAAGCCTTCTAACTGTCATGCGTTATGTTTATGATGTATGAACATGATTTATACACTTTGTGTGTCAATGTGATATAAATTATTGGAACGTGAGTTATATGTGATATTAGATGGAGAATTATGTTCAGTCAATTCATGTTAAAGTTTATATGAAAGCATAAACTGCGTATGTGCTGTATGTTAGACTTGCTGAGCCGTCGTGCTCATTCTTGCGAATAAAACCTTATTTGCAGATTAAAGATGAACGTTAAGAAGATTATGAACGTAAAGATGAAGCATAGATTAGGTTTTCATGTTTATTACTTGTATTTGTGTAAGTCATAATGACTGTTGTAATACGAACAAACAAACATGTAACCGAATATTGAATGAATGATATAGATTATTATCATCAGAATGTTGTTATGTCTTTATGTTGATATAACCTAGAATTGTTAAGACTTAACATAGTATTGATAATGATCTACTTATCTGGATGATGATCGATAAATAACTTGTGAGTGATGTACATCCGAGACAGGACTAAACAATGTTGATTGGTCAAATCCATCGTTAAGGTTCCTCGGACCCAGGTATAACTCGTTATTACTATTCTGAATACCATATAAGTAGGATTATTGATATGAAGAGATATCACTATAAACAAATATGTTTCGAATGAGGGTTTTAACTAGTTGGGTAATGTTCTGTAGGGAAAGAGAGTTTTGCATTGGACAAAGATACAACCATTTGTCACGGATAAAGATGCAAACATTTATCATGGGTGAAAATACAAATATTCACCGCGAGATTCTCTGTTCCCAAGAGCCGTCCTAATGATTTAATACCGTGGATGTTGGAACATGTAAAGTTATAGAATATTTAAATCCTAAGGTTAAAATTAGACCGTTATATATGGTTTTATCCATTTATACGAATGAAATACAAGTTGATACTTGTATACTTATGAGTTCGAGATCAAGTTAAGATCCAGGGACAAAGTTAAGAGAAAATTTTAATGTATAGTCTAAAATAAGACTAATTCAACCAATATGATTATGGGATCATTGGTTAAGTCGATAGATGTACGAAATTAACGCACAAGGTCCGCCGCATCGAAAGCGCGATGGATTTTGGGGGCGTTACGTAAAAACTATCCAAACCTATTGTTGATACGGATTTTGAGACTGAGAGAACAACCCATAATGGGAAAAAACCTAAGTATCGAATAAATGATACAAAGAAAACCTAAGAGGCTGATCCCCTCAAGTACAGTCTGAAAATGTAACCTAAGAGGGTCAATCGAGAGACTGATGCCTCAGCAGCCGTTCACGGTCCAGTTAACCACTCAACATTTAAATAATCAATTGCCACTTATTAAATTGTGCATTAATTATATCGAACTCATATTGTTGAATCATTTGGTAACCTAAAAGGGTCAGTAGAATGATTGATTCCTTGACATTTGTTCATGGTCTTTATGACCTCTCAGTCATGTATGAAACTATTTTAAAAGAATTCTTCTTACTTCCTAGTTATTCAAGCTCCTTCACAATTATTGAACAATTATTGAAGACTTCTGGAAAATATCCCAATATTTTGAAAATTGAATGAGTAGAAGTGTAATTTTAGAAGAGATAGATCATAGAATTAAATGTTCAATGAAGAATCCTCAGAGAAGAGAAAATTTGATAGGTTAGATCGATAACCTAATGAATAGAATGAGAATAAATAAATATGCTATAATTTCGAGGACAAAATTCTTATAAGGAAGGATGAATGTAATATTCCAGATATTTCACAAGATTTTAAATAAGATCTTAGATGATGAAATAAAGGTTGAGGTTTAAAACCTAGATTTAGAGAAGTAAAATGTGTAGAAAATAAGTAAATATTTTAACATAATCTTTGTGTTAAGATTTAAATGTAAGTAAATGTAGGTTTTTAAATTTTAAAACCTAGAATTTGATTATTATGTGTATACTTGAAGGTGTGTTAATAATAAGGTACTATAATATCTTTAAGATTTGATAAATGTATTTGACTAAAAGAGATATTATAAGAAAATTTTAATATGATGTATGTAAAAATTTATTAAGAGAATAAATTTCAATGGGAGATATATTTCTATGTTAACGTGAAGGTGTATCTGTATAGATACGTATATACTTGGAGGTACGCTAATTATATTTTAGCCGAATGTGATAAATGATTAACTAAATTAATCATAAAGAACACAGTAATGCTTAATCTATTAATTAAACAAGCTAGTGAAAGTTAAACCTTGAAGGGTAAATTAAGATAACCCAAATTAGTAAATTGGGAAGAGATAAGCTAGGTATTGTGGTCACAATTAAATTAAACCCAACCTAGTAGCCAAGTGTTAGTAATGAAATAATAGTCTAAAATTGATTCAGATTATGATGAGTCAACGTAATATATATGACAAGCCATATGAATATAGTGAGCAAGGCTAAACATGTAATAATTATAAGACTTGTATGTATGACAAATTTATTAATGTGGTAGTCTCAGATTAAGAATGAACCCTGTGTGGTTGTGATTACGTGGAATAACGATGTGAAGAGAATGAGGTAATGTATACCTGATAATACGAGTATACTTACATGTGTGAAGGCAAGTTAACAAATCGATGAAATTTAAGATAGGCACACTTAGAAGGGGGGTTGAATAAGCGTGGAGCAAACAATATCCAATTTTTCAGTTTTTAAAAATCTGTTACGAATACAGTCTACTGTATAAACCAATTCAGCAGGTTCTATTAAACTGGCAGCAAACTGTTCACTGTAGCGATTTTGGAAATTATTTTTCTTATATCAAATGAAGACCTGAATTGAAATAAATAATTTTCTCATGAAATATATATGTCAAAGTATTCAGAATGTGTTTTATAATTCAAAATTGAAGCATACAATGAACAGATAAAGTTATGCAATCAATCACATGAACACAAGGATTTTTTACGTGGTTCGGCCCCTAACTTCTATTCTAGTGGCCTAATTCACGTCCAATACCAACTAGTATTGGAGACACTTTTATTGATCAACTTGGTTTACAATTAAACCCCTTTTACAAAACAAATTTCCACAACCGTTGAGGATTTATCCTCCCCGAGCACCTTTGCTCACCTTGTGCAAACCTATGCACTCCTTGAGTACCTTTACTCACCTTGAGCACCTATGCTCACCTAAAACTTATTTGTAACAACCCAATAGACTACTCACTTAGTCTATTAAATAACCTTGAAGCAACAAGATAATTAGTACAATATAAACTATGATCAAAGCAATAATTATATCACAATTCAAGGCTCAACTAATTATGCAATGATCAATATAAAAGATAAAGATATCACCGATTAAAGCGCACAGTAGAGCGCACACTTGAAAATAACGCAGCGCTTATTTATTTGTGAAGTGAGAAAATTTTTAGAGAATGAATTTCTTTGTTCCACTTCCTGTTTTTGCAAGTCACGGCTGAATCAATTTTATAGGGAAGTAAAATTATAGCCATTAGCATTAAAAACAAATAGGAAGGAATTTTGCCAAAAAGAATGTTGAATTGATTGCATGACTTTATCATATTCCCAGCAAAGCATACTAGCATAAAATCGTTAGTATCCATTAGCTTTATCAAAGCATGATTCCAACAATAACACCATAAAAGATTCTATTTTATTTGAAAAGTACTATGACAGTGTTTGACCATACAAGATTTTATGCCCATTACTTTATTTCCTTAATTGATAAATATCTTCAATTTACCCAATCAATTAGGAAGGATATTAGGCGTTGATAAGATTTTACACTTGACTGTTAATCCAAATCATATCACTTTTAGTCACCAAAAATAGTATATATTCTGATATAGAGTGAGTGATTCTATTAAGTAATCAACGGACACCTCAACATGGTAAATGATATTAATTTAAAAATCAATCCCAAAAGTTGGCTTCTTTGACTTTGGTAACTAAACAAACAATCAGACATGCAATTGCTTCATTAAGGCACGGTTTTTTCCAATCATGGAAATGATTGATTAAGTAGACAACTTAATATCTTTAATATAGAACCAATTAAATCAATAACTAAAAAATCATATTAACTTTGAAATCCCAAATAATTGTTTCCATAATTAATTGGTTACATCCATGATTATTTATAATCCAAACAATATGATTGATTGATATGAAAATGAATTAGCTCAATTAAATAAGATAATTATAAAAAGCCAAATTAAAATAAATTTCAATTCCAAAATTTATGGTAATAGATTTTATTTATAAAGTATTTATTAAAATCTATTTTCAATTTAACTTCTCTAATTTGATGGAAATGATTAAATTTCATCTTTTTAATTTAACTCGCATTAGTAAATATTTGATCATTATTATTTTTGAAAGCTGAATTAATTATTTTCATGCAATGCAAAATATCATGTAAATCCTAGAGCCTTGATAGAGATATAATTAGAGCTAGGATCTTACATTGAAAAACTAATGACTCAATTATATCTTCAAGCCTTCATGCCATCAATCCTTTGCAAAAACCAAGGCTCCAAAAAAACTTTTATTTATCTTACTTAATTTCCTGTAACTGCATAAGTAAACATTTAGTATAATGAGGAAGTCATCATCAAAACATAAGGTCGGAATATCACCAAATCAACAATCGAAATGCTAAGAAATGACCAAAATAGTTAAATAGTCCAAGAAAATCCCAATTTTGGAGTTAGAAAGAGAATTTGGAGACGCGGACTACACCGTTGATTAAAGAACGTTGAATTTAACAAGAAGAGATAATAAACACAATTTGGTGTCGGAATTGACTTTTGGTCAAAGTTAACAATTTGACTTACAAAGGTGAAAAGTTAAAGTTTGAGTTTGGAGAAGAATTTTGAGAAATGAACTTCACTGTTGCGACGAAAACGTCTAATTTAGTAAGTATGGACTATAAATACGATATGTGTTCCGGTTATTTTTTTTGTCAAAGTTGACTGTTTGGCTTTTTGGGGTAAAAGGTCAAACTTGAAGTTCGAAAGTGAATTTGAAGAAATGAATGTCACCACGACGACAGAAACGTCGAAATTAGTAGAAAACGACTGTAATATTAAAAATTTAATTTTCGGGTCAAAAAGTTAAAGAACGGGTCAAATAATGAAAAATGAGACCTAAAAGAGAAATTAAATATCTAGATTTTTAGTGGGGCCAGGTGAATTATCAGGATTTTAGTGGTGGGAATTAATTGAGTCACTCATTCTTTATCTTATCCTAATATAATCTATTTTAACCAATCATATCCCATCTCTTATCTTTTATCTTGGGTATATCATTTAATTTTGACCAAAATCTCTGTATTCTAGCAAAAGAAATCATAAACATAGAGAAAGAGAGAGTGTGAGGACCCGAATTTTGGGATTATTTTAATATTATTAAATAAGAATTTATTTTAACAAGAATTATCAAGGTTGTTTAAATTATTTATGATTGATATATTTTATGTGAATTAAAGTATGTGATGAGATTTAATTGGTAAATTGAATCTGTGCAGAGATCATGATAAATTGTGTGGAATTAAAGAGTAAATAAATTGTTTAAAAATAATTTATTAAGAATAAGAGAAATTACATGTAATGGTACAATAAAATTATACAATTAAATGATTATAGAGGGGCAGAAATTATTATTTAAACGATGTTACGAGGTAATGTAAGGTTTATGAATTAAATATGTGTATACATATATTGGTATATATATATATATGTATATGTTCAATTGTTATATGGATAAAATTTTATTGTTTATGTAAATTAAGGGATTAATAATTAAATTAATCCAAAGTTAAATAGAAAGTGAATGAGGAAGTTAGTAAAATTAAAAATATTGATTATATAATTAATCAACAATTATGATAAAGGTTTAGAAATTGTTTAAGAGGAGGAAATAATTTTATAAATTATATACTAATAAAGTATATAATTTATATAAGAAAATTAAAGTAAAATATTAATGAAAGAATAATTATATAAATTATATAAGAATGATTATATAATTTATATAAGAAGATTAAATTAATGAGAGAGTTAATAAATGTATAATTATTGATTATATAATTAATCAATAATTATGGAGGAATGTTGGAAATTTATTAAATAGGAGAATGTAATTATATAAATTGCATAATAATAAATTATATAATTTATATAAGAAAGTTAATGTAAATAGTAAAGAAATGGAAAATGAATAAAGAGAAGGAATGTTTTAAATTGTTAAAAATTATGTTTATGTATAATGTAATTTTTATGATTTTTATGGAGAATAATATTTAGAAATGTGAACGTGTTAGTGTAACATGTTGTCCAAGTAACGAAGTGAAAAAGTATGAAAAATAATTTTTATAAGTTATATGAATTATTTTATGAATTTTGGAGGTATAAATTAACTCATATAATTATATGCATGTCATTATGTGTGTACAAAATTTGTCAAGTAAAGTACCTGAAAGAGGCCTAAATATTATTTATAAATCATGTCATGATTTTTGGTGAATTAAAATAAATATTTTATATACATTATATAAAATATTTATTACATGGAATAATTATATAATGTATTAAATTATTAATTATGCATGATTTTGTGGGAAAATCCAAAAGCCAAAGTCGGTTGGGCCAAGGTCGGTGGGCTTGAGTAGGTTTTTAAAAATTATTCATGCACTTGTGGTTATATATATGTGTGTAAGGATAAATAAAAAAAACACACACAACTCTCTCCATTTTTCTTCCACAACCATCACCACCATCAAGCCACCCGACCACCTCCACCGGAAACCACCATAGCCACCAAAGGAAAGAGAAAATTTTGGAGCCAATAAGAGTTGAATAAGCTTCAATGGATGGCTTGAGGAAGGTTGTTCGAGAAGGGTTTTGAGCTACCAATTTATTAATTGGATGTCAAGGCAAGTTCTTCAGTACTTAATGTTAATTGGTTATCTGTTACTGTACGTTAACTTTTGTTCAAATACATATAAATTATGTGTTATGTGATCTGTGAATAATATGACAACGATGTGTACTTGTTAATTTGAATTAGATATGAGACATGTGAGATATATTGCTTTAGTACAAGCACAACACATGATGTATGACACATATACCAAGCATGATATGTTATGTGTTATGTGAAGCATGAAAGGTGTAAACACTGTTGAACTTGCTGAGCCGTTGTGCTCATTCCTTGCATGATATAAACTTTTGCAGGTAAAGAAAAAAAATTCAAGAATATCAGATTGTCTTAGAGATGGATTTTGCTATAGAAGGTTGTAAATGTAATGGTTATATATTTTTAATATAATACTTTAATGTGGTTATATTGACAAAGTTTATATATATGTGTTGTATATATATGTAAATTGGATCCAGATTGGACAAGTAAAGTTAAATGGTGTACGGTAGCGATTCAAGATTGTTGTTACGATAAAGAGTAAGATATATTTAATTATGAATTATGAAACCAAGAATAATTGCATTGATATAAATAATATTAAATTTCAAATGTTGAGCTTTACGACACTTGTAACAAAACGAAAAAGTAAAGGTTGCGATCCAGGGACTAGGATCGAGACGACAAGTTTTTAAATGTCCAAATAGTTTAATACAATGATTAAGGAAAAAAAAATTATACCAAAAAATTGGGTAATTGATGATTGTAGTGTCAATTAATGGGTTAAATAAGGTGATTAAAGATTTATTAACGGACCGAAATTTGAACGTTAAGGAAATAATGTTTAATAAGCATGAAATTTAAGGTAATAAGGTTGGTCAAATTTCGGGGTCGTCACACAGAGAGAGAGAGATCTCACGGGTTAGAGAAAGAAGAAAAGAGGAAGGAAGAAATAGAAGATGAAAGAAGTCATGAAGGTAAAATTTCTAAACTCTTTTGAAATCTTGAATTTCCTTGGGTAGATGTTATCTTTTAATGAAATTTATGGTTACAGATCATGATTAGACTTGTATGTAATGGTCTAACCATGGTTTGTCATGAATCTAGTAGATGATTCAAGAATTGAATTAAAATGAAAGAAAAGTCGAAGAACAAAATTTGCAAAAAATTATGTTATGTTGTTGTGATTGTGAAAAATTATATAAAATCGAGTTTTTAGAGTTAGAAGGTGGGCTATATATCAAATTAAAGGTATAAAAGTAATCTACACACAGAAATTTTAAGCACAAGAAAAGTCTTTGGGGTTTGTTCATAGTGACCGAATGAAGCAGGTTGGGTCGGACCGAAAACAATCTGCCCAGAAAACCAAAAATATGCAGCGAATTCTGACCTTGTAAAAATTATATTAAATCGTGTGTTTAAAATTTGATATTAGTGTACACTAAAAAGTTGTAGATATGGAAGTCTTTTAGAGGTACTCATGAGATTGGGTCATTTTATGAAGTAGAGCATTTTTGAAATAAATAATTTTGTAAGACTATCCAAAAAATTAAATTTTTGGACAGGTTGTGAAAACATTTAAGATCTATTTTTTTTGGAAAATGGGCTGAACTCAAGGACTAGATAAGCTTAATGTAGACTTAATAAGTTTTAATTTGATGTAAGGATAAACAAAAACGGACATGTAATGAAGAAGTTATGATAAAAATAAAAATAGTGTTCGTTAAAGAAAATTTGTTAATAAACAGACAGGGTAGACCTGTCTGTTTTGCTGTTTGGATTAGACAAAAATACAGAATCAAGGCTTGTTGTGCATTCTGTTATTCCAGACGGGTATACCTGTCTGCTTTGGATGTCTACATTAGTCTATGTTCATGTCTGTAAAAATTTGTTAAGAAACAGACGAGTAAGACCATCTGCTTTGGGGTGTCTATTTTAGTTTTGTGAATAAACAAAAAGGTAGCACTGTCTGCTTGGGTGCCTGCTTCAGTTTTGTGAAGAAACAGACAGGTAAGACTGTCTGTTTTGGGTGTCTGGTCTAATCTATTATTAAGAAACGGAAGAGTTAGATCCTGTTTTGGGTCATAGAGCAGTTTTTGCTCGTTGAACAGTTAAATTTAGCAGAACCCAGTTGGGTATTAACTAAACTAACGATTGATGGAATAAATCATACTTAAAAAGGATTTAAAGACTAGTAAAATAAACTAGCAAGAAATCATGGTTGAGATTTAATTAAAAAGAAATAGTTGAACATACCATATTGATAACTAATGTGTATACCGACATTATTTAAAATGTATGTCGTGCAAAAAAGTAAGACATTAGCATAAGTAGGATAAGCGAGCCAGATAAGTCTTTCAGAACTTACTCATATGTGCTATATGCTTATGTGTAAACATGGGTTAATGTGCATTTGTGCAATAATGTGTTATAAATGGTTGATGTGTATTTAATGATAATAGATACCTATTCTATATCGAACTATATGATATGATAAATGTTGTGCATGAAAAGTATTAAGCATATATTTAAACGCAAAGCATGATTTGCATAAGATATGTATAAATTGCAAAGCATAAGATGGATGAAGCATGATAAAATGTTGTTATGTGCTATGTGATATCTGTTGGACTTGCTGAGTCGTCGTGTTCACCCTTGCATAAAACTAATATTTTCAACGAAGTACGGGAAGCTCGGACATTTTCGATGAAGCTAAAGAGTAAGGATGGATTATTGCTTAGATGCAAGTGAAGAATAATTCATTGTAATACTAAATTGGGTAATATGACAAATATGTTAGAGTAATGTAAACCTGATAATGTATATAATTGTTTGGCACTTATATTGTTGGTATTAAACTCTACCATCGGAAATGTTTTATATATTGTGCAAGCCTGTTAAGGTAGCCATATCGACTGTAATAGTAAAAATTATAAAACTTGTATTACTTCATATAACTTTTGATTAAGCTAAACGAGCATCGTTAATAACAAACTCGAAAGACAAGAGAATATTTTGTATAACAGATAGACTTAAGGTCAATTGATAAGGTATTAGTTACTCACAACTTTGTAATTGAACAAATCATAATATATATGATTTTGAGTTAAGAAAAGACGTAAAGATTGAGATTATGAAACAAATTGGTATTGTAAGTTTCAATTAAAAAAAGTTATGTAGTTATGTAGTTAGCAATTGTTTCTAACCTTTGAGATAGAGTTGTTATATTTCTATAAAGGTTAATACACTTGTTTTAATGTAAAGATATTTTGTAATAATTTTAATTACTGAATGTCTTTAAGTGGTATTTATGGAGATAAATATTGACATCCGAGGTTTAGAGTAAAGACCAAGGAGCAAAAAATGTTTATTGATCTAACAAGATTGAAGTTTAATTTGGTAATAACTTTGTCATCGGGATTGTTAATGAATATCAAGGTAGCCCTAGTATTGTAACTATGGTGTGAGATAACAATATCCCTTAAATGTAAATTTTTTGGGATACTTATTATGTTGTAATATTCTTGGTTAGAGACCATATAATTATAATAAAAGACGAACCTATGTTAGACGAGTGCTAATATTATTGGACTTGATCAGATAAGTAAAAGTCAATGTATTGTTATAATGACTTATTATTGGAGTGTGATTTTTGTGTACACACATTTATCGTAATAAATTAGATCATGATATGTATAATCTTAAGATCAAGTAAGTTAATGTAAAGATTTCGATTCAGGGAATATACAATGTTATAAAATAAATTTAAATTTATTGAGTTTTAGCAAGATTTTATTATTCAATGTTATAAATATTATGAGAAGGTTGTGCATAACGACCAGGGGTCGCCCATAGCCAAGTGCAGGGATTCCCGGAGCATTATAGGAATGGCCTAGTCCTATCAACGTGAACCAAGTTAGAAGTTTCCATGGACTCCCGAGCTTCTATGGGAGATTTGTGAATGACATTAGCAGCATTACTGCACTGATTGCCGAAGTCATCAAGAAAAGTGTTGGGTTCAGATGGGGAGATGAACAGGCGAAAGCATTTTAATTAATTAAGAATAAATTGACTAATGCTCTTTTACTTTCTTTACCTAACTTTTCTAAAATATTTGAACTTGAATGTGATGCTTAAGATTTTGGCATTGGAGCTATATTGATGCAAGGGGGGAAGCTAGTGGCATACTTCAGCGAAAAGTTAAATGGGACTGTTTTGAACTATCCTACTTATGATAAAAAGTTGTACATGTTGATGTGAACATTGGAAATATGGCAACATTACCTATGGTCTAAGGAGATCGTGATTCACACAGATCATGAGTCATTGAAATAAGTTCTTGAAAGGTCAACTAAAGTTGAATAAGAGATATACACAATGGATGGAGTATATAGAGACATTTTCTTATGTCATTCGGTACAGACAGGGTAAGAAAAATATCATTGCAGGTGCTCTTTCAAGAAGGTATGTGTTGTTAGCAACTCTTGATGTGAAATTACTTAATTTTAAGCAAATTAAGGAGTTATGTCCTAAAGACCATAATTTTGGTGAAGAGTTTAGATCATGTGAAAAGAATACAGTAGGTAAATACTTTAGATATGATGGATTTTTATTATGTGAAAATAAATTGTACATACCTGCTTGTTATTTACGTGAATTGTTAGTTAAAAAGTCTCATGAATGGGGGTTAATGGGACACTTCGGAGTGGTTAAAACTTTGTCTATATTACAAGAACATTTTTATTTGCCACACATGAAACGGGATGTTGAAAGAATGTGTGATAGATGTATTACGTGTCGTCGGCTAAATCCTAGGTTCAACCCTATGGTTTGTATACACCATTACCTATTCCTAGTGAGCCATGGATTGATATTTCTATGGATTTTGTGTTGGTTATATTGAAGGTTGTTTGATTTGATGATGATGATTGTTGTGCAAAAATGATTGTGGTAAATGTGCTTACATGGTTGATTGTCAATGTGTATCTGACAAAGTACTTATGTTTTAATGTGCTTATGTGCTTACTTGATTATGTGCGTAGATGTTCTAAAAGTGCTTATGTGGTTAATTGACAAAGTGATTATATGTTAATCAAATTATGTGCCTACATGATCATGTGTGTATGATATATATTACCTATTTCAAATACTGTGATTTACACACTTGTATAACACAAATATGATCTTGTTGAAAACTATATGATGCTTATAAAAGAGAATGAAAGTTATCTGGTTCAAATGTTGTAAAGTCCTTTTAAAAGATATATGTGTACAAAGGACTTAGATTTTAAAGATCAGAAATGTTAGGTTGATCTTTCTGTAGGAGTCACTCTGCATAAAAGATGCATGATATAAGTAGAGTAGCATAAGAATGAATCATTGTTGTATTTGTGTATGAAAGAGTCTGTAAAGTCCTTTCAATATATATAATGATGTAATAATGTACGAAAGGACTTAGTTAGAAAAGATCAAATCTGTTAGGTTGATCTTATGTTAGATCTGATCAGTCTATATGATCGTAGAATGGACTCTACGATTCCAAGCAAAGAAGACTCAACGATTCAGTATGATTCGTAGAGTGAAACATACGACTCCTTACCAGGATAACTCTACGATCATCAAAGAGAGACAGATGTGCAAGAGGTCTACAAAATATACAAGCTAAATTAAAGAACTGATCAAGTACAAATCGTAGAGCATAACTCTACGATCGTCGAACAGACAGCTAAGCAAGCCTGCAGTTAACGCAGAACCAGAGAAGAAATGTACTCCACGATATACACAATCTAGCAAGATCGTAGAGTAAACTTGAAGAACAAGCACATACGAGAACTATACGATTTGCACAGTTAGAAGAAATCATAGAGTGAAACAAGATGACAAGACAATGCAGAAAATTGTTCTACACATGGAATAATCGTTGAGTAGAAATAAAGGATGTGCCAACGAAGACAACAACTCAACGATTCCACTGAAAAGCACTGCAGTCAGCAACTTCACGACTTGCACAGAAGGACAAACTCGTAGAACGAAATCATGAAGCAAAGCACTGCAGACAAACTCTGCGATCTGAACAGAATAGCAAGATCGCAAAGTAAGAGAAAAGATCACTCTAACTCAATGTTTTACTTGAAATACCTCAAGTAACATTCATGGAGCTTAATTCGTAGAATCAGAATGAACAGCCTATCACTCGACGAATTCACTGAGCAGTTCAGAACCAGTAAACTAACAGAACGACAATATAGTGCGAGAGAAAATAGAATACTCATCGCCCAAATTCAAGAAAGATTAAGTGCTTTTGAGATACAGATGCATGTTAAAGTCACATAAGACTTTGTGCCTAAACGACTATAAGTCAGGGCCCACTGCTCAGGAAAATGGTGAATAAAGTCAGACTAATGGGACATCTCTGAATGCATCAGAACAGCTGGTTCTAAAAGTCAAGGAAGGTATTTATTGATGGATCAGAAGATTAATTAGCAAAGAATATAATAATCTTTGTTGAACAACTCTGGGAGTGCAACGGCTATAAATTCAGAGAAAGCTAAACTACAGTTTGATATATCAGAACATGTCAGAAAAGGGAAAAAGAACTAACACAAGCAGCAAGAAAGTCAACATCGAAGATATTAAGGATCTGCAAAAAGCCAAATGAAAACAACGGGATTTCTTTCAACGGTAAAATATGCACAAAGATATAAAGGCTTTAATGATTCACAAAAAAGAGTTGTTGTTGAATATACAAGAGAGGATGGTGGACAACAACATATATGAGAGTGAAATAGAAAATGAATATGCTGAAGAACTCCACGATCCATCAGAACACTAATACTGAATTGAGAGAGACATAGATAGAAATAACTCTATTACAAGAGAAGTGTTCAGAGCTACTAGGCACGTGGTAGAGAGAAGCTTAAATGCCAACTTGATACAGACATGGACGCAACTGAGTACCAAAAGGAAGGAGCATTACAGTCATCTCAGAAGCCCATCTCGAGAAGCTATAAACAGTCTATGATAAGAAGGAACAACTGAGTACCGAAAGGAAGGAGCTTCACAGTCATCTCAGGAGTTCGTCTCGAGAAGTTATCAAGTATCAAAGGAGCTGAAGTACAAAAGCCTAGCAGCACAATGGGTGATCACAAGAAGATATTGAGCATATAAAGAAGTCAAGCATCATTGCTGAACTCAATATCATTTCAAGAATGATCACATCCTGCTACTGAGTATTTAAAGACAATGGAACTTAAAGTACAACTCAGTAGCAACTCCAACATTTATCAACAAGCAAGGAGCCAAGTCTGTTGGACTTGAAGAGGGCAGTTATGTCCTTGTCTTTGACTAAAGGAGCCAAGTTTGCTGGACTTGAAGAGGGCAGTTATGTCCTTGTCTTAGTGACTAAACTAGCCAAACCTGCTGGGTTTGAAGGGTTCTTAGTGAACCAGAGTTTCCAGGCCTGATGTGCTTGAAGGGTTCTATATGAACCATTCTTAGTGGATTTCCTACTCGTTGTAGTAGAAGAGTGGAGTAGGAGTTATTCAGTCTCCGAACCACTTAAAACTCTCTGGTGTCATTTACATTCAGTCATTTACATTCTGTCATATATATATATATATATATATATATATATATATATATATATATATATATATATATATATATATATATATATATATAAAATTGGTTTACTTGACAAGTGGCTATCTTCAATACAGTCTTAACTCAACGGAGAAGTTTTACAAATCTTTAAGGGGAGTTTTCAAACTAATATTCCGTTGTGCAAACAAATCTTGATTAAATGAATTAATTGGTAATAAACTTTTGAAGTTAAGCAAAAAGTTTATAAGAGATCTATTCAACCCCCCCCCCCCCCCCCCCTTCTAGATCACTTGTGTGCCTCTGGGAACTAACAGGTTATACCTAGGTCTAGGCGCAAACATGATTTTTTTTTTGTGGTCGTGGATATGTTTTCTAAAATGACACACTTTATTCCATGTCACAAAACTGATAATGCTTCCCATGTAGTTTATTTGTTCATTAGAGAGATTGTTAGATTGAATGGCATGGCTACAACAATTGTTCCTGACAGGGATACTAAGTTCTTAAGTAATTTCTTGAAGACTGTGGTGTAAGTTAGGTACTAAACTATTATTTTTTACTACTTGTCATCCACAAACTGATAGTCAAACAGAAGTTGTCAATAGAACTTTATCTACTTTGTTGAGGGCTATAATTCAAAAGAACATTAAATCTTGGGAAGAGAATGTTTACTACATGTTGAGTGATAACTGGTTTTTATACCTATATATTGAATACTTTTGTACTTACTGATTTTGTGCATTCTTTAGCATTTTAGTTAGTTTTTATGTGTTTTTAATGTTATTGTTGTAAATTATGTTTATTATTAGTTTTATGTGTTTTAATTGTATTTTAGGTAATTTATATTAATTATATATTTATTTATTTTAATTTGATTTAATTTTTACAAAAATATCTCAACTAATGGCATTTTGGTAATTATGGTGCGACAGACGAGTGCCTAGGCGCCCAAATTATAAAGGAGAGTGGCGCCTAAGGGCCCAAGTGCCTAGGCGCCTAAATACAAAGGAATTAGAGCGCTTAAGCGAGTGGGCTTGATTTTGGCTATTGATTTCGGCAAAAATGATAGAAAATGAAGGAAAGCGTAAAAAAAAGAATAGATCTCATTTTTCCTTTTTCTTTGAGGTTGAGAGAGCGGTGATTTGGGCGACGAAGAAGAAGGGCGGTGGTTTTCCACCATGGGAAACCTCCATTCCTTTTATTCTTGATCCCAAATCATCCTATTTTTGGAATCTAGCAATGAAGAAGATGAAGAGCAAGCTTGGAACCATTGATGGAAGTCATGGATGCTTAGGTCTAGGAGGTTTATGCTTGGATGACAACAAGTTGTATCTTCTTAACTCTTAGTTGTCTTTGTATTTTATTGTATTGGATTTCTTGATGGATTATTATGTATATTTGCTAAACTTCTACATTAGAATCTATGTTATGTTTTGGAAACCAAATAGTTATTTGAATTGATTTTCTCTCTCTTGATTGGCACCATATGGATTGGATTAGCATATTTTGTTCGTCATATGTATTGATTGCTTAGTTAATCAATTATTGTGGATTCCTATACGAAATTGACAAATGGAGTATAGGATTGACTTAAATGTGATAGCATGTGATTGTGCTATTCTACATAGTTGGGATGCATGATTTGCATATTGGATAGGAATATACACGTATGCCATGTGTAACCAGTTAAGAACTTGTGCTTCCAACCCTTGTTTAATGTTAATTCTCATAAAAATATAGTGGATTATTTAGACTTGGGTATGCTTGTATTACTATCGACAGAGGCGTATAAGTATTGTAGTGTTCTTGGTTGACCATTTGTTGGTTAAGGCCATATGTGTGGGTTATCATATTTTGTGCTGATTGTTAATTGTTTGGCTTTGTAATCGCTTTGGTAACTTATATGAAATCGAAAGATGGATTATAAGTTTTGACCTGAATAGGTTAACATGTATATGTTATTTGGTCTTAGGATTAAATTCATATTTGTGTGTAGGATAGACATATACCTATGTGCCGCGTGTAGCCAATGTAAGAGTCTATGCTTAAAAACCCTGCTTGTGTTAGTTCTCATAGAAATTTAGTGAATTATCTTGTTTGGGTTGTTCTTATCTAAATGCTATCGAATGGGATGGGTTTGGATGAGATATGCTTATTTGGCTATCAAAATATGCCTATAAGTACTATCATATTCTCGGTTGACAATTCGTCGTGACCGTAAGATTGAGAGGAGAGTTAGGAGATGAAAATGACATATTGGGGGAAATTGCAGTCTTAGATTCACCTATCTTTAATTGCTTTCTAGTTTAATTGATTAATTTGCGTTATGTCCATTTATATTTCCATTCTTCCATTAAATCAAATGTTTGAACTAAGATCGACTTGATGGATTCGATATTTGAGAAACTGTTAAAACTAATTCCTCGTGGGATCAACTTTTCTTATCACTTTATTACTTGTTGACAGTGTATGCTTGCACGTTATTCATTCAAATGAATTCGAGATCGGAATTTAACTAATAAATAAAATATAAATAAAGAGTTCCGATTTCGACCAACATTGAGTTTGCATATAACCGATCTATTCATTCTGCTACTAATTTTTCTTCCTTTAAGATTGTATATAATTTTAATCCATTGACACCTTTAGATTTATCGCCATTACATATGTCTGAATATTCTAACTTGGATGGGAAAAAGAAAGGTGATTTTAATTTTTTAAGCAGATTCATGAGAAATCTAGACTTAATATCGAGATGAGGACGAAGCAGTATATAAAGCAAACCAACAAAGGGCCTTATCAATTGATCTTTGAGCCAGGAGATTGGGTATGGGTACATATAAGGAAAGAATGATTTCTCGCTCAAAGATGATCTAAACTGCTACCTAGAGAAGATGGTCCTTTCTAAGTCCTAGAGCGTATCAATGATAATGCCTACAAATTAGACTTGTCAGGTGAGTATAATGTTAATGCTACATTCAATGTTATTGACCTTAGTCCGTTTGATGCATGTGACGATTTGAGGACAAGTCATTTTCAAGAGAAGATGAATGATGAGGTCATGGCCAATACAACTCTGGAAGAGGATGAAAATTCAAAAGAAAGCATAGAAGCTAATCTAAGGAGTGCTAAGGCTTGGGGAGATGCAATCCAAGTTCCAGTTGGTCCAGTTACAAGATCAAGGGCTAATAGATTAAAGGAGAGTTTAAATGGACTAATCCAGGGACTTTGGGCTAAAAATTTTATTAGAAAATTAAAATTAGAAGCTGAACCAAAGCTACTCCACTTGATCCAAGCTTTAGAGGGCTAACTGTGCCAACTATTTAAGAACGTCGGCAGATTGTTTCCAAGTTGCTAAATTTTAGGAAAGGATGGGAAGGAAACGCGACAAACATCAAAACAATTCTAGATCCTTCTTTAACATGCGACAATTGAAGACTAGGGCAGCGAGGATTGTTTTACTTATGCAAATAGGATTCTAATTATTTGATGTAACTACTTTTCTAATTAGGTTAGGATTGTTGATAGGGTTTGCAAGTATTAAAGATTATAGATCATTCCATGTAATATTATAAATAGGAGACCAGCCCAATGGGTTAATCATTAATTCATTCTATAATATTCTTTCTTTCTAGTTTACGTATGAGAAGTATTCTATCTTTGGTTCTTTTAAGAACTTCTTGAACTTACAGGTTTTTTTGTGGCGTTCAATTCTTAACTTATCAAAGCATCAATCTAGAGTTGCTTGTGGCGTTTTCTACCATGGACCTACGATTATACCAAGGTTCTTTCTTCCTTATAAGCAACGGGTCATGGTGTCGCTGGTGTAGTCCACCTTCAACCTTTTTAGAACAATCTGAGTGACGACCACCTCACGCAGGCTTGCCATATAGTCTATTAGTTATTCCATCTCTTGTGATGCAGGTATTGAAGTAGTTGCCTATGGTAATTTCTTCTTTGGATGAAAATATGGACAATGGATTACAATGGCAATTTCTATTCCCCTATACGACGAGTATACATGTTATTGCGTATATCAGCATCTTGCTGAAAGTCACTTTTGTTTTGGGGAATCATATATAAAATCTTTGGTGCCTTTGGAATAAACTTTACTTGTTAAAAAGAAAAAGAAAAATGCTTGTTCGCATTGCAACTGAAGAAGAATATTGGATTTGATAATCTCTTTGTAACGCTTTTAATTCAACAGTTTCTTCTCTCACTCTCTCACACATGAGATGGCACAAAGATTGCTTTCACCTGTTGCATTATGGTCTGCGTACGTAACCACCAAACAGGTTTTCACCAAAATTAGAAAGGCGTGTGCCATTGTTTTGGTTTATATTTTGACCTGTCACAAAGAATCATTCCGCTCTCGTGAACCCTGTAGGAGTTAATAGGAAGAGTAACATTATGCGTTTGAGATTTGTGTTTTGAGTGCGACTTGAATGATACATATCATTCCTAGACTTTGTTCTTCTCATGTAGACCACAAGCCGCTCTAAAATTTTCCATTCTTGTTGGCCTGTTTGCTGCTGCAAAACTACCTTAAAAAGAATGATGTATGCAGTAGGATGTACCTTTAGACAGCTGATCACAATTTTAAATTATATAAAAACAAACACTCAAACAATTACTGTACATCTCGTTTCATAGGATGTACCTTTATACAACTGAGCCCAATTTGAAAGTATGTAAAAACAAATTCTACGCCACAACCTTTCTGCAACTTTGAACTAGGTTTGTTCTAAAATTAGAAATAAAATTTTAAAATAACGACTTTTATTTAAAAAATTAATTATTTTTTCTAAACATTTACATAACATTAGCTAGAAATATAGTAACGGTGACATGATAATATTCAATTTATATAAAATATAAGCTATGGAATGCTAGAAATTTTATGTTATTTTATAGTCTAAAAAGTAGAAAAGTATCTTTATTTTGGTCGGACTAAAAACGAGAATGTACATCTCATCTTGCAACGAGGGGAGTAAAAAAGATTACGAATAATTTCCTAAAAAAACATCTCATAAAGTAAATGCCTAGCAGCTGTCGAATTTGTTGGTCTTTAAGATTCTAGATTCATCAATTAAAGATGATGATCGCTATCTTTAGCACACACATGATGGTTAAAACTAGAAATATAGAGATCACAACATCATTTGAATAGAAAAAAAAATGGTTTATATAAATTTTGAAAGATAAATAGCAGCCAGCTTTATAATCCGTCTTGTCTTACTTGTGATACAACTGTAGCAATATGTGTTGGCGTGAGCTGTTAGATTAGAGAAATTATAGGAATTTGTTTTAATATAAAATCCCATACTTCAAGGTTCAACCACAATTTCAGCCAGAGACATTGTATAGCCTAGAATAGCTCCCTAAAATTCCTCTTTGTATCTATATATATCATTGTACTCAGTTGTGAAAAGATATATGGAAAAAAGGAAAAATACCTCCTATTTTAACATGGTATCAGAGCAGGTTCTTAGGACCTCTGCTCAACCCACTTCGTGACCTCTGCTCAACCCACTTCGTGACCAGAAAAAAACAAAACAAAACCCAAACCCAAACCCCATGGAATCCACTGATCTGATGGAACAACTCAACCCCCAGACCGAAGCAATTCTTACCAGTCTGACAACCAAGATGACAGAAGTCTTGACCAGATCCCAAACCTCACCACACCCACCGGTTGCTGATTCTTCAACTGCTTCAATCGGCATCAAGTTGGATGGCTCCAATTATGCCTTATGGTCTCAAGTTGTTGAGATGTATGTCTCTGGTAAAGACAAGTTAGGATATATCAACGGGGACTCTCCCCAGCCTCCGGAAACCGATCCATCTTTCAGGAGATGGCGAACTGAAAATGCCATTGTAAAGGGATGGTTGATCAATTCAATGGACTCTTCCTTGATCACTAATTTCATTCGCTTCCCAACTGCAAAACAGGTTTGGGATTCTGCTGCTACGACTTATTTTGATGGGACAGATACGTCTCAAGTTTATGATCTCCGGCGTCGGGTGACTCGCATGAAACAAGCTGGAGGTTCCATTGAAAAATACTACAATGATCTTCAAGGCTTGTGGCGAGAAATAGATTTTCGTCGTCCTAATCCAATGAAATGTGCTGGTGACATTCAGAAATACAATTCAATTCTACAGGAAGATCGGGTTTATATCTTTCTCGATGGGTTGGATGACCGACTAGATAAGACTCGGAGTGATGTGCTCCAACTGAAACCATTCCCTACAGTTGAGCAAGCTTATGCTCATGTCCGACGGGAAGATGTCAGGCAGATGGTAATGACAACAGGTGAAGCTAATGCTCCTGGAGTGGTTATGGCATCCAAAGGAATCAAGGCAGGCCACTATCATACACCACCGAAAACAGGGGTTCTTTCTCTGAGCGGTGGAAAGTCAAATCCATCCTCCAAATCTAAGGCTCCATCTGATGGTATGAAATGCACCCACTGTGGAAGCTCTAAACATACCCGTGAAACCTGCTTCAAGTTACATGGATATCCAGACTGGTGGCATGATCTTCAGGCACGAAAAAAACGTGAATCTTCTGTTATTGATGACAGCACAGGGAGAGCTGCCTTGGCCACCGGTGAACCTACGTTATCCCTCACCTCCCAAGTAGAATCTTCACATAATTCAGGTAACTGCAGTAACGCACTTCATAACTCTACTCACAATGATGATGACAACTGGATTCTCGACTCTGGGGCTACAGATCACATGACATTTGATTCAAATGATTTCTCTCATACAACTCCGCCAAGACGAAGTCGTGTTGCCAATGCTAATGGGGTCACTTATCCGGTTACAGGGGCTGGAACTGTGACTCTATCTCCCTCTCTTTCATTACCTCATACTTTACTTGTTCCATCTCTTTCCAATAAATTGATGTCTGTAAGCCAAGTTACTGCTGATCTCAATTGTGTGGTATTAATATATTCTACCTTTTGTCTCCTTCAGGATATTCTCACCAAGGAAATAATTGGGCGTGGTACTAAGAGGGGGGGATTATACTATGTGGATGATTTCAGTCCGGGCAGAGTCAATCACATGCACCATCCTGTTAACAACAAAGAAAGGCAGATTTGGTTATGGCACCATCGCTTGGGACATCCATCATTTGGTTATTTGAAGCACTTATTTCCAGATTTATTTTCCAATGTAATGCACTCAAACTTTAAATGTAATACTTGCATCTTAGCCAAGAGTCATAGGGTATCTTATCCTGTGAGCATGAATAAAAGTGCAATTCCTTTTGCTTTAATACATTCTGATGTGTGGGGACCTTCCCCTATAACTACATCTTCTGGTCATCGTTGGTTTGTGATTTTTGTCGATGATTGCACTCGAATGACATGGCTTTACTTACTGAAGCACAAAGATGAAGTATTTGGTGTTTTCAAATCCTTTCATATCATGGTTCAGACACAATTTTCTGCTAAGATTCAGATTCTTCGCTCTGACAATGGAGGGGAATATATTAATCAACAATTTCAAACCTATTTTCAGAGTCATGGTCTTCTCCATGAGACCTCGTGTTCTCAAACCCCACAACAAAATGGTATTGCCGAAAGGAAGAATCGACATATCTTAGAAACTGCACGCGCTTTATTGATCGGGGCACATGTACCTAGTCACTATTGGAATGATGCTGTTGCTACGGCCGTGCATTTACTGAACCGTATGCCTACAAAAGTCTTAGCATTTCAGACACCATTAAAGGTTCTTTCTAATCATGTCCCATTACCTGCTGTTTTGATGATTCCTCCCCGAATTTTTGGATGTGTTGCTTTTGTTCACCTTCATAAGAATCAACGAACTAAGTTGGATCCATGCGCAGTTCGGTGCCTATTCTTAGGGTATGGCTTACGTAAAAAAGGGTATCGATGCTTCAATCCCACTACCAAACGTACCTACATCACCATGGATGTTACTTTTCTAGAGTCCGACACATTCTTTCCATCACCGGCATCCAATTCCACTCTTCAGGGGGAGGTCCAAGATGAAGAGCAGAATTGGTGGGGTAGTGAAGATGTGTTAAATGTTGAAGACAATCCAACACATATGAATGATGGAAATGACATGATTGAACCGGATGTTCAGACTTGTTCAGGAGTTGATATGTATCCAAAAGTTGAACCTGTATCATCGGCAAATGACATATCTGAAGATGAATCCCCCCTCTCATCAGTACCCGACCCCGACGACCCTCCTTCTGAGAATATTCCTGAGGTAAGCTCTCCTACCACACCTTTACATACTAATGTTATGGATACATCTACAGGTTATGTTCTACCTTTTAGACACAATCGTGGCAAACCACCAAATCGATACTCTCCGAAGATAGAAGAAAGACAGTCTAGGTATCCGATAGCCAATTATGTGTCTACTCAAAGGTTATCCGAACCTCTCAGAGCATTTACATATACACTTTCCTCGTGTAATATTCCTAATAGTGTTGAAGAAGCCTTATTAGATCCAAAATGGGCTCAAGCTATAAATGAAGAATTGGAGGCTCTACAGAAAAATAAAACTTGGGCATTAGCCATACTACCTGAAGGAAAGAGGACAGTGGGGTGTAAGTGGATTTTCTCCATTAAATACAAAGCGGATGGGTCCATAGATCGATACAAGGCAAGACTGGTGGCAAAGGGGTATACACAAACATATGGCATAGATTACCAGGAAACTTTCTCACCTGTAGCCAAACTAAATACTGTTAGAGTTCTATTATCTCTTGCAGCAAATTTAGATTGGCCATTGCACCAGCTTGACGTAAAAAATGCCTTTCTCCATGGTGATCTCGAGGAGGAGGTTTACATGGACATTCCACCAGGATACACTGCTTCCTCAGAGGCAAAGATTGCTTGTAAGCTACAACGAGCATTGTATGGATTAAAACAGTCACCTCGGGCATGGTTTGGTCGGTTTAGTTCGGCTATGAGAAAATATGGCTTTCAACAAAGCAATTCGGATCATACACTCTTCCTAAAGCATAGATTGGGAAAAGTAACAGCTCTCATAGTCTATGTAGACGACATGATCATTACAGGGGATGACGCAAAAGAAATCTCTAAACTGCAAGAGCAATTGTCAACCGAATTTGAAATGAAGAACCTGGGAGGGCTAAAGTATTTTCTTGGAATTGAAGTAGCTAGGTCAAGACAAGGCATATTTCTTTCTCAAAGAAAATATGTACTGGACTTGTTGTCAGAAGTAGGATTACTAGAGTGTAAACCAGCTGATACTCCAATTGTTCCAAATCATAAACTTGGAGAATATACAGATCAGGTGCCAACTGACAAAGAGAGGTATCAACGGCTAGTCGGTAAGCTTATCTATTTATCTCATACTCGCCCAGATATTGCTTATGCTGTAAGTGTAGTGAGTCAATTCATGCACTGTCCTAGTGAAGACCATATGGATGCTGTAACTCGGATTCTTCGTTATTTGAAGTCCTCTCCTGGAAAAGGGCTTATGTTCTCAAAGAATAATCATTTGAATGTTGATGGCTACACGGACGCTGACTGGGCAGGAAATATTTCTGATAGGAAATCCACATCAGGCTACTTTACATTTGTAGGAGGCAATCTTGTTACATGGAGAAGCAAGAAGCAGAAAGTAGTGGCATTATCTAGCGCTGAAGCTGAATTTCGAGGAATGGCTAAGGGTCTTTGCGAACTTCTTTGGCTTAGAAGGTTACTAGCTGAAATTGGCTTTGCTCCTAGCTCTGAAATGAACTTGTTCTGTGATAACAAGGCAGCCATTGACATCTCCCACAATCCGGTCCAGCATGATCGCACCAAGCACGTTGAGGTGGATCGACATTTTATCAAACAGAACCTTGAAGAAAAAATTATTCGGTTCCCATTTGTCAAATCAGAAGACCAATTGGCGGATATACTCACGAAGGCAGTATCCACAAGGAACTTCTACGACTCACTTGACAAGTTGGGCATAAGAGATATCTATGCACCAACTTGAGGGGGAGTGTTGGCGTGAGCTGTTAGATTAGAGAAATTATAGGAATTTGTTTTAATATAAAATCCCATACTTCAAGGTTCAACCACAATTTCAGCCAGAGACATTGTATAGCCTAGAATAGCTCCCTAAAATTCCTCTTTGTATCTATATATATCATTGTACTCAGTTGTGAAAAGATATATGGAAAAAAGGAAAAATACCTCCTATTTTAACAATATGGCTCATCTCAAAACTGTTAACCAGTTACTTGCAAATAAGGAAAGCTGCCAGCTCAAGCCTTTATTTAGAACTCGACTCCCTTCAGAGGTACGATAAACACCAGGAACCTGAACTGTCGGACCAACCTCCAGAGACAGGTTAATGAAGCCAGATTTCTGAACCGGTTGCTGAAAAACTGGAACAGCATGATCATTGATTCATAACGAGCAGCCTGCAGCAATGATCGTGACAGTGCAGTGGAGTTAGCATAAGAGATGGAAAGGGTATACAGTTACTTGATTCTTAACATGCTGCAGCAAAGTCATACGCTCAAATGTAGAACGAGAATGATCAGGAAGTACATCAGAATTTAATGGTTACTACTTGTGACTTAGTACGCTGGCTGTCACAAATGATAACTTGGCGCTTCTTTTTTTTTCATTCATGATTGATCACTTTTAGCTCGCTAGATACAGAGTACGGACTCAATGGAATCAATTTTCTTTCCTTTTTTGAGTTTTGTAACTAGCTAGCTTCGTGATGAATTAAAGAATTCTTAATTTTTGCCCCATACATTTTTGTTCAAAGTTTACGCTCCTTTTGGATGACGAGACTCTTGTATGGGAAAATGATTTTCGGAAAAAGTATAGGCAATAAAAGTAAAATAAAAGAAGAGTAAAGGAAATTATTTTCTTGCAAGTGTTTAGTTGATGTTATAACTTGTAGAAAAATAAGTCTAAACTTTCTCATGACGCAAAATTATTTTTAAAATACAAGATGAGATTTGAGGGGGGGAAAAATTCTTGCAAGAAAATATTTTAATTTTCTTCCATGACGCCCAAACATAAATATGAGAAAAATAAACGATTACTTTTCCTACTTTCCCGTTTCGTTTCGTTTCCATTTTCGTCATTCAAACGGAGCCTTGGTGGAAATTAAAATTGGTTCATTTGATATGCAAGGTGAATTGATGATAGTAGAACACTCAGGGTTTGCAAAGCAAAGTACTAAGTTGCAGAAGTTATCCCAAGATCGTAGAATGAAATACAGATTGCAAAATAGTTTGTATAATTATATAAAACGTGAAATCTGCAAGTCGTAGAGCAGTTTGTAAAGTTATTAGAACTCAAAGTTGATCGTAAAACTGTAGATCGTAAAGTCAGTCAAGTCAAATATCATAATTCCCAAGGAACTATACAATTGAGAGACTTGTGTATGGTTAATCAGATTAGACATGAAGCTGACATTGAGAAGTCTTGATTAGTGAAGATCTCAAGACAATAGTTGACCGTTTGATGCTTTAAAATGAAAGGCATAAGAAGATATGTCAAACAACTATCTTGATAGTATGACAATTGTCACATGATTTTTATTTTTAGCATACTGGAAAGAAGACAGAGTCGAAAGCAAACTGATATTTTCTTTTAAACATCAACATCAGAAATTGTCAAGCATCAATGCATTAAATGAAGCAACGACTATTTTCTAACGGGTAAATCAACTGACACTTCTTTATAAATGGACTGAGCAAAAGAAGATGAAGATGAGAAAGAGAGAGAGAGAGAGCCCTTCGAAAATATTAGGTCTAAGAGAGATATCGACCAATGCTGACATCAGGTCGCAGAATAAAAATGGGGAAAAAACTTAGTCGGCCAACAGAAGCCTATCAGGTCAAAGAAGGAACGGTCAGAGCTAAGCGAAAAAGATTGGTCTACACAATAAAGAAGTATAAGGAAGAAAAAACCAATCTACAAGAGACCGTAGAAGAGATCGATCAGCTGAACAGAGTTATCCTCAACCCACAGTCATTCAACACTTTGGAGGATCGATCCAAAATAATTTCAGAGCAGAAGCTAACAACAAATATCTTGAAAGCTCTTGGAATCATTTCTCAGCTGTCAAGTTCATTAAATATGAACTTAGAGTCAACTTGGTAGCAACCCCCAACATCATCTCCAACAACAACAAAGTCGGGACTTAGTGGCCCGCCAGATTCAGAGGAATTTGCCCTAAGATGGAAAGAGGACTTAGTGTCATAAGGAGAAAATTGGGTAAGACCAGTCTGATTCAAAGGAATCAGCCCATGTTGAAGGAAGATGACTTAGTGTCCTGAGAAGATAAGACGGAACTTAGTGACACGCCTGATTCTTAGTGAATTAAACCCTTAGTGGAAGGACTTAGTATCCAAGACTTAGTGTCCAAATTGTAAAGACTTTGTGTCCATTTATCCTTAGTGGAATATCTCTGTTCAACGGAGTGAAAGAGAGGAGTAAGAATAGTTCAGGATAGCAAATCTTATACAGAACTGCGTATTTTGTTATTTATGATCAAAAATGAGGTTTACCAAAGAAATTAATTCCGCTGAACATACAATTGCTTAATTACTTGGTAAAAAGTGGTTAAATGCAAAAGTTCTGCATAATTGTATAATGATTTATTTAACCCCCTTACACAAACACAAAACAGAGTATAGGCATAATTAAAAAAGGATATTCCTGTACCAAATCCTACATCGAATTTCATACAAAAAAAAGAGAATTAGAAGAAGAAAAAGAAGATGAAAACCATAATCTATTTTTACTTCCAAAGTCAAATTCACTCATAAGCATATACACCTATATATATCCGCGAGTTGTCATCGACTTTGTCTTCATTTTGAGGGATTATCCATTATTATAGTTGCTATAATTATAATTATCGATGAAACTAATAAAAAAATTCATTTTCCACACAATAGTTATGCAGAACTTTTTTTTAAAGTGGGTGGGTAAAATGGATATTTGATATGTGCGACAGGTACAACATAACAGTTTGTACTTAAATAACTGTTATGTAATAGCATTTTTTCCTAGCCACTTGATCTTCAAATGGATGGCCAAAATTGGGTTAGATGGATGGAAGATCTATCCAACTTTAAATGTGGACCACTAAATTGATATTTTCACAGAATTTTTTGATATTTTCACATAAAAAATATCGTTATAGGTCTATAACGACGGCTTTGACCGTCGTTATAGGTCTATAGCGATAGTTTACATGTACAAATATCATAAAACTCTGTAGAAATATCACTTCTCTTTTCAATATGCTAATAAAGATTAAAAGACATGGATATCCCACTTAAAAAATTATAAAAAATATTTATTATATTTAAATAAGTTGCTATGACTTAGGAGTATAGAAATTGATTCTATTGAAATTATTTAATTTGAAATTAGACTTCCATAAAATGGACTTTCAATCTAATTTTTCTTAAAGTTTTTTTTTTATATGGAAGGATAATAATATATTGCTACGCGGTTATTTAATTTTAATGCCTTCCCAACCGTTCCAGAAATATAGAAATCTAGAACAGAAATTTTTGGAATTAATTACCTTAAATATATCCATCCATATTTTCCAGGTGGCCCACAAGATATACTAGTCTGTTTACTTTGACTGACTTTGTCCATGTGTCCATGAGGGCGAGGGCGAGGGCGTGTATTCGATTATAATCGAATTAAATTATTTATTTAATTATAATTAAATATTAAATTTTGTATAATTTTATTATTTGAATAAGTATTTAAAAAATGTATTAATTAAATAATTAAAATTTAAATAATTAAATTATATTATTTGGTATATAACTAAAATATGAAATTATTTTTATTAAATTAATTTTTTTTTTTCAAATTTCACACTAGAATTTTTAAATAATATTTAATCACAATCTTTAACTATAATAATTCATAAACTAGTTTAATAATTTTAAATTAATAATACATATGTACATAATTCATAGGACAAATTCTATAAAAGTCTAACTAAAAATAGTATTTTATTTTTTTAATTTTTTTAATTTGATTAATCAATTATTCAAATAGTTTAATTTTCATATTTGAAATCGAAATCGAAATCGAAATCGAATATCAAACTGTAAAATGATTATAATCGAATATATCTGAATAACTGAATAATCGAAATAATTGGGTTTAAAACATATGATTTAGTTTAATTATTCGGTTTTATCCTCTTCTTTGTTTAATTATATGTCCATCCATGCCGAAACGACGCCGTTCCAAAGCTGTCTCCCAAAGACTCTGCACCCACCAAAAGACATCCTGGTAGAATCAGAGAAATGAATGAAAACGCCATTCTCTTTACAATAGCAGAGCACCTGTTCTTCCTCTCTCTATATATCTTTCTCTCACTCAGACACAAAAATACACAGTTGAATCCCTAATCTAATCAACCAAAAACAAACACAGAGAAATGGCTTCTGTGGTATTGCCATCAGCTTCTTCGTGCTCAACTTCTCTGTTTTCTGGTTTCAAGCTCTGCGGCAGCGCCACTTTTCGTCCCAACAACTCGCGTTCACGATACGCCGCCGTAAGTCTTATCTTTCTTTTTCCCTCCTTTTTTAATAGCACTTGCATACACCCTCCGTTTGGTTGCTGATAAACTCGTGCAATTTTTTTGTTTTATTTTATTTGTGCTGAATTCTTACTTTTTATTCCCCCCCCCCCCCCCCCCCCCCCCTGTATTAATGATACTGTAACACTACAGTTCCACGAAACATGTGGGAATAACTTGTTTGAATTAAGTTACTAACGATAGTATTTTCAGTCGTAACCAAAAGTGAGCCTGTGGTAAGCGTACTAAGATAGCCCAAGAATATATTATTGGGGAGTGGTTTAAGGTTATTTTTGGATGAATTTGATTCGATTAGGACTTGGGATTTGAGCCAATATTTGATTTGTTCTAAACTCGGAATTTGACTCGGTTTTTTCAGTAACTCTTGTTGAGTTATACAAAGCATTTTTG
This sequence comes from Hedera helix, assembly GCA_947179155.2. Lineage (NCBI taxonomy): Eukaryota > Viridiplantae > Streptophyta > Magnoliopsida > Apiales > Araliaceae > Hedera > Hedera helix. The sequence continues at coordinate 18,947,012 of OX359274.1, forward strand.
TCCTATAACAATTCGAAAGTCTAATTTATGGTCCATTGCATTAAAAAATAAAAATAAATATGGGCCCATTGCGGGTGAAATGGGGACTTATATGGTTAATTATAATCTCTTATCTACTTTTGTTTTTGCTGAATTGTGTGCAAAAATGCACTTGATTTTTTGTTTTTGTAGGAAAGGAGAGGGTAGAACATATCAAAATAATTATATAATTTTTTTAGGCCATTGATAAAGCTAGAACAATAATTATACTGCGTGTCGCTGAAAGTTCAGTGCCGTTAAAACAAGTGTAAAAAGTGTGGTTAAATGTATATTTGATCTAACAGCAAAAATAATGCTGTGGCATTATCAACACAGCTCCTGTTTATTATAGATTCCCCCCCCCCCCCCCCCCCCCCCCAAAATACAGTCACTTGGGAGATGGAGGTTGCTAGGTTTTAAATTGTACATATATGGTGGTGACATCTTCTATTTATTTATTTATTTTCTTATTGGTTGTATTTTTTTGGGGTGTCAGAAATGTGAACTTATTGAACCATTGAATTGGAAGCCTGTTGTGCCTATCATTAATGATGGAACACAGCCCAAGTTCTTGCAATCAAGATGCCTCGAGAATGATGTTAATCCAACTAATAAAAGGCTGAAAATATTTTCAGGCACCGCAAATCCTACTCTCTCTCAGGTAAAACATTTACTTATATTCAAATTTGTTTTGTATAATTGCGACACAAGAAATTATGTAATTTGTTCTGAATATAATAGTAGTTGCATAGAGTATTTTGATTTTATGTTTTGTAATTATGAAAGCATAAGCTATCGTTTTTGTTTTCTTTTTTTGGTTGTATCAAGTTAGTCTTCAATCCCTAAACTTGTGTTGGCTTCATGAGTTTTTGCTCTTTATTGGGCCTTATCTTTCCCGGATCATTTGCTAGTTTGAATATTGTATTTGTCATTTGTTTTTCTTACTTAATATGTTAGGCGATTATTGTTATCCATTATTGCCTGCTCGAAACCGTTTTATTATTAGCTCTTTTTAGCTTTGGTCCCATCCATTTTGCTAACTTTTAATAATATAAATAAACTTAACAAAATAAAATAATGGGTTCACTGGTTGCAAATCATTTCAAATTTTGTACAAAATTTCAAAAGCCAAAGGAATAATGGATGCGTTTGAATTCTCTAAGTTATGTACTCTAAACTCTGTGAGCAGAAGATTGTTTAGATTCATTTGATGCAATCCTAAACCAATCTTTTACACCTTGTCTTAGAGTTTAAAATGAGAGATAAAAGAAAAGAAAGTTGGAGAAAAGGAAATGATGAAGTAGGTGCCTTGGAGTTTTTTAAGAGAGAAGAGAAAAGAAAGTTAGAGGAAAACATGGCTCATTTTCTCTAAAAAGTTTTCTTCTCAAAATTGAGAAGAGTAATATTTTCATAATTCCAACTTTGCCCTTGAGTTTTTAAGGGAACCTAATTTGTTACCACCCATGTCCTACTCTTTTGTATCAAATTAGTGAGTTTATCCAAATTGATTTTCTTACTTCGTCTCTCTCACTCGGCCACTCCACACTCCCACATAGGTGTTCTTTAATCTTTACTGCTTTATTTGGCTTACTAGATAAAGGTAATAAATATTGTTAGACTTATTGACTGCTTGCTTCCTTGGTATATCTATACATAGAATATGTTGATGTTCTGAATTTGCTTATAAATTGAGTAGCTTAATTATATTGTGTTTCTCATCAACTGGCCTCAGAAGTCATCTATAAGTATATTACATACAAAGAACTTGAAGTAGTTGGCTGCTGCTATTGGTTCAGCTACCTTTGCCCATCTAGAGCATATATTCAAATCCTATACCTAAGGGGGTATATTAGTAAAAGTATAAATTATTCTTTTCTTCTCAACTCCCATACAAGAGTGAAGAAAATATATTAACTCACTTTCATTTCTCTACACAAACGGCTAGACAAGCTTAAAGAAAACTAACCTACTTACTCTCCTATTCTTTTCTTTTCTCTAACTTTCTTTTCTTTTCTTTTCTTTAAAAACTCCCAAATTCAAAGAAAAATAAAGTTTCAATCTGTTGTTTGTAGAAAGGGTACATGATGCTAAAAACCTAAGGAACTTTCACAAACTTTTTGTTTTTACAAACCAACTACAAATTTTTCAATTTAAACTATAAACCTTGGAGAGAGATTCTATTTTTACTACAATCGTTTGATAGATGTTGGTTGACACGTAATAAAAAACCAAATAGTCAAACGAAGTCAACTAACTTTTGTTTACGGTTTAAGGGAAAATAGAATCTCTCTCTGTTTATTGTTTTAAGTTAAAATTTTGTAATTGGTTGGTAAAAATAGAAAATTTGTCAAAGTTAGTTTTTAACGTCATTTACCCTTTGTAGAAATATAAGAAAATCATGCATAAGCATATAACTTCTCTCATCTCCTTATATGTTATGATCATTGTTACTAGAAAACGCTTACATGTTAGGAAATTGCATTTTGATATGAACGGTCCAAAACATGGAACACTTTGGTTCCTAAACATTAAGTTTAACGATTCAAAACTTATTTTCCCATACCATTTTTTATGATTTTGCAAATAAGAGACATCTTTATATAATCATTGGGCATTATAAACAATGACTAGGATTAAATCTAATAGAGGGTTACGATTGTTGTCTATTACATTTTTTATGATATTTAGGATATCTATAAGCTTAGTTATCACAAGATAAATAGAACACTAATATTAATAAGAAAACTCTAAAAAATGTGACTAGTGTCGCCAAGTGAGCGCCTTGAGTGTCCAATAAGGGCTGACATGGTGTAGTCTCTTAAAAATATGTATGTCGCGATACTAACTTAACCAGATTTAACTATATCTTCTAAGAAAGCTATCCTAGCGTACTAAACATATTTCTTATCAACTAAATGACTCAAAGAACCTACCCTGACCATGTTTTGTACCATGAAATATGACATTTTCCATTTCTATTTTTCGTTCTGCATATTGTAGCAAACTACGACCTGGGTAACATTATTTATGACATCTAATATGGCAGGTTCTTCTTCTTCTTTTCTAGCCATATATAATGCTTAGAATCTGAACCATACTTGATTGGGGAAACTTTTGGTCATTCAAGTGCTTGAGTTGTTGGGTTGTTATAATGGGGATAAGAATCTATTGAAGTTTTAATAGGTGAGTAGCATGGATTGCATATCCAGGACACGCTGATGAGATTATAGCATTCAAATCCTTGAGTGCAGTTCACACTGTTTAGGAAGAAGACAAAGAATGAAAGATAAGGTAGAAAAAGAAAAGATTTACATATTGGTGGGGGTAATTATTTTTAAAGATGATTTTTTATTTTGATATTATCAAAATATAGTCCTCTTTGTCCATTTTTAAAGGATAGTTCATTATGATTATATGATATGATTCTATTTGCTAATTAATTGTCATTTTAATATTTAGGAAATTGCGTGGTATATGGGCCTCAACCTGGGGAAAGTTCAAGTAAAGCGATTTGCTGATGGTGAAATTTATGTTCAGCTTCAAGAGAGTGTTAGAGGATGTGATGTTTACTTGATTCAGCCTACTTCTCCCCCAGCGAATGAAAATCTTATGGAGCTTAAAGTAATGATCGATGCTTGTCGAAGGGCATCAGCCAAAAATATCACTGCGGTGATTCCTTATTTTGGATATGCCAGAGCTGATAGAAAGGTATGTACTATATAACGTGTAGATTGGAAGGGACATTATATTTTATACATCTTATGTTTTGACTTTGATGGGAGATCAGAAATTGAAAACCAAAACAAAAAGCATCTGAGCAGGCATGTGTGCAATCGATCATATAATCTTATGTTTTCTTCCATAAGCTATATGTAGCTTATTGTGTTCCTGGTGTAGATTGAACTTACTTTTCATTTCTTTACAGTTTAAAGACTATGAAACCTTGGTTAAGTTTCGTCCTTACATATTAGGCGCCTTCAAAATGTTTTGTAAGGTTACATGGAAGAGAGATGGTTTTGTGAAGCATGTAGATTCTAGACTGCTATTAAACTGTGCATTAGATTGATGTTTTTTTTTTCAGACTCAAGGCCGTGAATCTATTGCTGCCAAACTGGTAGCAAACCTTATCACTGTAGCAGGTGCAGATCGTGTTATTGCTTGTGATCTTCATTCTGGCCAGTCAATGGGTTATTTTGATATTCCAGTCGACCATGTCTACTGTCAGGTATAGCAGGTGCAGATCCTGTAATTATGAGCTCAACTTATTTTTTTCCCACTGATCAACTTGGTTGGTTGTTTGTTTTTTTTTCCTTTTCTTTTTTTTTTTGTTGGAAAAAGCCTGTGATTCTTGATTATCTAGCCAGCAAGACGATTTCTTTTGATGATTTGGTAGTGGTCTCACCTGATGTTGGAGGAGTTGCCAGAGCACGTGCTTTTGCGAAAAAATTATCTGATGCTCCATTAGCCATTGTGGACAAAAGACGTCATGGACACAATGTTGCCGAGGTTATTTCTTTGCCAAGGGCCCTGTAGTAAATTTTGCAATTTGTTTTCTCTTTCATATGCTTTGATGAATTTGTGGAATTATATTTTAATTATTATTTTTTATGTAATTAATTTAGAGGTGTTGTGAAGCATTGATGTTACAAACCGTAAAACACTTAGGTTATGTTTGTTTGCAAAAAATAATTGGTAGAATAAGACTATTTGTAATAATTTATTATCACCACGGACTATTTTATCCTATGATTAGTCCATTATTTAATTCCATGAACTATGTTTTGTCATTTCTAAGGCCATTTAATAATGGATAATAATCCCTAGTGGAAAATTGGTATCATATAATTTCCATTTGAGGTATCAAATGACCTTTTAAATGATCACAAATAGTAGTTCATGGATTAAATAACAGACTAGTCATGGGATATGGTTATCCCACCCATCATTTTTGCACGCAAACATAGCCTTGGAGCGTCCATTATGCCTGTAAATCTGACATCCTTGCAGGTGTTGCACATAGCATGGGTGTGAAAGATCCATCTTCTCAGGAATTCCTTATTCTAGATTTAGTCGGTTTAGAATTACAGAATTCCATTGTTTAAAGTCATGTACCTCAAAAAAAATTAATACTAGTAATCATATCTTTTGTTTGAAATCTGGCCGACTCAAAGCCAGTTTAAGGTGTTTGATTCATTTACTTAAAGTTGGGTCTTGGTTTCCTTACCCTGTTTTAGAAATAGATTTTCTTGGTTTAACATGACAGAAAAGTACATTTTGAGCTTTTATTCCTACTCCTCAATACTCAGTGCTAGGCATCCTCATAGACAACCCTGTAAATTTTATCTTAACAATGCTTTTGCAGTCGAAGCATCTATAATAAACACCGATTCCATTTTATTTACTGAAGCATCAGATTAGCTTGCCACTGTTTGGGAAGTGAACTTGTCAAAGAAATTGGTGACGCAGGCTTGCTCAGAAACAATTCTTTTTGATTCGGATAAGACTGATCATTTGTTACACTGAACTAGTATGAGAAACACGGCTGCTAACACTTGAGGTTCCATAATAAACCATAGTACTGATTGAACATATGTTTGAAGATTGAAAAGAAATGCAACTTTACAACCAGTTTATACAGAAATCCATGGAAGGAATTTACATTTTAGTGTTTTGTAATACCTTGTATGGAATCGTTTCACGTTCATCGTTCGATTACTATTGCAGGTGATGAATCTGATTGGTGATGTTAAAGGAAAAGTTACAGTGATGTTAGACGACATGATTGATACTGCTGGTGAGTCCAGTCTCTTGATGTCTTTGTATTTTGTTTATTGGATACAAGTCTCTGTATGAGTCTGTAGATGTCAAACCCTGGTGTACAGGCATTTTTCATGAACAAATTGCTAGAGGTGAAAGAAGAGGGGAAGGAAGAGACTTACTATTATATATATATATATATATATATATATATATATATATATATATATATATATAATTGTTTATTTCTGATTCATTACATCACAACATAGATGAATAATTGTTTATTCCATTTCATTTCATTTCATTTTATTTTATTTACCACATATTAGAAAGTTAATTTGGATACATGTCATTTGTTTCTTCTTCACGGTCGTTTTCAATTGATTTCAATTCATGAGTTTTCCAAATCTTTTCTTTATTTTTTTCCCTTTTGAGGTATCTGCTAAAAATGCCTGTTAATTAGCATCCTCATCTCTGCTGCTTATCTTAGAAGTGGTGAATCTATGCTGCAATTATGTATTTGAGCTAGTACCCTTCCACCCAACAGCTCATTACATGTTTAGTTTTTCTTTTGGCATACCATAGGCATTATCATAGTTAACTAGTGATTTGTTTGTGGGTTTTAGGGACTATCACTGAAGGTGCTGCTCTGTTACATGCCGAGGGTGCCAGGGAAGTGTATGCATGCTGCACACATGCTGTTTTTAGGTGAAAAGTTTATACTTGTCATTGATCTGTTCATTCATGTCTCCAATTGATAAAATATTTTATGTTTTTCTGATTTCATGTTCAGTACCCTCCCCTCCGGATTAGTTTAGAAATTCTGATCAACTTTTACATGTTCTCCATACTTGATTAAATTTCTAACTGTATGCTAGGATGGAACAAGTACACTGTTGGCACTTTCTGATTATACGTTTTAAATGAGGCACTCTCGCCTCTTTTTTTTTTTGGTTAATATTTCTAACTTTTTCAAGACTGCATTTTGTAAGTCATAATGCTTCTAAATCGATGCTAATCCTAGAGGAAGTTATTCACACTAATTCATTTCTTGAGCTTAATCGTGATAGACCAGAATGGATTATTTGTAATGAGTTTGGCTAGAAATTCTTGAAAGGAATCGCACAACATTATTAAGAACAATGCTTTAACAGTATTTAAATGGAAAATAGGCGAGTGTGCGCCACAATTCTGTAATCACTGCTGTCATATATATCATCAGCATATAGTTTTTCCCCTCTTCCTCTAAATTTTCATTATGTCAAGAATGTGAAATTTCAAAATGCATCATACTAATCGTCAAATTTTGATATTTCTCATTGCAGCCCTCCTGCAATTGGGAGGTTGTCGAGTGGCCTATTTCAAGAGGTCATAGTTACGAACACAATCCCAATACAGGAAGAGAACTACTTCCCACAGTTGACCGTGCTTTCAGTAGCCAATCTCTTGGGTGAAACCATTTGGTGTGTTCATGATGATTGCTCTGTTAGTAGTATTTTTCAGTGAGCATAGAGATCTCTGACACCTTCCAAATCATTGCCTGACAGGCAGAAACTCTTATGCCTCCATTATCTTATTTTCAGTCATATGCTTCCTTAATTCCAAAATTTTAGCCCCTTGCCTCCAATTCCCTTGGGAAATGTTTGGAATTTGCAAAACTTGAAAAAATGAAGAAAAAGGAAAAGGAAATAAAACCTTAAAATTAGTTTGCACTTTATTAAAGTTTTATTTTATATATATATTAATCATTATTCTTGATATTAGATTGTTTTAAAACCATGCATAATTAGATTTATCTTTAATAAGATATATTTTTCTTTTCTTACATTTATTTTCCTTTTCCTTTTCCTTTTCCTTCACATTTTCAAAATTCTCTCTTTTTCATTTTCGTTTTCTTTCTCCTCCACTTCCCTCCTTACATCTCTCAATTGTTGACGTAGAATTGTTAGTAGGAATATTTGGCAAAATATTGCAGCCAGTATAATTGTAGAAATATTATATTTTCTGCATTAAATTCTTGAATTATATGTTGCTGAAATAGCAGTGGTTTTACAATTTGATATAAATGGCAAATCCATAATACAAATTCGGGCCTTGTATGGAGCTGTATACTCTTGATAACATTTGCAATTGTTTTATATCCCGAACATTTTGGCTCATTAATGTATAGCATATTCTTAAATAGCATACTCCCTTAAATAATATACTTTTATAAAAATTACTCGTTTTGGAGATTTTTTAAAAAAACAAGTGAGTTGTGGGTGACATTTTTATAAATAAAACGAAAGCAAGTAGGATTATTCTCTTTTAATATTATTTTATTTTTTAAGAAAATTTCTAAATCGACGTAGTGTTAATAAAAATATGTTATTTAAGAGGTATGATTTAAATTCGTCATCTCTCTCTCTCTCTCTCTCTCTCTCTCTCTCTCTCTCTCTCTCTCTCTCTCTCTCTATATATATATATATATATATATATATATATATATATATATATATATATATTGGGGTTGATCTATAACATATATTTACTATCGAGTAAGAATAGGCAAACATAATCCATTATAGGGATTAAAGGCTTAGATTAAATATTTAAAACCCGTCGTCCGCTACTATTAGTAGCAGATGGTTTCTGCTATTACTAGTAGTGAAACTAATAATAGCATGTCTTGTCGTCCGCTACTATTAGTAGTGGACTACTAAATCATCTGCTACTAATAGTAACCTGAGGTTTGTGTAAATCTCATCTTAGGCTTGTATAAACTTCATTTCTGCTACTATTACTAGTGGATTAATCTTGCTCATTCGTTATAAAAATCAACGCATTAATTGAATGATGTTTGCCCATTCTTGATCCATAGTAAAAATTTAATATGGATAGGCCCCTTATATATATATATATATATATATATATATGAGTAAGCATGGTATGGTTTGAAATTCATATCGCATATGAAATTGCTTATGTGGGATTTGGCAAATTCAAAACCGCACATAAAATTCCTTGTGATTGATGCGATTTTGAACTGTGTGGTACACTTTTTATTTGGTACGGTTTTAGTTTCAAAATCAACTGAAATAATTAAATTTTATACAATTTAAATTAACAATTTATCATCACACTATTAAATACCACTTTAATAACGCACAATCACACATAAATTTATTTATAATATTTTGTCTTAATAAAAGCAAAATAGAACTTGAAATCATAAATGATATTATCTCCTTAAATATGAAATTCTAAACAGAGTTAATTACAATTAGGGATAATTTTAAATGTTTGTACATTATAATAATACTTCTTGATATACTTCATTTTGATAGTGTATGGTACAGTGTGGTTTATTGCATGCAGTTTTGTTCAAAAACCAAACCCAAATCGCATTTGTGAATTTTTGACCTACCTAAAATCGTCTCATAAACTGGAACCATTGGTGCAGTTTCAATTACTACAGTTTGTGCAGTTTTTTGTGTGATTTCGGGGGCAATTCAGTTCCTTACTCACCCATATATATATCGAACAATGACATTGAGATGTTTATTCTAAATTCAAATTCGGTGAATTTGTATGTAGCAGAATTTCCTGTACCAACTAAACAAACTAATGAACAGATTTGATAAGCATTTGAAAACTTGTAAGCACCTCTAATCAGTGACCAAAAGTGATAGCATAGTGGTAAACGCCCTTCTCTTTAGCCGACAATTTAAAAGATTAAAAGAGTAAGGGAGTGTTTAATAAAAAACTGAATGAAATAGTTCTGAATGTTTAAGTAATCTGAATGAAGCAGATTTTTGAATACTTAATCAAAAAAGTTGTTTGATAAGTGACATGTCTAAAACATCTGAATAACATATTTTTACTATTTTATCCTTCTAAAAAAAATTAAAGTTGTAAATTTATTTAATCTTACTAAATATTATATTTAATTTTTTTTTACTTCATTCAGTCATGACTTAACTATTTAGCCAAAAAAAATAGACTTAGTCATTCAACCCAAAAATCTGATTGATTCAGTCATTCAGTCCTAAACAAACGCACTAAATGACTGACTGATTCAGCCATTCAAATGCATTAAGGGGATGTTTGATAAAAACTGAATGAAATAGTTCTAAATGCTTAAATAATCTGAATAAAACAGATTTCTAAATACTGAATGAAAAAAGTTGTTTGATAAGTGACATGTCTGAAACATTTGAATAACATATTTTTACTATTTTACCTATCTGAAAAAATTCAAAGTTGTTATAAATTTATTTAATATTACTTAATATAATATTTAATATATATTTTTTACTTTATTCAGTCGAAACTTAATCATTCAGCCAAAAAAATTAGACTTAGTCATTCAGCCCAAAAATCTGATCGATTCAACCATTCTGCTATTAACAAACGCACTGAATGGCTGACCAATTTAGCCATTCAATCACATTCAGCCCTAATCAAATAGCCCCTAAGTTCTAAACAAACATTCCCTAACTTTTTCTCTGCCCTACCCATTGCTCCGCTGACCTTTTTTCCAAGCTTCCCCTATTTTCTCTCCTGACTCTTTATACTTTACCATAATTAGTAGAGTTTGTTTGTTAAAGAACAATATCTTTTAAAATCCTTCTCTGTATCTCTAAGAACTCCTAAATTTTGGGACTAGGTAAAATATAACAAGAGTATTTTTACACGTACCCACATTTTTTACCCGTTAGGCTTATTGTGAGGACCCGAATTTTCAAGATTTCTTTAATAATATTAAATGAGAATTTAATTGATAAAATTATCAAAGTTGTTTAAATTAGTTATGCTGTAGGTGATTTAAAGTGTGTGAAAGAATTTAATTGGTAAATTAAATATGTACCAAGATGGTGATGAATTGGGTGGATTTAAAATAATTGAAAAAGTAAATAAATTATTTGGAAACAATTTATGAAGAATAAGATAAATTCCATGTAAACGTACAATAAATTGTACAATTAAATTGTTATGAAAATATAGAAATTATGATTTGATTGAGGTTATGTGGTAATGTGAAATATATGAAATTAGATATGTATATATATACATTTGTATATATATATATATATATATATATATATATATATATATATATATATATATATATATATATAAATGTATATGTTTAAGTGATAATTATAAATGTTATTAATTATGAAAATTAAGGGATTAATAATTAAATTAATACAATTTTAAATGAAAAGCGAATGAGGAAGTTAATAAAATTGTAATTATTGATTTTAGATTTAATTAAGAATTATGGTGGAAATTTAGAAATTGATTGAGAAGAAATGTAATTATATAAATTATATAATAATAAATTATATAATTTATATAAGAAAATTAAAGTGATGTATAAAGGAAATTATAATTATATAAATTATATAAGGATAATTATATAATTTATATAAGAGTATTAAAATAATGAGAGAGTTAATGAATGTATAATTATTGATTATATAATTAATTAATAATTATGGAGGAATTTAAGAAATTGTTTAAAAGGAGAATATAATTATATAAATTATATAATATTAAATTATATAATTTATATATAAAGAAATTAATGTGAAATGTAAAGAAATGAAATTAAATGAGAAAAAAGGAATATTTTAATTCATTAAAAATTATGTTTATGCATAATTGAATTGTTATGACTTTTATGAAGGATAATATTTTAAAAACGTGAACATGTTAGTGTAATATGTTGTCCAAGTAATGAAGTGAAAAATTATGAAAAATAATTTTTATATGTCCTATGAATTAATTTATGATTTTTGGAGGTATAAATTACCTCATATAATTAAATGCATGACGTTATGCGTGTACAAAATTTGTCAAGTAAAGTACCCAAAAGAGATATTAAAATTAATAATAAATCATGTTATAATTTTTGGTGAATTAAAATAAATATTTTATATATAGTATATAAAATATTTATTACACGAAATAAATACGTAATGTATTAAAATAATTAATTATGCATATTTTGTGGCTTATCCGAATTGAGGGAGAGAGTCGGTGGACATGAGGAATTTTTAAAAGCAATTCACACTACAATCTATATGAAGGAAATAAAACTTGTTCACGTGATTACACATGGTCAACTTGAAAATTTTGTTTCTATTTCATGATGAGTTGAGCCTAAGGCGATAGTGTTGGTTTATTAATTCATATATCCTTGCAACCTATCAAGTGAGGAGGAAAACTAATAATAAGAACCAAACTTCTTTCTTCTTCCATAACCACTGTGTTCATGCCTTCATTAAATTCGGAAGGAAAATTTTATGGTTATAAGTTTTAAGGAGTCACAGGTTCAAGTGATCTTCTGCAAATAGCTCATAGAAAGGTCGTGCAATACGTTTTTGTTCGAGTTACGACTGTTAGTGAACTACGGACCGAGACAAGTTCTTCAGTCCTTTAATTTTAAATGTTATTTGTTATGATATGTTAATATTTGTTCAAATGCATACAAATTATGTGCTATGTGCTACGTGATTAATATGGCAACAATGTGTACTTTGTTCAACGATATGAATATATATGAGATATATTGCTCAAGTATAGGCACAACACATGATATATGACACACACTGAGCATGTTAAGGTATGTGCTACGTGAAACATAAACTGTTGAACTTGCTGAGCCGTTGTGCTCATTACTTGCTTAATATAAATTTTTGCAGGAAAGAAATAAATTTCAAGAATATCAGATTATGTAAAGACGGTTTACCAAGGAAGGTTGTGACTGTTATTATATTTTAATATTATAAATCAATGTGGATAAATTTGCCAAGTTACTTTGATATACTATATGTACAGATAAGTGGGATCTGAATATGATGCGTATAGTTAAACTGTGAACTAAAGTTGTTCAACATGAATATTATTATGAAAGAGACTATTATATGTTTAATTATAAATTATGATACAAAGAACATTTGTATATATATGAATGATATTATATGGTTAATGTTGAGCATTGTGATACTGATAATAGAAAGAAAAAGTAAAGGTTGCGATCCAGGGACTAGAATCGAAATGTAAGGATTTTAAATATTCAAATACTTTAATACAATGATTGAGAAAAAAGAAAAAAAAATTATACGAGAATTTTGATAATTGATGATTTTAAAATCAATTAATGGATCAATTAAGGTTATTAAAGATTTATTAACGGACCGAAATTTGGACGTAAGAAAAATAATGTTTAAATAATATGGAATTTAAGGTAATAAGGTTGGTCGAATTTCGGGGTCGTTACACTTACCCGCACTAAAGACAAATGAGTTTGGCCCCATCTCATTTCATCTATTTAACCCAAAAATGGGTCACACTCATTTGTCTTTAGTGCGGATTAAACTTAGCGGATAGAAAATATGGGTAAGTCTAGAATTTTTCACATAACAAATTTGATTTTATCACTTTAGTTGAGGAATATTATCTTTTCAAATCAGAATCAGTTTGTAATCGATTGGACTATATTAAATGGCTATATGGACTACGCTCTATAACAGTGGTAATTTTTAACACGACAATTCGACCTTAGTACAAGATAAAATAAGAGGGTTAATGTTGAGTATATATAGTTTTTGTATCATAAATAAGTCCACAAACACGTATAATCAACGTATTGACATGCTGAAAGCGATTAGATACGTTTATTTAAAATAATTTTAAAATAAATATGATATAACTTTATAATTTATCTTGAATGTTGAGTTTTAACTTTTTTAATTACTTTTTTAAGCATGTTAACTTGTATTTTGTTAAATAAATATTATTGTGATTAATAAATTACATAATTATTCAATAAACAGGTGAATGATGTTTATTTAAAAACTTTAATTTATGTAGTAAATGGGCCAACATGTTAACACGATTAATAAAATAGGTTAGTGTTAGTATTGTGCATCTTGACACGAATAATTAAACAGGTAGTGTTAATGTTGATCTATTTAGTGTAATATCTATAATCTGACACGACACAAATTCACCTAACATAGCACACAATTGCCACCCCTATTGTCCTATCCAATCTCTCAATTAGTTCATGATTTTAAATTCTTTCGAATCTCTTGGTAAAAATCTAATTGATCTGATCATGCCAAATTCTCTTCATATTGGTTTTGGATTTTCAAATGGCTATATTTTTCTATCCTTATAAATTCGGTCTACCTTGGTTTCTGAAAGAAAACACACACACACACACACAACACTGATTATAATATTCTTCACAAAAGTTCATCAAAGCTGCTCTATTATTTTCTTGTGAAGAAATTATGAAAAGCTGCTGCAATCTTTCAAGTTAAAATAATTTCAGTTTTTCATAACTGAGTTCATTGGTTACGTCTTTAATTTAATATAATTGATCATTACATATTAGCTTGAGCCTTGTATTTTGATATATCTATTACTTTGATCAGAGTTTTATTTGTTGTCATTACATAATTAATATTATAAAATTAATTTGATAGACTAAGAGTATGTTCGGGAATATTTAAAAATGTGATTACTGATTTTAACTAATGCTTTTGATTATAATCAATTTAAAAAAAAAAAGTTTGTGTTTGGTAAATAAAAAGTACTTAAATTAGTAACAAATAAAAAATATTTGGTATAAAAACATTTGTTAATCACTTATTTCAAGTGTAAATTACTAAAAGTGAATGTTTTGAAAAGTAAATATGGGTAATGATTAAATTATTAAAATAAATATGCATACATTAGTAATATACTTGGTCAAACTAATAATAATTAGAAGCTCCAATCCAAATTAGAGCTTCTGATTATTTCCATATAGAGTTTCTGATTATTTATATAAAAAGTAATTATAAGTAATTTTAAAATCAATTTATCAAATACTTTTTGCTTCTTGTAACTGATTATAAGAAGATCTGACTATTTATAAGTGATCTCAAACATCCTCTAAGGAGTTAGTCTATTATTTCTAATCCGGATTGGATTAGGACTTTACAAGTAAGTTTAAGATAACCAATTGGTCAAGGGAAGCATAGGTGCTTAAGGGTGTATAGGTTGAGCAAAGATGCTTAAGGATTTGTAAACTTGAGTTATAAAGAAGTTTTTATTTTAAACCAAGATACTTAATAAAAAGGACTTAAATACTAGTTGGTATTAAACTTGCATTTAGCCACTAAACTAGAGCTTAGGAACCGAACCAAGTAAAAAAAAATATGTATTCATGTGATTGCATGTTCTACTATAATCTTTTGCTGCATATTTTTATTTGAATTGTGAGAGATAATCTAAATACTTTGACATATATATATATATATATATATATATATATATATATATATATATATATATATATATAACATTAAAAATTTTATAACATTAAAAAATTATTCGTTACAACTCAAAAAATTATTTGTTGCAAATTATTTAATTTATAAAACTATAACTTTAGATAGCTTTATGTCTTTCATGATAAACTAGTAATCCAGGAAGCTGCATTCATAATTCAGCAAATCGCATTCATATACATGAAGTTTTTGACAGATTGTTTAAATTGTAAAAATTAAATATCATTTGTTCTCACACTTATTCAATCACTTCTAAATGTGTCTATCTAAATTTTAGCTAGCATAAAGGGCAAAACAACACATAATTTAGTCCTTATACTCATATTTTAATTCTTATTCAAATTTTATTTCATAATTTCCCCTGTACAGGGGTGAAACCAAGATTTGCTCTTAGTAAGTGAGAATTTTAATTAATTATTTTTTGGTGAAGTAAATAAAACTTAAATATGATAAATTCAAAATTGCAAATTAAACGTCGAATTATTAACTAATCATAATAGTGTTTATAAATAACAATGGTATTTTTGTAGACTCTATAACTTGAAAATATTTCAAGATAGCTTTATTATCAATAGATCCAAACACATCATTTTTGATATAAGGAACTAAATAATCACTCAAGCATCTATCTCATGTTCAGTTACGAAAAATGAATTTAACAATATTGATCGTTGAAAATCTTCTATCCATTGTGACATCCCAGATTTTTATTAGATTGCTGAATAAGAATTTTGGCTATTTATGTAAAGGTTAATAGTTAAAAACCTAGTTATGAATGATTGAGGTACTAAAGAACGATTAAATATGAATTATTATGTGATTAATATGCTATAAATGACCTATGTGGTTAAATTGGTAAAAATTGACTCTTAATATAAATAAGGGTCTATAGAATGGGAAAAAAGACCAGCCATCAATTGGAAGTGCTTTAATGACATAACAGAAAATGAAATTATGATCAATATGATTCATGATGAATATGATTTATTGTGACGCCCCCAAATCTGGGCCCACACAGCCCAAACTTGAGTCGTCAAAAGACTACAACAAAATTATTACAACAAAGCACAACGTACTACAATACAGTGTATAATAATACACAACTAAGTCTTCACTATTATTGCCACACTATTTTACAAAACGTGAAGACTATGATAACTATTCCTCGGACCCTCACTCCATTCCCCCGGCTAGACCCTGTTATGTTTTCATCTCCTGTTGAAAAACAATGGAACAAAAGAAAGGGTGAGCTCAAATAGCCCAGTAAGAAATATCATGACTAAGATAATGACGAATAAATTATCATTAGCCTTCAACAGTTGAGTTCTTGATAGAATACAATAGACTACAAGGTTTATATCAAAAACTGCAGTTAAATTCTTAAACAATGTTTAGATCAATAATAGCAGCGGAATGAGCAATCTATTAGAAGAATAATGCAGACTATAATGTCCACTCGCTTCTCTTTTTCGTAAAAACATCATCAACTTTTATCATCTGAAATACCATTAGTCATGATAATATAAATTCACAGTTCCTGATCATAATCATGCACATCAACAGTTCATATTTGCACTACGGGCCAAAGATATTCAATATAGCACCAACGGTCATGATTATACCAGATTCAGCCTTTGGTCATAATCATACCAAACAACAGTTCATCTTTGCACTACGGGCCAAAGATATTCAATATAGTACCAACGGTCATGATTATACCAGATTCAGCCTTTGGTCATAATCATACCAAACAACAGTTCATCTTTGCACTACGGGCCAAAGAGAACATTCATCACGTGCCATAAAAGACACCGAACAGATGTATCGCCTTTAACCTATTATATCGCCTTTAACCTATCATATGTTCAACAAATATATCACATCTGTGCCCCCGGCCACAGATATTCACAACAGCTTGATTCTTGAAGATTAGTTCAAATGATAGTGAGACAATTGATGAACAGAAGAAATAGGATAAACAATAAATATCGAAAGTTTACTTTGTGCCGATTCAAATAATGTCCAAATGATCAACATGATGTGGAGTGAAATTTAAAAATGATATTCAAGATCCACAGTTCAGAATAACGGTTACAGTTCAATAGAAAGGTTCAGAAAATAGGAAGGTTCAGTTGAAATAATGAAGTTCAACTATTATGGAACATATAATATTTTCAGGAATTATAGAAGCAATATTTCCATAATAAATTTTGATTTAGGAGTACGAAAGAAAATAATAACCCTTACCGTAGCAGGTTTGATTAACAAAAGGTGAAGGAAATTAATACAAAGGGTTATTCACCCACAGGCGGCAATCCGCTCCGTAAGGTTATTCCCACAATTTAATAGAATTTGAGTACAAAGAGTTATTCACCAAACAGGCGGCAATCCGCTCCGTAAGGTTATTCTCAGAGATTAATAATGAATGAATACGAAAGGTTATTCACCAACAGGCGGCAATCCGCTCCGTAAGGTTATTCCCACAATTTAATACATGGAAATAAATGGCACATCTTATGAGTAAGAAAGAAACAATATTATTTTCGAGAATCAAATAATGATAATCCCTTGCCATAGTACGTGTGAATAATGGAAGATGAAAAAGATGGTATCCCTTACCGTAGTAAGTTTTAATAATAGAAGATGAAAGAAGATGACATTCCTTACCTTGATATTGTGAAACAAGTTTATTAGCCGAACAAATCCTTCCTTGTTTGTCTATGTAGCAGTAAAGAATCTGACTTTTGAGTCTTCTAGAGTTTTTAAAATCTCTTTATGTTTTTAAAATAATGTTACTCTCGTAAAGATAGGCGGCATAGACTCAAGAATCACTCAATTCGGAGTTAATATGAATGAGTTATGAATTTTCAAAACTAAGACTGAAAATAGTGACGAAAATCAGAATAGGTTACGGTTTTTAGTATTTTAAGGCATGAAGATGATTTCAGATGACTTTTCTTCCTTCTTCAAAATTGTAGAGGACGAAAAACTGAAGAGACAGGCTTTTAATTCATTAAATTCTGACAAATAATGAATTTACTATGATTTTTCGAAAGAGTTACTGTACATAAGAAAATTCCACTCGGGAATTCAAAGGAGAATGTAAAAGATTTCAAAACTAGGAATGACTTAAGAACACTTAGAGAGAACTTACACAAAGAAGTATTTAGAGAGTGAAAGAAAGAATGAGTAAGAAAGTTTATGAAAAATCCTTAAGTTAAGACTTCTATTTATAGCCAAAAATCTTATCATTCATTTAATCTAAACCATTCATTTAAAGATCATCTTTTAATCTACACCATCCATTTCAAATTTTATATTATCTTTAATCTACACCATTCATTTCATATCACCTAACTTTATATTATAAACAAATCAATTCAATTATTCAACAATAATTCACACTTTAATCTACACCATTCATTTCATATTACCTAATAATCACCTAACTTTATATTATAAACAAATCAATTCAATTATTCAACAATAATTCACACTTTAATCTACACCATTCATTTCATATCACCTAATAATCACCTAACTTTATATTATAAACAAATAACTTTATCAATTCAATTATTATGACTAATTGTTATAAATACAGTATAGTTAGCTCTTAGATATCAAGTCAATAAATTAATGAAATACAATTGTTTAAATAACATCATAATAGAGATAATAATAATGTAAAAGAAAGCATACGTTACTGTGTAATGACAATTATTGATTCAATAATGTGAATTACTGTGCATATGTTACTGTGACAATTATTAGGTTCAATAATTTTAAAAACAGTGCAACAACAATTATTGACTCAATGATATAAAATACAGTGTAATGACAATTATTAAATCAATAATGCAAAATACTGTGTAACAACAATTATTGAATTGATAATATAAAATATTATGCAGTGACAATTATCGATGAAATGATGCGTAACAGTTACGGTGTCAATTATCAGACCAATAATATGAGACACTATGCAATACCGTGTATTACTGTAGAGTACCGAGTGCTACAGAAAATACCAATAACTACCGTATGCTACTATTCTTTTATCACCGGTATTTTAACAGTTCCGTTGACTATTTTTATTTAAAAAGGTTATTTCTGTCGTTTTCTATATCCGACAAATATTCCGTTGTGGGGTCCACCAATAATTTGTTATTTCGGCGCCGTCGGACCAAACGAATATTCCCCGACCCAACGAATATTCCCCGACAAAGCGAATATTGTCCGACAAAATAAAATTTGCACATAACATCCTTAACTTTCAATTTTGTTAATTTAACCACTTACTGTTTCAAAAAAATATATATATGAAGAAAAATTAAATTTTGTATTTCATAAAATTCGGGGTCTTACATTTATGATGATTAAATGGTAATGAAATGGATTAAAGATGAAAGATAGATTATTGTAATGCCCACAATAGGGTAATTTGAAATGAATCAGTGTAGGACACTGTGATGTGTCAGTAGGTTGTAGATTGAATGTGTATATATATATTGAGTTGCTAAAGAAAGAAGAAAAGTTTAAAGTTAGAAAATATTGAAAATGAGGAAAGCATAATTAAATTGAGATTTAGTTGTAAATATTTTAAACGAGCTTATTAAATAGGACTGGAGAGGCGAGAGTATGAGAATGATAAGATAGTGTATGGTTGTGTATGCAGAAAGGAAATTCTTGAATATCGAGGATTAGGAAATTAAAGGTAGAAATGGATTGATAATTCCATATTAATTGATATAATGAATTGAGTATCTATATGACGTGAAAGTAGTAATAATGATATTACAAGCTTAAAAGGATAAAAAAAAAAACGATGGATTTTGGTAATTCGGTCGAGGTTCACTTCTCGAGGAAGCGGTTTATAGAAAAGATGAGTAATTCGATTGTATTAAGATATTAGAAATTGGAAGTGGTTGAATGTGGGACCAAAATGGTTCCTAGAAAATTGAGAATGAATATTATGCAAGTTGACAATTTATTGTGAATTGTTACAAGTTATTAATGAAATTCAATGTTCAAAGTGTGACAAATGTTGTGGGACAAACCAAGTATAGATTAATTTGATGAGGAATAAAATTCAAGCCTAATAAAAAGATATGGGATCAAAATGGACTTGAAATGGATTGAAATTAAACAAGTATGATTTATTAGAGATTAAATTCTTTAGATTTTTGATAACAATGACCAAAGTGCCCTTAACAATTTGTAAATGTCCTTGGTATCCTTTTAGTGAGAAATAACCATTATGTCCTTACTTAGTGATAATAATAATAATAATAATAATAATAATAATAATAATAATAATAGTAATAATAATAATAATAATAGTAATATTGTAATAATAATAATAAAAATAACAATAATAATTATAGTAGTAGTAGTAGTAGTAGTAGTAGTAGTAGTAGTAGTAGTAGTAGTAGTAGTAGTAGTAGTAGTAGTAGTAATAATAATAGTAATAATAGTAATAGTAATAATAATAATAATAATAATAATAATAATTATTATTATTATTATTATAATTATAATAAATAAAAAAATTGCACGTAAACAACATGGGTCACCCTTTTAGCATCGACACCCTTTTTCTGTTTTTCGGGTATTGTGGTTGTTATATTTCCACACACAAATTGATTTGGGCAAAAAATTATATAGACGGTTCAGATTCATTCTAATTACTTTATAAGTTATTTTAGGTTGCAAAGAGTCTTTAAGTAATAGAGTATTTTTAAAATTTTAATCTACACCGTTCCTTCAGGCACGGGTAATTACGTGTCATCTCTTTGGTGTTTTTGTGGGCTATATCGAGAGCAACTATTGTAGTAGGCTCTGACTCATGGTATAAGAATCTTTTGTCCAATTTCAAGAAAAAATATAGAGGAAAAATATTATGGTGATACGATTTAGCTGGTGTTATGACAATACTTTTTTGTTTGGATTTAAAGGGCTCATTTTATGCTTTTGGATATATATGCAAAAGTCTTTCTTTTTTATTTTTACATCTTTTTTCTCTTTCATTGGATCCCACCAAATGACTTGCAGTACTACCCTTTTTTCACAGGAAATAATGTTCATAGATCATATTGATCGATGATTAGAGCTACTGGAGGCAAATAAATGCTGCTAAACTTCTCATTCCGTTTTGTCCATAAAGAAAAGGTGTGTGGGATATTCGAAAACACTATATTACACAAATTTGAGCCCTTTATCATCAATCAATTAATTGCTTAAACCTGTCAAGAACTAATTTTAAATTGAGAATGAGTAGCACACTAATGTTTGCCTTAAAAAAAATTATGACTGGATTGAGTATCAATCTTTTTGTATTAATGGTTGGACTCTCAGTTCTATTATGAAACTGAGAGTTCACAACAGTTTTAGATTTTTCAATCTAGAAATATTAAATACAATACTCAACTGTTATATTAGTTGCACTGTACCTTCAAACACGGGTTATCCTTAGTTTATTATTTAAACTTGTAATGACCACGAATTTCATTATACATTGTAATTATAATTAATATATAATTAGCAATGAATTTAAAATTTTTGTACTAATAAATTGTGCATTAGATAATAAAATAGATGTACTTGTTCGTGCATATATTTAATTAAAAAATTAAAGCAAGGGTATAATTAATTAAAGCAAATCTAATTGGATTATATTTTTTAATCCAAATGAGTTGTTAAACTAGGTCCAAGATATTAACCTAGTAGCCCATGTAATTAATTTAATTACTAGCCCATATAATTAATTAAACAAGCCCAATGCTTATTTTAATTAAAGTTAGCATAGTTATTTAAATGCTAGCCCAAAGTGTTAATTAAATTGAGCCCAAACCAATTCAATGGATGAGCCCAATATATTAATTTCCTAAGTCCAACATGGAGCCCAATAGGAAGTCAAAAATTGGTCAACAATTGAACCCATGTATAGATATATTTGTATATGCATAAATACACATTAAAAGCTAGAAAAATAAAGGAAAAATGGCATGGAAAATACCATTTTGCTGATTTTTTTTTGGTCCCACTTGATGTTGCTTGATTTGCTAGATTACTTCTCTTTTACACTAGATCAAAGTTGGCCAACAACTCTAGTCAATCAACTAGTCAATCACCATGTCAATCCATCAAATAGTAAGCTTGATTAGCCTTTAATTTGACCAACATAGATGAATTAGTGAGTTAATTGTGTGTTAGTAGATGGCTATAAAAGAAACACCCCACACTTGTTCTAGGTTGGTTAGTTCATTGCTAGAGAATTTCCTAGAGAGCAAAGTGTGAGCATTTGAGAGTGTGAGAAAATATTGAGAGCAAAATACTAAGAGAGGAGAAGGAGTTCTTGGTTCATGCCTTCAAACCTCATCACCTATTTTGGAAGAAAAAGAAAGATAGCCATTAAAACAAGGTAATGATTATTTTAAATGTAGTTTGTTTTTAAATTAAATAAATCATCATGTTAGTATAAACATGTTAATATAGTTATTAATGTGTAGTTGTAATATTTATGCCATGCTTAAGTTTAATAGGTTTGGTTTGTATTTTGGTATCATTTGTGTGCTAAAATATGTGTTTAGTAGTGTATAATCAAGTTTTGAAATTTATTACCAAAAATATTTTTATAAAACTTAGGTTTGATGTTCTAATATTATAGAACATTAAATCATGAGAAAAACAAAGTTTGAATCACTCAAAATGGAGTTATACACAAAAAGTTATGATTTATGGTAGTTTATGGGATGTAGAAATTTTTATAAAAAAATAATGATATTAAATCATGAAAAATTATTTTTTCATGTTATAAATTAAAATAAGGTGATTGGTAATTTTTTTGGATTTTTATTGAAGAGTTAAAGCTTACTTGATGGTATATTTTTAATTAAAATGTGTGTGCCGGAACACTGTTCACATTCTGCGAAGAAGAAAGAAATTAAGGGTTTCCGCGCAATGCGCGCGCAGCCACTGTTCACCGAAAACACGGAGCCAAACGACGTCGTTTGGTGTCCGTAAAAAGTTACTCCGCGCGTACGCGCGGAAGCCGTATCCGGCATTCCAAAAACGGCGTCGTTTTTGGCCCGTTAAATCTGTAACCCGCGCCATGCGCGGTAGGAAAATTCCGGAGAAATTACCAGAATGCCCCTCCGTGTTTTTCTTGGCAGAATTACCATTCTGCCCTCGGTTCAGATTTCGACTTATTTACGGAAATGCCATTCGGGTTAAATTTAATTAATTTAAATATTTAAAAACTAAATTAAAATTATAACAAAAATAATTATAATACAAAAATAATATTGGGGAGGATATTTTTCATTAAGTTTAATATTTAAATATTTTAAATATTAATCTAGTTAGCTAAACCATGGTTAAGTTAAATAAATTTATTATTTGTTTATTATTTTAAATGTTAATAATAAATAAAGATGATAAATTAGCATTTATTATTTAATGCCCATTAAATAATACTTAAAGAGAGATAAAATTTATAAATTTATTATTTATTATTTAAATATTATTAAATAATAAATAAGGATAATTAGGTAATTAATTATTATTTAATTAGCATTAAATAACGATTAATGGAAATTAAGTTATTAGAGTAATAATTTATTATTTAATTTAAATAATAAATAAGAATGATTTGATTATTATTTAACCTTAAATAATAATTAAAAATTAATTAAATAATTAATTATTATTTAATTGACATTAAATAATAATTAAAGAGGATTAAGATTAGTAAACTATTATTTAATTTCCTTAATTAAATAATAAGTAAGGTTAATTACTTGGTTAATTATTGGTTGATTAACATTAAATTAAAGAAGGTTAAAACTAAGTTAATAATTATTTATTATTTAATTATAATTAAATAATAAGTAAGTACAATTAGTTATTAATTATTTTAAATAATAACTAGAGTTAATTAATTAATTTCTATTTAATCAATATTAAATAGTAATTAAAAAGAGATTGAGTTAATAAAATAAATTGAATTTAATTAAACAATTATAATAAGTTGTTTAAAGGTTTAATAAGTGTCCAACACTTAAGAAAAATATTTTTTAACTTATTAAATTATTAATCTAATATGATTAAGGGTTTATAAGGTTAATAATATTGTTTTGACTAATGTAAATTATGTGTTAGTACTTATGTGTGGTAAATAAGTTCATTATCAAGCGTATAGTTATGCAAATACGCCGTGCTAATTATTAGACCGACTTTATTAATGTTAGGTCTTTCAAAGCAAGTAGTTAAAGCTAGACATTTATTGTAGCTGTGCAGACAGGCAAGTTTTCTACCCTTAAACTTGTATTTATTGTTGCAGATATTCTTCAACCGTATTTACATTTCAATTATTGTTGAGCAAGTATTCTACACCCGTAGTTACTTGACAGACCTTTGAGTGAATTAATTATCAAAAATTACTTCACATCATTATTGATTATTGTATTCGCACATAGTGCTTTTGCAAACTGTTTAAGAACGTCTAAGCTAATTGTTTCGGCTAGACAAATGCATGTTAAATTCATTTAATTGAATATTATAAAAGCTTATCCAAACCATTGGCTGGTGCGGATTCTTACAGTAAGACTGAGATAGAACAACCCTAGTTAAAGGGGATTTTTATTTGTCGGAGACCCGACAGCGCGCAAGAAAACTAAATGTGATGCATATACATAGGACATGAGAGGACTGATCCCCTCAAGTGTCCCGTTATTTTAACAAGGAGTCAGACATTGTATGTCTGTTCTACCTTAGTAGCAGTTCATGGTCATTAAAGACCACTCAGCAGTAAAGAGTCAATTCCTTCTTTTATTGAACATTGATTCTTGTTATCTTTCACAATTGCTATTGTTGAAACCTTGAAGTTATTTCCCTTCATCATGATATATCGTATGATTGTTGTTTATAAACTTGCTGAGCCGTTTAGTTGCTCATTCTTGCTATATCATGACTATATTTCAGCCAATCCCGAAAGCTCTAAATCGAACAAAGGCAAGGGGAAAGCGAATGCTTAGTAATTGCATGCTAGTTTAAATTACTGTTATGTAATTACTGTTGTAAATCTTTTGTATTTCCCTTAAGATATGTAATGTTACAATTTAAGGTTAATAGACCTTGGGAAGTGTAGCCTTTATATAAGGAACCTTTTGTATTATTCCGCGTAGTTTGAATACAATATATGTATTTCATTGTTGTTAAGTATTGTACAGTGAGAACCAAACCCGAGGTTAAAGAACCCGGATTTGGGGTCGTCACAGGTTGGTATCAGAGCCGTAGGTTAGAAACGCTAGGATTGCGAAACCTAGGTTATAACCTTAGTACTAAACTCTTATCGAGTGCGTTAGGAGATGAATTGGGGAGATTCATCATGTTGTGTATTTTTGGAGGTGGATTGAGAAAATCCATCGAGCCGAGATGTACATGATAAAATATCATTTCATTTCATCAATGAATATATTTTATTGCTGTACTAACATGTGTTATTTATGTTATTGTAGGATGACGGAGATAGGCCAGTCGAGCACTGCTGTAGAGGAGGTGATTTATACGGATATCCCTATGGATACCGCACAGCCACGGGTGACTGCACCGATCGAGGAGCCAGAGTCAGATCCCGAGGAGGGAGATAGAGAGGACGCTGTCTGGGGCGGAGTTATGGGGCAGTACAGTGAGGAGGAGGCTGATACTGATGATGATGAGGATGAGGAGCCAGCTGAGTATGTTGATGGCATGGGCACTGTCGCCAGTGACATCATCGATACTCTCACTACGGCTAACGAGGAGCTAGAGGAGAGGGTTCAGCACCTGGAGGAGCAGAACCAGATCCACCAGCAGACAGAGCAGCAGTATAGAGATACAGCTTATATGTTCTCTGGCGAGAACATAGAGCTGAAGGCGAGGATGGCCGAGATGGAGGCCAAGTTAGTAGCCGCTGAGCTGAAGATTCAGCAGACACAGGCAGAGAGGGAGGCCATGAGGGGCCAGATGCAGCAGGCCGTTGAGGCAAGGTTAGATATGGAGTTTCAGCGTGATGCAGCTCACGGGCAGATGATGGAGCTGGAGGAGGAGGTTAGGGAGAAAAAGGTGAGGATAGATAGACTCAGTTACGTCTATCGCTCATCAGTTGGTAGGATCCAGAGTAGGGTGCACTATTACCCTGCTGAGGAGGGCCAGACCTTGCACACCATCAGTAGGGGTGTGGTCAGGACTATTGGAGAGGAGGAGTACGACGATGCGGTTCGTCGAGGGATGCGCCGTTAGTTGTATTTTCTTTATTTATGATGTATGTACATAGATGCAGTAGAAACCCAACTTTTGTTTTGATAGAGGGTTAGTATGTTGTAAATCCCAACTCTATGAAGTTGTGGGATATGTTAGATCCCGTCTTTTGTTTTAACTATCGGGGTTAGCAGCATTTATAGCAGTATGCATATGATGTAAAAGTGCTACGCACTGTGTTTTAGCATATGAATATAAATGCATTTTCGTTTATGTTTATATGTGTCAAGATGATTATTGGTGCTTTAGTTTAAAATACTTAAGCTACAAAACGAAAGTAAAAAGATTGAAACAACTTTAATTAATTAAATTTTCTTTATACAGAAAATGCCGCCACAGAGAAGAAATCAACGACTACCCCCACCACCACCCGAAGAGTCAGTGAACGCCGGAGGGGTACCGCCAAACCCTGTCCAAGAGTTCGTAGAAATGTTAATGGGAGCATTTCGCGGACGCAACACAGAGGCTACTGGAGCAACAAACCCTGCCGCTCCACTAGCAACCTTTAAAGACTTCAAACTGATAGGACCACCCGAGTTCAAAGGGACCACAGATCCTATAGAAGCACAAACCTGGATAGAGGAGATGGAAAAAGTCTTCGAGGTTGCACGAGTTAGGGAGGAGCAAATGACCTCATTTGCTACCTTCATGATGAAAGGAGAGGCCAGCCACTGGTGGAAGGCCAATAAGAGTAGAGCAGGGGAGGGAACGATCGCGTGGGCGCGATTCAAAGAGGTATTCTTGGAAAACTACTTTCCAGAGAGTACAAAGGCTAGGATGGAAATTAAATTCCTAGAGCTTAAGCAGGGTAACATGTCGGTATCCGAATATGCCGCCAAGTTCAATGAATTGGCAAGATTTGCTACACATCAGGTGGACACGGAGGCAAGACGCGCCAGACGATTCGAACAGGGGCTGAAACCATGGGTTTACAGTCGGGTAGCTGTTCTCCAGATCACAAATTTTGCAACACTGTTGGAGAAAGCTATCATAGCTGAGGGTGGAAATGAAGCTTTGAATAAGCACAATCAAGAACGGAACAAGAAGAGAAGCGATGGGGGAAACAGAGAGGGTAGCAGCGGGGGTAGCAACTCGAACAAACGCAAGTGGAATAACAACAGCAGTTCGGGGACACCCCAGGGCAGTGAGTCAAAGAAAGCAAGCAAATGCAGTCAATGCGGGAAGAATCACTCAGGGGAGTGCATGAAGGGAAGGAATGTTTGTTACAACTGTGGGCAAGAGGGGCACATCGCTCCTAATTGTCCCACACCAAAAAGGAAAGGAGGTTGTTTCGCCTGCGGGGCCATGGACCATCAATTTAAAGATTGTCCGAAGAAGAAGAACACCGGAGGGAGTTCGGGCTATAGGGGAAGCAACAGCAACAACAACAACAACGCCAAACTGACCATTGGAGGGCCGGTGCCACAGAACAAACCAACGGCACGGACTTTCAACATGACGGTGCAGGACGCCGTCGAATCAAAAGACGTGGTGTCAGGTATTATTCCGATCAATGATATAAATGCTTATGTATTATTTGATTCGGGCGCTACCTGTTCATTTGTGTCTGATGAATTCGCTAAGCGGTTAGAATTGCCTAGACAAAAACTAGAGAACCCAATGAACATAGAAGTTGCAAATAAAGAAGTGATTCCTGTAGAGTATGTACATAGAAACTGTTGTGCTGAAATCAGGGGTCAGAAGTTGAGTGTAGATTTAATTCCAATACGCTTGGGGGAGTTTGACGTTATACTTGGAATGGATTGGTTGTTTAACCATGGAGCTTTAATTGATTGTCAAAAGAAGTGCATACACCTTAAGACACCAAATAAGTCTAAGGTCGTATTTTATGGCAGCAAATCGTCAAGACAGTCATCTTGTCTGACGATGATGCAAGCCAAGAAATTATTAAAGAAATGTTGTGTAGGGTATTTGGCTCATGTGGTTGATACACAAGTGGTGAGTCCCGAGATGGAGCAAATACCAGTAGTTAGGGAGTTTATGGATGTTTTTCCAGATGTATTGCCAGGCTTACCGCCGGACAGAGAAATAGAATTTGCGATTGATTTAGTACCGGGGACAGCGCCGATATCAAAGGCACCATATAGAATGGCTCCGGTAGAAATGAAAGAGTTGATGGTGCAATTACAGGAGTTGTTGGATAATAAGTACATCCAGCCAAGTGTTTCTCCATGGGGAGCACCGGTGCTGTTTGTAAAGAAGAAGGATGGATCGATGAGATTATGTATGGATTACAGAGAGCTGAATAAGGTGACAATTAAGAACAAGTACCCGTTGCCACGAATTGACGATCTTTTCGATCAATTGAAAGGGGCGAAGTACTTTTCAAAGATTGACTTGAGGACTGGTTATCATCAGTTGAAAGTCAGGAAGGAGGATGTACCCAAGACGGCATTCAGAACTCGATATGGGCATTATGAGTTTCTGGTGATGTCGTTTGGACTGACGAATGCGCCAGCCGCATTTATGGACATGATGAACAGAATATTCAAGCAGTACTTGGATAAATTTGTTGTTGTGTTCATTGACGATATTCTGGTGTATTCTAAAACGGAGGAGGAGCATGCTGAACACCTAAGATTGGTGTTGGAGATTTTACGGAAGGAGCAGTTGTATGCTAAATTTTCGAAGTGTGAATTCTGGTTGGAGAGAGTTCAATTTTTAGGTCATGTCATTGACAAGGAAGGAGTTTCAGTAGATCCAGCAAAGGTGGAAGCAGTGATGAATTGGGAGCAACCAAGGACGCCGACGGAGGTAAGAAGTTTCTTGGGGTTAGCGGGTTACTATCGGAGATTTATTCAAGATTTTTCAAAGATAGCAACACCGCTGACCAATCTAACGAGGAAGACGGTGAAATACGTATGGACGGAGAAGTGTGAGGAGAGTTTTCAGGAGCTAAAGAAGAGACTTAGTGAAGCACCTGTATTGACTTTACCGGACGATACGGGAGGTTTTACGGTCTACAGTGATGCATCGCACAAGGGACTTGGCTGTGTGCTTATGCAAAACGGCAAGGTCGTTGCGTATGCGTCCAGACAGTTGAAGGATTACGAGAAGGGATACCCTACCCACGACTTGGAGCTGGCTGCGGTAGTGTTTGCCCTTAAAATCTGGAGACATTATTTATATGGAGAGAAATGTGAGATATTCACGGACCACAAGAGTCTGAAGTATATCTTCACACAGAAGGAGTTAAATATGAGGCAACGAAGATGGTTAGAATTGATCAAGGACTATGATTGTGAAATTCTATATCATCCCGGCAAGGCCAACGTAGTAGCAGATGCTCTAAGCAGAAAGAGCAGGGAGAAATTGTTCATCTTGACAGATCAGGAACAATTGGTTCAAGAGATGGCTCGAATGGAGTTGGAGGTAAGAAATCCAAATGAGTCAATGGAAGTGGAAGCAAGCCCAACCTTACTAGATAGGGTGAAAGAGGCTCAAGACAAAGATGAAGAATGTGTCAGAATCAGGATGAGAATGACCGAAGGGGAAGAGGTCAAATTCAAGGAGGATAGCATGGGATTGCTAAGGTTTGAAAATCGTGTTTGGGTGCCGCTAGTGCCTGAACTACGAGAAGAGATTTTGCAAGAGGCCCACAGTACGAGATACTCGATACATCCGGGGAGTACGAAGATGTATCAAGATCTGCGTCAGCATTTTTGGTGGCCGAATTTAAAAAGGGAGGTCGCTGAATGTGTCAGCCGATGCCTAACTTGTCAAAGGGTAAAGGCCGAACATCAGAGACCAAGTGGATTACTACAGCCGTTAGAGATTCCTGAGTGGAAATGGGAGCATATCACAATGGATTTTGTGGTAGGACTTCCAGCAACACAGAAGGGATTTGACGCAATATGGGTGATTGTGGATCGACTAACAAAGTCAGCGCACTTTTTGCCGATCAAGATTAAGTTCAGTTTGGACCAGTTGGCTAAACTGTACATCAAGGAGATAGTTTCGAGGCATGGGGTGCCGGTATCGATTGTGTCAGATAGAGATCCGCGCTTCACGTCAAAATTTTGGAGAAGTCTTCAGGAGAGATTGGGGACACAGTTGAGAATGAGTACAGCATATCATCCGCAGACCGATGGGCAAAGTGAAAGAACAATACAGACTTTGGAAGATATGCTCAGGGCCTGTGTGATGGATTTCAAGGGCAGTTGGGAGGACCATCTACCATTAGTTGAGTTTGCATACAACAACAGTTATCATGCAAGCATAGGCATGCCGCCTTACGAAGCATTGTACGGAAGGAAGTGCAGAACACCTCTATGTTGGGACGAGGTAGGAGAACGCCGACTGTTGGGACCGGAATTGGTCCAACAGACGGTAGAGATTATCAAGGTAATAAGCGCTCGGCTAGTAGCAGCTCAGGACCGTCAGAAGAAATACGCCGATTTACATCGACAAAAGCGAGACTTCGAAGTTGGGAGTTTTGTGTTCATGAAGGTATCTCCCTGGAAGGGGAAGATCCGATTTGGAAAGAAGGGAAAGTTGAGTCCGAGGTTCATAGGACCGTTCGAGATATTAAAGAGAGTGGGTGAAGTGGCGTACGAGGTAGCTTTACCTCCTGAACTGGAGCATATTCACAATGTGTTTCACGTATCAGTGTTGCGACCATACAAACCAGACCACAAACATGTGATATCCTATGAGCCAATACAAGTCGAGAAAGACTTATCGTACGAGGAAATTCCTGTCCAGATACTAGATAGGAAAGAGCAGAAATTACGGAATAAGATTATACATTCTGTCAAAGTCCTATGGAGGAACCACAACGCTGAGGAAGCTACGTGGGAGCTTGAAGAAAAGATGAGGGCTAACTATCCGAATCTTTTTGAGTAGTTTAAATTGTAATTCCGGGGACGGAATTCTTATAAGGGAGGGAGAATGTAATGACCACGAATTTCATTATACATTGTAATTATAATTAATATATAATTAGCAATGAATTTAAAATTTTTGTACTAATAAATTGTGCATTAGATAATAAAATAGATGTACTTGTTCGTGCATATATTTAATTAAAAAATTAAAGCAAGGGTATAATTAATTAAAGCAAATCTAATTGGATTATATTTTTTAATCCAAATGAGTTGTTAAACTAGGTCCAAGATATTAACCTAGTAGCCCATGTAATTAATTTAATTACTAGCCCATATAATTAATTAAACAAGCCCAATGCTTATTTTAATTAAAGTTAGCATAGTTATTTAAATGCTAGCCCAAAGTGTTAATTAAATTGAGCCCAAACCAATTCAATGGATGAGCCCAATATATTAATTTCCTAAGTCCAACATGGAGCCCAATAGGAAGTCAAAAATTGGTCAACAATTGAACCCATGTATAGATATATTTGTATATGCATAAATACACATTAAAAGCTAGAAAAATAAAGGAAAAATGGCATGGAAAATACCATTTTGCTGATTTTTTTTTGGTCCCACTTGATGTTGCTTGATTTGCTAGATTACTTCTCTTTTACACTAGATCAAAGTTGGCCAACAACTCTAGTCAATCAACTAGTCAATCACCATGTCAATCCATCAAATAGTAAGCTTGATTAGCCTTTAATTTGACCAACATAGATGAATTAGTGAGTTAATTGTGTGTTAGTAGATGGCTATAAAAGAAACACCCCACACTTGTTCTAGGTTGGTTAGTTCATTGCTAGAGAATTTCCTAGAGAGCAAAGTGTGAGCATTTGAGAGTGTGAGAAAATATTGAGAGCAAAATACTAAGAGAGGAGAAGGAGTTCTTGGTTCATGCCTTCAAACCTCATCACCTATTTTGGAAGAAAAAGAAAGATAGCCATTAAAACAAGGTAATGATTATTTTAAATGTAGTTTGTTTTTAAATTAAATAAATCATCATGTTAGTATAAACATGTTAATATAGTTATTAATGTGTAGTTGTAATATTTATGCCATGCTTAAGTTTAATAGGTTTGGTTTGTATTTTGGTATCATTTGTGTGCTAAAATATGTGTTTAGTAGTGTATAATCAAGTTTTGAAATTTATTACCAAAAATATTTTTATAAAACTTAGGTTTGATGTTCTAATATTATAGAACATTAAATCATGAGAAAAACAAAGTTTGAATCACTCAAAATGGAGTTATACACAAAAAGTTATGATTTATGGTAGTTTATGGGATGTAGAAATTTTTATAAAAAAATAATGATATTAAATCATGAAAAATTATTTTTTCATGTTATAAATTAAAATAAGGTGATTGGTAATTTTTTTGGATTTTTATTGAAGAGTTAAAGCTTACTTGATGGTATATTTTTAATTAAAATGTGTGTGCCGGAACACTGTTCACATTCTGCGAAGAAGAAAGAAATTAAGGGTTTCCGCGCAATGCGCGCGCAGCCACTGTTCACCGAAAACACGGAGCCAAACGACGTCGTTTGGTGTCCGTAAAAAGTTACTCCGCGCGTACGCGCGGAAGCCGTATCCGGCATTCCAAAAACGGCGTCGTTTTTGGCCCGTTAAATCTGTAACCCGCGCCATGCGCGGTAGGAAAATTCCGGAGAAATTACCAGAATGCCCCTCCGTGTTTTTCTTGGCAGAATTACCATTCTGCCCTCGGTTCAGATTTCGACTTATTTACGGAAATGCCATTCGGGTTAAATTTAATTAATTTAAATATTTAAAAACTAAATTAAAATTATAACAAAAATAATTATAATACAAAAATAATATTGGGGAGGATATTTTTCATTAAGTTTAATATTTAAATATTTTAAATATTAATCTAGTTAGCTAAACCATGGTTAAGTTAAATAAATTTATTATTTGTTTATTATTTTAAATGTTAATAATAAATAAAGATGATAAATTAGCATTTATTATTTAATGCCCATTAAATAATACTTAAAGAGAGATAAAATTTATAAATTTATTATTTATTATTTAAATATTATTAAATAATAAATAAGGATAATTAGGTAATTAATTATTATTTAATTAGCATTAAATAACGATTAATGGAAATTAAGTTATTAGAGTAATAATTTATTATTTAATTTAAATAATAAATAAGAATGATTTGATTATTATTTAACCTTAAATAATAATTAAAAATTAATTAAATAATTAATTATTATTTAATTGACATTAAATAATAATTAAAGAGGATTAAGATTAGTAAACTATTATTTAATTTCCTTAATTAAATAATAAGTAAGGTTAATTACTTGGTTAATTATTGGTTGATTAACATTAAATTAAAGAAGGTTAAAACTAAGTTAATAATTATTTATTATTTAATTATAATTAAATAATAAGTAAGTACAATTAGTTATTAATTATTTTAAATAATAACTAGAGTTAATTAATTAATTTCTATTTAATCAATATTAAATAGTAATTAAAAAGAGATTGAGTTAATAAAATAAATTGAATTTAATTAAACAATTATAATAAGTTGTTTAAAGGTTTAATAAGTGTCCAACACTTAAGAAAAATATTTTTTAACTTATTAAATTATTAATCTAATATGATTAAGGGTTTATAAGGTTAATAATATTGTTTTGACTAATGTAAATTATGTGTTAGTACTTATGTGTGGTAAATAAGTTCATTATCAAGCGTATAGTTATGCAAATACGCCGTGCTAATTATTAGACCGACTTTATTAATGTTAGGTCTTTCAAAGCAAGTAGTTAAAGCTAGACATTTATTGTAGCTGTGCAGACAGGCAAGTTTTCTACCCTTAAACTTGTATTTATTGTTGCAGATATTCTTCAACCGTATTTACATTTCAATTATTGTTGAGCAAGTATTCTACACCCGTAGTTACTTGACAGACCTTTGAGTGAATTAATTATCAAAAATTACTTCACATCATTATTGATTATTGTATTCGCACATAGTGCTTTTGCAAACTGTTTAAGAACGTCTAAGCTAATTGTTTCGGCTAGACAAATGCATGTTAAATTCATTTAATTGAATATTATAAAAGCTTATCCAAACCATTGGCTGGTGCGGATTCTTACAGTAAGACTGAGATAGAACAACCCTAGTTAAAGGGGATTTTTATTTGTCGGAGACCCGACAGCGCGCAAGAAAACTAAATGTGATGCATATACATAGGACATGAGAGGACTGATCCCCTCAAGTGTCCCGTTATTTTAACAAGGAGTCAGACATTGTATGTCTGTTCTACCTTAGTAGCAGTTCATGGTCATTAAAGACCACTCAGCAGTAAAGAGTCAATTCCTTCTTTTATTGAACATTGATTCTTGTTATCTTTCACAATTGCTATTGTTGAAACCTTGAAGTTATTTCCCTTCATCATGATATATCGTATGATTGTTGTTTATAAACTTGCTGAGCCGTTTAGTTGCTCATTCTTGCTATATCATGACTATATTTCAGCCAATCCCGAAAGCTCTAAATCGAACAAAGGCAAG
Organism: Hedera helix; assembly: GCA_947179155.2. Taxonomy (NCBI): domain Eukaryota; kingdom Viridiplantae; phylum Streptophyta; class Magnoliopsida; order Apiales; family Araliaceae; genus Hedera; species Hedera helix. The sequence continues at coordinate 18,981,864 of OX359274.1, forward strand.
GGGAAAGCGAATGCTTAGTAATTGCATGCTAGTTTAAATTACTGTTATGTAATTACTGTTGTAAATCTTTTGTATTTCCCTTAAGATATGTAATGTTACAATTTAAGGTTAATAGACCTTGGGAAGTGTAGCCTTTATATAAGGAACCTTTTGTATTATTTCGCGTAGTTTGAATACAATATATGTATTTCATTGTTGTTAAGTATTGTACAGTGAGAACCAAACCCGAGGTTAAAGAACCCGGATTTGGGGTCGTCACAAAACTAGCCCGTGCATTGCATTGGCTATCAACCAGTATTAGTAATAGTATAAAATGACATAATATTATGCAATTCAATTATCAATTCACCATTACTAAAGTTATTTTTAAAGACAAATAAAGAACAAAAATGCATACTTAAACATTTGAAATTCCAACTTTCATTAAAAGCGCATTTGCAATTTATAGAATTGAAATTTAGTTGAACTTCAGCGTTTAATTCTGATTCAAGACTTGAAACTGAGTTTCCAAACATATCTTAAATCTCTGTAGTTGGTTTGATTTCCCGTCTTATATACCCTGAAAGAAGCCCCAATCTTTACATGAAAGGTTGTAAAATCAACCAAATATTTTGGGTTCGATTCGTATTTGTTTGACTAAAATCTTGATTCGAGCTCGACTCGAAATATAAACGATTTAAATATGAGTAAAGTTTAAAATTTGATAAATTACTCAAGCTTTTTTAAATTACAATTTTTTTATTGATACGTGCTTGATTCAAAATTGTGCTCTACTCGGTAGCTAAACGAGTTTTTATCAAATTTTATTTCATACTTGATAAATTTTATGAATTAAATCTGACCAACTTAATACTCGGTTTGATATATATGCCAAGTAAACTTTTCCCAACTCCTCATCATATCCAAATTGGCCAAAAACAAGCTTGCTCATGTCGATAACCGGAATCTGCAAGGACTCATGGCCATAATTTCATCGAATTCGACCTCCGATCGAATATATCGAACTAGGATATCCTTCAAACTCTTAGAAGCAAAGTGCTTGAACATTCTCAATCGGGAGTGAACCACCCAAATCTTGTGTTAACGCCCTCAGCAGTGTCCATTTTTTCCAGATACAATTACAATTCTCATTCCGCAACTATCTTCCTATAATTTAATATACCTAAATAAAATAAGGGTCCTCTTAGCATGTGCCCTTAGGGCACATGCTAAGCGCGGAAAATAAGAGTAAATTTTATTTGTTTATATATTTGTACATAATTCAATACATGGGGTCCACTAATATATTATTTTTTTATGCATTGAATTCAGTGCAAATACATAAATAAATATTATTATGCATTGTTTTCAGCGCTTAGAATGTGCCCTGAGGCACATTCTAAGAAAATTCATAAAATAAAGCAGACGGCATTGATACCCTAGCAACAATAAAAATAAGGAGATAAATTCATAAAAGAGAATAAAGGATGGTACTAGTAGAAATATAATAGATAATAGTAATATAAGTTGTCCATAGACATGATCATTGCCAACTGGCACCATTAATAAATTCATAAAAGAAGTGTTTTATAATTTTTTTATTATTAAAAATATAAATAAATAAAATTATAAAATACTCATATTTAATTTTTATATCTAATTATCATATTTCCATAGAAAAACTCTTTAAGATATCATGTGAGGATTCACAAGAAGATTAAAAAAATTATTAAAATATCCATAAAGTCATCAACCATTAGGACGAGTGTTCCAAAAAAATAAAAAAATTGGAGTCCGGCCTGACTTTTAATTATGAATCCAGCTATTAATTATAAAAAATGTTAGCTTAATTATAATTGTGACGTATGTATATATACGTAATAGACAAAAATTAAAAATTAATTTATTTTATATTTTTGCATAAATTATCACGTTAATTACAATTCAATTTTGTCAAATATTTATCGACATATATATCTTTATTCTTTAATTATTATCAATTGTATGCAACTTAAAAAGTTATTGCTCCAATAATTAGATTTTACTTTTTTAAGAATTTTAACTATTAATAAAAAAGCTGGTCCCAGCTATATGATTTTAATATGCAAATAATACGTACCGTCACTAGGTTTATAGGCAAATAATAACTTGTGAAGCTGCTGCTTCTTTCTTCTTCTTATTTTATTTTTCAATCTTTAGAAAAATTACGAACAAATTTGGTATGGTAATTTGTTTCTGAAATTTGAATTAAGTCGGCTTTTGTAGGAATCTCTGTATTTAGGTTCTTAGAATGTTCTCTAAATTTGTTGTAGAATCTTGCTATATGACAATAAATTTATGTCGATTATAAATACCAACGTATATAGATACATAAGATAGGTGAAACTTAAGAATAATCCACTATAAATTGTTCTATCTTATCACTTAACACGTAAGTTACAATTCAATTTCTTCATAAATTTATCGACATATAAATTAGTCATAAATTTGTCGACATGTAAAGTAGTTTTATGCCGGAATTGGTGGCTGTATTTGTTTAAATTAACAAGAGAAGAAATAAAAATAAAAAGAAGAAAGAAAAAAAAAAGATCGAGGGGTTGAAACATTCAGACTAATCAACAGGAACTTACAAGTTACAACAATGACAATCTTGTTTGGCTAATAGAGTATCATTTATTACAAATACATTATTTAACTCACGAAATGCAGCATTAGGGGCTCAAATGTACAACACCGTTTTTTGCGTGGTGTATTTGGACATTTAAAGTCACCAAAATCAATCGCTCAAAACATACCAAACATGAGTAACCATACAAACCTTAAATTTACTGTGAACATATTTATTATTCAAGCACTCCCATTTAGGCATAGTATTTAAATAACTTGATTGCCAGACCATATGAACATTAACAACTTCAACTAAAAGGTGAATCTTGTTCCCAAAATTACACCTTATGTTCTCCATTGTTAATCCTTATATGATCTAAAGGTTTTATACCATCAAGTTTCCAGCTGATGGTCAATCTTAAAAAGTCTTGGCTGCTAATTGTCTTATAATTTGGTTCATTATTCTTGACAAGCTCTGGCAGAGGACCAATGTTGGTTGCCATGTCCGGATTGTGAAATGCAGCAATGGAAAGTCTTTCTTTTTCATAGTTTACAACAGCTCTATGCTCGATGCTTTTGTATTCTCCGTTACTTATTATCTGCATTCAAAAGGAAGAAAAATTGCATTTGTAAATTCAAGGGTAGTATAATGATTTATATGTCGACTAATTTTATGTCAGATATGAATTGTGAATTACATGGAATTTAAGTAATAAAATTGAACCATAATGTGTAGGTCCCTTCTTTATTACCTCTTATCCTATTTTTTTGTGACAATATCTAATACCGACTTAAATTTTTCTTCATATATAACAACATTCTTAAGGGTATGTTTGGAACATGGAAAACTAGAGGAAAAATAAATGAAAAGGAAATGGAAATGAAATCGAAATAGTTACCTCCAGGATGTCTCCTACGTTGACGATTACTGCTCCGGGAATGGGATTTATAGGTATCCATTTATCATTCTTCTTGATTTGCAGTCCTTGAACTTCATTGACTTGAATCAACAAAGTCATTCCAACGGGGTCGGAGTGTGGAGTGATGCCTATAACCTTGTTTGCAAGGACACAAGGTGGATAGTAGTTCATTCTGATCCCTTGCTTGCAGTCCTGATCAAACAAGCTGCTGATTTTCTCTGGTTCTACTCCAAGGTTTATTTCCATCAACCTAAAGAGGCTCAATGAAACCTTATGCAGCTCTGCTGAGTACTCATCAAAGGTTGATCTGATGACATACACAATGTTGAAAATACTTGCAACAATTATCATCAAATAGTTAAGACACACCAAAACAAATTATTATGCATCTGTTAAAATAATTAATGGAGAATGTAGTCGCATCTATCATAGCCTTAAAAGTGCTCGAGCCACCTATTATTACCTGAATGATGTTGGATTTTCAGGCCAGAGTGTCATGTTTCTTCGAGAAACTGGAAGTGGATAAAGGAAAAGCATGTCACCCCAGTCAAGCTTTTGATCTTCAGACAAAACAAAGGCTTGTCCATAACCTTCAATGTTCTTTGGTGGCTGTGCACAGACCATCTTCTCCTCTAGTGGCAGCTTGAAGAACTCCTCTGTGACCACCTTCATTTTCTCAATTGCCTCCGATGCCTCATGATTTATCAACTGCACATGTCCCCATCAGAAATAAGTCTTGTATATGTCAAACTAATATAATGCCACGATTAGTCCCATAAAATTCATAATATAAAGCTATTGACTCTATGTTTGGCAACTCAATTTCAAACTTCTGAATTGGAAATTTAAAGCACATTTTCACTTCCATATAATTGAAATTCACCTTCATTTTGTCAATTGCCTCCGTTATCAACTGAACATTCCCGGCACCAAATTAGTCTTATATATGTCAAAGTAATGCCTTGATTCATCCCATAAAACTCACAATTTAAAGCTCTACTAATGCTATGTCAGGCAACTCAATTCCAAACTTCAGACTTGGAAATTAAAAGCACATTTTCAATTAGTTAAAAATTGGCACTCGATTTGAATTCCAAAACTTGGAATTGAGTTGCCAAACATAACTTAAATCTCTAAAATTGGTTTAGTTTCCTGTCTTGAATACCTGAAAGAAGTATCATACGAAGTTTTTTCAATTCAGCGTCATTTCCGAATTTGCCAAAAACAAGGAAGCCATATTATATATGTCAAACTAAGGCTACATTACGTAAACCGAATAACTGTGTTTGAATTTCACGCTTTTAAGTACCTGAAAGAAACCCCAATCTTTACATGCCAAGTGCAGTTTTTGCAATTCATCATCATATTCGAATTGTCCGCTGACAATCTTGCTCATGTCTATAACAGGAATCTGCAAGGATTCATCAGCTGAAATTCCATCTGATTCGAATTCTGGTCGAATATATCGAAGTGGAATGTCCTTCAAATTCTTGGAAGCAAGTGACTGTACATTCTCAACAGGGAGTGGAACAAATTCTCTTCTTCTAACACCCTCACTAGTGGCCATTTTCCCTGCACCCATTAAAGAAAGAGACAACCGAATGCCACTGCTAAGTTATAATTTTCAGTATGATACAAGAAACTGAGGAATAATCAATGAAAAATGCAGAAAATTTAAGGCGTAAAGAAGAGGAAGGATCTTTAGGTCTTACCTTCACTTCCGGACTGATTCACGGAGAAAATCTTGCTAAATCAACGCATTGAGCTGTTAATGACCTTACAGGCATATTTTAAGTTCATAGTTGGTAGTCCCCATGATTCGCGAGTCCTCCAGGTCCAAAATGAAAAATAAATAAATAATAATTTATTATATAAAGTGGGAGCAATAGATTCCAGAATAATAAGTTTAGGATAATTTTCAATCGAATAATGCAGCGATGATGAAAGATGATTAATAAAAAATAGATATAAAATAATATTTTAAATTATAATTAATTAATATTTTATAATGCACATGTGAATTTAATAATTATAATTAATTATTATTATTTTGTATCATTTTTTGATATCTAATCTTTTATCCAATCTCTCATACGAGAAAATGAGATGATTACTTGGATTAATAATCTCTCATACGAGAAATGGAATATGAAACTCACGTTACACTGGTAAATGATATATTTTTTGACTCATAATTGATAAGACGTATTAATAATACAAAATAATAGATTTTCTCGGGAACAATGCGTGATATTTGATTGGGAACCTTTAAAAATATTATCTTTTTCTTTAGTTTTTCTATGTAGCAATAAATTATATAAAAGTTTTGGAGGGTGTACCTACCTTATGTTACGACGATAATTTTATAAATTATAAAATTAAAAATAAAAAATACAAGACAGAAAACACATGGGTTTGGTCACCCACCCGGCCAATTATCTGTACCGTATGATATAAAAAAACTAAAGACAGAAAAAAAAAATAGAAGAAGAAAAGTCTTTTCTTTTTTGTTGTTTAGAATCTATTCTACTAGAATTTAATTATAGGAAAATATTTAAGAATGACAATTTAAATAGAAACTGGTACAAAATCGATTGAACCGCATTGAACCAGTTAGTTTTAATTCATCCTGTTCGTTTCGCCGGTGCAATTTTGGAGTAAATTTTTTTAAACCAAAACCAATTCGACGTGATTTTGTTATTTGGTCTGAACTACTAGTGTACCAGAAACTCAAGTTTGCCATAACAGACAATGAACTGACACGGTTGGCAGATCTTGGGTGGCTACAGTAGTTTGTCAGACAGTATCAGAAGACTTTTGAGGCAAAGAATAGCTGGAACACAATATCTTTCAATATACATTTTTCAAAGAAAAATCTATAAATAGATTTTAGCATCAAATTTTAAATCTTTTGATCGATCAAGCAATTACATAAGATAATGCAAACCTTATAAGTCAAAGAGCTTAAAGCCTACTATCACAGCCTTAGACTACAATCTCCCAAGTTAAATGAATGAGTAAAGAAACTTAACAAGGAACAAGAGAACACTTTAGAATGCTTTATTACACAAGAAAGCTTTTACCAAGTTAGTGCAAAATTATGTAGATAATATAATTTTAAATTCTACTGACGAAAAGGTATTTGAGAGATTTATCAAGCTTATGCAGAGCAAACATGATAAATGTGTCGAGCATCTTCATTGAACGTCAAGGGAAGCAATTTGATGAAAACGTATTCATCAGCTAGACCAAGTACATCAAAGATCTATCAAAAGAACATGGTTTTGGAAATAGCCACTATCATGAAGACTCATATGGCTACTGCATCAATGCAAGACAAAAATGAAAATGGTAAAAGTATTGTTCTTACTCAATACAAATGTACGATTGACTCTCTCATATGTCTGAGTGCTAATAACTTTGAAATTATGATTCTAATATAAATATGTGCTAGATATTAAGACTAATCCTAAGGAACTGCATTTGACATCGGTTAAATGAATATTTAATATATAAAGGGCACTCCAAATATGAGATTATAGTATCTCAAGGAATCTCCCTTCAATTTATTTGGATATTTAGATATTGACTTTGTAGGATGCAAAATAAACAATAAAAGTACTAATGGGTCATGTAAAACTGCTAAGGGATAGATTTGTCTCATGGTTCAACAAGAGGCAGAACACAAATTCAATAAGTACTGCAAAAGCTGAATACATTGTGGCTGGAAGCTACTAAACTCAGATGATGAAAAATCAGCTAACTGACTATGAGTTTGAATTTGTTCTTACTTTTCTCCCTACTAGTAATTCCTAATATTGTCTTGCATTCTTAAACGAAACATATAGACTTAAGGTATCTGTTTATATTGGGTTCTTGTGCTAAATGATGATATTACTTTATATAATATCTGTAACGCCCTCGAGAATTCCTGCACTTGCCACAGGCGACCCCCGGTCGTTAACGAACAACCTTCTCCTTACTAACCACAACATTATACAATAATATATTGTTAAAAATTCAATAAATTTAAACTTTTATAATATACCTTTAAACTTTGTCTAAGAATCAAAATCTTTACGTTGATTTTACAAACTCAAATCATTTATAAATCATGATATAGTGTATTACAATCATTGTGAGTATACAAAAGCTCACACTTCAACAATAAGTCGTTATGACTATCTGTCGACTGCCTTTAACTAATCGAGTTCACAAATATTAGCACTCGTCTTAATATATAATTGTCTTTCACAACCATTATAAGGTCTTAACTCAAGAATTCTACAACGCTGTAATTGTCCCAACATAATTCATCAGGGGATTTAGACAATTTTAACAACAAGGTTTTATAACCCAAAAATAACTTCAATCACTTCTTTTGCATTTACCAGGATCTTCAAATTTCTCATACCTCGCTGAAAATGTTTGATTATAGCAAGAGTGAGCACGACGGCTCAACAAATCTAACAGTTATCACATAACACGTAGTTCACATTTAAGTCATGCTTCGCATTTAATAAATTCATCACAATGCTCATGCTTTGCATTTATCCAATTACTTCATACATATAATGCATATCAATATTTCCAAATTACATAAATTATATAACACAGTTCAACTCATAGCATCAATTGTATATCATCTATTTCACATCATATGACTGTACAAAGACATATTTAAAATCAATTAGCACATACAATAAGTGCAAACATAACAATTTGTAACAGGTTTGCAAGAACATAAAATAGTATTGAAAAATTTGCATGAATTGCTTCATCGTTTACGCTTAAAAAATTCAATTTATCTCATTTGAAAAACCTAATATGATTATCTTCTAATTAGTAACGCACATAGAAATTTATTTATCATTCTCAAATAAATTGACTCGACAACACATAGTTCCCTATTTACTAACTCATAAATTATAGAAAAATATTTTCACCATTGGAATATTTACTATCCGACTTTGTCATGTTTATACAATACAATGGAATGAGCGTGACAAAGACGTAGACGTCCAATGTTTGATGTGATGCATGTGACTATGTGAATGCTTATGTTGAACATGGTTGGAAGAGTGCTAAGTTACTTGCTATGAGTAGGAGTCATGCAAGGTTTCAATAATTAGAGTTGGCAAAATTGTTCACAACCAAACTCACTAGAGCGAGGCGACCAAGGTAGTTTACGATTAAGCTCAAGGGAGCGAGGAACCAAATCCTTAATTGTTTACCTAAAAGAATCCCCAAGCTTTACATGCTAAGTAGTGAAGGTTTTCCAATTTATCAGCGATCATATCCAAACTGTCTGATGGCAAGACATTGATTTACGGAATCTGCAAGGACTCATCAGCTAAAACTTCATCAGATTTGAACTCGGGTCGAATTTATGGAAGTGGGATGTCCTTCAAATTCTTGGAAGCAAGGGCTTGTACATTCTCATCTGGGATTGAGCCCCCCAAATATTTTTTGCTAACACCCTCAATAGTGGTCATTTTCTCTACACCCATTACAATTCTCACTTCTTAATCATACCATTTGGTGAAGACTGATTTGGTCCCCCAAAGTTTCAAAGTTTTAAACCAACTTGATCATTCATTGCATCCTAAATTTAGGAGTAATACTATAGTGACAAAAGAATGTTATAAAAAATTGAACACAAAATAATGTGTCGAATTATAATCAATTACTATCATACACATCATTAAGTATCTTTTTTTTTGTATTCAATCTTTAATCACCAAAATATTTTTTTAAATTTAAAAATGGTGTTTAAAAATATCATGCATGCTCATCAAAAGTGACCATGAACTACGGTCACTTACAATTTTAAAGGTAATGTGGGATAAACATCATGATTTTATTTTATTAAATCGATTAAATTTTTGAATAAAGAATTGTGTATATAATTCACAATACACAATATGCTGACAAATTTGAAAGAAAGATATATATATATATATATGTATATATATATATATATATGTATATATATATATATATATATATATATATATCTTTATCAAAATAACATCGTTTTGAATTTTTTTTTTCTTAAAAAAAATAATATTAAAAGAAGATGAGACATAATGTGACATTCCGCGATCCCACTTATTTTTCTTTTATTTACGAAAATGCTATCAAAAAATCTTCAAAACTATGTTGTTTTAATAAAGATATATTAGTATGCTATTTAAGGCCCTGTTCCAGAACTAATAAGTTAACCAACCCAACTTATAAGTAGTTAAGCCAAAAAAAGTGTTCGGGATCAACTTTGTTTTTTTTTTTACTTATAAGTTTAACAAAAAGTCAAAAAAATAAGCAACTAAGGCGCCATTCGGGAATGACTTTTTTTTTATTTTACTTAAAGTTAAATTTTTAATAGATTTATAAGTAAAAGTGTTTTACATCACTTTTATTTATAAATCGAGAATTATAAGTAATAGTTGTGGATATATTCGGCTAATAATGACTTATAAGTTAAGTAAAATGTAAAGATTACTAAAATGTTCTTTAGTAAGAAGAACATTAAAAAAATAAAAGAGGGTATTTTTGTCATTTCATTTGAGTTGAACAACTTAAAAAAAATAACTTATAAGTCTTTTTTTTTAAAGTAACAATTAATAACTCTTTTTTTTTAACTTATAAGTCAAAAAAAAAAAAGTTGATCCTGAACACTAGTTTTAACTTAACTACTTATAAGTTAAGTTGCCTACTTATAAGTACTTCCCGAACATCCTCTAATTGTTGCTTAAAAAATAAATAAATACTTATAAGTCATATTTTTAAGTTGGTCAACCATTATGAAATGACAGAAATGCCCTATTTGATTTTTCTAATGTTCTTATTAATAAAAGACATTTTAGTAATCTTTACGTTTTACTTAACTTATAAGTCATTATTAGTCGAATACACCACAACTATTACTTATAATTTCCGATTTATAAGTAAAAATGACGCCGAACAATTTTACTTATAAATCTGCTAAAATTTTAACTTATAAATCTATTAAAATTTTATCAACAATCAGAATCCAGACATGTACTATAGAACGTTTCTTTTTTTTTTTGGTGATTTTGTCATCATAAAATCTTAATTTTCAAAAATAATGTTTAAATCACACCAGTTGCTGCGCACTAATCAAAAGTGACTAGGAGTAGGGGTGTTCAAAAAAACCGGTACAATCGATTTTTTGTGCATACCAATCGGTTCGAACCAGACGGTTCGGTACAAATAGTAACAGGTCCGGTACCGGTTCGGTATACCGGTACAATTGGTTCGGCACTTTAGTGGTCTGGTATATACCGGACCGTACCGGTTATCCTATTTTTTTATTATAATAATAATAATTATTATTATTATTAATAAGTAGTTACTACCACTACTACTACTACTACTACTACTACTATTAATAATAATAATAATAATAATAATAATAATAATAATAATAATAATTATTATTATTATTATTATTATTATTATTATTTTCGGTTAAAAATCGGTACCGAACCGGTTTAACCGGTTCGGTATACCGGTTCAACCGGTACTGATTTTGATATCGAATTTTGCATAAATTTGGTACCGATTCGGTCCGGTTTATACCGGATGAACACCCCTAACCAGGAGCTCCAGTTATCAACTTGGTATAGCTAGGTAAAACGTTAAAATCCAAATTAAAACAATTAAATTTGGGAACCAAAAAAACTGTGTATATAATTCACAATACCAGCGACTATATAAGAAAACTGAAATAAATTAGCATGCTGAAAATTGAAGAAGAAATGAAAAGGAAGGACAGAAGGATCATAGTTCATACCTTGACCAACTGCCACAGGACAAATTGCGAAGTCAACGCTTAACAACCTTCCAAGTTCAATTGTGAAATTGATTGTGCATAAAATTGGCATTTTATAGGTACACAAAAATGCTATGTCAACATGCACAAATGCAATTATTTTATATACCAATGTTACACTTTCTATGTAAAATGTCAAATGTTACTTTTCTTTTTATATAAAGAATGTAAAAATAATAATTATATTTATATAGTAAAAAATTGAAGTTGATACATAAATTGGACAGACATTATAAATATACTCCTCTGTCTTATAAAAAATATTTTAAGTACACTTTTTATTACGAAAATAAAAAATAGGGAAAGAGAGTATTAAAAGTTTTAATTTTGTTACCTTGTATACCACATAAATAAAATAACGATTTCCTATTTTTTACTAAAAGTAGTAGGTCTTTAATAATTTTTAAGTAACGTTTCGCATTTAAAATGTCTTTAGTCATTTTTTATGAGACAAATTTTAAAATTCAAGCATTGTTTTTGTTGGAGGGAGGAAATACTTAAATATAATAGGAATTCTCGCCTTAAACATGTAATTAAAATAAGAACTCTCGGGGTTAAGCGTTAATTTTCTTTTTTGCTATGATTATTGACATGTATACTCTCCGTTAATTTTCTTTTTTGCTATGTTTAAGTGGAACAATTAAAAATGTATACTCTCTCCATTCTGAATTATAAGAGCAATATTAACTTTTTAAAAATCAATTTTAAACATTTTTAAATTTAAAATTGACATACATTTATTAATTTATGTCAATAAAATTATAATATTATAAATTACTTAAAAAATATTACTAGTTATAGATTTATTTATTTTAAATTTAAATGATTCATATATTTAAATTTAAAATATTTTAAATTAACTTTAAAAAAAATAATATTAATTTTATAATTCGAATCACAGGAAGTTTTATGTTTGCAAACATACGAGGTAACACTTTCTATATCACACTTATAATAGGAGCATGTAACCTACCAGCTTGTCAATTTCTGTTTGTAATTTGGCAATCCCCCATCAATTTTCGCGTTAAACATGTACTCTTCTTTTATACTAGTAGCTTTTATTTATGGCGACACTGCGTTTATTTGAGCTTTAGCAATTAAGAATATTACTTCATGTTTTTCATGTAAGAAAAGGTTTATATATATATATATATATATATATATATATATATATATATATTACTTTAATTTATTATAATAATTTATCCTAACTTTGGCGAAATGGATAACTTACCATCTTCATTTTACTATTGCCATTTTTTGAACCTTTTTTTTTAAAGCAAAATTTTTATTGACTGAATCAAAAATAAAATCCAAAAGACTTGGATCTTGATTTAATACATTTGTGTCCTACATACTGAAACAATAAAACTGACCTCAAATAGTTTTATTTGGTGATGTAATCATGTTAATGACAATGATTTATTTCTTGCAATTCCTTCAAGAATAGTTTCACTTGTTATTCTGCTGCTGCACTAACTTAATAATAGCCTTTAGAATTTCATATATCTTCTTCTACTACTGCTTCATCAATATCGTAAGATGGAATTAACTATACTTCTGTCATATAATCACCAACAACACATGATCTCAGAACCATCGTAACAAAACTATAAATACTCCTTCAAATTACACAAAAACACAACCCCTTCCTTGTATCAATAAGCCATGACTTGTCTTTATAACTTCTTGTTAATATGATTTCAATTCTCAATCTCTATTTTGATACAAGTGAGTTTGTCCCATGGTATATTATTATCACTAAAAAGTTGAATCAAAATAAGTAAAAGAGCAGCTGATGTGAATCTTCTTTTGGGGAATCGAATAGAGTTTTTATTTTTTATTTTTATTTTGGTCTAGCTCTTTTTTTTCTAGTATAAAATATTAAAATTTTAAGAACAAAATTTGTGTTGCTGCTCCTACTATTTTACTTTTTACAACCGTCCCCTATCCCCACCTACCCACTTGCCCCAAAAAATGCTATGTTTGTTGTCTGTGAATCGAATAATCATTAAATGTAAATTTTTTTATTGTGAAGGTTTTAAGAATAGTTGTATTTTTATTTGAGATTACTGGAGTATTGCTATGTTAATAAAAATGCTATGTATTTTTATGAGTATTGCTATGTTAACAAAAAAAAAAAAAAAAAAAAAAAAAATCTTACAAAAATTAATTTATAAAATAATATAGTTGATGTGGGTAAAACATCCACTATTAAGATAAAGTCACATCTACAAAAGATATCTCCAAAATCCTAATTATAAAAGGGTATCACAATCATTATAGTGGGGTATGCAAACTCTAATACAAGGTTGACTCCATAAAGGATATTAGAAACACTATGAATCTTGTGCGGACCCTATCAATGGTTATATCGTTATTACGATCAACAATGAAAAGTAACCTCATTCTTTATTAGACTCTACAAAAGGTAATTAATTGTCTTGTAAATACCTATCTCCATTCACAAGTCAAAGTAATCACTATTTAGGCGGAAACTCTCGTATACAATTTCCTCTTCTCTCTCACGTACTGGCTTAACCATTGGAGGATCCGGCTAGGGGATCTTCTTAATGTAAGGTGTTTTATGATTTTGAAGTGATCATTTTCTTCTACACCATCGGCCACAATTATTAGGTACGGTTGAACAGTTTTTGATCGTATCAGTGATAAAGTGTAATTAAAGGATGATCTATATACATGGATAAATAATAATCAACTACAGCCAGCCATATCATTTTATATCTATTTTTTGTAATAATTCTTTTATCTCCCAAAGTACTATCGCATTGCTTATATAGTCAACTTATGCGTTCCTTCTTAAACCACAAAAATTACAACTTAACCCCTTAAACCAAAGACATTAATCTGTAAATAAATAGCAACTCCTAAAGTGAACTCTAAAACTTAAATTGAAACCTAAACTCAAAAAACTTGAGAATATTACTTCATGTTTTTCATGAAAAAAATGGTTACTTACAAAATTTACAAATATCGATAATATGTACGTTTTTATTTCATATAAATCTTTATTAATAATAAGTTTTTATTAAAAAAAGTTAATTTAGTATGATAACAAAATTGTTATGACAAATTTAAGAAGAGAATAAATTATATAAGGATAATTTGTAAAACTAATGTTTTACATTGTCTAACAAAATATGCAAGTAAATTTAGGAGAAAATTATTAGTTTTACACCATCCAATAGCAATAGAACATGGAGATAAATTTAGAATAAAATTAAGGAATTTGAATTGTAGTAATATTTTGTGTAATTATTATTTACTATATTAAAACTTTTTAATTAATCAAACTAAATTTGAAATCCTTAATTTTCAAATTATGTAGTAATTCTGGATATTGTGAATATGCATGAAACAAAAATACATCTTTAATATCTGCTAATTTTGCAAAGGAGACTCCTTTTTTGAAACATAAGATTTTTTTTTTCATTAACAATTAAATGTTCACAAATCTACAACTTTTCCTAATCTCTCCCTCATCTCCAGTTAGTACATGAATGTTCCCCATTTTAATAATTGAATTGGTAAATGAATCAAAGAAATATTCTTGGTTTTTGGCAAATTTCCACACAAGTTCTCTTATCACTCCATAATAATCTTCACTCACCAACACATTATCAGATTGTAACAACCCTTTCCCTTCAATTACGTTGTGGAAATAGTGATTATCGAACCTAGCCGGAGTCTTGAAATCAAGGGGTGCTATTGCATCATCTTTCCCTGATTCTGGGCATATTGACCGTAAAACTCGTCGGAAAATTTTGTTCTGGCTGTGATAATCAAGATTTTCTTCAAAGTTTTCTTGGTAGATTCTTTCTTTGAAGCTCACACATCTTGCCTTTCCCATTGTATGGCTACCTGTTTGGGGAATACAATGTGTTACTTATGACCATTTCATAAGGAAAGGAAATAATAGGATAGGACATCATTCTTAGCAGATCATAATTCCATAACGTTAGAAATGAACAGTGTAAAAACCAGTCGGATTGATATAGGAAATAGTTACATTTTAGGTAATATTTGTTATAAAAATATTATATAATTACAAGTCTCATATACACAAATACAATTTATTTTTATTGGACACAGTATTGTCCAAATAGAATGTCCAATTTTAGTTGTCTAGATTCCAAATCCATTCTAAGCTTGCTTTTTGTTGAAATATTTCACATAAATCTCACGTCGGATAAATTTAAGAGTGTAGATGCGTTAATAAATTAATATGGTAGACTTTCAACTTAATAAGTTAATCTTTTAAATAAGAAGGTAATCAATCATATTTTTTAGGCCAGTGTATACAAGTGTGAGTGAATAGTTTAAATCCATTACACTTTTTGCGTTTACTAATTCCCCCCCCCCCCCTATTTTTTCCCCTTTCCCACAATGTTTTGATACTAGATTTCAGGGGGAAGGGAAAGGAAAACATAATGAATTTATTTTCCATTCCCTGTCTAATACATATATTTTGACGACTTTAATGTAAAATCATATTATGAGTTATCACTTTGTGGAGATTAGTATATGATTTTACAATATAACAAATTATTATCTCGTATTGCAATTAGTATTGCAAATTTTATATTTTTTTGGATCAATTACACATCGTTAATTATATTTTAAAATGTATTTACATTAATAAATGTACTTTGATGGATGTATTTCAAATTTATTAATTAGACAAATTGAAGAATGAAAACATAACACTGGTACAAACATGGAAGAATTCTGCATTCTAGTCTTTTTTATTTCACAATTCCCATGAAACAACAGTTTAGGATGGAATTACCTGATAAAGCAACTAAATCTTCAATGTCAAGGCCCTGTACGTGAAAATTGGCAATGAGAGTCTCTAGGGAGGAATTTGGAGAGGGGATGAATTGATTGGCTCCATCGAAGCTTGCTTTGAGGGAGTCTCTCCTCCCTAGATAAACATTCCACCTGGGTCCACCTCTCTGTTATGGAATAAAATATCATTTTAGATTCCATTTGGAACTTGGAAAAGAAGAGAGAGAGAGAGAGTAAATAAATAAATGTAAAAAAGAAAAAAAAATCTATTTATCCTCCACCTGAGTTTGTTTGTAAGTAGTTAATACACCAACATTTATTCAAAAATATATTAATGAAAATTATTGCGTTGTGTATTTATACCTCAAATGGACTGAGAGTGTTGGGCTTCGTCCCAGCGGCCCTTCAGCCTTGCACACTTCTAGTGAACTCCTAAGTCTACTAAAGTCCTAAATGACTTCGGTTAGCATCCTTGTCGTCTAAGGCAGTTTGCATGTTACATATTCAATATAAACACTATATGATGAGTATCTTTTCAATTTTTAGAAAATCGGATCAGTCATTGAATTAAAAAAATTATTGGGTGAATATGTCACTGGTCCAACTAGTGGTTGAACCGTTATTGAACCAGTGACGTCATAAATACATAAAAAAAATATTATTAATAATTAATAAAATTTTAAAATATCTAATTTTTTATAAGCTAAAATAAAGTAAAATAATGTTATAATCTTATTAAAAATTATTTTTGTAAAAAAAAAAATACTTGAAAACCGGGTCAACCTGTTCAACTACCGGTTTTACCAGTTGAAGTGGTGGTCAACTGATTTTTGATCGGGTCACTGTTTTTTTGATTTTTTAGTCGAACCGGATCGAAAAGTGGACTGATTCTGGTCAGACAGCCAATCTGATCCGATTTTCTAAATATTGTACCTTTCCAATCAAGGCCTCCTATTACGTAATTTCTTCTAGGAATTGGGATCAAATTGACTCGATGTGTTCACTATAACTACAAGAAAAACAAATAGAAATAGGGGATAGACATTCTAGCTAAATACTTGCACTCCATTGTTAACCTACCTAAGACATGCTTATTAAAAAAATTAATCTAGCCATCTATACTTTTAAAAAATTTAATACTTAAGAACAATGATAAAAATTTAACTTTTAAATTTCATTTCATTTTCTTTTCCTTCTCCCTTCCATCCTTCAGTTTTTTGATCAAGTTCCAAATGTTTTCTCCATTTTGGGAAATACGTTTTCCACGTTTTAAAATGTTTGGAAACATTGAAAAAGTGGTTGACAAAAATATAGTTTTATGGATTAATGCAAATTTTAACTTGGCATTTAAAAAACACTCAAGTACCATTTAAAAGGGCAGTTGATATTATTAGAGTATACAGGTGATGCTATTAGAGTAATTATTTATTTAACGATATTTTTATAATTTTTTTAATAATAATATTTTAATAATATTTATAACTATGATACTATTATATTTACTCTGACACTTTTAATTATCTTTAAAATCTAAGTCATTTTTCATTAAGCAACACTAGTCATTTTTCAGATAACATCTTTCAAAAAATATTTTTTTTAGAAACAAATGGAGAGAGAGAGAGAGAGAGAGAGAGAGAGAGAGAGACCAGTGCAACAGAATCACGTGCAGCAATAGCTAAAACATCAGCACAAGAGACTGTACATGGACAAGCCTCCTCCAAAATGTACTTAATCTTATCAATGACTTCAAATCCTCTTAGAGAATTCAGGTTTGGTACAGCTAGTTTTTCACTTACTATACCATCAAAACTGTCCAGAAGAAGTGATGCATCACATCCCTATCACACAAAAAAAACATAATTAGAAAAATTAAAATAAACATTGTTATTAGGGTATCTTCGGCTGTCAACGTTTATAAAGTTCCCAGCATTAATGTTTAATGCGATTGTGCTCCAAATTACCTGCATTTTGAATAAGATACTTACAACCGAACAAGATTATCAAGTACGTTTAGAACTCCAAATTAATATACTAAATGCTTCATAAGTTAATAGAGATGAACAACAATTAGTGTATATTTGACCGGGGCTTTTGAAGATTTTGGAATCCAACCGTCTTTGTTCGGTTAAACGCAATTTATTTCAAATAAAGTTCTCTTAACTTGCACACAGCTTTTAATTAAGTCACAAACCCACCACACCATTTTTGGTACGGTGAGTTTCAGCCATAAAAGAAAGCCAAACCCATTTTCCCAACGCACCAAATGAACCAAAACGAACAAGTCCTTGATCATAAGAGTAACTTGACAAAAGAAAGAAAAAGTCTAACCATGACAAAACAATCATGGAAATGCAAGCGAAGAAGCGAGGCAGCCATTCGAGGATCTTTAAGTACTGCGATTTGAACTTGACGCTGCACTATTTCTTCAACCAGTGGACATTTTTCTTTGTAGTAATCAAGAACAAGATGTCCAAGATTTTCACTCAGAGTTATTTCACTCTGGAAAATTATCAACGTAATCACAAACAATAATATTTGCATGCAGTTCATAATTTTGACAATATATATTCCTATATAATTTAGATTGGAAGGTAATCTGTAGTTATGATAATTGTGTAGCTCTTTCAATTCATTGAATAGATTCGGTGAATTATATATATATATATATATATATATATATATATATATATATATATATATATATATACGCACACACGCAAATACATTGTTTCGACAAAAATATGGTTTCTTGTTCAATCTCTTTAACTTCCAACCAACTCTAATTTCAAAAAATTCCTTTTACCGTAAAAATCAAAGCAGATGTAACTAACTTAAACTATTTGCCGTCTTAATTACTTTTAAAAACATGCGACGACAAAAATATGATTTCTTAGACTTGTTAAATCTCTTTAACTTCCAACCAACCCTATTTTCAAAAAATTCCTTTTACCCTAAAAGTCAAAGCAGATGTAACTAACTTAAACTAATTGCCTTCTTAATTACTTTAAAATACACGTGACCTTATATCACAAGTATTGAGCAACTGGGTAATGTTAGCTTTTGTCAGTGCATTTTGCTAGACTTTTACATTTATTTCAGCAACTCTATTTACTATTACACTTTTTGCTCGGATAGCTGAATAATTTTTTAATAGTTATGGGTTTAATTTTTCGGTCACCGCTTCCTACATTCTACTTCTAATGAAAATTCAACATATATTCTATTTTAATATATCAGGTTTAGATCTGTGACACGTGGTTAAGCCAATTCATCGTCAACTAAAAAATACAGGAATTCTCGTCTTAAAATGCTTATTTTGATATTGTAAAACCTAATTGCTTGTATAATGTTGTTTCCTAATTAAATCCTTGTGGGTAATCACAATAAACCAACAGAAGCATCTATAAATTAACTTACTATGATTAGTTGTGTTTTCTCATAGTGCCAGGCTAACCACTCCCAACCAATATTACCTTTTTCTTGTTTTCCCTCCATTATTTGGCTACTTATACCTTGTGGAAAACACAAAATCAGACAAATACATAAGCAATTATGTCTGATTTGCAGCTAAGTCAACAAGTTATCAACAATATCAAGCGGCTTTAATCAAGTATTTATAATCACGGAAGATATCCCTTCCTGTTTAATCACTCCCTCCATTTAAAAATTTTAGGAATATTTTAAAATGACAACTAAAAAAAATAAAAATAAAAAAAACTTTAATTGGCTAACATTGGCTAAAATTGTTGTAGTAGTGGCATTAATAACACTCAATCAACTAATAATAAAAATAATGACAGGAACTTCACGTCATTATATAATCTAAAAATAAAAATATATCTGTAAATTTAAAACAAAAGAAAAAAATAATGCATATTTAATTTTAAAACGGCTGGAGTACTATGTTCACACCTAACAACTACTCCTTCCACTCCAAGATCACTTACAATCCAAACTTCAAAGGCAAGTGATCTTGTATATCTCTATGATCACAGCATATCTAATGTAATGACCCGTAAATTCATAAAACTGATTAGTATGGTCTTAGGAGATTGATGTGATTTGAGGCTACATTAATCCTTGGATGAGGAAGTAGTGGATAGTCGATGGTGGAAATTTTAAGCTTTCGAGGATTCAAGCGGGAGATTTGAGGTTAAGATATAAAACTAACCTTAGTAAAGTGGTAAAGATTGCTGGAAAGGAATTAGAGTCCAGTCACGGAGGGACTAGGACAGTGTTTATAAAATAATAAGTAAAACAATGCCCATGTTAAAATAATCGATAAAATTGATCGGCGGGGCAAATGTTGTAAGGATGTCGTGCTAATTCCAAGGATGGAATCATTTTTGGATAAGTCAAAAATTTAATCTGAGGAATAGAGGAGAAATAATTACCCTCATATTTTGATTTTTACCTTATATTGAAATTTCGGGGACGAAATTATTATAAGGGGGAAGAATGTAGCGACCCGAAATATTTTAATACAAAGAAATGGAATTATTGGCTGTAATTGTAAATTTCTAGGGGATTAAATTAAATCATTATATGATGGCTTGATTTATCTAATTATGTGTTGAGATAATTAAAGCAATTTAAGGAATGTTCAATTAATGGGTTAATTAAATTAATGGATCAACCTAGGTTGTATAGTATCAAAGTTTGATAGGGTAAATGAGTTATGTGATATTTAATTAAATAGCTAGCAAGTTAAGCTGGATGTGTAAATTAATTAATATGGTTATTAATTAATGAGATTTCGTAAACATTAATAATGTTATATTTATTTCCATTGGGAAAGTTATTGATAGTGGGGTATTAATATTTTATATTTCCACTAGGAATTTAATTTGGGCAACCCAAAGCTTAGTTGCAATATTAGTAACAATTGGGCCACCAATTGTTTAATTAACAAAACAAATAACGGCTCAGCCCAAGAGTAATAACATAACCCGATGGGGAAAAGTAAGAGTGCCACTCCTTTAGGGACAAAACCTCAGAAAAGCAGAGCACGCGCAGTTTGTGCAAAGCTCAAGGACTCGGTGCTGAGAAAAGAAGGAACAAGTCAGGCATAGGGGAGGCTATAGGGTCCAACTCCTCAGAGTTGTCTAAGGCTGAGAGAGTGTTGTATAACCTCAGTCATTCCCTCGTTTCCCCTTCCCATGCATTTAGGCTAAGAGAGATATTGAGCTTGAGAAGTAAATGCAAACTTCAGAGGAGTTCATACTATTCGGAGAATGAAGAATCTGAATGTAAATAATCTGTCAAAGATTGAAGGTATTATCCGGTTGTTTTGATTTAACTAGTTTTATCTTAATTTGGATTAAGGAAACAGAATATGCTAGAGTTGCATATGAGGTGTTAAAATGAGAGTAATGTGAACTCGGTAGTCAAATGTTGTTGAAACTAGTTAATGATTGAATTAGAACTAGAATAGTGGTTTCAGTTATTTTACACAGTTAACATTAAGAGTCTGAACCACAGTTGGTCTGTACTCAATGTTCATGTTCATAAAACGTTAGAATGGACTGGTGTATTGGCTTATTATTTGGTTTAGATGTTGTTTTCTGTTGGGAGAAATCTGTGATAAGAACCATAAAGGGTTCAGGCGATACAAGGTTGGAGTGGGTGTGGAAGAGTAATTGTTTACTATAAATAATCAGTTTATGAAGATATTCTCATATGCTCATCGAGTGTTTGACTAAATGTCTAAGAAAACTAAGGTGGTTAAACCTTCTGTCCAATGATCTATTTTCAAATCAGAACCTCTTTAAATAACGTGTTAGACGTTGGGTTAGTCTAAAGGGTAAACCAGAAAGGTTAAAATGAGTTATGGTATGTTGTTTGAAGTTATTGTAAATCTGGGAATTTTCCTTAGTTGAAGAAAGATAGCAGAGTGCTGCTGGTAGTAGAGTGAACTGGTAGTAGAGTGCTGCTGGTAGTAGAGTGTGGCTGGTAGTAGAGTGAACTGGTAGTAGAGTGCTGTTGGTAGTAGAGTAAACTGGTAGTAGAGTGTTGCTTGTAGTAGAGTGAACTGGTAGTAGAGTGCTACTGGTAGGAGAGTGAACTGGTAGTAGAGTGCTGCTGGTAGTAGAGTGCTGGTAGTATAGTGCAAAACGTAGAGTGAAAAGTGCAAAACGTAGAGTGAAAATCGTAGATTGAAAAGTGCAAAACGTAGAGTGAAAGTGAAAATCGTAGGGTGAAAATCGTAGAGTCTGGACAGCTTCAGCGTTAGTTAGTAATATGAGCATAACTTTCTCATACGAACTCGGATTGAGGTGATTCAAGATGTTTTGGAAAGATAATAGATAGACCTACAACTTTCATTCTTTACGAAGTTTGATTTGATGTCTGTAGTAAGGTCAAAATTGACCATTTTTGGGACTGTTTTGACCTCTTATAGTAAAATGAGTATAACTTTTGTATACGGATTCGGATTCATATGATTCAAGATGTTTTGGAAATCTAAGAGATAGCACTATAACTTTTATTCTTTAACTTTTTCGATTTGAGGTCTGTAACAGAGTCTAAATTGACCATCTTGAGGTACGATGTGTAATTGGAGGCAATCAGAGGGCGTCGGGCATGCACGTGTGCAACGTGAAATGTTTTTGACACTAAGTTATACTGTTCTTTGTATAAAGCATGAATATTATGATTTATAATGATGTCTATCATTAATCAACGATTAATTAGATAAGTGTATGAGCATACTAAACGTGTGCATATGAGGCGGGATAGACGTGTGCCGTATAAACGTCGAAACTCTGTGTAAAGTGTTATTTAACAATTTAATAACCTTAGAGATTAATTGAAGTAATACTAATTGGGATTAGTAAGAGTTTTAAATATTGTTTGAGGCGGGTAATATTATGACAACTTGATGAGGTAATTGTAGAATTAAACCTAGTAAAGTCCAGTAGTGACTAATTGGTAGATTGACCTAAATAATTATGAGGACCAAATGATAATGTTATGGCATTAAGGAATGTCGGATATACAAAGTTAAGTATAGAAGGTTACGGTGTTTATGTGAAACATCGTGATGAATCCACAATGGACTAAACTAATGAATCAACCCTAGTGAATAAATGGAACGATAAAAGGAAGTAGACATCCTAAGAATAGGATTAAATATTGAGTCAAACTTTGACTAATATAATGCACCGTTGATCTCTCATGTTGTATAGGTGGTGCAAGGAACGCGAAAGGTTAGCGTAAACTGGTGTTGCAATCCAGGCAAGTCTTTGAGTGATATTTGTTATCCCTGCAAGTTTTTCAGTGTTATGTGTCATATGCATAAACTAGTAAATGTGCACTCATGTTATGTGCTAACTGATTGTAAATGTATGTGTACAATCATATGTTATATATATAATTAATGCTATGAATCAAATGTGTTATATAACATGGTAACATTGACATGCATGGTAAGCATGTGTAGATTTTATAAATGCAATGCATGATAAGCACGATGCCTACGTAAATGCCAAGCATGGAGCATAAAACATAAATTAAATATAACCTATGTGTTATGTGTTAGCTGTTGGACTTGCTGAGCCGTTGTGCTCATTCTTGCTTTAAATTAACATTTTCAGCGAAGTAAATGAAGAAATTCTTGAAGGCGTTGGATATACGGTATGTTGAATAGGAAACTCAGGTTGCTGTAATGGGAAACAGTTGTTGCATTGGCTTTATTGATCTGTGGTCATGATCGTAGAGTGAGCCTCAGCAATTGTAGAGTGAGCCTCAACAATCGTAGAGTGAGTCTAAGCTGATCGTAGAGTGAGCCTCAGCCGATCGTAGAGTGCTTGGTCATAAAGTACAAATCGTTGAGTAACTTCACTGTGAGATCGTAGAGTGAAATTTCACTGGCCGAGTTTTTCTGCGAGCGTAGACCGCCAAGCCAGACGATCGTAGAGTGGCTTCACATGCGATAGTAGCATATCTTACGGCTGACTGCTTTGATAATCTAGTTTGATGAATCATATGTTTAGCTTACTGGATTATAAAGAATAACTTATAGAGGTAAAGATTATATATTAAATTATAATGTATATGATCTATAGTTGTAAAAGAGCAATGTAAAGATTACGATTTTGGAAATGAAAGATTTTTGAAAGTTAATTAAGTTTCTCAATTAATATATTGAGTTTTAACAGCATTAAATTTTATCTTTTATGTAATGTTGTGTATAATAAGGAGAAGTTTGTTCGTGTAACGACTTAAACTCAGGATTGAGGTTACTTTTGACGGACCAGATCCGGGGTTATTGAAGACGGATTTTGGGGCTGTCACATCTAACAAGGTCCTATAGTATGGTATAAACGTTACCTTTTCAATTACTGAATTCACTCTTTGATATCACAAAACTTACAAAGTCCAACTAATAATACATTGTATAACCTTTTCTTTTGCAGTTCTAACTATGCTATACCTGAAATATTTTGTCAGAATTCATTTACATTGCTAGTAATGTTTCCTGACAAACGGCGCGCCGTACGTATAAAATGTATGCAATTCTACAATGCTGCAATGCTGCTTGCAGGATCTATGTTCAAGGGCCAATCCGTGTATCATTTTGTTCATTTTGCTTCAAGTAATAATTTTCCCTGCTTTAGAAAAGAAATCATAAAAAATGATCACCTATCAATATTTGTAAATGTAGCATCAGGGAAAACACAAAAATCAATTTTGAAATAATACTAATTCCAACACATAAAACAAATACAACATCCACAGCCACCGGAAAGTGTTGAAAATAATTTCAACGTAGACATGACAAACTAACTAAACTATATCTCGGCCGAGGACAACTTTACGTATATATTCTCTAAAAATTTAGAGATCTTTGGTGAAAATAATAATTAGGCTAATTTATTATAATTCTGCGACCGATTGATTTATTCGGGGGAACCACAAAAATTTACTAGAGGAAAAGTCGATCTACCTACAAGAAATGCAGATATAATACAAAATCCTTTTCTGGAGACCGACAAATGTTCTAAAGCAGGAAGTATACAATTATAAATTGACATCAGAGTTCCACACCTTCATCAATAAGTATACATTACGAATTTGACAACATTTTCCAAGTTTTGTCAACAAGTAACATTTTCAAGAAAAACTTGTGCATTAGTGACACTTGACGAATATTTCGTAATTTTGAAATTATTTGAACAATGGTGCTCTTCTCAGTGGTTTTAAAATAGGTAGTTAACAAAACAGTAGTGAATTTAACCTAAAAAGCATCCGCTCCATGAAAAGAGTCTCATTTGTCAATATTTTTTGCTCCAAAGTATACAATATAACACAATCTTCTCAAGTTTGTCATCATAACGTCATTATTATACCATAACGCACTAAACTAACAACTTATTGTTTTTAGAGATTTACGTGAAACAAAAACATATCCATAATATTTATAAATTGTAAAAATAAGACTCTTTTTATGTATAAAAACTATATTCTCTCGACTCTTAGACAGGCAAAATTTATAGTCAAATATACTTCAAAGATATAATCAAGGGAAATGATATACATAAGTTAACCTTATCAGTTCATCAATATTTTTACCATCAATTAATAAATATAAATGGAAATAGATATTTTCACAAGTAAAAGTGACAGTTCGACAAGCATATTATTACTTGTGGAAATAACAATTTCCTAAATATTAAGACAATAATGGCTTTATATATAATAACTCACCTATTGTTAAGTTTGATGGCTAGAGTTAAAACTCATAATCTTCTTTTGAAAAATCTTAGGGTGTACTACTACACTAGTGACATTAAGAGCCTTTCAGAGCTTTTGAGTGTCAAAGACTTCAAGTGAAATCAAAAATCAAAAAGGCAGAACTCACAAGGCGATGATCTGAGATCCTTATTTCTGCTCGTTTGTATGACAGTTGTTTTATGCCTTTTCCCAACCACAGTATACGATCACACCTGTATTACAAGTTATTGAGTTACTATGTGATAATTAAGTCCCATGTCGAAAGACAAGTGCTCTAATACACTGCAGACCTAATATGTTAATCTTTTGAGTCAAGATGTGTTTATATATATCTTTCTAGACCATTATCAATTTTATGTTGCCACCAACACTAGCCTTAACAGAATACCCATAGGGGGGGGGGGGGGTTCATTTTATCTGTTGTGTGACACAGAACGAAAGTATGAGAGTTTACTAACGTGTTAGCAAATTTATGTATGAGCTTATTTAGATTTAATGATAACAAAACAATGCAGTGATATTCATTTTGAATATCTGATATGCAATATGTGACTTAATGTGATATTATACTATTCGTAGAGTTACATTTGGATAAGGAAATAAAATAAAAATCAATGATATGAAGACAAATGTGAATATATAAATATTTGTAGCAGCTTTGTACAATCGTTGTAAAATGACTTAGGATCAAATAGGATCAAATGTGTTAGGTTTATCCATATTTGAAAAAGATAGACTATTTAGATGATCAAACTTGTTAGGTTGATCCAAAAGATAAACTTAGTATTTTCCTTGAAAGAATATTGTTGTAAAAGTACATTACGGATAAAGTTTGTTAGGTTGAATCTAAATTCAGAGTATTATCATCAAAATGTAATAGATTAGGAAGAAGCAGTAGAATCAAAAAAGAAGGAAGAAAATTGGAAGTTCGTAAAGTTCAATTGTTGAGTAAAATGTCTATAAATGCATAACAAAGAGATCACAAAGTAAAGGAGCAGAATAACTGAAATCTTAGAATAAGCTATAATCATTTAGTGGACTTAAATATACAGTACAAGATTCTCAGATCGTAGAGTGCAGCGCAGAGTGCAAGATGGTCAAGTAAAAGAACATATTAATTGGAGAATGAAGAATAAGAAGAATTGATCGTAGAGCACATCAGAAGAAGAGAATTGCCATAAGTTTTGTCTCTATGTATGTATAAAAACTAGTGGTGCACAACGGTCGGTTTAGTCTTGAAAAAAATAACCAAATCATTTAAGTCGGTTATAAAAAATTAAAAACCAAAACCGCCCAAATTTTTACTCCGTAATCGGTTATTGGTTTATTAGGTTATTGGTTAAATCGGTTGGTTTAATCGGTTATAAAACTCAAGTATAAGGGATGGAGTTATGAATTCATCCGATCTAAAAAAAATTAGAGTACTAGAATACCATCCTTAATTCATTTTTAAACTATCACTTCAATATTAATTCATTTCAATATAACAATATGTTATCTCAGTTTTTGTATATAATATTAATACTATGTGAAGCTTCTTATGTTCTTGACAATATGTGTGATATTATTGGTAATTGATAATTTGATAGTCATCAATCATCATATTGCCAATTTGCCATAATAATTAATAAATCACTAACTCAGTAACTACTAACTAAATATTTATTAGAAAAGTATATAAATTATATTATAATTTTAAATTGTCCAGTCGGTTTCGATTTTTTGATAAGCTAAACCAAACTGGTCGAACTAGTCTCGATTTTTTAGTTTTACAGTGTTCGGTTTTTTCGTTCTTATACTTTTTGGTTTAAAATAGTAACGGTTCGGTTCGGTCCGATCGATTTTTCGATATTTTTTTTCCGATTTT
Organism: Hedera helix; assembly: GCA_947179155.2. Lineage (NCBI taxonomy): Eukaryota > Viridiplantae > Streptophyta > Magnoliopsida > Apiales > Araliaceae > Hedera > Hedera helix. The sequence continues at coordinate 19,009,636 of OX359274.1, forward strand.
GTGCACCCCTAATAAAAACTATATTCTCTCGACTATTAGACAAGGCAAAATTTATAGTCAAATATACTTCAAAGATATAATCAAGGGAAATGATATGTGTAACCTTATTAGTTCATCAATATTTTTACCATCAATTAATAAATATAAATGGGAATAGATATTTTCACAAGTAAAAGTGCTAGTTCGATAAGCTTCCTCTCATATGAACAGTAAATGAGTCCTGCATTCATGTGAAAGAGAATTTTTGAAAATATCAATTATTACTTGTGGAAATAAGAATTTTCTAAATATTAAGACAATAATGGCTCTATATAACTCACCTATTGTTAAGTTTGATGGCCAGAGTTAAAACTCATAATCTTCTTTTGGAAAATCTTAGGGTGTATTTCTGCATTAGTGACATTGAGAGCCTTTCGGAGCTTTCAAGTGTCAAAGACTTCAAGTGAAATCAAAAATCAAAAAGGCATAACTCACAGGGCGATAATCTGAGATCCTTATTTCTGCTCATTTGTATGACAGTTGTTTTATGCCTTTTCCCAACCACAGTATACGATCACACCTCTATTACAAGTTGTTGAGTTACTGTGATAATTAAGTCCCATGTCGAAAGACAAGTAGAAAAATTGAGTACATAAATGCTCTAATACACTGCAGACCTAATATGTTAATCTTTTAAGTCAAGATATTTTTGAATATATCTTTATAGACCATTATCAATTTTACATCGCTACCAATACTAGCCTTAACAGAATACTAAGGGGAGGGGGTGGGGGGAGGGTTTAAAAGGAGATGACAAGCCTAACTATAGGTGTTATGTGGTTGTAACAAAAAAATGGCTATGTATCTGTTATTTCAGTTTTTATTTTTATCGGCTGTGTGACACAGAACGAAAGTATGAGAGTTTAGTAACGTGTTAGCAATTTTATGTATGAGCCTATTTAGATTTAATGATAACAAAACAATGAAGTGATATTCATTTTAAATATGTGCTATGCAATATGTGACTTAATGTGATATTATACTTTTTGTAGAGTTGTATTTGGATAAGGAAATAAAAGAAAAATCAATGATTTGAAGACAAATGTGAATATATAAACATTTGTTGTAGCTTTGTACAATCCTTAAAAAAACAATCATTGTAAAATAACTTAGGGATCAAATGTGTTAGGTTGATCCGTATTCGAAAAAGATAGATTAGTTAAATGATCAAACTTGTTAGATTAATCCAAAAGATAAACTTAGTATTATCCTTAAAAGAATATTGTTGTAAAAGAACATTAGGGATCAAGTTTGTTAGGTTAAATCCAAATATAGAGTATTATCATCAAAATGTAATAAATTAGGAAAAAGCAGCAGAATCAGAAAATGATGAAAAAAAATTGGAAGTTCGTAAAGTTCAACCGTCGAGTGAAATGTTTAAGTCTATAAATGAAGAACAAAGAGATCGTAAAGTAAAGGAGCAGAATAGCTGAAATTGTAGAATCAGCTATAATCATTGAGTAGACTTAAATCTACGGTACAAGATTCTTAGATCGTAGAGTGCAACGCAAAGTGCAAGATTGCTGAGTTAAAGGGCATATTGGAGAATGAGGAATATGAAGAATTGATCGTAGAGCACAGTAGAAGAAGAGAATTGCCATAATCGTTGAGTATGATGCCTTAAGATCAACTCCACGACTTTTGACTCTCAAATTGTCAAGTAAGGATAAGTTCGTAGAGTCCAGAGCAGACCTCAAGATCATTGAATGAAATTGAAAAGAATCATCAATGGATAAGACAAAACCACAAAGGATATAAACTGAACAACCACAAGAAGACTTTAAGAAACCTTGTGCTAAGCAATAAATTATTAGAGAAGAATGCTTAAGCACAAAAATGGACAAGATCAACAAGACTACTTCAAAGCAGGAAAAAGAACCCAGTAGTAGCAAAAATTATCCCACAAGATCAACACATAGAAAGAGTTTGTAGAGTTCTGTAAAGAAGACTCAACACAACACAGTAAAGGCAAAAAAAAAACTCTAGCTAAAGAAGTAAATGTATAATCTTACAGGTGCTAAATAAGTCAAAGTACTCAAGATTACAGAATGAAGTTGAATTAAATATCTTCAAATTGTTGAGTTACAAATTTTGCTAAGTCACTTCAAAATGTAGAGTTACATTATTGATAAGCTGCCTCAATGCTATACCTATAAGAGAACATAATGCCAACAACACTGAGAGACAGATTTTCTATGACACATGATGGGATATCTCCCTCAAGAAATAATTTGAGGCAAACTAGTTAAAGAAAACAATGAAAAGAGCATGATCTAGCGACAACTAGATTATTAAAAACGACAAGTGACATCCACTACAACAGAAGGAATATACTAAACAAGGAAAAAGTGGAGTCAACAATCTTGAAGACAAAAATGACCAATTAAGAGGGAGTTGTTCAGGCTGGTTAAAAAGAAGAATAAGAAGAATAACAACAAACTTAGGATATAACATAGTTCAAGTTTACAAGAGAATGAGACTTGGTTCTCAAAAAGTGAACTAAGCTAGAAAGCAAAATGCAAGATTACAGAGCTGAAGAACTGTAGAGATGATCAGAGAATCTACAGAACAAGACAAGATCATAAAGTCCACTCTAAAAGATGGTAATAAAATTGAAGATCGTAGAATACTTTTAGAGTTTGCAAAGGTAACTACAAAGTCACAAAGTTCACTTTAAGATCGTAAGGGGAAATGAAGATTGCGGAACAATCACTAAAATTTATAAATTGTAGAATCTGTAAATTATAGAGTAGCTCGTAAAGTGATCATAACACAAAGCTGATCGTAGAACTGCAGATCGTAAAGTTAGCCAAGTCATATATCACATCATCCAAAGAGCTATATGATTAGGAAATTCATACAATCAAATCAGATCTAGTATAAAACTGAGAAGTCTTGAGTATTGAGAACCTCAAGACATTAGTCAACCGTTAGATACTTCAAATGAAGATCAAAAGAAGATGTGTTTAACAGCTACTTTGACAGTATGATGTCAGTCACATAGTTTCCATTTTCAGCTTACTGAAGAATAAGATAGAGCTAAAAATAAACTAACATTTACCTATAAATGTCAACTCCAAAGATCTTTCAAATCGGAGCATTAAAAGAAGTAATGACTACTTTTCAACGGGCAAATCAACAGACATCTCTCTATATATTGAAACCATCATCCAAGAAGAAATGAGAGAAAAAAGAATAGACCAATTTCGACATCAGGTTTAAGAGAATAAATGGGGGAGAGACATAATCGACCAACAAAAACTCATCAGGTCGAAGAAGAAACGGTCAGAGCTGAATGAAGAATATTGGTCTATACACAAAAAAAGTATAAAGGAAGAAAATGCCAATCTACCATAGACCGTATAAGAGATCAATCAGTTAAGTAGAGTTATCCTTAACCCAAAGTCACTCAACACTTTAGAGGATCGATCCAAAATAATTCCATTGCATAAGCTGACAAGAAAGATCTTGAAGGCTCTTGGAATCATTCCTCAGCTGCCAAGTTCATCTGATATGAGCTTAAAACTAACTTGTCAATACCCCCAACATCAACTTCAACAGCAACAAAGTTAGGACTTAGTAACCCACCAGATTTAGAGGAATCTCCCTTAAGATGGGAAGTGGACTTTGTGTCTTAAGGTGAGGCCCGTCAAATTCAAAGGAATTTGCCTCAATATGGGAAGAGGACTTAGTGTCCTAAGGAGAAAATCGGGTGAGGACCCGTTTGATTCAAAGAAATCAGCCTTGTTGAGGGAAGATGACTTAATGTCCTAAGGAGATAAGACGGGACTTAGTGACCAGCCTAATTCTTAGTGAATCAGATCCTTAGTAGGAGGACTTAGTTTCCATGACTCAATGTCCAAATTGTAAGAACTTTGTGTCCATTTATCCTTAGTGGAATATCTCTGCTCTGAAAGTAATATGCCCTCAAGCCAATCACATTTGATGTGATAAGCATATACTTTGTAATCTTGTTCATTTATTAATAAAAATATCAAGACATTTCTTTATTCATGATTAATTACTTGAATTAATCAAATGGATAAACCCATAGTTTTCAAGCAATGCTTTTAGAACCATGATGCGGATCATGCTAATGAGATCTAAATTCAAGATAGCTCAAAACTAAAATTGTTCATAATCGTTGGATCACTAAAAAGGGGATTAGTAGATCCGGATAGATTGGTACATACTATGCTTGCTCTTATGAAGAGGATGATTGATCTCATAATCATTTGTGTAGAGACAATAAAGCAAGTATGTAGGTGCTTATTAGAGAATAAGTTCACTGAACGTGACTCGCTCAAGGAACACCTAATGGAGTTTTACTCGTCTGTCAATAGGAGTTCCTTATGTGATAGTCGTACAAGTGATCCTTAGATTTGAGATCATCTTAGTATCTTGTGTGTACTAAGTTATACTTTGACATATTCCTTAAGACCTATTGGTATATCAAAGGATGTGCTTGGGTATAATAAGGTACACATGGAGATAGATGAATGGTCAACAAAGGATCTACCACTTCCAGTAAAGGGAGAGAATGTCCTATGCGATTCAATAAGTGACAACTCAGAAATCCCTGGCCAGGGTTGAATGGAATTAGAAAGGAGTTTCTAATTTACATTAACTAGAGTTGTGTATTTGTGAATTGAAATGCATATAATCAAATAAATAAGACTTGACAGAAATTCCGTGTCTTATATTTGATTGGGACATTGTATGGTAGAAGGATTGAATTGTACGGTAACTATTTGCTGAAAGGTTCTTTTACGATTAGATGTTGAAATCTATATTATCTGAAAAGTCGACTAATCGCTAAGGGGGCTTACCCTTATTGTGGAATAATTATTTATTCTGAATTAAAGAGTTAATTCATAATAAATGAATTAGAATTGTTCTAATTTATTTATTATACAACCGGTTTAATATGGAGAACCTAAAGGGTCACACCGCAAAAGAGTAATATTTATTTTAGAAATGGATGGCATAATTGTAATAATAAATTAAGTATATTTAATTTATACCATGGTGATAGAATAAATTAAATAGCTTAATATTTATAATTTAGTATTTTAGAAATACTAATTATAAATTAATAAGAGGAGTCTTATTATTATTATTATTACTATTATTATTATTATTATTACTAGTATTATTATTTATTTCCTAAATGGTTTAGGAATTAATTAATAAGTAGTAATATTATTATTAAATAATTAAGTTCCTAAATAGTTTAGGAATTATAATTATAATAATTTATTAAGTTACTAAATGGTTTAGTAATTAATTAATAAGAAGTACTCTCATTATTAAATAATTAAGTTCCTAAATGGTTTAGGAATTGTAATTAATTAATTTAGTTCCTAATTAAATTGGGAATTAAATTAAAACCCTAATCCTAAATAGTTTATGAGGGTTGACTAGATCTATAAATAAGAGGAGTCTTATCATAGATCAAGGTTACACACTCTTTCATTAGATTAGAGAGAGTACTCCATAATTCTCTAGATCTAAGAGTTAGAAAGAGAGAGAGAATTAGGGCTAGCTACCCATGGTTTGGAGAAACCAAGATCCACTTCTTTAATTCATAGATCTTTTGGTGGATCACCTCTAGAGGCTCAACACTTGGGGAGCTAACATTGATCCATGGAATCTAATTTTTGCAAACCAACATGCTCATCGGAATGGAAGAGAGGAGTATAAGTAGTTCAGGCTCTGAACCTCTTAAAAATTCATGTGTTCTTAATCTCTTTATCCTCTTCTTCATCTTGCATATGTACATATGTATGTTGTGTATATCATAATTGTTTACAATACCTTTCCTATAGCAAATTCTATACAGAACTGTGTATATTGTTATTTATGATCAAAAAGGAGTTTTACCATATAAACTACTTTCGCTGTGAATACAGTTGCTTAACTATTTGGTAAAATGTGCTTGAATGAAAAATTTATACATAATCATATAGTGATCTATTCAACCCCCTTCTAGATCATATTCATGTACCTTTGGAAAACAACATAACATAAGCTCTAAGAACACATAAACTGGAATCCACCAGGGAAATAACTCAATTCTATAAAACCTTTTTCCCTTAAAACAAATAATCAAAAGCTTAAATAGTCTCTAGAAACCCTTACTCAAGTAAAAAGACCAAATTAGACATTTACTAAACAAATAACAACTAAAACAAAAAAATTCCAATAAAACTATAAAAGTTATGCCCGTTTCTTTGGCCAAGCTCTTTTACCCAATTTTCTATCCAACTCTTCTTCGAACTCCAAAGCCAATTGTCCTACATCAGTCCTTCTCACTTGCGAAGAACTCGATCTCGAGTTATAATCTGGATAAAATGGAACATTGTCACAAAACTCATAAAGATCAGCTACTTTGAAAGTACGAGAGATGTTCAAATCGGCTGTCAAGTTGATCATGTAGGTGTCACTGATTTTATTAATCACCTTGCATGGCCCATACTTTTGTAGCTTCAAGTTGTTATAGGAACCACTTGGGAACATTTCCTTATGTAGTAATATCATAACCTGATCACCCTCAACAAACAATTTCTTATGCCTCTTATCATCTGATGCGATTTTATACTTCGCATTCTTCTCTTCCAATCGGGTTTTCACTTCAACCTGAACATCGTGAAATTGCTTAGCCATGTTTTCGACAGCAACACTTGCTCCAGCAATCTTGGGAAGACGTGTTAAGTCTAACACATGCTTAAGAGGCTATAGATACACTAAAGAAAAAGGAGATTTACTAGTAGCAGTGTGAACTACATGATTATATGCGAACTCAGCTTGTGTCAGCGCCATGTCCTACTATTTAGGCTTATCACCACAATTCTCCGAACTAAATTCCCGAGTGTTCGGTTCAGATTCTTAGTATGCCCATCAGTCCGCGGGTGGGTAGTGCTATTGAAATTTAGAGTAGTATCCATCCACCGCCACAAAGTAATCCAAAAATGGCTAAGAAACTTTGAATCCTTATATGAGGTGATAGACAGAGGGACTCCATGTAAATGAACCATTTCACGAAGAACAACTGAGCAACATGGGATGTATCAGATGTCTTTCAACAAGTGATAAAATGCTTTATCTTGGAGAACGTGTCAACCACAACAAATGCATAGTCTACTCCACACTGAGTCCATGGAAGACCTAAAACAAAATTTGTGACACCCCCGAATCGGGTCTCTTTTACCTTGGATTCGGTGCTCACAATACGACCTCAATCTAACTCCACGTCATCATTCAACAATATAAATGATAAATTTTGTGAATTTTTTAAAAACTTTTTATAACAATAATCAATAATGTTTAATATCAATATAGATATAAAAATTTAGTTATTTAAAATATTATAATTCTTCGGTTCCAAAATTGCAACTTTTATTATTCATCTTAATATAGCAAGTTACGTTCGTAAAATATCTGTTGCTCATATAATATTTTATTTGTATAAAATTCCTTTATAATATTCCATATAAGGTTTACAACGTAACTAAATCACAAATATCTAGTATTCAACATTTAATAAATTATTATAATGTAATTTGATGTCATACAATAAGTTGTGCTGACTTGGTACATCTAATACAAATAAACTGTTAAACGTTTTATTTTAAATATGCTTCAGATCTTTATCACAACTCCTCAATCTATAGCTACAAAATTAATTGCAAGAATGAGCACGATAGCTCAACAAGTCTAACAGATAACACCTTTTATGCTTCACATAGCATACATGCTTTACAGTGTATTCATGCGATATACATTTTATGATGTGCAATGTATCCATGCTTCATATAGTTCATGCTTGGCATTTCCAAATATACATAATCCATTTCTCAATATTACATATCATAAATAGATTGAGTTTCCATAACTCAACTAATTTCAGTCATAATTTGACTTCAACAATTTTATATAGCATTGTAATATAAAACACATATTTTCACATACTTATAAAAGCATCATTATGATTCAATATTACTTGCACATAACTAATATCATGTTTACACATAACAAATAAGACTGAAAAACTTGCCTCTAGTATCACAACATCTCAGCTTAACTTTTAGTTTCTGAATTAGGTCAATCCAGTTCGTTCTAATTCAAAACCTTAATTCAAAATTCACAATCACATTTTAGTGATATATTAACACTAAACACCAATATTATACTATAAAAGTATACTCAATTTCTCTCGGTCAATTCTCGACCCTCGCGTAAAAAGACCGTTACGCTCATTGGTTAGTCTACACACGATCTACAACGTCCCGACACCTCACGAGTCCACTAATCCTTTTAAAGTCTTTATAATATTATTTTATACTTTTTGACTAATTTTTACATTTTTTGGATTATTCGATAACTTTCTGTAATTATTTCTATTTATAAAAACTATCATTTAATAACATTAAAATAGAAATAATAACTCAACATACTTTTATATCTGCAAAACACCACCAATATTTATCTTATATTATTATAATATTTTTCACCAAGTTTCATAATTTTTCATCATTTTCAACCAAGTTTAAATGGCTTAAAAAGTATAATAAATACGTATACTCTTCAATAATTCACCAAATAATTTCAGTAATTCTTAAATAGTATTATAAGATTATTGTAAAAATATTTCAACTTAAATTTTTTTTCTAGTAATTAATTATAATTTTTCAAAGTGCTGAAACTTCAAAAAATTCATAGAAATTAAACCGCTTATCCAAAAATTATGAATTTTATATCCATTTCACATAAAATTTAATTTTCTATAACTTTTTAATACAAAATTTCTTCAAATTATGCTTCTAATATAGAGAAACAGGCACTGCCAAAAAGTTCGTCGACGGCCAAAATTCTGGTCATCTTCTCCAGCAAATTGCCCATTTTCAGGTACTGTTTCCTTAACTTTTCTGCCCAAATCAGTACAATAAGGACTTAGGAACTTGAATATTCAATTCGTTTTAATAACAACTAATGTTTTCATGTTGAAAATAGCTTCCGAAATTATTTTTCGGCAAAGTTTCTTCTTCTCGTTTCTACTTAGTTTCTCAACTATATAACGGATCGTTTAGCTTGTTAGATTCCTGAGAATCTTCTCTACAGACCCACGCCCATAATATAACACACTCCCACAACAACCCAAACTATATGTATAATACAACGTTACTTAAAATAGAAGTTCTAGGTATAAGAAACTTTTACCCTTTAGAAACTTAGCCTTCTTGAAAGATCTTGTTAGGAATTTGCTAGCCTCTTCCTTCTTCTTCATTAACCTCCCGGGTCCCCTTTCTATCAATGTGCATTCCTTCTTTCTTCTTTTTTTTTTCTTTCTTTCTATAAGAACTCTCTTTGTTTTGTTCACTTGCACTTATGAAAATGCAAAGATCTTGCTCGCATGAAAGGGTCATATATATATATATATATATATATATATATATATATATATATAAGAAGGCGGAAGGACAAGAAGATGAAACAGAGAACCAAAAGTACGGGCTTTCACCACTCACCATACTAATGGGTGTGCAGATAGTGACCATGACCTTGCAGAACAGGGGTTAACTACTCACAGTTCATAATCATAAATAAATTATGCATGATGCAAGGGGTAGTAGGAAAGGGACCTCACAGTTGAATATATAAACTGAAATTATAACTATAAGTATAATCCGACCATTTAGGCGGTAGAAATGCAGATGTAATTAATCTGGCCAACAGATGCCAGTCTAATATGATTACTTATTGAATCTGAAAATATTTACATACAAGAAGTATAAAACATAAACTGAAAATAAACAAAGTAAACAATTAACTAGACAGAAGGACTTGGGAAACAGAAAAGAAAACTTAAGATTGGTCAGAGAAGGAGCTCTGAGTCTTATGAAGTTTTCTCAGGTTTCTGCCTAAGGTGGTGTCCCTTAACTCTGAATGCAAGCCTTCCTTTTATAGAGTAAGGAGTGAGCTGCGTACAATTACTGGGGAATCTTACTATTACAGATTGGCAATCACTTTTAACAAAAGTAGAATGATTACAGACAACTTTTACTATTACTGAACAGTAGATACTTTTGACTAAAACACACAACTTTTACTATTTGCTTTTACAAAAGTAGAAAAAGCCGGATTCTTTTGACTCGGCGTGCAAGGCAGGGGCCAGGAAGCATAGGATGCTTAAAATGAGTGCGCGGGCACTGATGACTGGGGTCCACAGCATGTGGAAAGGAATCTGACTGTCGGCACAGGCCAGAGATTACTGTGAGCTCACGGGAGCTGAATAGGAGCCATAGTAATGATGACTAGGCAAAAGGATCCTGTGCATCCTGGAGGTCAGTGATGCCATAAGGGTCCTGGTTAACAGAAGCTTGGGATGACTTTGAGGAAGATGATGTATCCTCTTCATTGATGGTGTTAACTCTTTGTTGAATTGCTTTGGCTAGTAGATTTAGCTCTGCAGCACTGTATTCTTTTACTCCTGCTAGAGTAGCAGCAACAGAGGAACTAGAACTGGAACCTTTAATTTTGGATTTGCTGGAAGAGCCAACATTTTCCAATTTGACTGGAGTAATAGGAGTCGGAGGAAACTCCTTTTGAACTTGTTGGGAAATTCGATCAATGTCAAATTTATCCCACCATTTAATAAAGAAAATTCTGGTAACTGATGGAGGCTGAGATGAAGCAGGAAGGTTATACTGCCATTTCAAAATCCAAGGAATTTTGTACTTACTGGAAAAACGGAGCAGTACTGGGATACCTTCCATTTTAGGGTTATATGGAGATTTGTTACTAAAATGATTTATCTGAGTACGAAGAGACTCAGGGATAACTTGTGTAGAAAGGCCATATCTGGACCACCAAAGGGTGAACCAAATCGGGATCTGACTTTTGAATTTGTGGTCAAACTGGAGAAACCAAGAATGATTGAAATTGGAGCCCTGGTGAAGAAAGATCTTATTCCGGGCTTCCATGTAATCAAAATAGCAGAAATAGTTACTAAAAGATCCTTCAAGACCTTCTTCAATAACTCTCATATCAGAAAGACGATTGGTATATCGATGATTCTCCCAATCCTCCCCCGAAATGATTTTCTTAATATAAAGAGAGTGAAAAATAATTTTTGAACTGTCATTTTTATCACAAATTGGTTTAATATTGACAGATTCAGTTTTTACTAAAATATTTTTATAATAAGTAAGGGTTTTATAAGGGGCTGGAGGTGCAAAATGCCAACCAGGAGGGAAAAACTGGGCGGCAAGCTTAATTGGGTCATTTTTGTCGTTCATGTAAGGCTCAACAAAGAAAAGGTTAACTTCATAATTTGGTATATATTGAGAAGTAGGTTTGAATTGACTAGGTTTTTGAATCTGGCTCTGGGCTTGGGATTCAAAGGGGTCAAAAGGTGTGGGTTGACTGGCAAGGGCTGAACTATAGGGTTTAGGGATTTGGCCTAAAACCTGGAATTGGGTGGTAGGAGGTCTAACTGTATAACTGGGATGAGGAATTGGAACCATGGTTCCCTTACCAGATTGTCCTGAAACAGGATTTTTACTTGGCTGTCCGGAGACAGGAGCTTTACCTCGATCACGTTTCTGTTTATCTCTCTCACTCATTTTGGGTACCTGATTGGATAAATTCTCTAGTCAGAAAATCTGGGATAGAGTTTTGACTTCCTTTAATATATTCAATATCAAAATCAAAAATAGATAAAATAGCTTGCCATCTTGCAAAAATCTGTTTAGAAGCAATATTTTCGACATCTTTTTCTAAAACGTATTTTGCAGATTTGCAGTCAATTCTGACTAAAAACTTTTGATTTAATAAATCACTTTGAAATTTATTAATGCATGAAACTAGAGATAGAATTTCTTTTTTAATAGTTGAATAGTTTAACTGAGTGGGATTCCAAGCATGAGAGTAAAAACAAACAAGTTGCTCAGAAGAAGTAGGAGTTAACTTCTGCTTGAGAATACCTCCAAAGCCAATTTCAGAGGCATCGGTTTCAACTATTTTGAAGGCAGTAGGGTTAGCTATTCCTAGACAAGGAAGAGTCTTAACATGCCTTTTTAATTCTTGGACAACAGAAGTATGAATATCTGTCCAAGGAAGGGGATTACTGTTTAAGCGGTCAAAAAGGGGTTTACAAATAATCCGCAGATTTTTATAGAATTCACTAATATAATTTAGAGATCCTAAAAATCTTTGAAGTTGATTTTTGTCAGAAATAACATCTGGGAATTTACTAGCAAATTGGATAGCTCTATGAATGGGGTAAATATGACCGTACTGGATACTAAGGCCAAGAAATTTTACTTGAGTTTGGAACAAACTATATTTTGACTGGGATAAAACTAATCCATTAGTTTGAATAGTCTTAAAGAATGAATTTAAGTGTTTCCAATGTTCTTCAATAGAATTTGAGAAAATTAAAACATCATCAATATAAACAATTGCAAAATGACTGAACTGGTTCAAAATATCATTCATAATATTCTGAAATTCACTAGGAGCATTCTTAAGGCCAAATGGCATGACATTCCATTCATAGTGACCAAAAGGTGTGGTAAAGGCTGTCTTATACCTATCTTCCTCATGAATCTGGATTTGCCAAAATCCACTCTTAAGGTCGAATTTACTAAAGACAACTGCTTGACTTAATCTACCAATTAAATCTTTTTTATTTGGTAATGGATACCTAATCCATTCCAAAACCTTATTTAAAGGTTTGTAATTAATAACAAGTCTGGGAATTCCTCTTTCTATCTCATAATTTTTATTGACATAGAAAGCAGGGCAAGACCAAGGAGACTTACTTTTCCTAATTACTCCTTTAGCAAGTAAATCATTAATTTTTTGCTTACAGAATTCCATTAACTCATGATTCATTTGTATAGGTCTAGCCTTAGTAGGAATTAAATGTTCCTTGAATTCCTTAGCATAAGGTAGCCTAACAATATGCCTTTTCCTATGCCAAAAAGCATGAGGTAAATTGGAACAAACATTTTTATTTAAAAGATCTTGGAAATCTTTTATTTTCTTTTTGAGTTCAGGGGTTCTTAAACGTTCCTCAACTCTTTTATAATCTATTTCATTTTTTAAATAACTTAAATGCTTTGTTTTATTATTTAAAATATTTAAATATTTAGTAATTGACTGTTCTTGAATACTCCGAAGGTCTCTCTCTTTAGGTTCAGTTATGAAGCTAAAGGTAACCTTTTGACCAAGGTGGTTACTTGATAATCCCTTGGTAGTAGTGGTAAATGGATATAATAAATATATAAATGGTAATCCTAAAATTATTTTGTCAGTCATGTTTCTGATTAAAACAAAAGATGTTTTAAAACAGACATTATCTTGACAAATATGAACTTTAGGTAATTTATATTTTATTTCCATTTGACTACCATTAGCGGAGCTAAGTCTTTCATTAGTCTTTGCATAAAACCTGGTAGGAATTAATCCTTCTTGAATACAGTTAAGATCAACACCTGTATCAACAAGAGCAGGAAGTTCCAAAATAAAGGTTTTATTAATAACTAAGGTTATATTAATATACCATTTTTGGATAGTAATATCTTTTAAAATTCTTAAAGAATTTCCTTGTTCAATTAATTCAAATTGATTATTTGAAGTTTCAGCCTTATCCTTATTAGAAGAATGAGATTCATTTTCCGAAGGGATATCAGCTTCTTTTTCATCACTACTGCTATTTACAGCAATAGTCCTTTCAGCTTTAATATTTTCAATTTCTTGTTTTAATAGAGAAATTTCTTTCTTCATATTTTTTACTTCAGAATGTAACCCTGGTAAAGTAATCTCTTTAACAGGATTCTTAAATCTTTCAAGAGTTTTATTAAGGCTAAAAACAGGTTTCTCTTTAACCTTATTAAGCTTATCAGCAGGGTTATCTTTTATTAATAAGTCTTTTAACTGCTTTGTGTATCTTTTCTTTAACTTAGGGTCAGTAATTTTACCTATTAGTTCAATAAGCAAATTTTGTTCTTCTTCATTAGCAGTAAGAACATTAACCTTGTTAATAACATTAAGTTTTTTATTACAGCAACTATCCACACATCCAAGGGTGACATCTGGATTATTACTGCTGCTAGAATTATCAGAGGAATCAGAAAATGTATCATCATAGTTATTATCACTAGAATGATTTTCTATTCTCATTAATTCTAGGATCTGTTCAGTATCTTCTTCAGTGATTTTTAACTGTTTAAGTTTTTCTTTTACTTTGCATTCATTTTTGTAATGACCAGGCTTACCACAGTTGTGACAAATAACTTTACTTTTATCAAATTTTTTGTAACTTTTCTTCTTAGGGTTATAAGAAGGTTTTTTATAAGCTTTTTTCTTATAAGGTGACTGTTTTTTATAATAATCATCTTTGTTATTATAACTTTTATGTTTTCTTCTAGGTTTATAATTATCTTTTTTATAGTGCTTAATATGTTTTCTTCTGGAAGGGGCAACAGACGGCACACCATATTGTTCACAGAATGTTCCCAATTCATATTTAGCTTTGTTTTTATCTTTATTAGCTTGTTTACTAAGTTTAAAATCAATACACATTTTTAAACCAGTTTTTTGAATTTGACTAACAATATCACCATAGGTTAAATTATCATAATCAATAAAACCTAAGGTTTTAGATAACTCTTCTCTAATTTTATGCGCAAATAAACTAGGTAAACCATTTATGAACTTTCCTTTCCAAAATGATTTATTACTATCTTCACGCATCATAACTCTATTAATAAACACATCCTTGTACCAAGGAAAGTCACTTAAGGTAGGGCAATTAAGGTTACTAAGTTGGTCATGGATCCTATCAGTAATGTTGCTAGGAGTTCCAATAAAATGCTTAATTATTGTAAAAATAAGAGTATTGACACCATCAGGGGGTCCAATACCTAAGACTTCATTAACTATTGGATTACCATCATTATCCACTTGGATAGCATGAATTATAGATTGCTTAGAAGTTTCAGTAAGATGATTCTCCCACCAACTTCTAAGTGTTCCGGTAAATCCAGTAGCTAATAACTCAACAATACCAGCTTGACTTATTTCAGGGAAATTAGTCAAGTAACTGTTTGCAACCATAGACATATGATTTAATTTATTTAAAATCTGTTGCTCACTAAAACCATCAATATTCCATTCATAAATCTTATTAGCAGAAACAGAAAATTGATTATCTAGATTCCTTTCTTCAAACTGTAAGTCTGGAGGGGTTGGTCTAGTATACCAATTTTTTGTAGTACTAGTAGGATTTGGAGTTTTAAAGGTTAGTTTACTAAACTGATTAATTGTTTCATCAAGTTCAGAATCATCAGAAGATGTATCTGATTGACTTTGAGCTTGAGTTTGGTCAATCACAGCTAACATTCTAGTTTCACTAGTTTCTGGCTTATCAAGTTTTTTGATAAGTTTGTCAATGGTTTTTGCAAGTTCTTTATCTGAAGTAGGTAAACTTAATCCTACTCTCTTCTCAGGGAGACTAAGTAAAGGCTTTTCAGGTTTACTTAGTTGGGTATTTAATTTTTCATCAAATTTTTCTTCAATTTTATCTAACTGTTTACCTATAGAAGCAAGGTACTGGTTAGTAAAATTGTTTTGTTCAATAATTCTCTTGTTATTACCTTCTGGGTCTTTAAAAGGACTAGCAGTAACATGAGCATCTTTTACCGTGATAATTATTGACTCAAGAGGAGGGTGGCTAGAAGAAATAGTAGATTTATCCTCTTTTGTCCATTTATGTTTAGTTATAACATTACATTTTCCATAATATTTATCATACCATGAATAGAATGTAATATTTATTTTTTCTATAGTTATAAATCTTCTCCATTTTTTTAACTATTTTTTCCCTTTCTTGTTCATTGTGGTTAGCACGAAAAAGATGTCTTTTTGGCTTATTTTCTTTAGAATTAAAATCATTAATCAAATATTGATCATTTATTTTAAATTCTTTTTTAATAACTCTAAGTTGATGATGGACTGGTTTAGGTCCAAAATCAGACTGAGTAGGAGATAAATTTTGAGATTCATCATCCTCAGGTTGATTAACTGGTTCAAACTTATCATAACAAGGATGACTTGTTTGACCTTCAGTATAAATTCCTTTTAATTTGACATCGGATAAATTAGTCTTTCCTAACAGATCAGAATCTTTTCTGCTGTGGTTAGAAGACTGACTGGTAATGTCTTCAATAATTAGTGGACGTCTAAGTCTTGAATCATCAAAGCTTATTCTGACAGTATCATCTAAATATTGCTTAACATTATCAAAGTTAATAACTTCATTAATTACAGGTTTTTGGGGTACCTCGTTATCTAATATCCATTGACTCGGAAGAGTCACATCTTTCCAAAGAAGAGTCTTTGGAACTTGAATATTAGCATCACTGGTACTACTTTGAATTAGAATAGTTTTATCTTTGGGACTTTTACTTAAAGCTTTTACATTTAAATTAGTTTTCATTGTTTTATAATAAATTCTGTATATTAAAGCTAAAGCTTGAGATCCTTCAATCATCTGAGTAATCTCACCAGCAGTTTTAATATTCAGAGTTAAAGCTTTTATTAAATGAGGGTCACTTAGGCTTAATGTAAAATCTGGAAAGCAATTAAAATGGACAGGTCCATTGTGCAAACTAGATTCCATTATTCCTAAGATACTTGGATGAAAGTTTAAGTATCTAGCATCTCTAAGACACAACAAGATACTTGAATTTATTCCTTTAATACTTAAAGGGTTAACAACAACTTGAATTAATCCGATGTGGATAAAGTTGTACCCTTTTCTTCTTTGTTTGTTGATGACTTCTGTAGTGAGCAAACTACAAGTTTCATGATCTTTATTAATAGCATAAATTTTTTCAACAGTTTTGACACTATAGTCTGACTTGAAATTATCTAAAAAGGTAGACTGATAAATTTCTTTGGGAGAAATACTGGGGATATTCCAGTTTCCTAAATCTTGACTAAGGTTTTCATAACTGTGTTCTTCTTGGTATCAGAGCCAAGTTATGTTCGTGTGCTATCAGTGTTTTGATTTGCTATTCATATTTATGTATCTATGCTTCTACTGTCTACGTCTGTTCCTCTATCCTTTGATCACCTTCCTTACAGTAGTCCACCTTGTTGTTTTTCGAAGCAGTTATAAGTCTCTTGGATTGAACAATGATTCTGCAATTACAGGAATTAACACTATGGTCTGTGCCTACATATGTAAGTGGGTCTGTATCTTAGACATAGTGGTAGCAGCAGATAAGTAAAGCAATGGATGTGTCTATATGATTGTTATTTCATCTCACTATTTAGCACATATTCATTTCTTGATCTCTATTCCTTTTATTTTAGCAGTGGCTTCTTTTGAAGTATCACATGCAACGAGAATCCACCTTTGTGGCTCCTAAATCCCTCAACTCAGGATTTAGTATCTCGGATTTTTATCAATCCTCTTTGTGCAGAATAGAAGACCAGCCTTGTAGAATAGGTTTTTCAAAAATTATTATGAATCGTTTATTCAGATCTAATTCTTCAGTCAGCTCTAGAAATATATATATATATATATATATATATATATATACACTATAAGAAAAGCGCTTAATCCCGACGAAATTAAGATCGACGGAATGAATTCAGTCGTAAATATGTTATTTTCGACGGAATATTCTGTCGAATTTAATTCTGTCGGGAATAATTTATAACCGACCGAATTCCGTCGAGAAAATGCAGGATGTTTTGGCGGCAAAGTTCCCGCCACCGTGAAAGTTATATTCGACGAAATTTCAGTCGAACATATAATTAAAATCGACGGAATATTGCCGACTGAATTCCGTCGAAAATAATGTTTTAAATTGTAGTGCTTCAGCCCGATCAGTTCATTTCTGCTTCTTCCTTCTTTAATTTCTTCCACCGCTCTCTCTCTCTCTCTCATCTCTCTCATTTCCCCTCCAACCCACCACTTGCGGCGCCGGTGTTGCTTCTCCTCCAGTCGCCGGTGTATGTTGTTTCTCCTCCGCCCCGTCCGAGTGTATAAGGTTTGTAGGGGTGTGTGTGTGTGTGTGTGTATATATATATTAATTTTCTGCTGCACCTTGGTTAAATATATATGTATATATTGTTGTTGAAATTACGATTATTGTAACTGAAATTATGATTATTTACTGAAATTGAGATTATTGATGTTCTGAAAATTGGGATTATTGATGCTCTAAAAAAAATTGTGCTGAAATTGGGATTATGGATGTTCTGAAATTGGGATATTGTTGCTGAAATTGGGATATTATTGCTGAAAATTATCCTTTAGATTTATTTTGTGCAATTCCAATTTTTGTTAGTTTATATATAGCATGTTTATTGTGTTAAAAACAATCTCTCTTTCCTGTTTCCTTTATTTTGTGCAACGTGGATCGCAGGAAGTTCCCAAAGAAGGCTGACCCATGTTTGCAAGGTATCCACTGCATATTTTTTTTATAAAAAACCTAAAAGTTATTTCCGACGGAATTTCCGTCGGAAATAACTTTTAGTTTTTCGACTGAATTTTCGACAGAATTAATCCCGACGCACTTAGTTACGACTGAATTGCTGACCGAATTTTTCGTCGGAAATAAGGTAATTCTAACGAAAGTTGATTATTTCCGACGGAAAATTCCGTCGTAGATAAGTTTTTTTCTTGTAGTGATATATATCAAATACACCCCTTTCCCCAACTGTATATACATATCGATAGGTTTCTAACTCTAGCCTATCCTAGCCTAACTTTGCTCCTATAATGGCCCCTACATGGCCTAGTAAGTCGCCTCCCACATACCCACCTCAGACTTGCTGATCTGCTCCTGCCAGCCCCCAATCACTACCTCTAACTGCTGAAATGAGTACCCCCACTTGTCCACTTGACTTCCTAAAAACAACTTATATATATGATATATAGACTTCATGATTACTTATATTATTAATACATTGACTGCTGACTTGGGCATCCAAAGCAACAAAACTGGCACAAGTTAATTTATCATTTAGTCATTTGTGTTGTCTCGAAATAGGTTATCAATATGCCTACTTAGTTCCTTATATACAAGGCTTGTCACTTGCTCGCTTAAGTAATACAAATAATAATGTAATACACATATTATAAACACAACTCAAATTAGTAATTTATACAATTTTAAATATATATAAATTTATTTAATTAAAATGGAATTAATCCATCTATAAAATTAACACATTTTGTGTTACGAATCGATATTTAAAATAATTAATATTCACTTTTTAACAATTTTAATTTACTAATTAAATTTGAACTTATAATTTGTACAAATAAAATTTAATTAACTCCCTCAGTCCATAAAATGTTTCAAACAACTTATTTAAAACATTAAATATATTAATTTAATATATTCAACCATAAATTAAATATTAATTTAATTTACTATATTAATTTCAATATTTATTAATTAAATATTGGTTCCTCATCCTATATTTTTAATTCACATCCATTTTATATAATATTAAATATTATATCACTATATGTTACTTTTAATTATTGTAACATATTTTTCTTCATTAACTAAAGAAAATAACTTTCTTTATTTAATTCATTAAAATTAACATATTAATTCATCAATAAAAATTAATGAATTAATTCCCTTATTTCATATTTAATCTATTTTCATTTGGCGTACTATAAAATATTAAGCCACTATATTAAAATAATGAGTTGATTAGCTTCCTCATTATTATTAAAATGAGAATACATACATAAATTCACTTATTAAAGAGAATTACCTACCTCGTTTTATAAAATTTAATTCATAATACATCCATTACCATTCAAAACTTAATATTTAAATTATATTATTTTATAATATAATTTTACACCATGTTCTCAATTAATTAATATAAATTAATTTTCGTCGCTTCATATTTCATATCGTAGTCAATTCAATTTATCAACTTAATAACTAAATTAAATACTAAGTTTCATTTTCAATTGAATGTATACATTTCATTTATAAATATATACATAACATTACATTTCCACATAATCACATAATTCAATATATATATATATATTCATCCAAACATGTACATATATTACACTTATATATATATACATTTCATTTTTCATTAAATATATAACAAATATATATTTATATTCAAACACATTGCATCTCATAATAAGAATTTTATTCATACGAACCGCTTCGTCTCAAAATAAGAATTGTTTTATATTAAATTCTTATTATTATATTATATTAAATACATCGAAATTCCAGGTTGTCACAAAATCCATCGACAAATCCTCCTATATGACACTCGGTACAGGTAGAGGCATGTAGAGACCTGTATTTTGAGCTTGTACCTTAGTACTCTGACAGACATAGCACTTGTGAACAAAGTTACGTACGTCGTGTTTAACTGAGGCCAGTAATACCGCTCAATTACCCTATTGATAGTCTTGTCATGTCCCAATTGACCACTCAAACCCCCACCATGTAACTCTCGAATCAGTTTCTCCCTCAAAGAACCCTGAGGAATATATAATTAATTATCACGAAACAGGTAATCATCAACCACATGAAATTCTTCCTCTGTTTGTTTAATAACACACCTTCCCCATATTTTGGTGACATCTTCATCATCCGAATACAGCTTTTTTAGAAACTCAAACCCAATAATTTCTTGCTGCATAGTGACTAGCAAACTCCCATATTGACTCAATGCATCTTCCACTTTATTCAAAGCACTAGATTTGTGTTTTAACACAAAAGGGAACTTCTGCAAATAGGTTGCCCAGTGAGCATGCATATTATTTAAGCTTTTCTGACTGTTTAGGTACTTCAAAGCTTAGTGATCAGTGGAAAAAAATAAATTTATGCTGAATCAGATAATGTTCCCAATGCTTTAGAGCACACACAATAGCATAAAATTCTTTGTCATAGGTGCTCCACTTTCGCCGTGCATCACTAAGCTTTTCACTACAAAATGTCACTGGTTTCTTCTCTTGTAACAAAACTGCTCTAATCTCAATTCCACTAGCATCACACTCCACCTCGAATAATTTATCAAAATTGGTAAAGAAAGAACATGAGTAGTGCACAGTTTTTCTTTGATGACTGCAAAAGTTGTTTGAGTTTCTTCACCACATTGAAATTTACCCTTCTTTAAACACTCTGTAATGGGTGCCACAATGCTACTGAAATCTCTAACAAATCAACGATAAAACGTCACCAATCCATGGAAACTTCTCACATCTCCTATTGTTTTTGGTACTGTAATATCCCAGATATTTATGAAGTTTCAAAAATAGAATCAAAGACAATTAAAGGTTAAGATTAAAAACCTAGATTGGAGAAAAGGAGAATGTAGAGGAGTAATTAAACAGTTAACATAAATTAAAAATGAGTAATCAATGAGCTATGAGAATTAAAACCTAAAGTTGGTTAATATGAATACTTTATGGTATAGTAAGAGCTAGGTATTTATACAACGTATAAATAAAAAATCACTAATCTCGAATACAGAATGAAATATGAGGAAGAAACTTTTCATAAATAGACAGTTTCTATAAAACAAAAGTCTAGAGAAAATGATAGATGACCATTTTTTCCCTAGAGTATTTTATAATGACTATAATGTCCTAATAATAATCTAGAGACTATTTTACGCTTAGTTGGTAAAGAGTAATGATAAGTTTACCCTTAGGGTGAAATTAGATTTTAATTAGCTTAAACCCTAACTCATTAAATGTTTAGGGCCAAATTGTTATAAATTTTATTAGTTTGCCCAATGTAAATTAATTAGAGGCCTAAAGTGAGTTGTAAAGAAGCCCAACGGTGGAATAAATTTCAAGTCCAATGACTTAATTAAATTAAGTCAAACCCTAGCCCTATGAGTTAATTATGGTAGCCCAACCTTGAGTTTAATTGATTTAATTGTTGGAAGCCCTAAATGAATTAATCTAGTAGGCCAAATGGAAGTATATTGTGAGCCCAAACATAATTAAATATGTAGTTCACTGAAAGTTAATATTTAAGTCCAAGTTAAATAATTAATTAACTAATGGACTAGTCTAGGGTTTGTGTTAGAATAAGTTTAAGCAATTGCATGTGTTAGTGTATTAATTGGTAGCCCGACCAATTTAAATGCCACACTTAATTACTTAATAACCCAATGGAATTAATTGTTAAGCCCAAATAATTTGATATTGAGAGCCCAAATGAAATAAACTAGTAGCCCAATAATTGATCCATATTGCAATTTCAAGTATTGGTCAAACTATGTGGTCAACATGTATATGTATATATGTATATAAAATGGAAAAATAAACCTAAATTGCTAGAGAAAAGGGGAAGTGGCTGGCTAGGAGGGGAAGGGGGGCCGACTTAAGTGCAAAGCTTCAAGTTTCCTAGATAACACAAATCCATAAAAACCCTCCCCAATGCAAATGTTAATTCTCCAAAAATGTGGATCTTGTTTGTGTAATTAGAGAGGGATGTTAAGTAAGGTTAGGAAAGTTCTATAAATAAGAACATTCACCAAGCTTGCAAGGTTTGCTGATTCATTTATTTTCTTTCACCAAGATAAAAGTTGAGAGCATTTGAGAGAAAAGTGAGAAATACATTAAGTGTTTGAGCTTGTGAGCTTGAGAGCAAAGATACACTAAATAGAAATATATAGAGAGATTTGGATGGCACCAAGAGGAGGAAGAAGGAGATTCTAGCTTTGAAGAGAAAATCTCCAAGAGGTTTAAAAGTCTGCTAAACCCTAGCTTTCATTTAAACTATGTTTTTATTTTTGTGCTTTAATGGGTTGTTTAGGGAGATCTATGAGTTTTGTGTGGTGGTTCATGGTGGAACCGAAGATACAAAGATGGTGGTATGTGATAGTTGATGGTGGTTATGTGTGTAATCACATGGATGTTATGTATAGGATCCAAATGATGTTTTGATTAAAACCTTAACTTTGTTGGTTAGGTAGTTCAAAAGAAGAACTCATTATAGAGGTGTATTTTTAAAGATCTATAGGTTCTTTTAAGTGAACTATTTTTATATGAACAAAAATGGAGCCTAGATGAGCTCATATGTATTTTGATATAAACTATGTTATGTTTTGGGTAAAAATTCTAGTAATAAGCTTGAGTTTTAAAAGGAATCACCTTGTGGGTTGAAAATGCTAAGATCTATGAGTTTTAACATAGATCTAAAGTTTTGGTAATGTTGTGTTTTGGTAAAATATGTTTTGATGAATGATTTTTTAAGATAAGAAAATCTAGACGCTATAATGATTTTTTACATCTATGAAACTCAAGTGTATAATATAGTTTGAAAATGTATATTATGTATTACAATGTTATAGAGGCATAAAACATGATGGTCTGACAAAATAATACTTGTGGATTCAAGTTTGAAGTAATCGAATCAAGGAATTGTGAAACTAATTTTCACTTTGTCACTGTGAGCGATTTTTAGTATATTTCTGATTGGAATTTTGTTTTGTGATCTAAAGAGAAGTTGTAAAGGAAGAAGTTACGGATGCATGAGCAATTTAATTTCTCAAAAAGGTTGTGAAATGAGAAAGTTATGACTGTCGGAGTGACTAAGGCGGGCAGTCCAGAAATAAGAAATTTTTATTTTTGGCCTATCACCGCAGCAGTGGATACCACCGCTGCAACGGTAAAACACACTGTCCAGAACATGTTTTTATGGTCGGGGTCGGGCTACGTCGGGTCAATCCGGATCAAGTTTTCTTTGAAAATTTAAGTTGAAATAAGTGTAAAATGAATATGTGTGTATAAGAAACTAATATATACAGAGTCTATTAGTGACTAATTAGTAGCTAAATATTTAAACTAAAGACTTAAGTTAACACAATTAAAAAATTAACTATTTGTATTGTTTGAAGATTATTAAAATATTATTAAATGATTAATAATATTAATAAGTAACTAAAATGTTATTAAATGATTAATAATATTAGTAGGTAACTAAAATTTTATTAAATGATTAATAACATTAGTAAAGGATTAAAAGGTCATTAATAACATTAATAAGTAATTAAATGGTTATTAAATGATTAATAACATTAGTAAATGATTAAAAGGTTAGTAACTAATTAATAACATTAGTAGGTAATTAAAATGTTATTAAATGATTAATAATATTAGCAAATGATTAAAATATTATTAAATAGTTAATAATATTATAAAGTGATTAAAATATTATTAAATGATTACTAATATGAATAAGTGATTAAAATGTTATTGAATGATTATTAATATTAGTAAATAATTAAAATATTATTAAATGGTTAATAATATTAGTAAGTGATTAAGGTATTATTAAATGGTTAATAATATTAATAAGTAATTAAAATATTATTAAATGATTAATAATATTAGTAAATGATTAAAATATTATTAACTATGGTTAATAATATTAGTAAATGATTAGAATGTTATTAAATGATTAATAATATTGGAAGGTGGTAGTCTATTATTAACGGTAGATAATATTTTGAGATTTTTGGTACATTATTAAATGTCTGAAATATTAAGTTATATAAAAGAAGAAAGTTTAATTGAATTAAACTAAGGTAAAGAGTCCATTAGGGAGTAATTATTAGACAACTTACTAAATATATGTTTGAAGAACGCAATGTATTGGTGAAAGTTGGAGAAGCAAACCTGACATGTCAAAACTATAGTTTTACTAGGGTTTTGTTCGAAAGTAAAAAGTTTGTTCGCCGAACATTTTAAAAAAAATTAATAAATTGAAGTTAGAGTCTTATATCGAGACTAATTAATAGTCGTTGTAACTAATGATTATGTCAATCTCATGCATAATTGTAGGTTGATCAAAAGATGCAAAACTAACGTAAGATGAATAAACTTATCAGATAAGTTTTCCAGTACTATGTGATATTATTGCAAACTGGATATGTATAAGTTTTGCAGGACTTGTTGCTATGTGTAAATATTGTTATGTGTGCACTTGTTAGATCTGTACATTGATGTTAAATGTAACTTGCTATTATATGTTAATATGAGTTGATGTGCCTTTGTGCATTCATGATATACAAATTATTGATATGGAATTGTTGAATTTAGTTTAATTAATAAGTTGAAGTGCATGACATGTGTTAATTTTAATGCATGATTGGTATGAAGCATATATAAATGTGAATTTTTGGAAGCATGATGCATGAATATAAATGCAATGCATGAGATAAGAGAAGCATGTATACGATGTCATACATGGATATATTGTGAAGCCCGCATGATGCATGAACTATGTGTTATGTTAAACTGTTAGACTTGCTAAGCCGTCGTGCTCATTCTTACTATAAAACCAACACTTTCATATAAGTACGACGCATCCGAAGATTTTCGATAAAGACCAAGAAACAGGAATATGAATTACTTTCACCCAAAAGTCTAAACACTTGTTGTAGTTATGAATCCAGTTGGATAGGTAAAAGATAATTATGTATTAATGTACTAGTTAGTGGTTATCTTGAGTATTTTGATACTCATATTTTTTGT
Organism: Hedera helix; assembly: GCA_947179155.2. Classification (NCBI taxonomy): domain Eukaryota; kingdom Viridiplantae; phylum Streptophyta; class Magnoliopsida; order Apiales; family Araliaceae; genus Hedera; species Hedera helix. Next base: position 19,035,248 of record OX359274.1, read on the forward strand.
CATAAAAGGAATTCCTATCGTATATGATATAGAGATGTAATAAGAATTTATAAAGATTATGATTCTGAGGCAAAGAATTAAAGTGAATAAGGATGTTGTAAAATTTTTAAATTTATTTAGTTTTAGAAATATTTTATTATGTAATGTTGTGGATTTTCTGAAAAGGATGAGCGTCTAACACGCGGGGGTCGCTCGATGATCGACGGGAGATTCTCGAGGCATTACAGTTAGTATCAGAGCTGATAGGTTAAAAACCTTAGGTAAGAGTACCTTAGGCTATAACCGTAGTAGAAGATAAGGAAAATAGTAATGGAATAAACTCAAGTAGAGTTTAAATAATAAAAGATGAATTTAGAAAATCCATATATAGAGGATTATCCAAAGGTGGATTTAAGGAGATACAAGAATAACGAAAAGGGTTATGTTGTACCTAGTTTAAAGAAATGAAAGAAGATATATTCTAATAAGATTTTTGAGTAGCAGAAATAAAGTGCTAATAAGGTCATGAAATGATCAAGAAAGATAAACTCGTAATGAGTTATATGCGTTAAAATATGGATAAAGGGAATTCATATTAAGCTAAGGAAAGGTTAGAGGTTTGTTGATTTCAATTAAGGACTCGTGTTAGTGGTTGAGTTAAACATTCATTTGTATGGGCAGGGGATTTTGCTTGATTTTACAATCACTTAGCTTCCTATAATAATAATCGTTGAAATCTAGCGTCACGTTATTCGTTATATATATGGTAGGAAGGTGAATCTTTCTTTATGTGTATATCTGATAGCTAGAGAATGTTAAGCTTAGGTGCGCATTCTTAAAACTCATACTTATGGTAAGTTCATGACTCATAATCGTATGACATGTTTCTGAGCCCTTTAGCATATGGACAGTCCGTGATTTGTTCTTGAACTACGTATTGCTAGGATAAGTTTCTAAACTCATATTCTTGTAGTAAGTTCCTGAACTCATAACGTATGATAAGTTTGATGAACAATGGGGGTTATAGATTTGAGAAATTTCATGAATAGAGATTTGAGAGTTTTATTGATTAGAGAACATTAATAGGATCGAGGATTAATAGAGTTATTAAGCTAGAAAAAGACTTGGAGGAAAAGTTAGATATATTTAAGGTTTTAGGATATTTCAAATCTTCTAGTTATGCTAGACTTTGAAATTCTTAAAATCATGCCAAATTTACACTTTTATGCTTTTGAAAAGACAAATGAATTCTCTTATTTCATTAATAAGTCGCGGTAACACGAGGTGTGGAGAAGTCCATCGTTACCTGTGGTGACATGATAAAACCTAAAATTGGTTTTTTAATTATTTTGAAACGTTTAAAAAAGAGTCTATGCTAATTATTTCGACTAGACAAATTGATTTGAAAATATCAAAATGTATTTATGAACTCATCACGCGCTATTACATCCATGGTACTGAGATGAAAAATGATGGAATCATAACACACTGTTGTGACGGTGCAGTATCATGAAGTCCTACAAAAATAAATATCAGTTATTTTAACTAATCTAAAATGATTTTTAGTTCATAATATACAAATAGTTTAAGAATGCAAGTCTATGCCATTTGTTTCGGCAAGACACTTTTGGTAAGAAATGGTTCAAGTTTTATATCCAATCCAAATTATTTGGTGAGGGATATTGCATTAAGTCTCAGATGAACAGTTCTCGAAATATGGACATTGTGAGAAATCCTCTTTGTGGTGGGATATGTCATAGGGACATTGTGAGAAATCCTCTTTATGGTGGGATATGTCACATGAACATTGTGAGAAATCTTCCTTATGGTGGGGATGTGACGACCCCAAATTTGGGTTCCATAACCTCGGGTTTAGTTCTCACGAAACAACGCCATCAACACATTCTATAATCTAGAGCGGAATAAATAAATATACATTGTTCATTAAAAAGGTACTTTTAGTCTCAATGTCTATTAACATTTACATAATATCAACATACATCTTAATTGTTCAAAAGGGCTTTGTGACGCCCCAAGTTCAGGCTCCTTGAACCTCGAATTTGGTGCTCACGGTTCATATATTCTAACTTCATTTACCACTACTCAAAAGTATTATTAATATATATTACATCCATTAAGGTTTAACATAATACAAAAGATATCTAATAAACCCTCAGGGTCATCAACCTTTATATACATACAACGTTACTAGGGTACATATTTCACATCTACAAGCACAAAATAGATTTAAAACTACTAGCAAGGGAAATTCATCATTTCTTCATTCTGACATCTTTCCTTTGCCTTTGTCTTTCTTATTTGTACCCTCAGGCTTAACATCTTTGTCTGCGTCACATTAATTAGGAAAGAATGAGCAACTGAAGTGCTCAGCAAGTATAATGAATTGAATAATAATGCAGCATGAGGAAAAAGAATTTATAACAATAACATAACATGATCTCATTTCAAATGGAAGGAAATAACTGATGAAATTATCTTTTAAAACATGATAAACGAGAATTATACTGAGGGTCACAAGACCATTGAACATAGGTTAATCAATGGTAACACTGATAACCTGTAGGTGTCATAAAGACCATAAAACCTTAAACCCGTACTCGAGGTGATCGGCCCCTCCTACCTATAATTGTGCACATCATATTACCGCATATCGCGGAGTATCGAAATTTAAAGCATCCGACAAGCTATATCCCCTGAAATAGGGTTGTTCATCTCAGTTTCTAGGAGTCCGCACCAAAACAATTTGATTTGGCTCAACACTTAACAATAAAGAGTAATTTGAAATTTAATTGTATCAAAAGTCTAGCCGGACAAATGGCATAGACTCATAATCATCAACTCACTAATCAACAATTATAATTCGTTAAAAATTTTATTTAAGAGTGAATGTTAATAACAATAGAGATTTTCAATTTTAATTTGAACAATTTACAGCATCAATCGAAATCAATATTCAAGAAAGTGGAATAATGATAAAATTTAGAGAATATAACTCAATTGAAATTTTAATATTTAACATATGAAAAATGGTTCAAGATTAGGGTTTAGGAAACTTTCCTCGATGTCCGATTACTAAATTAGCAGCTAATTATCATTTCTTGGACTACCTATAATAAAAACATAAAATAATAATAATAATTTAGTAACCCACGATATTAATTTATGTAATTAATATCACTTATAACATAAACATTCAACCCGTCGGATCTATATTGGAGTTCACAATTAATTATAAACTAATTTGGTTATTTAATTTAATCGTGTCCTTTTTATGTCTTCATATATAAAACACTTAATTATTAATTGAAATTATTCCTCAAAATTGGAAATTGTTAAATTTAATTTATAAAATATTTTTATATACTTTTCTGATTTTATATAATTTTTATATAATTTTTTTTATAAATTTTTAAATATTTATGTTAATTAAATTAAATTCCAATGGCAATCCTGTAATTTTTCTAAAAATTGGAACTGGTGGCAGAACTGTAATTTCGCGGAACTTTGGTCCGCCGCGCATTGCGCGGACCCGTCTTTTTCTCCCTTAACACAGCGTCGTTTTCTACGGGCGGCTACAGGAATCTGATTGCCGCGCATGGCGTGGCCCAACCTTTTCCCCCTCGAAACGTCGCCGTTTTGGTCCCAACTCTGGAAAAAAATATGGCTGTCGCACAATGTGCGGGCGACCTTAAATTTTTTTTTTTTTTTTTTTTTTTTTTTTTTTACGTTAACAGTAAGCCAAGCAACAAAAAGTACACCATTTTACTCCCAATTTACACATCATAAATACTCTAAACATCATGAAATCCATAAATACACCTTCAAAAATTACATAGAACAATTATCCTAATTATTTACAAATTTTTCATAAAATTATTTTATCACCAAAATTACAAATATAATCTAAATAAATAAGTTTTATACATTTCTTAGGCTTGAAAATCTTCCTTGGTGTCTTGTTCTACACCTTGATGGCACTAAAAATTCCTCCTTTCTTGATAGTGGTGGTGCTCGGTGGCGGTGATGGTGGTGGGCAGGAGAAGGAAATGAAGAGATGGAATGGTTACGTTAATATTGCAAGTAATTGTTGTTGTTGTTGTTGTTGTTGTTGTTATTATTATTATTATTATTATTATTATTGTTGTTGTTGTTGTTGTTGTTGTTGTTGTTGTTGTTGTTGTTGTTGTTGCTGTTGTTGTTTATTATTATTATTATCATCACTCTTCCTTATATGACTTAATTATGTGAATAGTTTTTAAGATTAACTCCAAGTCCACCGACTTGGAGCTAAGTCAGTAAAATATCATGCACCGTTCCTAATTTAATACATTACGCAGTTATTTCGGGTAATAAATAATTTATATAATGTATATAAAATATTTATTTTAATTTACTAAAATTCATAAAATGATTTATGGATAATATTTATATGTTTTTAGGGTACCTTATTTGATAAATTTTGTACACGCATAATGACATGCATATAATTATATGAGGTACTTTATCCTTCCAAAATTAATAAAATAATTCACATAAACTTAATAAAATTAAAATTTTCCACCTTTCAACTTTGTTACATATACATTACGTAAACATACATGTATTTTCTATTACTACATAATATATATCAATTATTATATATATTATGTATTATAATAATTTCTTTCACATATTTAAAACACAAAAATATTAAATCTCATATATCTAATTCTATTTTACATAAACATAAATTATCTTATTAAATAAGAGTTATCCATATTTATTAATTATTCTTTTTCACTATTTCATATATTTTATATAAACTATACAATGTATTTTTGTATAATTTATATAATTATTAACCTTTTCCTTAATAAATTTATTTTCTTGTATAAATTATATATATATATATATAATCTCATATAATTTATATAATCATAAATTCCTTTATATTTAATTATATTTCCTTATATAAAATATATAATTTATTACTATATATTTTATATAATTAGTTACTCTTGTTAATAATTCCCAAAATTTCCCATAATAATTAATTAATCTATAATCAATAATTTTGACCTTGTTAATTCTCTCATTAACTTTTAATTTAATTTAGGATTAATTTTCAATATTAATCCCCTTTTTATTGTGATTTTATTGACACAATTCATTAAATTAGTAACCGTACAATAATATATATATATATATATATATATATATATATATATATATATAGACACACACACACACACATACATAATTAATTTACACAATTCACATTACCTACCTGGTTTAAATAATAAAAAATATACACATTTTATTTATTTAAACTTTTTACACGTCATAATATCCTGAATATTACATTCTTCCCCCCTTATAAAAATTTTGTCCCGGAATTTCTACACTAACTATTCAAATAAACTGGGATAACTCTTTTGCATTTTCTCTTCTAATTCTAACGTGACTTCTTCAACGTTATGATTTCGCCATAGCACTTTAACGGAAGGAATCACTTTATTTCTTAAGACTTGTTTTTTCCTATCTAATATTTGAACAGGAATTTCTTCATAAGTTAAATCCTTCTCTATCTGAATAGGTTCATATGCTATGACGTGCTTATAATCTGGCTTGTACGGTCGGAGTACTGACACGTGAAAGACATTATGTATATGTTCTAATTCTGGAGGTAGAGACACTTCATATGCCACTTCCCCAACTTTCTTTAATACTTCGAACGGTCCAATAAATCTAGGACTTAATTTATCTTTCTTTCCGAATCTGATTTTTCCCTTCCATGGAGACACTTTAAGAAACACGTGGCTTTCCACCTCAAAATCCCGACTTTGCCTATACAAATTTGTATACTTTTTCTGTTGATCCTGAGCTGCTACTAACCGAGCTCGTATCAACCTGACTGTATCCGTCGTTTGTTGAACTATTTCGAGTCCTAACAGTTGACGTTCGCCAACTTCATCCCAACACAAAGGAGTTCTGCCCTTTCTCCCATATAAAGCTTCGTAAGGCGACATTCCTATACTTGCGTGGTAACTGTTGTTATACGCAAATTCCACTAAAGGTAGATGATCATCCCAACTTCCTTTGAAGTCTATAATACATGCCTGCAACATATCCTCTAGGGTTTATATCGTCCTTTCACTTTGACCATCGGTTTGAGGATGGTAAGCCGTACGCAACCTCAGTTGTGTCCCTAACCTCTCTTATAGACTCCTCCAAAAATTTGATGTAAAGCGCGAATCCCGATCTGACACAATTGATATTGGTACCCCATGCCGCGATACCACTTTTTTAATGTAGATTCTAGCCAACCGGTCCAAATTGTATTTAATCTTAATTGGTAAGAAATGGGCCGACTTTGTTAGTCTGTCCACGATCACCCATATAGTATCGTAGCCCTTTTGAGTAGTTGGAAGTCCTACCACGAAATCCATGGTAATATGTTCCCATTTCCATTCTGGAAATTCAAGAGGTTGTAGCAGACCACTTGGCTTCTGATGCTCAACTGTGATCCGCTGACATGTCAAGCACCGGCTTACATAATCCGCAATTTATCGTTTCATGTTTGGCCACCAAAAATACTTTCGTAAATCATAGTACATTTTCGTACTTCTTGGATGAATCGAGAATTTTGAATTATGTGCTTCCTGTAATATCTCCTCTTTCAATTCAGCTACTGCTGGTATCCAGATTCGCCCCTCAAATTTGAGAATTTCATTGCTGTCTATTTGAAATTTTACTTCATCATTTCATGTCACCCTATTCCTTACCCAAGTACATTCATCATTGGCTAATTGGGCTTCCTTCACCTTATTTAACAGTATTGGTTACATCTCTATAACAAATAGAATCTCATCTGCTTCAGAGGGGTACCTCACTTTAATTTCCAATTTTGTCATCTCCTGAATTAGTTTATCATGAACTGTTAATTTCATCAACTTTTCTCTTTCCTTTATACTTAAAGCATACGCCACTACATTAGCTTTTTCTGGATGGTAGAGGATTTCACAATCATAGTCTTTTATCAATTCCAGCCACTTCCGCTGACGCATATTCAACTCCTTTTGCGTGAAGATATATTTCAGACTCTTATGGTCTGTATATATCTCACATTTCTCCCCATAGAGGTAATGTGTCCATATCTTCAATGCAAAGACTACTGCTACCAATTCCAAATCATGTGTCGGATACCCCTTCTCATAATCTTTTAACTGTCGTGATGCCTATGCAATAACCTTTCCGTTCTGCATAAGCATACAACTTAATCCTTTATGAGAGGCATCACTATATACCACAAAATTTCCTATTTCATCAGGCAAAGTTAACACTGGGGCTTCGCTTAGACTTTTCTTTAACTCACAAAAACTTTCTTCACATTTATCTATCCACACAAATTTTACGGACTTTCTTGTTAAATTGGTTAGTGGAATTGCTATCTTAGAGAAATCTTGAATAAATCGTCGATAATAACCCGCTAAACCTAAGAAACTTCTCACCTTTGTGGGTGTCTTTGGCTGTTCCCAATTTATTACAGCTTCAACTTTTGTAGGGTCCATAGAAATTCCATCTTTATCAATAACATGACCCAAAAAGTGAACTCTTTCCAACTAGAATTCACACTTCGAGAATTTGGCATATAACTTTTTTTTTCTCAAAGTTTCCAATACTATCTTTAAATGATTTGTATGCTCTTCCTGAGACTTGGAATATACGAAGATATCATCTATGAACACCACTACAAATTTATCCAAATAGGGTTTAAAAATCCTATTCATCATATCCATGAATGCCGCTAGTGCATTCGTTAATCTAAACGGCATCACCAGAAACTCGTAATGACCATAACGAGTTCTGGATGTTGTTTTTGATACATCCTCCTTTCTTATTTTCAGTTGATGATACCCAGACCGAAGGTCAATCTTTAAAAAATATTTTGCTCCCTTTAACTGATCAAAAAGATCATCGATCCTTGGCAAAGGGTATTTATAATTGATGGTCACCTTATTTAACTCTCTGTAGTCCATACACAATTGTAAGGTTCCATCCTTCTTTTTAATAAATAACACCGGTGCTCCCCATGGAGACACACTCGGTTGAATAAACTTCTTATCTAATAGCTCATGTAGTTGCTTCATCGACTCTTTCATTTCCACTAGAGCCATTCTATACGGAGCATTAGATATTGGAGCAGTTCCTGGTGTTAAATCAATCATAAACTCAATTTCCCGATCTGGTGGAAGACCAGGTAAGTCATCTGGAAACACATCGAAAAATTCATTCACTATTGGTATTTCCTCCATTTTCATCTCCTCTTTCTGGGTACCTATCACATATGCTAAGTCTCCCGTGCCTCCCTTCCTTAACGCCTTACTAGCTTGCATGACGGACAGACAACTAAATTATCTCGATAATTTGCTACCATAAAATACTACTTTCGACTTTTTGGAAGTCTGTAAAGGTACGCACTTCCTCTAACAATCAACCATGGCCTTATGGTTATATAACCAGTCCATTCCTAAAATGATGTCAAATTCCCCAAGACGTATCAGAATTAAATCCACATATAACTTATGTTTTCTTATCAATATAGGACAATGCTTATGCACATGATTAACATGTATCACTTCTTTGTTTGCAATCTCTATATTCAAGGGTTGTTCTAAGTTTTTATGTGTCAACCCTAGTCTTCTAGCAAATTCATCAGATATAAAAGAGCACGTAGCACCCGAATCAAAAAGCACACATGCATTAGTATTGCAAATTGAAATGGTACCTGACACCACATCTTTAGACTTTTTCGGATCCTGCACCGTCATGTTAAAGGTTCGAGAAGTAGGACGACTTGGTTAAGTTGGTGCGGAGAATGTCAGTTTCCCTACGGTGTTTGCTCATTTCCCTCCACTCGTTACCTCCATCGTCTTCTTTGGACAATTTCGAGCAAAATGGTCTGCCGCTCCACAATTAAAACACCATGTTTTCTTCAATTTTGGGTAATCTAGTGGAATGTGTCTTTCTTGTTGACACTTATAACAAACCTTCTTCCCCTTCAAATAGACCCCTAAATGATTCTTCCCACAATTACTACACGGTTCAATTTTCTTCTTGACATCTCCGGATTTCTTACTAGGAGGGTTGGTACTACTACCACTTCCCCCCTTGGAATCTCCTTCATTTTTCCTTTTCTTTTGTTCTTGATGGTATTTTGTAATAGTTTCACTACCTCCCTTAGCCAAGATTGCTTTTTCCAATACATCAACGTATGTTGTTGTCTGAAACATATTCACTTTGCTATAGATCTAGGGCTTCAATCCCTGTTCAAATCTTTTAGCTTTCCGCTCTTCTGTACTGACCTGGTATGTTGAAAACCGGGCCAATTCATTAAATTTGGCTGCATACTCAGCTACTGACATGTTATTCTACTTTAATTCTAAAAATTGCATTTCTAACTTGTTCTGCAAACTAGTGGGAAAATAATTCTCAAAAAACAATTCCTTAAACCTCAACCATGGAACTATTTCCCCTGCCACTCTATTCCGATTTGCTTGCCACTAGTGGGCAACCTCTCCTTTCATCATGAAAGTTGCAAAAGCAGTCTTCTGCTCCTCTACTACCCTAACCACCTCAAAAACCCTCTCCAGCTCCATAATCCAAGTTTTAGCTTCTATAGGGTTTATAGAGCCCTTAAATTCTGGTGGTCTGATAAGTGGTTTTTATACCTACGAATTGAATACACTTGAGCTTGATAAATTGCTTATCATTAAGTATTTATGTTAGTTTCTATGTGTTTTTACGTGTTTGTTATAATTTAGGTTGTATAGTAAGTTTATGTGTTTTCTGTTCATTTACGCGTCTTTTTATACCACATTATTATAGAATGTGGTTTTATATTGTTTTTATGCATTTTTACTTTATGTACAGGAATTATAATAAGGGCTTGCTTGTTCGCGACTTAGATTTGCCCGGTTCGCGTTTTCGGCGTGCCGTTTACATTGCAGCCAACTTTCGACCTTGATCCATTCCTATTCTCCAATTGTGCCAAACATAAAAGTTGTAAAACTTCTCCTCAACTTTTCAAAACATCTTTAATCAACGCAATCGGAGGTTGGACGCAAAAGTTATACAAACAATACGAAGAAATGCAGCAGCAGCCTATTGAGGCCAACTTTTGACATGGATCCCTTCTGATTATGCAATTTGGTCAAACATGAAAGTTATAGATCTATGAATTTCCTTTCCATAACATCTTGAATTTCCTCAATCGGAGTTCGTATGAAGAAGTTACGCCGAAAATACAAAAGTACCCTGAAGCAGCCAAATGTCAGATTTCTGCATAATGGCGCAGCTGCGCCCATTTTGTACTAGGAAATAGCGCAGTTGCGCTGTTTGCCAGGCAGACCAAGATTTGGCGCAGCTGCGCCCATTTTGCACTAGGGAACGGCGCAGCTGCGCCGTACGCCAGTCCAACCGCGAATAGAGTGCTAAAAAAGCCAGTTTTTGTGCCCTAAAACATAACATAATCAGTTTCTTCCGAGAGGGAGCGACTTGGGCGATTTTGGGAGGCCATTTTGGTGATTCCATGGAGCTTCTACATCAATGTGATGCTATGATTTAGGGAGTTTGTCTATATTTCTCTTCCTTTTGGCTCTCTATTTCATGTATTCTATTGTTGTTTGATTTTTGGAACAAGTTCTTCTATTTGTAGTTCTATTGTTCTATTGATAGTAGTACTTGTAGGTGTAATTGGATGATTTGTAATCCATGGGTGTAATATCTATGTGTTTGTATTGAATCCATTACATGTTTTATTCATATTGAATCTTGTTATACTCATTTGCTATGTATGTATGGATGTTGTATTACTTGTTTAGTATGAACTAAGCATTGAATATAAGTATTGTGATGGAACCCAATAGGTTGTTCTAGTTGATTTCTCTCTATTTGGTTGGCACCATATGGATTGGTTGTTGTATTTGTGCTTTGTAGTTAATTTCTAGGTCGTGCATTTACTTAGTAGCCTATACGGAACTGAGAGAGGGAGTATAGTGTTTGACCCAAGTATGTTACACATGTTCGTGATTCCACATGGCGTTGGGATTATGATTCGTGGAAAGGATAGACATAAACCGATCCACCATGTGCACCCTTTGAGAACTTGACCTTCAACCCTTGTTATTCTTAGTTTGGGCGTTCTTTCCCGTTTCTGTTGCCTTGTGTCGGATTTGGGTAGGATATCGCTACATGACGCTCGAGAGAGGCATGCTAGTACTATAGAGAGTTCTCGGTTGACCATTCATCGGCTACGGCTATGTGGATGGGTTTTCATATTTTGCGCCTAACGCGTATTTGTTTGACCTAGTTATTAGTGTGGTAACTCATGCGGAACTGAGAAAGGGAGTACCAGTTTAGACCTAGATACAATGACACGTGTTCGTGATTCCACATGGCGTTGGGATTATGATTCGTGAGTTAGGATAGAGATATACTAGCTCGCCTCGTGTAGCGAAGAGAGAATCTGTTCTTCAAATCCTTTTTAGTGTTGACTCTTATAGAGATATAGTGAGTTGCCTAGTTAGGGTGTTCCTTCCCATTTCTGTTGCCCTTGGGTCGGATTTGGGTGGATTCGGGTATGGTGCAACGAGAGTTGGCCATATCTATTATAAAGAATTCTCGGTTGACAATTCGTCGTGACCGAATGGCCCAAGAGAGAGTTAGGAGACTTGAATGAACTATTGGGGGAAGTTACATACTTAGATTCACCTATATTTAATTGTTTTCACTAGCTAGTATTAGTTTAATTTTTATTAGTTTAATTTCAAAAAAATTAATCTTTCGTTTAAATAGGATTGAATTGGTTACAAGCTTGTGGTTGGCAATTCTTGTTACATAATTCCTCGTGGGATCGATACTTTACTTTCATTATATTACTTGTTGACCGCGTATACTTGCGCATTTTGTTCATTCAAACGAACTCGTCGAGGTCGGAACTCATTAAATATAAAAACATAAAAACAGAACAAAAACAAGTTCCGACTGGCGACCCAACATGGTCCAGCTAGTTTAAAATCTTTATAATTTGCAAAATGAGGGGGTTGGTTATTCTATTCAGTAGGAACTGGATTCCTATTTTGAATTGCTCCTGCTAGTAAATCTACTAACCTTTGCACTAAATGAACTGGGGTTGTTTCTGGTTCTATTCTTGTATCTGTCCCAGTGATTTCATTCATTGATTCCTCGGGTGCCTTTCTAGCAAGTCTACCTCTCTTTGGCGGCATTCTGAAATATGAACATCATATCAATTTGCAGTACTATATTTATTAGACAGACTTTAAAATTAGCAATTTATATCAAAATATACTTCATAACATTACCATTCATATATTTACATTAACAACCAACTATTTTACAAGATACATACATACCCCAAGTCACATATACGTCCTATTCATCTATCACACTTCTACTATTTACATAAACACAAGTATATATATATATATATATATATATATATATATATATATATATACCCTAATATCACACTATCCCACGTTCAATGGATCCATTTCTCTTCTCATTGCTTCCTCATATTCTTGTCTTATAATATTGATCGCTACGTCGCGATCAATGTCTCGCCAATATTGATCATCTTCCACTCGAAAGTACCGAATTCTGTTTTGTGCTATTTCAAATGCACACTTAAAGGCGTATTTCATATCATCCATCTTTACCTATTTAGCCCTCGCCTCATTTTCCGTGAAGCCTACTTGTCTGGTTGCTCTGCCCCAAGCATTTTCAATCCTCGTACGATCTGCCATCTCTCTATTCAACCTATCAACGAGCATCTGTCTTTCTGTAGACAACTCTGCTATTCTATGTTCGGCTTGGGCTAGTTTATTTACTACCTCATTTTTCTATTGGGTGAGGACCTGGAGTTCTTTCTCTCTTTGATGTGACACAACATTTTGAGCTACAACTTGGGCTTCTAACTCATGTACTTGGTGTGTAAGATCGGCCACCTGAATCTCTAAACCATTTATAGTGTCTATGACATTAGCTATTAATTCTTCATTTGGGTCTTAAGTTTTCATGAGGAGTACCTTCAGAAGATCCTCCTATTTCTTCTTCTTCTTCTTCTTCATTTACTCCCAAAAGTTCGTCATTTACTCCCATAAGTTCTTCTGGCTCAGACACTGGTGGACTAGCAACTACCCGCTCAGGTACTATATGTATATCCTTAACTTCTTCCTCTTCGAACCTAACCCAACTTGGTTCGCCTGCTTCCGACATCCTATAAAACAACAACCCTCTATTAACGTTAATCTAATAATCACATAATAACTTTTTAAATAGCACATAAATTATTAACTTTTGGACCACCTAGATTCCCTGCTTCCCTTTTTCCTAAACTCGATTTGAGTTGCGCACTTATACCTAGGTTTTATACTAAGGTTTTCCCTCACCTATAGTCTTAAACCCTTCAGCTCTGAAACCATCCTGTGACGCCCCCAAGTTCAGGCTCCTTGAACCTCGAATTTGGTGCTCACGGTTCATATATTCTAACTTCATTTACCACTACTCAAAAGTATTATTAATATATATTACATCTATTAAGGTTCAACATAATACAAAAGATATCTAATAAATTGAAATATAAGTAGGCACACTTAGAAGGGGGTTGAATAAGTGTGGAGTAAAACTATGTCCAATTATTTATTTATTTATTAAAACAGTAAGTAAAATAGTTTGCTGAATTAATAATTTCAAGTTGCTGATTTAGAAGCTGATTTACACTGCTAATGTAATTTAAATGATATGATAAGATAATTATTTTGCTTGTATTAAATGAAGGCCTGAGTTGAAATGAATAATTTTCTCGTAAAATATATATGTTAAATTATTCAAAATGTGTATTACAATTCAAAATTGAAAGATGCAATGAACGAATAAAATTAAACAATCAATCCACACGAACACAAAAGATTTTTACGTGGTTCGGCCCCTATCATCTACTCTAGTGGCCTACTCCACGTTCAATACCAACTAGTATTGGAGACTCCTTTATTATTCAACGTGGTTTACAAACAAAACCCCTTTACAACTCAAGCTACCAAAAACTTTGAGGAATTTTCCTCCCGAGCACTTTTACTCATTTTGTGCAAACTTGTGCACCCCTTGAGTACCTCTACTCACCGAGCTCCTAAGCTCATCTGTAACTTGATTGTAAAGATCTTAACCTAACTTGGATTAGATATCCGAAATATTTTGAGATTAATATAAAATAATCATAAGATAAACGATGATCAAAGCAATAATTATATCACAATTCAAAGCTCAATTCTATATGCAATGATCAATATGAAAAGTAAAGATACCACCAGTTTAAGGGCAAAGAAGAAAGCTGCAAATTAATCAGAGAACTTTTGATGCACCACAACCTTTTTAATTATGCTTCACAATAGAAACCTTTTAAACATCCCTTATGAAAGATATGTGAAGAAAGAAGATTTCCGAATGAGTGTATTGTTTTTTATCCAGCTTTGTATCTTCTTCTATTTTTTTTTTCTAAGCCACGACTAAGGTATATATATAACATAAAGATTTATAGCCGTTGTAAGTTCACATGCAATAAAGAAGGATATAAAGTAATTAAATAAAAATCCAATCATATTACTGTTAGCTTTCTCATTCACCACCTTTTTAGCTAACTAAAGAAACATGATGATTGCTTTCCTAAATGATTAAATATCTTTGTTTTACTCCATCAATAAAGATTCGCATGGAATGATTATTTAATTAATTAGTCTTATGATACATGTTCACTTTCCATACTTAATTTGCTTATGACCATATATCCGTTGGAGAGAATCAAATAAAGAATAACCATATTAGGCAATTAGATTATTAATTGATTCCTTGTCTCAATCACATTATCGCTACATGCTACCATGATAATGAAATGCTAAAAGGTAATTCCATCATTATATATTCATTTCACCATTCACTTAGCAACTTTAATATGGAAAGAGATAAATCAAATATTAATTCCATTTAACCACTCGAATGAACAAATCATTAATTTAGGAACAATTAAAATATTTAGCTTTTAAAAATATTTTCATATTAATTTTGAAAACCAAAATAATTGTTTTAATAATTAATTAATTAATTACTTCCATGATTACCCAAATAATATGATTAATTGATATGAATATATGAAAATAAATTTGCTCAATTAATCAAGATAATTATGGAAAGTCAAATCAATAAAAATCTTAGTTCCAAAATAATAGATTTTATTTAAAAAATATCTATTTAAATCTATTTTCAAATTAACTCTTTTTATTATGGGAGGAACTAATTAAATAGATTTTCAAAATTGAATATTCAAATCTTATTCCCAAACTAATTTCTTCCAATAAAGGTAACTAGAGTACATGTATCCAATCTTGGTAATTTAGGAATGCTAGACCCAAAACATATTACCGTTAACTACAATTAGGAAGAATTTTAAGCTTAACAAGGTGATTGATATATGCCTTCGATTAATGATGACGTGGAATAAGTAAATGATGGATTTAATCACTTAAGTATTCCAATATACCTAGTCACTAAGTAACTCAATATTTTAATATGGAATCAATATAATCAACATATTTTATTATGGAAGGAAGGTATCAATTAATTTGATCATTTACCAAACGGATGGGCATCTTATTTAAAATATGAATAATTTAGATTTCAACATTTAAAACATTTCCATATTCTTGTTACTAACCCAATTAAATTATTCCATTATATATTAACCACTTCCATAATTATTTAAAACTTATTTAATAACTTAACTATACTAATTATGGGAAGTAATAACTTTAAAAAAATCCCAATATTAAATAAACCATTTCTTTTTAATTTATAAAGGCTTAATTAATTATTTTCATAATTAATCAATGCAATGCAAATTATCATGCACATCTTAGAGCCTTGATTGAGATATAAATAAAGTTAGGATCTTACATTGATTTTCTAATGACTCAATTAAATCTTGAAGCCTTCATGCTTCCATCAATCATTTGCAAAACCAAAGCTTCAATAAATCTTTTGTTTGTCTAACTTAATTTCCTGTAAATGCATAAGTAAACATTTAGTATAATGAGAAAGTCATCATCAAAACATAAGGTTGTTATATAACCAAACCAACATAAACCCCCAGGGTCATCAACCTTTATATACATACAACGTTACTAGGGTACATATTTCACATCTACAAGCACAAAATAGATTTAAAACTACTAGCAAGGGACATTTCATCATTTCTTCATTTCGACATCTTTCCTTTGCCTTTGTCTTTCTTATTTATACCCTCAAGTTTAACATATTTGTCCGCGTCACATTAAATAGGCAAGAATGAGCAACTGAAGTGCTCAGCAAGTATAATGAATTGAATAATAATGCAGCATGAGGAAAAAGAATTTATAACAATAATGTAACATAATCTCATTTCAAATGGAAGGAAATAACTGATGAAATTATCTTTCAAAACATGATAAACGAGAATTATACTGAGGGTCACAAGACCATTGAACATAGGTTCATTAATGGTAACACTGATAACCTGTAGGTGTCATAAAGACTATAAAACCTTAAACCCGTACTCGAGGTGATCGGCCTCTCGTACCTATGATTGTGCACATCATATTACCGCATATCGCGGAATATCAGAATTTAAAGCATTCGACAAACTATATCCCCTGAAATAGGGTTGTTCATCTTAGTTTCTAGGAGTCCGCACCAAAACAATTTGGTTGGGCTCAACACTTAACAATAAAGAGTAATCTGAAATTTAATTGTATCAAAAGTCTAGCCGGACAAATGGCATAGACTGATAATCATCAACTCACTAATCAACAATTATAATTCGTTAAAATTTTCATTTAAGAGTGAATGTGAATAACAACAGAGATTTTCAATTTTAATTGATCAATTTACAGCATCAATCGAAATCAATATTCAAGAAAGTGGAATAACGATAAAATTTAGAGAATATAACTCAATTGAGATTTTAATATTTAATATATGAAAAATGGTTCAAGATTAGGGTTTAGGAAACTTGTCTCAATGTCCGATTACTAAATTAACAGCTAATTATCCTTTCTTGGACTACCTATAATAATAACATAATCAAATAATAATAATTTAGTAACTCACAATATTAATTTATGTAATTAATATCACTCATAACATAAATATTCTACCCGTCGGATCTATATTGGAGTTCACAATTAATTATAAACTAATTTGGTTATTTAATTTAATCGTGTTCTTTTTATGTCTTCATATATAAAACACTTAATTATTAATTGGAATTATTTCTCAAAATTGGAAAATTATTAAATTTAATTTATAAAACATTTTTATATATTTTTCTGATTTTATATAAAAAAAAATTTATCAATTTTTAAACATTTATGTTAATTAAATTAAATTCCAATGACAAAACTGTAATTTCGCGAAACTTTGGTCTGTCGCGCATTGCGCGGACCCGTCTTTTTCTCCCTTAAAACGGCATCGTTTTCTACGGGCGGCTATAGGAATCTGATCGCCGCGCATGGCGCGGCCCAAACCTTTTTCCCCTCGAAACGTCGCCGTTTCCGTCCCAACTCCGGGAAAAAATATGCCTGCCGCGCAATGTCGGGCAGCCTTAAATTTTTTATTTTTTTTTACGATAACAGTAAGGCAAGCAACAAAAATTACACTATTTTTACTCCCAATTTACACGTCATAAATACTCTAAACATCATGAAATCCATAAATACACCTCTAAAAATTACATAGAACAATTATCCTAATTATTTACAAATTTTTCATAAAATTATTTTATCACCAAAATTACAAATATAATCCAAATAAATAAGTTTTATGCCTTTCTTAGGCTTGAAAATCTTCCTTGATGTCTTGTTCTACACCTTGATGGCACTAAAAATTCCTCCTTTTCTTGATAGTGGTGGTGCTCGGTGGCGGTGATGGTGGTGGGAAGGAGAAGGAAATGAAGAGATGGAATGGTTATGTTAATATTGCAAGTAATTGTTAGTTTTTTTTTTTTTTTTTTTTATTATTATTATTGTTGTTGTTGTTGTTGTTATTTCCCAGAGGCACACAAGTGATCTAGAAGGGGGGGGGTTGAATAGATCTCTTCAAAACTTTTTCCTTAAAGAGTATATGATATTACCGAGTAGTTTATTAAATTAAGATTAGTTTACACAGCGGAACATTAGTTTGAAAACTCCCCTTAAAGATTTGTAAAACTTCTTAGTTGAGTTTAGACTGTATTAGAGATAGCCATTTATCAAGTAACCTAATCATAACAGATATATAACTATATATTGACAGAATATAAATGACTGAATGTAAATGACACCAGAGAGTTTAAGTGGTTCGGAGACTGAATAACGCCTACTCCACTTTTCTACTTCAACGAGTAGGAAATCCACTAAGGATGGTTCACACATAACTCTTGAAGCCCAGCAGGCCTGGAATCTCTGGCTCACAAAGAACCCTTCAAACCCAACAGGTTTGGCTAGTTTAGTCACTAAGACAAGGACATAAATTCCCTCTTCAAGTCCAGCAGACTTGGCTCCTTTAGTCACTAAGACAAGGACACAAATGCCCTCTTCAAGTCTAGCAGACTTGGCTCCTTGTTTGTTGATAGATGTTGGAGTTGCTACTGAGTTGTACTTTTAGCTCCATTGTCTGTAAATACTCATTAGCGGGATGTGATCATACTTGAAATGATATTGAGTTAGGCAATGATGCTTGGCTTCTTTATGTACTCAATATCTTCTTGTGATCACCCATTGTGCTACTAAGCTTTGGCAATTCAGCTCCTTTGGTACTTGATAATTTCTTGAGATGAACTTCTGAGATGACTGTGAAGCTCCTTCCTTTTGGTACTCAGTTGTTCCTTCTTATAATTGACAGTTCATTGCTTCTCGAGATTAGCTTCTGAGATGACTGTAAAGATCTTTCCTTTTGGTACTCAGTCGCTAACATGTCTGTATCAAGTTGGCATTTTGGCTTCTCTCTTTCACGTGCTTAGCAGCTTTTAACACTTTTCTTGTAATAGAGTCATATCTCTCTATGTCTCTCTCAATTTAATTTTTGTGATCTGGCAGATCGTAGAGTGTTCTTTAGCATATTCATCTTTTGTTTCACACTCCGATCCTGTTGTTGTCCACCATCCACCCTTTTTCTTTTCAACGTCTATGCTTTTATGCTTATGCATATTCTTTCATTGGAAAAGTTTCGTTGGATTCCTTTGGCATTGTGCAAATCCTTGATATCTTTGAAGTTGATTTTCTATTGCTTGTGTCAGTGCTTTTCCTTTTTCTGACATATGTTTTGTCATATCAAACTGTAGCTTTGCTTTCTGCATTTTTAGCTGTTGCACTTCCAGAGTTGTTTATTCAAAGATTATTATATTCTTTGATATATTTAATTTTCTGGTCCATCATTAAATGTCTTCCTTGACTTTGATAACCAGCTACTCTGTTGCCTTTAGAGATGTCCCATTAGACAGACTATTTTCACCATCCTACTGAGCAGTAGTTCCTGACTTATAGTCGTTTAAACATAGGGTCTTCTGTGACTCTGACATGCATCTGATCTTTACCAACACTTCATCTTTCTTTAATCTGGTCAAGGAATATTCTCTTTTCTCTCACACCATAATTCAGTTCTGTTAATTTATTGGTTCTGATTTTCACAGTGAATTCGTAGAGTGGCTGTTTGATCATTCTGACTCCACGAATTCAGCTCCATGATTGTTAGTTGAAGTAAGTCAAGTAAAACGTTGAGTTGGAGCGATCTTCTCTCTCACTCTACGATCTTGTTATTCTGTTCAGATCGTAGAGTTACTGACTGTAGTGCTTCGCTTTACGATTTTGTTCTACGATCTTGTCATGTTGTGCAGATCGTAGAGTTGTTGACTGCAGTGCTTCTCCTTGCTATTTCTGGGCTTCTCAGTGGAATCATTGAGTTGTTGTCTTCTTTAGCACACTCTTTATTTTTACTCAACGATTATACCATGTGTAGAACAATTGACTGCATGTCTTGTCTTCTGGTTTCACTCTATGATTTCGTCTATCTGTACAAATCGTAGAGTTCTCGTATGTGCTTGCTCTTCGAATCCACTCTACGATCTTGCCAGTTTGTGCATATCGTTGAGTACATTTCTTCTCTGGTTCTATGTTTCCTGAAGACTTGCTTAGCTGTTTGTTCGACGATCGTAGAGTTCTGCTCTACGTTTTGTACTTGATCAAATCTTCAATTCAGCTTATATATTCTGTAGAACTCTTGCACAGCTGTCTCTCCTTGATGATCGTAGAGTTAACTTGGTATGGATTCGTATAGTGCACTCTACGAACAGACTGAATCGTTGAGTTTTCTTTGCTTGGAGTCGTAGAGTCCATTCTATATTGACTGAATAGATATAACATAAGATCAACCTAACAGATTTGATCTTTTCTAACTAAGTCCTTTTGTACATTATTACATCATTACATATTGAAAGGACTTTACAAACTCTGTTATACACATATACAACAATGATTTATTCTTATATCACTCTGCTTGTATCATTTATCTTTTATGCAGAGTGACTCCTACAGAAAGATCAACCTAACATTTCTGATCTTTAATCTCTAGATCCTTTGTACACATATTTTTCAAAAAGGACTTTACAACATTTGAACCATATAACTTTTACTTTTATTATAAGCAGCAAATAGTTTTTAACAAGATCATATTTATGCAATAAAAGTGTGCAATTCACAATATTTGAACTAAGTAATTTATTTCATACACACACATGATCACACATGATCATGTAGACACATATTCAGATTAATATGTAATCACTTAGTCAATTAACCACATAAGCACTTTAAAACATATACGCGCATAGTTAAGTAAGCACATAGACACATAGGCACATTATCACATAAGCACTTAGTCCGATACATATGAACAATTAACCATAACACATAAGCACTTAGTCATTTTTGCACATCAGTCATCATCATCAAATCAAACAACCTTCAACAATCTCCCCCTATTTGATGATGACAAAACCTATAGACCTATTGATATGAAATACATACAATGCATTTGCTTGAAAAGTAAATTATGTCTTATGATACAGTGAGAAACTGTATGGCTAGTGCAAAAGGATGATTTCATTAAATGAGAAAACTTACACAAAGATAATTACACATACTTACAGCTGCTCTTCATTTTTCACTCTTCTCCCCCTTAGTTAGCTGCTCCCCCTTAGTTGGATGAGTGGTTTTCTCTATAGTTAGTTGTTCCCCCTTAGTAGGATGAGTGATTCTCTTTCTTCATATATTCTCTCCCCCTTTTTGACATAATCACTTAGAGCGACGGTATGGAGCTGTCTATTCCATTGCTGGTTTAGATAGATAACTGGAAATCTACCATAGAGTTTTGAGACTCTACGAGCTGAAGTATAGGTATATTTTCATGGTCCATAGAATGTTGGGACTCTATGACTGGGGAAATGGTATTTTGAATATTGTTCGCAAAGTTTTGGGACTTTACGAATAGGGAGGTGGTGTAGAATTACTAAGAGTTTAGAAAGAAGACTCTCTAATTTTTGCATTTTGATTGAGAGCTGGTCAGATTCCAGATGGATATTTCCTGGCAACTTTGGTAGTGGGGATAGAAGGGCTCATTAATTATCATTGTAGTTGCAATAGACATCGCCTTTGTAAATTGTTGGGCAACTAACGAAAGATTTGGAAATGTTGAGTAGCTCCAACTGATAGAACTTTGATCATTATTGAATATGACCCTTAGAAGTGGTAGTATAGGAATAAAATTGAACAGATGATCACGATCCCACGTAATAGAACATTTTTCTATCTGGCTTGTA
Source organism: Hedera helix (assembly GCA_947179155.2). NCBI lineage: Eukaryota > Viridiplantae > Streptophyta > Magnoliopsida > Apiales > Araliaceae > Hedera > Hedera helix. The sequence continues at coordinate 19,057,185 of OX359274.1, forward strand.
TGCTTTCTTGTTTCTCTACATCTCCTTTTCACTTGCTTCAGTCGATATTCTTCATATTGCTGCTTCTCCAGCTTTCTCAATAGGCTTACTTTCTTTAGCTTCTTTTCAACTTTCTTCCTTATTTTTCTCTCCTTGTGACTTGCACTTGAACTACTGCCTATTTTCTTCATATTTTCACTTAATCCTTTTCTTCTATTTGACCTCCTTGACCTGTCTCTTGATTCTTCTAATTCATGAATACTGGTCTCTTCTTGGAGGTGTTCATCTTTTCTCATCATGGCTTCTTGACAGTCTTCTTTCTCATCTGATATATCTTTTCCAACTTCAGAATTTTCAGAGAATTGTTCGCCTGGTACATTAACATTTTCAGCAACATCATCACCTATTACTTGAGTTATTATTTTATGACTTGAATCAAAAGTTGATATTGATTCAATCATAACGTCTTCCGGACATGTTTCAGTCCCTGGAATAGTTTCAAACATTTCAACTTTGTTGATCTCGGGTGCTGAGTCTTTTTCAACCAGTTCTGCTATCTGATCAAAACCCGACATGTCCTCTTCTTCAAACAGGCTATTTTTATGGCTCTCTGATCTTTCCTCTGAAGAGCCTATTGATGTTTCTCCTTTAGAGCTATCAGATGTCTTTTGTCCAGAATTCGAATTCTCTTCATCTTTATCATCATCAATTTCTATAATTTGAAGTGGTCCTGTAATGATTGAACCTCTCCACTGTTCTCTAATCCTTAAACTTCTCCTTGGGATAGTGTGAGTAACTTTCTTTTCTGTCTTCTTCTTCTCAATCTCAGACCCTTTTGGATTTGTCTTCACCTTCTTGGCTTTCTCTGTACTGTCATCTTTTTTCTTTGCAGCCTTCTCTTCTTCATTGAATTTTCTCTTCTTCTTTGATTCCTGATTATCATAGATCACAAGGGTTTTGTTTCTTGATTGTACATTAATCTCTTGGGATTCTTCTTCAGAAACTTCTTCCATTTTCCTTTTTCCTTTACCTTTAGATTTCTCTTCCATCTTCATGCTGACGCTTTTCGATCCTTGTGCCTTCTTACCCTTACTGGCATGAGAGTTCTTTTTCCAATCTTCAAACAACCTTGGAGTAATCCTTTTGTTGAAGTTTAGAACTTCTCCTTCATTTTCCCCGATTGCATTTGCCAAATTGTTCTTCAGAATGAGGCTTATGAATCTTCCATAAAGCATGTTAGGAGTGGGCTTTCCTGCTTCAGCTCTTGTTTTTGCATTATCAATCCACCTTTTTAGTCATCCTAAGAGAACTGCTCCGAAGTTAATTTTCTTTCCTAGGACAATAACAGTCATAAGCCTTAGTTGATCTTCACTGACAGTATCATATGCTCATATGCAGTGTCTTTGCACAGAATACTCTTCCCAACAATGTCAACCAGAAACTCGTACTGTTGAGGGAAATCCTTCTTTTTGATTCCTTTTAAAAGAGACCTCTTTTCATAGCCCATATAATCGGTATCAACCTTGTCAAGAGAAGTAATTCCTCCGTTGAGAAACCCTAGGCTGAGATTTGTTTCTGAAACCCCCATTTACAATGAGATTTCCTTAACCTTGGTGATGAGAGTATTTCTTCGATAAGCGGCGTTTGAATAGAATTCCTTCACAAGTGTAGAGAAGATCCTAGTACTGGTTTCCAAACAATTGGTGAACCCAACATTCTTGATAAGTTGAAGAATATCTTTGAATTTCTGCTCTGCATCTTCAAATTTTTCAAAGCAGACTAGATTTTCAGGAATAACTTGAAGAGATGCCATGAGGGTGAACTGATTTGAGAACAACAAAAGGAGTGATTTTGATTTTTGAAGATTTTTTTCGAAAACTAGGGTTTTGAAGAGTTTTGGTTGTTGATTGATATATAGAGTTTTTGGGAGAATGGGTATTGATAACTGATGGAAAAGGACCATCGTCAGTTTGAAATTTGACTTATGCCAGTTCCCTCTTATTTTAGTAGAGGGCACGTGTCAGATACTCATTTATAGAACGTGGGCTTAACTTTTACGTCTTCCATAACTGATGCACATCCTAACCCACTTGAGTTTAGAGAGCGTGAATCTCACCTTCCCTGTTTGAGTTCAGTTCGTAAAGTGATCTGTTGTTCACTCTATGATAATCCTTTTAATAGATGACCTTAATTACTGATGACATGAACTATAGGCTAGTAATTTGCTATGAAAGAGTTTATGGGAAAGAGGTTGTACGGAGTGTAATCATGGAATCAATATGTTCTACGATTAGGATGATTATAGTGACTCTACGATTTGGGACGATAAGGCTGACTTGGTTATCAGTCGTAGAGTTTAGAGATTATGACCAGAGAGATATGTGCATTTGGTTCATCAATCACATTGTTTTGAGACCTTGTGACTGGAATGAGAAAGGGTAGTCCAGCTATGTGTAAGTTTACCTTCTGCTTGCCTTATGAAGATTTGTTTGACTAAGATTAATTTTTGGACAAAGTGTGGATTCCTTTGATATCCTTGAGCTTGTGCAGAAGTACTGGCATAGATATAGAAGATTCAGAGTTGACTGTAGCGACCATTCATCTAATAATTTTCCCCAATTCCGTCTTCTGATGAAATTTGACCTTCTTTTGACTCAGACTCTACGATTCAATGAAGAGATACTCTACAATTTGAGCTAAACAATCGTAGACTTCTCTTTAGCTGAATCATTGATTAGAAGGAATTATCTGAGTCTGATGAACTCCAATGCTTTAATGAATTCTTGTTGATCATTTTGTAGAATTTGTTGTAACTGAGGAGAGTTCCTTTGAGTTGATGACCTTCCTTCTGATTTGAATGAACTTCACCTCACCATGATATTAGTAACAATAGATCCGTCAGGATTTACTAAATCAATAGGTGAGTTAAAAGATTAATAAATACTTTCCGTTTTGACCGGCTTCTTTCTCTTCTAGAGAAATCCAAGATTTAAGTCTTCTTATTGCACTAGTAATAAGACTTCACTCAATCTTTCATGGATTGACTTCCTTGAAGAGTTCAACATAATTGTTGAGTAAAGAACTCTACGATATTTATCGTTAAGTCTCGGTACTTTCTTCTTCATATTCTTTTGACCATGGGCCTTTTATTGATCTTGAAACTCCACCATTGTTTCCTTCCTGTTGCTCTGCCTTATCTGATTCCCTTTTGGTCATCTTCATCCAAAATGATTTGTAAGGATGTATACATCAAAAGACTCTTGTTTAGCATTCTATAGATTTGACTTTTCCATAGAATATCAAACAGAGATTCCTTTAATCTTCTCAAGCTAGAACTTTGTCTGATGCAATATTGGTTAAGAGCATACTGCCAAAAGACAAGTGCATAAAGTTTTCATGATATGATCCTTCCTCTTTCTCACAAATGGTAGGGTGCTTTCTTAATCGTAGAGTAAATCATCCGTGATTACTCCTTATTGCCTTAATCTTCTCACCCTTCTCATTCATAGTTAGTTTGAAGAAATTTGACTTTGAGAACTTTTGCCTTTTAAGTCTGGGCACGTACACAAGGCATGCCTTGCAAGAATTTCTTCATTGATTAAGCTGCTTTGTACATGAATGAGTTTCTTCAACTCTTCTTGAACTTTAATGATCTACTTAGTTGATTTTCAGGTCTCGGGCCTGGTATCTGTGATTTAGGAAAGTGACTTTGATATTCATTATCAAAGACATGGTAGTGAGAAATACATCTGTATTTTTCAATATGATCAATCTCTCAATTTTCAGATAATTAGTTCCAGAAGACCAATAAAGACTTTTGATATAGATTCCGTTAAGACCAGTCATGCTTGAGATCATCATTGGAGATAGGAGAATTACTACTTGTGGATTTCATCATTGATTACCATAAGTTGTAGCAACTGCCAGAACTCCTGACATTGCTTTTTGAATTAATGAAGCAATTTCTTTGTTATTCATTTTCAGATAAACCTTTTTGAATTTGAGACCCTAAGCTTATCGTAAAGCTTAATGCTGAGCACGTCAAGTGAATGCTTGGATCGTGATTGATTTCAGCTGCTAAAGTTCAGTATGAAGAAGATCACTTATCACTTTTTAGCATAGATTTCTGTTGGGCTTGCTTCTGCCATACACTTTTGAACCGGTGAGAAGTAGTTTTGTTATTGCTTGGCACAGTGATGCTTCCTTAGAGAAAAAAAGGATCTGGTGTCCTTTGGCATCAAGATTAGAACTTCCCAGTTTTCTTGAAGGACACGATATTATATTCTTGAGCGAATTAACTAATAATCTTATCAACAGAATATCTTTTGATCTCTTCATCTCGCTGCATATATTTAACCTTGAAAGTCCACGCGACTGCTTCTTTGCTGAGATCATCTTAACTTGACTTAGATGGGATTTGAATGAAAATAAGTAAGCAGTATCAGATAGTTTATCATCAACGTCATTCATATTTGCACCTGCAAAAAAAAATTATTTGTAAGCTTGTTCATAAGAAATGGTTTACTTCAATTTTTGAACTCAAAACAGAGTTTTACTAGTGTCGTAGGATCTACTCAAAGCGTGAAGTTTTTATGTTCGTGAGAACCTGCTCTGATACCAATTGTTAGTTCCCAGAGGCACACAAGTGATCTAGAAGGGGGGGTTGAATAGATCTCTTAAAAACTTTTTCCTTAAAGAGTATATGATTTTACCGAGTAGTTTATTAAATTAAGATTAGTTTGCACAGTGGAACATTAGTTTGAAAACTCCCCTTAAAGATTTGTAAAACTTCTTAGTTAAGTTTAGACTGTATTGGAGATAGCCATTTATCAAGTAACCTAATCATAACAGATATATAACTATATATTGACAGAATATAAATGACTGAATGTAAATGACACCAGAGAGTTTAAGTGGTTCGGAGACTAAATAACTTATACTCCACTCTTCTACTTCAACGAGTAGGAAATCCACTAAGGATGGTTCACATAGAACTCTTGAAGCCCAGCAGGCCTGGAATCTCTGGCTCACAAAGAACCCTTCAAACCCAATAGGTTTGGCTAGTTTAGTCACTAAGACAAGGACATAAATGCCCTCTTCAAGTCCAGTAAACTTGTCTCCTTTAGTCACTAAGACAATGACACAAATGCTCTCTTCAAGTCCAGCAAACTTGGCTCCTTGTTTGTTGATAGATGTTGGAGTTGCTACTGAGTTGTACTTTCAGTTCCATTGTCTTTAAATACTCATTACCACGATGTGATCATACTTGAAATGATATTGAGTTAGGCAATGATGCTTGACTTTTTTATGTACTCAATATCTCTTTTTTTGATCACCCATTGTGCTGCTAAGCTTTGGCAATTCAGCTCCTTTAGTACTTGATAACTTCTCGAGACGAACTTCTAAGATGACTGTGAAGCTCCTTCCTTTTGGTACTCAATTGTTCCTTCTTATCATTGACAGTTCATAGCTTCTCGAGATTAGCTTCTGAGATGACTGTGAAGCTCCTTCCTTTTGGTACTCAGTCGCTAACATGTCTGTATCAAGGTGGCATTTTGGCTTCTCTCTTTTACATGCTTAACAGCTTTTAACACGTTTCTTGTAATAGAGTCATATCTCTCTATGTCTCTCTCAATTTAGTTTTTGTGTTCTGGCAGATCGTAGAGTGTTCTTTAGCATATTCATCTTTTTTTTCACACTCCGATCCTGTTGTTGTCCACCATCCACCCTTTTTCTTTTCAACGTCTATGCTTTTATGCTTATGCATATTTTTTCGTTGGAAAAGTTATGTTGGATTCCTTTGGCATTGTGCAAATCCTTGATATCTTTAAAGTTGACTTTATATTGCTTGTGTTAGTGCTTTTCCTTTTTCTGACATATGTTTTGTCATATCAAATTGTAGCCTTGCTTTCTGCATTTTTAGCTGTTGCACTTCCAGAGTTGTTTATTCAAAGATTATTATATTCTTTGATATATTTAATTTTCTGGTCCATCGTTAAATGTCTTCCTTGACTTTGATAACCAGCTGCTCTGTTGCCTTCAGAGATGTCCCATTAGACAGACTATTTTCACCATCCTACTGAACAGTAGTTCTTGACTTATAGACGTTTAAACACAGGGTCTTTTGTGACTCTGACATGCATCTGATCTTTTCCAGCACTTCATCTTTCTTTAATCAGGTCAAGAAATATTTTCTTTTCTCTCACACCATAATTCAGTTCTGTTAATTTACTGGTTCTGATTTTCACAGTGAATTCGTAGAGTGGCTGTCTGATCATTCTAACTCCACGAATTCAGTTCCATGATTGTTAGTTGAAGTAAGTCAAGTAAAACGTTGAGTTGGAGTGATCTTCTCTCTCACTCTACGATCTTGTTATTCTATTCAGATCGTAGAGTTACTGACTGCAGTACTTCGCTTTACGATTTTGTTCTACGATCTTGTCATGTTGTGCAGATCGTAGAGTTGCTGACTGCAGTGCTTCTCCTTCCTATTTCTGGGCTTCTCAGTGGAATCATTGAGTTGTTATCTTCTTTAGCACACCCTTTATTTTTACTCAACGATTATACTATGTGTAGAATAATTGACTGTATTGTCTTGTCTTCTGATTTCACTCTATGGTTTCGTCTATCTGTGCAAATCGTAGAGTTCTCGTATGTGCTTGCTCTTCGAATCCACTATACGATCTTGCCAGTTTGTGCATATCGTAGAGTACATTTCTTCTCTGGTTCTATGTTTCCTGAAGACTTGCTTAGCTGTTTATTCGTCGATCGTAGAGTTCTGCTCTACGTTTTGTACATGATCAAATTTTCAATTCAACTTATATATTCTGTAGAACTCTTGCACAGCTGTCTCTCCTTGATGATCGTAGAGTTAACTTGGTATGGATTCGTATAGTACACTCTACGAACAGACTGAATCGTTGAGTTTTCTTTGCTTGGAGTCGTAGAATCCATTTTATATTGACTGAACAGATATAACATAAGATTAACCTAATAGATTTGATCTTTTCTAACTAAGTCCTTATGTGAATAATTTTTAAGATTCACTCCAAGTCCACCGACTTGGAGCTAAGTCGGTAAAATATCATGCACCGTTCCTAATTTAATACATTATGCAGTTATTTCGAGTAATAAATAATTTATATAATGTATATAAAATATTTATTTTAATTTACTAAAATTCATAAAATGATTTATAGATAATATTTATATGCTTTTAGGGTACCTTATTTGATAAATTTTGTACACGCATAATGCATTCATGTAATTATATAAGGTACTTTATCCTTCCAAAATTAATAAAATAATTCACCTAACTTAATAAAATTAAAATTTTTCATATTTCAACTTTTTTACATATACATTACGTAAACATACATGTATTTTCTATTACTACATAATATATACATATATCAATTATTATATATATTATGTATTATAATAATTTCTTTCACATATTTAAACCACAAAAATATTTAATCTCATATATCTAATATTTTACTATTTCATATATTTTATATAAACTATACAATATAATTTTGTATAATTTATATAATTATTAATCTTTTCCTTAATAAATTTATTTTCTTGTATAAATTATATATATATATACTCTCATATAATTTATATAATCATAAATTCCTTTATATTTAATTATATTTCCATATATAAAATATATAATTTATTACTATATATTTTATATAATTAGTTACTCTTCTTAATAATTTCCAAAATTCCCCATAATAATTAATTAATCTATAATCAATAATTTTGACTTTGTTAATTCTCTCATTAACTTTTTATTTAATTTAGGATTAATTTTTAATATTAATCCCCTTTTTATTGTGATTTTATTGACACAATTCATTAAATTAGTAACCGTACAATAAAGTATATATATATACATAATTAACTTACACAATTCACATTACCTACCTAGTTTAAATAATAAAAAATACACACATTTTATTTATTTAAACTTTTTACACGTCGTAATATCCTGGATATTACAGGTTTACATTACAAAATTACAAAACACAAAGTAAACAGCATGCATAACTACTCTATTCTTGAACTTTATTTTTACCCTTGTTCTTCTTGGAGCATTCGGACTTAGCTGAAAAATGGTTTATGATATAGCAAGGGTGAGTAACTAGCTTGCTCAGCAAGTTTAAAAATAGTAAATACAAGATTTAATATATCATGAGTGAATGAAAAGAACTTCAGAGTTGTCAACAATATATAACAATTGTAAAAGAACAAGAATCAAATTTCAATGAAAAGAAATAATTGAATCTTTATTGTTGAGGGATCACTAAGGACCAAGAACTAGCGAAGGAAAATCAGAGTTTTCTCTGATCCTTTCAATAATTTGGTATTCAAGGGGGTCAGCCTCTTCAACCCATATGTATATACATAACACTTAGACATCTTACCCAGGTTCGATTTCCCGATATTAATCCCCTGATAGGGTTATTTTTTCTCAGTCTTACTATAAGAGTCTGCACTAACTATTGGTTTGGATAAGCTTTAACAATATTCGATTTATGGAATTTAATCATGTAAGGTCTAGCTAGAACAATTAACATAAATTACTTTTTAAACAGTTTATGAATAATAGAACTCTAATGTTTCACAGATAAATAATGAAACAATTCTTTAAGTGCACCCAAGTGTGAATAGTAATATGGATGTGGATTAAATTTCAATAATTAACCCACACAACATGCTTGTAAAATAAAATGCAAGACTGGGTAACAAAAACTTATCTCGATTGTTGATTACCGCTAACCATTACAATTTAATATCCTTTGAACAGGCCTAATAATTTATCAAGTTGATCCTTCGATTAGTATCATATCTAGATTAATATAATAACCTTTGTATATCTTAACTTATTAACACTTAATCATATAATTAAATAATTAAGGGTATATTAAACACTTAGGAAATATTATCATCATTTGATAATATTTTAATCACATAAAACTTTTATTACTCATTTAATATAGTTTAAGCTTATATCTAATATTATTAATTATTTAATAATATTTTATTAACCTCATAATATTATTAATCATTTAATAATATTTTATTAACTTTATAATATTATTAATCATTTAATTATTTTTTATTCATTTCTTAATATTATTAATCTTTTAATAATGTCCTATTTATTTTTTAATATTATTATTTATTTAATAATATTTTATTAATTTCTTAATATTATTAATTATTTAATAATATTCTATTTATTTTCTAATGTTATTATTCATTTAATAATATTTTATTAATTTTTTAATATTATTAATCATTTAATAATATTTATTAACCTTATAATATTATTAATCATGTAATAACAGTTTATTCACTTTATAACATTATTAATTATTTAAAAATATTTTATTTATTTTCTAATATTTTTAATCATTTAATAATATTTTATTTATTTTCTAATATTTTTTATCATTTAATAATATTTTATTTATTTTCTAATATTATTATTCATTTAATAATATTTTATTGATTTCTTAATATTATTAATCATTTAATAATATTTTATTCATTTTTTAATATTATTATTAATTTAATAATATTTTATTACTTTCTTAATATTATTAATCATTTAATAATATTTATTCTTTAAAACTTATTGAATATTAATGTTATATAAAATTACATTTTCTGACTCATTTCATTTTCAAAAAATCCGACACAACCCGTTTTATTTGGCCTGACCTGACCCGGTTAATAAACAATTAATTTTCAAACATTTTGGACCACCGCTGCGGCGGTGAGGACCACCGCGGTGGTGACTCGCAGAGTGTTTCACCCCTGCAGTGATGAGACCTACCACTGCAACGGTAGATCTGTTTTTCAAACCCTAATTTTTTCAGCTTTGATTTCTTTAATTTAATCTTTTATAAAATGAAACATACACGTCCAAAATATATCAAGTCAGTTTTGTTATCTTTCTAACTTCTTCTTTTTCAATATTTCATGGTTCGATCTCGTTTTCGAAAATATTTTTAACATAAGATTCGAGATCGATCACTCTAACGTTTCAAAACGACATAGTTTGCGATAAAAGCCACAACTTTATCATTTTTTTCATATTTTTGAGAGATTCAAGTTGGGTTATCTTTATAACTCATAAATATAGCTTTCTAGCCATCAAAATCAAATAACCAACTCATACGTTTCAATCTACCATAATATATAACACATAGTTAGTTAGGATTTTACTGTTAAAGCTTTATATGTACATTTCTTCTAATTATTTACATACCAAGCATACATATACACATATTAAACATACTATCTCATGAATCTTCATATATATATCCAAGATCTAGCATTATAGAACATCAAAATAGGTTTTGAACCCTTAAAAACATATTTTGAACATATAAACTATATTAAACATACATAGACACCTACATACACATATTCACCAATAGATCCCCATCCTTATACTTTCGAGCTCACCATAGCTCCATCAAGCACAAATTTCTCCCACAACCAACCATGGCAAATATTTCTACAATAAATATAAACCATAGAATTAAAGAGATATAAAGAAAAGAGCATTTTTAAACCTTCTAAGCTTGGATGTTCTTCTCCTTCTTCTTCCAAAGTAAACCACAAAGCTTGAATGCTCCACCTTGGCTACTACACACTCACTCTAGATGATCTAGCACACTACTTACAAAACTCTCCAGCTTTTCTTTTAAAGCTCTAGAGCTTCCTCTCTATTTTTCTCTCTAGAAAAATGTAAGACCCCGAATTTTATGAAATATAAAATTTAATTTTTCTTCATATATATTTTTCTGAAACAGTAAGTGGTTAAATCGATAAAGTTTAAAGTTAAGGATGTTATGTGCAAATTTTATTTTGTCGGACAATATTCGTTTTGTCGGGGAATATTCGTTTGATCGGGGAATATTCGTGTCGTACGACGGCGCCGAAATAACTAATTATTAGTGGACCCCACAACGGAATATTTGTCGGATATAGAAAACGACAGAAGTAACCTTTTTAAATAAAAATAGTCAACGGTGTTAACTGTTAAAATACCGGTGATAAAAGAATAGTAGCATACGGTAAATTATGGTATTTTCTGTAGCACACGGTACGCTACAGTAGCACACGGTATTGCACAGTGTCTCATATTATTGGTCTGATAATTGACACCGTAACTGTGCGCATCATTTCATCAATAATTGTCACTGCATAATATTTTATGTTATCAATTCAATAATTGTTGCTACACAGTATTTTGCATTATTGATTTAATAATTATCATTACACTGTATTTCATATCATTGACTCAATAATTGTTGGTGCACTGTAGTTTAAAATTATTGAACCTAATAATTGTCACAGTAGCAAATACACTGTAATTTATATTATTAAATTAATAATAATCTGTAACGTGTTTATTACAATATTGTTGAATTATTGTTATAGCATTATTTTATTTTATATGCAGGACCCACAGGAAGAAAAATAAAATAAAATAAATAAATTTTTTAAAAAAAAATATTTATTAATTAATTATTATGTGAATAGTAACATGTGGACCCTATGTGGGGGCCACATGAAAATCAAAATGAGTTTTTCATTTTGCTGGGAAGGTTGGTAAGGCAGCCGACTGCGCTGCCAATTTAGAAAATGTAGGCAGGCGTCTGTTGCCACCTACCATGCACAGTGGTTCCTTTTCTCCTATAAATAGCTTGCTCCGCTGAATAGAAAAATCACACCTAAAACATAAAATTTTTCTATAAGAATTTTATGAGTTTTCTCTGAGAATAGTAAGGCTATTTTGAGTGTTTGAAAGCCAAAAAGAGTGCAGGAATTTTTCAAGTAAGTCTTTTATTAAAGAGTAGTAATTTTATAAATTCCTATTTTTCACGGTATTCACAAATCTTCCTTTAGAAGACTTTTCTTTGAGAATATTCATTTTTAAAAGCTTTCTTTGGAAGATTTATTTTGGAATATTATTTTAAAAACTATTTTAAAGTAGTTATATTATACTACAAAAATTATGTTAAATATATATAATTTTGATAGTTCATATTATACGAGTTATCATACACTTTGAAATTTATATGTGGTAATTACTAATTTTATTAAAAATATATATAGGTTGATCAACCTCATTTAAATCAATATTCAGTCACGTGTTAAGGTAAGGGGTATCATTCTTTTCATCATCATAAATGGATATTATTTTCTTTCTTACTGGAAGGGATTATCATTCTTTGATTCTCGAAAATAATATCGTTTCTTTCTTGTGCCATTTATTTCCATGTATTAAATTGTGGGAATAACCTTACGGCGCGGATTACCGCCTATTGGTGAATAACCTTTTGTATTCATTCCTTATTAATCTTTGAGAATAACCTTACGGTGCGGATTACCGCCTGTTTGGTGAATAACTCTTCATATTCAAATTGATGGGAATAACCTTACGGTGCGGATTACCGCCTGTTTGGTGAATAACTCTTCGTATTCAAATTGATGGGAATAACCTTACGACGCGGATTACCGCCTGTTGGTGAATAACCCTTTTTATTTGTCTCGTGTGGAAATAATTTGTCTACACGAATTATCACATGACACTTTTATTCCATATTCGTAAGTAATATCATTTTCCTTTATACTCATAAGGGATACCATCTTTTTCATCTTCCATTATTCAAACTTACTATGGTAAGGGATATTAATTTCCTTCACATTTTGTTAATCAAACCTGCTACGGTAAGGGATATTATTTTCTTTCATACTCCTAAATCGAAACTTATTATGGAACTATTGCTTCTATAATTCCTGAAAATATTATATGTTCCATAATAGTTGAACTTCATTATTTCAACTGAAGCTTCCTATTTTTTGAACCTTTCTATTGAACTGTAACCGTTATTCTGAACTGTGGATCTTGAATATCATTTTTAAATTTCACTCCACATCATGTTGACAATTTGGACATTATTTGAATCTGCACAAAGTAAACTTCCGATACTTATTGTTTATCCTGTTTCTTCTGTTCATCATTTGTATCACTGTTATTTGTATTAATCATCAAGAATAAAGCTATTGTGAATATCTGTGGTCGGAGGCACAGATGTGATATAATTGTTGAACAGATGATAGGTTAAAGGCGATATACTAGGTTAAAGACGATATCTCTGTTCGGTGTCTTTTATGACACGTGGTGAATGTTCTCTTTGGCCCGTAGTGCAAAGATGAACTGTTGGTTGGTATGATTATGACCAAAGGTTGAATCTGGTATAATCATGACCGTTGGTGTTATATTAAATGTCTTTGGCCCGTAGTGCAAAGATGAACTGTTGATCTGCATGATTATGACCAGGAACTGTGAAGTTGTATTATCTTGACTAATGGTATTTCAGATGATAAAAGTTGATGATATTTTTACAAAAAAGAGAAGCGAGTGGACATTATAGTCTGCATTATTCTTCTAATAGATTGTTCATTCCGCTGCTATTATTGATCTAAACATTGTTCAAGAATTTAACTGCAATTTTTTGATATAAACCTTGTAGTCTATTGTATTATATCAAGAACTCAACTGTTGAAGACTAATGATAATTTATTCGTCATTATCTTAGTCATGATATTCTTTACTGGGCTATTTGAGCTCACCCTTTCTTTTGTTCCATTGTTTTTCAACAGGAGATGAAAACGTAACAGGGTCTAGCCGGGGGATGGAGTGAGAGTCCGAGGAATAGCTGTCGTACTCTTCACGTGTTGTAAAATAGTGTGGCAATAATAGTGAAGACTTAGTTGTGTATTATTATACACTGTATTGTTGTACGTTGTGCTTTGTTGTAATAATTTTGTTGTAGTCTTTTGACGACTCAAGTTTGGGTTGTGTGGGCTCAGATTTGGGGGCGTCACAAAAAATCTAGCAAATAACTAATGTAACGACCCCGAAATTCGACTAACCTTATTACCTTAAATGTCATATTTATTATTCATTATTTCCTTAACGTCCAAATTTCGGTCCGTTAATAAATCTTTAAATGCCATAATTGATCCATTAATTGATTTCAAAATCATCAATTTCCCAATTTTTCGGTATAAATTTTTCATTTTTCTCAATTCAATCGTTGTATTAAAATATTTAGATATTAAAAAAAACTTATCATCTTGATCCTAGTCCCTGGATCGCAACCTTTACTTTTTCTTTCTCTTACGAGTATCATAATGCTCAACATTTAAAATTTAATGTTGATTATATCTCCACGATTATTCTTTGTTTCATAATTCATAATTAAATCATTTAATAATCTCTATCGCAACATCTATCTAGTACAATCACAGTTCAAAATTTACCTTTACTTATCCTGTTTGAATTCAACATATATGTACATACAAAATATCAATATAAACTTAACAACTGTATTCACATTAAATTATGTTATTGAAATATAACAATAACATTCACAACCTTCTGTGATTATCCGTCTTTATATCATCTGATACATTTGAAATTTATTTCTTTCCTGCAAAAATATATATTAAACAAGTAATGAGCACAACGGCTCAGCAAGTTCAACAGTTTATACTTCACGTAGCACATATCTTATCATGCTTTGTGTATGTCATACATTACGTGTTGTGCTTCTACTATAGCAATATATCTCATATCATTGCACAAAGTACACATAGTTGTCCTATTATCCACAGATCACATAACACATAATTTATATGCAGTTAACAAATATTATCATATCATAACAGTCAACATTCAACATTTAAGGGCTGAAGAACTTGTCTGGATTGTGGCTTTAAATAATAAATACCTTTTTTATATTGCTCCTTGTACAACCTATGATCATAAATAATCAAATAATAATTATTCATCTCTTTATGATATTAATCTACTTAATTAATATCATCTATAATATAATTAACCCTACCCGTCGTTTTATTTTAGGGTACTGGGTCAATTATTACATAATACGGTTAATTATATTAATCTCGTCCTTTAAAATATTAACATAACTTAATATTTAATGACTTCACTACGGACAACCCGGCTCATCGGATAAAATTTAACATATTTGGTTGTCCGAAAATTTTATTTAACCATTTTCTAAATTATAACCTTATTAGATAAATATTTAAACATTTAAATATTAATCCCTAATATTTAATATTTTTACAAGAATATTAAATTTAATGTCCAAACATCATTTCTATATTTTTAGTATTTTTTTTATAATTTTCTATAATTTTTAAACAATTTTTAAATATTTATTTAATTAAAAATTGATTCTGGGGTAATTTCCGCAGCCTTAGGGACATAATCGGAATTTTTCGAAAAGTCTAGGGGCATTTCCGTAATTTTCGAGGTCAAGGGACACGGTCGGTATTAACTGAAAAGGTCATGGGCAAAACCATAATTTTGCCCCAAAAATCGCGGTCGCGCATGGCGCGGCAGTCCCCTGCCCATTCCATCGAACGACGTCGTTTGGCGACCAAGGCGCGCATGGCACGGCCGATCAAATCCTCGCCCAAAACGACGCCGTTTTGTTCTAGTACGCGGAAAAAAATGATCGCGCGCATGGCGCGATCGACCTGCAAAAATTTTCCTTCTTCTTCGCGACAACAGTATACCATCCAACCCAACAATCATCCATTTTTACACAAATTTTCACAACAAAATAATTCCAAAAATTATATAAATCATAGATATACATCCTAAAATTATTTAGAATAATTATTCTAATTATTTACTATTTTTTCACAATAATAATTTATCACTAAAAAAAATACATGAATAAATCAAATAATTTAATTATTTTACCTTCCTTGAAACTTTTCTTTCCTTGTTGGCACCCATTATTTTCTCTTTCCTTTGGTGGCTATGGTGGTCGGGTGGTAGCATAGAGTGCTGGTTCTCGGTGGGAGGAAGAGAGAAAGAATTGTGTGTTTTTGCATGCATTTTCTATTTCTTCCTTTCTTTTTTTTCTTTGCTTCCTTTTTCCTTTTATAAATAAGGCACTTAACCACTTTGGATAAAAACAATAAGTCCACCGCCTCATTTCACGCCAACCAACTTTATCATTTTCGAATTTTTCCATAAAATCATGCATAATTAATAATTTAATACATTACGTATTTATTTCGTGTAATAAATATTTTATATAATGTATATAAAATATTTATTTTAATTCACCAAAAATCATGATATGATTTATAAATAATATTAATACCTCTTTTGGGTACTTTTCTTGACAAATTCGTACACGCATAACGTCATGCATGTAATTATATGAGGTAATTTATACCTCCAAAAATCATAAAATAATTCATATAACATATAAAAATTATTTTTCAATTCGTGATTTGGCCAACATGTTACACTAACATGTTCCCGTTTCTACAACATTATCTTTCATAAAAGTCATAAAATTTTCATTATACATAAATATAATTTTTAATAACTTAAAATATTCATTTTTCTTATTTATTATTCATTTCTTTAATATTCACATTAACTTTTCTTATATAAATTTTATAATTTAATATTATATAATTTATATAATTACATTATTCCTTTTTAAATAATTGCTATTTTACACAAAATACAATTTATAAAATCTTTCTTCCCTCCTTATTCAATTAAATCTTCTTATATAAATTATATAATTATTCCTATATAATTTATATAATTACTATTTTTCTCATATTTCACTTTAATTTCCTTATATAAATTATATTATTATATAATTTATATAATTACATTCATTCTCAATTAATTTCTAAATTACCTCCAAAATTTTTGATTAAATTTAAAATAAATAATTCAAATTTTACTAACTTCCTCATTAGCTTTTCATTTAAACTTGGATTAATTTAATTATTAATCCCTTAATTGCCATAATTAATAACATTTATAATTATCAATTAAACATAATATATATAAAAATGTGTGTGTGTATATATATATATATATATATATATATATATATATATACATATATATATATATATATATATATATATATACATATTTAATTCATGCCTTTCACATTATCACATAACCTCATTTAAAATCATAATTTTTGTACCTTCACAATAATTTTTTTTTAAATATTAACCATTTCATTAAAACTTCTCTTATTTTTCATAAATTGTTTTTAAACAATCTATTTATTCTTCAATTATTTTTATTCAATCACAATTTGTCATCATCTATGTACGGATTTAATTTACCAATTAAATCCCTTCACATACCTTAATTTACATAAAATAATAATTTATTTAACAACCTTGATAATTTTATCAATTAAATTCTCATTTAATATTATTAAAAAAATTCTGAAAATTCGGATCCTTACAACTAACCAGCCTAGCAAATCTTAATTAAAGACTTATTTATATCTCAAGGCTATCATCCAAAATGTATACTTATACAAGCTATATCTATACAAAATCACCAATCTCATCTTATCTTTTATTTCAATTTACCTAAAATTTAGGAATTTCCTTACATGAGAGGACTAGGGCTGGTAGATTTGTTCAACCACTCTTGTACCCTTAGAACTCAAAATTAAGCAACATGAAATTTGAAATCCGCACCCCTCTTGGGCCCCACATGTGCCAACCACTTCCTTCTTTTCCTTCCAATTTAGCTTTATTTTTATTGCAATTATATATATATATTGACCAATTG
Organism: Hedera helix; assembly: GCA_947179155.2. Lineage (NCBI taxonomy): Eukaryota > Viridiplantae > Streptophyta > Magnoliopsida > Apiales > Araliaceae > Hedera > Hedera helix. Next base: position 19,074,874 of record OX359274.1, read on the forward strand.
TGACGACCCCGAATCCGGGTCCCCCGAACCTCGAACTCGGTTCAACACGAGTACAACCTTTTTCTTATTGTTCATGATTTACAACAATATTATAATTGCTAAATAATCATTTATTTACAATTTTACAACATCTCTTTCTATTCCAGAATCGAAATCTTTATACATTCCTAGTATGTCTCAATATCATACATGATACGACATTCTATTACAATCAATTTGAGTATTGAATACTCATATAACATACCAACTAAGTCTTATGCTACAGAATCATTTACATGTCCAATTCGGACTGATATCTATAATAGATATTTAGATCTTCAATGGAAGTAATATATTTTCTTGTTCCTTGTTCTTTATCGAGAACTTCAGGTAACTAGCCTTATCTGAAAATGCTGGTTTAGGCAAGAGTGAGCACGACGGCTCAGCAAGTTCAACAGCTACACATAACATATTACATGCTTCACATAAAATTTACAATTTATACTAACATCATGTTTTTCATGCATTTCAGTTTATGACATACTGCTCATGCATATCATGCCTCGCATTTAATCTATGCTTCATGTCTAACCACTATCATGACATATAGTTCAATGCAGAACAATTGTCTTAAATCAACTACCGCATATCAACAGTTCAAATCAACTTATTGCACAAAGGCACATTAAAACATCTTTGCAGATAACCACGTATGAGCACATCTCAGTTTAATAACAAACTTATAATTCATGCACATAATACAACACGTTCTGAAAAACTTGTCTGGACTTGTATAACTAGCTTATGTTAATCTTTCACGTTTCTTGCACCATCTACACGGTATGTGAGATCAACGGTGCACAATATCAGTCAAAGTTTGACTCAATACTAAATCTTATTTTAAAGATATTTATTTCTTCTTATCATCCCTTTTACTTAATAAGGTTAATTTCATATTTTAGTCTCTCTTTGACTTGACTCAGTGTTTCATATTCAACACCATAAATCTTTTGTTCAAAACTATGCAATTCTGACATTTATTAACGTCGCTGCATTAAAACTTGGACCCTATATTTATTTAGGTCGATCCACCAATTAATCACTAATGGACCATACCCTTGGTTTAACTTAATCACATCATTTATCTCGATACCTATCATAATATTACCCACCTTGGATAATATTTTAAATTTTACTATCAATTAGTAATAACTTATAATGTTATTTAATTGTTAAATAACACTTTAAATAATCATTACTATTATTAATTTATTTTTAATAATAGTTCACCTTAATCATTATTATTAATCTTTTAATAATAATTTAATTGCTTGCTAATATTATTACCCTTTAATAATATTTTAATTGACTTCTCATTATTATCAATCATTTTAATAATAATTTAATTGTTCATCGATATTATCAATCATTTAATAATATTTGAAATCCTCACGTATCATTAGTAATTATTTAATAACGATTCAACCCTTAACTATTATTACCCAATAGTTAATTACTTGTTAAACAATATTATTAATTCTTTAATAATATTCTAAATCTTTATTTATCATTATTATTTATTTAATAATGATTTAACTCTTAACTATTATTATTTAATAGTTAATTAAATGTTAAATAATATTATTAATTATTTAATAATATTTTAAATTAATTTCATATCATTATTAATTATTGAATAATGATTTAATTCTTAACTATTATCATTTAATAGTTAGTCAATAATATTATCAATATATTTTAATTACTTAATAATCTTCTTTCGATTAAGTAATAATTTATTCCACTTAATTACCATTTAATTATTATTTAATATGAATTAAATAATAATTAATTAACTAATTATCCGAACTCATTATTTAATATTAATTAAATAATAATTAATTAATTAATTAATTAATTAACCTTACTTATTATTTAATATTAATTAAATAATAAATAATTAGTTTATTAACCTTAATTATCCTTTAATTATTATTTAATATTAATTAAATAATAATTAATTACTTAATTAACCTTACTTATTATTTAATATTAATTAAAAAATAAATAATTAGCTTTCTAACTTTAATATTCTTTAATTATTATTTAATATTAATTTAAATAATAATTAATTATTTATTTAACTTTACTTATTATTTAAGTGCAATTAAATAATAAATAACTAACTTATTCATCTTAACATCCTTTAATTATTATTTAATATTCATTAAATCATAATTAATTAATTACATAACTTCATATATTATTTAATATTTATTAAATAATATTTAATTAGATTATTAGCCTATTTATACACTAATAAATAGCTAATATATAGTGAATCACTCCAATAATTTCAAATTTTATTTTATAACACTTAACTAGCATGCCAATAGGTCAAATATTATTTTTCTAAAATTAAAAATAATTTTCTCATACTTATTAGCAATTTAGTAAGATTTAATCCACCATTAATTCTAATAAATACCAAATTACAAAAAAATTCGGATTTTAAATTTTGATAATTTTCTTTATAAAATTATAAGCTTTTTCTCTTTTGGAACCAACCCAAGAACCGGCCTAAAAATGCCCGAACCGGCCCTACCTAGAAATCATGAAAAACCGAAAAAAACCGAACCGGCCGGTTTTTTTAAAAAAATAGGCAGATTACTTTCTGAGTTTTTTCAGACTTGGGGTCTCCGACGGGAACTTGAATAAAATAAAATCCACAAGTTCGATTGAGGCCTATTTGGTATCGATGGATTCGTAACTTTCCGAACTACATTTTTCTGTCATTAAACATCAAATTTGGATTTGTTTTGGTCACGGAAATTGGCTCCAAACCGGACTGTTGTGCACAGCCCTAAAACAGTGGGTGTGTTTTGGTTGAAAAATCATAACTTGCTCATTTTAAATCGGATCGAAGTGATTCCACTTGGAGAATCTTCATATCCCACGCATTTAACATCAGAAATTTACGGATCATGAATCTGACTTACGGATCATGCCCAGAAATTTCGGGAGTGGTTGCCATGATTTTGGTTACTTGGTTTTCGTCGGTAAAAACTTATTTGATGATTTTGATGAAATCTTTCCACATAAATACACCAAAAAATTCATATTAAACCCATGTAACCCTAGATATATCAATCTAGCATGTTTCTACCTTTTTAGATTTTGAAAATTAGTTTTCTACCAAAGAAATTACATAGTACCCAAAGAACAATACCAAGCTAGAATATTTTATACCTTTTGTTGATTATCCTCTTTGTTAGAACTTTGAAAAGGCTTGGATGATCAATCTTCTTACATGGATAACTTCCTCTTGATGAGACCTCCATCTTTAAACCTTGCTCCAAGATCATCCAACAATCAATGCTCACAAGATCTAACTTTCTTTTTCTTTTTCTCTAAAGTTTTTCTCTATTTTCTTTATCTCTAGCTTTTCTAGTAAAAAGACTAACAAACATAGCACAAGTGTGGGATGTCTTATTTATAGCCCTCCACTAATATCTCATTAACTTTTCTAATTCACCAATGTTGATGAAATTAGGGCTTAATTGAGCTTACTATTGCATGAATGACCATTTTGAATGACTAGCTTGATTGACCATGGTGTGACATGTTACTTGCAATTTTCCAAGCTAGCAAAACAATTAACCAATTGAGTATATAACACTCAATCACCAAACTCACCAACATTTAACCTTGGTCACACAATACCCAACCTTAGTTAAGGCTCATCTTATTTATATATACATATTTATATATCTCACAACAACTAACCACAATGTGGTTAACTCTCTACATTAAAATGACCTAGGTTGGTCCACACACCAAACCATGGTCTAAACTCATCATATAAATAGACATACTTATTTTATCATTTCCTCAATTAACCAAGGTATGGTTAATTCTCTACAACATCCAACTCATGGTTACCTACCAATTCTATATTGGTGATTTATATACATACATAATTGTATCTATAATATTCTTTCTACAACTAACCCATGCATAGTTAAATCTTTAATTTATTTACTACCTAGGGTTACTCAATTAACTCATCCATAGTTAATTCTCATCATCACATTCATTCACCTAGCAATTAACCAATGTTTGGTTAATACTCTCTCTTGTCTACCAACTAGGGTTATTCAATTAACCCTACATTAGTTAATTCTCTACACTTAACAATACTTGAATTTATTCTCCCAACATATTGACCAACATTTGACTTTTAAATTTAGACTAAATATTTGGGCTACTAGTTTATTTTGCATTGGGCTCTCTTATTTAATTATTTGGGCTACCCAACACAACTCACACATCTTTATAACTTTGGCTAGGTAATTAATTTAATTGGATTACCACCACATTATATACAATACTTGCCAACATAATTTAATTGGACTTATATTAATTACCTCTTGGACTATAATATTTGGGCTTATTATTTAATTACCCATCTTCATGCAAGTATTCTCATATTGATATTGTATTAAATCCATTAATGGACTCTATATAACAACTTAATAATTAAGTTAATTACTTAATTAATTAACTTCATAATATTGTCATTCTAGACAATCATTCTAGTTTTTCTATAACTTTAACTCTTAACTAATATAATTAACCTAGTTAATTATATTTCATGACTTCCCTTCTTACTTCACATTTTAAACTAATTAAATTATTAGTTTAATTGAGTATTTAATCTATTCATCTTTTTATTGGGCTAACAAACACACATTAGGTGTATATATATTAATATAACCACCTTCACTTTTCAATTGAATTTATTTTCTTAATAAATTCTCTACATGCTTCATTAAAATATTTTCACATTTAATTTCTAACAAATACATTATATTAAAAAAAATGTTCACCCATTTTTCACACATCTCACTTCTACAACTCTAGGTTTTAAACCATAACCTTTAATTTATATTTAAAATCTTATTTACAAATCTTGTAAATATCTGGGATATTACATTCACCCATTCTTATAAGAATTTCGTCCCCGAAATTTCATCATACTCATTTATACAAATTTTCATATCTGAGAATATCTCTTTACTCATCAAATTATATGACCACATTTTTCTAGGAAGTTCATACTTCTAAACTCATAATTCCAGAACAATGGAATATCTTACAGAAGAATAAATTGAAAATCAAAATTAACACGTGTTACATTTAATTAAAATAAGCACTGGGTTAGTTCAATTATAACATAGACCAATAAATTAACTATGTTCATGGACTACTAGGTTAATTTTATTGGACCTAATTTAATAATTCATTTGGACTTCAAATATAATCCAATTAAATTTGCTTTAATTAATTCTACTAACTTGCTACATTATTAGATTAATATATATATATATATATATATATATATATATATATATATATATATATATATATATATATATAGTCACTCAATCATATAAATGCATAATCAACTCATAAATTTTTTTAATTCATTGATAATTATTTTATAATTATCATTACAATGGACTTAGCATTCGTGGTTATTACTGTAACGACCCCAAATCCGGGTTCATGCATAACACTATAATCTTGTCTTTTGCTTCTGTCTCCGTCTCTCCTCGGACATTCGTATTATTCTGAAATTTGTTATCATGATATAGCAAGAGTGAGCAACGACTTTGCTCAGCAAGTTTAAATACGATAACGATATATCATGATTGAAAGAAAGAATAAGCTTTTGAATTTTCAACACTATAAAAATTGTGAAAGAGTACGAGTCATAATTTCAATAATTGAATGACTGAATTAAATAATTTTGAGTGTCAATAATGACCATGAACAGATTTAACTGAACCTTATGGTAATGAAGGTGATCAGCCTTTCATACCTGATGAACACATGCAACAAGCACTATATGCGAATCAACAATTTAAAGAGGTGGAATAATTATACAGAATTAAACCATAGCATGCTTGAAACGTAACAACTTGAGTTTGAGTTAGGAACTTGAACAATAAAATAATATATCCTACTCGAATATAAATTGAGTAGGGTTTAGGAAACTTGTCTGTCTGCTCAGCTATAATAAGTGTCTAGCTTTAACTAACTGGCTTTGAAAGACCTAACATTAATAAAGTTGGTCTAATAATTAGTACAGCGTATTTGCACAACTATACGCTTACTAAGGAACTTATCTACCATATAAGTACTAACACATGATATACATCAGTCAAAACAATATTATTAACCTTATAGACCCTCAATCATATTAGATTAATAATTTAATAAGTTAGAACATAATTTTCTCAAGTGTTAAACACTTACTAAACTATTAAACAATTTATTATAATTGTTTAAACAAAAGAGTTAAAAGACATTTTCTTTATTCCATTAAATCTAATTTCATTTAATTACTATTTATCATTAATTAAATAGTAAGTAATTAACTACCTTTAGTTATTATTTAATAATAAATAATAACTTACTAGATTTATTTATTATTTAAAATTAATCAAATAATAAATAATTATATTATATTAAAAATAATCAAATATCTTTAGTTATTATTTAATAATAAATAATAACTAATTAACTAGATTCATTTATTATTTAAAGTTAATTAAATAATAAATAATAAAATTATATAGTAAATACTCAAATATCATTAGTTATTATTTAATAATAAATAATAACTAACTCAATTTATTTATTATTTAAAGTCAATCAAATAATAAATAATTAAATAATCAATCTTAGTTGTCTTTAATTATTATTTAATAGTAATTAAATAATAATTAATTAATTTATCATCCTTGTTTATTATTTAATTTTAATTAAATAAAAAATAATTAATTTAATCATAAATTCAGAAGATATAATATTAAACTAACTAGATTAATATTTAAAACATTTAAATATTAATCCGAAATACTTATTATATTTGGAAAATATAATATTCAATACCTAAATATCATTTTTGTATTATTAATATTTTTGTTATAATTTTAAATTAATTTTTAAACATTTAAATTAATTTAAATTATCCAGAATGACATTTCCGTAAATAAGTTGAAAAACCGGACCGATGGCAATTTCGTAATTAATCTGAAAACCGAACGGAGGGGCATTATGGTAATTTCGGCCGAAAACAGGTTCCCGCGCATGGCGCGCCTTACAAAAACTCGGGGGCCAAAATGGTGCTGTTTAAAAACAACGGAAACGACGTCCGCGCATTGTGCGGGTTATCGTTCTATACACCAAACGGCGTCGTTTTTTTGTTCCGCGTCTGGCACAAAAATCCCTTCGCGCATTGCGCGGCTGGCTCCAATTTTTTTTCCAACTAACAGAACGTGCACAGTAACTTTAATACACATCTTAATAAAATTTATACCTTCAAGTAGACTCTTAATCTCTCAATAAAATCCAGAAAAAATACCAATAACTTAACAACAATTTATAACATGAAAATATAATTTTTCATGATTTAATATTAAAAATTTTTATAAAAATTTTTACATCACATAAACTACCACAAATCATAACTTTTTGTGTATAACTCCATTTTGAGTGATTCAAACTTTGTTTTTGTCATGATTTAATGTTCTATAATATTAGAACACTAAATCTAAATATTATAAAAATTATTTTTGGTCATTATTTTGAGACTTGATTTAACACCACCAAACACATGTTTTTAGCATATAAATTATACCAAAACACAAACCAAGTATATTAAACTCAAGCATGACATAAATATTACTACCACATATTATTAATTATATTAACATGTTTATACTAACATGATAATTTATTTAATTTAAAAACAAAAATTAGATTTAGAATAACTATTACCTTGATTTAATGGTTATTCTCCTTTTTCTTTCAAAATAGATGGTGAAAGAAGATGACATGAACCAATAACTCCTTCTCTTAGTATTTTTACTCTCAAATATTTTCTCACTCTCTCAAATGTTCTCTAGCTCTCTTTAGCTTGAAAAAAAAATGAAAGATGATAAATGACTAACTCTTTTAGCTTCCAAATGCAAGTATTCTTGCACTTCTATAGATATAAAATATATCTATCTATTCTAGCCATCAAGAGCCTAGCAAGGATACTAACACAAGAAAAGCTAGCACATGTTTTTTTGGTGAAAGAGGTATGGTCCATAAAATAAAATAAAAACCTTACAAGCAACCTTAATTAAATAAAGGAAAAATAAAATAAATAACAATCAATTCATTATCTCTCTCCTAGCACCATACGGCTGATGGGGATTCCTTGTCCCAAATTAATGGTCATATGCTTACTTTTTAAATAAATAATCATTTACATAATTAAATTCCAAATGGACTCAAGCTTTGGGTTTTATTTTAAATATCAATTGGGCTCCTATTAAATTGTTTGGACTACTAGTTTGCCAAGTTTTTATAATTCTTCACTTGGGCTACTAATTGATCCATGTTGGGCTAATTTAATAATTTACATATTAATTCTTCAATTCATGATTAAATAAATAATTAGATTGAATAAATAATTAAATACTCTAACCCATTAGTATTAAATTACTAAATGGACTAATAAATATTATTCTTAATATTTTACATTATTTACATTAATTAATAATCATATTAATTAATTTATTATATTTAATTAACTCATTATATTCAATTTAATTAAATATTTAATTAATAGGAAACTTATCAAATATTTTGATATTAAAAACTTTAGGATTTGCTCACTAATAATAATATATATAATTTATATATATATATATATATATATATATATATATATATATATATATATATATATATATGTAGACACCCAAATTTTGCACTTCTCTACTAATCCTGGCAGGAGGGCAAAATTGTCATTTGACCCGACATGCGGAAAGAATGGTGGACCCCAACACAAAGCCACTCCAGCGATTTACGGTCAAAGCCGCCACAACGGACAACGAGCATCCGGTCACTTGAGGCGAGGCGAACAATTGACCCAGAAAACCTGAGCCGACCACAAAAGACGACTGATGGCCACTCCGCTTACAATGTTCGGGGGTCTCGCTCACCTGGCACAATTATCAAATGCTACATCAAGTCGCAACCCTCCGAACTAGCCTCCCAGAACCCTATGGCACGCTTCCCAGGGAGTTCCGGACTGCAAAAATACAGCCTCCCAAAATAATACCGCAGAAATTGCCGAATTAAGACCGCGTGGCACGGAAATCGAGAAAAGTGAGCCGGACAGCCGCGGATGCAGTCGCGGCCACCGACAAAGGTGACAGGCACGAGGCTCGAGGACGGCACACGACAGCCGAGGTTCGGCGCGGACGGCTGCCGAGCCCAGCCGCAGATGCACCTGCGGCCAGCCGCAGATGCACCTGCGGCTGGTCTCGGCAGTCTATTAAGCGTCCAGATCTGCGTCCGAGAAGAAAAAAGAGAGAGAGAAATAGATTTTTAGAGAGAGAAGGAGCGCGGGAGGAGAGAGAAAGGCTCGGGTGGAGGTGTTTTTGAGTGATAAATTGTGTGTTGTTGCTCCAATAGCTTAGATTTGCTTGTAGTTTGGCTCAAATCTTGGAATATAAAGCTTGTATTGGTGTATTGCAAGGTGAAAAGAGTGTTCTTTTGATGTTTTTTGTTTATATTAGTGTGTTTGATGTTGTGTTTTGAGTTTGTGTAGTGTAGTTTGTTGTTGTATGGATAATGATCCGTGGATTAGGGGTTGTTAGTGAGGTTTCCATCGGAAAGTAACTCCTCCTAACACCCTGATGACATCCGTACGGTGATATATTGTTCGTTGTGATAATAGATGGGTTGTAGTAATTAAGTTGTGATATTTGGGTTATATAAAGTGATAGCAAATGTTTAGAGCTTGTTAGATTTGTTTTAGTGTTGGTTATGCTGTGATGGGATGGTTGTGAGCCTAGGGAGGAGATCCTAGTGGTCGAATCCCGATGATGGACGTTTTTGGGTGTATGTAATCGTGGCATAGGGTCCATGGCGATGTATTTGTAATATCGGGCCTTAACGCGATATCAATCGTGATCGGGTTAAGGCCCCGTGATAATAAAAATATGTGATTGTGGGTGTTTGGGGTTGTCTGGATGGCTCACATGCCCGTGGATAGCCCCGACATGTTGTGGATGCTTGTTTTAATTTACGACTCAAAAAATGGTTTTCAAAATAAGGCAAATAATGAAGATTTTGTAAAAGTGATCAAATTTAGGATATTAGATTCACGAGGTTTAAAGGTTAAGTGTTTTGGGCAAACTTTAATCCATGATCGATGAATAGGCTTTAGTTGGTTTTAAAACGTCATAAAAAATGATTTTGCAAATAAATAAATATTTTCATTAAACTTTGTGCATAGGGTTAAAGAGTTCTAGAAGTTGCCCTCGTTTTATTTATATTAACTGTTAGAAGGCAATGTATAGTCTCGATTCCTATTTGACAAAAGTTTAAAACTATTGTTTTCTAAAATGACATCTAAATAAAAAACCCTAAACGCTTTCGAAATTAAAATCAATCTTTCTTATAAAAAAGGCGAAGCCTCGTCATTTGGGTCAGAGAACGTCCAAAACACTTTTCAGATAAACACTTTTGCCATATAAAATAAAAGCAAACTTTTTATGCAAAACGCACCACAAAATTCCATTTAGGCACACGCACACACACACACACACACATTTTAGGATTTAAAAGGATAGGAAAATATCGAGATTGCGGTAACCGTGTTTCACGGAAGTCGGGGGGTGCCTAACACCTTCCCCTCACTTAAGCAAGCCCCCGAACTCTATGAATCTCGGGTTGCGGACCAATTAATCGGAGTCACATATGAGCCAACGATTACGAAAACTAAATTCGGATGAGTTGGTACATCCATTTCAAATATACCAACTGGCGACTCTGGTCAATTGGCTCATCTTAAAATCGACCTTTCAAAACCCCGTCGACACTAAGCCGGCCCTTTTCAAAAGTCACATCTCAATCTAAAGGCTAAAATTGGAAAGGGACATTTTAATATTAAAAAACGAGACGGCGAAAATCCCGGCGTCGACAGCTGGCGACTCCGCTGGGGACATTAGAGGGCTTAAGCCGCATTTAAAATCCTGATGTTTTCCTATCCTTTAAAAAATCTAAAAAATGTGTGTTTGCGTTATTTGCGTTGATTTACCTTTTTGTGCGTGTATGGTGTGATTGCGTTTTCTTTTCAAGTCTTTACTTTATTAGCATCATATGCATACGGTGAGGAACGATGAATGTATGATTGAATGTATGTTGAGCAGTTCCTCCTCCTGAGGCAAACCCGTCGGATGTGGATTACTGGACTCAAAGGGGTGCTCCCCGGCGAGGCTCAGGAAAAGCATCCACTCAGATCCAATCCAATTGAAAGATCGGATTTATTTCCCTTCGAGTATGTTGCGAAGATCTGGGAACCTTCATGCCGAAAAGCCCGCGAGAGTAACTTAGGGTAGGTCGGCCTCAGATAAACCCAACGAATGGAAAGTCTCTTCATGCCCTTTTACGCTTTACGCGCATGACATCATACTATAGTCAATCATTTTGTACCAACCAATTTTGTCAAAATAAAAGTACTAACCTCTGTTTTACAGGGACAGCTTGGAGAGCATCATAAATTGCACAATGTCATTACTTTGGATAAAATAAAGGGATACTAACCCTGTTTTGCAGGAAAATATTACAAAACTCAAAAACTCAAAAAATATTTTGCTTTAGCATGCATCCACCAATGTCATTTCCCGAAACTAAACTTCGGTTGTTTTATACGCAGGATTGCTCCCCAAACCCGTCTCCGATCTAAGAAAGCCAGAGAATTAACAGTCGAGATGGCTGAGAACCCTAATCCTGACCTGGCTCCCGTATCTCGGGAAGAGTTCAATGCTGTGAAAAACCAAATGACCGAGCTGACCATGTTGCTCAAGGAGCATTTCAAACTAAAATCAGGGCCACAGCTCGAGGACCCGGCGGGGCCATCATCCCAAGGAAACGCACTGACCCCGGAAACTCCTAAAGTTGAGCTACCAAAGCAAGTCATTATCATCCCCGAAGATGAGGTTGCCAGCGGTGTTAGTAAGAAAATAAAGCAGATGGAAGAGGCCATCAAAACGATGAAGGGGATCGGGTCATATGGCAGTGTTAACTATTCCGACCTGTGCATCTTTCCGGGAACCAGATATCCAGAAAAATTCAAACTCCCCGAATTTGAAAAGTACAACGGGTCGGGGGATCCCTACACGCACCTGAAAGTATACATCGGAGAGCTAGGAGGATATGCTGAGGATGAATCGCTAAGGATGCAACTGTTCCAGAAAAGCCTGACAGGGGAGGCTAGGACGTGGTATGCAAGATTGGATAATGCTAAGATCCACAACTGGGAGGAGCTGGCCCACACTTTCCTAACCCAGTACAGTTTTCAGTCCCAGATGGCCCCGGACCGCTACCAGATGACCAAAATCAGAAAACAGACCAGTGAATCCTTCAGAGACTATGCTCAGCGGTGGAGGAGGATGGCAGCCCAAGTGAACCCACCCATGAGTGAGGTAGAAATGGTCATGACTTTCATTGATATCCAGGAGGCTCCCTATTATGAAAGAGTAATGGCGGGAATAGGAAAGCCTTTTGCGGAGATGATCAAGCATGGGGAAATGGCTGAGATGGGTTTGAAGTCAGGAAAGATCAGAGATCTCACAGCTCTCGAGGCTGTGGCTGAGCAAATCCAGAGTGGGAATTACGGCAGTTCATCCCGGAGACCCCAGAAGAGGAAGGAAGAGGATGTGTCCCTGGTGCTGCAAGGACTATCAGGGAAGACAATGACCACCCCCCCGGTTCGCATGCAAAGAAATGAGGCCCCGCGTCCATCAAATTTCAACAATCAGAGATACGAGGGGCGCCGAAAATTTGAAAAGCCGCAAGAGAGGGAGTTCACCCCTTTGGGGGATTCGTTGGAGCAGATACTGACCCTGCTGGTAAGCCAGAAGAAGATTACCGAGCTATTGCCTCCGTCAGACCCAAAGAGCAAGAGATATGACCCTAGCAAGAGATGCGCCTACCACTCGGCATCCCCGGGGCATGACACCCAGGAGTGCTGGTCTCTCAAACACAAGATCCAGAACATGATTGACAACGGAGAAATCGTGGTGGAACAACCAGAATCCCCGAATGTGAAGGCCAACCTTCTTCCCGAGCATAATGGGGGAGGCGTAAATACAGTGGAAGCTAGTGGGGCGGAGGGTCCCCTAAGATTGAGATACATAAGGAGGATAGAAGGAGAAATTGCTGTGACCAATGCCCGGAAGGATGCGCCAAGGGAGCCTATTAAGTTGGTTGGAGTAATTCAAGGGACCAAAACAGAGCCTATCCGGTTATCAGCTCCAAGACCCCTTGTTGTAACAGCTAGATCACAATTGCCAGTCACCAACCTGAAGACTGTTCCGTGGAATTACGGGGAAAAAACCGTGGAAGAGGCCAGTTGTGCATCGGTCAGCTCCAAAGGAAATCCATTGTATCTACCAAGGCGGGTTTTTGAAAACACAAAAAGGGAAAACGGGAAAGTATCAGAGGACAAAGCGTTGGAGTTTTGGGAGAAGATGAATCACGGCAAGGCAAATGTGGCCAAAACACTGGAGGTGCAGCCACCCCTGACATCCATCTTAGATCTTGCCTTGGCCTCAAACGACCATCATCAAGTATTAAGCAAAGTCCTGGAAGAGGCCCATGTCCCCAAGACAATCAGTACAGAAAGATTCAGCCACTTGGTGGGCCATCTGTTAGACAGCAATGTAATATCATTTACCGACGACGACATCCCTGAAGAAGGAAGGGGGCACCGAAAGCCGTTACACATTTCTGTCATCTCGTCCGGATATGTGATGAACGGAGTCTTGATTGATGGTGGGTCAGCCCTGAACATTTGCCCATACAATACTCTGGAGAAAATGAAGATCAACCCTAAGCGCCTGCGGGCCAGCCAAGTGGTGGTAAGGGCGTTTGATGGATCGAGAAAGGACACGGTGGGAGAGATTGAGCTGCCGGTGGAGATTGACCCGTATACTTTTGATATTTCCTTCCAAGTGCTAGATATCACGGCCAGTTACAACATGCTCTTGGGGAGGCCCTGGATTCATATGGCTGGGGCAGTTCCCTCCACTCTGCATCAACAAATAAAGTTTATCGTTGAGGGACACTTGATCACAATCGCGGCAGAATCTGACTACCCTGTTCCCTCTGTAAAAGGCATGCCGGTGATCCATGTGGACGAATCAGCCGAACCAATCAGCTATCAAGCGTTTGAAATCAGCACCCCTCAGTACAAGCAATTGGGAGCCCCGGAGTTAAAGCTTAAGGTGTCCCCCGAGCTCACTTTCGTTGCCCGGGAAATGATGGCAATGAACTTCCAGCCGGGGCAAGGGCTGGGCAAGCACAGCCAAGGAATCACCGAGCCCATCCAGGTACCAGTGCAGTTAGGCAAAGCGGGGTTAGGATATCACGGAGGTATAAGGCCAAGGAGCTCACACAAGAAAATGCCCGTGCGGATAACCGGAGTCCCGATACCGAAAGCCGATAATGAACAATCCCCGAGGATAATCAAGCCTGCGTCTGGAACAGAGGGTAAGGTGGAGACTCCCCCAGTCAAAGGATTGGTCCATCAGATGGATTTCTTGCAAGAAATTATGGAGCAGTTTGAGGAGAAGTGTCATCTCCCGGGGCAGTCAGACCCCAACGAAAAGGGAAAAGAGAAGATATCTGAAGGCAAGAAAATCTTGCCATTTATCAATTGGGCCGGGTTGGAAGTGCCCGAGGAGAATGAAAAGGAAAGTCGAAGCCAAGTCGCTGCAATCATTGAAGAGGTGCCAGATACAGAGACCCCCTCCATCACTAGCTATAAAACCGAAGTGATCCCCAGGAATTGGACCGTGCAGCCAGTAGTATCCAGAAAAGGGTAAATGCAGGAGTGTCCGGGAATCTTGTCCAGTAGGGGGATCAAGGGGTTTTTTTAAGACGGTGTTTTTGTTTTTATGTATCTGCACGTCTATTTCATACTTTTGTCATGATTATTGAAAAGGAAGTCATGTACCTAATGTTTATATATATGACAAATATTTTTGTTTCATGTCAGGTGTACCGATTTGAGTCATTCTAGCCTAACAAACGATTTTCCAAATTTGAAAGACGATTATGATTTTGATATAGAACTGGATTTCGATTTGATGGGAATTGAGCAGGACGAAGCAGATGATGACGACGCTCCCGACGAGATCAAAGAGTGGGTCGAGGATAAACCCAAACCCAACCTAGACCAAACCATCACCATCAACATAGGAACCCCTGAAAACCCCAAAGAGCTAAAAATTGGGGCAGACTTGACTCCCAACCAGAAAGCAGAAGTAGCTGAACTGTTGAGCCAATATGAGGATGTGTTTGCTTGGTCACATGAAGACATGGTCGGTTTGTCCACGGACATCGTGGTACATCGATTGCCTATTAAGGAGGGTTTCAGGCCAGTTAAGCAGAAGTTGAGAAAGTTAAAGCCAGAGTGGAGCTTAAAGGTGAAAGAAGAGATAGTCAAGCAATTCAAGGCTGGGATCATCATGGTGTCTACTTACCCAGAATGGCTTTCCAATATAGTCCCCGTGGCAAAACCTGGAGGAAAGGTGAGAGTGTGCGTGGATTATAGAGATCTGAACAAGGCAAGTCTTAAGGATAATTTCCCAGTGCCTTTCATACACATCTTGGTGGATAATACGGCTCAGTATGAAATGTATTCGTTCGTCGATTGTTTTGCGGGATATCATCAGATAATGGTGGCGGAAGAGGATCGAGAAAAGACTGCCTTCATCACCCCCTGAGGCACGTTCTGTTATAGACGACTTGCTTTCGGCCTCACAAATGCAGGAGCCACTTATCAGAGGGCCATGATGGCCCTATTCCACGACATGATGCACAAGGAGATAGAGGTTTACGTGGATGACATCATTGTGAAATCGAGGGCGGAATCTGACCATGTGACTCATCTTAAAAAGCTGTTTGAGCGGCTCAGGAAGTATAATTTGAAGCTCAATCCAGCCAAATGTGCCTTCGGGGTTCAGTCAGGTAAACTCCTTGGATTCTTGGTGAGCAATCGGGACATCGAACTGGATCCGGCTAAGATCAGGGCTATTGTGGATATGCCAGCTCCCCGTACGGAGAAAGAGATAAGGGGATTTTTGGGGAGGATAAACTTCATCAGTCGGTTCATATCCCATCTGACCACCACCTGCGAACCAATCTTCAAACTGTTAAGGAAAGATGCCTCCCGGAAGTGGAACAGTCAATGCCAAAAGGCCTTTCAGACTATTAAGAAACAATTAACAGAAGCGCCAGTGCTGGTACCGCCAAAGGACGGAATTCCCCTTTTCCTGTATATATCCGTGAATGATATGGCGATGGGTTGTATGCTGGGGCAGAAGAGTGAATCTGGTAAGGAGCATGCCATTTATTACCTCAGCAAGAGATTCAGCAGCTGTGAACAGAATTACACACCAATCGAGAGAACATGTTGCGCCTTGGCCTGGGCTGCTATGAGGTTGCAGCATTACCTCCATGGACACACTACCTATTTGATCTCGCGGATCGACCCCTTGAAATATATATTTGAGAGACCAATGCTGAATTGTCGATTGTCAAGGTGGCAGTTAATCCTCCAGCAATTCGACATCCTGTATGTTACCCAGAAGGCCATGAAAGGGCAGGGAATTGCAGATCAGTTATCAGAGATGCCGATAGGGGGGAATGGAGCCTTTAGAGACTTTCCTACCAGGGGAAGACATATTGTGGGTCCAACAAGCGAGGTGTGATGACGAAGGGCAATTTTGGAAGATGTATTTTGACGGTGCCATGAATGCTGAAGGGGCTGGAGCTGGAGCGGTCCTGGTCTCCATTACGGGCGAGCAATACCCTGTCCTCACCAAATTAAAGTTCAGTAACTCGAACAATACGGCTGAATACGAAGGATGTATATTGGGACTGAGATTCGCCCGCGATATGGGAGTGAAAAGATTAGCCGTGTTCGGAGATTCAGAATTGGTAATCAGACAAGCGACTGGGGAGTATGACACTAAGGAGCTTCGGTTACTCCCGTACCACCGGTGTGTAGTCCGATTGATGCAAGAATTTGAAGATATAGCTTTCCGACACATTCCCCGGGGGCGGAATGACTTCGCCGATGCATTGGCTACCCTGGCTTCGTTAGTCCACGTACTCAAAGGCAAAGCCACCCCACAGATTGAAATAACAGTACAAAGTGCCCCCGCTTACGAAGAATACATATCGGAGTTGTCAGAAGATGTGGCTCAACCAAATCAGCCCTGGTATCATGACATTCAGAAATACTTGAGGGATAGATCACTCCCCGACCAGGCGAACCGAACGGAAAGGCAGAGAATCCAGAAGATGGCGATGAAATTCTATTTAAGCGGAGACTCCCTGTATAAGAGGGATGTAGGCTTGGGATTATTGCGATGTGTGGACGAGACTCAAGCACAGAAAATCATGGGCGAAGTGCACGGTGGAGTATGTGGGCCGCATATGAGTGGGCCAATGTTGGCCAAGAAAATTCTGAGAACCGGGCATTACTGGCTATCACTTAAAGCTGACTGTGACGATCATGTCAAGCGATGTTTCCAATGCCAAGCACACGGTAATGTGATGCATGCGCCTCCTAATGAACTACATTGTATGACTTCCCCTTGGCCGTTCTCCATGTGGGGTATGGATGTTATCGGGCCCGTGGAGCCCAAAGCGAGCAACGGCCACCGGTTCATTTTCGTCATGATCGACTATTTCACTAAATGGGTAGAGACGGCTTCTTTCCCCAAAGTAACGCAGGAAGTTATAGTCAGTTTCATCAGGAACAATGTGATTTGCCGATACGGACAGCCTGAAATCTTGGTGTCCGACAATGCCAAGAATCTGAACAATGCCCTTATGAAGGAGTTGTGCGCCCAATTCAAGATCAAGCATCTCAATTCTGTCATTTACCGGCCCAAAATGAATGGGGCCGTGGAGGCGGCAAATAAGAATATAAAGAGAATCATGGCGAGAATGTCTGCTAATCATCGGGGATGGCCAGAATTGTTGCCCCTCACTCTGTTTGCATATCGGACATCAGTTCGTACGTCTACAGGAGCAACCCCTTACGCCTTGGTATATGGGATGGAGGCTGTTTTGCCAATTGAAATGGAGATGGCATCACTCCGAATTTTGCTCGATGCTCGGATTGACGAGGAGGATTGGATACAAAGTCGATACGACCAGTTAGCCTTAATAGATGAAAGAAGGGTGGCGGCTATATTGCACGGTCAGTTGTATCAGCAACGCATCTCTCGATCGTACGACAAAAAGATACGGTCCCGAAAGTTCAAGGAAAATGATTTAGTGCTAAAGAGGGTCATGCCCTGTCAAGACGAAGCCAAAGGGAAATTCGCTCCAAATTGGGAAGGACCCTTTGTGATCAAGAAAGTCCTATCTGGAGGGGCCCTTATCCTACAAGAAATGGATGGTGAGGTTTTCCCGCAGCCCCTGAACTCTGACTCGGTGAAACGATTCTACACTTAAAAAAAAAAAAAAAAAAAAAAAAAAAAAAAAAAAAAAAAATTTCTATCTCCCTTGCAACTCGAACTACGTAGGACCTGATCTCCCGACCTTGTGGGAGTACGTAGGCAGCTATCATGGCACGGTCCGTTCTATACAAAATAATAAATATTGTCCCTATACCAAACCCATTTCCAGAAAACCCGAAACCTTACTTTGGACGAATACACTCAGCCGTCATGGCCCGGTCCGTTCTATACAAATAATAAACCTTGTCCCTATACCGAAACCACTTTCTGAAAACCCCGAAGCCCTATACATTCCAAATCTTACCCAAGCCTAGCCACATAATTAGCCCAAAGTCCGAGACTCACTCCGATGAAATCAAAGGGGCACGCGGCAATATCTGTGGAGTTCCAATCAAGACTTGAGGAAAGAAATGAGGCAATATATCGAAATCATGATCGGCTGGATAAAATGAGGATCCAATGGAGGGCGACGATGCATCAAAAAGGAAAATGACTAAAACCATAAATATTTCTCTATATATACAAAACATTTTGCTTACAAGTCTGTCTTTTAAATAAAAGTGATAAAACTGACATAGTCTGTGCAGGAAATAAAATCATCTACAGGTCAGAGACCAGCTGAAGCAGGATAGACAGAATAGTCGAGGCATCATAAATCTCCGGCTCACCCGCAATCTGCTGACCCATCATGTCAATCTGAGTCAAAAGAGCAGCAGCCCTGGTAACAGTCGCAGAATGGCCCTCCATGACAACTCTGACCTGCTCGACAACACTATCTCTGGCAGATAGGGCGGCATCACGAGCTAGTACAGCAACCTCCCGCTCCGCGTGGGCGTTATCCCTCTCAGTCTCAGTAGTACTCAAAGCTGACCGGAGCCTGGCACCCTCAATCATTAGTATCTGGATACGGTCCGCCAAGTCAAGGGAATGGGTATGTACCGAAGTAGAAACCTCTTCCACACCAGATCTGGGCGCTAATCCTGAAAGCTCCGGAGGAATGACCACATCTGAACCGGTCTCAACCGGAAAAGGTCCCCGAGGACCATCCAAGGCCCCAATCTGGTCAAAGTCGGCAATATCAGAACCTCCTCGCAACCATAGCAGATAAGCGGGTGTCTGACCAGGATGACTATCCCCGAAATCGGCCGAGGCTCAATGGGACCAAAGATCATATACCCTCAACAGCTCCCCCTCCGTCTGAGGCGATATGGGAAATCGGTAGTCAGCCGCTTCCGCAAAGAGATGGAGATCCTGCATCTGATCAAACTGCCCCATGACAGCTAAGGGATGATAAGTCGTCACCCCCCTCAAGCCAAGGAGAGGGAGGAAATCAAAAGGTGGCACGTGAGTCAGGAAACTCTGGAAGGAGCAATAACCCGAATAGATCAGAAGATGGAAAGGCTCCTCAATGGCCGATAAGAACTCCCTCCATGAGGCTGTATCCGTGCATCGCCGGGGACGAAATGAGAATTGCATGGCCAGGCTGTGGCTGAAACAGAACCCGTGTCGACGAAACTGCCCGATGGGTCTGAGATGGCTCATGAACCATACATATAACAAGATAGAGCTTCCCCTAAATATGCGACCAGAGAAGGAATGACAATATGAGGCCGACAGGTAAGTCTCTGCTAATATCATGGGAAGAATGGTATGATCCTCCTGGAGAGCCTGCACCGCTGTAATAACCCGCATATCCAGAAGGTTATCCCCTGCAGGCATGTACAAAACTGATATGACACAAGCCATCAAAACATCCACTCTCAAAGCGCCCCAGCGCTCCTCAGATACGGAAAAATCAATGGAGAATCGAGAGAAGCTATCCACTGAGCCAAATCTGTCAACCAAGAAGGATAGAGGAACAAGATGGCTTGAAGAGATCGTAGATAACAGAGCTGTCCTCCGCAAGCCTGTGAAAGTCAGGAACTGGCGGCGCATGTGGCCAGAGGTAACCCGTGCACAAGGACCATCCACTGATAAACCGGTAAAGCGAGCATACTCCTCAAGGGTGGGAGTCAGATACTCCAGCCCAAACCTGAAAACCTGTCTGTCCGGGATCCAACAACTGAGAATGCCGTCAACAAAGCCCGGCGGCACCTGAAATGACAAAAGAGCCATGGAATGTCCCAAAAGACCCTCTGCGATGATACGATCAGAGGGTAGCAAACTATCCAGCCACAAGCGAAGCCTGCCAAGGATCCCTGAGGGGACGCGAGGACCCACGCGAACCACATCCAGGGATGACATCTGTAAAAAACAGTATCAAAAGACTATACAGGGGTCAATTTCTTTATCCACGTATATAATAAATCATGCATCATAAGGGCTATAAAGGAATAAATGGATCATCATAAAGAAAAGGTTATGCATGAAATAAAGATAATTCTGTACATAATACATGGGATGAGAAATAATAATGACAAATAAACCAAACGGGTGCAAATACAGGGGTCCTAGCCTATCGGAATCTAGCAGGCGCACTATAGGCCATCAATAAAGGTGTCATCATCAAACTGGTCCGCATGACCCACGTCCCCGGGAATGGAAGCCTCAGCGCCGAAGTTCAGATCGGGACAGGAATAAGGCGGAGCAGGGGCATCCGACAAGCCGGGAGCTGCGCCAAAGTCAGGTCCGTACGGGTCTGCAGCATAAGCTTCCTCAGGATCCCGGCCCAAGCTCCGAACGAAAGATGACAACTGGTCCACCTGCCGAGTCAAGGAAGCAATCTGGTCTGAGTGGGTGGGGGCCCGAACACACTCCATCCAGTCTGTCATCATCACCGACCCGTGAACCAGATCCCCAAGGAAGAAAGTGGCCCGAGTCTGAGGCCCAATGGTACGAGGTCTCCACCAGGCACTAAAACTCTCACTCGTCTGCGGGCCGTCGGACAGCATATATCCATCCTCCCCGGCTGTCACTGCTTCTGGGAGATGGGAATCCATGAACCAGAATCTCCGGGAAGGGGGAGCGAAAGGGATCCGGACCTCCCCGGAAACGCATCTGATGGCACGCTCCCCCAAATACAGCTCCCAGCCACCATAAGTCAGGAAGGGAATACGGCGAGTGGACAAGGCCAACTCCTGGTCCGCAGCATAACCACCGGCGAGGCCAGCCGCCAGATGATCCGCAGTGTAAGGAACCCATGTCACGTCCGCCGAAGAAACCATCTCTAACTGCAGCCGGCAGTGGGAGAAGCTATCTGACACCGGGGTCTCCGCCAAAGTGCTGTGATGCCATCGACGACCCCGGGGATAAGTCTCTGGACCGAGGGTGGTAATCGGCCGCAAGCAGGGTAGCCGCTCATAGGCCCAGAACTGATAAACAAAGAAAATGGGACGTAAGTACCAAGGACGGCAAATGAATAAAACAAATAAAGCGGCTAAAGGAATGGGACTTACCAGCATAAAAGGATAAAACCCCAGCCAGGCATCTGTCTGCCCCTCTGAGCGAAGGCGAAGGCCATGGAGGAAATAGGCGAAGGTGAAGGAACCCCAGTCATAGTCCCCGATCCGATCCACATCTCGAGTAGCGCCGACGATATTGAAATGAATGGTCGAGGAGTTATTCCCCAGAAAACAGCCCCTCATGATAGTCAGGAATAGACGCCGGAGCAGGAAGTCACGAGCGGAGCGGTCCTCGGGAAATGGCTCGGAAAGAGCCCCTCCAATGGCATCTACAGCCAAAGCTCCGGATCGGATGCTGCGGGCCTTAAAGACCTTATCCTGAGGAGTGAACCCCAACAAGGATCGAACGGTTACGGAAGTGATGTCCGGCTCCAGAGGAACACGGGGTCCGGAGAACTCCACCCCGGTAATATAACGCCAGTCCAGAGGAGTCAACAACAGCTCGCAGTCCAGTAGATGAAGCGACTGGGTCTGGTGGAACCAGCGCTCAGACAGGGCCCTCATATAGCCCCACGGACATCGACGAGGGGCAATAGTAAAGAAATGTCTGAACCCCCAGGAGTCTACCATTCCCCTATAGTCGGGATGCAACGCGTGGTAGAGGGTGTAAATGCTGAACCAGTTACCCCGAGGCTGGGTAAACTCAGGAACCTGTGACAGCCACCGAAACAGTCAGTCCCGATAATCTCACAAGGTTGAATGAATTTAAATAACGAATATACCTCGTTAGCCGCAAGGTAGGCTGAGGGGTGACGACCGAGGTCAGGACCGAGCAGATCCGGTATCCTAGCACGGGCCCCGGGTAAGGTCCGGCGCATGGGAGAAGGAGCCGCTGTGCCCGAGGGACCCGCCTCTGCCTCCGCTGGGGCGTCCTCATCCACATCAGGCTGAACGGGGCGAATAACAGACTCAGCCAGTCTACGGGAATGGCGAGTCAGGACTGGAGCTGGAGCTGAAGAGGTCGCTCTACGACGACGGACACCCGACGCTCGGGGCACTGAGGAACCACTGGGAGCATCTGGATCCATAACTGGAACGGTATCACAAAAAAGGTACACCCTTAGCTCAGTATCTTTCAAAAGTCTTATTGCATATTGCTAGAAATAATAGGGTGGCATAGCATGGTGTGAAAATAGAAAATGCATAAATAAGGTCCCTAGCGGTGCACTAAATTTCCCGAAATTTCGGCAGAGTTTCGTTTGTAAAATGGACATCCCATGCACAATCAGGCATGTTTAATCTGGTCAGGCAACCAACAAACCCAGAATGCAAGTGAAAATAATGCCTCAAATGCATAAAATGAATAAAACAAATTTTCAAAATAATGAGGCATCTCTACGAAACCCGGTAGTTATCTATGCTACGGGCAACACAAATATCACATATAAGCATGCATTGATAAAATTAAAATATTCAAACAAGCAAATGAATAGTCAAATGAAAGCGAAAATCAAAGAAAAAGGAGTTAAAACGTTACCCAAAGTGCGTAGACTGATTTAATCGGAGCAGAATTTCCCAAAAGTTGCCCAAAAGACGAAAAGGCTGGGTGGGGACGAGGAAAACCGAGAACGAGAGAAAAGAAAAGTGAGAAAGTGACTAGATCGTGAGGGGTCGCGATCTGAAATAGGACCGATCCTAGCCGCAGCTGCATCTGCGGCTGGCCGCAGATGCACCTGCGGCTGGTCTCGGTGACCCTTTTGCCTCCCTTTTGTTCCCCCGAGTCAACATGTAGCGTGTCACGTGATAAAATACAGGATTTTAAAACCACATGACCGATAAAAGACGACCCGTCAGATACGAGACCTGACCAATTGAAAAACGACCCGTCAGATACGAGACCTGACCAATTGAAATACGACCCGTCAGATACGAGACCTGACCAATGGAAAAATGACCCGTCAGATACGAGACCTGACCAATTGAAAAACGACCCGTCAGATACGAGACCTGACCAATTGAAAAACGACCCGTCAGATACGAGACCTGACCAATTGAAAAACGACCCGTCAGATACGAGACCTGACCAATTGAAAAAACGACCCGTCAGATACGAGACCTGACCGATTGAAAAACGACCCGTCAGATACGAGACCTGACCAATTGAAAAAAACGACCCGTCAGATACGATATCTGACCAATTGAAAAAAAAACCCGACCGTCAGATGCGATATCTGACCAATTGAAAAAAACCGACCGTCAGACGATACCTGACCGATTCAAAAACGACCTGTCACAGACGATACCTGACCAATTCCAAAGCGACCAGTCATAAAACAATACCTGACCCCTCATAACGACCCGCCGGAAACGAGACCCGACCAATGTTCATTCGTGACCTTGAAAAATAGCCTCTACATGAACATATTGAATGTGACATCGCATCATCTGAACGCATGTGCGGCATCGTTAAATATATATTTGGCATTTCATGCATCGGGTGCCTACTTCTTTATCATGTCCATTTCATATTTCATTCCATAGACATGATAAAGAGGGGCAGCTGTAGACACCCAAATTTTGCACTTCTCTACTAATCCTGGCAGGAGGGCAAAATTGTCATTTGACCCGACATGCGGAAAGAATGGTGGACCCCAACACAAAGCTACTCCAGCGATTTACGGTCAAAGCCGCCACAACGGACAACGAGCATCCGGTCACTTGAGGCGAGGCGAACAATTGACCCAGAAAACCTGAGCCGACCACAAAAGACGACTGATGGCCACTCCGCTTACAATGTTCGGGGGTCTCGCTCACCTGGCACAATTATCAAATGCTACATCAAGTCGCAACCCTCCGAACTAGCCTCCCAGAACCCTATGGCACGCTTCCCAGGGAGTTCCGGACTGCAAAAATACAGCCTCCCAAAATAATACCGCAGAAATTGCCGAATTAAGACCGCGTGGCACGGAAATCGAGAAAAGTGAGCCGGACAGCCGCGGATGCAGTCGCGGCCACCGACAAAGGTGACAGGCACGAGGCTCGAGGACGGCACACGACAGCCGAGGTTCGGCGCGGACGGCTGCCGAGCCCAGCCGCAGATGCACCTGCGGCCAGCCGCAGATGCACCTGCGGCCAGCCGCAGATGCACCTGCGGCTGGTCTCGGCAGTCTATTAAGCGTCCAGATCTGCGTCCGAGAAGAAAAAAGAGAGAGAGAAATAGATTTTTAGAGAGAGAAGGAGCGCGGGAGGAGAGAGAAAGGCTCGGGTGGAGGTGTTTTTGAGTGATAAATTGTGTGTTGTTGCTCCAATAGCTTAGATTTGCTTGTAGTTTGGCTCAAATCTTGGAATATAAAGCTTGTATTGGTGTATTGCAAGGTGAAAAGAGTGTTCTTTTGATGTTTTTTGTTTATATTAGTGTGTTTGATGTTGTGTTTTGAGTTTGTGTAGTGTAGTTTGTTGTTGTATGGATAATGATCCGTGGATTAGGGGTTGTTAGTGAGGTTTCCATCGGAAAGTAACTCCTCCTAACACCCTGATGACATCCGTACGGTGATATATTGTTCGTTGTGATAATAGATGGGTTGTAGTAATTAAGTTGTGATATTTGGGTTATATAAAGTGATAGCAAATGTTTAGAGCTTGTTAGATTTGTTTTAATGTTGGTTATGCTGTGATGGGATGGTTGTGAGCCTAGGGAGGAGATCCTAGTGGTCGAATCCCGATGATGGACGTTTTTGGGTGTATGTAATCGTGGCATAGGGTCCATGGCGATGTATTTGTAATATCGGGCCTTAACGCGATATCAATCGTGATCGGGTTAAGGCCCCGTGATAATAAAAATATGTGATTGTGGGTGTTTGGGGTTGTCTGGATGGCTCACATGCCCGTGGATAGCCCCGACATGTTGTGGATGCTTGTTTTAATTTACGACTCAAAAAATGGTTTTCAAAATAAGGCAAATAATGAAGATTTTGTAAAAGTGATCAAATTTAGGATATTAGATTCACGAGGTTTAAAGGTTAAGTGTTTTGGGCAAACTTTAATCCATGATCGATGAATAGGCTTTAGTTGGTTTTAAAACGTCATAAAAAATGATTTTGCAAATAAATAAATATTTTCATTAAACTTTGTGCATAGGGTTAAAGAGTTCTAGAAGTTGCCCTCGTTTTATTTATATTAACTGTTAGAAGGCAATGTATAGTCTCGATTCCTATTTGACAAAAGTTTAAAACTATTGTTTTCTAAAATGACATCTAAATAAAAAACCCTAAACGCTTTCGAAATTAAAATCAATCTTTCTTATAAAAAAGGCGAAGCCTCGTCATTTGGGTCAGAGAACGTCCAAAACACTTTTCAGATAAACACTTTTGCCATATAAAATAAAAGCAAACTTTTTATGCAAAACGCACCACAAAATTCCATTTAGGCACACGCACACACACACACACACACATTTTAGGATTTAAAAGGATAGGAAAATATCGAGATTGCGGTAACCGTGTTTCACGGAAGTCGGGGGGTGCCTAACACCTTCCCCTCACTTAAGCAAGCCCCCGAACTCTATGAATCTCGGGTTGCGGACCAATTAATCGGAGTCACATATGAGCCAACGATTACGAAAACTAAATTCGGATGAGTTGGTACATCCATTTCAAATATACCAACTGGCGACTCTGGTCAATTGGCTCATCTTAAAATCGACCTTTCAAAACCCCGTCGACACTAAGCCGGCCCTTTTCAAAAGTCACATCTCAATCTAAAGGCTAAAATTGGAAAGGGACATTTTAATATTAAAAAACGAGACGGCGAAAATCCCGGCGTCGACAATATATATATATATATATATATTATTTATACACATTACTTTACCTCAAAAATAATTTCACAATAAATTATAAAATTAAAATAAATACAATATATAATTTACTATATATTATTTACGCCATAAATTAAATTATTTAATACATTTACATTAAATAATTCATTTCTCATCAATTATGGAAACAATTCCATTTACCCAAAAATACATTAAAATAATAATATATTTACTCAATTTCTTATTTAAATAATTTATTAAACTATTTAATTAATTTTACACAAATAATTGTATAATTAAATTTCTCACTCCCATAAATCATTTACAATGATTTATTTAATTATAGAATATATTCATTTAATATATTAAATTACTATTTAAAATTACTTAATTAATTTAATCCCTTTATATATATGTACATATATATGAAATTAAATGTTGTACATATATACAATTACTAATCTCCCTTAATTAATTCAACTACTTTATATAATTTATAATTATATAATTTACATAATTATTCCTCACAAATAATTTATCAACAATTTGCATAATTGTTGATTAATGAATAAATTAATTCTACAATAAACATTTTAATTCAATTCGGATTAATTTAATATTAATCTATCTATTTATCACAATTTAATTAACCATTAAATTATGTTACTAAATATGCACGCATATATATATTCATATAAATACATATTTAATTTATACGCAACCACATCGCATAATTACATAACTCCACTAATTAATTCTCTTAATTTAATTAGACTTGCTGTTAGTCAAGTTTATTGAATTATCACTTTACTTGCTAACTTATCAAAAATTTTGATATCACCATATCTAAGTTAGTCCGTTAAATTTAATTTGGACCTCTATTTATCTATCACTACTAGGTTATCAAACTCCAACCTTTATTAAATATTAAATATTTTATTTCTAATTCATTTAAATATCCGGGATATTACAATTACAAGGGATATGTCACCTATATTTGGATATTATAATTGATATGATTACTAATATTCGAGATGGGTGGTCATGGCCTTAATAACCCTCAGCATATTATTAAAGTTTTTAATGAATATTTTGATTTTCAATTTATTCTTCTACAAGATATTCCAATATTCTGAAATTGTAAGTTTAAAGGTATGAACTTCCTAGGGAAGTGCGGTCATAAAATCAAATGATCGAAGAGAGATCCTGTGGCACCCCAAAATTTTTAGAGAAATTCTAAATAAGGATTATGATGAATTAAGTAAAGGTTAGCGTTTAAAACCTAGTGTTGAATGATAGATGTATTAAGGAATGATTTATGGAATGTGAAGAAGATTCATGAATATGAATTAAGAAAAGAAGGATGGATGTGCAGAATATAAATGAGGTATAACAGAAAGTATGAAATAAGTGAGTTGACTAAGGGTAAGAACGATTAAAGAAAAAAAAAAATTCAGAGAATGGAAAAATATCTTGATAAGTGCATCAAGAAACAAGTTAAAGCTTTATGAATAAAATTTTTGGAGAATTATGAAATGTAATACTACAAAGAAATAGTAAATTGAGTTAAGAATTTAATATTCTGACAATTACGGCCATTATGGTGTTATCCATGTGAGTTATGGATATTAAAGAGATAAAATATGATTATTATGGCTTTAATTATTATTCATCAAGATAAAGGTATAGCAAAGTGCTATAAATAAAATACGTATGATTATTACGGTAATTATGATTCCGATGACAGAATCCTGTTAAGGAGGGAAGAATGTGAGCATCCGAATTTTCAGGATTTCTTTAATAATATTAAATGAGAATTTAATTAACATAATTATTAAGGTTGTTTAAATTATTTTTTATTTTATGTGATTCAAAGAATGTGAAGGGATTTAATTGATAAATTAAATCTGTACAGAGGTGGTGATGAATTGTGTTGATTTAAAAAAATTGAAAATTAAATAAATTATTTCTAAACAATTATAAAGAGTAAGAGAAATTACATGTAATGGTACAATAAATTGTATAATAAAATTATTGTGGAAGTGCATAAATTATGATTTAAATGAGGTTATATGGTAATGTGAGGAATATGAATTAAATATATGTGTGTGTGTGTGTGTGTGTGTGTGTGTGTGTGTGTGTGTGTGTGTGTGTGTGTGTGTGTGTGTGTGTGCGTGTTTAATTGATAGTTATAAATTCCATTAATTATGGAAATAAATGGATTAATAATTAAATTAATCCAATTTTAAATGAAAAGGTAATGAGAAAATTAGTGAAATTGTGATTATTGATTTTAGATTTAATCAAGAATTATGGAGCAATTTTAAAAATTAATTGAGAAGAAAGGTAATTATATAAATTATATAAGGAAAGTAAAGTGATGTATGAAGAAAATAATAATTATATAAGTTATATATGAATAATTATATAATTTATATAAGAGAATTAAATTGAATAAGGATGGAAGAAAATTTTTATAAATTGTATTTTTGTAAAATGAAAATTATATAAGGATAAGGTAATTATATAAATTATATAATAGTAAATTATATAATTTATATAAAGAAAGTTAGTGTAAATTGTAAAGAAATGAAAATAAATGAGAAAATGAATGTTTTAATTTATTAAAAATTATGTTTATGTATAATTGAATTTTATGATTTTTTATGAGGAACAATATTTTGGAAACGTGAACATGTTAGTGTAACATGTTGTCCAAGTAACGAAGTGAAAAATTATAAAAAATAATTTTTATATGTTATGTGAATTATTTTATTAATTTTAGAGGTATAAATTATCTCATATAATTACATGCATGTTATTATGCGTGTACAAAATTTGTCAAGTAAGGTACCCAAAAAGGTCTGAATATTAATTATAAATCATGTTATGATTTTTGTTGAATTAAAATAAATATTTTATATACATTATATAAAAATTTATTACACAAAATAATTACGTAATGTATTAAATAAAATTTGCATGCTATTTTTTTGAAACATCCGAGAATGATTAAGTCGGTTGGGTGGTTGGGCGGTGGACTTGGAAGGAGTTTTAAAAATTATTTATGCATGCTTTAGTTATATATGTGGTTGTAATAAGGAATAAAAGAAAAAGAAAGAAATAAGAAAGAAATGAAAAAAAAAAAACAACAACAACAACAACAAAACATAAACCATCATTTTTCTCTCTTCCTCCCACCGAACACCATCACCACCACCATCCGAACCACCATCACCACTAGAGAGATAGAGTTTGGTGTCAACAAGTGTAGAAAAACTTCAAAGGGTGGAAGTTTCAAGCTTTGAATGTATAAAAACATTTTTATTGTAATTATTTTGGTATTATTAGTAATAAATTATTTGTGTGAAAAAATTATAAATAATTAGAATAATTATTTTAGATAATTTTTGGATGTTTATATGTGTATTATATGATGTTTAGAATTATTATATTGTGGAAAGTTGGGAATTTTTTTTTGGTTTTAATGGTAATGAAGGCTGCTGCAGAAAGAAGGAGAAGAAAAAACAAAAAAAAGGGTCGCCACGCATTGCGCGCGGCCAAATTTTCTGAGGCAGGGCCAAAAACAACGCCGTTTTTGGGACGCGGAAGGGGGAGCTGCGCCATGCGTGGAGCCCAGAAATTGGCGAGGGAAACGACGCCGTTTGGCATCGACAGTGGGGGGTCATGCGGCCGACAGAAATGCTATGAAATTACGAACGTGCCCTTGGGCTTTTTTCAAAAAATACCGAGCGTGTCCTGACCTCGAAAATTTACGATTTTAGCCCTTGCCTTTCCGGGAAATACAAAATGTATCCCTAAAGGGGGCAGAATTTACCAAAATGCCCCCAAAAGATAGTTTTTAATGAAATAAATGTTTAAAATTGTTTAAAAATTATAGAAAATTATAGAAAAATACTAAAAATATAGAAATGATGTTTGGGCATTAAATTTAATATTTTTATAAAAATATTAAATACTGGGAATTAATATTTAAATATTTTAAATATTAATCTGTTAAGTTTAAAAGTTAGAAAATGATTAAATAAAAATCCGGACAACCAGATATGCTAAATTTTGTCCGATGAGTCGGGTTGTCCGTATTGAATGTGTTTGATATTAAGTTAAATTAATATATTGAAGGATGAGGTTAATATAATTAACCATTTTATTTAATAATTGACCTGATACCCTAAAATAAATCGTCGGGTATGGTTAATTACATTTTAGATGATATTAATTAACTAAATTAATATCATAAGAGGATGAATAATTATTAATTGATTATTTTATGATAATAGGTTGGACGAGAAGCATTATAGAAAGGGTATTTAGTAATTAATTCCACAATCCAGGCAAGTTCTTCAGTAATTTTATGTTAAATGTTTGACTGTTATGATACGTTAATACTTGTTCAAATGCGTACAAATTATGTGTTATGTGATCCGTGGATAATATGACAATGATGTGTACTTTGTGCAATAATATGAATATATGTGAAGTATATTGCTTTAGTAGAAGCACAACACATGATGTATGACACACACAGAGCATGTTAAGCTATGTGCTACGTGAAGCATGAAAGGTGTAAACTGTTGAGCTTGCTAAGCCGTTATGCTCATTACTTGCTTAATGTAATTTTTTGCAGGCAAAATTTTTTTTAAGAATATTTGGATTAAATTAGAGAGGAATTGCCTAGAAGGTTGAAAACGTGATTGTTATATTTTTCAACATCATAATTTAATGTGGATACAATTGCAAAATTTATATTGATGTTTCATATGTACATATATGTTAGATCCGGATAGGATAAATAGAATTAAATTGTGAACTGTGATGGTTCAAAGATAATTGTTACGGTAAAATGTATTATATGTCAGATGATGAATTACGGAACAAAGAATAATGGTATGGATATAAACAACCTTAAATTTGAATGTTGGCCTCTATAATATTAATATCAGAAAGAAAAAGTAAAGGTTGCGATCCAGGGACTAGAATCGAAATGTAAGGATTTTAAATATCCAAATATTTTAATACAATGATTGAATTGAGAAAAAGAAAAATTTATACCGAAAAATTCGGTAATCGATAATTTAAAGTCAATTTAATAGATTAAAGAAGGTGATTAAAGATTTATTAACGGGCCGAAATTTGGATGTTAAGGAAATAATGAATAATAAACATGAAATTTAAGGTAATAAGATGGGTCGAATTTCGGGATCGTTACAGATCCTTAGAGTAGGAAAGAGGAGGATGGCTAGTAAAATTAGAAGAAAAAAAATATGATTAATTAAAGGTTGATGTGAAACCTAGTCATGTTGAATAGGATGAGTGGAGATAAGTATGCTATAATTTTTAGGACAAAATTCTTGTAAGTAGGGGTGAATGTAATATCCCGGATATTTACGATGTTCAAAAATATAATCAAAGAAGATTAAATGTTAAGATTTAAAACCTAGATTGAAAGAAATGAGAATGTAGAGGAGTAATTAAACATTTAACCTAAATTAAAAGTGAGTAATCAATCTGTTAAAATAAATACTTTGTGGTATAGTAAGAGCTAGGTATTAATACGTTATGTAAATACAAAATTACTAATTCCGAATACGGAATGAAATACGAGAAAGAAACATTGCATAAATAGAAAGTTTCATAAAAGGAAAGTCTAGAGAAAATGAGAGATGACCATTTTGCCCTAAAGTATTTTGTTATGACTATGATGTGCTAATAATCACCTAGAGACCATTTTACCTTTGGTTGGTGAGGAGTAATGACAAATTTGCCCTTGGGGTGAAATTGGATTTTAATTGGCCTAAACCCTAACTCATTAAATGTTTAGGACCAAATTGTTGTAAATTTTATTAGTTGACCCAATGTAAATTAATTAGAGGCCCAAAGTGAGTTGTAGAGAAACTCAATGGTGAAATAAATTCCAAGCCCAATGAATTAATTAAATTAAGTTAAACCCTAGCCTGATGAGTTAATTATAGTAGCCCAACCTTGAGTTCAATTGATTTAATTGTTGGGAGTCCTAAATGAATTAATCAACTGGGCCAAATGGAAGTATATTGTGAGCCCAAACATAATTAAATATTTAGTTCACTGAAAGTTAATATTTAAGTCCAAGTAAGACAATTAATTAATTAATTAATAGACTAGTCTAGGATTTGTTTTAGAATAAACTTAAGCAATGGAATGTGTTCGTGTATTAATTAGTAGCACCACCAATTTAAATGTCACACTTAATTAATTAATATCCCAATGGAACTAATTGTTGAGCCCAAATAATTTGATATTAGGAGCCCAAATGAAATAAACTAGTAGCCTATGAATTGATCCATATTACAATTTCAAGTATTGGTCAAACTATGTGGTCCACATGTATGTGTATATATGTATATAAGATAGAAAAATAAAGCTAAATTGCTAGAGAAAAGGGGAAGTGGTCGGCTAGGAGGGGAAGGGGGGCCGACTTGGGTGCAAAGCTCCAAGTTTTCTAGATAACACCAATCCATAAAACCCTCCCCAATGCAAATGTCAATTCCCCAAAAATTGTGGATCTTATTTGTGTAATTAGATAGGGATGTTAAGTAAGCTTAGGAAAGTTCTATAAATAAGAGCATTCACGAAATTTGCAAGTTTTGTTGATTCATTTGTTTTCTTTCACCAAGATAAAAGTTGAGAACATTTGAGAGAAAAATGAGAAATACACTAAGTGTTTGAGCTTGTGAGCTTGAGAGCGAAGATACACTAAAGAGAAATATAGAGAGAGATTCAGATGGTACCAATAGGAGGAAGAATGAGATTCTAGCTTTGAATAGAAAATTTCCAAGAGGTTTAAAAGTCTCCTAAACCCTAGCGATCATTTAAACTATATTTTTATTTTGTGCTTTAATGGGTTGTTGAGGGAGATCTATGAGTTTTGTGTGGTGATTTATGGTGGAACCGAAGATACAAGGATAGTGGTATGTGATAGTTGATGGTGGTTATGTGTGTAATCACGTAGATGTTATGTATAGGATCAAAAGGATATTTTGATTAAAACCCTAACTTTGTTGGTTAGATAGTTCAAAAGAAGACCTTATTATAGAGGTGTATTTTTAAAGATCCATGTACTTATTATATAGATCTATGGGTTCTTTTAAATGAACTATTTTGATATGAACAAAAATGGAGCCTAGATGAGCTCATATGAATTTTGATATAAACTATGTTATGTTTTAGGTAAAAACCCTAGTTATAAGCTTGAGTTTCAAAAGGAATCACCTTGGTAAAATATATTTTGATGAATGATTTTTGAAGATAAGAAAATCTAGATGTTGTAATGATTTTCTAAAACTATGAAACTCAAGTATATAATATAGTTTGAAGATGTATATTATGTATTACAATGTTATAGAGGCATAAAATATGATGGTCTAGCAAAATAATGCTTGTGGCATCAAGTTTGAAGTAATCGAATTAAAGAATTATGAAACTAGTTTTCACTTTGTCCTTGTAAGCGATTTTTCAGTCTAGTTTCGATTAAAATTTGGTTGTGTCATCGAAAGAGAAGTTGTAAAGGAAGAAATTACGGACGTGTGAGCGCTTGAATCACTCAAAAAAGTTAAGAAATGAGAAAGTTATGGCTGTCGGAGTGACTGAAGGACGAGCAGTTCATAAATTAGGGTTTTTGATTTTTGGCCTACCATCACAGCGGTAAAACACACTGTCCAGAACATGTTTTTGCTGTCCGGGTCGAGTCGGTCCAGGTCAGGTTTTCTTTAAAAATTTAAGTTGAAATAAATGTAAAATGAATGTGTTTATAATAATTCAATATATATAGAGTCTATTAGTAACTAATTGGTAGCTAAATGTTTAAACTAAAGACTTAAGTTAATACAATTTAAAAGTTAACTATTTGTTTTGTTTGAAGATTATTAAAATATTATTAAATGATTAATAATATTAGTAAATAACTAAAATGTTATTAAATGATTAATAATATTAGTAGGTAACTAAAATGTTATTAAATGATTAATAACATTAGTAAAAGATTAAAAGGTTATTAATAACATTAATAAGTGACTAAATGGTTATTAAATGATTAATAACATAAGTAGATAATTAAAATGTTATTAAATAATTAATAATAATAGTAAAGGATTAAAATATTATTAAATAATTAATAATATTATTAAGTGATTAAAATATTATTAAATGATTAATAACATTGATAAGTGATTAAAATATTATTAAATGATTAATAATATTACTACCTGATTAAAATGTTATTGAATGATTAATAATATTAGTAAATAATTAAAATATAATTAAATGATTAATAATATTAGTAAGTGATTAAGGTATTATTAAATGGTTAATAATATTAATAAGTAACTAAACTATTATTAAATGATTAATAATATTAGTAAGTGATTAAAATATTATTAAATGATTAATAATATTAGTAAATAATTAACATATTATTAAATGGTTAATAATATTAGTAAATGATTATAATGTTATTAAATGGTTAATACTATTGGAAGGTGGTTTTCTATTACCAAAGGTAGATAATATTTTGAGATTTTTGGTTCATTATTAAATATCTGAAATATTAAGTTATGTAAAAGAAGAAAGTTTAATTAAATTAAACCAATGTAAAGAGTCTATTAGGGACTAATTATTAGACAACTTACTAAATATATGTTGTTTGAAGAACACAAGGTATTGGTGAAAG
Organism: Hedera helix; assembly: GCA_947179155.2. NCBI lineage: Eukaryota > Viridiplantae > Streptophyta > Magnoliopsida > Apiales > Araliaceae > Hedera > Hedera helix. The sequence continues at coordinate 19,110,349 of OX359274.1, forward strand.
TTGGAGAAGCGAACCCGACATGTCCAAACTAAGGTTTTGTCCGGATGTCAAAAGTTCGTTTGCCGAATATTTTTAAATAATTAATAAATTGAAGTTAGAGTCTTAAATCGAGACTATTTAATAGTCATTGTAACTAATGATTATGCCAATATCATACATAATTATAGCTATATTGAAAGACGCAAAACTAGCGTAAGACGAATAAGCTTATCAGGCAAGTTTTCCAGTATTATGTGATATTATTTCAAACTAAATATGTGTAAGTTTTGCAGGACTTGTTGCTATGTGTAAATACTATTATGTGTGCACTTGTTAGATATGTATATTCATGTTAAATGTAATTTGTTGTTATGTGTTAAAATGAGTTGATGTGTCTTTGGGCATTCGTGAGATACAAATTATTGATATGGATTTATTGAATTTAGTTTAACTGATAAAGTTGAACTGCATGATATGTGTTAATTATAATGCAAGATTAGTATGAAGCATATATAAATGTGAATTTTTGGAAGCATGATGCATGAATATAAATGTAATGCATGAAATAAGTGAAACATGTATATGATGTCATACATGGATATATTGTTAAGCATGCATGATGCATGAACTATGTGTTATATGTTAAACTGTTAGACTTGCTGAACCATCGTGCTCACTTTTGCTATAAAACCCACACTTTCAGATAAGTGCAAGGTATCCGAAGATTTTTGATAAAGACCAAGAAACAAGAATTCGAATTACTTTCACCCGAAAGTCTAAACACTTGTTGTAGTTATGAGTCCAGTTGGAAAGGAAAAGATGATTATGTATTAATGTACTAGTTAGTGGGTATCTTGAGTGTTTTGATACTCATAATGTTTGTAATAAAAGGAATTCCTATCGTGTATGATATGGAGATGTAATAAGAAATTATAAAGATTGTGATTCTGAGGCAAATGATCAAAGTGAATAAGGATGTTATAAAAAAATTTAAATTTAATGAGTTTTAATAGCATTTTATTATGTAATGTTCTGGATTTTGTGAGAAGGATGAGCGTTTAACGCGCGGGGGTCGCCCGATGATCGACGGGGGATTCCCGGGGCGTTACAGGTATAGGCCAATCATAAATGGCTCTCACCTTTTCTTCATCAACCAATATTCCCTTCGAACTGACCACATATCCAAGGAATAACAATCGTTCAACCAATATACAGTTACATGTTTTAAAATTTATAAAGACCTTATTTTCGGACAACACCTTTAGAATAACTTGATGATGCTCAATATGTCTTCCTTACTCCGACTATAAATCAGTATGTCATCAAAATACACGACAACATATTTTCCAATGAAAGGTCATAATACCTAGCTCATAAGTCGCATAAAAGTACTAGGCGCATTGGATAATCCGAAAAGCATAACCAACCACTCGTAGAGTCTATCCTTGGTTTTGAAAGTTGTCTTCCATTCATCAGCAGGTTTGATCCAAATATGACGGTATCCACATCGCAAATCTATTTTGGAGAGAAACTTCGAACCCTCCAACATATCTCGCATGTCATCCAATCTCATAATCGACAAGTTATATCTGACAGTTATTTTGTTAATCGCGTGACTATAAATGCACACCCTCCAACTGCCATCTTTTTTGGGGACTAGTAAAGTGGGAACAATACATGTACTCATGCTCTATCGCATAAATCCCGTCTTTAATAACTTCTCCACTTTTTCCTGTAAAATTCGATTCTCCTTGGGACTCATCTAATAGTGTGGAAAATTGGGTAAGCTTGCTCCCCGGAACTAAATCAATATGGCATTGAATATTTCTCAGCGGTGGAAGGTCATTTGGTAAATCTTTAGACACCAACTCACTAAACTCGGCCGAAAGGGACTGTACTTTCTCGGTTAACACAACTCACCTCCCGTGCCTCGTTAATTTCATATTATAATTCAGTTACTAAGGTGATTAAATAGAGTAAAGACTGCATGTTCTTTTATCGTGGTCTTAGTTGAACCACTACCTGAACTCCATTTCAAAACCATTGCAATCTTCTTGCTACCCCAATTGAAAACATAAACATTATCGCGCCCCTTTTAGGTGACATATATATCAAACTGCCATAGGCGTCCTAATAACAAGTGACTAGCATCTATGTCAATTACATCACAAGCACCCTCATCTCGATAGTGTCGTCCAATTGAAATAGGAACTTTGCACACTTCATTAACGTTCACCTTAGGTTCTTTCTGAATCCACTCAATCACATAGGGCTTTGGATGTTTTTCTACTCACAGCTTCAGATGTTCTACCCGTTTTTTGGACATAAAATTCTCACAACTCCCACTATCAACAATTAAATCACAGACCTTCCCCTTTACACTGTAGTAAGCCTTAAAAATATTATTTCTTTGTGACGAATCTTATAGCTTTGTCGAACACATGACTCGTTGAATCACACAGTTTCCTCCGCTATTTCTGCACCATCCAAGAGTTCATCCATATCTATTCCTTCTTCAGCATGTTGAACACCGTTGTCATTTTCTCCAACATCCACTAAATTCACCAATTTCCTGGCTAGACACTCATTTGAATGATGGCCTAGTTGATCACACATGTAGCACTTCAAACTGCCTGATTTAGCATATGAGGTTGGCGCCCATGGGTTTTCCCTCGTAGTTGTTGTTGTCGGTCGTGTCCCAACATGGATATTACTATGGACCGAACCCCTTTGGATCTGATATGCAGCTATTTTAGACTGACTCTGTCCATTGCCCGGTGAAAATATACTTTTGTTCGTAGCTGCATTGGACGTCTCAGCCATGTCCTTCTTGTAGTAGGAAAATCAATTAGATGTTTTCTCCATTAATTCTGCCTTCAAGGCCATGTTATGCGTCTCATTCATTGTCCAAACGACTTACAGTCCAAATTTTTCTCAAATGGTAGGGCTTTAATCCCTCCAAATATCTGGAAACCTACTGTTTCTCAGTCTCATTTAGGTTGTTATGAACTGACAACCTATACCACTCAGTATATTCTGTAAGAGTCTTGTTACCCTACACATAATTCTAATAACTTCGAAAAATAAATTGCTCATAATCTGGTGGTAGAAATCTACCCATCATAAGTTGTTTCATTATCCTCCATGATCGTATAGGATCCTTTCCTTATCATCACCCATCCATCCACAACTTCTCCCATCAAACAACAACCTCACTTATGAACTTATATGCTACCAGATTGACTTGTCGATTCGCCATCACTTTGGTCAACTTGAAGAACGTCTCAACCTATGAAATCCAGTCCAGGAACTCTTCAACCAGCAGTTTACCATAGAACAATGGTACGCATGCGCATATTCTATAGTCAGGTTGATTTTGGTTTCGGTTTAGTTGAGGATTCCCTCGGTAACCTGCAAAGTCCCCTTAGTAACCCGCAAAGTCCTTATCATAACCTTTATCACTCAAATCTTCGAACTACTCATGTCTCGTTGCTCTAGGAAAACGTCCACCTCCAAGGCGGCCAAGGGCCACTCTCTCGATTCCCTCTCTTTTGGTAGGGCCAGGGAGTTAGGATTGGGCAGCTGCACCAACAGTTACTGCAACATGGCCTCCAACCTCGCCATCAACTATCATTGTTCATCAATCGCTGTCCATAAATCGGCATCCCTATGACCAACGTCGTTAGGATTAACTCTTCTGATTTCGTTCTTAGCCATTGAACAAAGCAAATCCACTAGGCTCTGATGCCACTTGATGCAAAATAAAAGTATAAGAGTTTACTAACATAAGTTCTAAGAACACATAAACTAGAATCCACCAGGGAAATAACTCAATTCTATAAAAACTTTTCCCCTTAAAACAAATAACCAAGAGCATAAATAATCTATGGAAACCCTAACTCAAGTAAAAAGACCAAGTTAGGTATTTACTAAACAAATAACAACTAAAACAAAAAAACAAAACCAATAAAATAATAAAAGTTATGCCCGTTTCTTCGGCCGAACTCTTTTACCCAATTTTCTATCCAACTATTCTTCGAACTCCAAAGCCAATTGTCCTACATCATTATGGTTTGCAATTCCATTGGGTTGAAAGCTTTAGACACATAGACGCGGATAGAGTGTCAGTCGGACATAGGTATTTTGAAAAGTCAGATACAAGTACTTTTTTATTTTGTTAATTTCTTATACTAAAATGAAGTGTCAAATACTCATACCCTTGTTCATATGTCGAGTGTCAAACATGAGTAGTTTAGGACAAAGAAAAATGTCCATGTAACATAGATTGAAAGAAATCATGACTTACCATGCTAGAGATCTCTTCTTCTCCCCTTGTTTTGGGTTTTCACCAACATATACATCAGAGTTGATTCTATACTTATAAGTGGGTGGAAAGTTTATTAACCCTCCTTCCATCCATCAAACACACCACTACGTAGTTCTTTACTTAGCTGCAACATGCATGCATCATTTTGTCATTCATCTTTGCATACCAAGATACATAAACACATATTACAACTAGCAAATGAAACACACCCTTAATAGAAATATATTATTACAGAAATTGGACAAAAAGTACCACATTATATATTAAGTAAGCAAAATAACTTAAAGCTATAACCTAAGCACAAAAAAAAATCATCTTTCATTTCAGGGTTGTAACTTTCCAAACAAAAGGACCTAAAATCTGTAATTTCCACTGAATTCACTTGCGAGCTAGCTAAAATGCTCATCTTAAATACGCATTATGATCAGACCTAAATAACACTTGAATTATCCAATAAAATTTACGCAAGTGGTCCATGAATTATCCAATAAAATTTACACAAGTGGTCCATGTTGACGCCTGATTCTGTCCGCACATTCAACCATTGGTCTGGAGAGAATACCTACACAAAAGTCTTGACGGCTTGGGCCGTCGGTAGACTTTTCCGATGTAAGAGTAAATGAAGGTCTCAAGATAAGTCAGCAATTGAGGCTTAAGGTATTTAGCAGTCAGATAATAATAGTAATGAATCATACCTTTATCGCTAACTGAATATTCATAATACTTACTTGACTCTTACCAATCCTATTAGGAGTATCCACTGATGAGTTACAGTTTAAAAGGGAATCAATCAACCTCACCCATCCAGGATATATAACTTCCACTCCAATTAGGACTAGATGTGATAAATAGTCAACATTTGAATTGGTTTAGGATTGTAACCCAAGCCTATCGAACTAAGGAGTCCTTTTAAGTAACCGCTAAGTTGACAGGCCATTGGGCTGAGCTCAATATAAACCGCCGATCATGCTGAGCTGAAATATATATCCTAACATTGCACCCCGCTCCTCTGGTGTATAAAATGTACTGGGGGAGTGGATTAAAGGCTCTAAAAGTCTATAAATTTAAATAGACAAAGGGAAATTAACTCTTTGGGATCCTGGAGGCTTCACATCGAGGAGGATTTTCCTTTGGGTATTTGGAAGCATTAGACCAAGGAGAAAGCTCCCTCGGTAACCCGAAGGTATAAGACCAAGGGGAAAGCTCCCTCAGGAACAAAAACTCAGAGGTATCAGATCAAGAGGAAAGCTCCCTCGAGAACCCGAATGTATCAGATCGAGGGGAAAATAGTTCTGAGCTTCTTCTTTTTTAGATGGTTAAGACACCTTTTACCCTTTGTAACTGCAGTTCAAGTATTGGACTTACATATCTGCCCGTTCAGGCCTAATAATTTTCTTTGAGCCGAACTCATCCAACTCAATCTTTGACTGAACCGCCTCAAAACAGAGTTTTGAATTTAAATTAACTCAGGGACAGGTAGCGATGGGCACATGAAGAATCAGTAGAACCATGATGACTACGCCGTAATAAGATAGAGAAAGACCCATCCGTTGGATCTACTCAATCTAAGTCGTCGGTTGGTGATTTATTGATAAACATAACTCTAATCGCCCTTTTGTTGGAAGTTTCACTTTAGGAAAAAGAAAAGGTCAATCATCGCTCAAGACTTCCTTCTTCAAGACCCAGTCTTCACCGATCGTTGCTTTATCGTTTTTCTTCCAATGTTCAAGTAAGTTCCCCGTAGCCCCATCTCCAATCTTTAAAATAGTTAAGAAATCTAGCACTATAGAAGCACATGCTTTATCTTCTCGTGTTGGGGATGAGGTAACCATTGCTAACCAAGGATTTCAGAAGGTTTACCTTGGAAGCCTGTTGTTATTGAACGAATGAGGGATGTAGAAAAATATAATAGGACCAAATATTTTTCCCTTTTGTATAAAGTAACCAGTATCCCTTCTACGATTTGGGATAGTTATTATCAACTATTAAAGAAAGAATTTTATATTCCGGACTCGTATGAAAGTAGGAAGCCTAAGGTTGAAGAAAGAATGTATTGGCAACCTAAAGGGGGGTGGATTCTGCTTCATCGACAACTCCTACTCTTCGGGCTCCGATTTCCACTTCGGAACTTCATTCTTAAACCTTCATACTACCACACTTAGCTTAAACTAATTGTCCCCAAATTCTTACATTCATCTTAACAGCTTTATTGCTTTTTGTACTTCTAAAAATATTACCCCTGCCATAGACTTCATTTTTCAATTATTTTCCATCACTAGTAGTAAGGAGAAGGGGTTCTGTCAAATAATAAAGAACGTGCGTAGGGAGACTCTAATGGACACCCCTTCAAGTAATAAAGGGTGGCATGGGGATTTGTTCTTCATTAAGGGGATGGACACTAAATTGGTCAAACCTTGGTTAAACCCAAACAAGGACCAACTGAATCCCAATCGGATCTCACGAGTGAGGTTAGAGGCATTCGAAATTTTGTATCCCAAGATACCTTCAGTGAAGTGGGACCAAGACCTCCTTCATGACCAAGACTGGTTACATTCCCATGGCCGTAAGTTTTTCCTTTTTTTATCGTACACCCTATTTGGTTTGCATTGTAAGAATACTAATCATTTCTTATGTTTTATTTGTAAAGTGGTTGATCAGGGAAAGACTCTTGATAATGAAGCCATCCTATAAGCTGTCGGAGTCCCGAAGATCAAGTTGAATGGGCTAAGAAAGTCAAAATTTCCCAAAGTTTAAGAGCTAGGGTTCCAGAGATCCAGGGAAGGCATCGACTGATACTGAGGGAGTTACCAAATCCTTTCAACTAGAGGAAATCACCAAGAAAGCTGGGGAAGAACCAGCTATATTTGAAGAACCGAGGCTGGAGAAACCTAAGACCAAGAGAAGAAGATTGGTGTCCCATTCTTCTGCTGGGATAGGAGTTGAATTGGTTTTGATTTCTAAAGGGTCCCTGAGCATTTTGACCGTTGACGTGTCCATCGATGGAAATAATAGGCCGCCCCATGAACCAGCTCCTCTCAAAATTGCATCCTTGGCTACCGAGGACTTAGAACCTTTGAAGAAGAAGCAGAAGAGGCCTTTCGTTCTCCCAAAGGTAATCGAGGAGAGAAAGGTTGATAAAGATAAACCGGACATTGGTACTCTGGGGTCTTCAATGATTCCCCTTGATACAATAGGGTTCGAGAAGGAAAATCTTAAAACATTGATGAAAATGTTATTTTCTTTCCACGTAAAGGCAACTAGCTTCCTTACTTATCAACTAACTGCTTATTCTTCTTGTCATTCTTTAACTCCTGAAAGACTATTTTCAGGGCAATGTCGTTCTTCTACGTGTGTCCGATGAGGTAAAAGTTTTGGAATGAAAACTTGAAGAAACCTCCAAAGAATGTTCTAAAGCAAAACTGGCTAAAGAAAAAAAATCTAACATCAGCTACTTGCTGAACACGACGCTTTCCATATCCTGAAAAATGATTGAGAGGAAACGCGAAAGGAGAAGATCAAGAGAGATAAGGAGATGAGTTGTCAGAAGACCCTTCTGCAAGACTTTAAGGAGAAGAAGATCTGAAGCGAAACTTTGGCCAATAAGGCTAATGAGCGGGCCGAAGCTGAGGAGGTAAAAGGCTATTGTGTGAGAAAGATCATCAAGAGCTTGAGGCTCAAGTTCAGAAATAAAAGGAGCTTCTCGATCAATTGGAGAGTATCGTCAAGCATTAAATCGATTAGATGAAAAATTTAAAGGATAATATCAAAGTGATCGTTAAAGGTTGGGCTATAAAGGAGGCTAATTAGTTAAAGGGACATGTTGCCTCTGCTTCCCCGAGCGTTCTTGTTTCAGAGCTTTGGTGGAACGTTATTGACGAATACAAAGCATCGAACGACTTCCATAAATATGTTTATTCTGTTGTGGTGAATGAGTTTAATGATGATTTTGAATTCGCTCGAGAGCTTACTAGAGAGAAATGCCATGATCCTAATACACTTGGAGTAGTTATTTCTGAGGATTGATTTATTTTTATTTTTTGTACTCCTCACGGGAATTGAATCTTAATTTTGAATGTAATTAAGTACTCATTAATTTTATTGCATTATCTTTTCTCATGGGTTAAGTCTTACTATCTGCGTGTACATCTGTTTATTTATACTACTTCGCCCCCTAGCCTCATTGGATGAATTGCCGATGGGGTTATAGGATGAATTTAAAGTGTATGTAGTAAAACAGCAACATAAGAATAAGATGTAAGAAATGTTGTCATTTATATCGAAAAGGATAATACGTTTGGCTAAATATAGCCTCAAATTTGACTAAGTAAAAAATTATATCTACTGATAATATCTTCGGAGCCGAACTGCGTGCCAAGTGTTGGAAATAATCTTCCCATCCATGTCTTGAAGCTTGTATGTTACTGCTTTTATAACTTCAATTATCATGTAAGGTCCTTCCTATGTAGGCATCAATTTTCCCGTCTCCCGGGGTATTGAAGCTTCGGCTTGACGAAGGACTAGATCACATACGTTAAATGATCTATGTTTGACACTTTTATTAAAATGCCTTAATGTACGTTGTTGAAAGGTAACTAATCTGAGGATCACTGCATCACGTTCCTCCTTCAATAGATCAAGATTCTACCAAAGTCCCTCGCTAGTGAGAACTTCATTGAAATTTTGGACTCTAGATAAAGGTATATCAATCTCAATAGGTATTAAGCCTTCGGCTCCATAGGCCAGCTTGAAAGGTGTTTCCCCAGTGGTGGTCTAAGGAGTTGTATGATAAGCCCAGAGAACAAGTAAAAGCTCCTTGGGCCAAGCTCCTTTTGTATCCTCTAGTCTTTGTTTTAGCGTTCTGTTAGTAACTTCAACCTAACCATTTGTTCGAGGATGGGCTACAGATGTCCGACGGTGCTGAATGCTAAGTTCGTTTAAAAATCCTTTGAATTCCTTGCCAACAAATTGGAACCCGTTATATGAGACCAGAACCATTAGTATGTCGAATCAGTAGACTACTTGCTCTTTGAGGAATTGAAGACACGTTTTTCTAGTGATTCTGGCCAGAGGTTTAGCTTCTACCCATTTGGTGAAATAATCAATGATTACGACCACAAACTTTACTTGACCCTTTCCTTGCGGCAGTGGTTCTAAGATATCAGTTCCCCAGACTATAAAAGGTATCAGGGATAGTATAGGGGGAAAGATCTTCGGGGGGTTGATATGGTACAGAAGTAAACAATTTGCATTTGTGGCATCTTTTGACAAAGTCTTTGGCATTCTAAAGCATAGTCGGCCAAAAATATCCTTGTCTCAAGATTTTATAGGCAAGTGCTTTTCCTCTTGCATGGTCTCCACATATTCCTTCATGGACTTCCCAAAGAGCATAATCAAACTTCCTTAGTCCGAGGCAGCAAAGCATTAAAGAAGAATAAGATCTTCTATACAATTGATCATTCACAACACAGTATTCAAAAGATTTAGACTTTATTTTTTGGGCCAGTATCTTATCTTCGGGTAATTCTTCTTTTTGTAAAAAGTTAAAGATAGGCGTCATCCAAGAATCTTCTTGCTCTATATCTATTATTGTTTGAACCGTTGTGCTCGGATGTTGTAAATTTTCCAAATAAATCGATCCTTCTAACTCACCTTGATCTGTAGTTGCTAACTTGGAGAAGGCATCAACCATTGTGTTATCTGCCCTGACTACGCTGATTATCTGATGTGTTAACTTCAATTTTTCCACGAGTGCTTCGTATTTTGCTATATTGTTGGTGACAATGAACCCAAATCGGATAGATTGCTGAATTTTAAAACCTTCCGCGAAAGTAAGGATTATTCCAGCTCCACTCATTGTCCCAGTAGAAGATCCGTTAAAGAACAGTGTCCACACAGACTCCTCGGGAGTCACTAACGCGTTGTTTGTATTAAATGATTTTTTTCTACCTCATCAGGGAAAGAACACTCTATGAGAAAATTAATAAGAGACTGTGCTTTGATGGTTGTCCAGCAAAAAAATTCTAGGTTGAATTGACTTAACCTTACTACCCATGCTGCAAACCTTCCCGATGAGTCAAGCCGATACAAGACCTTTCTAAGAGGCTGATTTGTAAGGAAAATAATCATCCTCCCTTTAAAGTAATGCTAGAGTTTCTGACTGGAGATGCTTAAAGCGAAAACCAACTTCTCCAAATTTGGGTACCTAGTTTTTGCGTCCCGAAGAGCATGGCTTACATAATATACAGGATCTTGACCCTGAGAATCTTCTCTTACTAGGGCTGACCCAACTGCTAGAGAAGTAGCAGATAAGTACAGTTATAAGTCCTCCCCGGGCAGAGCTTTGCTGAGTATCGGGGGAGAAGAGATATATCTTTTGATTTGTTCAAAGGCTTCTTGGCACTGTTCAAACCATAGGAAACTTTTCTGATTCTGAGACCCTTTCAAAGTGTTAAAGAAGGGAAGCCAGTTTTCTGCCAATCGGGCTACGACCTGCCAAAGAACCACCAATGGCCCAATCAATCTATGTATTTCCTTAAAATTTCTTGGCGGTTGCATTTCAAGGATAACCGATATCTTTTCGTGATTTGCCTTTATCCCTCTTCAGCTAACCATATACCTCAAGAATTTACCTAACTCGAGGCCAAAAGTGCATTTAGCGGGGTTAAGCCTCATTTTGTAGAATCTAACATTCTTGAATCATTCTCTAAGATCGGATAGATGGCCTTCTTCCTTCATACCTCAGACTATCATATCGTCAACATAGACTTTAATGTTTCTCCCAAGTTGGTCTCTGAACACTTTGTTTATCATTCACTGATAGGTGGCTCTAGTATTAATGAGATCGAAGGACATGACTTTATAGGTGTAGATGGCTCAATGAGTGATAAAGGCTATCTTCGGGATGTCATTTTCATGCATGACATTTTGATTATACCCTGAGAAAGCATCAAGGAAGTTCATACAATGTGTCCCGAAGTAGAGTCGATCAATTGGTCGATGCTCGGGAGAGGATAATGATCTTTGGGACATGCTTTATTTAAGCTCGTGCAGTCCACATACATCTTCCATTTCCCGTTGTGCTTCTTAACCAACACCACATTGGCGAGCCATTCTGGATAAGTGATTTCAAAGATACAATTGGCAGTCAATAATTTATCAATTTCTTCATCATTTACCTTCTAGCATTCAGAGCTATATTCCGTCGTTTATGTTTGACAGGCTTGGAGCTAAGGTTGACACTTAATTTGTGCATAGTCACAATCTTGTCTATCCTTGACATGTCGACTAGAGTCCATGCAAAGATATCTGAGTACTCTTGTAACAAATAGACCAATTGGGTCCTAATATTCTCATGTTGTTTGGTTTGTCCTAATTTGTACTATTTTTTCATCATTTCCTTGAAATAAAGGGATTTCCACTATTGCCTCGGCAGGTGTCGCAATTGGCTCAGTGCCTCCTTCCGTAAAGGGTTCAAGCTCAATCTTCGTTGTTGTTTTCTACTTATTGACCCCTACAAAAGCTGCCTGAATGGTCTGGAGGTAACATCTTCGAGATAGATCCTAATCACCGATCGCCTCACTGATCCCGTTCTCGGTTGGAAATTTCATTTTCAAATGAGGAATCAAAGTGACTGTTCTGAGTGCTAATAAATTCGTTCTTCCTAAAATGGCGTTGTAATTGTTTTCCACCTAAACTACATAAAATCTAACAATAATAGAGGCTTGTTATAGGGGTGCTCTAAAGATCACAGGTAACTCAATCATCCTAATAATTGGGACTGGATTATTGTCGAAACCGTATAAAGGGAATTGCAGATCTCTAGCTTCCTGCCCCCAAGTCCAGGCGATTGTATGCATGACTATAGAGTACATCAACTAAACTTTCATTATTTATAAGCATCCTTTTTAAGTCCATGGTTCCCACCTGTGCTATAATGACTAGGGCATCTTAATGGGGTGTCACCATTTTCGAGGGGTAATCATCATCGAAGAAAGCAATGGGGTCTGTTTTGATTTTCGATTGTTGTTGTCCGATTTAGATATATGGAATTCACACGCAAGTATACGCGGTCAATCAAGTAATATAGTAAAAAATAAGGTTGTCGAACCCACGAGGAACAATTACTAACAATTATGCTATCTATTAATTTTATATTAATTCAATTCTAATTAAACTTTAGCAAACTTGAATTATGAACTACTTAAAACTGAAATTGGATTTAAACTAACTAATTAACTAATGAGAATGATTTATCAGATAATAAAAGGCTTTAAGATTACAATTTCCCCGTTGAATCACAATAATGTCATTGTCTTAATTCCAATTACTTAATCATATGGATTGTTAACTGAGATCACTTAACTATTCACTAATCTCCGTCGATAACTAATAAAAAGATCCACTTCAACTTATAATGCTATAATTATATGCAAAATTCATTAAAGTAGACTCATTAAGATCAAACTCTCAATATGTTACATGTGGTCTATAGGTATTCGCATCCTATATACTATCATGATACTCTTCCTAAGAAAAATAACAAAGTCACACGTTATTATACCCAGATCTATTCCTAGATTTCCTTCATCAATTCCATCTAAGAAATCAAATAACTGTTGATCAGACAATTATAAATTAATACGAGATATAACAACCAATCCAACAATTGATCAAATAATTGAAACTAAGATAATTTAATTAAAGTTCAACCAACAGTTCCATTGCAATCCTAAAGAAGAATTTAGTTACACATCGTCATGGAAACCAAAATCAAATTAATACTAAAATTCATCAAAATTCAGAAGATAAAAGAAAAGGAATTAGAGAAAACTCTATTGAAGTCTCTCTCGCTTCTTCTCCTTTACTGCCGCGTTTACCTTCGGAAAAAATTGAATCTCTAACTCCAAAAAACGTATATCCTAATAATCCTTCCTATCCTTTCCTAATTACATCCTTCGTGGCTAACTGGAGTCCTAGAATCCCACTTTAATTCAACTGCAACACTTAGCTTCCAACACAGATTCGAACTGCTTCAGGCGTTTTGGATAACTGGAATTGCCGACCTGCGCCCCGGCGCCATCTTCAAGCATTGTCACTGCGCCCCGGCGCCAAGCACTGTTCAAAATTACCGAATTGCCACTGTCAACTTATTTTTCCCGTTTTGACCTCTCGAAGCTGTTTTCTGCAAATTAAACATAAAAACCAATAAAATAGAACTAAAAGTACTTAAAGATAGCAAGTAATTAAGCCTAAAAATACCTAAATCGTAGGTATAACACCCACTCATCAAATACCCCCAAACTCAAGACTTTGCGTGTCCTCAAGCAAAAATACTACTAATAAAATAAATAACTAAACTACATGAATGCAATGCAACATAACTAATGTCTCGAGCACAAATCAACATAAACCATGAATATCAAGCCTCAAAGATCTTAAATAATAACTTAGCTAAACTTCAGATTCTCGTTTTAGTCTAAAATCTAACATATCACCAATTTCATTTCACCTTCAACCCTTTCGTGTGTGTGTGAATTCAACATACCAAACCAGTCATTATTCTAATACAACTCATGAATCTCAGTGCTCAAAACAGATAATCACTCATATAACACTTTATTACCCCTCTATACACTTATTTTTACATTTTTCTATTCATCCTTTTTATTTACGAGTGCGTCTTACGCTCCATCTCGTATATGACTAACTTAGCATGTGCAATACCCATTTTCCTTAGGCTTTTCAAAATTACCCACGTAACGAACTTTCCACCAGTGACTCCCAAACCAAATGGCTTTAGGGCACTAAGTGTAGAGACACTCCTAAGGGCTTACTTGTTCGAGTAATAGAGGCCACGAAAACGGATTAGCTAAGTGTTGCTCATATCTGTCTATTCTTCTTTTCATTTTTTTCATTTATTTCATTTCTATAAGACAGACATCGAAGCAAATGATCATTTCTTTTTTTCATATAATTTTTTTGTTCCAACAAATGATAGAGGTTATCTAAATCTTTCTCAAACACCTAAATCCACAAAGTTTGAATCAAAACGCAACTAACTTAATACATTGAATACGTGCAATTAAGAACCAAGGGTATCAAGCTCAACGAAATCAGTAGAATATGAAAAACTTCGACTTTAACGATCTAAATCCATCTTGCTAAGATTATTAAATAAAGACTCACAATTTCATCATTGGCTATCCTTAAATTTCATACATTAATTCAATGCTCAAGTATTTCTACATGCAATAATAAATGATCCTATACGCAAAATATTTTTGTGATTTTTAATTTTTAAATTTTTTTTTTTTTTTTAAATTAAAACATAACCTATATGCCATAAACTACAACAAACTAATCCAAATCAACAACTAAAAATATAAACATGCAATATAAAAAATGAATGTAAAAAAAAAAAATTGATGTGCAGAAATGCCCGTACACCCAAACTCGCAAGAAACAATGTCCTCATTGTAAAATAGGTAAACACAGTAAACAAAAATAAGAACAAGAAAACTCCCCTAGTAAATCAATCATCATGGTCGGGGTGGTCTTCCTTGTCCTCCGAGTCTGAGTCATGCGGCGGGTATTCTGGTAACATCGGCGGACCTGGAATCGAGAAGGCTGGGGCATTCGGATTCAATTGGGATAACATTGTAGCCAACGCGGAAGTGCACGTATAAGTGTACGCGTGCATAGCATCCTGACGTTCCGCTAGGCGCTCATGCTGCCGAAACACCTCCTCAAACTGAATATCTGTCCGCCTCTGTAGTCGTCTGACGGCTCGGTTAGGAACTGGTTCAGCTGCCTCATCATTGGGGCTATCAGGAACAACAGCACCGTGAGGTGGCGAGTGAGGAACCAAAATGAATCCTAAACCGCGCGGGTGAGACTCTCCTGTTGGTTTGCAAAAATATGGCATACATATAATCAAATTATATAAGCGCAACAGAAGCAATAAAAATCAGATTTTAAAATTTTTTGTACAAACCAATAACCCGGATCTTTCTTATGCGACTATTATTAATTAAGGAAGGATAAAAGAATTTATACCTTTGTAGAACTAAGCTTCCACGGGTACAAGTTCATCTCCCTTTAATCCTTCACGTTCTTCTTCAAATTCACCGATTAGATTCCACGGATCAATGTTAGCTCCCCAAGTGTTGAGCCTCTAGAGGTGATCCACCAAGAGATCTTTGAATTAAAGAAGTGGATCTTGGTTTCTCCAAACCATGGGTGGCTAGCCCTAATTCTCTCTCTCTCTAACTCTTAGATCTAGAGAATTATGGAGTACTCTCTCTCTCCTATGAAAGAGTGTGTAACCTTGATCTATGATAAGACTCCTCTTATTTATAGATCTAGTCAACCCTCCTAAACTATTTAGGATTAGGGTTTTAATTTAATTCCCAATTTAATTAGGAACTAAATTAATTAATTACAATTCCTAAACCATTTAGGAACTTAATTATTTAATAATGAGAGTACTTCTTATTAATTAATTACTAAACCATTTAGTAACTTAATTAATTATTATAATTATAATTCCTAAACTATTTAGGAACTTAATTATTTACTAATAATAATATTACTACTTATTAATTAATTACTAAACCATTTAGTAACTTAATTAATTATTATAATTATAATTCCTAAACTATTTAGGAACTTAATTATTTAATAATAATATTACTATTTATTAATTAATTCCTAAACCATTTAGGAACTAAATAATAATACTAGTAATAATAATAATAGTAATAATAATAATAAGACTCCTCTTATTAATTTATAATTAGTATTTCTAAAATACTAAATTATAAATATTAAGCTATTTAATTTATTCTATCACCATAGTATAAATTAAATATACTTAATTTATTATTACAATTATGTCATCCACTTCTAAAATAAATATTACTCTTTTGCGGTGTGACCCTTTAGGTTCTCCATATTAAACCGGTTGTATAATAAATAAATTAGAACAATTCTAATTCATTTATTACGAATTAACTCTTTAATTCAGAATAAATAATTATTCCACAAATAAGGGTAAGTCCCCTTAGCGATTAGTCGACTTTCCAGATAATATAGATTTCAACATTTAATCGTAAAAGAACCTTTCAGCAAATAGTTACCGTACAATTCAATCCTTCTACCACACAATGTCCCAATCAAATATAAGACACGGAATTTCTGTCAAGTCTTATTTATTTGATTATATGCATTTCAATTCACAAATACACAACTCTAGTTAATGTAAATTAGAAACTCCTTTCTAATTCCATTCAACCCTGGTCAGGGATTTCTGAGTTGTCACTTATTGAATCGTATAGGACATTTTCTCCCTTTACTGGAAGTGGTAGATCATTTGTTGACCATTCATCTATCTCCATGTGTACCTTATTATACCCAAGCACATCATTTGATATACCAATAGGTCTTAAGGAATATGTCAAAGTATAACTTAGTACACACAAGATACTAAGATGATCTCAAGTCTAAGGATCACTTGTACGACTATCACATAAGGAACTCCTATTGACAGACGAGTAAAACTCCATTAGGTGTTCCTTGAGCAAGTCACGTTCAGTGAACTTATTCTCTAATAAGCACCTACATACTTGCTTTAGTGTCTCTACACAAATGATTATGAGATCAATCATCCTCTTCATAAGAGCAAGCATAGTATGTACCAATCTATCCGGATCTACTAATCCCCTTTTTAGTGATCCAACGATTAGGAACAATTTTAGTTTTGAGCTATCTTGAATTTAGATCTCATTAGCATGATCCTCATCATGATTCTAAAAGTATTGCTCGAAAACTATGGGTTTATCCATTTGATTAAGTCAAGTAATTAATCATGAATAAAGAAATGCCTTGATACTTTTATTAATAAATGAACAAGATTACAAAGTATATGCTTATCACATCAAATGTGATTGGCTTGAGGGCATATTACTTTCAATCTCCCACTTGCACTAAAGCCAATCGCCCTTTGGTATCCCTATACCATTCTTCTCTAAGTGGCGTACAAATTGCTTAGTAAATGCTTTAGTTAATGGATCTGTAATGCTGTTCTAAGAGTCTACCATCTTTATGGTGTCGTCTCCTTTTCAATGATTCATCTAATCATATAAAAGTGCCGCAACACATGTTTGGATTTCAGATGAGACCTAGGTTCCTTGGCGAATTAAACTCCTTTAATGTTAGGAACCATTATAAGTTCTGTAATGAACTTGTTTAACCAAACAATCACCTTTGCAACTTCACTTATAGTTATTTACTATGTCTTTGTCACTAAATCAGCAACTCTTTGCTGTTTGGAACTTTTTCAACTCACTGCAGCACCGTTCATGGTAACCATATTACTTGAAACGGATATGTTGTTATCTTGGTTAGTCTGAATAAACCTAAGTTTGTTAAACCCTCTAGTTTTAAATCAGACCCATCATTAGAAACTCTTTTCTAATATTCTTCTCTAAAGTTGAACTGATATCTGCTTATTATACATAAGCAATATAAAGTCTAGTACATTTCAACGAATCAATGTACGTCCCTTGGGTTAAGCCGAGCATCCTTTATGATCTATCTCTATAGACCTTTATCCTAAATAGAATGTTAGGATGCTTCTCCCAAGTCCTTGATGGAGAAGTTTTTAGACAACCACATCTTTACTGATTGTAGCATCGGTATGTCATTCCTTATTGATATTATATCAACATATAATACTAGGAATGTCACAGCGCTCCCACTAACCTTTGTACATACATGGTTCATCCTTGTCTTTGATAAAATCAAACTCTTTTGATTGTCTAATCAAAAACGGATGTACCATCTTCGAGAAACTTGCTCCAATCCTTAATTGGATCGTTGTAACTTACATACTTGATTCGCTCCATCTATATGGAGACAAATCCTCTTGGTTGTATCATACATACATCCTTTGTTGTATAGTAAGCTGTAACTGCAAGTAAAATCCGAATGGATATATGCATTTTCACTAGTGAAAAATTTCATCTTAGTCAACTCATTGACCTTGTTTGAAATCTTTTTACCACTAGTTAGGTCTTATAGGTCTCCACCTAGCCATTTGCTTTAGTCTTTCTCCAAAGACCCATTTCGGATTTTATGGTCATCAGCCATTTCTCTTGAGTATCTAATACTCATACCTCATCGTATATATCTGGATCATCATCCACTATGAGGCGTACCTTATCATCATCATCTATGATGAATCCATACCATTCAGGTATCTTCGGTACTAAACCAGATTTACGACTTGGTTGTGGTACAATAGGTTTATCTACTTGTACAGATTCCTTCATTTTATCTGTAGTGTTTTGTGGTTCTTGAACTTCTTCAAGATCTATTTTACTCCCACTAACCCTTTAAGGAAAAACTTCTTTTTCTTATAAGGCAGCGTGTTTCAACAAACACCTTTTAGTTAGTCGGATTATAGAAGTGATACCTTAAACTTTCTTTAGGATATCCCACAAGTTTATACTTATCAGGTCATGTCCCTAGCTTATCTTTGTCAAACCTTTTGACATAAGCTGAACAATTCAAATCTTAACATGCTTAAGACTTGGTTTCCTCCCTATCCATGACTCATATGAAGTCATAGGGACGGAATTTGAAGGTATCTTATTTAGTAGATATGCGATCGTTTCTAGAGCATAACCCTAGAAGGATACTGGAAGATCAGTAATACTCATTATGGATCATCACCATGTCCATTCTATGAGAATACCATTTCGCTTGAGATGATCTAGAAACTTACTGCTTAAGTATTCCCTTCTCGATCTAATCGAAAAACTTTAATACTTTTGGCATTTAGTTTCTTTACTTCACTTTTGAATTCTTTGAACGTTTCAAACGATTTGGATTTGTATTTCATCAAATACATATATCAAAATCTAGAATCTTCAGTGAAAGTAATGAATGAATACCCTCCTCTTGCATTTGTTGTCATAGGTCCCACACACCACTGTGTGTACCATCTCTAACAACTCCGTAACTCGCTCTCCATGTCCACTAAATGGATATTTAGTCATATTATCCATGATACAAGATTCACAAGTTGTATTTGATTCATAATCAAAAGCTCTAAAAGCCTATCTTTATACAACTTGTTTTAGTCTTGTTTCATTAGCATGACCGAGTTAACAGTATTGCATGAAGGTATGATTCATATCATCTTTTTTCTTTTAGTTTGTTCAATTTGAAGTATTTTTCATTTAAGTCAAGTATACAAAATCCATGAAGTAATCATCCAGTTCTAAATAAAACATTATCATTATAAACAGAACAACAATTGTTCATTATTATAATGTCAAAAACCCTTCCTTGTCATCACATGGAACTGAAATAATGTTTCTAAGAACTGGAATATAGTAACAACTTACTAACTTAATAGGCTTGCCCGTAAGCAGTACTAAATTATAAGTTCACATGGCTAATGCAGCAACCTTTACTTCATTCCCCAGCACATGATTACTTATCATTTATTTAGCTTTCTACTTTTGTTTAGTCTCTGCAACGACTTGCATATGTGAGACCACCATTCGGTATCTAATACCTAAGTAGAACTTGACTTATAGAAAGTTCTATTTCATTATGAACAAATCTATATCTGTAGCTGAAGTTTCACTAAACTTCTTCTACTTAACTACTACAACTCTCTTGTAGTTGTTCTTCCAGTGTCCCAGCTTATCGCAATGAAAGCAAACTCCTTTGCCCTCAGGATCACTTTTATTTATGTCTTTTGTTTAGCCTTTCTTTTGCCTTCTACTCTTTCTGACTCCTCAGAAATACCTTTGGTCATCTTCCTCCGCTTAGAAGATTCATCTACAAGTAAGATTTTGTTTTTCTAGGAAGGAAAATGACTCTCAACAGTCTTTAACATATTTAAGCAAATCAGTTAAATGACTCCAAGCTTAATAATGTTTGAAGTTCACAACATATTGTGAATTAGAGTCAGTGAGTGACTGCAAGATCGAATCTTGACTCAACTCTCCATCCTTGACAAAACCTGTTGTCCTAATTGATCAATCCAATTGATCATCTTTAGGACATGTGTCTTTTACTGTAGTGCCATTGGTTATTATAGATCGGAAGAGCTCCTTAGATATCTTATATCTAGTTGACCTATCTTGCTCACCGTACAACTATTGAATGTGTAGCAATATAGTAGGTGCGTCCATTTTCTCGTGTTGACGTTGTAACTCGATACTTATGGATGCGAGTATGATGCATTGAGCCACCCTTGCATCATCTTGCCATTTAATAAAATAGCAATCTCTTCCTCAGTGGCTTAGTCTGCAACGTTTGTAGGAATAGACAAATTTAGGACATTTGCTAGCTTTTCAGCATTGAGAACTTTTCTCAAATTTGTTTAATCAATCCGAACAATTCGGTTCGATTAATTGTTAGCATACATTATGCTATGCAGTGTTAGTGAATTAAACATAGCAATATTCTTTAAGTGAATTAATAACAACATTAACATGCATATATTTTATTAATTACCAAAATAAATTAGGTCTTTATTTAAAATGGTGTCTCCCACTATTTTCATCAAACTATATTACCCTCCTTATATAGTTCGGCAAATCTAGTTAAAGATTTGCTAGTGAGAATAAGGATCTTATTTCAAATGTATATAGCCTTGTGTGACACAACAAACGATATATAAATAAATAGGTAGACAACTCTTGTCAATTACATTAACATGTAACTCCTTTTATTTTGCCTCTTAGATTATTATGATCATGTGTGACACATCCAAATCAAAATTATCCAAGTTAAGTCCAACCTAGCATTTTCTTATATTAGAAGAGAAAAAGACCGTCCTTGTGTGACACAACAAAACAGTAATGTTCAATTCTTTTTATAAACATCAAATGTGATAAAACAACATCTCAAAAAATTAATATAAGCCTTGTGTGACACAACAAACTTATAATGATTATTTGATACTCTATCGTTTTACCATGCTAGAAGGCGACGTTCGATATTTTTAATAAATATCTTTGAACGTTACAACTTAATATTATGAGTAGTAGAATAAATAAATTAGAACAATTCTAATTTTATTTAATTAAATTAAACTCCTTTAATTCATGAATTAAACATTTTAATTCATTTTATAAATAATATTTATTCTACATCATGAGGGGTTTATTAATATTAATTGTCTCATCTTGTTTAGCGCACAAGCACATATATATATAAAATACGCGTCATATTAATTAACATGCGAAGCATGTTTGGATAATATATAATAAATATATATTAAGCATGCACATATAGAATACTATATTCTACTTGGATTGATTATGGACTTTTATTCTAGTTTGGTTTATTCGAGCCACCAAATAAACCAATTGGTCAAACCTAGGGTGCAAAAATAAATTAAATTAAATGTAACTATTACATTTAAATTCGGGCTCCATTACAAACGGGTCTTCTTGCGCTCCTTGCTTCTTTGCTCCAATTCTTCAAAATAATTCTAACTAATCCTATTACAAATTATTTACAATAAATAGAAACCTTGATCAACAGTCAAGGGGAAGTACATAGGAGGGAGATAGAATTATACATAAGAAAAATTAGAAAGACGAGGTACGCAGACCCTATTTATTAAAACTCATTCATTCATTCATTTAATTAAAATTAAATCCAATTACATTGGTCAATAGTCCATAATCAATCCCATTTATTATCATATATATCAACATATATATCAATAAATAATATTCATCACATGAATTAAATAAAACATTCCATATATGTATTGGTATCATTTAATGGGCAATTAAAGTTGTATGAAATCTAATTTCATATTTAAAATAAACCATTTATTTTAATTATAAAATCATGTAAAAATAAACTATTTATTTTTATTATTTTAAAATTGCCCAAAATAAACTCTTTTATTTTGAAATTTTAAAATCTATACAAAATTACTAAACTTTTTGGCAAATTAATATATATATTATAAATATATCATATATATTAATAATATATATATATATATAATCGGTAGTTATAATATATATATATCTAGTCCAAACATGAAAAGTGATCAACACTATATATATATATATATATATATATATATATATATATATAAATTGAATCCTTCCTGAAGCACAATTTTCGGTAATTGACCAAAAAATCCGAAACTTGTTGGTTGTTTTGATTCTCACGGTGACTTGAATTTTGGGAAAGGATTTGTTTGACCGAAAAAGATGCTTTGTTGCTTTATCCATCTACTTGAATCAAAAGCATACTAGTATATATATATATATATATATTACCGAATCCTGGAATTCGAAATACTCAATTGCCGAAACAGTGGTAACCATTTAAAAATGACACACTTTTTGGGACAAGTTTTACAAACCGTGGCTAGCATTATCAATCTACTATTTCGGCAATTGATTAACCTGTAAATCAATAATATATATATATATATATATATATATATATATATATATAATCCGAGAATGCTTGAATCAATCCGGGTAAAGTAACACTAATTCCGGGACAAGCCAAAATATATATATATACCAAATCCACGCACTCGGTAATCAAGTAACATATACATATATATATATATATATTCCCAAGTCCGAAACATCCAATTCGGTAACTAATTTCGGTATATAAAAATAATAATTTTATACAACTAATTATGCCCAATAAATTATTCTAAACACATACCCATACGTATATGAAATTAAAACAATTAATAATTCGCATAAGTTTGGCTCTGATGCCACTGTTGGTTTGCAAAAATATGGCATACATATAATCAAATTATATAAGCGCAACGGAAGCAATAAAAATCAGATTTTAAAATTTTTTGTACAAACCAATATCCCGGATCTTTCTTATGCGACTATTATTAATTGAGGAAGGATAAAAGAATTTATACCTTTGTAGAACTAAGCTTCCACGGGTACAAGTTCATCTCCCTTTAATCCTTCACGTTCTTCTTCAAATTCACCGATTAGATTCCACGGATCAATGTTAGCTCCTCAAGTGTTGAGTCTCTAGAGGTGATCCACCAAGAGATCTTTGAATTAAAGAAGTGGATCTTGGTTTCTCCAAACCATGGGTGGCTAGCCCTAATTCTCTCTCTCTCTCTAACTCTTAGATCTAGAGAATTATGGAGTACTCTCTCTCTCCTATGAAAGAGTGTGTAACCTTGATCTATGATAAGACTCCTCTTATTTATAGATCTAGTCAACCCTCCTAAACTATTTAGGATTAGGGTTTTAATTTAATTCCCAATTTAATTAGGAACTAAATTAATTAATTACAATTCCTAAACCATTTAGGAACTTAATTATTTAATAATGAGAGTACTTCTTATTAATTAATTACTAAACCATTTAGTAACTTAATTAATTATTATAATTATAATTCCTAAACTATTTAGGAACTTAATTATTTACTAATAATAATATTACTACTTATTAATTAATTACTAAACCATTTAGTAACTTAATTAATTATTATAATTATAATTCCTAAACTATTTAGGAACTTAATTATTTAATAATAATATTACTATTTATTAATTAATTCCTAAACCATTTAGGAACTAAATAATAATACTAGTAATAATAATAATAGTAATAATAATAATAAGACTCCTCTTATTAATTTATAATTAGTATTTCTAAAATACTAAATTATAAATATTAAGCTATTTAATTTATTCTATCACCATAGTATAAATTAAATATACTTAATTTATTATTACAATTATGCCATCCACTTCTAAAATAAATATTACTCTTTTGCGGTGTGACCCTTTAGGTTCTCCATATTAAACCGGTTGTATAATAAATAAATTAGAACAATTCTAATTCATTTATTACGAATTAACTCTTTAATTCAGAATAAATAATTATTCCACAAATAAGGGTAAGCCCCCTTAGCGATTAGTCGACTTTCCAGATAATATAGATTTCAACATTTAATCGTAAAAGAACCTTTCAGCAAATAGTTACCGTACAATTCAATCCTTCTACCACACAATGTCCCAATCAAATATAAGACACGGAATTTCTGTCAAGTCTTATTTATTTGATTATATGCATTTCAATTCATAAATACACAACTCTAGTTAATGTAAATTAGAAACTCCTTTCTAATTCCATTCAACCCTGGTCAGGGATTTCTGAGTTGTCACTTATTGAATCGCATAGGACATTTTCTCCCTTTACTGGAAGTGGTAGATCCTTTGTTGACCATTCATCTATCTCCATGTGTACCTTATTATACCCAAGCACATCCTTTGATATACCAATAGGTGTTAAGGAATATGTCAAAGTATAACTTAGTACACACAAGATACTAAGATGATCTCAAGTCTAAGGATCACTTGTACGACTATCACATAAGGAACTCCTATTGACAGTCGAGTAAAACTCCATTAGGTGTTCCTTGAGCGAGTCACGTTCAGTAAACTTATTCTCTAATAAGCACCTACATACTTGCTTTAGTGTCTCTACACAAATGATTATGAGATCAATCATCCTCTTCATAAGAGCAAGCATAGTATATATCAATCTATCCGGATCTACTAATCCCCTTTTTAGTGATCCAACAATTAGGAACAATTTTAGTTTTGAGCTATCTTGAATTTAGATCTCATTAGCATGATCATCATCATGGTTCTAAAAGCATTGCTCGAAAACTATGGGTTTATCCATTTGATTAATTCAAGTAATTAATCATGAATAAAGAAATGCCTTGATACTTTTATTAATAAATGAACAAGATTACAAAGTATATGCTTATCACATCAAATGTGATTGGCTTGAGGGCATATTACTTTCATCTCCCCCTTCCCAAACTTTGTAACGTGCGATCAGGCTATGATCGATGAGAGTCGTGGGTGGCTGTACTGGCTCAGTGGCTCCTCACTTGACACCGGATTGCTGGCATAATGCGGTAATTAACGACGGGTGAGGCAATCCTCCAGATGTCGCACCTTTCAACTGCTTCTTAATCGAGGCGACAATGACACTCCCCAGGTCGATAGACAACCCTGTTATGATGGCATATAGCAGAACAGCTCGCTCCCGTGTCACATCGCTCACATGTGTACATGGCATTAGCTTGGCACATAAGAAAGCGTACCAAATCTTGCCATATCGACTCAACGCATTGAAGGGAAATGTCGATATCTGGCTCGTGTGTTTGTTTGTTTTCCATTCCGTGCCCGGTCGACAAAGCTCGCGGACAATTTGTCCATAATCGGGAGTTCCCATTGTAGAATACTGATATACATCCAGAGCCCGCAAATTATAGTAGTCATTGATCCGTTCTCGGCTGAACGACACCACCTGGCCCCGAACCAACACTTCACACTCAGGTGTGTCAAGTGCATTAGCATAAAACTCCTTGACCACGGCCAATACCGCCGCATCCGGGTGTTCTGTAAACACCTGCCATCCACGTCCAACTAACATGTCGCGCATTTCCCCGTCCTCTAAAATGTCCGGACGCAACCCCCTCTCCGCAATCAACGCTCGTCCGGCTAACAAATTGTTAAACTTATCTTCGGCCTCTACACTAACAAATTTCTTACGATGAAAGGGCCTAGGTGGAGCCAAAGAGCCTTCTCCCCTCTGTCGTTTCGGAGGCATGATTACACAAGACCAATGTGCAAGCAAATCAAATCAACCCTCCTTTGTGGCAAATTATCAAACAGGTTGTGTGCAAGAATTTTCCCCCAACTTTTGTGAATTTTTACTAATAGATACTCAATACTTAGCGCCGTTTACTATTGCCAAACTACCAAATCTCCTCCAGTGGCCAACACAAACCACTGGGCAATCCCAACACAAGTAATCAAAGTACCAAATACACCACTTAAACTTGAAAAATTGTAATGTTCAAACTATAGAGTATAAAGTGCTATCGTTGGTACCTCACATTGGGTGATTTGAATGCTGCTGAACCGAATTTTTCCCAAACCCAAACTTGTGAAATTGGTCCGTGCGAGAAGAACACTGGTTGAGCCACCTACCCGTTGGATGAAACCCACAGAATGAACCTCCGTGAGGGAGGAGTAGCAAACCGAGGAAGAGGCGAGGATGGAGTAGTTGTTAGACTAAATCTGGGTGGAAGAAGTAGGTTGTCGAAGAAGAAGAAGAAGAAAAAGAAGAAGAAGAAGAAGAAGAAGCTTGGGGCTTGCGAGAGAAAGAGAGATGGAAGGGTGTAAAGAATTTGGTTTGAGGGTTAAAGGGTTAAATCCGATCGGGCGTGGGAAATAGAGTGTTTTTAAAAACTGAAAAACGACTGTGGCGCCGGGGCGCTGATATTTTGCCTTGTAATAGCGTCGGGGCGCTGTGTGACCGAGAGGTTTTCGCTGGGGGCGCGATATTTTCCGCCGGGGCTCTGTATAACTGCAAGCTTCTCGCTGGGGGCGAGTTCTAGTCTCGCCGGGGCACAATACCTCAGTGTAAAAATTCCGTCGGGGCGCCGTGCTGAAACCTGCAAATCTATTAACTGCTGCATTTTTTCTGACTTTTAAGCTCCAATCAATGAAGTCTTTAGCTGAAAGGATATAAGAATAAGCAAGAATTAGTTGAACTAATCATAAAAACTTAACCTAAGCTAGAAATTGAATAAATCCTATAATTTTGACTAAATTAACTAACGAATAGTAAAAATTGAAAATAAATTTCGAAAGCGATACTACGGTTGGGTTGCCTCCCAACAAGCGCTTGATTTAGAGTCTTTCAGCCTGACTTTCTCCCTTTTGCTTAAGTTGGCTCGGACAGGGTTACGGAGGTCCGTTGTCGATCCACGTTGCCGCCCCAATAATGCTTAAGTCTTTGCCCATTAACTTTAAACGTTTCCTGAGAACGAGGGTCAATCACTTTAATTGCACCGTATGGGAAGACGTTCGTGATCGTAAACGGTCCTGACCATCTGGATTTCAACTTGCCCGGGAAAAGCTTGAGTTTTGAATTGAATAGTAGCACCGATTGACCCGGTTCGAATGTTCGCTCAACAATACGCTTGTCATGCCACTTTTTGACTTTCTCTTTGTACATTTTGGCATTTTCATAGGCGTTCATCCAGAATTCATCCAATTCATTTAATTGCAGAAGCCTCCTTTCTCCTACAGCCTGTGACTCAAAATTGAGCCTCTTAATCGCCCAATATGCGTTGTGCTCCAATTCTACTGGGACATGGCATGCTTTTCCGTAGACGAGCCTATATGGAGACATGCCTATGGGAGTTTTGTACGCAGTGCGGTATGCCCAAAGAGCTTCATCAAGCTTGCTAGACCAGTCTTTGCGGGTCGGGTTGACTATTTTTTCCAAGATCCGCTTGACTTCTCTATTGGTAATCTCGGCTTGTCCACTCGTCTGCGGGTGATATGTTGTTGCAACTTTATTCCGTACACCATACTTTGTGAGAAGAGCGGCAAAATATCTGTTGCAGAAGTGTGATCCCCCATCACTGATTATCGCCCTTGGTGTCCCAAATCTCGTAAATATGTTCTTACGCAAGAAAGTTAGAACGACCTTGGCATCATTGGTCAGTAACGCCACTGCTTCCACCCATTTAGAGACATAATCCACCCCCACTAAAATATACTTGTTATTGAGTGAAGACTGGAACGGTCCCATGAAATCAATCCCCCATACATCGAATATTTCTACTTCCAAGATTGAATTCAATGGCATTTCTTGCCGATTTGATATGTTTCCAACCCGTTGACAACGATCACACCTCTTTCCGAATTCGTGAGCATCTTTGAACATTGTTGGCCAATAGAATCCCGATTGGAGGATCTTTGCAGCTGTCCTATCACCTCCATAGTGACCTCCATACAGAGATGAATGGCAGTGTTGTAAAATGCCTTCGACTTCCTCCCTAGCCACGCATCGTCTTACCATCTGGTCAGCACATTGTCAGAAAAGAAAAGGTTCGTCCCAAAAGTATTGCTTGACATCATGTAGGAACCTCTTTTTCTGCTGATAACTCAGGTCATATGGAAGTACACCACTGACGATGTAGTTGACGTAATCCGCATACCAAGGAGCTTCCTTTGCTATATAGTATAATTGCTCATCGGGAAAGGACTCATTTATCAATACCTGATCTCTTTGGTCTTGCTGCGAATTTTCCAGTCGAGAGAGATGGTCTGCTACTTGGTTCTCGGATCCCTTCCTATCCCGAATCTCAAGATCAAATTCCTGAAGTAGAAGAATCCAACGGATCAACCTTGGTTTGGCATCCTTCTTAGAGATGAGATATTTTATTGCAGAGTGGTCTGTAAACACGATCACCTTTGTCCCAATCAAATAGGCTCGGAATTTGTCGAATGCAAATACCACTGCAAGTAACTCCTTTTCTGTTGTGGTGTAATTCAATTGTGCATCTGTCAGCGTTTTGCTAGCGTAGTAAATTGCGTGAAATAACTTTTCCTTACGCTGGCCCAAGACTGCCCCAACTGCGTAGTCACTAGCATCGCACATGAGCTCGAACGGTAAAGTCCAATCTGGAGCGACAATTATTGGTGCAGTTATCAACTTTGTCTTTAGATTCTGAAATGCCTCATGACACTCTGTAGTGAACTTAAAAGGAACATCTTTTTCCAGTAATGTACACAACGGCTTTGTAATCTTGGAAAAATCCTTGATAAATCGTCGATAAAATCCTGCGTGTCCCAAGAAACTTCGAATTCCTTTCACAGAATTTGGTGGTGGCAGATTTTCAATCGTCTCGATCTTTGCCTTGTCCACTTCTATACCACTAGCCGACACCTTATGTCCCAATATGATTCCTTCTTGCACCATGAAGTGACACTTCTCCCAATTGAGCACCAAATTTGTTTCTACGCATCTCTTTAGAACCGCAATCAGATTTACTAAGCATAGATCAAAACTATCACCAAAGACCGAAAAATCGTCCATAAATATTTCTAAATTCTTCTCTACCATGTCAGAGAAGATTGCCATCATACATCTCTGAAATGTCGCTGGTGCATTGCAGAGCCCAAAAGACATCCTCCGGAAGGCAAATGTTCCATACGGGCACGTGAACGTCGTTTTTTCTTGATCCTTGGGGGCTATGACAATTTGATTGTAGCCCGAATAGCCATCCAACAGACAGTAAAATGGATGTCCCGCCAATCTATCTAACATCTGATCAATAAAAGGCAGCGGAAAATGGTCTTTGCGAGTTACCTTGTTTAATTTCCGATAATCCATACAGACTCGCCAACCCGTCACCGTCCTTGTTGGAATTAGTTCGTTATTCTCATTGGCTACTACCGTCATGCCTCCTTTCTTTGGTACACATTGCACCGGACTAACCCACGAACTATCTGATATGGGATAGATTATACCCGCATCCAACCATTTGAGAATCTCTTTCTTTATGACTTCCTTCATGATTGGGTTTAGTCGTCGTTGCTGCTCTACAACTGGTTTAGCATCCTCCTCAAGCAGGATTTTGTGCATACATAGTGATGGGCTAATTCCCTTGATGTCTGCTATGGTCCATCCAATGGCAGTTTTGAATTCCCGCAATACCCTTAGCAACTTTGTCTCTTGTAACTCATCAAGTGAAGCGGAAATAATTACCGGCAATGTAGAAGAATTCCCCAAATAAGAATACCTCAAATGGGTTGGCAACTGTTTCAACTCCAAAACTGGTGGTTCTTCTATCGATGTCTTGTCATGGGTCTTTGCTTTCTCAGAATGACTTAAAGGCTCAAATTTCTTGCCAGTCTGTAAGAGCGGTGTATATGCATTCAACAGCTGCACAAACTCAAATGGGGCTGGAAAATTTGCAGCTATAGGATTAACTAATGCCGTTACAAGTGGATCTGCATTACAATTCACCTCAAAAACTTCGTCCACCGCTACTTCTAACCAATCAATTTTGAAACATTCTTCTGCTTCCTTTGGGAATTTCATAGCTTTGAAAACATTAAAATTGACCTCTTGATCATGTACCCTCATAGTCAGCTCCCCTTTTTGCACATCTATCAAGGTTCTACCCGTGGCCAAAAATGGACGCCCAAGTATAATCGGAATTTCTTTGTCCTCTTCGAAGTCCAATACTATGAAGTCTGCCGGAAAGATGAATTTCTCTACTTTCACCAATATGTCCTCCACTATTCCTCTTGGATGTGTCAATGACCTGTTTGCCAGCTGTAAAGTCACATTGGTTGGTTTCACTTCTTTCAGGCCTAACTGCTGATATATGGAGAGTGGCATCAGATTAATACTGGCCCCCAGATCACACAAAGCTTTCCCAAAGAACTTGTCGCCAATTGTCCATGGTATTGTGAAACTGCCTGGATCTCTTAGTTTGGGCAGCAATTTATGCTGCAGAATGGCACTACATTCCTCTGTCAGTGCGACTGTTTCAAAATCTTCCATCTTTCTCTTTCTTGACAAGATATCCTTCATGAATTTCACATAGTTTGGCATTTGTTCTAGAGCTTCCGCAAAAGGTATGTTGATTTGAAGTTTCTTGAATACCTCTAGAAACTTTGAAAATTGTTTGTCTGCTTTTGCCTTTTTGAGTCACTGAGGGAATGGTACTGGTGGAACATAGGGATTCAGCTTGACTTCTTCGGGTTTTTCCACGGGTTTCTCCGTTTTCTCAGATAAGTCTGCATCCTTACTTGCTGCGACATCTTGTGGTTGCTTTGAGTTCTCCTTGATTGTTTCTGATAATTCTGTCCCACTTCTCAATGTAATTGTCTTACAGTGTGCGTTACCCTCTCCTTTTGGGTTCTTCTCAGTATCACTTGGTAAAGAACCTTGAGGTCGGTTGTTTATAGCACTATGGATCTGACCGATTTGAGTTTCCAGGTTCCTTATTGCAGCTGCTTGATTTTTTGAATTTACGTCAAATTGATTTCATTGATTTGACAATTTCGCTAGTACTTCTTCCATTTGTGATAGCTTATCAGGCTGTTGTTGTTGCTATTGCTGTTGTTGTTGTGGGTATTGATGTCTTGGAGCTTGATTTTGAGTTTGCATCTGATTATTGCTCCACGCAAAATTCGGATGGTTCCTCCATCCCGGATTGTAATTATTTGCATTATTCCCATATTGCGGCTGTCTGTTTTGATTTCCAATAAACTGCGCAGACTCTGAATTAATAGCACAATGTTGAGTGATCTCCTGCACAAATCTCACAAACTGTCTCCAACTGATTTTTCTGCGTTCCCATAGCGTCTATTTTCTTTGACATGGCAGAAAGTTGTGCCGAGAAGGCTGTCATGGCATCCACCTCATAAATACCTACTGCTCTTGGTTGATGAGTTCTAGCTGTAGGCCATTGATAGTTGTTCGCTGCCATATTCTCAAGCAGGTTGTACGCTTATTCAATATTCTTTCCCATCAATGCTCCACCAGCTGCTGCATCTATGTTTGTCCTAATCTGACTGAATAGACCATTGTAGAAGGTTTGAACTTGCAACCACTTAGGAATTCCATGATGTGGACATCTCCGTAGCAAATCTTTAAACCGCTCCCAAGCTTCATACAGTGATTCCGAATCGTGCTGAACGAAAGAAGTGATACCGTTCCGCATCTTTGCCGTCTTTGCTGGTGGAAAGAATTTGGCAAGAAATTTTTGTGCCAAATCATTCCACGTTGTAATGGATCTTGCCGGCAAGGAATGTAACCAGCTCTTGGCTTTGTCTCTCAGTGTGAATGGGAATAGCCTCAATCTAATAGCATCCTCCGTCACCCCATTGTACTTGAATGTGTCGCATATCTCCAAGAAGTCGACAATGTGGTCGTTAGGGTCATTATTCGGCAAACCCCCAAACTGCACCGAATTTTGGATCATCTGAATAGTGCCGGGTTTGATCTCAAAATTTGCTGCTGTGATGGCGGGCCTTGTGATGCTAGATTGAATTTCCGTCACTTGTGGCATAGCATACTCCCGCAGTGTTTTCTGATCTTCCTCAGCCATTCTTTCTTGATTTTCTAGAGTTGTCCGAATATAGGTGCGAATTCTACGGAACCTTCGTTCTATGTCGTCTTCGTAAGGCTCTAGTTCCGGACCTTTAGATCTCGTGTGCATACACAAAATACTAAAAGCAACTTCTTCCAGAAAACACAAGAAAACTCTACCTGATGAAAGCCAGAAAAGAACAACGGTAAAACACAAGATTAAAACTTTTGAATTAAAATTAAACTAATAAAACTTAATAATAAACTAATTATTAGAACCGTTCCCCGGCAACGGCGTCAAAAACTTGTTGTCCGATTTAGATATATGGTTGTCGAACCCACGAGGAACAATTACTAACAATTATGCTATCTATTAATTTTATATTAATTCAATTCTAATTAAACTTTAGCAAACTTGAATTATGAACTACTTAAAACTGAAATTGGATTTAAACTAACTAATTAACTAATGAGAATGATTTATCAGATAATAAAAGGCTTTAAGATTACAATTTCCTCGTTGAATCACAATAATGTCATTATCTTAATTCCAATTACTTAATCATATGGATTGTTAACTGAGATCACTTAACTATTCACTAATCTCCGTCGATAACTAATAAAAAGATCCACTTCAACTTATAATGCTATAATTCTATGTAAAATTCATTAAAGTAGACTCATTAAGATCAAACTCTCAATATGTTACATGTGGTATATAGGTATTCGCATCCTATATACTATCATGATACTCTTCCTAAGAAAAATAACAAAGTCACACGTTATTATACCCAGATCTATTCCTAGATTTCCTTCATCAATTCCATCTAAGAAATCAAATAACTGTTGATCAGAAAATTATAAATTAATACGAGATATAACAACCAAGCCAACAATTGATCAAATAATTGAAACTAAGATAATTTAATTAAAGTTCAACCAACGGTTCCATTGCAATCCTAAAGAAGAATTTAGTTACACATCGTCATGGAAACCAAAATCAAATTAATACTAAAATTTATCAAAATTCGGAAGATAAAAGAAAAGGAATTAGAGAAAACTCTATTGAAGTCTCTCTCGCTTCTTCTCCTTTACTGCTGCGTTTTCCTTCGGAAAAAATTGAATCTCTAACTCCAAAAAACGTATATCCTAATAATCCTTCTTATCCTTTCCTAATTACATCCTTCGTGGCTAACTGGAGTCCTAGAATCCCACTTTAATTCAACTGCAACACTTAGCTTCCAACACAGATTCGAACTGCTTCAGGCGTTTTGGATAACTGGAATTGCCGACCTGCGCCCCGGCGCCATCTTCAAGCATTGTCACTGCGCCCCGGCGCTAAGCACTGTTCAAAATTACCGAATTGCCACTGTCAGCTTGTTTTTCCCGTTTTGACCTCTCGAAACTGTTTTCTGCAAATTAAACATAAAAACCAATAAAATAGAACTAAAAGTACTTAAAGATAGCAAGTAATTAAGCCTAAAAATACCTAAATCGTAGGTATAACACCCACTCATCAATTGTTTGCCGAATAACTGATGGATTTCTCTTGCAAAAGCCTTTCTTTTTATATTGAATAGTGCAAATATCGATCCTCCAGATATAACATCAACAACACCCCATACCCCTGATGAGGAGGGTGGTGGTGCGATCCGGTCGAAGGGCAATGAGGTGTAGCGTTCTGCATCATAAAAGTCAAGATTACCATTCTGTATCTGCTTTTCTAGGAAATCCTTCAATTGGTAGCAGTCTTCAGTGTCATGCCTCTTCGCTTCATGATACGTGCAGTATCTGTCTCCATTTTTTTTTCTAGCAAAAACTTGAATCTTAGGTGGTCTCTCATAGAACGATTGATTTTTAATTTCTTTAACGATATTTCAATTATTCAAGGGAGTGTAATCCTTATCATTGTTTCTATTCCCTCGTTCCTTCAAGCCATCATTTTTCTACTACTGATTATCATTAGAGTCTCTTTTACCATTACCCTTTTTGCCATTAGATTTCTTATCATCGCCTTTGGGGTCTCTCTGGTGAAAATCACCGGTGCTTTTCAAAGAACTCCGAAGATTGGCAAGTGCCTCTTCCAACTCTACAAATTTATCCACTTTCTCGTAAGCTTCAGTTAGGGACACAGGTGCTTTGGAGATGATCTCTTCGATTAACCTACTGGACTTATCAACATTCAATCCCATGGTCAAGAAGTGGATTACTTGTTTTAGGTCTATCCCATTGATCTTAACCACTCCTTCTCTGAATCTTTTGATGTATTAATGTAGGGTTTCATTCGGCCTTTGTTTTACCTGTAAAAGGGACGTCATCATTTTGGCATGTCTTTTATTGTGACGACCCCAAATCCGGATTCCATAACCCGAGTTTGGCTCTCCACTGTACAATACTTACTAATAATTAAATACATAAATTGCATTTAAACTTCGCGGAATAATACAAAAGGTTCCTTATAAAAAGGCTACATTTCCCAAGGTCGATTAGCCTTAACATAAACATTACATATCTTAAGGGAATACAAAAGATTTACAATAAAATTACATAACAGTAATTTAAATCTAGCATGTATCTACTAATCTAAGCTTTTACTTTCCTCTTGCCTTTGTCTTGTTTAGAACATTTAGGCTTAGCTGAAAAGAAGTCATGATATAGCAAGAATGAGCAACTAAATGGCTCAGCAAGTTTATAAACAACAACATAAGATATATCATGATAAAAAGGGAAATAATCATTAGGGCTTTCAACAATGAATAACAGTTGTGAAAGAAATCAAGAATCTATGTTTCAATATAAGAATGGATTGACTATTTACTGCTGAGTGGTCTTTAATGACCTTGAACTGCTACTAAGGTAGAACAAACATATATATATCTGACACCTCAAAAAAACGGGATACGCGAGGGGATCAGCCTCTTGTATCCTACGTATATGCATAACATTTAGATTTTTTGCGCAAATTCGGTTTTCCGACAAATAAAAATCCCCTTTAACTGGGGTTGTTCATTCTCAGTCTTACTATAAGAATCTGCACCAACAATTGGTTTGGATAAGCTTTTAAAATATTCAATTTGATGAATTTAAACATGCATTGTCTAGCCGAAACAATTAGCTTAGACATTCTTAAACAGTTCTTGAATTAATGAACTATAACATTTGCAAACACACTATGTGCGAATACAATAACAAATAATGATGTCAAATAACTTTAGATAATTAATCCACTTTAAGCTCTGTCAAATAACTACGAGTGTAGATATTTGCTCAATAATAATTGAATTGCTTAATGTAATTACAGTTGAAGAAAACTTGCAATAATAAATACAAGTTAGAGTTAAGAAGAACTTGCCTCGTGCGTAGTCTACTGCTAACTAATTCAATTTAATTCTCTTTAGATAGACCTAACAATTAATCAAGTTGATCTTTAAGTTAGTATCATATACACATTTATATGATAATATCTATATATTTTACATCTCTAATACTTAACCACATAATTATCTAATTACGGGTATTTAAACACTTAGAAAATATTATCATCACTTGATGATATTTCAATTACATTAAACCTATATTAATTATTTAATATAGTTCAAATTCTTATCTAATATTATTAATAATTTAATAATATTTTATTAACCTTCTAATATTATTAATCATTTAATAATATTCTATTCATTATCTAATATTATTAATCATTTAATAATATTTTTTTACCTTATCTAATATTATTAATCATTTAATAATATTTTATTAATTATCTAATATTATTAATCATTTAATAATATTTTATTATTTTATCTAATATTATTAATCATTTAATAATATTTTATTCATTATCTAATATTATTAATCATTTAATAATATTTTATTAATTATCTAATATTATTAATTATTTAATAATATTTTATTCATTAACTAATATTATTACATATTTAATAATATTTCATTGATTTATTAATATTATTACCCATGTAGTAATATTTAATCATTTACAAATGTTATAAACATTTAATAACCTTTTAATCACATATTAATATTAGTTATCACTTAATAATATTTTATTCCAAATAATACCAATAGTTAACTTTTTAATTGTGTTATCTTTAGTCTTTATTTTAAACATTTAGCTACCCATTAGTTATTAATAAACTTCATATATTGGTTTAACATTCAAACACATTCATTTTGCAAGTTTATCTTAGGTTTTAAGTCCCTAACGATGTTTCGTTTAGACTTTTTATTAACTGAGAAGTTAAACCGGAGTCCCGACTTGATAAAACTTAAAAATATCAAAATTTTGACTTTTTAACACTGTACCAGCACTGGCAGCACTGGTCTTAGGTTTATTCTAGAGCCGGCGGCGCTCAAAGCAGAAAGTCTGAGCGCTGGCGACGCTCGTTTTGACTGTCCGGACTTTTTTTACTAAAACTGTCATAACTTATTCATTTCAAAATATTTTGGGGTGATTCTTGAGTCCATTCTCATCCGAATTTCTCCCTCTACAACTTCTCTTTAGATCACAAATCCAAATTCCAAACAGAACTAGACTAAAAACTACTCACAACGACAAAGTGATATCTAACTTCACAAATTCTTGGTTTTATTGGTTCAAACTTGAACAAAATAACATCTACACATTCAAATGACACCAACTCAGTGTTGTTGTCTTCCTAACTTCTTGTTTTACAACATTTCATGGTTCAATCACATTTTTGAAAACGTTTTGACATGAAAATTAAGATTGAACCATCTAGGGTTTAAAAACGACCTACGTTGCAGTAAAATCCATAACTTCTTTGTTTTTTCATATTTTTGAAAGATACAAGTTGGGTTTTCTTTAAAACTCATATATGTAACTTTCTAGCCATAAAAATCCATTTTCTAACTTGTACATTTCAAATTACAACATTAAATACCACACACTCAACTAGGACATTTCTATTATTTTTATGCATTCCATACATACCAAAACATGATATAAACACATCAAACCATGAATATACATATATAACATAGTTTAAGACTTCTAGACCATCAAAACAAGTTTTGATTGGTTAAAAAAATATTTTAACCATTAAAAATCTATCTAGACTACAAAAATAAAATTTAGGAGGGTTGTAGCACTATTAAACCTTGAGGTCTTGGATGCTCTTCTTCTTCTTCTCCTACCAAAGTATGTTATGAGGCTAGTGGACATTCACCAAGCTCTTCTTCCTTGCTATTTCTTACTCACATAAGTGTTTCTCTCTTTAGCTCTCCAATGCTCTCTATTTTTTTCTCTAGCAAAGCTTGCAAATGACTAACAAATATATACAAGTGTGTGGAGCACTCTATATACAACCATATGTTAAACGTTCATTATCTCTACTAATTCACCAACATAGTCAAATTAAGAGCTAAATTGGGATTACTATTGCTTGAATGACCAATTGATAGACATATGGAATGACTAGGGTGGTTGGCCAACTATGGAAAAAAGTGTATTGTAAGCAACATGAAGCAAATCAAGCAACCCTCAAGTGGGGCCCCCTAAATTGCTAGAAAATGGGATTTAATCACTCATTTTTGTTTTAATTTTAATGTTTTAATTATACATACATATATATATATATATATATATATATATATATATATATATATATTTTGACTTCCTATTAGGTTCCACATTAGACTCTAGGATTAAATATATTGGGCTCATCCATTTAATTTAGTTGGGCTCAATTTAATTGACACATTGGGCCAACATTTAATAAACTATGCTATCTTTAATTAAAATAAGCATTGAGCTAGATTAATTAATTACATAGACTAAGGTTTAATTTAATTACATGGGCTACTAGGTAAATTAATTTAACCTAGTTTAATACCCTATTTGGATTTAAAATATAATCCAATTAGACTTGCTTTAATTAATTTTAACACATTGCTTCATTGCTTTAAATAAATATACACATACATAAGTATATTCATTCAATTATCTAATGCACAATTAATTAGTACAAAAATTTTAATTCATTGATAATTATATAATAATTATAATTACAATGTCTAATAGAATTCGTGGTCATTACATTTATTGCTGTCGAATCTCATTTGAAACTATTCCTGCAACCCTTTCTATGAGTTAATGAAACAAGGAGGAAGAGAGCTGACCCATTCCCTGGCCATCTTCTTCAGAGTTGATAAGAAAAGGTGGCACATCGCTGCTACGTTATGGCCGTGAAAATGCATGGCCTGTTCGAAAGAAAAGGTATGATCGTGAGGGTAGCCTGTGCCGTAATACATCTCCAGAGTATGGGAAACTTTAAGGCTCCGATCAATCTTCGCTTTTGCAAGATCCTTTGAGAATAGGGAAGTCTGGGTTTTCTTTAACCCATAGTACTTGTTTGAGGCTTTCTTAGGTGAAGATTCTCCAGTATGGCTTCCTTCGCCACGTCTGTCTTCTCAATCTCTTCTTGAGGGTGATCTTGCCCGCTTCCTGAGATCCTTAGTGAAAATCGATTTGGAATGACCCGGCTCCCTGTTCCGGTCATGATGGCATTCGTGATGTATGTCGTCTCGTCTGTCACAACGATCTGAGCTGGAGACCGAGTCTCTCTGGCTTAAAATATCATGTCCCACTTCATTCAACTCCTTGTATTGTTTGTCTATCTCTTGCTGCTAGATATCGAGAGCCTACTTCTTATAAAGGATCTCTTGGAGGTGACGATCTTTGTCTGCTACCATCTCCTGGCGAGTTTGTGAAGGGGGTGATCGTCGTGAATTATTCTGGCTTCGCTGTGACTGTAAAACTGCCATGTCAATTCTTTCTTGTGGAGAAAAGATTGGTACTAAATACTAAAAGCCCTCCTTCTAGCGCCAATGTTGACGCTTTATTTTTTCCGCAAGTTCAACCATTGGTCCGGAGAGAATACCTGCATAAAAGTACTGACGGCTTGGATAAGTCAACAATGGAGGCTTAAGGTATTTAGTAGCCAGATAATAATAGTAATGAATCCTACCTCTATCATTAACTGAATATTTATAATACTTACTTGGCTCTTACCAATCCTATTAGGAGTATTCACTGATGAGTTACAGTTTAAAAGGGAATCGATCATCCTCACTCATCCAGGATATATAACTTCCACTCTAATTAAGATTTACTCTGTGAACAATAAAGACTTTACGAATAGGCGGAGTAACTCTACGATGTTATACGATTTCTTAGACAACTTTATGGCTTGTTTGACGATTCCAACTGTTGTACTGATAGCTCAATACTTACTTTATAATCAATAAGGACTTTACAAACATGCAGAGTAACGTTACAAAAGATCTGATGCTATCAGTCTATACATATCATCATCCCAAAGATCAACCTAACAAGTTTGATCATTTTATTCTAAGTCCTTAAATAATAAATCTCAGATAAAGACTTTACAAAAGCTACTAAACAATTATACATTAATCATTTTTGTATCATCAAACCATACAAATGAAAATCCTAACAATCTCCCCCTATTTGATGATGACAAAATCAGTAGTTTTAAATACCATACCAACATAGTATAAACATGCAGTTCAATATGAATTAAACATGACTTAGAATATAGTGAGA
The DNA here is from genome assembly GCA_947179155.2 of Hedera helix. Lineage (NCBI taxonomy): Eukaryota > Viridiplantae > Streptophyta > Magnoliopsida > Apiales > Araliaceae > Hedera > Hedera helix. Next base: position 19,150,232 of record OX359274.1, read on the forward strand.
AACTATATTTGTAGATCAAAAAGATGAATTTATTAATTTTGAAATTGAATTATTACATATTATAATTAATATATTAATTTATCTTCTACCTCTCTTCCTGCTTGGAGGATCTCTTCTTTCAGCTTCCCTTCTTCGATTGTAGTTTTCCCTTACTTCTGTTTCTCTTCTTCTTAATTCAGAGATTTCTTCAATCATGTCTCTAGGACCAAGATTAGGTATGTTAAATTGTTGTTCACCTGGAATAAAAGCACCTTGAGACATCCTGTTAATGAACATAAGATCATCACATGGCGATCTCATGTTAGTGACAGTGACTATTTACCGTAACTCTCTTTGAGAAGATGATTGGCCTCTTAAAGATTAACCTTCCAAAGGTAAAGCTTGAGAGATCTAAAAACTTTTGTTCATTTAAAAGATCAAGTATCAGATAATTAATTTATCACAGCGGAATATTAGTGTAAAATTCCCACTAAAGGTTTAATGAAATCTTGATTCTATCTTTAGTGTGTGAAGATTAGTCACTGATAGATAGAATAGTTTATAGCAGTTAATGACAGAATATAAATGCTGAAAGTAAATAACACAAGATGTTTTAAGTGGTTTGAAGTATCAACACTCCTAATTCACTATTCTACTTCAACAAGTTGGATATCCACTAAGGATAAAGTCACTCAGACCATATTACAACTGAATCACTTAGATTCCTTCAAGTCACTTAGTCTCGAACTATTCAGACACTTACTCTAGGACACTTAGATCTCTTCAAGTCACTTAGTCTCGAACTATTCAGACACTTAGTCTAGGACACTTAGATCTCTTCAAGTCACTCTAACTTGGTATAATGATCTCACAGATCAAGTGAATCACAACTGATTGTTGATTTAGTTTAAGGTGCTGGTAAGTTTTGCAATGATACTTGAATTCTTCTGGTACTTAGTGTTGGATATTTTCTATATGAATATATACGTGCAAGTATACAAGATCAACAAGTAATATAATGATAAAGAGAGTATCGAACCCATGGAGAATTAAAAATAATTAATACTAAACACTAATTTATTATCAAATTAATTCACGCAATTAATTTATAAAATAAAACTAATTAAAATTACTAATTGAATTAAACTAATAAAAATGATTAAATCAAATTAAGAATAGTTGATATTACAATTTCTCCCAATGCTTCATTTAAATCTCTTCAATTCATTTTTAATTAATTAATTATATAAAATTGTTAACTGGGATCTCTTAACTAGTTATTAACTTTTTTCAAGAATTAATAAAAAGATTTATTCCAATTAAGTTGTTATATTACTATGCAAAATAACTTGAAATAAACTCATTAAGATCCAACTCTCAATAAAGTTACATGTGGCATATAGATATTTTCATCCTATACATTATTATACTACACTTCCTAGAAAGAATAAACAAATTTACATGTTATCATATCCGGATCTAAACCACTCCACTTTTGATTTCATATAAATTATCTTATTAATTATTGTGCAAAATAATTATACATAAACGCACAAAATATGACAAACAACTCATATATAATCATTAATAATTAAAAATAAATTAAATTAAATTAAATTACACATTGGGTTTAATTGCAAACTCAATAATAAATTAACTAATAACTAATTAATTAATTAACCATAAATAATTCAACATCTCAAAATTACAAAAATAAAAGAGAAAGAAAATAAATCAAATATGTGTTTTGATATCCGTCTGTCACTCGGATCACAGTTTTCAATTCCCAAACTCCGCCTTTAATTCTCGAATCCTTCACATTGAATATTTACGTCTAATTTTACTCCTAAACTACTCTAATATAATATTATGCTCTAAAACTATGTTAATATATCATAATGTAATAAAAATAAGAGTCTCATAGTGTATTTATAGGAGTACATTATTAATCCTAAGCAATTATGAAATTAAAATCCAATTTAAAATATAAAAAATAATCAAAAATCGCGAATAATTCTGTTTTAGCCAATTTTCGCGCTTGCCAAACAAATCCTTAGCGCGTCAATTGACCAAGTCAAACGCTGACAGCTAGCTGCCCTCAATGCATCCGCGCACATGGCGCTGCTTATTATTCCTGGTCGTACATTAAAATGACGCTACTTCAAGCCTTCATAATCCAAGTCCCGCGCATTGCGCACTTTACTACCTGCTGATGCCTTGCTTCTTTTTGGAACGACGTCGCTCCAGCTCCTGTCGCCAGCCTTCATGCGCGCGAGGGGCGCGATCAGCCATACTATAATTACAATTATGCCACCGTGCTGGATATTTACACTTATGCCCCCATAATCTGCTTTATTACGATTTTGCCACTCAGAATTGTTGTTAATTATCTTTTTGCCATCAGACTTTAATTAATTCCTTTTTCCTACAAAATTAAATAGAAATTAATTAAAAATAATAATAATAAATAAAACACCTAAATTAGTAAAAATACTTTAAAACTCACAAATAATTAAGCCTAAAAATATTAAATAAATAGGTATAAAATTCCATTATCACTTAGCAGCGTTGAACAAGTATTTCTCCTTCTGTGTTCATAGAGTAGATTTCTTTTTTTTACTTTTTCATAGGTTTGGCTGTGTACTTGTGTGATTCGTATTTGGATTTGAATCCTCATACGATTTTATATCTCTTCAAAAATAGTTTCGTTGGAGCGTTTAATGTTCTGATAGTACTTTTAAAGCTCTTCTGACTTTGGGGTAAATAAAAGTCTTTCTTCTGGACCTAGTATATTACATCAGTTAGTAGTTCTCACCTACCTCTAAACTGAGGTGACAGACTTTCTATAATACAGTCTTTCTGATCTTCCTTTTTTATTTTGATGATGGTGAGAAGTCAGATTTATAACAATTCTAGCAATGTCTTCAATCTTGACTTGTTCTTTGAGTTTTATTAAGAACGTAGAGTCTGATATAAAATACTCAACGTACTCAATTCTACGAATGCCTCTCTCCGAGTTAGTGAAATGTTATAAGATTTGCTCTACTAATTGTGTTTTACGATGCTGGAGTAGACTCTGCGAACTTCTTCTTTCAATAGCTTTTCTAACTTTAGTGATAACTCTGATAGCAGTTTTACGATTCTGAATACAGCTCTACGTTCCTGATAGTAGACTGTTTCTGACTAATACTTTAGATGTTTCTGCTGCTTTAGGCAGCTCCATAGCTTGATCTATGATTGCTCAGATAGCTCAAGTATTTTCTTGACGATTTTGACTGCTGCAATACGAACTCAAGACATACTCTGCGAACAATAAAGACTTTACGAATAGGCAGAGTAACTATACAATGCTTTACGATTGCTTAGACAACTTTATAGCTTGTTCGACGATTACAACTACTGTACTGCTAACTCAATACTTACTCTGCATCAATAAGGACTTTGCGAACATGCAGAGTAACTTTATGAAAGATCTGATCTTATCAGTCTATACATATCATCATCTCAAATATCAACCTAACAAGTTTGATCATTCTATTCTAAGTCCTTGTACAATAAATTTCACATAAGGACTTTACAAAAGTTGCTAAACAATTATACATTAATCACTTTTATATCATCAAATCATACAAATGCAAATCCTAACATGTTTATTTGATGCATGAATCCTCCAAGGATAATCTTCATCTTTACACCTAGCAGTTATTCTTTTTTTTTTTCATTTTGAATGTATTTTATATCAAACCCCCATTTGACAAAAACTTCAACTAATGCTTTCCTAAATACTACATGATTTGTGAACTCCATGTCAACCTCAAAATTTATGTTACCCGTGTCAGTTTCCTTATTAAATTCCAATGCCCCATCTCCCTCCAAATTGTCCTTGTCATCAGACAAAAACCTTTTCCTTAATGCCTCATCTTCTCCCTCATCATCACTCCATCAATCTTCTACAAAGATATCTTTTAACTTTTCACTGGTTAATTTTTTTGGCCCTTAATCGAATATATCATCATCCCCAAGCCCTTCTAAATCCTCATCCATCCAAAAAGGATGATCTGATTCTTCACCATCTTCTATAGATTAATTTTTATTTCTTTTCATTGACTTTTTTATATTTTTCTTATCACTCTGATCAATTTTTTCCTTATCTTTATCAAAACAAAATATTTGTTCTTTCAGTCTCATCAATTTTTCCCTTACCTTTAACAATTTTTTTCTTTGTTCTTTAAACTTCATCAACATTTTCCTTACCTTTGGTATTTTCAGTTTGTAGCCTAATTGATTTATCAATTTTTCCTCTATCATTTTTAGTTTCAATTTCCATCTCATTTGTCTTATCATTTTGGTTTTCTGTTTCAGACTCATTTTAGTCATTTTTCCCCCACAAACAACTTGTAGGGACCCTCCATTTTTACTGCGAATATGATTAAATCTTCACTCTCATTATTAACTACAAAGTCAATTATTTCCACTGCGTCTTTGTCATTTCTAAGTAGTATATAACCACCCTCCCAAACTTCATAACCAGGTGTAAGATAATAATAGTTCACATATAGGGTTGGATTCAACTGAAATTGGAATTCACTTAGGCTCAATAGAGATATGCAATTCAACCCTACATTTTCTATTATTTCTACACCTTCCCCAACATATTAAATTCTTGGTTCGGTGACAAAAATCCCACCATAATTAAATACCACTCTCATAAATATTCTGCATTTAATACATGATAAAGAAAATCTGTAACGCCCATAAAATCCTCCGCACTAGCTACGACAGACCTTGTGGGTTAACTCTATACATTCTTCAAAGTTTAATCAATGATCCTATAATCATATTGGTTAAATTAGTCTATGTTAGATTATACATTAAAATTTTCTCTTACTTAGTCCATGGATCTTAACTTGATCTCGATCTCATTATTTATACAAGTATCAACTTATAGTTCATCCGTATAAATGGATAATATCATATATAACGGTCCAATTTTTAACCTTAAGATTTAAATATTATATAACTTTACATATCCAAGATTCACGGCATTAAATCATTAGGACAGTTCTTGGGAACAGAGAATCTCGTGATGAATGTTTGTATCTTCATCCATGATAAATGTTTGCATCTTTATCTATGACAAATATTTGTATCTTTGTCCAATGCAAAATTCTCTTTCCGTACAGAACATACCCAACTAGTTAAAACCCTTACTCGAAACACATTTGGTTATAGTGATATGTCTTCATATCAATATTTTTACTTATCTGGCATTCAGAATAGTAATAACAAGCTTGTACTTAGGTCCAAGGAGCCTAACGATGAATTTGACCATTTCACATCGATTAATCATGTCTCGGATGTTTACAGCACTCACAATTATTATTTACCATCCTAATTCTGATAAGTAATTTATTATCAATACTATATTAACGTTTAACTATATATCTGAACTTCAGAGTTTTGGCATAACATGATCAGTCCATATTACCAATACCCTCACTCAAATTTATAGTTCTTTAACAATTCTAGGTTATATCAAAGTAAAGACATAATAACATTCTAATAATAATAAATAATATCATTGATTTAATACTCGGTTACATAATTTGCTTGTTCGTATTACAACAGTCATTATGACTTTATACAAATACAAGTAATACAACATGAAATCTAGTCTACTCTTCTTTTTTACATTCATGACCTTCTTATCATTCTTCTTAATCTGCAAATAAATTTTATTCGCAAGAATGAGCACGACGGCTCAACAAGTCTAACATATTATCACTTACACAGTTTATGCGTTCATAAAAACTAGACTATACTTGATTAAAGTTCGATTCGCTGCTGCCTGCTTGTGCCAAGCTTGTGTAAATAATCAACTTAAACTACGATATTCTCATGTTCGCTAATTGTGTCAGTCAAACTTGAGTAAATATCTTTTTTCGTAAAAATAATAAGTTTTTTTATGCCTATCGTTTAATTCAATTAAAACCTATTTCTAAACCAGGCTATATACGTCTGATTTGTAATGTTATATGTTAACACTCGAATTTCGTCCGCACGTCCTGCTAGCCGTCCGGGAAGAATACCTGCACAAAAGTCCCAACGACTTGGGCCGTCAGTTGACTCCTCTAGTGTGAGTGTTAGTGAAGGTTTCAAGATTGGTCAACAATAGAGGCTCAAGTATTTAGTAGAGTGGAATAGCGTAACCCTCAGCTCTATTATTGACCAGATATTTATAACACTTACTTTAACACTTACCAGTCCTAATAGGAATGTCTATTGGAGAAGTAGTAGTTGAATAGGAAGATAACTATCCTAAGTAACTTAGGATACATGACTCCTACTCTAATTAGGATTAGATGTAGTAAGTAGTCAACATTCGAGTGGTCTTAGGAACCCAACCCAAGCCTCTCGGACCAAGGAGTCCTCATAAAAGACTGCTAAGCTGATGGTCCATCGGGCCTGGCCCAATATGAATTACCACATTACGCTTAGCGAAATACACATCCTAACATTTCCCCTCACTCCTCCAGTATATAGATGTGCTGGGGGAGTAAAATAAAATCATTCCGAAAGTATACGTAAGCGGACAGATCTAGAGGGAAACCAACTCTTCGGGGCTCCCAGTGTATGTACACAAGAGATATCAGATTGAAGACATATCCTATTTGAACTTCATACTGAATTCAGGGGCAATGTAGCAGAGGAGGAAAACTCCTTCGGGAGCTGAAAAGTATCGAACCGAAGGGAAAACTCCTTCGGGAACACAGGGATGTTTATCTGAAGGGAAAAACCCTTTCGGGGACCCAGAGGTCTCAGTGAAAGTAGTATGCCCTCAAGCCAATCACATTTGATGTGATAAGCATATACTTTGTAATCTTGCTCATTTATTAATAAAAGTATCAAGGCATTTCTTTATTCATGATTAATTACTTGAAATAATCAAATGGATAAACCCATAGTTTTCGAGCAATGCTTTTTAGAACCATGATGAAGATCATGCTAATGAGATCTAAATTCAAGATAGCTCAAAACTAAAATTGTTCCTAATCGTTGGATCACTAAAAAGGGGATTAGTAGATCCGGATAGATTGGTACATACTATGCTTGCTCTTATGAAGAGGATGATTGATCTCATAATCATTTGTGTAGAGACACTAAAGCAAGTATGTAGGTGCTTATTAGAGAATAAGTTCACTGAACGTGACTCGCTCAAGGAACACCTAATGGAGTTTTACTCGTCTGTCAATAGGAGTTCCTTATGTGATAGTCGTACAAGTGATCCTTAGACTTGAGATCATCTTAATATCTTGTGTGTACTAAGTTATACTTTGACATATTCCTTAAGACCTATTGGTATATCAAAGGATATGATTGGGTATAACAAGGTATACATGGAGATAGATGAATGATCAACAAATGATCTACCACTTCCAGTAAAGGGAGAGAATGTCCTATGCGATTCAATAAGTGACAACTCAGGGTAATATTTATTTTAGAAGTGGATGGCATAATCGTAATAATAAATTAAGTATATTTAATTTATACTATGGTGATAGAATAAATTAAATAGCTTAATATTTATAATTTAGTATTTTAGAAATACTAATTATAAATTAATAAAAGGAGTCATATTATTATTATTATTACTATTATTATTATTACTACTAGTATTATTATTTAGTTCCTAAATGGTTTAGAAATTAATTAATAAGTAGTAATATTATTATTAAATAATTAAGTTTCTAAATAGTTTTGGAATTATAATTATAATAATAATTAATTAAGTTACTAAATGGTTTAGTAATTAATTAATAAGAAGTACTATCATTATTAAATAATTAAGTTCCTAAATGGTTTAGGAATTGTAATTAATTAATTTAGTTCCTAATTAAATTGAGAATTAAATTAAAACCTTAATCTTAAATAGTTTAGGAGGGTTGACTAGATCTATAAATAAGAGGAGTCTTATCATAGATCAAGGTTACACACTCTTTCATTAGATTAGAGAGAGTACTCCATAATTCTCTAGATCTAAGAGTTAGAGAGAGAGAGAGAATTAGGGCTAGCCACCCATGGTTTGGAAAAACCAAGATCCACTTCTTTAATTCATAGATCTCTTGGTGGATCACCTCTAGAGGCTCAACACTTGGGGAGCTAACATTGATCCGTGGAATCTAATCGGTGAATTTGAAGAAGAACGTGAAGGATTAAAGGGAGATGAACTTGTACCCGTGGAAGCTTGGTTCTACAAAGGTATAAATTCTTTTATCCTTCCTCAATTAATAATAGTCGCATAAGAAAGATCCGGGTTATTGGTTTGTACAAAAATTTTAAAATCTGATTTTTATTGCTTCTGTTGCGCTTATATAATTTGATTATATGTATGTCATATTTTTGCAAACCAACACTCAGTCCAAAGAGAAAGTCATTCAGGAACCCGGAGGTATCGAACCTAAGAGAGAATCATTTGGGAAAACAGAGGTATCGAACCAAAGAGAGAATCATTCGGGAACCCAGAGGTATCGAACCGAAGAGAGAATCATTCCAACAACCTTGGGCCCTTGTACCCGTCAAGCCCAAGGCTTTGTCATTCAACCCAGCCAGCCCGGCCTAACAGCTACGTTTTGTATTCCATTTTTTGAATTTCAAAAACAGTATTAGACAGTTGGCACTGAGCACGGGGCCAGGGCATATATTACACCGCTGTAAGCACGACAAACGCGCCCCATCTGTTGGATCAAGGCTATCCAGACCGTTGAATCGTTGAATAAGATAAGGAAAATCACTTCAATCGTCATTTTTACTGGAAGCAGTTATTTCTGAAGAAGAAAAGACGTTTGAGAGAAACTCCCATCACCTACTCAAGATTGTATCGTTCTCAACATGCCTTCCTCTGATATCGATCCATCGATCCTCATCACAGCATCAAGTAAGTTCTTTGCCCTCTATTCTTCAATACTTCACAATGGTTGAAAGCACACAAAACACGAGAGCACAAGCTTCGTCTTCCCGGGTTGAAGACGAAGTCACAGTCGTCGAACCAGGGATCCCAGAGGGACAACCGTGGAAGCCCGTAGTTATCAAGCAGATGAGGGATGTAGAAGAATATAATAGGACCAAATATTTCACCCTCCAATACAGCGTAGCGAACATCCCCTCTTCCATCCGAAACCATCACTTCGACCTAGCCTAAATAGAGTTCTATATCCCTGAGTCATACGAAATTAAGAGGCCCGGAGCCGGTGAAAGAATGTACTATCAGCTCGAAGGGGGATGGATTCCTATCCATCGACAGATGCTGGTCTACGGGGTCTGATTCCCTCTTCGCCCCTTCGTACTGGAGTTACTACATACGACAGGGCTTAGCTTGAACCAATTATCCCCCAACTCCTTCATCCATCTGAATAGTTTCATTGCCTTCTGTCTATCTAAGTCGACCCCCCCCCCCCAGCCATTGATTTCTTTTTTTAATTTTTTTCAATCACCAATACTAAGGAAAAGGGATTCTTTCAAGTAATAAAGAACCCCGGAAGAGAAACCTTAATGGAGACCCCAACAAGTAATAAAGGGTGGCACGGGGACTGGTTCTTCATTAAGGGGTCGGACACTGAGATGGTAGGACCTTGGGCAGACCCGAACAAAGACCAGTTGAATCCGAAGAGGATATCTCGAGCAAGGTTAGAAGCGTTCGAGGTCTTATACTCCAAGAGACCGTGTGTAAAGTGAAACTGGGATCTCCTTAATGACCAAGACTGGTTATATTCCTTCGGTTGTAAGTCCTCTGTCATGCTTGTTTGTTTGAATTGAATTGATTAAAATACTCATTTGTTTTGATTGTGTTGCAGTGGCCGATTAAGGAAAGAACCCCAACAATGAAGCCATCCTCGAGGTGGCTAAAGCCTCGAAGGCAAAACTGAGTGGGGCCTAGAAAGTGAAGGCGGCCCATAATCTGAGGGCCGCTAAATCCAAAGGCCCGACAAAAGAACCCCCGTTGGTGGCAGAGCCCTCCCTATTGACCAATACTACAGAACCTTCAAGGGAAGATGCAACTGCTTCCGAAGAGCAGAGACCAGAAAAACTCGGACAAAGAAAAGAAGGTTGGTGTTGAAGTCCACTCTAAAGGCAAGAGCTGAACAGGCTCCACTTCCTCCCAATTCTCCAAGCAACCAACCTACCGATCTGAACATCATCGGACAACCGGAAGAACTACCTGTCCTTCCTCAATCCACTGCAAAGGATGTCCCCGGGGAAGAAGGGCCTCTAAAGGCAAAACAAAAAGATCCTGTCATTCCCCCGATGACGGCCGAAGTGAGTAGAACCGAGGAGGGACCGAATTTGAATAGTATGGGTTCCTTCATGGTCCCTTTTGCTGCAACCGGGTTCGAAGATGCCAATCTAAAAACGCTGATGGAGATGTTATTCTCCTTTCATGCAAAGGTAAAACATTTTCCCTGATTTGCCTTTTGGTCTTGATTTGCAATAGTCCCGCCTCGCCCAATAATTTGAACATCATGTTTGCAGGGAAATGTTGTTCTACTGTGAGTGTCCAATGAGCAAAAGGCTCTAAAGAGAAAACTGGAAGAAAGCCACAGCAAACATGCCGAATCGGTAAAAAACCACCAGAAAACTCAAGATCAGCTGAAAGCTCTACATGATACCTTCCACATCATGAAGAAAGACTATGAAGAGACGCGAAAGATGCGAGCCGAAAAAGATGAAGAGATCAGTCGTCTGCAGGCCCAGCTTCACGACTTTGAGAAGAGAAGGACCCAGGCAGTTGAATTGGCCAAGGCTAAAGAGCTCAAGAAAGTTCTTCTTAAGAAGAATCAGGTCGAGCTTAAAGCCCAAATCCATAGGCAAAAGGAGCTCCTTGATCAATCCGAAAGCATTACCAAGCTTCAAACCGATCAAATGAAGAATTTCAAATACAATATTGAACTGATCGTCGAAGGTTGGGCTGCTAAGGAAGCCGATTGGTTGAAAGGGTCGATAGCTTCTGCTTCCCCGAGCGTCTTAACCCCCGAGCATAAACAAAAGGTCATTGAGGAGTACAAGGCCTCGGACGATTTTCAGACTTATATCTATGCACCCGTGGTGAAAGAGTTTGATGACAGCTTCGAATTTGCTCGGGAACTTATTAGGGGGAAGGGTCATGATCCCTATCAATTAGGAATTGTTAGTCCCGATGATTAACTGTACTATCGGGATCATTTTTAATGTAATATGAACATGAAATTTTCTGTAATCAACTTTTTGTTATAACTGACTGATTATGCTTTATTGTCTTTTCTCATGAGTTAAGTCTTTTCATCTGCATGTATGACTGTTTACTTATACTACTTCAACCCCGCTAGCTTAATCGGATGTATACCCGATGAGGCTAGGAGATAGCTTTGAAAGTATTTGTATCAAAACAATAATACAAAAGGAAGATGTAAAAGATTCTCATTAAATATCAAAAAGATAACATTTATCGGCTAAAAATATAGCCTCAAAAATTGGTGTAAGTACAAAGCCTATCAGCTAAAATATAGCCTCAACATTGGACAAAGTATAAGATATGAACTACTGATAATACCTATGAAGCCGAATAGCATGCCAAGTATTAGGAACATTATTTTCGTCCAAGCATTGAAGCTTGTAAGTTCCCGCCCTCAGGACGTCGATCACCAAATAAGGCCCTTCCCATGTGGGCATCAATTTACCAGTGTCCCAAGGTGTAGATGTCTCAGCTTGCAGAAGAACCAAGTCGTCGACATTGAATGACTTGTTCTTGACATTTTTATTGAAATGTCGAGCAGTCTGCTGTTGATAGGTGGCTAATCTAAGGACCACTGAATCGCGTTCCTCTTCCAACAAGTCAAGATTGTTCTGAAACCCTTCGCTATTGAGGATTTCCTCGAAGTTTAGGACTCTAGATGTAGGTTTCCCGATCTCAATAGGTATCAAGGCTTCAGAACCGTAAGCCAACTTAAAGAGTGTTTCCCCAGTGGTAGTCCAAGGAGTTGTTCGGTAGGCCCAGAGAACATGTAACATCTCCTTGGGCCAAGCTTCTTTTACGTCTTCCAATCTTCTCTTTATACCATTAAGGAGTGTCCTGTTTGTAACTTCTACTTGACCATTTACTTGTGGATGGGTTACCGAAGTCTGACGATGTTGAATGTTCAGTTCGGTTAAGAATCCTTTGAACATCTTGCCAATGAACTGAAGTCCATTATCAGAGACCAGAATCATCGGAATGCCGAACTAGTATACTACTTGCTCTTTGAAGAATTGGAGACATGTGTGCTCGGTGATTCTGGCGTGGGGTTTGGCTTCTACCCATTTAGTGAAGTAATCGATGGCTATGATCACAAACTTTACTTGTCCCTTACCCTATGGAAGCGGGCCCAAGATATCGATTCCCTAGATGGCAAAAGGTATCGGAGCAAACTCTTCGGGAGGTTGATGTGGGACAGATGCGAAGAGTTGACACTTGTGATATTTTTTAACGATGTCTTTGGCATCTTCAAGCATGGTCGGCCATCCTTGTCATAAAATTTTATGAGCCAGTGTTTTTGCTCCCACATAGTCCTCGCAGATTCCTTCATAGACTTCCCGAAGAGAATAATCGGACTCTCTCGGGTCGAGACAGCGTAGCAATGGAGAAGAATAAGACCTTCGATATAACTGATCATTTATGACACAGTATTTGGAAGACTTGTATTTTATTCTTCGAGCCAAAGATTTATCTTCTGGTAGTTCCCTAGTTAGAAGAAACTTAAAGATTGGGGTCATCCAAGAATCCCCCTGTTCAATGTTAATTACTGTCTGAACCAGGGTGCTCGGTTGCTGAAGATCTTCCAAATAAATAGACCTTTCTAACTCCCCTTGATCAGTTGTTGCCAATTTAGAAAGGGCATCGGCCATTGCATTTTCTGATCTGATCACGCCTATAATCTAATACTTTGGGAAAGACACCAACAGTGTCGTACTAACCAAAGATAGGCCTGCAAGTGAACCTCTTTTGCTTCGTACTCCCCCAAGACTTGTTTTACTACCAGTTGGGAGTCGCTATAAATTACCAAGTTTCGCACTTCCAGGCTTCGGGCCAGTTTCAATCCTTCCACTAATGCTTCATATTCGGTCATATTATTAGTGGTAATGAACCCAAATCGTATTGACTGTTGTATTCTAAAGACTTTCGGAGAAGTGAGGATTACGCCTGCACCGTTCCTCGTCCCGGTAGCGGATCCATCCATGAACAAGGTCCATACAGATCAGGGGTGATTGTTAATTCATTATGGCCGGGTTCTTTTTCTTCTAGATCATTAGGAAAGGAACCCTCGATGATGAAGCCAATGAGTGTTTGTTCTTTAATGGTCGTCCAAGGACGAAACTCTATATTGAATTGACTTAGCTCAATGGCCCATGCTGCCAACCTTCCCGATGACTCTGGTCTGTAAAGAACTTTTTGAAGAAGCTGATCTGTGAGGACGAGGATAGTTCGCCCCTTGAAGTAATGTCGTAGTTTGCGACTAGAGATAACTAATGTGTAAGATAACTTCTCTAGATTCGGCTATCTTGTTTATGCGTCCCTAAGAGCATGGCTTACGTAATAGACAGGTTTTTGCCTTTCTGAATCATCCCTTATCAAAACTGACCCAATTGCCAAAGATGTGGCAAACAAGTATAGTTGTAGATCTTCTTCAGGGAGGGCTTTACTAAGTATTGGAGGAGAAGAGATATACCTTTTGATTTGTCAAAGGCTTCCTGACAGTCTTCGATCCAAGAAAATGTCTTCTGATTTTGAGCTCCTTTTAAAGTACCAAAAAAAGGGAGACATTTCTCTGCTAAGCGAGCCACAAACTGGCGAAGAGCTGTCAACCTTCCCATCAACCGTTGTATTTCTTTGGAGTTCTTCGGCGACTGCATTTCTAGGATAGCCGATATCTTTTCGAGATTTGCCTCTATCCCTCTTCGACTAACCATATACCCCAAAAATTTTCCTGACCCGAGACCAAAAGTGCATTTAGTTGGATTGAGTCTCATGTTGTGGGATCTGACATTCTCAAAGCATTCTTTCAGGTCAGATAAATGGTCTTCTTCATGCATGCTTCGGACGATCATTTCGTCAACATAGACTTCCACGTTACTCCCGATCTGGCTGCTGAATACCTTATTCATCATTCGTTGGTATGTAGCTCCCGCGTTGATTAAGCCGAAGGACATGACTTTATAGGCATAGATTGTAAAGTGAGTGATAAAGACGGTCTTTGGGGTGTCACTTTCCATCATAGCGATCTAATTGTATCCCGAGAAAGCATTCAGGAAGCTCATTACTATATGTCCCGAGGTAGAATCGATTAACTGGTCGATGCTCGGGAGAGGGTAGTAGTCTTTAGGACACGCCTTGTTTAAATCTGTGTAGTCCACACACATCCTCCACTTCCCGTTGTGTATTTTTCCCAACACCACATTAGCAAGCCATTCTGGGTAATTGATTTCAAAAATAAAGTCAGCAGCCAGAAGTTTGTCGATTTCTTGATCAATTACCTTTTGTCTCTCGGGAGCTATATTTATTTGCTTTTGTTTCACGGGCTTCGAGTTTGGGCTTACACTTAGCTGGTGAATGGCGACGGTCTTGTCAATGCCTGACATGTCGACTGGAACCCATGCAAAGATGTTCGAGTATTCTTGGAGAAGAGCAACCAGCCGAGTCTTGGTTTCTCCTTGAAGGCCAATTCTAATCTGTACAGTTTTATCATCCTCTTGAAATAATGGAACCTCCACCGTGTGTTCGACGGGTGTTGCGATCGGCTCGGTACATCCTTCGGTGAAGGATTCAAGCTCGATCTTCATTGCAGTTTTCTGTCAATTATCACTAGTAGGGGATGTCTGAATGGTTTGCAGGTAACACCTTCGGGAAAGATCATGATCGCCTATTGATTCCCCGATCCCATTTTTGGTTGAAAATTTCATCTTCAGATGTGGGATTGAGGTTATTGCTTTCAGTACTAACAAAGTTGTTCTTCCCAAGATGGCGTTGTAGTTGTTTTCCACTTGAACCACATAGAAACGAACCATAATAGAGGCTTGCTTCGGGGGACTCCCGAAGATCACCGGCAATTCAATCGCCCCTGCTATATGGACTGGGTTATTCCCAAACCCGTATAAGGGGGACTCATTACAGATCTCCAGCTTCCTTCCCCCCAAGTCTAGGCGATTGTACGCTCGGCTATAGAGTACATCGACCGAACTCCCATTATCAATAAGCATCCGCTTCATGTCCATAGTTCCGACCTGTGCTATAATGACTAGTGCATCCTGGTGAGGAGTGACCATCCTCGATGGGTACTCATCACCGGAGAAGGTGATGGGATCGATCTTGATGTACTATGGCTTGCCGGACACCTGATGAACCTCTCTGTCGAAGGCCTTCCGTTTTCGGTTAGAAAGGGCTGAGATCGAACCTCCGAAAATGACATCAACCACACCTCTTACTTCCGTAATTGGCAGAGGTGGCTCGATACGATAGAAGGCTGACTGTCTATAGGAATCAGCAACGTATCCGTCCAGATTTTCATTCCGAACTTGTTTTTCTAAGAAGTCTTTCAGCTGGTAACACTCTTCGATATCGTGCCCCTTTGCTTCATGGTAGGTGCAGTATCTGTCCCCATTCTTCTGTCTTGCGAAGATTTGGATTTTCGGGGGTTTCTCATAGAAGGGTTCATTTTTTATTGACTTCACGATATTGCTTTTACTGGTGTTCAAGGGCGTGTAATCCTTTTCGTTGCCACTTCTGTCCCTTGGGGGATCTTTTTTTGTAGTCGATCCCTGTTGGAATCTCTTCTGTCATTTCCTTTTTTGTCGTTGTCGTCCATTGCCGTTGAATTTCTTTTCGGCACTATCGCCTTCGGGATCTCTCTGATGAAAATCACTTGTATTTTTCGATGAACCCCGAAGATTGGCGAGAGCTTCTTCTAACTCAACAAACTTGTCAACTTTCTCATAGGTCTCAGATAAAGTTTCCGGGGCCCTCGAGATGAGCTCTTCAATCAACCTGCTAGATTTATCAACATTTAATCTCATAGTTAAGAATTAGATTACCTGTTTTGGGTCAATCTTGTTGATCTCAGAAACCGCCTCTCGGAACCTCTTAACATACTGTTGAAGACTCTCATTCGGTCTTTGCTTGACCTGTAGGAGAGAGGTCATCATTCGGGCGCATCGCTTGTTGCTCCCGAAGCGGGTATGGAATTGTTCTTGCAGTTCTTCCCACGACTTAATAGAACCAGATGGAAGGGAGGTGACCCACTCTCTAGCAATCTTCTTCAAGGTGGATAATTTAACGACCCCGAAATTTGACAAACCTTATTACCTTAAATTTCATATTTATTATACATTATCTTCCTAACGTTCAAATTTTGGTTCGTTAATAAACCTTTAATTATCTTATTTAATCCATTAATTGACTTTACATCATCAATTTTAATTACCTTATTTAATCCATTAATTGACTTTACATCATCAATTACCAAATTTTTTGGTATAATTTTTTTTTTATATATCAAAATATTTTTGGCATTTAAAATCTTTATATCTCGATCCTAGTCTCTGAATCGCAACATTTACTTTTTCTTTTCTTTCATGATAAGTATTCTGGAATAATCAAAAATACATAACTAAACCTTATTTATCCTATCAGAATCCGACATCTATATAACTCATGAATTATAAACACTCATTTTACTAATTTAACCATACCCAATTTTTGTATATAAAATATACAAAAATTACATTTACGACTTTCATTGATGTCGCACATAGTCTCTAGTCATGATTTAATACTCCTGAAGTTTCATTTTTTTACCTGCAAAATTTATATTATGCAAGAATGAGCACTAGGGCTCAGCAAGTTCAACAGTATGCACATAGCACATAACATAACATACTCTATGTGTATCACACATTATGTGTTGTGCTTCTACTTAGTAATATATCTCATGTGCATTCTATCTATTTCAGATTAGCAATTACATAAAGCGAACATTAATCAAATTTATATATGATCACATCATTGCACTAAGTACACATCGTGGTCATATTATCCACGGATCACATAACACATAATTTTTATATGCATTTGAACAAAATAAACATATAACATCATATGACAATTAATATCAAGTAGTAAAAAACTTGCTTTGGTGTCGGAATTAATAATTAACCAATTTATAATTCTTCTCCTACAACCTATAGTAAATCAATTAAATAATAATTGATTAGCACTCTAATATATTAATTTAATTAAAATAGAACACATTCAATGCGGACAACCTAACTCATCGAATAAAATTTAGCGTATTCGGTTGTCCGAATTTTTATTTAACATTTTTCTAAATTCTAAACTTATTAGATTAATATTTAAAATATTTAAATATTAATATCAAATATTTAATATTTTTGAAAAATATTAAATTTAATGCCCAAATATCATTTTTATTTTTTTAGTATTTTTTTATAATTTTTAAACATTTATTTTAATTAAAAATAGCTTATGGGACAAAATCAGAATTTTTGAGAAAGGCAGGGGCACGCCGGTCATTTGTCAAGGCCAAGGGACACGCTCGGCATTTTCTTAAAAGGTCAGGGACACGCTGGTAATTAACCAACAGTGTCGTCCGCGCCATACGCGAGCTTCAGCTTTTTGCATAGGCTGAACGGTGTCATTTGGCTCGGCGGAGGATTACAGCCGCGCATGGCGCGGCTTTCCCCTTACCGCACCCAAAAACACTGTCGTTTTAACCCGGCTTCCGGAAAAAAATGGTCGTCGCGCAATGCGCGGGCGGCCCTAATTTTCTTCTTCCTTTCTTTCCGGTAACAGTAGCCAAACAAGAAACTTAATCCATTTTTTATCATCATTTTCACAACATAATTATTCTAAATATCATATAATCCACATATATACAACCAAAAATTATATAGAATAATTATTCTAATTATTTACTAATTTTTCACAAAATTAGTTTATCACCAAAAAAATCAAAATAAATTAAATAAAGTAATTTTATACCTTCTAAAAGTTTGAATTTCTTCTTTTGAAGCTTGTTATAAACCTTGATGGCACCAATATTTTTCTTCTTTCGGTAGTGGTGGTGCTCGGGTGGCGTGGTGGTGCTCGGGTGGCGTGGTTGTGGTGGGAGAAGAAAGAAAGCTAAGAAAATGAGATAGTTTGTGTTGGTGTGTTTGTTTTTGTTTCTATATTTTTTTTTCTTTGCCTCAATCTTTATCTAAGCCTCAAGTGTATGAATTATTTCTAATTCTTAATCCAAGTCCACCGCCTCTCTCTCAATCCGGATTAGCATAAAATCAAGCATAAATAAATATTTTAATACATTGCGTAATTATTTCGTGTAATAAATATTTTACCTAATGTATGTAAAATATTTATTTTAATTACCAAAATTCATAAAATGATTTATAAATAAATTTTATACATTTTTCAAGTACTTTACTTGACAATTTTTGTGCACGCATAATGACATGCATGTAATTATATGGGGTATTTTATACTTCCAAAATTAATAAAATAACACATATAACTTATAAAAATTAATTTTCATACTTTTTCACTTCGTTACATGGACAACATGTTTAATTAACATGTTTACGTTTCTCAAATATTATTTCCCATAAAAATTATAACAATTCCATCATACAATAAACATAATTTAATAAATTAAAACATTCATTCTCCTCATTTATTTTTCACTTCTTTACTATTTGACACACTTTATATATAAATCATATAATAAAATATTGCACCATTTGTACAATTATATATCCTTTCTTAATTAATGTACTCTTCTTATATAAAGTATATAATGATTTTTATATAATTTATATAATTATAATTTCCTTACTATTTACTTTAACTTTCTTATATAAATTATATAATTTATTATTATATAATTTATATAATTACATTCTCCTTTTTAAATAATATCCAAAATTTCTCCATAATTATTAATTATATAATCAATAATTATACATTTATTAACTCTCTCATTATTTTTTATTTTCTTCATTACTCAGTACACTTTATGTAAACTATACAATAATATATTGTACAACTTATATAATTTTTCTTTCACCCTCAATTAATTGAATCCTCTTATATAAATTATATAATTATTCTTATATAATTTATATAATTATTATTTCATTAATATTTTACTTAAATTTCTTTATATAAATTACATAATTACTTTCTCCTCTTAAAAATTTCTAAACTTTCATCATAATTATTGATTGATTATAAAATCAATAATTTCAATCTTACTACTTCCCTCTTTAGCTTTTCATTAAAATTTGGATTAATTTAATTATTAATCCATTTATCTCCCTAATTAATAAAAAATTTATCAATATAACAATTGAACAGGCGCGCGCGCGCACACACACACACAGATATATATATATATATATATATATATATATATATATATATATATATATATACCTCACATTACCACGTAACACCATTTAAATAATAATTTATGCACATCCGCAACTATTTTAAATATCAAAAATTTTATTGTACAATTTTATTGTACCATTTCATATAATTTTCTTATTCCTCATAAATTATTCTTAAACAATTTATTTACTTTCCAATTATGTTAACTCAACACAATTTATTACCATCTCTGTACAGATTTAATTTACCAATTAAATCTCATCACACACTTAAAATCACATAAAATATATCAATCATAATTAATTCAAACAACCTTGATAATTTTGTTAATTAAATTCTTATTTAATTTTATTAACGAAATTCTTAAAATTCGGGTTTTCACAGATAAAAATATGTGTCACATCGCCACCGCATCATGGTCATGGAAGTGCATGGCCTGTTCGAAGGAGTAGGTGTGGTCATAGGGGTTTCCTGTTCCGTCATACATCTCCAGAGTGGGTACTTTGCGGCTTCGATCGATCTTGGCTTCTTCTAGTTCTCTGGAGAACGGGGAGAACCGGGACTTCTTGGATCCGTAATATTTGTCTGAAGTCTTCTTCGATGAGGATTCGCAAGTATGGCTTTCATGGCTTAGTGTGTCTCCCCGATCTTTCTTTGAAGGTGATCTGGCTCGCTTCCGCAAGTCTGCCATCCAAATTGACTTGGAACGAACTGGCTCCTTGTCTCGCTCTCGTACTTCACCCCTACGACGTTTCGGGTGTCTGTTGTCTCGTCGATCACGATGTTCTGAGCTGGAGGCCGAGCCTCTCTGGCTCAAAAGATCATTTTCGGCCCAGTCAGTTCCTGATATTGTTTATCTAGCTCTTTCTGCTAGATGTCCAGAGCTTTCTTTTTGTCGAGGATCGACTGGAGGTGACGTTCTTTATCTGCTATCGTCTCCCCGCAGGGTTGAGAAGGTGGTGGTCGCCGTGAATTACTCTGCGATTGTGAAGTCTCCAGGTCAATTATTTTCGATGAGAAATTTACTCGGTACTACAGGCCCCTCCTTCTAGCGCTAACGTTAACGCTCAAATTTCGTTCGCACATCCTGTTGGCCGTTAGGAAAGAATGCATGCACAAAAGTCCTAATGGCTTGGGCTGTCGATGGACTCCTCCGGTGTGAGTGTTAGTGAAGGTTTCAAGATAGGTAAACAATAGAGGCTTAAGTATTTAGTAGAGTAGAATAGCGTAACCCTCACCTCTATTGTTGACCGAATATTTATAACACTTACTTTAATACTTACCAGTCCTAATAAGAATATCCATCGGAGAAATAGTAGTTGAATAGGAAGGTAACTATCTTAAGCCACTTAGGATACATGACTCCTACTCTAATTAGGATTAGATGTAGTAAGTAGTCAACATCCAAGTGGTCTTAGGAACCCAACTCAATTCTATCGGACCAAGGAGTCCTCATAAAAGACTGCTAAGCTGATGGTCCATCAGGCCTGACCCAATATGAATTACCGAATCAGGCTTAGCGAAATATTCATCCTAATATTATATATACATAAAAACCATGATGCAATATAAGACCCAATTAAAGTCATAATCGTTAAAACTTAAAATTAATTTTAGGATTATAAACGAACTAAGCTGTATTTTCACTAGTCTATTCAGACATTTCGTTAACAGCCCTATTAATAAGAATAAGTTTAAGTACACTATAACCGGACACTATATTGATCTCAACCATTAAAAAATGTGGCCTGATACGAAAATCCGTGTCAAACCCTACTTTTTAATGGTTGAAAATTTTCATGTCATATCTCATTTTTTAATAGTTAAGATCAATATTGTGTCCGATGTTGTGTCCGAATGTAGTGTATATATACTTGTCCTATTAATAATCTCCAAGTATAATAAGCAAGGTTAATCAAAATAAGAAATCATACATTTTATGTTTTGAGATGCATCAACTAATGTGGGCGTATGAAAGAAGCTAATTACCAGAATTTTAATTACTAAAATCAGAAAATCTACCCACTCATGAAGTCCAGAACTAGATGAATAGTGGTAATATATAGAATCGCCAAGTAAGGCTGGTGGAATAGCCTGCAACTAAATGTACTCTTAACGTTACCAAAAAAAAAATTTTAAAAAAAAACTGTAGCTAAATGTCATGTGCGAAAATTAGGCAATTCAAGCCACTCTTCGAATAATATAATAAACCCAGCTGTATTGTACAATTTTACACACTTAAACTGAACAACATTGCATTTAAATAATGGAGAGACATCGTCTTTGAAGAGAAATTGAGGGTTGGAGGAGGAGAAACTAAGTGAAGCTCCTGAAATTTGTGTTCTACACAAACTTTAACAACAGTACAAGTGTTCTACAAGCATACACAGTTCACACACCAGTCAATGAAAATCAGTTTCCAGAAGCGCATCCAATTCCAACGTTATGCAAAACCTAGATGATAATTACATGATTGTGCAGCGACGCCCTTCCTCTGTTTGCTGTGGGGCAGCTTGCGGATACCTGTTTGATTCGGATGGGTTGTACGTGAACTCCGACGTATCAAGACCATACTGTTTACATGCACGGAAGAAAACACCACAAAAATTCAAACAAATATTAGAAATCAAGGTATATACACATTTGAGTATTTTTCTTTAAAAAAAAGTATATACACAATCGTAGAGTAAATTATGCGAAGAATATTAAAACCAACGGAAGTCTACTTTGGTCCAATGGAGCCTATTTTGATCCAATGTAGATCCATTTGGCAGACTATACAATTTGGCATCTGATGGTGCTCAATCAAGAGCAGGAGCCCCACCCTTATCTGGTGTGAGAAGAATAAGTTTTAAGTAGGTGTGACAATCTAGTTAGTTAACTATTGGGTCAACCCATATTAATTGGAACCAATTGGGTTGGTAAACTATTTTTATTTATTTAAGTTGGATAAAGTTTGGACCCGTATTTCTAAAAAGAAATATAGGCCCAAACTGGGTAAACTATTTTCGAACCAGATTTCCTTTTAAAAATTAAGGTTCCTTTTAAAAATTAAGGAGATACTTACGGATCGGAGGAAGAAGCACAATCATGTGCAGATGAGCTTGGATCGGCCATTGTTAACTTCAGAGCAAACCCAATTTTCTAATGAGTTTTGATTTTGAAGAGATGGAAGGTTTAAATAGTTATGTAGAGACACTAGAGTAGGTAGTGATCGGATAAAGATTCCGTTTAAGCATTGGGTAATCATCAGATTGGACCCTACCGTCTGGCTATTTTTTGGGTAGATGATGCTAAAATTCAACCAAATTTTTTTAATTTATAATAATCAATTAATTTTTTAACATTTTAAATTATATCTATTTTTTATAAAACATTACCGTGGTTAATGATTAAAAAAAATAATTGCATGATATCTTAATATTTTAATAAAATTGTAATAGTAAAGTTATCTTATCTAGAATTTGTTCAAATATATTATTTTATAAAAAATTATGATAAAAAAAATTGTAATAAAATTAGTAGAATCAAATTATTATTTTTTAAGTTCTTTTTCCTATTAAAGATAGAAAAATAAAAAATATTTTTATTTTTATTTTTATTTTTTCTAATAAGTTAGAATTCCTTTTGAATACTTTACAAATTTATAAGGTATTTAATTGTTATAAATTTGGATAATATTTGTACTAATTCAGATAGAAAAGTAAAAGGCTGAACAAAAAATTTGTGAAACTAAAAATTGATGAAACTAAGTTTATATTTTAATTATATAGTTGATGAATATCCACGTCAATTTTCATGCCATTATTTATGGTGTTAAAAATTAATTAAAATATAAAATATTATTTTTTAATAGTCAACCGTGGTCAAGTCACATACTTAATATTTTTAAGGAGAAAAAGGAATTTATTTCATCAATTTATGGTTTAAAGTGGAAAAAAATAAATATATATTAAAAAAAAATAGAGAGAACATCTAAAAATTTTAGAGTATAAAAATTAAGTGTACAAAAATTTTAGAGAGAGAAAATCTAAAAATTTTAAAGAGTATAAAAAATTGAGAGTGGAAGAATGTATAAAACATTAGAGATAGAAGGTGAAGGAATATAGAAATTAAATATCATAGATAATTTATTTAATTGGTCCATAATAATGGTAAGCTTGAAATTTAAAATATGGGTTGACCTATATATATTTGGCCCATAATTATATGATTTCAACCCACATAACCCATATTAAAAATAGGTAATGTGGTTTTAGTTCTTACATGGAACCATAACCAAATTATGTAAACCAAAACCAACCCATAACCATATTTTGTCCGGCCTAGTTATAAGGGCCTCCATCAAAATTAATAATTTCAGTTAAACCGTCTGGATATTTGAAGAAATAAAGTACTCGAATTGGCTACATAAGTTAACTGGTTCAACTTTGTGGTGGTAACTATAGGCAGGACACTACGCTCTTGCTAAATTTGTGACTTATAAATCCTGCAAGTACATCATGCCGATATTCGGAGAAAAGGATTTGATTGATGAAAAACAAAAGTAAGGGTTGGCAGATTACTTATTAAGATTGGCGCATCAAAAAACTAATACTAAGTGTGGTAATTATTTCAACACAATGAGAAAGTGCGCAAGGGAATTTAAGTCATGTTTTAAGAAGAAAGAGACATGTTTGTCTTCACATCTTTGAAAACAAGATCACCATAAGTAATTAGGAAAGAACTCGCACAATTCAATAAATTCATGAATGAGCCATGATATATGATATATTAAGTATGACACTCATGAAACATCTGTTAATTATTATTATATTTTTTAGAAGTTGATTCTATTAGAACGTAAAATGTTTGACCATTTATCATGTATATATAATGGCCATGCATCTCAAGACTGCCATATGGACCACCCCTAATATTTCTAAAAGTGATTTTGAGGGAGACAGGTAGTACCTTTTCCCGCATACGTGTACTCCAAGCATCACTCCTGCTGGGACGTTGGTCAAGGGTACCGGCGACGGGGGCACCTGTAGCTGGAACTGGTTGCCTGTTGTTGATCAATTGCTGGCGGAGTTGTTGCCTGGGGCCACCTATATATTCATCATCACTATCATAGTGCACTGGTTGGTTTACAGCCCTTACCAAAAGAGCCAACAAGAACACTAGAGCCTGACATTCCACAAGTAATTAGTAAAACTGGAATCATAGGCTTCAAAAGAATATGAACCAAAATATGTTAAGCTATCAGGTCACAACATAACACAACACTTGTAGCACTCCAGGTCAAGTGTGACATATTGGACATGGGAATGTGGCAATCTTTTAGGACCAGTATTTCAAATGACCAAATTTTGATGGGGGTGGGGGGAGGATTGAGAGAGAACATGTAACCTTTGCTCAAGAAAATTGATATACTACAATACACAAATACAAATGTACATCACAACTATATCATTGCCTCCATGTCCTACAGGACCAAAAGTTTCATACCACCTAGTGAAAAATTGCCCATCAACTTCCTCGGTTTCTGAAACCAAATTGCATAGATGGAAGAAGCATTTCTTTGCTTTGTGAGATAACAGACCATTTAGTTATCATCATAAAACCAATATCAGTCGGCCTGCCATTAAAAACACCAGACAAAGCTCCCAAAAAAATTTTTGAAAAAAGAAAAGTTATCTTCTTTTAAAAAAACTAATTCTAAAGAAGGAAAAAAACAGGTATCTCCACAACATTAGCAAATTTGACTACTTTCCCCAATAAATGGAGTGGAAAAAATCATAAAGTTAATTGGGGAAGGCTTCTCAGAGATTTAAAGTTATTTGAAAGAAACTAATTCTAGATGGCCTAATAAGAATGTACATAACTCAAGAATCCCACACCAGTATTTGAAAAGATATTTGACGGAGAAATTTTTATATTAACACCACAAAAAGTTATCAAATACAGCATGGCATCCTGTACTGGTTGATATTGTGCAGCAGCAGAAATCTCAATTCACCAGTTAGTTTCTGCTACAGTGTTTGCTTGACAGTGGTTTTGATATGTTAAAAATGTAACTAACCCAACAGGATTGATAATAACAACTCCTACAAGCACATACTTTCGTCACAAATACCTTTCATTCTCTACTAATGTTTAGACATTATCGAAAATTTAACCACAATATCTAATACAGATAACATTATTTTTTTAAAGAACAGTAAAAACTTGTGTCACTGATAAGGAACTAATACATGCAGTTAACAGTCACTGTAACAATTATAAATTGAATATATGGGGCATATAGAGATGAAATTATCACTGATGCCATCCTCGTTCTGAAAAATCCAAACAAACAATTAAAAAAATATTACTTGGATCTATATTATGCACTTAGAGATGTCCAGGGTACAAGTTCCAGTAGGACAAAATTGAAGCCACACTTCAGGCCATGAAGCTTACTTTCATTAAGATGCATTACTTAAAATCTCCCTGATTAGGCAATTCGCATTGAAGTTATGGTATAGGTAAAATTTTCTATGATCTTTCATCTCTAACAAGAGTGAGTGACCTACCAACTACCTTGGTAGTTTCTATGAGCTATCACACATAACACTATTCCCCAATAATTTAAAATTCCCCAATAATTTCCCATAACATAGATAATCCAGTAAAGGCATTAAACCACTGCAATAGCGAGTAAAGTAATCAGCTACAGTAAAGAAATTTTTTAGTGCACAAAAGCACAGGAGCCCTATCTTACCTGCAGAATAATAGCCCCAAGAGCAACCCATTTTACAATTTCCCAGTTATCTTCCAGAAACTCATAAATCATATCAAAGTCTCCGGTTTTGTCAGTTGGAATTTCCTGAGACAGATTTGTGTGTCTAATCAGACAAGTTAATATATTATCTAGAAACCAAAACACTAATTAAAAGGATACCCACGTCTTTCCAGCTTTTGTCAAAGAATATGAAAGCTGCAGCTCCCAGTTCTAACAAAATCAACAAGATCAACAGTACAGAATACTGCATTGGCTTAAGGAACCCAATCACACTTGGAAGAAGACAAACCAGAAAAACACACACATAAAATATTCTTGAATAGTATTTCACATTTTCACATTCTCACATTCTCACATTCTCAAAGAGTTCCATGACAAATAACCTATCAGTAGAAAATACTTAATATATATGCATACTTACATATAAATCTATATATAATTCAACTTAATTTCAGGACATTCATAAGACAATCCCCAAGATATGGCGATAGGAACAATCGTTCCGTAACCACCGAATTGAAAATGAGGACGTAGCATGAGCATCATGACATCATCATTGAAGTGCAAATGGTTATGGTGAAGGTTTCAGATCACTTATAAAATAAGTCATGCTTATCCTCTCAAATTTAAACTACTATTAATTTCAGTCATTCAAATAAAGGATAAATTAGCCGTTAGGATACGCAAGACAGACAGCATCCATTCCGTGTTGCTGCTCCAATGCAACCAAAACATGATATGACGAAGACAATTACACCAAAACCAACAAATATGTATATGAACCTGCACAAGCCAATCCTATTAGCCAACAATTTATAAAGTCACGAAATTACATTTAAACTGTTAATGGGCACACACTTTCAACAGTGGGGGTCTGCGTTAATAACTTCAGACCCTCTCAATGTCGGTAGTTACATGTGCTTATGGGTTATGTGCACTCTATACTACTTAGAAAACAAAGAAAAATTGCAACAAACAGTGTTTTAATAGCACAAGTCTGGGAGTAGGAGAGATTGACAGATAAGAAACATGGTTAATAAGAAACTCAATATGAATTAAAGTTAAATGATCTGCTTCTAACAAAATAAATGGAGGATTCAGATTGCCTTATACACATCACTTATTTTGTTAGAAGCAAGCTCATAATAAAATCTGCTTCTTACGATATGATGCACATAAGCAGGCTCTATCTGAATTAAAGTTAATAAGAACTCTATCTGAATTAAAGTTAAATGATCTGCATCATCAGCCTCTTTCTAAATTTGCATGCCAGGATTCTTGTTGTTTCCTCAAAAGAGCAAGGAATTTTACATAAGATGGTCCACTTTCACCTTTGTTTTTCATTGTCACCACATAAGCTATCATCCTGTCACTGACTCTTCACAAAGTTTAGGACAACAACTTGGTTGAAGGTTTCTTAGTAAATAGGACATGGAAAGAAGCAATACATAACTTAGTATACGGTAACAATACAATGCTTTTTCTCGCACGTATATGGATTAATGTTACCTCCTAAGGGGGCCTTTTTTTTTCAAGGCAATCAAATTGTGGTATATGTACAATTAATTTTGACTCTTAACTCTTTAGGGAGACTAGCATTACCTTACTTTTATTGTAAATACAAGTTATCATTTACTATTTTGAATGGCTACCCAATGATGCAGAAAAAATGTATGAAGTTAGAACAATAAAGCTATTGACTCCTCTACAACCTAAGATATAGACAGGAAATGCCTATAATGCCACAACTCAATGTAATAAAACACCAATTGATGCACTAGAAGTCTAGAACTATTGATGATGGAGATTCCACTAAAGGATACAGCAACAATTCCAGGAAAACAAAAGTTTTCTTTTCAATAAATTTAAAAAAGGGTGCAACCCGAAGACGTCGCAAGGTGGTCACACATCATAGCACTAATTTTTCCCAAGCACGCTTTACTTATGTGTTATGATTGGATGTGGAGCACTAGCACTGGTATGAATCGCACCCCTTGTTTAAATTTTTATACACGATTACAGGAAAAATGAACAAAAAAGCAAGATCTTTTTTATACAAATACAACACAAATAAAAAATATTCCAACTAATTCAATCAATGAAAAAGAGTTAAATGTCGTGGTTCATATAATCCAACTAATTCAGTCAATGTTGATTGGTGGTAGCTTCTGTTTTCTGTCATCCTCAAAAATAAAAATAGACAAATAGCATATGCAGAAAAATGTGCATAGAATTCACCAAACAAGTCAATCAAATTATAACTCAACAATTTGATATAGAACAAATCTGACAATAACCCGAGAACAGAAAACTAATGAGGGAAAAAATTGTCATCTTACCAAGCTTTAGGCAAGTTATCAAAAATGCTGCTTGACAGTGACACAGCCATCATCAAGGGACGACCTAGCCGTATCATTTGATCACTGGAGGGCGCAATACCAGGATCACTTGAAGATGCATTTTTGTACTCCACAAAAAGGTAGATCCCATAGCCCACCATAGCCAGACCCAGAAGAGTCAATAAAAAATTCAGGAGCTTCAATAGGCACTCCAAAAAGCCCCTACACGCCATTCTCGACAAATCCCTTCAACCCTAACTCTTATTAGGTCTTCTCTAATTCATCAATCCTTCAATTAGCTACAATAGTATGTATCCAAAATTTGTAACAAAATCAATACCTTGAATTCGAATTATATACGATATTCAGGTGGAAAAAATTCTCGTCGGAGTTCGAGATAAAAAAATTAATGAGATTAATGAGACCTTAGCGGGAACTATTTCAGCCAAAATTCAACGGAATTCCGGGTTCGATTATGGTCTAATCGTCAAATAAGGAAGAAGTTCATATGAACATTTGAAATTTTAGAACAAAATTGGATTTGTTTAACGAGAAAATTATAGAATAAAGTTATATTTATAATCTAAAGTAGAACGTGGCTTGAAGATTAAACAGATTAATGAAAGGACTTACAGATGGGGGAATTAATCGCGAGTTTCTTTGGATTTGCAAAGCTGCTTCTTGTTCTTTTGAAGATCCCGATAAACCAGAAAAACAGAGATACGAGGAATTGAGAAGTGGAAGGAAAAAGAGTCGGCCTTCTTTTCTTCCGGTTATCCCCCAGATGCCTGTTGATTTCAGCGCTCCTGTTTTCACTTCACGAGCACCTACCTTTTACAAAATGACACTATTATCCTTGGAGTTCGCATTATTTTTTAAATGGCTTAAATTTAAATTAGTACGGTAAACTATTAGGTAAATTTTGGTTCGACAAATAAAAATTTGATGTAATATAATTATCTACAAAATATAATAGAGTTATAATACAATGATAAGAGATTATTATTATATGTTTGTTTGGTTGGTTTTTAATATTTATGTAATAATTGTAATATTATTAAATTATATTTAAATTGTGTTTGATTCACTAAATTATATGATTATATGTAATAAATAAAATAAATTATATGTCAAAATATCAAATAAATTTTAATTATTATTATTTTGTCTTTCATAACTTATTGCATTACAAACGTAATACGTCAATATATCAATTGGTGAATGTAATAAAAAGTTTTAAAATTAATATAATAATATTATGTCTGTAATGGTCTAATAATACATGTAATAAATGAGTCAAATATAATAAATGTCACATCAATGTAATAACTTATTATATTACGAAATTATTACATTGATTTGATGCGAATCAAATGTCACTTTAACATTTTTTTTCATTTTAGAGATTGTATTTTTAACTATTTCAATTAGATGATCGAACTTTTAATTTTTTGCTAATTATTTTTAATTTCACCTATCACATCATAAATTAACTATATGGCGTTTTTACTTGGTAAATCATGAATAATGTGTGACCAAAAAAAATTAACTAAATTTTAATATTTAAATTAAAAAAATGTAGAAAAAATAAACACAAACATAATTAAAGTAATACAGAATACACATTTAAAAGCAAAGATAAAGAAGAAAATCAATTCTAGACAATTAGTTACGGGTTCAACGCTTCAAAACTCTTTGCAAACGTACAATCATTACTAAATGTGTCAATCTTGGGCAAGTTCAAATTAATTAAGCTTAGGCGAGTCAAATTTCAAACTCGAATAAGATAATGTATAATTCGAGTTTGACTTATTTAATTAAACGATCACTTGCTCAAAAACAACTCAAAAAACAAACTCGAATTAAATTGAGACAAAATTTATTTGTTAATAATTCAATTTGTTTATAATTTTACAAATCTAAAGTGACATTTCTAATCTTAATTTGATCGAATTTTTGTTTTAAAGGCTAATATGTTGCTCACATATTTTGCAATTAAACCATAGTATGTGTATGACAATTTCAAACAAAAACACGTCTCCTCCAACTTTTGTGAGAATAAGAGTATCCATAATATAGATGCAATAATATTTTGGTAACTAAAAAATAATTATTAAATATAAATGCAAAATAATGTTGGTGATTATGATCATTATGTCCGGATGTGTTGAATTATCAATTAATTATGCAACTAATTACGTTTTACCACATTATTTTGTAAGTTATTTTTTTATAAGATTATTTTATAAATTATTATTTTTAAATTTATTGCGCCTATTACAAATATGTCAAAAGTTGCATAAGCATATTTTAATTTTAGAAAAAAAAATATCAAACTAAAATAAAGTAAAACTCTTTTTTTTAAAGAGAGAGAAAGTATTGTCTTATGGGAAATATGTGATTTTATGTTATGCGCTTCATTTCAAGGCTTCGTTTTAAGTTTTCTTGTGAGAAGAAAAACAATGAAAAATCATATTTTTAATATAAAATAAATAAAGCGAAAATATGTGTTCGAATATTCTTAAAGAATTTTAATTAAAACATATGAGGACAGGGTTAGAGGGTAATTATTTTATTTTGGACATATATACCCATATAATTAAAATAAAATTTCAAAATCACATCAAAAAATTTAAAGATATATTCATTTAAACAAAAATACTTATTTTATCTATTATTGTTCAAATGCAACTCTATGTTTTTTAAATGAAATACTCATAGAGTTTTGCCTATTATGAATGATTATCCCA
Organism: Hedera helix; assembly: GCA_947179155.2. NCBI lineage: Eukaryota > Viridiplantae > Streptophyta > Magnoliopsida > Apiales > Araliaceae > Hedera > Hedera helix. The sequence goes on from OX359274.1 coordinate 19,181,534, forward strand.
CCTACCAATATTCTTATTTTTTTATTTATTTAATTATTTATTTATTTATTCAAAAGTTACTTTTTGGATTAAACTATAATTAGAGAAAAAAACAAACTAATGAAAGCATTTCAAAAATCAAAATAGAGGCAGAGGCAAAAAGGGTGATGATAGCGCCACCCCTTTGTAAAGTAAAAAATATGAAATTTGGCATGTTAAGATTTGAACGTGTGAGTGTGTTTAATTTCATTCTAAAATAAAATTAAAAAAAAATTAAAAAAGAAAAGAAAAAGGTGATGATATATCCAAAAACAAGGACTAGGACGGCATGGCGGTGACTTGTTTAAATTATATTGTCAATTATGTGGCTTTCTTAAACCCCTATAAATAAGTCAATTAATTAGATGATTAATTAATTTTTGAGTAGTGCTTAATCACTATTTTTTTTTAATGCCAATTTATATATTTTAATTTGGGTAGACAATTTTCTAATGACAAAAAGACATTTATATCTATCTATCCATATTATCTATCTATATTATAAAACGAGAAAAAATTTAGAATCCAATTACATCTAGTGACACTTGTATTGATTTCTCTTCCGAATAGATACCATTACATGTCTTGTAAATATTTATAATTTCATATTTATTTTTTCTGTTATGTCTAATCAGTTGAATAGCCGCATAGAAAAATCCGAAGATATCTTTGTGTTCTACAAACGGAGTTAAATTTGTAAAAATTTTAAATAAAAAATAAAAGAATATTTTTATTTCATATTTATTCTAAAAATAATTTTAATTTAATAGTGCTGTTACAATAATAAAATTATACTGACAAATTTCTTTTGATGTTTGACACCCGATACTCAATACGCAACAAGGATATAAGTATTGAATATTTTATTTTAATATAAAAAATTAATGAATTAAAAAGTGTCCGTGTCAAAATTTTAAGATATTATATTTAAGCCGACACTTTATCTAAATCCGTATAACATAATGTGAATTGGATTTAAAAACACTAAAACAGAAAGCCATTCAAAACATAAACTAATTGCCAAAAATAACCGGCAAATTGTTGAAAAAAGAGGCTTTTAATTTTCTGTAATAAAATATTTTTGTATTTCTGTTATGAAATTTATAAGGACAGTTTTTAAAGTTTATGATAATAATTTATCCCGTCGTCATAGAATAGAACTACGGTAACAAAATAAATCGTCGTCATAAATCTTAAAAAATATTATTATAAATCTCATAATAAAAATATTTAAAAAATTTATTATAAAAAATTTAGTCCCAAAAAAAGAAGCCTTGAAATCAAAAGACAGATTAATCAATCATCAGACACTTCCGAGTACATCGTGACAACAAACTTTGTTATCATTAAATTTATCCTTGATTCGTACTCCCTTACTCCTTATTCTAAACACGAATATAAAACTTTTTAAATTTAAATATTTAAAGATAGAAAATATTCATTATAAACTATCAGTAAAATCCAAAATTTACATCAGTTAATGGAGATGATATTGATAGAATACGAAATATAAGTCATATTTATTTATAAAAATTATAATCTCAAATTATAATTTAAAAAATTATAATCTCAAGACTATTAATTTTAAAATCAAATAATGTTAATCACGTTATGTTTGTTTGTTTTTTTCAGAATTAATTAAATGATTGGATAAAAAAATATTATTTTGACTATTGTATCCTTACCAATAATAATATATTTTAAATTATAATTTAAACTTATTTATACATCAAAAAATGATGAATAATTAATTATAAACTTTTAAATACTGTTAAAATAAGTTAGTGAGTTCACAGTATTTTATCATGCTCTTCCTATGTGGAATATTTGAGAATCAAATAATCATAAATTAACACATAAATTAACAAATAAATAGTGCAAAATACATGATGTGTTAAATATTAAAATTTCATTAGAAATCACCAAAACTAAAATTAGAAGAAAGATTAGGATTAGCTATTAAATATTTTTAAACTCAAAATCAATATGATTTATTAATAATTATAAAAAATAAATTAATTGTAACGACCCCAAATCCGGGTACCTTAAACCTTAGACTTGGTACGTCACGATACATCATATTCATACATGTTCTATAACTAATGCGGAATATATAAACATAAATTGTTTATTCTACAACATTTCCCAAGGTTTCTAACCTTAACTTACATATATACCTTTAGATTCATAAAAAGGTTTACAAAATTACTTACATCATATAACAATTTAGTTATCATGCATAACACTATAATCTTGTCTTTTGCTTCTGTCTCTGTCTCTCCTCGGACATTCGTATTATTCTGAAATTTGTTATCATGATATAGCAAGAGTGAGCAACGACTTTGCTCAGCAAGTTTAAATACAATAACGATAAATCATGATTGAAAGAAAGAATAAGCTTTTGGATTTTCAACAATATAATAATTGTGAAAGAGTACTGTTAGTTCCCGTGGACACAATAATGATCTAGAAGGGGGGGGGGGGGTGAATGGATCATTAAAACTTTTTCATTTATTAATAAAGCATATCAGTTATAAATGATGAGATCAATTTAAGCACAGCGGATTTACTTTTAAATGATAAACCCCTTTAAGATATATGAGTCAGTTCAATAGTGTGTTAATCTACAGTATGGGTGATAACAGATTTAGCAGTTATAGTGCAAAAGTGTAAAAGACATAAAGTAAATGACACAAGAGATTTAAGTGGTTCGGAGACTGAACAACTCCTACTCCACTCTTCTACTTAATTAGTAGGAAATCCATTAAGGTTTAGTCCTCCGGGCTAGGACACTCTCGCCCTCATCAAATCCATCAGACTTGGTTTCTTCAGTCACATTAAGACTATGACACTCATGCCCTTATCAAAGTCAGCAGCTTTGGGACTGTAGACTAAGCCCAGCAGACTTAGAATCTCTTGTACCCTTCGGTACTCAACAAGTCCAGCAGACTTGATTTCTTTAGTTCTCTCTGTCGAGAAACTATGACCCTCATTAAGTCCAGCAGACTTGAGTTGTTTGTTCGTTGGGTTGTGCTGCTAAGTAGAATATTTGCTCTTCTTCATCTTTAGGTACTTAGCATCTGCTTGTGATCATCCTTTGAATGCTGCTGATATTTGTCGTTGATGTTCTTCTTCTTTCTGTATTCAGCAACTACCCATGATCACCCGAAATGTACTGCTGAGTTCTTTCAATAAGCTTTTTGCTCAGCAGTTGTGTTGAACACTTAGCTTGTATTTCACACAGAATTCCATCCTGTTCTTTTCGTTTCTCAAAGTGTTCTTGGCTTCTTTGATTCTTCGATTCTTAGCTCATATGCCAGCCCTTCGACATTTTCGTTTTTGTCTTGGTGAAGCTTTTCAACCTATTCGGTCGTGTATGTATATTCTTGCTTATTCACCACAATCTTTTTCTTTTTCTAGATTTGCTCTTTTGTAGATCTTTGAATTATCTTTCCGTTGCAGATTTCCCTGATACGAATCTTCCTGTAGCAGATCTTTCTGTAGCAAATCCTTCCGTTGAAGTATGTTCAGTTTCAGACTTCTTTATGAATACTTTATTCATTTAGTCAGAGTATTAGTGCTCTGCAGATTCTGACTTGTTGACTTCTCTTCTTTAACCCTGGAGAGAGATGTCAGTCTTGGGTTTCTTCCCAGTCTTCATAGAGTGGACAACTCTTTAGGTAGAATATGATCGTTGAGACACAGTCCACTGATTTCTTGAGACTGATGCATGATACTAGAAGTCTTTGCTCTGACACTCAGCACGCATAAGTCAGTATTTTGTCATTTCTGACTTCTTCTATAGTAGATGCCATAAAGTGTTGACGTGGATGTTTCTGAAGTAATTAACAACTCATTTTGAGATTACTAACTTAAGTGCTTAGATGTCTTCAATCCTTGTTGGCACTTAAGTACTCGATGATTAATCTAGTTGTAGCTTCTTGCTTCTGATCGTTGAGTTATCTGCTGGTTCTGCTATGTAGCTCTACGACCTTTGTCTGTCGTAGGCTTCTGATCGTTGAGTCATTTGTTGGTTCTGCTATGTAGCTCTACGAACTTGTCTGTCGTAGGCTTCTGTGTAGATCAGAGAGTGATTGACTTTACTAACTCTATAATTTTATCCGAGCCTTGCGGTCCTGACGATATGCTCCTCATGCTTCGTGATCTTCATTGTACTTTCTGTATATAGAGCATAAGTCTATGATCTGGTTTAAGCTTTAACAGATGATTTCTTATCATAGAGGATTGCTCTATGAACTTCAGGCTTGCTCGAACTGCTTGGTTCTATATGTCATGGAGGACTGCTCTATGAACCTTCAGGTGCCAGATCCTTAATGTAGAGAACTGCTCTACGAACTTTTAGTTGCATTCTCTGCTGTACAATCAAAGGTTGTTTATGACAGGTAGCATTTGAATATCTTCAGCTTGATTGCTTTGAACGTTGTACATCTGAACTTGCTTTGTCATTTTACAACTTATCTGACTTGTGGTGCAAGTCGTAGTGTAATCGTAGAGTTATGAATTGAACTGTTCTACGATCTCAGTTCAGACTAGATGCTGTAGACGTACGAGATCTTCATTCAGTTTGTTTAACAGCCCAAGGAGAGCCTACTGAATAATCTTTATGAGGATTGCTGTCATGATTCTGAATACTCATGTAAAAGATGCTCTTTGACTCTGCTTGGTTCGTAAACAAAATTAGGATAATCGTAGAGTGACTATCTATATGGACTCTACGATCCCGAGAGTTAGCTCTACGATGCTGAGACAACTCTACGATCTGCCGAACGATGCTGAGACAACTCTACGATCTGTCGAGAGGACTCTACGATTTTTCGAGCCTTATTCTGCGTTTACCAGGCAGACTCTACGATCTTCCTAGGAGACTCTACGATCTTCCTTTGAGTGATTTCATAAGACTTCTATCTGAATGAGACTTCACTTCTCAATCAGTCTTGCTGATGGAGTTGGTGCTTGGATCTTCTGTTTGCTTGCCGGTCATTCGGGTCTTCATACTGATGATCTTTAAGTAAACACTCTATGATTCTGCTTTGGAAATATGAGCGTATGATTGGTTATGCTGATGGCTTGCAGACTCTACGATCGTGAGTGAAGTATGCGATTCTTGCTTTAACTCCCTTGCCAGACAGTTGTTCTTTTCGGTCGATCAGGCCTATCTATTACAATTTAAGATCAACCTAACAAGTTTGATCTTTCTATATATATATAGTCCTTGTACATAGTGATCTTTTGAAGGACTGTACAATGCTATTAACTCATATGAGATCAACTTAACAAATTTGACCTCATCAATCTAAGTCCTTAGAACATAATGCTTATTAACTATTAAGGACTTTACATCTTTCATTAATGCAGACATATTTGCATATTGATTCATTTATCTTTTAAAACACATCATCAAATCTTGTAATAGGGAAATAACATTCACATGCATATTCCAAATAATCTCCCCCTATTTGATGATGACAAAACAACAATACTAGATGCTTATGCAATTGATGAATGAATCTTAAGATACAGTGAACTACTGTATTACTAGAGCAGAAAATGTGAATGTCATTGATGAAAGTTTAAATACAGATTACACAATATCCTAAATACTGGATCCAGATCATACTAGTTCAGTTTGAGATGTACCTTCCTTTGTACTTGTATGTCTTCTACATGATTTTCATGTTGTTGCTGCTCATGACTTCATGTCTCCCCCTTAACTGGAGACTCCTGGCTCATGTCTTCTTCTGGCTCCCCCTCAGTTCTTGCTTTCATGGTTTTATCTCCTTGTCCTCTTTTCTGCTTCTTCTTGCTCTCCCCCTTCAGCTTCATTCGTCTCTGCTTGATCCTCTTTCTCTTTTTCTCCCCCTTTTTGTCATCAATTATCTGGGAGAGCTGCTGGATATTCACCATGAGCTGCTCGATCAGGTAGGATGTGTTCCCAACTTCAATCTTAACTTCCTGCTGAGTGAGCTCTATAGTCTGAGACAGAGATTGGTTTAAATTTTCTATTTTCTCAGAAAGAGATGCAATAGATTCTTCATTGTTCTTCCGAAGTTTCAGGATTTCTTTCTGTTGATTTTCTAAGGACTTCTGATATGTCTGATCTTGTTGAAGGAGCTTGAGAGATATGTCTAAAAAGGACGCTTGCATTTCCTTGTGGAATTCTTCTGCTCCAGAGATAGCCTTTGCTGTAGTGGAAGTCTTGAAGATGTTCTCAAGAGCAGTGATTGTATCAAAGAAATCATTGTTCGATGAAGAAGGAACATCAGAGGGTATATTAGTGGGAATTCTTGGCAGAGACTGGTTTGTTGCAGTCGTAGAGTCAGGATGCTTTACGACTATTGACTCCACGAGTCTATTTTTCTTCTGACCTTCATCTTGATCTACCAACAGTAAATAAGGAATGAATATACTTTCTGCATGGCGATAGACTTTGTAATGTTGACAATGTTTGATCAACAGATTTGGAAAGGATTGAACTCTCGGGAAGTTTTGAGAAACCAACTTTAGATTGGGAAAGTATGAATAACACCAACTGATGAAGCTCGTATCTCTGAAATAGATAGCTTTTAACCATGGCATCCAAGGGTAGAATCTTCTTAACTCCTGACCCTTATGGTCATATAAAACTGTAGTTCGATCGAGCTCAATGTCTTGAAACTTGCTCAGTAAATCTTCCATGGTTATTGAAGCTACTCTGATTTGACCATTGCCGTGATCAATCCATTTGTTTGGCAACATAGCTCCTGGCTTTTCAACTGCTTCCAATATAATCCTCCTTCGAATACTTGATGACGAGGTTGCTGGAACATGATGATCAAGACTTTCTGACTCAGCATTTTCAGAGCTCGAGTCTTTTTGAGCTCTATCTCTGAATGTTGCTTCCTTTCCTTTACCTTTGTCAGAGTCTTTAGCTTTAGAAACTGATTCCTTTGAAGCTTTGTTCGGTTCAGCAGCTGTAACTTCTAACTGTTCTTTATTTCTTAATGTTTCACTAACATCGTCTCCTCTTAATTCAGCAACTGTTTCTTCAGTAAACATTTCTTCACTTCCAGATTTTAACTCACTTGGAGTCAAATCTTCTTCAACATGTACCTCCTCACTTTCATCATTGAGATCAATGAAGTTAGGCGAAACATCTCCTGCATTTTTATTCCCTGGGAATTTCATCATTTGTTGAAGACGAGCGCTTTGTCTTTTTGCTGGCTTGATCTTCTCAGCTTTCTTGAGGGATGATTTTGGTGGAATGAATCCAAATGATAGAGACTCGTCAGATGAATCATCTTTACTTGAACATGCTTTCCCTTTTCCTTTGCTTTCCTTTGAATCTTTCTTGCTGCTGCTAGTCATTCTTAACCTCTTATTTTCCATGGGATTCTTCTTCCAGTTGTCAAACAGTTTAGGAGACAAAACCTTGTGGACATTCAAAGCCTCTCCTTCATCATCCCTAATTTTATTTTGCAGTTTCCGCTTCAGGATAATGCTCAAGAATCTTCCATAGAATACTTTTGTGATTGGCTTCCCTGGAGCCTTTACTTTCTCAACCTCCTTGACTAACCAGTCATATAGCATCGCACCAAAGTTTATGTTCTTTTTCATGACAATGGCAGACATGATTCTTAGTTGAGGATCACTTACAGTGTCATAAGCGGTGTCTTTGCATAAGATACATTTGCCTACTATCTCTGCCAGGAACTCGAACTCTTCTGGAAACTCCTTTTTCTTCATACCCTTGAGTTGTGGATTCTTCACATACCCCATCAACCTTATTCCTTCAACTGTATCTATATTTTCGAGAGATGATGAATCTTTAATGGTGATTCCCAGACATTTGTTGATTTCGGTATCATCTATCTTGAGTTTTTCTCCTCTAACTTTTGAAACCAACTCATCATCGTTTACTACTGCGTTCTGATAGAACTCTTTTACCAGAACAGAGTAGATCTTGGTGTTTGCTCCCAAACATTCTAAGAACTCAGCTTCCTGCACTATTGTAAGAATATCCTTGAATTTCTTTTCGGAGGACTCAAACTTATCAAAGCCGAGTTGGATGCCGGAAACAACTTGACAGTTTTCCATATTAATGTTTTTGTAAATTGGGTGTTTGGTTAAATGAAGGTTTCAGTGAGTAATTGGGGTGTGATCGAGATGTATATAGATTTTTGGAATCTTTTGTGTAGGGTTTGAAGAGTTTCTGGGTTTCAACAATGGTTTTGGTACAGGATGATTTTTGTACGGTTTTGAGAAATGGAGACTGATAACTGATGGGAAAGAACAATCGTCAATTTGAAATTTCTTTGCTTATACCAGTTCCCTCGTAAGTTTGTAGAAGACACGTGTCGGATATTCATTTGCAGGACGTGGTATTTATTTTTGCATTTATCATAACTGATGCATAACTAACCCACTTGAGTTTGGAGAGCGTGAACATTACTTCCCTGTTTGACAGACACCTTGATCAGTTCGTAGAGTGACTTGCTTTTCACTCTACGATTATCCAAAAGAACTTTGGTCAAAAGCGAATTCTGATAATTGAGATTTCTTTACCCAGTTCTCTTCTCCTGTTCAAATGGCAGGTGGATCATTCCTTGAAGAAAGTCGACTTTGGTTTGAGAAAATTTCTTTTTCCTTTTACATCAGGAGCTCAGAAGGAAAACAGATGATGTAGCATTCAGTCTTTTAACAGAGTTAAGGAATCTCAGAGAGGGCATGCCTCTTAGTTTGAAACTTAGGGCTTGGTTTGGCTCTGAGGCACTTTATCTGAGGAAAGACTGTTTTGGTATGGAGGAGGGAATGTTAATCTTTATATGTCATGAACTGTGAGCAGGTAATTTGCTGTAATAGGTTCAAGGGAAGGATGATTTATGGGGAGTGTGATTGTAAACACATTTTGTTCTACGATCTAGTTGTTGATCATAGTGACTCTATAATTTGGAGCAATATGGCTGATCTGGTTTTCAATCGTAGAGTTTAGAGATTCTACGATTTTGGGATGAAGGTTTAATGGGTTTTGATAACTTCTTCACTTGTTTCTGATTATTGCTCCCCCATGGTCAATGCTTTCATTTCTGAGGTAGACGGTCTTCTAGTGATCATCCATTTTTGATTAGTAGAGTACCTTCCTTAGTACTATCTGCTCTACGATTCTCTGACTGGTGCTGCGATCGTAGAGTTGGTCTGACCTTGTTAGTCTTTGCCCTGTGTATTGCCAAGCTTGACGTAATGTTGCTCCCCCACACCTGTTACTGCCACCTTATGATTGGATTCTCCATCAATGAATTATGAATTGTTCTTTTCAAACTTTGGCTTTTTCTAAAATCCCCTTTTCTGACATGATGATCATAGGCTTTGCATTCTCAGCTTTTTGTGATAGTAGAATTGACTCGCATTTTAAAGAGAACCTTGTCCTTGCATTCCTCTTAAGTGGTCTTAGGATCTATCAAGACACCTGCAGGTTAAATTTTCTAATTTTTGGTACCCACACTTATTTGGGTCCTGAGAGGTTAGTAATTTTAAGTACCTAACATTATTATATGTTGAAATCTCAGTGTGCATGGTAGTGAATTAATGATGACAGTCATTTTATGCTAAATGAGTATGTGTGTGAGAGGTTTAAGATTGATAAATCACTTTTCATGAAATACTGAGTTTTTGAACTTTAGTGGAGTGATGATCAGTTCTATGTATTGTGCTTCAATGGCTCGTAGAGTTGATCAGTTTCTACGATCCTTTAGAGTGCAACAATAGATATGACCATACTCTGCGATTTATCAAGAACTCAGATTAAAACAAAATCTAAAGTAACTCGGAAGAAAGTTAAGGTAGGATAAATACCAATCAAGGCTACCTCTTTGGATTTTGAGAGAAACAGAGTTAATGTAAGGAAGTGAGTATTGCTAAAGATAAATCTTCAAGATTTCCTAAACTATAGAAGGTTAAATTCAATCTTAACACTAATTTTTCTTTATCAATTGAAAGAGCTCTCATATGAGTACAAGTAATATTTAATAAATGATATGTCATGTTTTAACGAGAGTATTTTAGTAGGATAACGATTCCTTTACAAGATCCTTAGAAATGAGGATAAATAATATAAATAACTTTGTTATGCAATACAATAATTGATAATTTCAATACCTGGAGGAGATAGAATAAAATACCTCACTGTTGTCAATCACTTGACAAACAGTGGTTCTGATATTTGATGAAGCATAGCTGTTATTGCAATGATTTGCAGTCCTTCCGATTTTTATTTGAGACACCATAAATTCCTTCATATGGCTGCATAAACTAATGCATTGACCAAAAACCCTTGTGCTGTGGACAGAATACTTTAATCCAGGATAACCCGGATTTCTAACCTCAGGTTCAGATTGTTGAGAAGGGCAACGACACACATAGTTAAGAAGTCCATAGATTTAATCGTTTTGACTGTTGATGAAGGAGTGAATGTCCTAGTTCATCATTTGTAGAGCTTCTCAATCACTTTCTGATTATGGATTCCTTTTAAGTGGAAAGATTCATAACTCTTGCTGCACCTGTGTTCTTCCTCCATTACCCTACTGAATTCCCTTAGCTCAATTTGTCTGAACAAGATAATTCTTTTAAGCACAAGGTTAAGCATTGATGGCCTTAGGCAGCTTATTCATTGGATTCCCTGTACAAACAATTTTCAACTTGTGAGATTAAATTCATTTTGTCTTTTATACCCAATACCGAGATTTAACACTAATCTAGATTTGTGTCATGGATCAACTCAAAGCGTAGGCTCTAACATATTTGTGAGAACCTGCTCTGATACCAATTGTTAGTTCCTGTGGACACAATAATGATCTAGAAGGGGGGGGGGGGGGGGGAGGGTTGAATGGATCATTAAAACTTTTTCATTTATTAATAAAGCATATCAGTTATAAATGATGAGATCAATTTAAGCACAGCGGATTTACTTTTAAATGATAAACCCCTTTAAGATATATGAGTCAGTTCAATAGTGTGTTAATCTACAGTATGGGTGATAACAGACTTAGCAGTTATAGTGCAAAAGTGTAAAAGACATAAAGTAAATGACACAAGAGATTTAAGTGGTTCGGAGACTGAACAACTCCTACTCCACTCTTCTACTTAATTAGTAGGAAATCCATTAAGGTTTAGTCCTCCGGACTAGGACACTCTCGCTCTCATCAAATCCATCAGACTTGGTTTCTTCAGTCACATTAAGACTAGGACACTCTTGCCCTCATCAAAGCCAGCAGCTTTGGGACTGTAGACTAAGCCCAGCAGACTTAGAATCTCTTGTACCCTTCGGTACTCAACAAGTCCAGCAGACTTGATTTCTTTAGTTCTCTATGTCGAGAAACTATGACCCTCATTAAGTCCAGCAGACTTGAGTTGTTTGTTCGTTGGGTTGTGTTGCTAAGTAGAACATTTGCTCTTCTTCATCTTTAGGTACTTAGCAGCTGCTTGTGATCATCCTTTGAATGCTGCTGATATTTGTCGTTGATGTTCTTCTTCTTTCTGTATTCAGCAACTACCCATGATCACCCGAAATGTACTGCTGAGTTCTTTCAATAAGCTTTTTGCTCAGCAGTTGTGTTGAACACTTAGCTTGTATTTCACACAGAATTCCATCCTGTTCTTTTCGTTTCTCAAAGTGTTCTTGGCTTCTTTGATTCTTCGATTCTTAGCTCATATGCCAGCCCTTCGACATTTTCGTTTTTGTCTTGGTGAAGCTTTTCAACCTATTCGGTCGTGTATGTATATTCTTGCTTATTCACCACAATCTTTTTCTTTTTCTAGATTTGCTCTTTTGTAGATCTTTGAATTATCTTTCCGTTGCAGATTTCCCTGATACGAATCTTCCTGTAGCAGATCTTTCTGTAGCAAATCCTTCCGTTGAAGTATGTTCAGTTTCAGACTTCTTTATGAATACTTTATTCATTTAGTCAGAGTATTAGTGCTCTGCAGATTCTGACTTGTTGACTTCTCTTCTTTAACCCTGGAGAGAGATGTCAGTCTTGGGTTTCTTCCCAGTCTTCATAGAGTGGACAACTCTTTAGGTAGAATATGATCGTTGAGACACAGTCCACTGATTTCTTGAGACTGATGCATGATACTAGAAGTCTTTGCTCTGACACTCAGCACGCATAAGTCAGTATTCTGTCATTTCTGACTTCTTCTATAGTAGATGCCATAAAGTGTTGACGTGGATGTTTCTGAAGTAATTAACAACTCATTTTGAGATTACTAACTTAAGTGCTTAGATGTCTTCAATCCTTGTTGGCACTTAAGTACTCGATGATTAATCTAGTTGTAGCTTCTTGCTTCTGATCGTTGAGTTATCTGCTGGTTCTGCTATGTAGCTCTACGACCTTTGTCTGTCGTAGGCTTCTGATCGTTGAGTCATTTGTTGGTTCTGCTATGTAGCTCTACGAACTTGTCTGTCGTAGGCTTCTGTGTAGATCAGAGAGTGATTGACTTTACTAACTCTATAATTTTATCCGAGCCTTGCGGTCCTGACGATATGCTCATCATGCTTCGTGATCTTCATTGTACTTTCTGTATATAGAGCATAAGTCTATGATCTGGTTTAAGCTTTAACAGATGATTTCTTATCATAGAGGATTGCTCTATGAACTTCAGGCTTGCTCGAACTGCTTGGTTCTATATGTCATGGAGGACTGCTCTATGAACCTTCAGGTGCCAGATCCTTAATGTAGAGAACTGCTCTACGAACTTTTAGTTGCATTCTCTGCTGTACAATCAAAGGTTGTTTATGACAGGTAGCATTTGAATATCTTCAGCTTGATTGCTTTGAACGTTGTACATCTGAACTTGCTTTGTCATTTACGACTTATCTGACTTGTGGTGCAAGTCGTAGTGTAATCGTAGAGTTATGAATTGAACTGTTCTACGATCTCAGTTCAGACTAGATGTTGTAGACGTACGAGATCTTCATTCAGTTCAGACTAGATGTTGTAGATGTTGTAGATGTTCTGAATACTCATGTAAAAGATGCTCTTTGACTCTGCTTGGTTCGTAAACAAAATTAGGATAATCGTAGAGTGACTATCTATATGGACTCTACGATCCCGAGAGTTAGCTCTACGATGCTGAGACAACTCTACGATCTGCAGAAAATGATGCTGAGACAACTCTACGATCTACCGAGAGGACTCTACGATTTTTCGAGCCTTATTCTGCGTTTACCAGGCAGACTCTACGATCTTCCTAGGAGACTCTACGATCTTCCTTTGAGTGATTTCATAAGACTTCTATCTGAATGACACTTCACTTCTCAATCAGTGTTGCTGATGGAGTTGGTGCTTGGATCTTCTGTTTGCTTGCCGGTCATTCAGGGTCTTCATACTGATGATCTTTAAGTAAACACTCTATGATTATGCTTTGGAAATATGAGCGTATGATTGGTTATGCTGATGGCTTGCAGACTCTACGATCGTGAGTGAAGTATGCGATTCTTGCTTTAACTCCCTTGCCAGACAGTTGTTCTTTTCGGTCGATCAGGCCTATCTATTACAATTTAAGATCAACCTAACAAGTTTGATCTTTCTATATATATATAGTCCTTGTACATAGTGATCTTTTGAAGGACTGTACAATGCTATTAACTCATATGAGATCAACTTAACAAATTTGACCTCGTCAATCTAAGTCCTTAGAACATAATGCTTATTAACTATTAAGGACTTTACATCTTTCATTAATGCAGACATATTTGCATATTGATTCATTTATCTTTTAAAACACATCATCAAATCTTGTAATAGAGAAATAACATTCACATGCATATTCCAAATAAGTACGAATCATAATTTCAATAATTGAATGACTAAATCAATTAATGTTGAGTGTCAATAATGACCATGAACAAATTTAACTGAACCTTATGGTAATGAAGGTGATCAGCCTTTCATACCTGATGAACACATGCAACAAGCATTATGTGCGAATCAACAATTTAAAGAAGTGGAATAATTATACAGAATTAAACCATAGCATGCTTGAAACATAATAACTTGAGTTTGAGTTAGGAACTTGAACAATAAAATAATATATCCTGCTCGAATATAAATTGAGTAGAGTTTAGGAAATTTGCCTGTCTGCTCAGCTACAATTAATGTCTAGCTTTAACCAACTGGCTTTGAAAGACCTAACATTAATAAAGTTGGTCTAATAATTAGTACAACGTATTTGTACAACTATACGCTCACTAAGAAACTTATCTACCACACATAAGTACTAACACATAATTTACATCAGCCAAAACGATATTATTAACCTTATAGACCCTCAATCAAATTAGGTTAATAATTTAATAAGTTAGAAAATAATTTTCTCAAGTGTTAAACACTTATTAAACTATTAAACAATTTATTATAATTGTTTAAACAAAAGAGTTAAAAGACATATTCTTTATTTCATTTAATTACTATTTAACATTAATTAAATAGTAAGTAATTAACTACCTTTAGTTATTATTTAATAATAACTTACTAGATTTATTTATTATTTAAAATTAATCAAATAATAAATAATTATATTATATTAAAAATAATCAAATATCTTTAGTTATTATTTAATAATAAATAATAACTAATTAACAAGATTCATTTATTATTTAAAGTTAATTAAATAATAAATAATAAAATTATATAATAAATACTCAACTATCATTAGTTATTATTTAATAATACATAATAATTAACTGAATTTATTTATTATTTAAAGTTAATCAAATAATAAATAATTAAATACTCAATCTTAGTTGTCTTTAATTATTATTTAATAGTAATTAAATAATAATTAATTAACTTATCATCCTTGTTTATTATTTAATGTTAATTAAATAATAAATAATTAATTTAATCATAAATTCAGAAGATATAATATTAAACTAACTAGATTAATACTTAAAACATTTAAATATTAATCCTAAATATTTATTATATTTGAACAATATAATATTAAACTAACTAGATTAATATTTAAAACATTTAAATATTAATCCTAAATACTTATTATATTTGGAAAATATAATATTCAATACCTAAATATCATTTTTGTATTATTAATATTTTTGTTATAATTTTAAATTAATTTTTAAACATTTAAATTAATTTAAATTATCTAGAATGGCATTTCCGTAAATAAGTTGAAAAACCGGACCGATGGCAATTTCGTAATTAATCTGAAAACCGAACGGAGGGGCATTATGGTAATTTCGGCCGAAAACAGGTTCCCGCGCATTGCGCACGCTGCAATTTCTATGGTCCCAAAACGGTGCCGTTTTGAGTAACTGTCTGTTGGATTCCGCGTGTACGCGTGACGATAAAATTTTCGTGCGCCGAACGGTGTCGTTTGGAGCCGGCCTCGGCAGAAATCTGCTGGCGCGCAATGCGCGGCCAACACTTTTTTTTTTCCCTCTCACAGAATGTGAACAGTACTTTTTATACACAACTTAATAAAATTTATACCTTCAAGTAAACTCTTAATCTCTTAATAAAAATCTAGAAAAAATACTAATAACTTAACAACAATTTATAACATGAAAATTTAATTTTTCATGATTTAATATTAAAAAATTTTATAAAAATTTTTACATCACATAAACTACCACAAATCATAACTTTTTGTGTATAACTCCATTTTGAGTGATTCAAACTTTGTTTTTCTCATGATTTAATGTTCTATAATATTAGAACATTAAATCTAGGTATTATAAAAATTATTTTTGGTCATTATTTTGATACTTGATTTAACACCACCAAACACATGTTTTTAGCATATAAATTATACCAAAATACAAACCAAGCATATTAAACTCAAGCATGACATAAATATTACTACTACACATTATTAACTATATTAACATGTTTATACTAGCATGATAATTTATTTAATTTAAAAACAAACTACATTTAAAATAACCATTACCTCATTTTAATGGTTATCTTCATTTTTCTTCCAAAATGGGTTGTGAAGGAGGATGGCATGAACCAATAATTTCTTCTCTACCTTCTCCTTGCTCTCTCTCAAAATACTTACTCTCCCAAGCTATTTCTCTCAAACTCTCTCTTTTGGAAACTTGGAAAAATAAATGAAATGCAATGTCTACAATTTCAAGTATACTTGTAAAATTCCTAGATACAAAAATTATATCTATAATTCATGATGCTCCTACTTGGATACTTGCACAAGAAAGATAGTCCATGACTTAGTTGGTGAGGATTTTGTGGGAAAAGACTCACCAAAAAAATTAAAACAAGCAACCTAATTATTAAATAATTAAATAATAAAATAAAATAACAATCAAGTAACTCTCTTTTTCTCATCCTTGCCGGCACATGCTTCCTATGTCCCAAAATGATTGTCATCATGCTCACTTTAATAATAATTAATAGTTACATAATTATTTTCCAAGTGGCTCAAGCTTTGGGCTTTATTTAAAAATACCAATTGGGCTCATATTAATTTGTTTGGGCTACTAGTTAGTCAAGTCCATTTAATTTGTCATTGGACTATTTAATTATAACTCAAATGATTAATTATTAATTTTGTTACACATTAATTATCAAATCCATAATTAAATAATAATTGAATTGATTAATTAATTAAATACTCTAACCCATTTATATTAAATTACTAAATGGACTAATAATATTATTAATAATATTTTACATTATTTATATTAATTAATTATCATATTAATTAATTTATAAAATTTACTTCACTCATTATATTCAATTTAATTGAATATGTAATTAATGACAACTTATCAATTATTTTGATATTAAAACTTTAGAGTGTGTTCGCTAATAATAATATATATAATCTATATATATTATTTATACACATTACTTTACCTCAAAAATAATTTCACAATAAATTATGAAATTAAAATAAATACAATATATTATTTATTATATATTATTTACGCCATAAATTAAATTATTTAATACATTTACATTAAATAATTCATTTCTCATCAATTATGGAAACAATTCCATTTACCCGAAAATACATTAAAATAATAATATATTTACTCAATTTCTTATTTAAATAATTTATTAAATTATTTAATTAATATTACACAAATAATTGTATAATTAAATTTCTCACTCCCATAAATCATTTACAATGATTTATTTAATTATAGAATATATTCATTTAATATATTCAATTACTATTTAAAATTTCTCAATTAATTTAATCCCTTTATATATATGTACATATATATGAAATTAAATGTTGTACATATATACAATTACTAATCTTCCTTAATTAATTCAACTACTATATATAATTTATAATTATATAATTTACATAATTATTCCTCACAAATAATTTATCAACAATTTGCATAATTGTTGATTAATAAATAAATTAATTCCACAATAAACCTTTTAATTCAATTCGGATTAATTTAATATTAATCTATCTATTTATCACAATTTAATTAACCATTAAATTATGTTACTAAATATGCACGCATATATATATTCATATAAATACATATTTAATTTACATGCAACCACGTCGCATAATTACATAACTCCACTAATTAATTCTCTTAATTTAATTATACTTGTTGTTAGTCAAGTTTATTGAATTATCACTTTACTTGCTAACTTATCAAAAATTTTGATATCACCATATCTAAGTTAGTCCGTTAAATTTAATTTGGACCTCTATTTATCTATCACTACTAGGTTATCAAACTCCAACCTTTATTAAATATTAAATATTTTATTTCTAATTCATTTAAATATCCGGGATATTACATTAATATTATTCATTATAATACTAGTAATTGTATTCCTCAAAATTAAATTAATTTATATTAAGTTTAATTTTTAAAATATTTTAAATTAATTTTAAAAAATAATAATAATTTTTTATTTTATAATAATTATGATCATGCATATTGTTACGTGCTTTAAATTTTGGGAACTTGGCAAATGTTGGATTCTCGGAAAGTAATATACCAGGCTTTGTAATTTTGAATAACAATTATAAAGAGATTATTCTCTTTGTAGTATGCGGACCGGCCCAATATGAAAACAATAAGGAAAAATTACATACATTAGTACATTTTTAAAAATAATTACAAAAATCATACGTTTATAAAATAATTACAAAAACATTACATTTTTTAATTTTATTTATAATACTAATGTAATTATAAGTCCTTAATTTAAGGGATTAACATTAATAACTGATATGATAAATTAGTGTCTAATTTAAAATAGATTTTTTTTGAAAGACGTGATAACCGCCATTAGGACTCTTCCTTTCTTCCATCTGTGTTCGTGTGTTTCGCTTTCATTTATCTCTGTTCGTATTCTTTGCTTTCATCTATCTCTGTTCGTATTCTTTGCTTTCATCTCACTCGGTTGATCGTGTCTCAATGTTTTATTTGTTGTCGTTGTTTGTTATCGTTGTCATATGTTCGTTGGACTAGCTATTCTGTTATATTGATTAGATTTGTGTAGAATGGTTGATAAAATGAAGAAGTACGGAAAGAGGAAGAGAATCACGGAGGGGGATGGTGCTAAGGGTTTGAAGAAGTTTGTTGTGGATAGTAAGGGGAAGGGGCAGAATGCAGGTCAGAAATCCAGTAAGAGTGATGATAGGTTGGTTATTCATAGTGATATCAAGCATTTTGAAGTGGATTTAGATGATGTTTTTGATGTCGATGTAGTTAAGTCAGAAGGACAAGTGATTGGCCAGAATATAATTCTAACAGAAAGAATTTTAAAGGTTTGTTAATTTAAATTTTGTTATTTTATGATCATATAACTGTTGGGTTTCTTAGTTAGTTTGTTTTTGGTTACCAGTAAAAGATGTTTTGGTTACTATCTTATAATTGGTCGGTTACTATCATATAATTGTTTGGTTATCATTAAAATATATATTGGTTACTGTGCTATAACTAGTTGGTTACTGCTTTATTATGTTTGTTGTTAATGTTTGCTTATGATTTGGAATCTATTATTGCTCACTCAATGTGGTGTTTTGGTTACTTTTGTATGTTGTTTTGGTTATAATGTATTTGTATAGTATAAATTTGTGTAGTAACTGTTTGGTTACTATGTTATAACTGGTTGGTTACTATCATAGTAATTGCTCAGTTGGATTTATAACTTGTTGGTTATTATCATATAACTGTTTGGTTACTGATATGTACTACATCTTGTTAATATTTTTTTTAGCACTAGATTATATACACAACTGTTTGATTACTGATTTAGTATGTTTGTTGGTAATGTTTGCTTATGACTTGGAATCTATTACTGTTCACTCAATGTGGTATTTTGGTTACTTTTGTATGTTGTTTTGGTTACAATGTATTTGTGTAGTATAAATTTGTTGGTTGAAATGGATTTGGTTACCATGAAGACATGTTTTCGTTAGTATGATATAAATGTTCGGTTACTATGTTATAACTTTTTGGTTACTGTCATATAACTGTTTGGTTACTATATAAACTGATATGTACCACACCTTGTTAATATTTTTTTTAGCACTAGACTATATAATATAACTGTTTGGTTACTGCTTTAGTGTGTTATGGTTACTGTTATATTATGATGTGGTAACTATTTTTGTGCAGTCAATGTGAGATGTTGAAGACTTTTTATAGTCTGTTTTGGCTACTGTGTAATTGTTATATTATGCTTCTGCAAGTATGATATTATTTGTGGGTTACTATTTTACTGTTTACGGTATAAATATTGTTTTATTTTGTTTACTAATAATTGTGCAAATCTGATTTTGTTTATTTGCAGTTATGGGATTTATATTACGAGGTATGCAACAGGAAATTTACAGGAAAAGTTATATATTGGTGCGACGTGGAAGTCCCCAGCATTATTGCAAAGAAACTGAACGAAAGTCAGCTGGAGAAGTTTAAGGCAACATGTTTTGAGAATTTCATGGAGTTTGGTGATCAACACCAAATGTATTCCCAGATTATTCAGCATGCTCTTGTAAGGGAGGTTCACCATAGCGATAATGGTGAAATGTGGTTTTTATTTGGTGAAAAAAGGGTGAGATTTGGTTTGCTTGAGTTTTGTCTAATTTCTGGGTTGAGATGGCAAGGGGAGGATGATATAACTGCATATAAAGGTATGAAGAATGTGATTGTTGAAAAGTTTTTTGGGGACGAAGCTCTGACGCGTAGAAGTATAGGTAGGGTTTATCGGGAGGCAGTTTTTGATGACGATGATGAGGCTGTTAAGATGTCATTTATTTTTTTTGTGTTTAATTTCATTTTATCAACAGTTTCTAAAAATTTTGTGGATGGGACAATGGTAATTTTTTTATGTTATGGTGATATCAGTAGTTTTCCTTGGGGGAAAGTCACATTTGAGATGACAAAGCACTCTTTGTCCAATGCGTTGAAGAGGCGTTTGAAAAAAGGAAGGAATAGTGGTTCAATTTATAATTTCTACAAGGATCATTATACCAAATTGTACAAGTTGAATGAACTATCTTATGTATTCCAAGTTTTTATGTTTGAAACTATTCTGACATTCAAGATTAGGGGCATATGCAATGATGAACAGCTGTCGGATTTCCGTTTATTTAGATGGAATGAGCTAGTGAAGCCCCCTACGAATGAGAAATTGAATGATTTAGTATTTTGTTCCGGACAGGTATGCAGCTTACTGCTAAGTGTATAATTGGTGATGTATTTAGTTATATAGTTAGTTACTGATTATATTTTGTGGATTTTACTGTTAACAAAGTAGTTATTTACCTTGATATACTCATTTGGTTACTGATTATGTATGTGTATGTTCATAATAACAAAGTATTTTGTTACCTGAATATACGCATTTGGTTACTAATTAAATTACCCTCATTATTATATATTTAATGTTTTTTTTACTGTAATTGTACAGTGTTTGTCAGATTTTTTGGTTACTATTATATAACTGTTTGGTTACTGTGCTTTTATATGTTTGGTTACTGTTTTGGTTACTGTGCTTTTATGTGTTTGGTTACTGTGCTTTTATATGTTTGGTTACTGTACTTTTATATGTTTGGTTACTGTTTTGGTTACTATTTTGGTTACTATGCTTTTATACTAAATGTACTTAATGTTTTTCAGTTAAGGATAAAAAGTTTGATTCCCACGTCCGAGGAGAAGGAGAGGCTTGATTTGGGCGGGTTTCAATTTTTCAATGGGAAGCATGCTGAAAAGAAGGTTGGAAAAAAATTGAAGGGTGACAACATTGGATTTGATCTTTCTGCAATTAAAGATTTAATTGATGAACGTGTTAGGCCATTGGAGAAGAAAGTGTCTGAAATCAAGAAAGATATTTTAAATTTGCGGGGTGATATTAAGGATGACATGTATGATTTACATGTTCAGTTATGTAAGGACTTTAGGTCCATTATTAGAGATGAGTTACGTGGGATCAAAGATGGTGGAGAGAAACAAGTTGATGAGGATTCTGATGATGATTCTGATTACGATGATGGTGGTGATGATGATGATGATGGTTGTGATGATGATGATGATGATGATGATGGTTGTGATGATGATGATGATGATGATGATGTTGCTGATGAAGCTGATGATGTTGTTGATGGTGATGATGATGATGATGATGATACTCTTAAAGGTAATAATAATGATGATGATGAAGTTGGTGATGTTGGGTTGAAAGTCGATGAGAAGGATAACGAGTTTGATGAGGATGTTAATGATGTGTTGAATTTTGTTCAGAATAAGGATTGAAATGAAATTCAGATTGGTAACGAAGTTAAACGTGATGTTGTGGTTGAAGAACATTATGAAATAAAAATTAATGATGATGCAGAAAATGTCAAGGTTATATGATATTTGTTTGTTTTGTTGTGTGTTGTGCCTTTTTTTTAATGATTAATTGGTTGTTTTTCATTTTGCACAGATTGGCAAGAATAATGGCATGTCATCGTTTGACATATTAAACCAATGCACTGGGAAAGAGATTGTTGTGTATGTTGCTGCTGAGGTTAGTGTTACTGTTATATTGTGACATGGTTACTAGTATATATATTAAGTTTACTATTATAATATTGGTTGGTTACTATAACATTGTGTGTTGGTTACTATTATATTACCCTTTATTTCAATATAAACAGGGGAATAAATGTGAGGAAGAAAGCAAGTATGGCCTTGATCAGATGGTGTTGACTACACAGGACATAGTTCAGTGTGATGAGTTGGAGAAAAGTGTCTATAAAGCCGGTAATAGACCTGTCCGTGAACACGCAAAGAGTGCCGTTTTGCGGTCTCCATATACATCAAAGTTTGGATCGGCTGGTTCATCGTCTACTGCTTTGAGTGCTAGTCAAACACATGCATGTCCTTCTGCATTTCCGGAAGTATGCATGGAGATGCCATCAAAGTTTGAAGAGGCATTATTTGAGCAATGGTTTAAAATTGGTCTAAACAACCGGAAAATATTTATTTTTTATTGTTAATAATGCTATAGTTTTTTTATTAAACAAGTAAATTTGTTTTCTTTGTAGAAACATATGGTTAATATTAAATAAATGTCATGTGTACTATTATTTTATGTTTTGGTTACTATTATATAACTGTTTTGGTTACTATTATATAATTGTTTGGTTACTGTGCTTTTATATGTTTGGTTACTGATATTTAATAAATGTCATGTTTACTATTATTTTATGTTTTGGTTACTGCTTTATAATGGTATGGTTAATGTTATATTATAAGTTGGATACCATATTTGTGTTCTCAAAATGGTATTTTGGTTACTATTATATAACTGTTTTGGTTACTATTATATAACTGGTTGGTTACTGTGCTTTTATATGTTTGGTTACTGATATTAAATAAGTGTCATGTTTACTATTATTTTATGTTTTGGTTACTGCTTTATAATGGTATGGTTAATGTTATATTTTGTGTTCCCAAAATGGTGTTTTGGTTACTATTATATAACTGTTTTGGTTACTATTATATAACTGTTTGGTTACTGTGCTTTTATATGTTTGGTTACTGTTTTGGTATGTATTTGTTACTCTTTCATTATGGTTTATATATTAATATTTGTTGGGTTTCAGGTTACTGTTAACAATTAAGTTGTTGATTAGTATGTTAAATATTGTCTATTCAAGTCTGATTTTGGGTAGTGTATATTAAGCGTGTATACTAATATGCTTTTATAATGAAGGACCGACAAATTCCCCAAAAAGAACAATAATATTGAACCTGCTTTTGTATTCGGGTCTATCCCAATATCATCAAAAATGTGGTTCTACACATTAAAGACTCATGGACAATGGTTAGACGATGATGTGAGTTCTTTTAAAAAAAATTATGTTTTTCTAGATGTGGTTACAGTTTTTATTTGGGATAGTAAGTAGTGTTAACAGAGTTGGTTACATTATTTAAATGCTTACATTTTTCAGCAATTGTGTAATATTTTTTTTGTTTCCTGGTTCAGCACATCAATGTTGCGTTATATTATTTCCGTAAATTGGCCAAACATTCCGACAGTGTTCATATAAGGGCAACTACTACGGATTGTTGGTTTCATAACAAGATGACTGCTCTTTTCGATAAGTATACAAGTAAAAATGCAGATACGAGTGTTTTGTCTGGGGAGGGTGATGTTGCTGAATACATCCATGGGCTGTTTATGGATGTCAACTCACCATGGAAAAATGTTAACTACGTGTTGTTCCCCATCCATATGACATCACCGGAGCATTGGTTTTTGTTAACATTTGATGTGCATCGTAGACGTCTTACTGTTTATAATTCTTTGCGTCCAAAAAAAAAATCCATGCAAACAAAAATTATGGATGTTTGTGAGCCATACATATTCATTCTTCCTACTTTATTGCGCAAGAGTGATTTTTGGAGGGATATGTCTGACATTGACTTTAGCAGTGAACCGTATCGCAACAAGGAGGAAGATGATATAATTGAGTTGGAATTTGCAGAGGCGGTTCCTTAACAAGTCGAGGGGTAAGGTTTACATTGTTTACATTTTTTTAATTATTACATATAGGTTGATTTTAGTTTTGATTTTTATTATCTTTTTTCTGTTTGTGTAGTGATTGCGGGATGTTCACGATATGTTTCGCTGACATATCATTCATCAGAAAATTGTTGAAATTCCTATTCCATTTTCCATTGCGCAGTATCGGAAGAAGTTATGCACAAACCTATATGTGCATGCAAGGAAGAAACAGTTGGAGGGATATGAGACTGACAGAGAATTTCCAGGAAGATTTTTTCCAGATTTTGATTAGTTCGGATATCGTGTTTTGTAATTATGAACTGTGTATTGTATTTTATTTTATGGGATATACACAACATTTTTGGGATATATACAACATTTTTTGAGACAAGGACATATTTTGGGATATACATAATAATTTATTTTTTTTGGAGGGATATACACAACATTTTTGTATGGCTTATGAGTTTGTGATGTTTATTGGATCTTATGTAAATGGGTTACATATTTGAGAATGAAAGTAACAATTTTTTTTGGTTGGTTTTTGTTTCTTTTAAGTTATGCTTGTTACATTGTTTGAGATGTACAGTTGGTAACCAAATAGGTATACAATGGTAACCAATTATTGTTCTGATAGTAACCAGACCATTAAAACATGTTACGGTTACCATTAAAACAAGTGTTGTTTACCATTAAAACATGTTATGGTTATTGTTATTTACTGTTTGGTTACTTATTTATTATATTTATTTTACTGTTGCATGTTTACTCAGTTTTGCAGATCAAATTTGCATGTTTACTCAGTTGCCTTAAATCATATGTAAATGGGGTTACATATTTTAGAATTCTAGCAGTAATGAAAGTAACATTGTTTTGGTTGGTTTTTGTTTCTTTTAAGTTGTGCTTGCTACATTGTTTGAGATGTACAGTTGGTAACCAAATAGGTATACAATGGTAACAATTATTGTTTTGATAGTAACCAGAGAGTTACAAGCTTGTTTAAAGATGTATCGATCGTGAAATGTACATGTCATAGTATAATTGGGTTGCCGAAACAAACAATATCACTGTCATAGTGTATATGTGTGCTTTATATTGGAAATTCATAATGAAATCAGAAATCAAAATATTAATCAATAACAATTTTGTTTATTGCAAACAATAAAAAATGTTACCAACGATATGGATAATGGTTACTCATAGTAAACGATTATCTATACATGTATTTTCACTCTTAATGTAATTGCACTATATCAGACCTTATTTGGTCTTAAAACAGGTGGATTATTGCATGTTTTCCTGTTGTGTCCTTTTTCTTGGCACCTGCTGCATTTGTTTTGAATTTTAAGCTCAGACTCGTGTTTGTACCTCCCTATTTTTGGTCTTCCCGCTGGTCTTCTTGTGTTCGGTGGTTTTACACATATGTTTCTTACTTCGTATGGTATATCCCAGTTTTCTTTGTCATCTAACGGCATGATGGAAGCTGAATATGTGTCGACCAAAGTTGTTTTAGAGTACTTTTTAGAGCAAAAATCATAACAACTCAAATTTCGCTTGTTCATAACAGCAGCATCGTGCAGACAAGGCATCTCATGGTACTGAAATTTACAACATGTGCATGTCTTTTGGTCGATGTCCACAATATATTATTTGGCGACATCGTAAACAGTAAAAATCACTAAGTTTGATGTCTCAACCTACAACACAAATTAAGTGTTGTTAGAATAAAGTACAACTGGAATCATTTTCATTGTTTGAAAACAGAATAAATATAGTGAAGTAAAGAACTCAATGTTACAATTACAAAACACAATAACATTATAATTATAAATAGTAACCAAACAAGCATCAATTAGTAACAAGTACAATGATACACTGTAACAACTCATCAGTAGTCAGTAATCATTATAATGTTGTGCAATAAGCAATTGAGTATTAGTTAGTAACCAAAATAATATTACATAGTACGCAAGTTTCCATTAGTCAGGAAACAAGTCAGTATTAGTCAGTAACCATTATAATGTTACACAGTAACCAAGTTAGATTTAATCAGTAACTAAGATAGCATTAGACAGTATAATGAAACACAGTAACCAATAGTTAACAAATAGGTTTCTATAAAATGCAAATGCAACTTTTGATGCAATAATTAAAATTTGTATTAGTTACCTTAAGTTTCTTTGATTTAATGATATTAGATTGCAACCTTCCTTCAGCTGTTGTGGAAAGTGTTGTGAATGTTGATATGACTGCTTGTTTGTTTGTGAAATACCATCTTTGAACCAGACAACGTAGGCATTCAATCATTGATGCAACGGGAAGATCTCTGATCATCTTGATTGCGCTGTTAATAGATTCGGTGGTGTTTGAAGTCATTGTTGAGTATCTGCTTACAGTCCCATGGAGCCTGGTGCATTTCTCCAACTTGACATCTTCCTCCAAATATGTCCTTATTCGAGGATCAATGGCATCAAGTTCAGCCATGTGTTTGTTGAATTGTTCAATAGTGTAAGCTCTACAAGCCCCGTTGTAAGCCTATTTAAGTTCCTCTTCTCTCTTTTTGAATCTATTTTTTATATTTTTCAATACATGGTATGTGCATGAACCATGCATGACGTCCGGAAACACAAAATTCAGTCATTGTATAATGGCTTCATGTCTATCTGAGACAATGCATTGGCCTTCCCTAACTCCATAAGCAATTCTCAAATTTACGAAAAACCATCTCCAAGATAATTCATTTTCGCTGTCAACCACTACAAAAGCAATCGGAACAATTTTTCTGTTTGCATCTTGTGTGCTTGCTATCAGTAGTGCCCCCCCATAAGTTGATTGTATGAACGTTCCATCGATTACAATTATTGGAAAGCAATGGTTCTATGCTTGAATGGAAACTCCAATGGCAAAGAATAAATACTTGAAACGACCATTTGTTTCCAACTCAAGGGATGTAACAGAACCTGATGATGGATTAACATGAACGTTATCATTAGAATTCCAAGTAGTATACAGTATACAAATAATAGTAGTTTGTAACCATTCAGTTGATTAATGGTATCCAAATCAGTTGAGTTGGGTAACCAAATCAGTTTTGTTGCGCAACCAAGTAATTATGAAAACCCTATAAAATGTTTTTAATTGTTACCTGGATTTGTTTTCTTCAGCATGTGTAACCATGATGGGATCATTGAGTAGTCGTGTGGATTTCCTCTTACCTTTTCCAACGCTTTCTCCTTCGATCTCCATGCTTTTTGGTAAGAGATAGACACATTATATTCTGTCATCATGTCCTCCACAATATCGGTTGGTGTGTATATTTTTTTCAGATTTGTTAATTTGTGCATTATGCATTCACTGACCAACTCACTATTTGTCTGTCTGTGGTCTCCCAGCAATATGTTGACTGAACACGTGTGGATGTCGTTGAATTCTCTCACATTGAACATACTGGTTTTTCAAAAAGTTGATGCTCTCATCTTCCATTTGCAATTTTCGTCATGTACGCACACTAGCACAAAGTCTCTACGACCTGTTCGTTGAACTTTGTGTTGTCTGTTTTTCCTGATTGAATGCAACCTCATAGCTTGTGATAGGATTTTTTTGTCTTTGTAAGTTTGATGTAATTGTACTTCACGTTCATTCGGATCTGTTATTACATCATCATGTCGTTCTTCTGTGTATGATATGTCATGTTGTCTGTCTCGTTATTGTTCAATAATTTCCATTGCAAGGTGATCGACATATTGCGTTCCAATTTGGTAATCGTGAGTTGGCAGTGGAACTAGTGCTGAATTCCCTTGTGTTGATCTGATTGGCGTTACATTGTGAATCATATGTTCTTCTACATTTGTCAAGATTGTTGTGCGTTCCCTTCGGTGTTCAGTTTCTATAATCACTGGGAATTTACCTTGCTCATCAGATTTTCTACTGACTTCAATAAAGAATCTTAAGGTTGCTTCATCTGATATACTGATTGGTGGAATATCGCTTCTAATCTGAAATTTTATTGACAATGTTGTTGCATTTGTGTCTAGCCGTAATGCACTGCATATCATGTTCTGCATTTCTCTGAACGTACAAGTTGATTGAACTAGTATGCCGATAACTTCAAATTTGGTGTATTGGTTACTATCAGTCCATGTACCGTTGTAATAAAGTACAACTGGAATCATATCCATTGCCTTACAATAGAATAAGTATTTGTAAAGTAACCAACTGAATGTTAGGTAGTAAACAAATTTGAATACTGAATGTTGTGATTGCAAAATGTATTGAAAACATATTTCATATTATGGTTACTAATGTATTGAAATAAGTATTGGTAAAGTAACCAACTGAATGTTAGGCAGTAACCAAACTACATGATGTTAGTAACCATAAGATAAAACACATTTATACACTCATGTGATTTACACAGTAATCACAAAAACTTTATACACTAACCAAATACATTTCAGACTGTAACCAACACATATTTATTTAGTAACCACAAGATAAACACATTTTGCATATGCATTTTTATAGTTAAAAAAAAATAAGTAATTAAGTTTGCATTAGTCAGTAACCAAGTTAGAATTCGTCAGTAACCAATTAAGCATTAGTCAGAGACCAAAATAATGTTACACAATAACAAATTCAGCATTAGTAAGTAACCAATTCAGCTAACAAGTAACCATTAATATAAAAAATATTAGTAATTAAGTTTGCATTAGTCAGTAACCAAGCTAGAATTTGTCAGTAACCAATTAGGCATTAGTCAGAGACCAATATAATATTACACAGTAACCAATTCAGAATTAATCAGTAACCAAGTCAGCTAACAAGTAACCATTAATATAAAAAACATAAGTAATTAAGTTTGCATTAGTCAGTAACCAAGTTAGAATTCGTCAGTAACCAATTAAGCATTAGTCAGAGACCAATATAACGTTACACAGTAACCAATTCAGCATTAGTAAGTAACCAAGTCAGCTATAGTCATTAAAAAAGACAGCTTTAGACAGTAAACAATACAAAATAGTCAGTAACCAAGACAACATTAGACAGTAAACAATTTATATAACCTTAGTAACCATATTATGAAATATGTTTTCAATACATTTTACAATCACAACATTCAGTATTCAAATTTGGTTACAATTTTAAGATAGAAAAACTTAATAAATGTAATCAATATAGTAATTGGTAGTAACCATAGGTAACTATATGCTTATAAATTTTAAACTGACAAACCTCAGTATTTGTATCGAAGTTGAAGGCGTTGTTGATTTTGTATGATTTTTTCGATTTTATAGATGCGTCGCGACAACAAGCTTCTTCTTCTCCGATTACGTGTTGCGTCGCGACAGGATGCTTCGTTTTTTCCGATATCAGAGTTATGCCTCGACAGAATATTTTGTCTTCTCCGATTGATTTGGCGTTGAACTGTTACTCAGTTTACTCAGTTTGTTTAAATCATGAATTGAGGGATTAAGAAATTAGAGGCTGGAGATTAGGACATTTGATATGCTTTCCAGAGCAGCGTATATCAAATTGTTGCAGTTACGGAGGAATTTTTTAGTAACTGCCGGATATGGCAGTATTTTCTTGTTTTCAAGATTTTGAAGATATACTGTGGAATTAATTTCTCTGATTTGTACTCTTTTTGTAATTATTTTATTTGTGCACTAATTTTGTAATTTGTTATTAATTGTTGTATATAACTGTAATGAACCCAAACAATAATAGGATATTATGGTCATTTTAAAAAAAGATTTAGGATAATTTTTTCTAGAAATTTTTATTTCCAAATGGTAGGGATTATAGTATTATGTTGAACATGCAATTAAATAATTCTCAATTTTAAGTCATTTTATAAATTTTAAATTAATAGTCTCAGGTCTAAATTTAAAATTGACGCATTTTTTAATTTTTACCCATAAGTTTAACTATAGACAATTAATACCTCAAAGAATTTTCAAAAGATGATAGTGCAGTGCTCCCTCTGAACGGATAAGAAAATGTTTTGGCCGGACTTGTGACACATTTCAGTTTTATATGATTTTTATACAAATTTATCTTTTTTTATACGAAAGAATACATATATGATATTTTCATATAAATATAAATAAATAATTTATTTTAATTAATATAATTAACATTAGGATTAGCAATAATTCAATTAACCATAATATATGACAATATTAATTTTTTTCATTTTTATTTGCTAAAGGAAACATTGAATTAACATTTATAATTTAATTAAATTAATTTAACATTTTAAAAAAATACAAATTAACAAAATAAATTAATTACATAAAATAATATTTAAACTAAGACATCAATTAAATAAAACAAATGTGTTCAAGGAAAAAAATATAAACAAAGAACTTTAAAAAAATTACAAAACAATCGGTTAAATTAAACAAAATAACAAATATAGTAAGACTCCGTTTGTTTCATGAAAAACTTTTGTCGGAAAATATTTTTTGATGAAATTATTTTCAATAAAAATGGCCTATTTTTCTTTATTTGATTGCTAAACTGAAAATGAGATGAAAAATCATCATATTCTCTATTTGAATTAATTAAATAATTTTTTTAGTATACTCTGTCTTCTTCTTCTTTTTTTAATATACACTACATTATAATAAATAAATATTATCATATTTATAATTTCTTCTAAAGAGATTTTTTTTTTTGTGAAGAAATAGGAGCAGTGAAATATTACCAAATTTGAGAGTTTAAAGATAAATAGCAAATATATATGAAAAAAATAATTGAATTAATTAAGAAATGAATTAATTAATTTGTTAAAAGGAGATAGAAAAAATAAAAAGAATAAAAAGTAAAGCTTATTGTTGGGAGATAGAATTGAACATCTTTTTCAAAAAATGACTTACGAATCTTAAATTTATAAATTATTTTTCTAAAATAAAGAAATAATTTTTTGTTAACCGAAAATTATGATCATATTTTTCTTGGTATGCCAAATATTAAAAAATCAAGAAAATATTTTCTAAAAAACGTTTTACTCGTAACAAATGGAGCCTAAAAATAATCTATTTGGCCTAACATGTCTTCCCCTAACGAGAGACCCACTCGGGAGAGACCCACTCCCTGCCCTCTCTCCACCTCTTTTTCATAGTAATTTATACCATAATTTATACCAAATCTAAGAGTTTTCTTCATCTTCTTCTTTTTTTTCTTTTTCCTTTCTTTTACTATTCCGCAAATATAATATTTAGGTCATCTCCAACAGCACAATTTTAGACTAAATATAATATAGAATTTATTTTCGCTCTTTAACAGTTAGACTAAATATAATCTAAGTTTATATTTGAAGCACCAAAAGAATTAAATCAAGAAACTTGATAGTCCATAAACTATAATTTTAATTATATTTAAATAAGAAAGTGAAATGATGATTGTAATTTTTTTTGAATTCATTAATTATTTTATATCTTTTTATATTATAATCTACGGAATAGTTTATTTGGTGGAAATATTGAAGATTAAAAGACATTTTGTTGATGTCATATGGATTAAATATATTCCATAAGATAGTCTAGTTGCTGAAGATATTCTTATGAGAAAAAAATAAAAATATCAATGGAGTTTTCCCATTTTTGTTGATGGAGATCGATGTTGACCTTTTTAGACCGACCGGGTCTGCTTGAAGCTCCATATTGTAGAAAGTTTAAAGTCGATGGTGGTAGCTTCAAGCCAGGTTGGTCACTATCTGTGATTGCTACTTTTCTAGGTTGAAGATATGAGCAGTGATGTAGAAGTCATAATTCTTTAAGGTGTTAATTGTCTATATTTAAACTTATGGGTGAAAATCGAAAAAGTTGTGAACTTTGAGGCACACTTTTGTCATTATCCCATTAATTATTAAGCTCCATAGTTTGATTGGATTGCAACTTGAAGGTTA
This sequence comes from Hedera helix, assembly GCA_947179155.2. NCBI lineage: Eukaryota > Viridiplantae > Streptophyta > Magnoliopsida > Apiales > Araliaceae > Hedera > Hedera helix. The sequence continues at coordinate 19,213,487 of OX359274.1, forward strand.
CAATCCAATAATATTATATATTTGTAATTAAATATATAATATAATATTTTGATAAATTATTTAAAACTTCAAAGGTTGTTGTCTAACATGACTAAAAGTAGATTATGTTATCAACAGACAACACCTCTACTATCTAGATATTATATGTAAATATAATTTCCTTTAAATTATTTTCTTATTGTAACGATGAATAGTAATGGAATGAATATATAAACCGTAAGTGAGGACTCAAAGGGGAAAACGCAATATAAGTTTGCTAGCTAAGCAATTTTAGAAATTGAGTTTCTTTCTCATGGTGTTCTTAATTAGGCTTGACAATTTCACCCAAATTTGATCAGATTCATCCGATCTTGATCATAATGGAATTTATTTTTTAAAATCTTATAGATTTAATGTTGAGTATAGGATATATTCTTTCATCCTGCGCTAACCGCCTCCGACTTGATTTTATATATATAATTTCTCATGGTGTTCTTAATTAGGCTTGACAATTTCACCCAAATTTGATCAGGATTCTCCGATCTTGATCCTAATGAAATTTAATTTTTTAAATCTTATAGATTTAATGTCGAGTATAGGATATATTCTTTCACCTAGCCTAACTGCCTCCGACTTGATTATATATATATATATATATATATATAATTATGTATTTGTTTAGGTTATTTTATTGTAAATGTAACGTCCTTAAATTTGGGCCTACATAATCCAATTTGAGACGCCATAAAATACATGGTAACTAATACAAATAGTACAAAGGACGAAAATACAGAACTCAATAATACACAACTAAATTTTCACTATTATTGTCACACTATATACAACATGTGAAGACTACTATAACTATCTCTCGGACTTTCACTCAATTTCTCGGCTAGACTCAGCTATTCTCTCATTTCCTGAAGAACAATGGAACAAAAAAGAAAGGGTAAACTTAAATAGCCCAGTAAGAAATATCATGACTAAAATAACAATGAGTAAATTATAATTAGTTTTCAACACTTGAGTTCTTGATAGAATACAATAAACAATAAACAACAAGTTTTAGATCAATAATAACAACGAAATAAGCAATTCATTAGAAGAATCATGTAGACTATGATGTCAACTAACTTTTTTTTTTACGAAAAATATCATTAACTTTTATCATCTTAAACATCATTGGTCATGATAATATAAATTCACAGTTCCTGATCATAATCATGCAAGTCAACAGTTCATCTTTGCATTACGGGCCAAAGATATTCAAATATAACACCAATGGTCATGATCATACTAGTCTTCAGCCTTTGATTATAATCATACCAAACAACAATTCTTCTTTATCCTAGGCCAAAGAGAACATTCACTACGTGCCCTAAGACATACGACAATTATATCGCATTTATCCTATCATATGTGCCCCAGACCACAGATATTCACAACAATAGTGATATAATTGTTGAACAGAAGAAAACAGGATGATCAATAAATATCAAAAGTTTATGATTTTACTTTATACAGATTCAAATAATGTCCAAATTGTCAACATAATGTGGACTCAAATTCAAGAATGATATTAAAAATCCACAGTTCAGAATAAAGGTTAAAGTTCAATAGAAAGATTTAGAAAAATAGGAAGGTTCAATTGAAATTATATTAGATGAAGCGCAAACTATTAAGGAACATATAATTATTTCAGGAAACTTTACCAAATAGTACTTACCATAGTAATTTAAGACTATGAAAAGAATAATACCCCTTACCTTAACACGTGACTGAATATTGATTTAAATGAAGTTGATCAACCTATATATTTATAATTTAATTAATAACTACCACATATAATTTCATGGTGTATACCAATTCGTATGAAATCATCAAAAGTGATTTGATAGAATAAAGTAGAATAACTTTAATATAGTTTTTGAAAGAAATAATATTTCAAAATAAAATTTTCAAATGAAGCTATTCAAAATAAATCTTCTAAAGAAAGATTTATAAACACCGTGTGACGTGTGTGGTTGCTTATATAACCTTTATAAAAAGACTTACTTGAACAGTACTCGTACACTTACAAATCTTCACAAATACTCAAGATGACTTTAACACACTCAAAGAGAACTTACACAAAGTAATATTTAGAGAGTGAAAGAAAAAATAAGCAAGGAAGTTTTTATGAAAAATCATTAAGTTAAGCCCTCTATTTATAGCAAAAAATCTTATCATAAACCAAGATTTCCTAATTTAATCTACACTGTATATTTCAAGATAATATTTAATCAATACCACTCATTTCATCTTTTAAGATTTTCTTAATCTAAACCATTCATTGAAAGATCATCTTTAATCTACACCGTTCATTTCAAATTCTATAATTATTACATTATCTTTAATCTATACCATTCATTTCAGATTTTCTTTAATCTATACTATTCAATTAACTTTATATATAAAATAACTAACTTTATATATAAATCAACTAACTTTATATAAATCAATTAACTTTATATATAAAAATAAATAATTTTATATAATTTATCATAATTTACTTTACATAATTTATATAAAGTAAATAACTTTATATAAATTATTATAATAAAAATAAATAACTTTATCAATTCAATTATTCAACAATAATTCACAATTATTTATTATTATGACTAATTGTTATAAATGCAGCGTAGTTGGCTTTCTAAGTTAGATAAGTAGAAAAATTAACTAATAATGGAATACAATAGTTTAATCAACATCATAATAGTGATATCAAAAATGCAGAAAATAAGTAAAAGAAAGAACACGTTACTGTGTAATGACAATTATTGATTCAGTAATGTGAATTACTATGCATATGTTACTGTAACAATTATCAGTTCAATAATATGAATTATTATGCATGTGACAATTATTGGTTCAATAAAGTCAATATAGTACAATAACCACTTTATCAGTTCAATAATATGAAATACTGTGCAATACCATGTGCTACTGTGTAATACCGTGTGCTACTGTGTAATACCGTGTGCTACTGTACAATATCGTATATTTCTATTCATTTACCACCGAGTATTTTAACAGTTAAAAGTGATAGTACTGTTGACTATTTTTATTTAGAAATATTACATATGTCGTTTTCTATATCCGACAATGTTTCGTTGGGGGGGTCCACCAATATTATTTTGGTGCCGTCGTACGAATCGAATATTCCCCGACAGAACGAATATTCCCCGACAAAATGAATATTCTCCGACAAAACGAATATTTTCCAACAAGATAAAATTTGTACAAACATTTCTTCATTTTTACTTCTGTCAATTTATTCATTTACCGTTTCAGAAGAAAATATATAAAGAAAAATTAAATTTGTATTTCATAAGTCGAGGTCTTACAACCTCCCCTACTTATGAAATTTCGTCCCCAAAATTGACGTACCTGGTATTTCGAAGAGGTAAGGATACCTATATTTCATTTCAGATTCTAGCTCCAAAGTCATTTTCTCAGTATTTTGGTTCCTCCATAAAGTCTTAACTTAAGGTATAACATTTGAGTGTAGGATCTGCTCTTTCTTATTTAAGATCTTGACAGGTACCTCTTCGTACGTTAAATCTTTTGTTATAACGTCTGGTTCTAACTCAATGATGTGATTCAAATCCTTCATATATTTACGTAGCATGGATATATGAAAAACGTTATGAATACGAGATATGCTTAGTGGTAAGGCTAGTCTGTAGGCCACAAATCCTACTCAGTTTAGAATTTCAAATTAGCCAATAAATCGAGGGTTGAGCTTTCCTCTCCTTCCAAATCTCGTAACTCATTTTCATGGAGAAAAACGTAAAAATACATGGTCTCTGACATTGAAACTTTCATCCCTTCGATACAGATCAGCATAACTCTTTTGTCGTTCTTGTGCGGTTTGTATTTGTTGTCGAATTGTTTGGATCTTTTCTGTTGTTAAGCGTACCAACTCAGCTCCCAACAATTTTGTTTCTCCTACCTCATTACAATATACTGGAAAGCGACACTTTCGTCCATACAAGGCATCAAATGGAGTCATGCCTATGCTTGCTTGGTAACTGTTGTTATAGGAGAATTTAACTAATGGCAAGTACTTGTCCCAACTTCTCTTGAAGTCTAGCATGCAAAGTCTCAAAAGATCTTCAAGAGTCTAAATCCTCATTTCAGATTGTCCGTCCGTTTGAGGATGATATGCAGAACTAAATCGTAGCTCGGTGCCCATAGCTTTTTGTAGACTGATCCAAAAGCGTGAAGTGAATCTAGGATCTCGATCAGAAACTATGGAAATTGGCATGCTATGCAATCTTACAATATCATTTATGTACATACCGGCAAGTCGCTCGAATGAAAAGTCTTCTCTTATAGGCAAGAAATGAGCTAACTTAGTCAATCTATCTACGATGACCCAAATCGCATCGAAGTCTTGAGAAACTTTGGGTACACCTGTCACGAAGTCCATAGTGATGTGTTCCCACTTTCATTCTGAAATTTCAAGTGATTGCAATGGACCGTTAGACACTTAATGCTCCACCTTGACACGTTGACAAATTAAGCACTTTAAGATAAACTCTGCAATCTCCCTCTTCATATTGTTCCACCAAAATGTATGTTAAAGGTCACGATACATTTTGGTACTTCCCGGGTGGATTGCAAATGGTGTGTTGTGTGTGCCTCCACCATAATTTTATGCTTCAAATCAGGGTCGTTAGGAACAAGGAGTCGAGAGTTGACTCGAAGTATTCATTTCTCGTTGATTCTTACTTCTAGAATAGCACCTTCTTGTACTTTCTTCATCATGTTTATCATTTTCGGATCAGTAGCTTGAGTAGTTTTAATTTTATCGATTAAAGTTGGTTCTACTTGTCCGTGCGCAATCTTCATGTGGGTCCCTGGTGGCTTTAACTCTATCTCTATCTTTTGTAAGTTGTACAAAATGCATTTCTACGTAGTCAACGCTGCACTTGTACTCGTATTAAATTTTCTGCTTAACAACGTTTACTTTTCCTGGATGATACTGGATGGTGTGGTCGTAATCCTTTAATAGCTCAAGCCAACGTCGTTGCCGTATGTTGAGATCCTTCTGGGTGAAGAAATACTCGAGGCTTTTGTAATCCATAAAGATTTTCACTTTATCCCCGTACAAGTAGTGTTTCCAGATCTTTAATGCAAAAATGACCGCTGCCAACTCTAAATCATGAGTAGGATAATTTTTCTCATAATTTTAAGTTGTCGAGATGCATAGGCTATAACTTTTCCATGTTGCATAAGTACACAGTCTAGACCTTTGCCTAAAACATCGTTGTAGATAACAAATTCTCCCGATCCTGGTGGTATGGTCAGAACAGGAGCTGAAATAAGTCTCTTCTTAAGTTCTTGAAATTTTTTCTCACATTCCTCGTTCCATACAAATTTTGTACTTTTTCGAGTCAGCTGAGTTAATGGAGTGGCGATTCGAGAAAATTCTTTTACGATTCTCCGATAATAACCAACTAAGCCTAGAAAACTTTGGACTTCAGTTACTGATCGAGGTTACTCCCAATTTAATATTGCTTCAATCTTTGCAGGATCAACTGATATTCTCTGACTGGAAATTACATGCCCAAGGAACGTGGCTTTCTCAAGTTAAAACTCACACTTCTTCAACTTGGCATACAACTTGTTCTTACATAGCTTTTGGAGTATTAATCTCAGGTGTTGTTCATGATCCTCACGATTCTTAGAGTATATGAGAATGCCATCAATAAAAACAACCATAAAATGATCCAAATATTCTTTGAATATTCGGTTCATCATGTCCATGAAAGTTGCAGGAGCATTTGTTAGTCCAAAAGGCATGACTAAGAACTCATAATGCCCGTAGCGGGTTCTGAAAGCAGTGTTTGAAATGTCATCAGCTTTAACTTTTAACTGATGATATCCAGAACGAAGATCAATCTTTGAAAAATATTGAGAACCCTGCAATTGATCAAACATGTCATCAATTCGAGGTAACGGGTACCTATTTTTTATGGTGACATGATTCAACTCTCGATAGTCAATGTACAATCTCATACTCCTGTCCTCCTTCTTGACAACAAGAACAGGGGCACCCCAAGGCGATGCACTCGGACGAATGAAACCAGTATTTAACAATTTTTGTAGTTGGACCTTTAGCTCTTGAAGTTCAATAGGAGTCATTCGGTATGGGGTTTTGAAAATAAGCTTAGTACCGGGTTCAAGATTAATACAGAATTTAATTTTTCGGTTTGGGGGTAAGCCAGGAAGTTCATCAAAAAAAATTATCAGAAAACTCATTAACAATAGGAATATCATTCAAGTTTGACATATTTTTGTTCAAGTCAGTGACATGAGCTAAAAATGATAGTTATAGATTTCAATGGTTTGATTGTTTGAATTTGCATGACAGGTTGATTAGGAATATGAAAACTAATGATCTTTTGAAAGCAATCAATTTTAGCATGATGATTAGTCAACCAATCAATTTCTAAAATCACATCAAATTCATGCATTTCCAAAGAAATAAGGTCAACGGGTAATATAAGGCTGTTGACTTGAACTAAGCAAGATTTATATATAGTAGATGTAATGACTATTGCTTCTAATGAGGTTTTAACTGATAAGTCAAAGTCTAAATTTTCAGGAATTAAATTTAATCATTGAACACACGTAGGTGATATAAAATAATGGGTAGAACTAGTATCTAACATGGCATAGACTTCACGAGAATTTATAAATAGCTTACCGGTTATCACCTCATTCAGGTTTCGTGCCATTTCAGATGTCACAACAAAAGCTCTCCCTTAAACTACAGATTTTTCCTTATTAGCGCTAGCTTTTGGTACCATAATTGTAGCTGGACTTGATTTTGTAACAGGACAAAATCGAGCAACATGACCTTTCTTTCCGTAACTGTAACATAACTTAGACTGCTGAGTACAGTTTGGGCTGATGTGGCCCTCCTGACCACACCTGTAACATCTCACCGGTGGTCAATCTCCTCCCCCTTGACACTGGTGCCGATGTTGGTACTGGTGCCCTTCCATAATCATTATGAGATTTCTTCCTCTTGAAATTATTATCACTGGATTCTCCTCTTCTGTTATTCGATGCGGGATTACCACCGAAGTGCTGGTTACCTCCTCTATGGTTCTCGTTCCTGTGGTTGTCATTTTTTTCTCTATGTTTATCATTGACTCTTAGCTGTAATATTTCATCTGCTTGCTCTACCCTTTGAGCCCTATCCACAACATTTGAGTACAAACTAAATTTATGAGAGTTAAGTTGTTGATGAATTTTGATTCTTAAACCTCGTAAGAACATCCGACTCATTCGTGTTTCGTCATCCACTAGATGGGTCGCAAAACGAGATAACTCGGCAAACTTGGCTTCATATTGTGTGACTGTTATATTTTCCTGCTCTAGCTTTATGAACTCCACTTCCTTCATATGACGGATTCTTTTTGGAAAGTACTTTTCGTTGAACAGCTCTTGAAATTCTAACTAAGACATTTTGAGAGCCAAATAATGGATACGTTTTACCGCCTCCCACCAATAGTCTGCCTCACCTCGTAACATAAAGGTGGTGAATGACACCTTCTGATCATCTGCACATCGTAGGACATCAAGTATTTTTGTCATTTGCTTCAACCATGCCTCCGCTTTAAGTGGGTCAGGCTTCCCAAAAAATTCAGGTGGTCCAAACTCTTTAAATTGCTTAACGATGACAATCATTGAATTATCAACGTTTCCATCGGTATGACCTCCACTTGCCTGATTTTGAAAAAATTGCATGAAGTTTCTAAAGATATCATCATAATTTGCATGATCACCAGCTATCTCTCGGACCTTCACTCAATTCCCCGGCTAGACTCAACTATTTTGTCATTTCCTAAAGAACAATGGAACAAAAAAGAAAGGGTGAACTCAAATAGCCCAATAAGAAATATCATGACTAAGATAACAATGAGTAAATTATCATTAACCTTCAACAGTTGAGTTTTTAATATAATACAATAAACAACAAGTTTTAGATCAATAATATCAATGAAATGAGAAATCCATTAGAAGAATCATGTAGACTATGATGTCTAGTAACTTCTCTTTTTAAGAAAAATATCATTAATTTTTATCATCTTAAATACCACTGATCATGATAATATAAATTCACAGTTCCTGATCATAATCATGCAAGTCAACAGTTCATCTTTGTATTACGGGTCAAAGATATTCAAATATAACACCAATGGTCATGATCATACCAATCTTCAGCCTTTGGTCATAATCACACCAAACGACCGTTCTTCTTTGTCCCAGGCCAAAGAGAACATTCACCACGTGCCCTAAAAGACACACAACAATTATATCGCCTTTATCCTATCATCTGTGCCCCAGGCCACAGATATTCACAACAATAATGATATAGTTGCTGAACAGAAGAAATATGATGATCAATAAATATCGAAAGTTTATGATTTTACTTTGTGCAGATTCAAATAATGTCCAAATTGTCAACATGATGTAGACTCAAATTCAAGAATGATATTCAAGATCCACAGTTCAGAATAATGGTTAAAGTTCAATAGAAAGATTTAGAAAAATAAAAAAGTTCAGTTGAAATGATATTAAATGAAGCGCAAACTATTAAGGAACATATAATCATTTCAGGAAACTTTACCAAATAGTACTTACCATAATAAGTTAAGAGTATAAAAAGAATGATACCCCATACCTTAACACGTGACTGAATATTGATTTAAATGAAGTTGATCAACCTATATATTTATAATTTAATTAGTACCTACCATATATAATTTCATGGTGTATATCAATTCGTATGAAATCATCAAAAGTGATTTGATAGAATAAAGTAGAATAACTTCAATATAGTTTTTGAAAGAAATAATATTTCAAAATAAATCTTTTAAAGAAAAAGTCTTCTAAATGAAGATTTATAAACACCGTGTGACGTGTGTGGTTGCTTATATAACCTTTATAAAAAGACTTACTTGAATAGTACTCGTACACTTACATATCTTTACAAATATTCAAGATGACTTTAGGTCACTAAAAAAAAACTTACACAAAGTAATATTTAGAGAGTAAAAGAAAGTATAAACAAGGAAGTTTTTATGAAAAATCCTTAAGTTAAGACCTTTATTTATAGTCAAAAATCTTATCATAAACAAAGATTTCCTAATTTATTCTAAATCGTATATTTTAAGATAATGTTTAATCCAGACCACTCATTTTATCTTTTAAAATTTCCTTAATCTAAATCATTCATTTAAAGATCATCTTTAATCTACACCGTTCATTTCAAATTCTATAATTATTACATTATCTTTAATCTATACCATTTATTTCAGATTTCCTTTAATTTATACCATTTATTTAACTTTATATGTAAAACAACTAACTTTATATATAAATCAACTAACTTTATATAAATCAATTAACTTTATATGTAAAACAACTAACTTTATATATAAATCAACTAACTTTATATAAATCAATTAACTTTATATATAAAAACAAATAATTTTATATAATTTATCATAATAAAATAATTTACTTTAAATAATTTATATAAAGTAAATAACTTTATATAAATTATTATAATAAAAAAAATAACTTTATCAATTTAATTATTCAACAATAATTCACAATTATGACTAATTGTTATAAATGCAGTGTAGTTGGCTTTCTAAGTTAGATAAGTAGAAAAATCAACTAATAATGGAATACAATAGTTTAATCAACATCATAATAGTGATATCAAAAATGCAGAAAATAAGTAAAAGAAAGAGCATGTTACTGTGTAATGACAATTATTAATTCAGTAATGTGAATTACTGTGCATATGTTACTGTGACAATTATCAGTTCAATAATATGAATTATTATGCATGTGACAATTATTGGTTCAATAAAGTCAATATAGTACAATAACCACTTTATCAGTTCAATAATATGAAACACTGTGCAATACCGTGTGCTATTGTATAATATCGTATGTTACTATTTCTTTACCACCTGTTATTTTAATTGTTAAAAGTCATAGTATTGTTGACTATTTTTATTTAGAAAGATTACATATGTTGTTTTATATATCTGACAATATTTAGTTGTGAGGGGTCCACCAATATTATTTCAGCACCGTCGTATGAATCGAATATTTCCCGACAGAACGAATATTAAAAAAAAAAACGAATATTCTCCGACAAAACGAATATTCTCTAACAGGATAAAATTTGTACAAACATTTCTTCATTTTTACTTTTGTCAATTTATTCATTTACCGTTTCAGAAGAAAATATATAAAGAAAAATTAAATTTGTATTTCATAAAAGTCGGGGTCTTACAGTAAATTCATAATATTTGTAATATAATTTATTTTTTTCTAAATATAATATAATATGTTGCTTGTAATAGGAATATTGTACATTGTTTGATTTTGAATTAAAAATAATTGTATAAATTAAAATAATATATAATAAATTAGAGAAATTTGATTTAGGAAAAAAGGGAAAAATCAAGTAATAGGATGGATATGGGGTGTTTTCAAGTTTGGGTCGAGCTCGGAGGAGAGTTACATAATAGTGGAGCGGGTATAAAAAGAATTCTCAGATTATACCCATTCCATTGCGAGACCTATTATTAAACCATTTATTTTCATCATTTTTAAGCCTCTTTTTTCCTCCAACCATACCAATATAGTTCTATTTTACGATTATTATTAACTCTGATATACTAGATTTTTGAAATAGAAAATTTAAATGTTACAACGGAAAAAAAGCGTCATTTTGCTTTTTGACATGAGGTGACAAATGAGTTAATTTAATAAATAATAAATAAATTTAATGAGTTGGAGGCCATTAATAAATTGAGCCAGAAATAAATAATTTTAAATAGACCATAAATGAATATGGATTAAATTCATTATAAAATATACAAAAACAATTAATAAGATTCTAAAATATTTTTTTTATAAATAAAAAATATAATTAAGTTTTGGTACAATGTTTAATCTTACTATAAAAAAAAATTAATACCAAAAATATATTTAAAAATCTAAAATCAATTAAAAGTATATATGAACTGAGGCAGTAGTACTGTATATATATGGATATATGAAATCGACAAGTTTGGCTAGTTTAAAATAAGGTCATATCGAACTGGTGATCTTTATTACTGTGCAAGAAGAGAAATTGATATTTTGTTAAGGACACACTCACGTAAAAGTAAACCTTATTTATTATTTACTACGTGATTGATTGAGGCCTTATATCAATTGATTATTATTTTTAATTAATTTTTATTCTGTACTAAATAAAAAGTCGAATACCAGCTAAAATTAAGGAGCGAGACAAGAGAGTCTGACAAAATGGTGTGAACTGGTGACAAATGATTGAAAAGGAGTCTAATTTTGTTAGGGATTTTCTGGGTTTATTACATGTAAAAGAATTGATTCAGAATTTGATCACCGAAAAATGGGGAGGCCCTAGCAAGGCAAGGGTAACTTTTTTTTCCTTATCTGATTATTTATTTTAATAAAAACTATCATATATAATATGTAAAATCAGATAACAATTTATAATAACACGATATTATATTATTGTGCATTTTAAATATTTTAAAAATTATTATATATGTCTTTGACACAAACCTCTATCAATATTTTAAAAAAGTTATAGATGACAAAAACAAGAGCATAAAAAATTAAACAATAAGAAGCATCTGAGTTGCAAAAATTTGATCAGGCAATTAAACTCCAATCTTATTTTACATATTAACATTTTTAATAAAATGTTTTAGATTTATTAATGTAAATTTTAAACTTTATAAATATATTAGATATTTTAAAAGATGATTCTAAATTGTCATTCGTAGCCTTCCACTATATTTAAGTTTAACCATTGTTTGTATGTCCCAAAGGATATATTGTAGAATATTTTTCACTTGTAGATTATAAAGCAAAAATATAATCATATTTGTCTAATAAAAATTAAAATAAATAATAATACAAATTTATATTGCTAAATTCAGAACTAACGTACGTATTTTGAAACGTTCAAACCAAAAGATAATTCACTTAGTGTTTCGAATGGTAGAATGTAGATGAAGGACTACATAAATGTATGTTAAAAGAGTACTATTAATTTGGATGGTGATTTCAGTACTGAAAATATAATCTGTTCATATGCCTAGTAGAATGTATAAAAAAAATGTTCAACAAAATAAAAAAAAGTTATATTTTAATTATTTTATTTTTTGCCGTGAAAGTAGTAAGATGGGCGTGACAATAAAGATATTCAATTTCAATTGAGCTATTCAAAATTTGAGAGAAATCTTAAATTCAAATGCTCTTATCTAAAAGATATAAATACTTTCTAGCTTTTCAATACTATTTTCAAAATACAGTACACTATAAACTGAGCTAACCGAATAATTAATTTTAAAAATATTAATGTCAAAAATAATGTCTAAATAATTTCTATATTGAGACAAACAACAATTCAGTTGAATGTTTAATTAGTAGCCCATTCCATACGTTCAAATAGATGAGATGAAAATCCTATCTAGTTTTTATTTAGGAAATCAAACAGAAAATCAACTAACGTGAGTGGATGCTTTCAACAGTTAAAAAAGGATTATAAATCAAGAAGAGATAGGACGGTGCAATGTGTTGGGAATATAGCCGTCATGACTCTAATATCAGTTGTTAGGAATATAATCGGTATATGTTCTTCTAAAACTACATTAGTTGTTAGGAATATAGTTGGTATACGCTTGTTGTGGCTGAATAATTTTATGTGTAGGCGTGTCAGAGTTTGTTAAAGTCAATGTGAGATTGTGATTGCTTAACTGGTAAGATACTATTAAGTTAACACTGTATTTTAAGATCGGCCAATTACTTAATCGAAGTTGATCAGGTGATTAAAAAAAAAAAAAGAACGGCTTCTGTAATGAATCTTTAATTTTGCCTTTGACCAAGGACTTTAACATTAGACAATTGATTAAAAAGTTGAGTAATTTTAGCTGACTTACTTTTTCATTTATAATCGGACTATTAGACTTACCTATTCGTTGATTAAATGATTATGGATAAGTGAGCATGCACCACAACCACCAGTAACGTTTGTTTAACTAATTAGTTATGATACTTATTCGTTGGTTAAATGATTATATTCAATTGAGAATACAAATCAAGTGAGATAACTGTTGACGTCTAATTTTCACTTTTGCCGTAATCACCCGTCAGTAAGATACCTGCACAAGTAACAAACCGTTACCACCTTACAAGACAGTCGTGGTTGGGACCGTCCGGAGATGCTCCGGTGTAAGAGTAAGTTCAGAGGAATAACGTCACAATGAAGGACTTTGAATGTTAGCTGGAATCTCTCAAGAGTTTGATAGCTTAATGTTGGTGATGTAAAAAGATCGATTACCTTTGTAATTGTGAAGTTTTCAGTATATAACCATCCATGCATCGTAAGACGTCCAGTCATACCCTCATGAGTGCGAGCATGACGTTCTCTTCCACCTGTTCCACTTGGTCCGTTGGGGGAAGATACTATCGTGGGCTGTTCCCTGTGTCAGTCTGTCAAAGTGGACAAAATGGCCCAAACGTCCTATCAACCGCCTGATTAAGAAAAGATCTCAGACCTTGGGCCTCGGACCCAATAGGAAGTTGGAAAGAAGCCTGACCCGGCCCAAGCCACATGCAAAGAAAGGAACCCCGGCCCAAAGAGATAAGCCCAAAGAAATCACACTTCATCATTGCCCCCCACCCTTCTACCTTTTTGGAAAATAAAAAATAGAAGGGTAACCCCTCCGATTATACAGGAGTTTAGCACAAAAGTCGGGACATTAAACCTGATCCACCGGGTAACGGCTAAACAGAAGTGACGTCACCCCAATCGCGCCTCCGAGCTAAATACCCCAGTTTCAAACTAAACTCTATCACAACAGTTACCTCCTTCAGAACGATAAATCGTCTTCTCTCCCTATCTCCTGTAACTGCTCATCGCTACCCGCATCCCCAGACTCGATCAGCGAGTAGCCCCCAACCTTCTCCCCTTCAAGAATCTCCATCCCGACTTCCGATTACCCAAAGCCCCATAGCCTGAATCTCTCTCTCTCTTACTTAAACCCAGAATGACATCATCAACTAGCGCCGCTGCTACAACCTCTTCATCTTCTTAGGCGAATCCGTTCCGGCCTGCCCCCTTAACCACCCCGATTCTTAGCCCGTCTGGATCGAAATCTAGGGCAAGGGAACTGGAAATTAGAAAGATGTTCGAAGACACCACCACTTACTCACATGCTAACACCCAATCATCGGTCAGTAACGAAGCCATTGAAGGCTTTAAATCCGAGTTCCAATTTCCAGGAGAGTATTCTCTTAGGGCTCCCAACCCAAATGAAAAGATGTACTGGAGGCCTACCAGCCCTCAACTAGCGGTCCCGACCCAGGTACTTAGGAACGGGGTCAGATTCCCTCTTCATCCTTTCATCTCCGATTTTCACGATTTCGTCGGAATCGGACTCGCTCAGTTGGTCCCAAACTCGTACATCCACCTGGTCTGCTTCATTGCTGTTTGCAAACAGTTCGGCATCAATCCCAGCCTCGACTACTTCTTTCACATCTTCTCTCTAACCAAAACCAAAGAACAGGGATTCCGATCTCTGAACCGTCTCCCCAACCAAAGGGCTTGGATGCTCCCTCCCTCCAGTAATAAGGCCTGGCACAGTAATTGGTTCTTCATGTCTAGCCTAGATACCCACCTTCTGCAGCCCTGGGGGAACCCAGAAAAGCCGGTCATTGACGACATCGCCGAAGATAGGGAGGAAGAGTTTGAACGGTTCTGCCAGAACATCCCCTCAGAGCCTTGGGATATCAGCCTTCTTTCCAACCTCCAGTGGTTGCACGACCACGATCGTAAGTTCTTTCATCTCTTTAGGAAATCCATTTTGTTTCGTTATTTATACTAATCTTCCTCTATTCTTCGGGTTTCAGTAGTGGTCTACAAGACCCAGTCGAATGTCCCAAGGACATAGCTACGCATCCGATCAGCCCCCCAGGCTCCTCCTCAACGTACCGAAGCCCCCCAGCCTTCCAAAAAACAAACTGAAGCCCCCCGACCTCCCAGAAAACAAACCGAGGCCCCCCAGCCTCCCAGAAAACAAACCGAGGCCCCCCAGCCTCCTCTTGGAAAGAAAGCCTTGGACCTAACCGACGTTGAGAAGCAGCAGCTTCGCAGAAAGCGCCGACGACTGTCCAAGGCTTCCGAAGGTAACCAATCTAACGCCGAACCCATTTACGTTCAGCCCTTAAATTTCATCCGACCCCTTTCTCCATCCCCACCTCGTTCCCCCTCCCCCGACATAGGGGACAGAGATGCACCGCCTCTCATTCCATCACCCCTTAAGCCTCCATCCACATCACGCACATAAGCCAGACCTTTACTCGCAGAGCACACCCCACCCGAACTGAGGCAGCACGACAAAGCCCCCGATACCGAACCCTCACCAAGCGTGCCCCGACCCCCCCTCATAAAACCAACCCCTCTTATACAGTACCTCCTTTCTCCCAACTATCATTCTTTCCATCGGATCATTCCTCTCCTTTCCCGAAGGAATTATATAATTATTTCAACCTCCCGGCTAACGACCAACACTTCGATTCATCAGACCTCAACAGCCTGGTGAGAGCCACCAGTCTTCACCTGGGCCAGGTATAACTATTGTGCGGACTATTGTGCAATATTCGATCTATTTTTATGTTTTTACTAAGATTCACTGATATCTTGTTGTGTTGGTCAGGCATTGGGAGGCTTCAGCCGCATAATGGAGTTCCAAGAGAAAAACCCCCATCAGGCCGAAGTCATCCGTCAGCTCCAGACAGAGATACAGGAGCTGAACTCCCAGCACTCCCGGCTTCACCAGGAGCATAGCCAGTTGCAAAGGGACCATTCTTCCCTCCACGAGCAGCATGACCAGAAAGAAGCCCTCATACAGTCCTTGCAGGTTCAGCTGGCCGAACTGAAAGTATCCAACAAATCTTGAGAGGACAAGCTGAACGATGTGATGAATGAAAGATTGACACTTCTGCAAGAACGAGCCGAGCGCAACAAGCTGCTAGAAGGGCTCAAAAAGGAGGGATCGGAACTGGCGATGCGACTGGGGGTTCTGACAAAGGACAATGCCCAAAAAGATGAAGCCCTTCAGGTGTCCATGGCGGCCAATAAGCTACTGGAGGAGGAGAATCTCCGACTGAAGACCCAAGTTGAATCAATAGGGGAAAGCAACCGCCAGAGGATCATTGAGGAGTACAAGAGGTCTAGTGAGTTGACCGAGGCCATCGTGGATCAGTACAACAAGGGATATCTTTTTGCCAAAAACATGGTGGCCAATGCGGGGGTGAACCCAATTACACTGGGCTTCTCCTCAGATGAGGACGTCGACGAGGAGGATGAGCCCCCTGCACACCCAATCCCCCCAGACCCCACAGCCTAACTTGTAATATTTACATTTTTAATTATACAAAAACAAGTTCAAGTAAACTAAAGTCAGTTTTCTTTATTCTATCAAGCAAATTTCTCTTTTAGCCCGCAATAATCAAACCAAAGAAACATAATTAAGAACAGAAAATGCTTTCATTAAGGAATCATAACGTGTTAAAACCTGAATACATTAGAATAACGAAGTAAGTCTTACAACAAGGTGGCCCGATGCCCCCTAATAATGACAATGAGTGCTATCCCTACTGGTAGTACTTTTTCAACCTGCCAACATGCCAAGTGTTCTTTATATCTACTCACATCATGTCCCGAAGTCGATAAATCCCTTCCTTAACTACTTCAATGACTTTGTAAGGTCCTTCCCAGTTGGGCATCAGTTTCCCAGTACTACTAGGTGCCGAGGCTTCCACCTCCCTGAGTACCAAGTCTCCCACCTCAAACTTTCGGATTCGAACCCTTCGATTGTAGTATTTGGCTGTTCTCTGTTGGTAAACGGCCAATCTTAGCAACGCAGCATCCCGGACCTCTCCCAGCAGGTCGAGGTTCAGTCTGAGCCCCTCCTCATTGTATAACTCTTTAAAGCATGACACCCTGAACGAGGACGATCCGATCTCGAACGAGGACGATCCGATCTCAACCGGGATCAGGGCATCCGTCCCATACGCCAGTTTGAAGGGTGAGTCTCCCGTAGTCGAACGCGGAGTGGTTTGGTAAGACCACAGGACGCTTTGCAACTCCTCAGGCCAACACCCGTTAGCCTCATCCAGTCGCCTTTTAACCCCTCTAAGGAGAGCTCGATTGGTCACTTCTACTTGCCCGTTGGATTGAGGGTGGGCCACCGAAGTTCTTCGATGTTGGATGCTCAGATCGGAGAGGAGTTCTTCAAACTTTTTTCCAACAAACTGCGTACCATTATCAGAGACGAGTACCATCGGGATACCGAACCGGTAAACTACCGACTCCTTCATGAACTTCACACAATTATCTTCGGTGATATGGCGAAGTGGCTTAGCTTCGACCCATTTGGTCATATGTAGTTGATGGCTACAATCACGTATTGGAGTTGACCTTTGGTTTTGGGAAGGGGCCCCAACAGGTCAATTCCCCAAATGGCGAAAGGGATAGGAGAAAGCACCGATGACAACTCCTCGGGAGGTTGGCGAGGGACCAAGCTATTGATCTGACACTTAGGACACTTCTGGACATACCCTTTTGATTCCTGGAACATAGTAGGCCAGTAATACCCCTGCCGAACCAGCTTGTACGCTAACGACTTAGCACCCATATGGTCCCCACAAATCCCTTCGTGGACCTCCCTAAGCGCGTATGACGCTTCAGATGGAATTAAGCATTTCAACAACGGAGACGAGTATGATTTCTTGTACAATTCCCCATCAATTAGGCAGAAGTAAGAGCTCCGGTATTTAATTTTCTTGGCCAAAATCTTATCTGTTGGAAGCTTCCCGTCAGCTAAGTAATCAAGATATGGTGTTATCCAGCAATTAGACCTCTCGATGCACAGAAGTTCCTTTCTATTGATACTTGGTTCGGTCAGGACCTCCAGATACACCGATCCCGCAAAATCCTCCACTTGCGTTGCAGCTAATTTTGACAAGGCGTCGGCGGTAGAGTTGCCTTCTCTTTCGATTCCTTTGACATCATAAGATTCAAATTTGAGCAGCATCATTTTTACTTTGGCGACGTACCCAGCCATCCTCGCGCCTCGAGCTTCATACTCGCCCTGGATTTGCTTTACAACCAACTGTGAATCACTAAAAATGATCAAATGACGAACTTCTAAGCTTCTTGCTAAACGCAGGCCAGCCAGTACTGCCTCATACTCTGCCTCATTGTTAGTAGCTCGAAACTTAAATCGTATAGCTTGCTGAACCTTAAAACCTTCAGGGCTCAATAATATAACTCCTGCCCCACTAGCCTCAGCGTTGGTTGATCCGTCAACGTATATGGTCCAACAAAAAGTAGGGCCCGGTTGCCCCCCAACTATGAGGGCGGCATCGAAAATTGGGTCGCCTCCATCTTCAGAGAAAGTACATTCAATTATGAAGTCCGACAAAGCTTGTCCCTTGATGGCAGTCCGGGTATGGTATTCCAGATTGTACTGAGTTAATTCAACAGCCCATGTCATAATCCTTCCAGAGGCGTCAGGCCTTCCCAAGACCTTCTTTAGGGGCTGGGTGGTGTAGACAACAATAAGCCGACCCTGAAAATAGTGTCGGAGCTTCCGACTGGCTACCACTAAAGCGTATACACACTTCTCCAAATTTGGGTATCTGACCTCGACATCACGTAAAACATGACTGACATAATACATAGGTCTCTGAACACCTCCTTCCTCCCTAACTAGGGCCGCGCCAACAGCCGAAGGGCCAACCGAAAGGTAAAGGTACAGTGGCTCTCTCGGGACCGGTCTCTGCAATAAAGGGGTGGCCATCAAATACTTCTTGATACCTTGAAATGCATCTTCACACTCCGAATTCCACTGGAAAGTTTTCTCGTTCTTAGGCCCTTTTAACGTGTCGAAGAAGGAAAGACACCTTTCTGCCGATCTTGGCATAAATCTCCTCAACGCGGCAATACAACCGGAGAGTCTTTGAACATCCTTGAAGCTTTGAGGAGATCGCATGTTCAGAATTGCCCTGAACTAAGACCAAAGGTTCATTTGGCAGGGTTCAGACGCATGTTGTACCGTCGGACTGTTTCAAAACACTGCTCCAAATCCCGAAGATGATCCTGTGTCCGAGGGCTCTTAACGATCATATCATCCACGTATACTTCCATGTTCCTCCCTATCTGTCTTCGGAAGACGGTGTTCATCATTCTCTGATAGGTGGCTCCGGCATTTATCAACCCAAAGGTCATTCTCCGGTAGACATAAATGGCCCGGTGGGTAATGAACGCCGTCTTGGGGACGTCCTCCTTTGCCATATGAACCTGATGATAACCTGAGAAAGCATCCAAGAAACTCAACGCCGAATTGCCCGAGGTGGCGTCAATCAGCTGATCGATATGTGGGAGCGGATAGAAGTCCTTGGGGCAAGCCTTGTTTAAATCCGTGTAATCTATGCAGACTCTCCACTTTCCATTCTGCTTCCTGACCAGAACTACATTGGCCAGCCACTCCGGGTATTCGATTTCTTCAATAACCCCTGCATCTAAAAGCTTCCCGAGCTCGACGTCTATAATCTTTTGACGCTCAGGCGCACATATACTCCTTTTCTGTCGCACTGGATTCCTGTCGGGGTCAACTGCTAACCGGTGTACAGCCACATTCTCGGGGATCTCGGGCATGTCCCGGGGCTTCCAAGCAAAAATGTCAGAATAGTCTCGCAGGAGTTGAACCAATTGAGTTTTTATGCCATTCGGTAGCTCGACACCTATTTTCATTGTTTTGAATTTGTTGCCGGGTATCAACTCGACTTCTTCAACACTCTCGGCGGGAGTCGCCAGGGGTTCTGTATCCCCCTCTGCGTAGGGCTCTACATCGACAACCATCGTACACTTCTGCCGGCTTACCCCTACAACCGATGCCGTCACGGCATGACAATAACATTTTCGAGCGATATCGATATCTCCTTTCACCTCGCCCACTCCCTCCGTGGTTGGGAACTTGATCTTGAAGTGGGGTATGGATGTAACAACATTTAAAGCAGTCAGAGTGGTTCGCCCTAAGATTGCATTGTAGGCAGAATCCACTTGAACAACAAAAAACTTTACCTGCAGGGTAACCTGCCGTGGAGCTGCGCCAAACACCATGGGTAGCTCCAAAGTACCGATCACAGGTACTGCTTCATTTCTGAACCCGTACAACGGTGACTCTGCCCCAACCTCCAACCTCACGCCCTTAAGATCCATTCTCTGATACGCATGGCTGTACAACACATCCACCGATGACCCATTGTCAATCATTATCCTCTTCATATCCACCGGCCTGACCTGCGCAGTGATTACCAAAGCTCCTTCATGAGGCTCAACGGCTTCAGTCGGATAGTCATCATCGAAAAAGGAGATGACCATCTTGGGATAAGGTCGAGGGGCTGAAGCCGGAGGATCGACGCCTCTTACCAAATCTTGCCGGAGAAGACCCCCCTATTATAACGTCAACTACTCTTCGAGGAGGGTTACCCTGTTCGACCCCCTTTTCAGTCCCTGTCTTATAATTATCTGTTCTCCCTCCTCTGCCAACCACGAACTGTTTTAGTTCACCCTTCTGAACTTTAGATTCGATCATGTCCATTAGCCCGGTGCACGCCTCTGTGGTATGCCCGACCCGACGATGGTATAAGCAATAGGGCCCTGATCCACTCGGTCTATAGCTCAGCGGTGCCGGTTCCGACCCCTCTTCCTGCCTGATTGCTTCCAAAACTTTGACCCGATCGACGCTCAAAGGCGTATATGCACGATTCTCCGTCCTCGGCTGAAAGGGCGGTCTTCCCAAATTTGGCGGTCCACCTCTTTGCTTTACCCGATCAAAAGAGGGGGGTCGGTTATCGTCGCCTCGATTCTCACCATAAGTCTTACTCTCTAAGCCTCTGCTCTTGGGTATCAAACTATTCATAGCCTCATCGACCGCTATAAACTTCTCAGCTCGGTTATATGCGTCTAAGAGGCCTTTTAGAGGGTTGAACATTATGTCCTTCATCATCTTCCGGTTCTGGGTGATATCCATCCCGGTAGTGAAGAATCCTAATGCCTGTATCAGGTTGAGGTCAGTGATAGTTCCTACCGCGTCCCGAAACCTTTGAACATACTGGCTCAATGACTCATCTGATTTTTGCTTTATCTGCATCAAAGAAGCCTTCACCTTGCCTCTCCTTTTGTTACTGCCGAACCGTTCATGGAACCGAACGCTCAACTCAGTCCATGAATGGATACAATTGGGGGGTAACGACATCATCCACTGCTTGGCCCCCTTCTTCAGCATTGTCACGAAGATCTGACACATGCCGGCCTCTGAATGATTATAATATCCCATTACCCTCTCGTATGAACTGGTATGGTCGTAGGGGTCGCCAGAGCCATCGTACATTTCAAGATGTGGCAACTTCTTCTTGGGATCAGCCTTCTCTTGATCAATAGCTGTTGAAAAGGGGGATTTTGGATCTAAAGGCATAGGTTTGGATGCCTCGGCTTCAGATCTCGTCGTCGGCCTTGCTTCCGCCGTCGCCAGCCTTTTCTCCAGTTCGGCTATTCTTTCCATAATCGGGTCAGCTGTGGGCACATAAGGGACCATGCGTTGATCTTGCCGATCCGACACTGTCACTGGGCCGCCTTGTCCCATTTTATAGTCCGGGGTCTTTACCCTTTCTCGAGAGCACTGACCGAGGGAGGCGGGATGTGCTCCTTCTGACCCGTCCTTGCTTGTGCGGCCGATGTGTCTCAGGGAAACCTGGGATGGGCGCGCACCCCTTATTTCGCCCCGACCATCCCGGTCACGTCTCATATAACCCTGAGACTGGTGTTTGCCCCTTATTTCGTCCCGACCATCCCGGTCACGTCTCATATAACCCTGAGAGTGGTGTTTGCCCCTTATTTCGTCCCGACCATCCCGGTCATGCCTCATATAACCCTGAGACTGGTGTTGGCCCCTTATTTCATCCCGACCATCCCAGTCATGCGTACTCCTTCCTTGTTTTAACCTAGGTTGACTTTGCGGGGTATCGGCCCGCTCTCTACTGTCAATGGTCGCGGACGGATCCTCTTGTAAGTCCATTAAGTGGTTCTGCCAATCTACCTGTCTGCAACGCAAGGTTTCCAATTCGATCTCAGCCTCCCTGATCCGGGACCATTTATCTCTTTCGGCGTGTTCCCTTTGGAGGTTCCTCTCCGAAGGTGGTGCTTCATCCTCCGATCTCTTCCGATACGACTCATGCCTCTCCGAAGCGGGAGGTGTAAACAGACGCCTCTTAACGGGTTCAGAATGAGCGTGGGCCTGAGTTCGCTCCGACCGATGAACTCCCGACCGGTGCTTCTTTGAGGCTCCAGTATTCTCCTCACAGGGGTCAAAGGAAGACCCTTGCCGATCCCCATTAGAGCTACCTCTTCCTTCCATAAGAATGATCTTTATTTGAAAACAACAGGGTGACTTAAGTATCAAACAACCCTCCTTCTAGCACCAATGTTGACGTCTAATTTTCACTCTTGCCGTAATCACCCGTCAGCAAGATACCTGCACAAGTAACAAACCGTTACCACCTCACAAGACAGTCGTGGTTGGGACCGTCCGGAGATGCTCCTGTGTAAGAGTAAGTTCAGGGGAATAACGTCACAATGAAGGACTTTGAATGTTAGCTGAAATCTCTCAAAAGTTTGATAGCTTAATGTTGGTTATGTAAAAAGATCGATTACCTTTGTAATTGTAAAGTTTCCAGTATATAACCATCCATGCATCGTAAGACGTCCAGTCATACCCTCATGAGTGCGAGCATGACGTTCTCTTCCACCTGTTCCACTTGGTCCGTTGGGGGAAGATACTATCGTGGGTTGTTCCCTGTGTCAGTCCGTCAAAGTGGACAAAATGGCCCAAACGTCCTATCAACCGCCTGATTAAGAAAAGATCTCAGACCTTGGGCCTCAGACCCAATAGGAAGTTGGAAAGAAGCCTGACCCGCCCAAGCCACATGAAAAGAAAGGAACCCCGGCCCAAAGAGATAAGCCCAAAGAAATCACACCCCATCAATAACTAAACAATGGCAGATAATTGATTATATATATACTGATTATTACACCTATAAAACAAATTCTAACTAATCCTAATTGTTGATTAACATGTCATAGTTCATAGAATATGCAAAATATAAGCACTAATACCAAATCACTGCTTCATTGGCAAAAATGCAAAGTGATTCAGCAATATATTGAAAACTTTACAAACCAGATCACTGCTCCATTGGCAAAATGCAAGCGATTCAGCAATATCGTATGATGGTCTGAATATAAGCAAACAACTAAAATTCAATATACAACTAAGTCCAACTAATGCTAGATAGTTAAGTATAAATTTAAATATAATTATTAGGATATATTGTAAACTTTACAACTCATATCAACGCACCGTTAGCAAAATGTAGAGCAATTCATCAATACCGTATGAAGGTCTGAATATAAGCAAACAACTAAAATTGAATACATAATTAAGTCTAAGAAGACGTAACAAGTTGAAAATTCAATTAAACTATCTAATTACAACAGTTAACTAAGTTAAAGTGTTAGCGTAACAAGCTAATTATTGTAGAACTAAGCTAAAAGCTACTAGAAAAATTTGAGTTATGGACTTGATTGTGTGTCCTTGCACGTAAAATGGACTTCTACTTACAGAGTTGTTGAAAAACAGTTGGATCGACTTAACTGTCCACTAAGCCACAATCTCCTTAAAAATAGGCCCACTACTCCACTCCTTACTAGGGCCAGAGCTACTTGAACATGGCCTGCCTACTTTGCTGATTTAAAGGAACGTGGGTCTCCACTTGCTTGCTTCGTTTATTTGACTTAATTGTCACATTCTTTTAATTTCGATCAACTCTACTAGTGCGTTAGTTAACTGATCATTGACCTTCCACGTTGCTGATTTAAAGGACCAAACATGTCTAACTGCTGCTCCATGTGTTTGACTGCTTCAAATCCATTTTCAACCGTTTTCTTAATTTTTGGCTTAGCTAGAGATTCTTGTCTGAACACCTTTAGTTAACTCATCAACTGTTGTAAAGAACACTCTTCTAAAACTACATCTTAACTTAAAAAAGTTTTTTTGAAGCCACATTATAATTTAAAAGGTTAATTTATTAGGTCTATAGTCCTTTAACTTATATATGTCCCTAATTTTTTCCATTGTGTTCTAATATAAAATTTTACTATTACATGGTACTTTAACACAATGCCTTGTCAGCCTCACATAGAAAGAATTGTATGAAATAAGGACTGAAGGTCTAATTAGATCAGTTTTTATATTAATGACTTAATATCAGTATTATGTTAACAAATAACGTGATTGGTTGATAAAGGAAAAAAATGGGAAGAGTGTGGCTACTCGACTAACTTCAAAAACCTTTTGCGTATACTTTAGACCAAGGTTCTCTATGATGTTGAAAACAAAGCTGTTCGAGATTCAATATCCTCTTAGGTCCCTGGTTCAAAGCTTTTGGGAAGCTATCGAGTTTGATAGTTAATTATAGGTCCTATTTTGAAACATGGTTCTTGTTGTAGAATTCTTGTATTGTTAATGCAGAATCCGTAACCACAAGGACTTGCTCTAGCAGAGGATCGTGACTAATATGAGCAAAATTAGGAAGAAAATGGATATTTTTTGTGAAAATACTTTTATTAGATAGGGTAATTGTAATATCCCAGATATTTTCAAGATTTTAAATAATATCTTAATTGATTTTATTAAAGATTAAAGTTTAAAACCTAGAACTTGAGAACTAAGATGTGTAGAAAATGGGTGAACATTTTTTTTTAACATAATTTATTTGTTAGAAATTAAATGTGAGAATATTTTAATGATGCTTGTAGAGAATTTATTAAGAAAATAAATTCAATTGAGAAGTGAATGTAATTATATTAATACGTATATACCTACAGTGTGATGGTTAGCCAAATAAGAGGATGAGTAAGTTAATACTCAATTAAGCTAATAAATTAATTAGTTTAAATATGAAGTAAGAAGGAAAGTCATGTAATATAATTAATTGAGTTAATTATATGAGTCATGAATTAAAGTTGTAATTA
The DNA here is from genome assembly GCA_947179155.2 of Hedera helix. Lineage (NCBI taxonomy): Eukaryota > Viridiplantae > Streptophyta > Magnoliopsida > Apiales > Araliaceae > Hedera > Hedera helix. Next base: position 19,238,751 of record OX359274.1, read on the forward strand.
ATAAGTAGAGAAGTTAGAATATTGCCTAGAATGACAATATTAAGAAGTTAATTAATTAAGTAATTAACTTAATTAATAAGTTGTTATATATGTTAGCCCAATATGAGAATATTGCATGAAGGTGGGTAATTAAATATTAAGCCCAAGCGTTATCTTAATTAATAGTCCAAGAGGTAATTAATATAAGACCAATTAAATAATATTGGCAAGTATTGTGATAGTCCAATTAAATTAATTACCAAGCCCAAATTATAAATGATATGTGAGTTGTGTTGGGTAGCCCAAGTAATTAAATAAGAGAGCCCAATGCAAGGTAAACTATGTAGCCCAAAACACTTAAAAGTCCAATGTTGGTCAAAGTGTTGGGAGATATTGTTGAGTATAGAGAATTAACTAGTGTAGGGTTAATTGAATAACCCTAGTTGGTAGACAAGAGAGAGCATTAACCAATCATTGGTTAATTGCTAGGTAAATAAAGGTGGTGTTGAGAATTAACTATAGATGAGTTAATTATGTAACCCAATGTGGTAGAATAATTTAATGCAAGTCTTATTGGATTATATTATAAGTCCAAATGAGGTGTTAAACTAAGTTAAATAAATTAACCTAGTAGTTCATATAATTAAATAAACCTTGATCCATGTAATAATTAAACAAGTAAAATGCTTGTTTTAATTAAATGTAACATAGGGTATTTAATGTTAGCCCAATGTAATTATTAGTTTTGAGCCCAAACAAGTAAATTGAATGAGCCCAAGTGATTATACTCTAGAGTCCAATGTGGAGCCCAAATGGTAGTCAAAATTGGTCAACAATTGATCATATGTGTGTATATATATATATATAGATGTATATATGTATATTAAATGAAGAAAAAATAAAGCAAAAATGGGGGATTAAATCCCATTTTGCTGAGATTTAGGGGACCCACAAGTGGGTTGCTTGATTTTGCAAGGTTGCTTCTAATCTACACTATGACAAGGTTGACCAACAACCCTAGTCAATCACCTAGTCAATCACAATGTCCATCCAAGCAATAGTAAGCTAGATTAAGCTCTAAATTCACCAACATTGGTGAATTAAGAGAGTTAATGAATGATTAGTAGAGTGCTATAAATAAGACACTCCACACTTGTGCAAGGTTTGTTAGTTCATTTGCTAGATTTCTAGAGAGAAAAAGTTAGAGCATTCCAAGAGAGAAATAGAGAGAACACTTGTGAGTTGAAGGAAAGTGCTAGAGAAGGAGCTTGGTGGATGTCACATAGATTCATAACATACTTGGGAATGAGAAGAAGAAGAGCACACAAGTCCATAAGGTTAAAAAGTACTCTAAACCTTCCTAAGTTCATTTTTGTAGTCTATATAAGTTTTAAACGGTTAAAATATAGTTTTAACCGATCAAAAGTTATTTTGATGCTCTAGAAGTCTAGATCTATTATATATAGGTAGATTCATGATTTAGTATGTTTAAATCAAGTGTCAGTATGTGTGATACGTAAATAAATGGAAGAAAATTCCATATTGTGTTACCGGTAAAACCCTAAGTGGTTCGATCTTGAAATTTCTTGTCAAACGTTTTCAAAAATATGATCGAACCATGAAATGTTGTAAGACAAGAGATTAGGAAGATAACAACACTAAGTTGGTGTCATTTGGATGAATATATTTCATTTTATTCAAGTTTGAATCTTTAAAACCAAGGATTTATGATTTTAGTTTTCACTTTGTCCTTGTAAGCAGTTTTTAGTCCAGTTCCGTTCGGAATTTGGATTTGTGATCTAAAGAGAAATTGTAGATCATGAAATTCTAAAGAATTTAGACTCAACAATCACCTCAAAATATTTCCGTATGACAAAGTTATGGCCAAACTAGTAAGAGAGGTTCCGACAGCCAAATTCCGGCGTCTAGACGCCCAAGTGTACGCCTGGTCTTCTGCCTATGGGCGTAGATACGCCCAAAAACAGCCTTGGTCCGGCGTCTAGACGCCCATGCTTGGAAAAAAATAAAAATAAATTATTTTATTAATATTTTAACCAATAAATGTATTTTTTAATTATAAATAATGGATTTAATAATTAAAAGAGGATAAATATTATTAAAGGTTTAATAATATAATTAAATTAATGAAATATTATTATTAATATAATAATATTAGAAAATTAATAAAATATTATTAAATGAGTAATAATATTAGCAAGTGAATAAAATATTATTAAATGGTTAATAATATTAATAAGTGATTAAAATATTATTAAATGGTTAATAATATTAATAAGCGATTAAAATATTATTAAATGGTTAATAATATTAATGAGAGATTAAAATATTATTAAATGGTTAATAATATTAATGAGAGATTAAAATATTATTAAATGGTTAATAATATTAATAAGTGATTAAAATATTATTAAATGGTTAATAATATTAATAAGTGATTAAAATATTATTTAATGGTTAATAATATTAATATGTGATTAAAATATTATTAAATGGTTAATAATATTAATGAGAGATTAAAATATTATTAAATGGTTAATAATATTAATGAGAGATTAAAATATTATTAAATGGTTAATAATATTAATAAGTGATTAAAATATTATTAAATGGTTAATAATATTAATAAGTGATTAAAATATTATTAAATGGTTAATAATATTAATGAGAGATTAAAATATTATTAAATGGTTAATAATATTAATATGTGATTAAAATATTATTAAATGGTTAATAATATTAATAAGTGATTAAAATATTATTAGAAGGTTAATAATATTAATAAGTGATTAAAATATTATTAAATGGTTAATAATATTTGTAATAGATTAAAATATTATTAAATGGATAATAATATTAATAAGTGATGAAAATATTATTAAATGGTTAATAATATTTGAATGTAGTTGTATACTTGTATATTATCAAAGGTAGATGATATATTGAGGTATTTGGTACATTATTAAATGTCCGAATCGTTAAGTTATGTAAAAGAAGAATGTTTAATTAAATTAAACCAATGTGAATAGTCTATTTGTGACTAAATTTTAGACAACTTATTAAAAATAAGTCGTACGAAGAACGTGTAGTGAAGGTATAAGTTAGATGAGCATACCCGACATGTCCAACTGGGGTTGGGCTAGGGTTTTGTCCGGAACTTAAGGGTTCGTTTGTCGGACATCTTAAGAGTTAATAATTTAAAGTTAGAGTCTTATATAAAGGCTAAATAATAGTCATTGCATCTAATGATTATGTCAATTTCCTATATAAATTGTAGGTTGAACGAAAGACGCAAATAAGCATAACTGGTAGAAGCGAACCAAGCAAGTTTTTCAGATATTGTTGCTATGTGTATAACTGTTGTGTGTGCACTTGAAGTATGTGAGAATTTGAATTAAATATGTTTTTTGTGAAACCATATGAGATTTGTTGATTCTATACGATAGAAATCCTGAATTAATTGAATGAGTTGAACTGTATGTCATGTATTCATTTCAGTGCATGATCAGTATGTTGCATGAATAAATGCAAAGCATGAGAAGCATGATGCATTCATATAATGTAATGCATGAAGCATGAGAAGCATGTATAAACATGAACTATGTGTTATGTGCTATCTGTTAGACTTGCTGAGCCGTCGTGCTCACTCTTGCCTAAACCAACATTTTCAGATAGTGCAAATCATTTGAAGTTCTCGATAAAGATCAAGGAACATGAAAGCATATTACTTTCACTGAATCTAAATATTTGTTGTAGATATTAGTCTGAATTGGACAGGTAAATGATTGTGTAGTGTAAGACTTTAGTTGGTATGTTATATGAGTGTTAAATACACAAGTTGATTGTAATAGAATGTCGTATCATGTATGATATTAAGACATACTAGGAATGTATAAAGATTTCGATTCTGGAATAAAAAGAGATATTGTAAAATTGTAAATAAGTGGTTATTTACCAATTATAATATTGTTGTAATTCATGAACAATAAGAAAAATGTTGTACTCGTGTTGAACCAGATCCGAGATTCAAGGAACCCGGATTTGGGGTCGTCACAGTAATTAATTTATTTATTTTTAAAATTTTTATAATCAAACTATATGATTGGTGATTGTTTTATATTATTCTAATATATTATTCTTAATAACAATCATTAATATTGTGTATGATGATCTATATAAGAAAATTGGTTTCTTTTAAAATATATTATTTAACTAATAATACAATTTGATATGTAATTAATTATTAATGAAAAATTAGTTACATTTAAAAAGTATATAATAAGAATTTATCTATTCATACAATTAAATTGATAGAATATTCATCTTTTTTATTTCAATGATTCATCTATTTATATATTCATATACTCATCTATTTATGCAATAATAAAACTTTATTTAAACTTGAATAGTTATATTTATATTTTAATAATAATTAAATCACTACATAATTAAATGCTGCAAATAATAAAAGTATGAATTTTTCTTCTTAAAAAATATTATTTAATTAATAATATAATTATATACATAACCAATTACTAAAGAAAAATCCATTAAATATAAAATTTCTCCAATAAAAATTAATCTATTTATATAATTAAAATAATAAAATATTCATCTTTAAATTAGTATTCCTCTATTTATATGTATTCATCTATTTATGTAATAATAATAAAATATTATTTAAACACAAATAATTATACTTATATATTTAATTAATAATAAAAGTAAAATGATTACTTAATTAAGTATTATTGATTGTAAAAATGTGAATTTTAATGCAATACTAATTTTTTTTTTGTAAAAATAGATGATGATGGTAGATAAATAATTATGGTACTATATATATATAATTTGAAAGCTAAATAAATTATGAAAAAGTAATCAGAGTGTGTAGACACTCAATTTTTTTTCTGCACTCATAAATAATAAAATCACTAAAAAGTAAGAAAATAGTGAAAATAGCATTTTAGGCTAGAATAACAAAAACAGAAAAACCCAATAGATAAGGGGGAGAGAAAAGATCTCAAATCAACCCATGTACCTCCTCTAGAAAATCATGCCCAAAGCTGCATCACTATTGGAGGCTTGACTTCCAAGTTACGGCCACATCCACGGCTCAACCCCTGGATGAATTTCCTTGCAAAGAAAAAGTCCAAAAGTACTCATAAGACAGGGAGATATAGTTAGAGAAAATAGAAAAACAAAAGAGTCTTCATCTCAATTTGAATCCCCACCATTAAAAGAGTTAGGAGATATATTTAAGCATCAAAATCTCTTCCCTAAGACCGTAAATCAAATCAAATGGGTTCAGACTCGATTTGAGTTCGACTTACAAAAATATGAGCGAGACTCAAATTCGTTAATAATATGATTTAAATCTGAGCACAAAAAATAACTCGAATAAAAATATGAGTAAAATCTGAGTAAGGTTATACTCGACTCATTTAGGATTCAAACTACTCGAATTTTTAATCATAATTCGATACATACTCGATTGATACATATTCGAATAAACACTCGATACATTCTCTTATAATAGATGCACAATTAAATAAATTTTGAATAACTAGTTATTATTATTTTATTTGTAATTTTAGTTATAATCTTATATTTGTAAAGTATAATTATACTTATATTTTCTCATTTTAAGTAAAATAATAAGTTCAATTAGTAATTATATGTATTATAAAGCTAGTTACTATGTGGATACTCTAATTCGAGTTTGAATTTAAAGTTCGCGAGTAGTTTGAATATAATTCGATTTGAGTCAGATCGAATTCGAATAACGAAAATTTGAGTCGAGTTGAATTTGAGTAAATTTTTTCAATATAATTCAAAATTGAGTCGAATTCGAGTAATAATTTAATCTTACGAGTCGAATCCGAGCATCTCTCTGTTTGGATAAGTTCAACTCGTTTATAGCCTTACTCTTCCCCTTCTCCCAATTTGCAAGGTCTAATTCTAATACTCTTCATTTTTCATGAATTATTGTTTAATTATGTGATATAATGTAGAAACCTCAATTTCTAGCTCATCTACAATATTATCTTCTCCATCTTAATTACTAGACTTGTGAATTGGGTTTTGATTTGAAGCATGTAAAGCTATATTTCCCTATTTTAGAGTTATATTTGCTTGGGTGATTTTTGTATTGCAATTTGGTGATATCTTAGGTGAATCTAAGGTTTGTGGGTCAATACCCATAAGAATTAAACTTAGCCCGTGATGGAATTATGCTTAGAAATTCATGTAAATGCACTTATTTGAGTTATTTCCTTGGTTGTAAGTCTAGGACGAGGCCGAAGGTCTCCAAATCCATATTTGGAGGAATTGGGGCCCTATTTCAATGATGGACTTTTGATTACATTGTATTTATTCTTGTTTGGATTGAATTTATACAAATTGTGCACCTAGGATAAAGCCTAAGGCCTCCAAATTTATATTCGAAGGAATTAGAGCATTCATCCCATGATTGACATTTGAATTAAACTTATGGTCATCAGTGTTTGTAAATTATTAGTGGGTCTTAAAATCATTTGGGTAGGCTTTTACCTCTCAAGGTGAAGTTCAATGCTCAAATATTGGATTATTAGTGTAATTTGGTGATGGGTCCAATTTGATGGTTTTCATACCCTAAGTTGGAGCCTAACCCATTTAATTGTTTTGAGGAAACTAAAAATGATTTTCAAAAATTAAAGGTTTTCTAAAATGAAGTAAATCAAATTGTAAAAATTAAATGCTTGAAAGGGACTTTTAATAGAACCTAAAATTAACTGCTCAAAATCACTCTTAGAAAGCACATATTTTATAATAACATTTGAAAATGTCCAGACATGAGTTTAGAAACCAAACTCATTTTCTTTTGAAAATAAACACATTAGAGTTTAAAACCAAACTCACATTTAAAAATAAAATAAAATACACACACAAAAGTTTAGAAATGAAACTCACCTTCTTTGAAATAATACACAATAATTTAGAAACCAAACTCACATTTTTTTTTGCAAAAATGCACACTCTAGAGTTTAGAAGCCAAACTCACTTTCCTTTAAAAACACTCACAAACAAAAGTTTAGAAACCAAACTCACAACACTTTTGAAAACACAGTTTAGAAACTAAACTCACTCTTTAAAAAACTCGCACTCCACCCAAAAATCATGAATAAGTGAAACCAACTGAAAGTCCCTTCCAAACCAAATTGAACTCCATTTAGATAAAAAAAAACAAATTCACTTACAATGCATAACACCAAGCACACATGTACTATGAAATGACACAAGACTCCTAGACACAGAATACCTAGAACACACATTAAGACAATTTCTTCAAAACTTGATAAAAGATTAGAGAAGTGATAACCGTGTTTTACAGAAGTTGGAGGGTGTTTAACCCCTTTCCTTCGCTTGAGTAAGTTCCCGAATTCTTTGAATCTCAGTTGTAGACCAATGTAATGGAGTCACATTTTGGGCCATCTATCTTTAAAAATTAAATACTTGGATTGACCCATATTAAAATCAACACTTCAAAACCCGTCGAAAAAAGTCCTTTTCCAAAGATCTCATTAAAGTCACACTAATTTCATAAAAAAATTAAAAGGAAGATTTTTGGCAAAAAAAATGTTCCAATGTCAACAGAGTGAATCTTTTTTCTAGTAATTTTTTTTTTGTGATTTTAATTATATAATATATTTTCCCTAAAATTTCAGGTTGAAGAACTAAGAAAGATTCTTTTGGCAAGTTTATATAGATTTATAAATTTAAGTAAATTATATAAAATTTAAATTTAATATTAATTTCAAAATCAAATTTATATTTAGGATATCATGAAAGCCTTGAGTACTTTAATTTTTTCTCTCTCTATTACGGAGTAGGATTCCCTCATTAACACTCATCCTTCAAATTTTCTTAATATACAAGTAGCGACACATATATTATTTTTAACAACGATGGCAACGACATAATTATTAGGTCTGAAATGATTAAAATTAATCTAGAAGTGAGGTTGAATAGATTAATTCACTTTTTTCTAAAATTTTGGCCTTTTCTAAATTTTACTATCAAATTTCTATGTGAATTTGTAAAAATATTAATGAATATTTTACACATAAAGTAAAGAGATATGGATAGAGAAATGCCAATTGCCAAGTAAGGAACACACAAATTAGCAACAAAAAAAGAGATTAAGGAACATAGCGAGATATCCTGGTTCGCTACTAGATATACACAACTATTCCATTCCCTAAAGTCCTCTCTAGGATTTGAAAATTTGTCACTAATAAAAATTGGAGAAATCTTTATATAAATTTATTTATGATCATATGACAACTTTTTTCTAGCATCCTTCAAGAAACATATAGTTTTCTTCCAGAGCGCTTGTACTCATTCCTCGGTTGATCTTAGAACTTGATTTTTTTTTTCTTCCTCACTCTCTTAGAAACCTAAACAAATGACATTCCTAAGATCTTGGTCTTGGAACAAGAATCAACCAATTTCTCACACACTAGAAGAATAAGTAGCTCTACCCCTTTTGTTTTAAATGATTGTTTTATGTGTTTTAATTATTACTTCTTAATTAAGAAAATTAGCACAATTTCACCACAAATATATCAATTTACAAGATAAATGATAATAATAGTTAAAGATCAGATCTTGCCAGTATGATTTTTAATAATTTAACTAATGATTATAATAAATGTGACAGTTTATATGTTAGAATCAATTCGGTTAGTCCTTATCAATCTCAAGGAGAAGACTATATATTAATCCTTGTTTTATACATGAATGCCAATTTTTCTTACAAGAATTATAAGGATAAAGGCCATCTACACTAAGGATAGACAGGTTATCCAATTTTGAGGAATAAATCGCCTTGTCACTACAAGAAAAATACTTATCTCCGCCAAATTTTTTTTATATCGAAAATGACCTTATTCTCTGTCGGAATTAGCTTATTTTCAACGGAAAATTCGGTCGTAGCTAAGTGGGTCGGTAATAATTCCGTCGAGAGCTCTGTCGGAAATATTCAATTATTTCCCATGGAAATTCCGTCGAAAATATATTATTTATCACGGAAGTTCCGTCGAAAATAAATTATTTCCCACGAAAAATTCCGTCGGAAATAACTTTCATTTTTTTTAAGAAATAAAAATAAAATATTTTCTATTTTTTCTTGATTTCATAACAATGCATGTGCAATATTCATTCTAATTACAATAAAGGTGATAGTAATTTCACACAAAGTATGTATTCACATAATGCACAATCCAACATCACATTAATGAAATATAAAATAACTTGTATTAACATCACATTAACAACATTAGCAAACAACTCAGTAGCATAGTGGGACCTCACAAACTTTAGTGGTCATTTTCTATTTTTATTTATCATGTTGCTATCTTAGTTAGAATACCTTAATCATTATCAAACAAAATGAATAGCAAAGTACAAGTGGCTTCATCATAAGAAAATTTGCACAGTAGATTTAAAAAAGCCAGTAATATAAGCAATTAACAAAACAAAACTCAACCTAAATCCTTATGAAAAGCATTCCCTATATTCAATATAACTTCTACACATTATGGGGCAGCAAAGCTTTGAAGCATAACAAACAGCAAAAGCATTAATTAAGAACCTTAATTCTGAGTAATTGGTGTCCCTTCATAAGTAACCACAACCTTAAGTCAAGTCTGATAAGAAAATTTATTTGCCTCATCATGTATCTACCTAAAAAGAAAAAGAAGTCAATGAATTATAATAAACTAAAAGCAAAGCACACAAACCAAAATGAGATTATAACATATTTTACCTGACAAAAATAATCAGTCATAACACAGCAATTGAGTGAATTCAATACAATAAAAAACCAAACAAACCCAAATTTAGTCCTAATTGACTGACCCAATTCAGTATTTTAATTCCCAACAAATTACCTTCGCTAAAACATACATTTTTGGCCAAAACAAATTAAAGACAGTGTTTAAAGAAATAAAGTTCACCCAAATGAAAATTCATACTATAAATTGAAGAAATATACAAAATTAATACAGTCCCAAATTAATACGAAAATTCATACTGCATATTCAGTCCTAAAATAATTCATAAAACACATATTTAGTCCCAAAATGAATAGTTTCAATCAACTAATTAAGCGAAATACTGTAAATGAAAATTCTACCCAAATGAAAATTCATACTGTAAATTACACCTTAAATTGCACCATTATGTTTCCCTACTTACCTGGCTAATGAAGAAAGGTGCATACCCAAGCCGTACCCATTGATTGCCACAAAGCCTTTGAGCTTTTCCCACCACAGCGCTGTCGAGGTCCGTCAAATAGAAAAAAGGATCGGAAAATGAGGAGGAAGCTACCAACGAGAGGGAGGAAGAGAAGGAGGAGGAGGTTCTAACTAGAGGGAGGGAGATAACACCATAGAGTTGGTAGACTCTCGAAACAACATTATAGATCCATAAACTAAAGCATCCTCTCAACAACAGTATGATAGCCACTTAAAGAAGATAGGTATTGGATATCAAGGGCGATTGACTTAGTGCAAGTGGGGGATTGAAAGTAATATACCCTCAAGTCAATCACATGTTAATGTGAAAAGCTTATACTTTGTAATCTTATTCATTTATTAATAAAAATTTTATTTAAAGATATTTCTTTATTTATGATTAATTGGTTGAATTGATTAAATGGATAAAACCATAGTGTTGGAGCAATGCTTTTAGAATCATAATGTTAATTATACTACTGAGATCTAAATTCAAGATAGCTCAAAACTAAAATGTTCCTAATCGTAGGATTAGTAAAATAGGGATTAGTGAATTAGGATAGATTAGTACATACTATGCTTGCTATTTTGAAGATGATGATTGATCTCATAATCATTTGTGTAGATACACTAAAGGAAATATGTAAATGCTTATTAAAGAATACGTTCACTGAATATGACTCTCTTAAAGAACACTTAATGTCGTTTTACTTGTCCGTCGATAGGAGTTCCTAATGTGATTGTAGTATATGTGATCCTTGGACTTGAGATCATAACAGTACCTTGTTGGAAGCTGTCGTTAACACTCCAAAATTAATCCTCACTTTCACTTAATAATCACAAATTCAGTATAGTAGCAAGTAAGGGTTGAACCCACAGGAAGTGCTATTATTCTAATTTATTCTATTATTTCTAACAATAAATAACAGAGAATAATAATGAGGGGGGTTTTGAATTGAGAATAACTAACTAATTAAGCAGGAAATAGTTAATAAGAATAATCAATGAATTAAAAACTTCAGTTCTTCAGTTCAGTATTACCTTTTCACAACAATAATATAACCAAATTAATCATATTCATCCTTTAATGAAATTAATAATCCTAGATAACTACAATCCGTGTTACCCGAAATTTTCCTTAGGTTTTAGATCTAATGTAACAATCGCCCCCACTAGACCCTAACTATCATACAACCTAGAACTATCAATCCAAATTTACTATAATAGTAGCATTAAGAATTAGAAAATTAAGCTATTCCAAACAACAATCACACAATTGCAGAATATAATAATGTTTTCTTAATACTATATCTTAATCTAGTATATAATAATAATTAGATTAATTCTACAGGCCCTTATCAATTCAACTAAACTAATTACCAATCAAAACATTCACAACAGATTATCAAGAATAAATCTCATAAATGAAGGAATAAATATCATTAGCTTAATTAAATCATCAATTGTAAATAAAGTTAACCATCCCTTATAACTGAATAAAAGTACTTAGCCAGACATGCATTTAATCCCGCTCCAAGTCTGAATTCAATTGAATGCCAAAATAAAAGTCAAAAGAAGCGTAAACTAATTAAGCTTACATGAGGAGTATTTATAGACTAACATAAACCTAAATCTCTCATTGGAATCCTTTCCTCTTACGAATTCTGCAAAATAAGACAACGCATGTAGCTGATATCTCGACGCGACGCGGTTACGCTACTCCTAAGCTTGCTAACGGCATGCCTGCCCCATTCCTTTATAGAATTTCTTGAGCTTCAGTCTGATACGACGCACCCGCGCCACCTCTATGAGTAATCTCGGCGCGACAGCACTAGGTCTTCAATTATTATTTTTAGCTCTTTCCCTTATCACTAATGATGACTTTTGGAGTTTCAAACTTGACAAATATGTTAGACTTGACAAAATCTGTAAAAACTTTAGAATCATCAGTCTTGGTGGCTTTAGCTTCCACCCATTTAGAAACACAGTCAATAACCAAAAGAATGTAAACATTAACATTATAAGAAGGAAATGGTCTCATAAAATCAATACCTCAAACATCAAAAATTTCAACAATTAAGATAGGGATTTGTGGCATTTGATTCCTATTTGACATGTTTTCTGTCTTTTGACAATTTGAACATGATTTACAAAAACATATAAGAATCTTTAAAAATAGTAGGCCAAAATAAACCACTTTCTAAAACCTTATAGGCTGTTCTTTTAGGTCCAAAATGACTGCCACAAGTATAAGAGTGACAGAAGGTTAGAATATGCAAAAATTCTCTATTAGGCACACACCTTCTAACTACTTGGTCAGTACAAAATTTTCATAAATATAGGTCATACCATACATAAGGTTTCACATCACTCTTAAACTTTTCTTTCTGAATTTTTGAGAACTCATCCCATTCATAAGGTTTCGCATCACTCTTAAGCTTTTCTTTTTGAATTTTCAAGAACTCACTAGGAATATAAGCATTTACTAAGTAATTAACAATGTTCGCATACCAGGGTGCAACCTTATCAATTGAAAATAAATGCTCATCTGGAAAAAAAATCTTACAATGGGAGTACTTCTTCATCTTTAATTAGCTTACTCAAGTGATCCGCCACTAAATTGTCTACTCCCTTTTTATTCTTAATTTTCAAGTCAAATTCTTAGAGCAACAAGATCCATCGTATGATCCTTGGTTTTGAATCATTCTTGTTCAACAGATACCTGAGAGCAGCATGGTTAGAATAAACTATAACTTTAGTACCAAGAAGATAAGATCTAAATTTTTCTAAAGCAAAAATAAAAGATAATAATTCTTTTTTAGTTGTAGAGTAGTTAATCTGAGCAACATTCAAGGTCCTAGAAGCATAGTAGATGGCATGCACAGCTCTGTCAACTTTTTGGCCCAAGATAGTCCCTACTGCATAGTTACGGGGGTCACACATGATCTCAAAAGGCAAGTTCCAATTTGGTGGCTATATCACCGGTGTTGAGGTCAATAACTTCTTCAACTTGTCAAACGTCTCCTTGCACTCATCATCAAACTAGAACTCTACATCTTTTTATAGCAACATACACAATGACAAAGCTATTTTGGAGAAGTCCTTGATAAATCTACGATGGAAATTTTCATGATTAAGAAAAGAACGAATCTCCTGCACATTTGCGGGGTAAGGTAAAGCAGTAATAATTTATATCTTAGCTTTATTCACTTCTAATCCCCTAGCTAACACTACATGTCCAAGTACTATACATTGTTCTACCATAAAATGACACTTTTTCCAATTAAGAATAAAATTAGTTTCTAAGCATCTATCTAGCACATGAGTTAAATTATCTAAGCATGCATCCAAAGAATCACCATAAATTGTGAAGTAATCCATATATACTTCAATGTAATTTTCAAGAAGATCAGAAAATATACTTACCATACATCCCTGAAAAGTATCGGGTGCATTGCAAAGTTCAAAGGACAACTTATGATATACAAATTTACTAAATATGCATATAAAGGTGGTTTTTTCTTGATCTTCCGGTGCAATCACAATTTGGTTATAGCCTAAAAAATTATTTAGAAAATAATAATATGTATGGCCAGCTAGCATTTCTAATATTTGATCAATAAAAGGGAGAGAAAAATGATCTTTTTAGTTACAGCATTTAATTTTCGGTATTCAATACACATTCTCCATCCCATTTGCATGCATGTAGAAACCAGTTCATTATTATCATTTTTAATTACAGTTATACCAGATTTTTTGGTAACTACCTGTACTGGACTCACCCATTGACTGTCTGAGATTTGATAGATTATACCTTCGTCAAGCAATTTAATGACCTCTTTCTTTACTACATCCATCATGGGTGGATTCAATCTTCTTTGAGCTTCTCTCTTTGGTTTAGCTCCTTCCTCTAAAAGAATGCAATGCATACATGCAGTTGGACTTATACTTTTAATGTCTGTAATTGTCTAACCAAAGACTGTTATATGGTCCCTTAAGATTCTAATCAACTTTTCTTCTTGGACTTTGGTCAGATTGTTGGCAATAATCACTGGAAGTGTGTCCTCCTTCCCTAGATATGCATACTTCAAATGGGTTGGTAAGGGCTTTAATTTGAATGTAGGAGCTTGTACAACAGAAAGCAACAATTTTTCATGAGTTACAGGTAATTGAATGGAAGAAACTTCATACTTATCTGAATTTTTTGGTAAATAATGTAATACAGCTATTGTGTCCTTTAATTCCTGTGTCTGCTCAATTTCTTCTTCTTAGTCCATCTTTAAATTGTTCGTGATAACAACCTCCAAAGTTTTCTTATGAATGTGGTCGAAGGATTTCTGCACCAAAGAGTCAATGACATTAATAGCAAAAACATGATTAATATCACTAGGGTACCTCATGACTTTATAAATATTAAATTGAATCTTCGTTCCATCAAACTCCATGGTCAAGGTTCCGTTGTGCACATCAATTATTGTTCTAGCTATTTTCAAGAATGACCTTCCCAATAAAATATGCGTAGGATTTAGAGATGTATCGTTGTCCATGTCCACAATATAAAAATCTGTAAGAAATATTAGCTCATTCACCTGCAGCAACACATCCTCAATTACCCCTTCAAGGTAAGTGTTAGTACGATTAGCCAGTTGGATAATAATATCAGTATTTTTTAAAGGACCTAGATTCAAAGAAGCATAAATAGATAATGACATGATATTAATTGATGCTCCTAAATCTAGCATAGCTTTCTCAAACTTGTATTACCTATCTTATACTGAATGGTAAACATGCCTGGATCTTTACATTTTGAGAGATTTTTTTTTTTGGAGAACAGCAGATACATTCTCCCCGACAGTCACTTTTTCATCATCTTTTTAACCTTCTCTTATTAGTACATAATTCTTTTTAAAATTTGGCATATCTTGGAACTTGCTTTATCACATCTAGTAACGGAATGTTAGCATCTACCTTCCTAAAAGTTTACAGAATCTCTTTCTCTTACTTATCCTTCTTAGAAGTTCTAGGATTCGTAGGGGGAACATAAAGGGTTAGTTTTAAGCTGAATAGGAGGGTATGATATTACCTTTGATATTTCTGCTTCTTCCTTTGCACTATCCTTATCAAGTTCCACGGTAGCCTTTGGTGAATCCAACTGCTTTCCACTCTTCAAGGTTATGGCACTTGCATTCTCTCTCGGATTGACCACTGTTTGAGAGGGAAACTTCCTTGAGCCTTGAGAGTCCAATTGTCTAAATGTGGTAGCCCTATCTGTTGTTCCAAACTATGAATGAAAGTCCTTGTCTCTTACTGAAATTGTTGTGTTTGGGTCATAAAGGCCTTACACATATCCTCAAAAGATGTCCTAGAGCTAGCAGGAGTTGTTTTCCTAGGTTAATACTGTTGTTGGGTTGGTTGAAAACTTTGCTATCTGTTTAAGGAGACATTTTGTATTAGTGGCTTATTTCCACCATAGCTCATATTAGGATGATCCCTCTATCCTGGATTGTAAATGTTAGAATATGGATCATATCTTTTATGAGGTTTTCCCTGAAAATTCCCCGCCATATTAGCTTATTCGATAGTGTCATCTTCTTGCAATGTGGGATAAGTGTCCATAAAATGGCCCGATAACAAATAAATTTCACAAGTCTTTGTAACTGGCATATTCCCTATAGATAAATAACGAACCATAACAGTGAAATCCGAAATCTATCGTTCCATATTACACTAGCCAGCCTCATTCACCCTTTTTGGTGCATGATCCATCCTAGTTCCATATTGTTGTGAGTTAGCCTCCATATTTGCAATCAAGTTCCTTGCAGCCTCTAGAGTCTTATCAACTAGTGCTCCTTCACTTACTGCATCGATTATACTCATATCCATTGGCAACAGTCCCTTTTAGAAGTACTGGATCAGGTGTTAGTCATCAATTTGATGAGGTGGATAACTTGAACACAGTTTCTTGAATCTTTCCTAATATTCATGGAAAGTCTCCCCATTGAATTATCTTATACCACATATCTCATTCCTTATATTGGCAATTCTTGAAGTAGGAAAATACTTCTCCAAGAATAGCATTTTCATGTTATTCCATTATTGAATTGAACCTAAAGGTAGATAGTACAACCAATCATTTGCCAAATCTGCCAATGAAAAGGGAAAAACCCTTAGTTTGATTTGCTCTTCTGCAACTCCTTGTGGCTTCATAGTGGAACACACCACATGAAACTCCTTTAGAAGCTTCTATGGATCTTCACCTATGAAACCACGAAAAGTAGATAAAAGATAACTTAATCCTAATTTTAATTCAAAAGTAGCATCTAAAGCAAGGTATTCTATACATAATGATTGTTGGTGTAAATTAAGAGTAACCAACTCCCTTATAGTCCTGTTGTTAGGTACAACCATTTCCTCTTCTTCTTAATTGTTGGATGAAGTGTTAGACAGTAGTTCAAGAGCTATGTTAAGGCCCGGTGATGGAGCAAAAGCTTATTCTAAATCTGTAGTTGTGCTTCTGGATTGAGGAGTATCTTTCTGTAGCCTGCGTGTAGTTCTTTCTATTTTTTGATCAAATTTTAAATCAGGAGACTGAGAGGATCGAGTCATAAACTGAAAAAAAATCAGGAAAATTGATAAAAACAATCATTTCCCCAACAAAGACACCAAAATTTGGAAGTTGTCTTTAACACTCGAAAATTAATCCTCACTTTCACTTAATAATCACAAATTCAGTATAGTAGCAAGTAAGGGTTGAATCCACAGGAAGTGCTATTATTCTAATTTATTCTATTATTTCTAACAGTAAATAATAGAGAATAATAAAGAAGGAGGTTTTGAATTGAGAATAACTAACTAAATAAGCAGGAAATAGTTAATAAGAATAAGCAATGAATTAAAAACTTTAGTTCTTCAGTTCAGTATCACATTTTCACAACAATAATATAACCAACTTAATCATATTCATCCTTCAATGAAATTAATAACCCTAGATACCCATAATCCGTGTTACCCGAAATTCCCTTAGGTTTTAGATCTAATGTGACAATTTCCCCCCACTAGACCCTAACTATCATATAACCTAGAACTATCAGTCTATATTTAATTTAATAGTAGCATTAATAATTAAAAAATTAGGTTATTCTAAGCAATAATAACGTAATCATAGATTATTTAACTTGTCTTCCGATAATCATAGCAATACTCAAAAGCTTAACCACAATTATGTATTACTAATCGTTACTTATAATCAAATATAATATCATTTGCTTAACACTATATCTTAATCTAGCATATGATAATAATTAGATTAATTCAACATGCCCTTATCAAATCAACCAAACCAATTACCAAGCAAAACATTCATAATGCATTATCAAGAATAAATCTCATAAACAAAGGAGTAAATATCATTAACTTAATTAAATCATCAATCGTAAATAAATTTTAACATCCCTTAAAATAGAATAAAAGTACTTAGCCTGGCATACCTTCAATCTTGCTCCAAGTCTGAATTCAATTGAATGCCAAAATAGAAGTCAAAAGAAGCATAAACTAATCAAGCTTACATGATAGCTATTTTCAAACTAACATAAAACCTAGCTCTCTCGTAGAAATCCTAAAACAATAATGATTCATTTTCTCTCATGAGTTATGCAAAATAAGACAACGCATGTAACTGATATCTCAATGCGACGCGGCCGCGCTGCTCCTAAGCTTGCCAACGGCGCGCGCCCGTGCCATACCTTCAGAGAATTTCCTGAGCTTTAGTTTTTTACGGCGTGCGCCCACACCACCTTCATGAGTAATCCCAGCACGGTCTTGCCAGGTCTTCAATTCTGATTTTCAGCTCTTTCCAGTCCCTTTCCTTCTTTAATCCATTTCCCTCAAAATGTCCCAACCTGCAACAAAACATAAAACACATGAAAAGTGACTATAACTTAAGAAATAACCAATAATTCAAGGTTAAGAACATCCAATTCATAGGTATAAAACCTATTCATCACTTGTGTATGATGAGTTATACTTTGTCATATTTCTTAAGACTATTCGGGTATAACAAAGGATATATTCGGGTATAATAAGTTGTATATAAAGGTAGGTGAATAATCAACAAATGATCTGCCACTTTCAATAAAGGGAGAGAATGTCTTGTGTGATTCGATAAATGATAGCTCATAAATCTTTGGCCAAGTTAGAATAAAAATTAGAAATGAGTTTCTAATTTACATTAATATGAGTTGTGCATCTGAGAATTGAAATGCATATGATCAAATAAAATAAGACTTGACAGAAATTATATGTCTTATATTTGATTGGGACATTGTATAGTAGAAGAATTGAATTATACAGTAACTATTCGCGAAATAGGTTCTTAGTGATCAAACATTGAAATTAATATTATCCGGATAGTCATGATATGCTGAGCGGTATCCCTCGTGATATAGAATAAATAAGTATTTATTTATATATATAAATTAAAGAAGTTTAATTCATTATATAAATAATATTAGAATTGTTCTAATTTATTTATTCTACTACCAGCTTAATATTAAACCTAAAGGGTCACACCGTAAAAGAAAAATATTTATTTTAGAAGTAGATGACATAGTGGTAATAATAAATTAAATAAATTTAATTTATACTACGGTGATAGAATAAATTAAATAGCTTAATATTTATAATTAAGTATTTTGGAAATACTAATTATTATTATTATTATTATTATTATTATTATTATTATTATTATTATAAGGAGTACTCTTATTATAATTAATTTAGGTCTTAAATGGTTTAGAAATTAGATTAAATATAATAATTAATTTTGTTCTTAATTAGATTTGGAGTTAAATTAAAACCCCACTCTTAAAGAGTTTAGGAGGGTTAAGCAAGTCTATAAATAAAATGGGTCTTATTATAGATCGGGTTACTCACACACTTTTCCATGTATTGGAAAATACTTCATGTAATTCTTTACATGTAAGGAGTTAGAGAGACAGAGGGAAAGCGAATTAGGGCTAGTCACCCAAGGTTTGGAGAAACATGAATCTACATCTTGAATCGATATTCTCTTGATGGATCACCTTTAGAGGCTGTACGCTTGGGTAGCTAATGTTGATCTATGGATTCCATTCAAGAAACGCGAAGGATATTGGAGGTGAACTCGTTGGTGATAAAAGTTATTCATCTACAAATGTATAATCTTTTATCCTTTCTCAATTAATAAGTATCTCATAAGAAAGAACCTAAAATTTGGTTTGTAGAAATTTTTTAAATATGATTTATGCTTACTTCCACTGTTTTATATCAATTTGGTTTGTAGAAATTTTTTAAATATGATTTATGCTTACTTCCACTGTTTTATATCAATTTGATTGTATGTATGTATTGTTTTTGTAAACCAACACATGTTGGCCTAGTTCAAATTTCCACAAAATGATTTTATTATTGTGCCACCTCTAAACTATAGGTTGCTAGCTCTAATTCTCTTTCTCTTTAACTCTGATCCTTAGATGTAGAGAATTATGAAATGAGTCATTCACCTATTAATCCATAATAAGACTTCTCCTATTTATAAATATGGTCAACCTTCGTAAAATATTTAAGATTATGATTTTAATTTAATTTCCTAACTAATTAGGAACTAAATTGATTATTATAATAATTACAATTTCTAAACCATTTAGGAACTTAATTATTTATAATAATTCTATTACTTATTAATTAATTTTTAAATCATTTAGGAATTACATAATAATAATAGTAATAATAATAATAAGACCCCTCTTATTAATTTATAATTAGTATTTTTTTAAATACTAGATTATATATATTAAGCTATTTAATTTATTCTATCACCATAGTATAAATTAAATATATTTTATTACTATTACGATTATGCCATCCACTTTTAAAATAAATATTATTCTTTTGTGTTGTGACCTTTTAGGTTCTCGATATTAAATCGGTTGTAGAATAAATTAATTAGAACCATTCTAATCTTATTTATGTGAATAAATTAAACCATTTAATTTATCAATAAATAATATTTATTCTTACAATAAGGGTAAGCCCCCTTAGCGATCAACGACTTTTCAGATAATATAGATTTCAATATTTAATCTTTAAAAGAACCTTTAAGCGAATAGTTACCATACAATTCAATCATTTTACCACATAATGTACTAATCAAATATAAGACATGAAATTACTATCAAGTTTTATTTTATTTGATCATATGCATTTTAATTCACAAATGCACAACTTTAATGTAAATTAGAAACTCCTTTATAATTTTCATTCCGTATTGGCCAAGGATTTCTTAGTTGTTTTTTATTGAATTACATAGGACATTCTCTCCCTTTACTAGAAGTGATAGATCATTTATTGACCATTCATCTACCTCAATGTACAACTTATTATACTCAATCATACCCTTTGATATACCCTAAAGGTCTTAAGGAATATGTCAAAGTATAACTCATCATACACAAGATACTATGATGATCTCAAGTTCAAGTATTACTTGTACTACTATCACAAAAGGAACTCCTATTGACAGACAATTAAAACTCCATTAGGTGTTCCTTGAGTGAGTCATGTTTAGTGAACTTATTCTCTAATAAACACCTACATACTTACTTTAGTGTCTCCACACAAATGATTCCTCATCATAAGAGCAAGCATAGCATGTACTAATCTATCTGGGTTCACTAATCCCCTTTTTAGTGATCCCACGATTAGGAACATTTAAGTTTTTGAGCTATCTTAAATTTAGATCTCATTAGCATGATCAACATCATGATTCTAAAAGCATTGCTAAAAAAACTATGAGTTTATCATATTAATTAATTAAACTAATTAAACACAGATAAATAAACGCCTTTAAATAAATTAAATCTTTTATTAATAAATTGAATAAGATTACAAAGTAAATGTTATCACATGAAATACGATTGGCTTAAGGGGATACTACTTTCAATCTTTCACTTGCACTAAAATTAATCGTCCTGGCATCCAATACCCATGTTCTCTAAGTTGTGATCAAACTGTTGTTGAGTTAATGCTTTAGTAAATGGATCTGTAATGATGTTCTGAAAGTCCACTCGTTTTATAGTGACGTCTCCTCTTTTAATGATTTCTCTAATCTAATAAAAGCGTCACAACACGTGTTTGGACTTTTGATGAGACATAGGTTCCCTGGCCTGTGCAACAGCCCTAGTGTTGTCACAATACAAATTCACTGGTCCTTTTTGTATGCTAGGAACCACACCAAGTTATGTAATGAATTTGTTCTTCTAAACAGTCTCCTTTGCAGCTTTAATTATAACTATATACTCTGCCTTTGTCACTAATTCAACAACTCTTTCCTACTTGGAACCTTTTTTAACTCACTGCATAAGAAAGAGTAAATGAAATGAGAGGTAATGTAATACCTAAGATGAAGTGGTTTAATGAAATTATTCAACTAAAAAGATCATATAAGAGTTTAGTAGTACACCGAACTTGATAGTTATAGTAATGGTGATTCCGAGGATGGAATCCTTATAAGGGTTGGAGTTAAAACCTAGTTGAGATTCTGAGGATGAATGTGTGGAGTTGATTAAACATTTTATCCTACTCCGTGTATTAGGGATTAAAATGTGAATTTTGTGTTATGAGGTTTAAAACCTAGAGTTAATTGAAGGAAATACGTTGAGATTTATATGACGTATAAATACAAAAAGCACTATTTTTAAATACGAATAAAATATAAGAAGAATAGGGAAAAAAAAGGTAATGATTCGAAACTCATGTAAACCTTGTAATGTGATCATAAGTTATCGATAAAGATTGATCTCGGGGATCTACTGAATGTGTTATGTAATGCAATATATGTATTTTTAAGTTGTAAAAGAAAAATATTTTCTTAAAAAAATAACGCGAAAAACACTATTCACGTGAAGAGCGTTTTTCGTATTTTTGAAATTTCGTATTATAGCATAGCGTTTATATGAGGTATAAGAATGTATTTACTATTTAAAAATATGATAATTGAAAATTGACTAAATATCTAACAAAGTCGGTTGGTATGAAACTAGGAGACAAAACCTTAGCTATAATCGGTTCGGTTGGAAGAAACTAACTAAGTTGACCTAATCTAGTTATAAATCTTAACTAAGGAACCAAACCCTAATTAATGATCCAAGCCCAAATTGATATGGAGTTCGGTGTTGTAGAGATTTATGTATAGCTCAAGCTATATTACATTTATTGTTTAGGGCAAATTGGTAAAGAATAGAGTAGTTGGCCCAACTTAATTAATTAGAGGCCCAATGAAAGGAAATGGTAAGCCCAATGAATTAGTGTGTGGAGAAGCCCAAATGAGAATAAAATTAATGGCCCAATCTTTGCGTTATGTATTGGAAGAGTTGTATATATATATATAAAAGAAAAGAATATTGAGTTTTTGGATTGGAGGGCTTATGGGGCCCTAAATTTTGGCAGCCCTAAGTGTGAGCAAGTGGGAGGACCTTGAGTCTATTTAGCGGCTCTAGGTTTGCATTTGGTAGAGGAAATAAGAGGTGACTTATGTAATATTGTATTATCGATCTCACATACCGTTTAAGTCGTACGAAGGACATAGAAATTAACATAAGTGGTAAAGACGATAACAAATAAGTTTTTCAGAACGTGTTGTTATGTATTAAATTGTTATTACATGTTAACCAATTGTTTAATTATGTGCAAGATCTTTAGTGTTATATGAATTTCTTGTGAGCTTGTTTATAATGTGCACTCTGTGCAACTATGTGATAATAACTGTTTGTAGTCAGTTGATGATCTCAGTTAATTGTTCTATATGGACTTTATAACTTGAGAAATGTGTAGCTTGAGAAATATAAAGCATTCATAGGATGCAAAGCATGAGAAGCATGGTGTATATATAAAATGCATAACATGTATGAACGTGGTGTATGTTATATGTTAACCATTAAACTTGCTGAGAAACGTAGTTGCTCTACCTTGCTTTAAACAAAAATAATTAGCGAAGTCCAAGAAATCGTAAGTTCTCGATAAAGACAAAGGAAATAGGAAATGATCGAGGTTCATTTTTGATAATAAAACCTTGTGATTAGAGTTGATTAAATCCCTTCGATGTAGCATTTTGGGATAAATATTTTTTGTAATGTTAATGGTTAGAAACCTTGTAATAATTAATGATCATAAGTGAGCTAAGTTTCAGTGTTTGTAATTAAACTCTATTGTAGAATTTATTATTTGTGTTGTAAACCTTGTGAGATAAAGATATTTTGTAAACATGTTTAGTTAAAGAGTAAAGATCAGAAAGTTGTAAAGTTAGTAATCATTTAAACATGCTAGATGTTGTTACTAGTACAAGTCTCGGCTGGTTAGATGAAGAATGAAAGTTAATGTGAGATTGTGAGTTTATGTATATTCAATAATTTAAAAGAATGAGTTATAATATATATGATTGTGATTAATAGGACAATGATGTAAAAATTGCGATTCTGGAATAAAACAAAGTTGTAAAGTTTAAATTTAATGAGTTTTTAGCAACTATATTATTATGAATGCTGTAAGGATTAAGAATGAGGTTGTGCATTAACGCATAAGGTCAACTGTATCAAGTACATGGATTATTATAGCGTTACAAGTAATATAATGACAACCAGAGTATTATTCCCACGAGAAATTAATTGTGATTAATCTTATTTAAACCAATGAGTTAAATTGTTAAAATAAAAACTAAATTATTAACCAAGATTTAATACCAAATTAAAAAGACTTAAGATTACAATTTTTCTCAATACTTCATTTAAATCTCTTCACTCCCTTTTTAACTAGTTAATCATATTGACCCGTTAACCAGGAATTCGTCAGTGTTTATAAGCCTTTTTCGATAGTCAAATAAGTATCTCCCTTCTAAATAAATCACTATATTTTTATGTGAAATAAATTAGAAACAAGTCATTAAGATTAGATTCCCCAATTGGTTACACATGGTCTATAGGTACTTTTTTATCCCATATACAAATTATGTATTTCATCCCATTCAGAATAAACACAAACATATGTTATCATATTCAGGTCTAAACCTATAATTTATCTTTCAATTTAACATAGATTACCAAATTAATTACTGGTCAAACAATTAAACATTAAAGCATAAAATATGACAAACGAATCATATATAATTAACCATAATTAAAAAATAATAATTAATTCCAAGTATACACTGAATTCCATTGCAGTCTTAATTAAAAATTTAGTTCATAATTAAATTAAAAATCATCATCCACAAATAATTCAACATCTCATAATTAAAAAAATTAAAAGCAAAGAGAAGAGATAAAAACTGTGTCGCAATCCTTAGTTTATAATCTGCCTTCAATTCTTGATCCTTCTTCTTGTTGTTTCACTTGCTTCTCTTGTCTTAAATCTTGTCTCAATCCTTGATATATAATAAGTCTTCTAGCAGCCTTTGATAATGTATTTATAGGTCTCTTGAAAACCTATCAGATGTAGTATTCCAATCAAAACCCAAGTCAACATGTGCAAAATATGTGCCCCACACTGGACAACAAGCGTTACAGCTTAACATCTCAGCGCCACAACACCCTAAGCTTTACACCGCAGTGCCGCAACACTCCTACACGGCATCGCAGGGCCTAAGCGTGTTCCAACTTTGCTTAGTTTCTGCCATTCCTGCATTGTTGCCCCAAAAATAGGCGTCGCAGCGCCTGAGTGTGGTCTTGCATATTCTGCTCTGCTTCTTGCTCATGCCAGCACACCAACTTGTTGCAACCATGCGCATCTTCATGCTGCGATGCTATACTTTGCTCGTTCTACTTCCACACCATGACTTCAATGTCCCATGACCAATGTCCTACAAAACAAGATAAAAACAAATAAAAGTAACAAGAAAATCTAAACCTACAAAATAAGATAAAACACATAAAAGGGACATAAAATACTTAAAGACACACAAATTATCGAAACTAAAAGCACCCAATTCGTAGGTATAAAACTCACTCATTAGATATATTTGTCCAAATATTTTCATAACAATTATTTACTATTATCATTGCTCTATATGTGTGTGTGTCTATATATATATATATATATATATATATATATATATATATATATATATATATATATATAAGGAAGTGTACATGTGTAATAAGTAAAGAATTGTTCAAGAAAAATGGTTCAAATTATTTTTGGTAAGTGGAGAAAAGTTCTTACTGAGAACAGAGTGCGGAGAGAGAAAACAAAAAACACAAGAGAGAGAGAGTTGGGAGTTAGTTTTAAGTGCAGTTGCTGGATCAGTCTGTGACTTTTACACAGTTGCTATCAGTATTGGTTGCTCAGGACCACAGAATATACAAAATGGTCATTGGTCAATGCCAATAAAATTAATTACCCAACTCCATTTTTCTTAAGAATAAGTATAAGTGCATAATATTTAAATACTATATTCATCTCAACCATTAAAAAGTGGGACATTATATTGTAATTTGTGTTGTCATGCTCCATTTTTTAATGGTTAAGATGAATGTAGTGTTTGATTTTGTGTTTAAATTTTGTATCTCTAAACTTATCATTTTCTTAATGATTGATTATTGTATCAACATCTTATACTCTTTCCTCTAATTACAGAAAATAGTTAAATTCAAAAATTCTTTACTTACCTACTCTTCTTGACATAAAAAAAACAAAAAAAAAACTATAATTTGCCACCAAAATAAATTATGTAAAAAGGGTTTCTTTTTACTTAATTTTAATATATAAATTAATGAATATATTTGCACTAGAAAATATATAAAATGTGCTGAACATTAAGACTAGCAATTGTGTAATTAAATTATTTTTTAAGACTTGTTTTATTAGTTTCGACAAAACTTTCCACGCTAAATCGTTTAACCAATCTTGTTTGTTAAAAGGCTACACAATAATATCAACATATTTATCGATAATCTTAAACATGTTCACCCATCTAACCCTTTTAACAAAAATATTATATATGTTAAGCGAATAATTTATGTTCTTTTTCAGAGGCACTAAGAGATTTACAAAGAGAGTTGAATAGATCTTTTGAAAATTTTTAATTTTAAATAAAAATTACAATATTATAAATTAAACAAGTTAATTTATTTGAGCACAATGGAATGTTAATTTAAAAATCCACTTCAAAGATTTAAAGATTTATTATTATTATTATTTTCTCTAGATAAATGAATATAATAATAATAAGAATAATAATATAATAATAATAATAACAACTACAACAACAACAACAATAACAACAACAACAACAACAACAATAATAATAATAATAATCATCGATTACGTGCCACAAAAATTACACCATTTTCCAACCAAAATTCACATTTCGAGAATTTTACATACAGCTTTGCTTCTCTTAACTTTTCCAATACAATTCTCAAATGTTCCTCATGCTCTTCTTGAGTCTTTGAATAAATCAATATGTCATCAATGAACACCACCACGAACTTGTCCAAATACGATTTGAACACTCGATTCATTAAATCCATAAATGCAGCGGGTGCATTCGTTAATACAAATGACATTACCAGGAACTCGTAATGACCATAACGAGTCATAAATGTTGTTTTGGGTATATCTTCAGGTCTTACCTTCAACTGGTGATAACCACTTCTCAATTCTATCTTTGAAAAATACTTGGCTCATCGCAACTGATCAAACAAATCGTCAATCCTTGGTAGCGGATACTTGTTCTTTACTGTCACTTTATTCAACTCCCTGTAGTCGATACAAAGTCTTAACGAGCCATCTTTCTTCTTTATAAACAGTATTGGTGCTCCCCAAGGAGACACACTTGGTTGGATATACTTTTTTGTCCAACAACTCTTGTAACTGAATCATTAATTCTTTCAACTCTACTGGAGCCATTCTGTATGGTGCCTTTGAAATTGGCATTGTTCCTGGTACAAGGTCTATCACAAATTCAATCTCCCTATCTGGCGAAAGACTCGGTAATTCATCTGAAAATACATCTGCATACTCCTTTACTATGGGTATCTGACCCATTTCTGATCCCACTATTCGCGTATCAACCACATGCGCTAAATATCTCATACATCATTTCCTTAACAACTTTCTGACCTGCAACATCGTCAGACAACAAGATTGTCTAGGCAATTTACTACTAGAGAACACTACCTCAGACTTGGAAGGAGTCTGAAGGTTTACACTTTTCTTTTGTCAGTTAATCACCGCCCCATAGCTATGTAACCAATCTATTCCCAGTATCACATCAAATTCTCCTAACCGGATGGGAATTAAGTCAACTAGCAGCTTATGCCCTCTTATTGTCAAACAAAAATTCCGATGAATATTTTCTATCTGAATTACTTCCTTGTTGGCTACTTCTATATTCAATACATATTCTAACTTTACTTGAGGCAATTTCAATTTCTTAGCAAATTCATCAGATACAAAAGAGCAGATAGCACCCGAATCAAATAACACATATATCATTGACAGGAATGATACCTGATACCACATCCTTTGATGCCACTGCATCCTATACTGTCATGTTAAAAGTGTAGGTTGTTGGTGTAACGACCCCAAAATTCGGCCCATTTTATTCCCTTAAATCTTGTATTTAATAAATATTATTTTCATTACGTCCAAATTTCGGTCCGTTAATAAATCTTTCATTACCTAAATTGATCCATTATTTGATTTTAAAATTATCAATTACCAAAATTCTCATATAAAATTTTCTTTTCTTGATTCAATCGTTGTATTGAAATATTTGGATGTTTAACATCTTTACATATGGATCCTAGTCCCTGGATCGCAACCTTAACTTTTTCTTTCTTTTATACGTATCATAAAACTTACCTTCAAAATCTAATATGATTTATTTTCATACAAATATTCCTTCTTGCATCATTTATAATAAAGCATATAATACCTTCTATCGTAATAATTATCTTGAACATTCACAGTTCACCATTTAATTCTGCTCATCCTATCCAGATCTAATACATGAAATATCAACGTAAAACTAGCAAATGTAGTCACCTTGAATCATAATATAAACATATAACGTTCACAACCTCTTAGGAAAATTCGTCTCTACATAATCTGATATTCTTGAAATTCTTTCTTTCCTGCAAAACGTTTATTAAGCAAGTAATGAGCACAACGGCTCAGCAAGTTCAACAGTTATACTTCACGTAGCACATACCTTAATATGCTTGGTGTGTGTCATACATCATGTGCTTATGCTTCTATTATAACAATATATCTCATATATCTTCATATCGTTGCACAAAATACACATTGTGGTCATATTAAACACGTATCACATAGCACATAATTTGTATGCATTTAAAACAAGAATTACATATCATAATAATTCAACATTTAACATAAAAGGGACTGAAGAACTTGCCTGGTGTCCAGTTATTTAAATTGATAACTCAAATCTTTAACTCGATCAACCTATGATCATAAAATAATCAAATAATGATTATTTATCAACCTATGATATTAATTGAATTAATTAATATCATCTCTGGGCCAATTATTAATTTTATATGGTTAATTATATTAGCCTCATTCCTTAATATATTTATTTAACTTAATATTTAATGCATTCACTACGGACCACCCGACTCATCGGATAAAATTTAACATAATCAATTGTCCGGATTTTTATTTATTCCTTTTCTAACCTTTAAACTCGTTAGATTAATATTTAAAATATTTAAATATTAATCCCCAATATTTAATATTTTTACAAAAATATTAAATTTAATGCCCAAACATCATTTCTATATTTTTAGTATTTTTCTATAATTTTCTATGATTTTTAAACAATTTTTTAAACATTTATTTCATTAAAAACTAAATCTGGGGGCATTTTGGTAATTTCCGCAGCTTTAGGGACATATTTGGTATTTTCCGGAAAGCCCAGGGGCATTCCTGTAATTTTGGCACTTTCAGAGACAAAATTGGAATTTTTCGAAAAGTTCGGGGCATTTTAGTAATTTTATGCGCGTCAAGGGACAAGCTCGGTATTACTGGAAAAGCCCGGGGCAAAACCGTAACTTCGCGCGTTCCGTCGGCCGCGCATCGCACGCAGCATCCTCTCCCGGCTTCTAACAAACGACGTCATTTGGCGTTACTGTACGAACTTCCGCGCAATGCGCGGTCGCCAGATTTCACGCCCAAAAACGGCGTCGTTTTCTGCGCGCTTCAGACAAAAATTGGCCGCCGCGCAATGCGCGGGCGGCCAGATTTTTCCTTTCTCTTCCAGCGACGAACAGTACGCTAGCCATGCAAAAATTTCTCTATTTTTGCACATAAATTCTCATCCTAAATACTCCAAAAATTATAGAATTCATAGATATACACCCATAAATTATTTGGAATAATTATTATAATTATTTATAATTTTTCCACACAATTAATTTATTACTAAAATACCAAAAATAATCAAATAATTTCATTTTTATACCTTCAAAACTTGGAAATCCTTCCTTTGAACTTGTTCTTTTCTCCTCTCTTAGTGGTAAGGAAGCTCTCGGTCGGTGGTGGTGTATGATGGCAGCTACGGTGGTGGCGGAAGAATGGAGAATTGTTTTGTATTATTTTTGTTTTTCTCTCCCTTTTTTCCTTGCTTTTTCCTTCTCTTATAAGCCTTAAGTAATGAATTATTTTTAAAATTCTCTCATGTCCACCGACTTATATCATGTAAGCAAATTTTTAACCCTTCTCGTAAGTTCCAAAATGGCCCGCAAAATTTTATTTTAATACCTTGCGTAATTATATCGTGTAATAAATATTTTATATAATAAATACAAAATATTTATTTTAATTTACCAAAATTCATAATATGATTTATGAATAATATTAACACTCTTTTTGGGTACTTTACATGACAAATTTTATACACGCATAACGACATGCATGTAATTATATGAGGTAATTTATACCTCCAAAAATCATCAAATAATTCATATAACATATAAAAGCTATTTTTCATAATTTTTCACTCCGTTACTTGGACAACATGTTACATTAACATGTTCACGTTTCTGGAATATTATCTTTCATACAAGTCATAATAATTCCATTATACATAAATATAATTTTTAATAACTTAAAACATTTCTTTTTCTTATTTATTATTCAATTTCTTTAATATTCACAATAATTTCTTTATATATAAATTATATAACTTAATATAATTTATATATTTACATTCTCATTTATTAAATAATTTCTTAAATTCCTCAATCTTATTCCAATTAATCACCTTATATAAATTACATAGTCATTCTTATATAATTTATATAATTATTATTTCCTTCATAACTTATTTTAATTTCCTTATATAAATTATATAATTTATTATTATATAATTACATTTCCTTCTCAATTAATTTCTAAACCTCCTCCAAAATTCTTGATAAATTCTAAAATCAACACATACAATTTTACCCACTCCCTCATTCACTTTTTATTTAAATTTGGATTAATTTAATTATTAATCCCTTTATTTCCATAATTAATGAAATTTAAGATTATCAATTAAACATTTGCATATATAATATACAAATGTATATATATAAATATATACATATTTAATTCATACATTTTACATTATCATATAACCTCATTTAATTTACGTACCTCCACAACAATTTCTCAATATTAAATTTTCTCTTATTCTTAATAAATTGTCTTTAAACAATTTATTTACATAAATTCAATTCCATTTATCATAATCTCTGCACATATTTAATTTATTAATTAAATCTCATCACATACCTTAAATCATATAAAATAATAATTAATTTGAACAATCTTGATAATTTAATCAATTAAATTCTTATTTAATTTATTAAAGAAATTCTGAAAATTCGGATCCTCACAGTTGGTCTCCCTAGCTGTACAGGTCCTCCTATTGCCAATTTTCCACCAGTAAATCTTTTACTTTCACTTCCTCCGTCCGCTTTCTTCTTAGGACAATATTTAATCTGATGTCCCATTTCTCCACAATAGAAGCATCCTTTATTCGTCTTTGGAATCGGATAGTTTGTTGCAATGTGTCCTCAGCCGCATCTAAAACAAATATTTTTTCCTTTCAAGCATACTCCTGAGTGCCCCTTGCCACAGTTAGGACGCAGTTCCATCTTCTTCTTCTGTTCACCTTACTTATTCCCAATTGTATTACTATTGCCACTCCATTTTTGCTTGTTGGGATTACTTCCCCCACTGTTGTCTTCTTTATTAGGCCTATCACTTCTCTTCTTGCCATGCTTTTCTTGCTTATACTTAGTCAAAGCATCACTGTCTCCCTTTGCCAAAATAGTTTTTTCCATCACTCCAGCAAAAGTACCAATCTGAAACATTAACACCTTGCTATAAATCCATGGCTTCAATCCATGCTCAAATCGTCTGGCTTTCCTCTGTTCTGTGTCTACCTGATGTGGAGCAAACATTTTCAACTCATTAAACTTAGCCGCATACTCGACCACAGTTATATTTCCCTGTTTCAGTTCTAGGAATTGAACCTCCATCATATCTTGCGTTACTGGAGGAAAATAAGCCTCGAAGAAAATCTTTTTAAACCTTTCCCAGGGTGCAGCTCCTGTTCCCAGTCTTCCTTTATTAGCAGTCCACCAATAATTTGTTTCCCCTTTCAACATAAATGTAGTGAAGGTAGTCTTCTGCCACGTTCGCTACATCAAACACCTTTTTCATCTCAATCACCCAATTCTGGGCCACTTGAACTCTAGGGGTCCTACCGCTTTAAAATCTATGAAGGTAGCAATTCTGGCAGCTACCGATTGATCAATCACAGGGTTTACATTTATATTTTAAAAAGCTCCCATCAACAAAATCTACAAACTGCTGCATGGGATTAACTAGCTCCTCTGGAGCATTTACCAACTCCTTTGGTGGAGGTTGAACACTTGGTCTGCGTCTAGGCTACATTTCTGTTTAAGAATTTTCATCATGATTAATATATAACAATTACATATCACATTCTTACGAACTTTAAATACATAATCGTGTCGACACACATTTAATAACTGGATTTATATTCATAAACAACTTAACTAGTGTCTAGCACATTACATTACATGTAGCACATTGCTATTAGTTTTTTATCTCTTCAGATTACATAAGTCGGGATTCACATTTCATAACTTTATATAACAAACTTAGACCCTCCCTCCTTAGAACAAAAGAGGTTACATAACAGTTTATATCCCCTTTTATAACAAAACTAGGGGTTTACATAACATACCCACATAACTATACATACATAACCCTACACAACTATTACATATATATTCTACGGGAGCATCCTTCGTCTCACTGCATCGTCGTATTCTTCATCCATGATTGTTATCATTCTCCATCGACTCAAGGTATTACTCGTCTGATCATACTCCACCGGGTAATAGTACACTATATCCTGCGCTCTTCTAAACGTCGTGCGAAATGCATAGTATATATCGTCCATTCTCACTTCCATGCTATCAATTCGGGCTTTCTTGACCCTTACTTCTTCCCCTACCAAATTTATTCTTCTTACTGCTTTAGCCCCGACATGTTTGTACCTAGCTATCTTAGCAGTTGCCTCACTTAGCTGAGCCTCTAAGGCTTCCTTGTCATTCTTCAATTCTTGGACCTTCTATTCTTTTTGTCTTAATTTATCTGCCAGTTCCATATTCCTACCAACCAACACTTGAACTGCATTTTTATTTTGCTCTACAGTTGTTTGTCGTTCAGCTACTTGAGTCTCTAATTCCAATATCTCATCCACATATTCATTATTATACTGTATTAAATCATTCACCCATTCCTGGTCTGCTTCTTTTTGCTCAGATGATGCATTATCCAGCAATGCCCCATCCGAGTCTCTTTCTAACTCATTTGGATCTTCCTCTTGTTCACTGTCATTAGCTAGTTCTACTGCCATAACTAGTACAGTAGTCATTACATCAATATGTATGTCTCTGGGCTCCTCTTCTATTGCCCGACTAGATTCTCCAATCTCTGGCATACTATAAAATCAAAAGAACAACTTTTTCAGTTCAACGCAATTTTTCTTATTCTTAAAGCACATAGCACGTAACACATAACACATATTGTGAAAATTATAACCTTGACAACTTCCATCATTCGCATCTTAGAACTCTGAATGAGTTTTACTATTTTCCTTAAGGTCATATTCCTAAGGTTTATAACCTATTAGCTTTGATATAAACCTGTGATGCCTCCAAATTCGGGTCCCTAGAACTACGGGTTCGGTGCTCACGTTACTATTTTACCCTGTCATTACATCCATTCATTTTGAATTAAATAATAAAACTTAATTTAAATTTATACATATCTCATCCCATGTTCTACATACCTTTATACATACACACGTCTGTACCTGACATATTACAAAAGATATTATTTACAATACAACTGTTCTCTATCTACACTTTCACTGTTGACTAGCTTTTTCTTTTCCTTTGTCTATTCCCGATCCCTCAACCTGTTCAGGTTTAGCTGAAATATTATGTTTAAAAGCAAGATTGAGCATATAATAGCTCAACAAGTATAGAAATAAATGATGACATGATATTTCGAAATGGTGAATTAAAATCATTTAAGATGATCATGAATCGTTTATAATAAGCTGGATTATTTACAATAAGTTAAGTCATAAACAATGAAATGGATCACTTTCAATAAGCTGATCATTTGAAATAAGCTGGTCAATATCGGTTCAATGTACAAACATGAGAAATATGCATAACTTTACATGATTAGCCGGAAACATGAAACTTGCTTGCTGTACGATCACAAGATCTAGAATTTGTTAAAAACAATATCAATCATGAAGACTGATATTGCCCAGGTTAGTCATAAGACTGTTGTTCAATTTAGATGTGTACTCTGGGTGATCAGCCCATCGTACCATTATATTGTGCACAACATAAACACCTAGCGACGCAACCACCCCATAAAATTATATTGCTTTATACTTTACTCCCCTTTGTCAGGGTTGTTCTGTTACAGCATATCATAGAACCCACACCACAACAATATGGATTGGAGCACATAACAATAAACATTTGATTTTAACATGTATAATCATACGTGTCTAGCCGAAATCAAGATTGGCATCGACCTTTTCAAAGTAGTTCAATAGTGAATGGACTTTACATGGTCATATGGATGTATAATATGAATGATTGTTCAATGAACTATAAATGGAAGTTCAGTTAGAAGACTTGCCTTTGTCCTTGTCTATCTCAATTGAACAAATCTTATTCGATTGAGTCTTACATAACCATAATATGGGTCCATGCATTAGTTATATACATATGCATGTTATAACTTGCTATACAAGCTACCATTTAGCTCTACATAACCCTTAACATATAACAAATTGTTCGTTTATGCCTTAACGTCTACCACATTGATAATTTTTATCAAATTATGGCTTACATATATATTTTTATCATTTAATATCAAAATATTTAATTTTGGATCAAAAATAATTTATTTTTCAAAATTCAATACACGGCGCCCCAGCGCCATCTTTCCTTCTTGGAAGCACTGCACCTCGGTGCAGTCTCTAGTACAAAAGAAGGCGCCCCGGCACAATGCTGATTTTTCTGGAAAAAAAATTTCTTTCAAAAATTCATGTTATTTTTTGCCCTTTTTTTTTTGTAAAACTTGATTCTAACAATTCACATAACACATATAACATGTATTTGACTTGCATGGGCCTTCAAAAAATTTAAAAATCATAAAATGACCTTATTTTTCCAATGTTTTCCTTTCAGTCGTCAGCGAACATTTAAATCGTTTAAAATGGACATTTATCGCTATAGACGCCAAACGACTTCCAATTCGATTCTAACATGTGTATTCACATGAAACTTAGTTGTTTGGCCTCATTTTACCATTAATTATCCAAAATGACCAAAAATTACACATTGGTGGCATTTTGTCAACTTTAACTATTTCATACATAAACTTAACTTAAGTTATTGAACTCCATACACCACATAGACAACCCCATACACATTTAGCAACCTTGTGTATTCATATAACTTCCATATGCACCTTCTAATGCACTTTACAGATTATGATTTGATTTACATACAAATCATAGTCTAATATAGCAATTTTTCTTAAACAAAACATGCTCTTGAACCATTATTGATCTTATAATGCTATCTAACATGAATTTTCACATGTACTCAACATGATCAACACTTTAAACTATGTTTTCATCATTTCTAGCAACACACAACACATGATCATCCATGAATCATGCTTCCTAACTTTGAATATAGACATGAATAGTGCACCACCTTTGTTCTAGTCAACTTTGAGCTTAGAGTTTCATGATATATCCAACATGAAGCACATAGATCACATAATCAACACATAATTTTCAAAGATACATGCATGTCTTCACTTAAACTAACATTTAAACAAATAAACACCATGTTTTATGTCTTGAACATCATTATACATTTTATGTGCTATTTTCCTTTTAGCTACAAAGCTTGATAGTACTAGATTCTCTACTTTGATGGCTACTTCTTCTTCCTTTTATCATTTTTCCTTGAAGTCTTGCAAGCTTTTGGCAAAACCCTAGTTCCCCTTCTTCTTTTCTCTCTTAGCTCTTTTAGCAACTTGGAAGGATGAAATGAGAAATGAACTAACAAGTTTGATACTTACAAAATATATACATACATATCTTGTATGTATAATTTTAGCAATTAATTCACTTAGTTAAGCTTAACTCATGCAAGGTTATGGGCATTTAAGTCATTTCACATGACTAACGAAGGACAATTTAGTCATTACTCCATTTTAAGATACCCTGGTCATTTCCCAAATTGTCAAGGGTACTTTGGTCAATTGTTCAAAATTCTAGAGAATTTATTCTTATTAATTCACAACTTGCTCAATTTTAATCTAATTTAAGTCTCTCTTTTTTTTTTTTTTTTTATCAAACTTTGCTTCATTAGGCTTGAATTTTATTCTAATATCAAATAATCCATAATTGACTTGTCTCAAAACACTTGTCACACTTCAAAATTTAAATTCTATTAATTAATTATTAATTTACAATATTACCAATTTTCATATCATTACACAGAGAGTATTAGTCTTCATGGCGGACATGAGATCGAAGTGTCAAAGATTACGATAATTTTGACGGAGCTACATTTTGTTGATGTGAGTCTACGACACCATTCTTCTTCTTCTAAAAACTCCTTTAATTTTCGGTGAAGACTAAACTTTCTCAATCAAAAACTAATTAATCGAGTTATCATAGAGTTTTATTATATATATTTTATACTTAGTTGTTTAGACCAATTTTGGTTTATATTGCCCTAACTTTTGGGAAAGAATGACTCTTTGAAAGAAAAAATTTTTGGTTTAGAAATGAACGACTATTCGACCTTAGAATTAAAATTAGGTTAATTGAGAAGATGGAAGAGCAATGAAGGAGAATATCTGATATATTAATTAAAGTCAAACTCAATAAATTGACTTGTAATCAATAAAATTGACTCAAAAAAATTAAATTTATAATTACGTTTTACGTTATTATATATTAGTATGGAGAGATCTCTAAAATCTTGAGGTTCCATATCTTGGTGCTTATCAAAGAACCAACTTTTGTATTAAAGACCAACAAACTTTGGCATAATTGATATCACCAGACAGTTGCGTAGAAAAAATCTGGGTTCAAAACTACTTATTACTAATTAAGTGTTTTGTATATATACATATATATATATATATATATATATATATATATATATATATATATAATACGTAGTACTAATTTTAATTGTAAATTACTAAAATTGAAGGTTTTGAAATGTAAAGAGGGGTAATTGATAAAATTATTAAAATAAATAGGGACAATCATTTGACAAATAATCAAAAGCTCCAAATTAATGCTTCTAATGATTTTTATAGAAAGTGATCATAAGTAAGTGATCATAAGTAACTTCAGCGAACTGATTATCAAACACATTTTGATTATTAAAATTTATCATGACACATTTTGATTATTAAAATTTATCATGAACGTGTTTAACTGATTATAAACTATTCCAAATGTGATGTCTCTCTTGATCAGAAGACGGTGGTATGTGTTATTTTCAACCACTTATTTATTTACAGGCAACAGCCGAAAGATCTGGATTGGGTCAACCCAATCCAAACCAAAGAAAAAGTGACAAGATAGGATAACTATTGTGTTACAACATTTCTTCTCAAAAAGATGTCTAAAAATACACATTCAAATATAAAATTGGGTGTAAATATTAAATTATCCCCAAATACACATTAACATACAAAGCTATATTCCCTAGTTAATTTTGGTATAAGTGTGGATCTAAATAAATAATATAATTGAAACAAATTTTATGTTCTTTCCTTTTATTTATCAACCTTAATTTGTATGTACATTATAATTTTTTTAGATGTCCTTTTGAGGTCAGGGTACTGGGATAGTATTGTCAATTACGTAAATAATTAACTATATTAATCAAATATATAATGTGATAAGTTAATTTTATAATTATATCAAATTTTATATATTAATGTACGTTATAATGGTAAGTGGTTACAAAACTTTTCACTTATTGGTGTGGGTACAAATTTTGGGGGAATCTACCTTGTAATAAATCAGCTACTTTTGGTTAGAATCCAGCAGCATGTCGTCCATTGTTTTGAGATCCCAATAATTTTAGTGTTGTTCTATCTAACATTTAAACCTCAAGCAACTTCGTAAGATGACAACAAACCTTCTCATCTATTGTGATACAAATGGTTTCTTTTTTTTCCATTTAGTGTTTGGAATTTAATTATGACCAGTCAAAAATATTTGTAAGTAGTTTTAAAAGTGTTTAGTAAATTGCTTTTTAAACTTGTTTGTAAGTAATTTTTTTTATATAGAAATAAATAAAAATATCAATTTGGTGTTTTGTTTTATAAGTACAAATTTAAGAAGTAGGTTTGACTAAATTATTATTATTTCATACCTGCTTTATTAGTATTCTATCCCACTTTTATAACATACTTCTATTTTATTATTTTTTGTAATTTCTTCGGGGAATAAGTGATAAACATTTGTTGAAGACAGTTGATAATATTAGAGTAATATTTATGTTGCCAAAAGAAATATATATTTAGCGACACGTTTATATTTATTTTAACAATACTGTAAACTTTCAGCAATAGCAACATAATTATTACTCTGATATTATCAATAGCCTTGTTCAATAGTATACTGTTTATACTTGTTTTTTTTTTTACTAATTTATGTGCCTTTACAAAAACCAAATTTTTAAAAAGTATTTATAGAAGAGGGAAAAAAAAGTAAGCAAAATTAAAAGCAATTTTTAAGCAATCTAAAGTTTTTAATAAGTCCGCGCTTTCATACATCCAACTCGACACAAGTTACTCTTGCAACCGATGTGAGACTATTCTTACTATTTAAACGCATCTACTCTTGCAACTGATGTGGAACTATTATTACGATTTGAATTTATCTACTCTTGCAATCGATGTGAAACTATTCTTACGATTTAAATTTATCAATATTTTAATTCAACCTCTAAGTAATCTTTTTTGTAATTAATATGGGACGATTTGCACCTACCACTTCTGAGTATCTTTTGTCAGTGTTGGATTGTTGATGATAGTGTTTTTGTTAATGAAAAAAGCGACACAACGGAATATAGTTAAATTTTAACGCTCCAACATAAACGTACTTTGTAGGTTTAAACATAACAACAAAAACGTAAGATAAACCCTTAAATCCTCAAGAAAAATAAGAACTCACAAAGAGAA
Organism: Hedera helix; assembly: GCA_947179155.2. Taxonomy (NCBI): domain Eukaryota; kingdom Viridiplantae; phylum Streptophyta; class Magnoliopsida; order Apiales; family Araliaceae; genus Hedera; species Hedera helix. Next base: position 19,277,933 of record OX359274.1, read on the forward strand.
CAAAATAATAATATTATTAATTGATGAAAACGTAATTGTTAAAAAGCCCTAATAAACGTATTTATAATCTTAAACAACTTTTAAACATCAAATAGGATTAAAAAAATTAAAATAATGAAAGTTAAAAAACACTCCAAATTTGACCAAACTTTAACCAATGAATAGAGTACTTAAAATAGATTTTTCGAACTTATGAGTCCCGTTACTCTTCTTGGATCAAAATTTATGTAATTTTGAAATTCTACCGACCCAAACACATCCAAACACCTAATCCTAATCTGCATCTGCATCCAAATAGGATTTTTCCACCACATAAAAAAGATAGAAACAAAAGTTCCATAGCCATAAATTGAACCCTCTCCATTTGAAAATCTCATAAAAACGCAAGCAGAATAACAAAATTTACTATAAAATAATTGCGTCGTTCAAGGAAATTCAAAATTAAGCATCCATTGGCAACCACTAGAAAACTGAATATTATTCACTGCAACGATAAAAACAAATATGAAAATGCTGATTTTACATCAAAATTATTCTTCAACATTAGAACATTTCTCCACAATGGTTTTCCCTAGTTTTTTTTTTAGGTTGATACCCCCCCCCCCCCCCCCCCCCCCCCCCCCCCCCCCCCCCCCGGTTACCGGAGAGCTTCACAAAGCTAATCTACCATACCCTTCGATTTCAATTCCAAATAAGACCAACTGCCTAATATAAAATTTTCAAAAAATGTGTTAAATCAACAAATGACACAGTTTATAACTTAACTTGCATATTCCACGTCTCCAGACACATAAATCTTTATATTCCTCCAAGAGCAACTTGATTCCGGTGTACGAAAATCTGTACAAAAATAATGAACTGGATTATTTATCACTGGATGTGCTGTTCTTGCCGCTGCCAACCCAATATTGTTTGGAAACAATAAGTATCTTCTCAGGCACTAGAGGACCGTCTTCATGATCAACCATTTTTGTATCCCACCTCATGCCTCTGGTAATTTGCTTCACTTTGTTCAAGACGTCAACTCCATCACGAAGAATGGCTGAGCCTTCAGGTCGTAGTATACGATCCATCTCTAAAAGAATGTCTTCTAATTCACACCTGTATATTAATTATATTAATTACGTTTATACTTGCAAAACCTTACAAGTAGTGCAAATAATATTTGTTCATAAACTTGGTACTAGAGATCAAGTTGAATATAACAATTAGATAGTATGAAATATTTCTATTTAATAATTCCAGAAGTAACTCGTATTGTAACTCCTAATTTCGCGAAGTAGAGTATTCGGCGACTTGAGCAAAAAAGAATTGTAAGTGATCAAAGAAAGCCTACCAGACTCCCTGCTAATATTGTTTTACGTGCTCTCAAGCTCACCAGTATCTTGTGTGGTGAATCATTTCCATGATAATAAACCCAATTCAAACTTTCTAAAGGAGACGATCAGATCCCACATTAGAAAATTTTGGTATTTTAACTTATAAATTATGAGTTTTGCCACCATCTCTTGAAACTATAATTTTCCTGTATTATATAGGAATATAACTTCTAGCTAGGGGGACAAACTAGATCGTTTATCTATAGGTTGACCAAAACTACGTAATTTGACTTAACTCATGGAATATATGTAAAAAAAAATTAAAAATTCTCTTAATTAATAGAAAGTTTCCAGTTTCATGTTTTGATTCCTCAAATTAAGTGAGATTTAAATAGTTTTACAGATACAGCATTAGTTAAACTAGATCTACATAGGTTTGGCCAAACCTAGAGATAAAGTAACTAATGTGTCACACTAGATGTTAATTCCCCCTATATAATATACTCCTTCTGTTCCAAAACATAAGATCAGGATTGACTTTTTTAAGTCAATTTGAGATATTTTCAAATTCAAATTGATATTAAAAACCAAATGATATTTTCACGAGTGAAATTATTAGTTCTACAAGGCCTTTATGTGACCATAGACTAAAAGGGGAATTTGAGAATTTGGAGGTTAGATTCATAATAGTAAAATCCATTAGCCTATTATGGGGATCCTTTATTATTTTATAGAGAGACGCTGACCTCAAATGACCAATAAAGGCCTTCAGCCAGAGGAACACAAAACTTACTTGCTTTGGTACAAGCTGAAAACACCACTAGCATGGATGAAGTCATATGTCCTTGGGTAAGTAGAAAAGCCTTCACACCTGAAAACACAGTAAATAAAGAACTCATTGGAATTTGAAAACAAGTGATCTGCTGAGGTTCAATAAAGTGAAATTCATGTTCCTGCCCATTGATTCTGATTATGTTAATACCACAATGATTATTGTTGTTATCATAGTAGAGATGGATATATAGCATCAATGTTTACTCAGCTCAATATAATAATAATACTCATCATGTGGCCCAAGAAGAAATCAGTAGAGCCACAACTAGTCATTGTATCCTACTACTTTCTTACCAAGTCCCAATAAGAATTATATAAAGCCTATGTCTAGTCCTACTCCTTTTAATACTAAGAAAACTTGACCTTACGCATTAAGTTCAAGTTATAATATTAGCCAGAGCAACAAAACGGCACATTCTAACGATTTAGATATGTCATTTGTAGGCGAGGAATTTCGTACCTCGCTAGGGTTAGGGTTTCGTTGTGATCGAAGAGGCGAGAAATCCGCGAATAGTATGAAAATCGATCGGGAGATTAAAGAGGGAACAAGAACTAGTGAGCAACTACTCGAGTAACACAAGACAGAATTTTCGGAGTCCCAGCGTAATCGCTAGTGTCCAAGAGCCTGTCAAGTGTTTGGGGTCTCAAGGAATCCAAATTCAACTTTGAGGGTCCAAGTGTAATCACAAGTATCTTAAGTCAGAACTGAATTCTAAGTCGCCAATAAGGTCACCAATAAGTTCATAGATGATTCAAGCTCCCTTATGTCTGGAGAGAATTCTCTAAGTGGCCAAAAAGTTCCCTCCTTATGAAATGAGGGAAGTATTTAAAGAGTTCCCTGACAAAAAGTCATGTGTCAGGCATGTGATTCTAGGAAAATTCTAGAAATACCCTTAGTAATAAGAAAATTCCCAGAATACCCCAGGTTACCCGGTTATTGCTCAGATTGTCCCGTTCTTCTAGCCATCAATCCAATCTCAAAATCGATTCCCAAAATGAGTTGCCCTCACGAGCCTTCTATCTCATGACTCGTGAAGGCCCCTCTCGGGTCTCCTTTTTCAAGATTCTTGTCGCCCAATCCGGAAAATCACGCCGTTCAATTTCATCATTGAAAAATCTCGAAAAAACTCAGCACAAAGCGGGAGGAGGCAAAACCCTAGGGGATGAAACCCTAGGTGTTCCTTTGTTCATTAATGTTTGTACTGTTCATTTATTGCTTGTCTTGTTCATTTAATTCTTTAGGTTAAAATGTAAACCCTAATGTGTACTTGGGTCCACACCAATATATTGGAAGTTATCCCGGAAACTGCTAAACATTTTTAACAAAAACCCATAGTCAAGAGCACCTTGCATAATGCTTGTAAAAGAGACTAACAACCTAAACCCATTTGTAAACATAGCACAAGAAAATCCATTCAACACAATGTCAAAATATACAAACTACAAAGTGATAGACCTAAAAGGTCATAAAGACAACATAAGATTATGTGGAAGTAACTACTAAATAGGGAAAATAGAGAAAATATCGGGGAACATACCAGTCATGATATATGCCAATTAGACCTCTCTCGTAGATAACTCCTAAAGTGTTTGAAGCAATAGTAGGCACCACATTCATCACCCATAATTTTGGTGAATTTAGTGCTGCCGCAAACCCTCCTAGTCCAGCGTTCATATCCATTATGTTCCGATATCTTGTAGTGCCAAGTAACTGATTGATTCTTTTGTAGGTATTTACATGCTTCTTCCATAATTTATTAACTTCTTGGTATGATTCAGCTGTGACCTCTGGAACAAGCCCCTTTGCTACTCGAGGAGGCACTGCAAATAGCCTGGCTGGAAACTTCTTCAACTCACCTCCTGCTACTTCATTTGCACTGGAGACCTCAGGAAAGGGGCTTATGCATGGGTTCAGTTCCTTGTACCTAAAATTTTACCACAGGTGGTATTAAGGAAAGAGCCTAGATGCGCATGCTAATGCATAATAAAGCTTAGCATATCAGTCTTCAGAGACATCACCGAAAACCTTAATACGATTTACTACTTGCCTTGGATTTTAGTTAACATCAACCTTGTATAGAAAACAAAATAAATTAATATCAGGCAGCTCAAGTAAACATTGTCAAGCATATATGTTGTATCAGATCCTTAACCTAGATAAAATATATCAAACAATAAAATCAATGGATGAAATGAGAAAAACAGAAACAGTCATTCAAGGATTTTAATATTCTTAACATAGTAATTCTAAGGAGGGATGTCTTGAGCCTAGGTTAGATATAGACCATTGTGGACCACTAGAAATCAACACAACCTACTAATCATATCAATAACAGAGAGAGAGGAAGTTTTCTATTTGTATACGTTTGTTTTAATACATCATATGCTTTGTATTATCTAACATTTATACATTCTTGGCATGCTAAAACAATATTATATCTTAAAATTGTTGAACACATTGAGAAAAGTGTAAAGGTCTATGACAGCTAGGCATAGCTTTTATTGAAATATTAAAATAACATAACTATTATTTTGAAATATTATATTAGGAGGTGATTTAACAAATACTCCATTCGTTCCAAAATATAAGATCATTATTTATTTATTGAAAGTCAATTTGAGACATTTTCAAACTTAAAATTGACATAGATTCATTTAACTTTAGTCAATACGATGAATATTGTAAACTACATAAAAAGTGATATTAATTATAAGATTTATTGTTTCGTAATCTTAAATGAATCATATCAATTTTGAATTTAAAAAGGTCTCAAATTGACTTTCAAAAAATCAATAATGATTTATATTTTGGAAATGAGGGAGTATTTATTTGTATATTTATCATGGCTTTTGTAAGTCACAATTTATATAACTTATTATGGGTGTTATAGTTTAAGAATTTATATTTCTCATTATTTGTCTATTCATTGCTTAATTTTATAAACATGAACCGTTACAATGGTTTTACCCGATATATATATATATATATATATATAGCACGTGCATGAGTGCATCAACGTAGTTTTGCGGGTAGTTACTATTAACGGAAAAGGGAGAATAGAGTAGCAAAAATTATAAACTCCTCTCAAGCTATCTTTAAGTTTGTTTTATTATAATTTTTTAATTATATAATGCTCTTCACATGTTTTGGGCAAAAAGACAACAAACAGTTCTACTCGTCTCCTGTGGACGTGCCCATGGATGAGACAAAGTATCAAACACTAGGCCTTTTGCACTGGAGTTATTATCACTCTTTTGTACCCACATTTGGGGAGACGATGAAGTCTTTAGGGCAGAATCATTTTCCGTGACTCCCCGGCAAGCCAACTTCTTTTATTTATTTTCTTATAATTTTATATATTATGTGTTTTGTAGTTTGTATTTTCGAGTATTATGTTTTTGTAAGCTTTTATTTTGAGAATAAAATCTAACACCATAATTTTCCCAATAGATTTTAATGCATTGTGCTGCCAGTAAGCCACGGAGACATGCTTGTGGCTGTCCTTCAATTATGCTAGAAATAATACAAAATTGAAACTTGGAAGCAAAACGAAATATTAATCCATAATATACCCTTTATTTTGGATCAATATAACAGAGTTACAGAGACAAATCCTTACATTAAGTTAACAAATTGAGATGCATAGTGACTTACCAAACATCATCCGCATCCCTAGATTGACAAATATCAGCTGAATTCCTCTGGCAGGATTCAGCATTCACTTTCTTTCTCCAGATGGCAATATCTCCCTTTTCATACTTCTTCTCCCAGCAAAGATGTTCTGCAAGCTCTTCAATCTTTCTCTGCTCAGCCTTTGCATCCTCCTTTGTCCGATTCCAAGTTTGGTAATAGGTCTTCCAATTGATTGGAGGGCCAGACAAGATCCAGTATCCACCAGGTCTAAGAACTCTATCAACTTCCATCAAGTACATTCCATCTGCACATTTAAGTTAGAGAGCAGAGGTCATCGACACAAATTGTTATTTAAAGATGCATTTATAATTGGGGGGGGGGGGGGTTGGACAACGAAAAAAAGAGAGGTTATATTTCAATTTTCACTTCTTCTTTTTTTCCAATTGAATGGTTTATTGAATAAACAGTTGCTTATAGAGTAACATAAGAAAATATTAAGCACCTAACTATAACTATAATAAAAAATTGGCTAAAATATAACTTAGAGATAAACTATGTCTAAGTATGTCTACTAATAGAGCTCCTTCAAATGTAAGTTGTTCCAACTTAAATTCCTTAGGCATCCCTTTACGAAAATTAATATAGTAAGAGAAATCATAAAACGGGACAGATAATTGCATAAACTAGTTGCTCATAACAGACTGGAATTATTTCTTTCCTTGTGACCATTGGACATCATTATGTAATATGTATAGAACACAAACAGCACACATGAATTATAGATATTTATCATGTCATAATGTAATGAGGATTACATGATTCAATATGTTCAATTTAAGTGTAGGTGATACATGTGCCAACAGAACGCCTCATATATTTGAGTTTTTTAAAATAAATTGAACTCTTTTTTGTTGAAAACTGCTAGAATATTCTCTCTCAAGAATCATCATCATTTTTTTTCCTTTTTGATATGTTATTGAACTGTTTCTTTGTTCTCATAAATGCAATTGCACATAATAAAGAATAAATATAAATCACTAAGAAATATGACAAAATTTTCTTTTCCCTTTATTTATCACATACCATTTGAAGTCCATGGAATCAAACAACGAGAACACTGAGCCATATCAAATGCTCTTGATGGATATGGAAGATGTATCGTTCCAAGAACACCAATAACAGCAGGCACCCCTCGTTCCAGTGCAAACTGCACTTGTGCTTCATGATTGTCCCTTGGCGCAAATGACATGGCCAAGACATTTCTCTTCATCAAGTAAGCACCCCAGCTTGCAACCTATACCATGATTGGTATAATCAGTCTGCCAACTGTGATTGGTTAAATAAATAAAAAAACACAAACTCGTAAAAAATATATATTAAGGCTGTAGGTGTGAAGAGGATGAACTATTCCAACCAAAATATTAGAATAATCAATGAATGTACAAAACCTAGACAAAAATTAGGCTCACATTGCATGATTGATCATATATGTATACCTAAGTAGAGATTAATATCCCACTTAAACAACCCTATAGGAGCAGACTTTTGATAAATAGTCTTGAAGAGATCATATAAGAGCAGACTTTTGATAATTAAAGCCTGGAAGATATAAGATATCTGTGCTCAATCTGAAGCAGTGCTTTATGCCCCTGTTTAGTCATGAGCTGACATAGACACTTTTGGGAGAGGCATTATGGGAAAACTCATTATGAGATGCAAACGCTACACAGAGGAACCCAGTGGCACTTACTTAAAGTTGATTTGACATGGAAGACAGCTGGAAACCATTATGAGTAAGCTAAACAATGGACAATGATATACATATAGAGTTACAAACTTGAAATGGCAGAAAAAATAAATCAGATCTCTGAGGAACGCATACTTGCTAATTGAGGAGCACAGAATTTAGTTTTTAACTATTGACGAAGATGCAATCATTGACTATGACGAAGAAATATAAGAAATACTTTAAAATTTGAGATAAATACAGAATAACATACTCCACAACCAGTATCTAGTGCAGTTCTGACGGATCCATCCTTAATCGGAATTACTGATGCAAGTTCATCAATATATGCATCTGCTCCTTGAGGGAACATTGTCCCACCTCCTGGAAATTTGAAGACGTTGCCCTGATATTCTACCCAGTGCTGGACGGCCTTCTCATATGTCAAGCTTTTAAAAGGAACATTAGCATAATGGACATAGTCACGGCCTTTTGGCCAGGGAAATTGAGTCATATATCCCTTAGGTGCTGGAATAAGACATTTCAATTTTTCCTCTTCTGCGGGACAATGTCTTTCTCGGTATATCATATTTTCCCTTGGGAAAGTCATAGCTCGTTTCTGTTCTTGGCAAGGAGTATAATCAGTGTATCGAACATCACATGGCTTATATACTTTGCCTTTTGGCTTAGAAGATTCAACAATTAGGACACTTTTGTGATGAGGCTCAAAGTCCAGAGTGGGAAATATATTGCAGTCCGTTTGCTTTGTTATTTCCAATGCTATATTATCTCCCTTTCCAAAACCATTCTTCTGCCATGCTCCCAGCAAGTAAAAGAAACAGCACAAACCAAGTACAGCGAATATAGACACCGGATTTCGCCTTCTATGGACCGGAGAGTTATTCTTAGAGCCCATATTTTGCTTGGGACAGCACCCTAAAGCTCACTCACTGTAAATCTGTAATGAGCAGAAAAGTTGGAAAATAATTAGCTAATGCTAGATTCCCTAATTATATGAAAGATGAATTCTCCCCATCAGAACTTAATATATTTAAATATTTTAGTGTGAGAAGGAAAGAGCATGTCCCACATCCGTATAGTAATGCCTCCCCACAAGGTGGTGGGTTGGCTTCTACAACATGGTATGATCTTGGGAGTTTCAGATCAAGTCTCAAAACCATTTGGTTTGTCCTGTGTTGCATATCTGCATTTCATATGTTCTTCATGTGTGTGAGAAAAGTAAGATCTCCAAAGATAGCATAGATATACCAAAGTATTTCTTAAAAGATCCAAAACATATAATCTCGTAACGGAAATTGATTAGAAAAAGAAGATTTATTCACTTCTACAATATTATCTGGAGTTCAGTAGACCTCCAAAAAAATAAGTCTAAATCATAAAGAAACCAGGTCTAAACAAGCATCTTGATTTCATTTAAAACCAGTGCAAGTGTCAGTATCTGTGGTTTAAACTGTTTAATTACGAAAACTTGATTAAACACAAAGCAGATTAATGTAAAGTAAGTGAATCTGAAGTTCTAAACCACTGTTAGCTCATAATCAGCTTTTCAAAATCCCCAATCAGCATCAATATTTAAAGAGGAACATCAAATTCCACCAAAAAGTTACAAAAAGCTCACATATAACAATGGAAAAGTGTGATCCATTTGTTAGAGAATAACAATGCAGTAAAAACAATAACAAAGAAAAAACAATCACACAACACACAAAATTTACACGGTTGACAAGCCCAGTTACCTTTTGAGTAGCTTTACAATCACCTCTGAATTAAAGTTAGGATCAGACTTAGCCAATAACACCATGGCAGCAAATATTAACTGATGCAATCCAAATCACTAACAAAAAATTATGCTGTTCATTTCTTTGCAATTGAGGACTACTATGCTAATATTGAGCAGAAAGTCACTTCAAATCATAATAGATCAAGTTTAAAGAACAACAAATGAACAAACAAGAATTCCAACATTTTTCGGAATAAAAATTCAGTATTGAAGTGGGGTAAGAAAAATAATAACAAAATCAGACAAGAAAATATCAGTAAGTTTGTTTGCAACAACTACTATATGAATATGCAATTATGCACAAGTCCTATGTATGCCAAAGTGTATCAAGATCAGAATTAGAATTGAAAAAATGAGAGGAAAAAAAGAAGAAAAAAGAAGAGGGGTTTAATCAATTGAAGTTAATTAAACAGAAATAATAAGCAAAAAGAGGAAGGGGGGGTATAATCAATTGGCGTTAATTAAACAGAAATAATAATGATCTGGTCATAAGAACATCTTATCAGTTAGTTTAAGTTCATTACGAAAAAATTGAGGCATTCTTCAATGGTAATGGAATTAAAGCCGATCTGAAGATGAAGCTTTTACCAACTGGCCTCCACTCTAACTCTCACTCTCTCACATAAATGGTGTGCGAAAAAAGTAGAGAAAGATTCGAGTGAGAGTTCATATATGTACAGCGAGAGAGAGAGAGAGGTAGTAGCTTAATAGGGGTGTCAAAGCAAAAGCTGCAAATATTTGGGGGTTTTTTGTAAATATTTTAAAAATAAATTGGGGCTGTGAGGTCTGAGAGGGAATCGGACGAGCGTCGGTGGTGGGGAGAGAAAATCAGAAAAAGACCGGACTTGGACTAGTGTAATTTTATGCTTGGTAGACTTGTGTTGCCTTCGGCCGTACTTTTTTTTAAGTATTCTTTATCATGCTATATCTATTTTTAAATTTTCAATAAAAATAATAAATCGATGATGATGATATAATAATAAAATTATGATGATAAATTAAATAAATTATAATTTTTTTTTTATTTTCTTTAAATATTTTAAATTTTATATGAACTTATTTGATTTTTGAAAATTACTTTTTTTTATTTATAAAATTTGAACAATTTATTTATAAAATTTGAACAAATTTACTAGTGCAATCTAAAAATGTTGATAGTGAGGTCCCTTGCAAACATTTATTATGAGGATAATGTTTGGTTCGCCCAATAGAAATTGAATATAATGTAATAGTTTAAGTAACGTAATAGTAATAAATTATTACGACATATTTGTTTGATTAATTATTAGTATTTATATAGTAGTTATATTGTTATTACATTATGTTTAAAATTATGTTTGATTCACTAAATTATATGATTATATATTATAAATAAAGTAAATTTTTTAAGTTAAAATATCAAATCAATTATAATAATAGGTCAATACATTAATTGAATGATATAATAAAAAATAAAAAAAAATTATTACATTAATTTCACGCAAACCAAACACCAGCTTAGCAACCCTGTTTTAATAAATTTATAGGAGATTCTTAACTTAAACAAGCAATTTATGTACTAAGTAGAAAAAAAAATTATTTTTAGAATCAAATTAAAAATAATAATTATGCGACTTAAGAATTAAAAAAATTGTGAAAGTTTATAAATTTTCATAATATTTGGATATGTAAAGAACATTCATCATAACTATGGGTGACCCTTTTTTCGGTATATAGGGTATACCGCATCTGTCCGAACCAACCGATTCGTTACAAAAAAGACGGATTCAGTAGATATCGGTCTAGAGTTTTAGGAGATCGATATTAACTGAACCGAATCGGTTTTTTATTTATTTATTTATTATTATTATTAATAAATAATTAATAATAATAAAAATATTATTATAATTATTATTAATTATTTATTAATAAAAAAATAATCGGTATATTTCGGTAAAAATCGATATCGAACCAACTAACCAGTTTGGTATACCTGTTCAACTGACATCGGTATCAATACCGAGTTTTGTATAATTTTGGTACCGGTCCGATTCGATACGGTTTATACCGGTTGAACATCCCTAAATTCACAACAGTGAAAATCAACACAATTTTCAAAGGTTTTTCAGATTTTTCCATTTTTTAGTATTAAGATTTTGACTTCTTCATCACCAAAGTAGTTTCAATTTTAGGAACTCTTATATTTTTTCATGTCCTTTTTCGTTCACATGGTTAAAATTTTAATTTAATTAGAATTATAATAAAAAAATTATTTGAGTATGTAAGTTATGTGCTAAGTCAAATATATTCTATTGTAATAATTTTATATCAATTCAAAAATCCTACACCAAAATTAGTAAGATTTGTAATGAAAGGAAAATTGACTGATCCAATTTTTTTTTTTTTTGTAATTAGCCGAAAAAGATTAACAGTCATATCTCTCTATTTAACAATTATTTTTTTCTTTACCAAATTTATAAACAAAAATTAAGAAAGTTACTTTCCTAAACTTTAGTCAATATTCTATTCGGACCTGACAAACCTGAATTCATTGGGCTAGACCTGATCAAATGCATGATGGGTTTAACACGTCCAAGCATAGTGGGACCACTTTGGAATTTAGGAAAAATTACATATATTAGTACCTTTTTAAAAATAATTACAAAAATCATACGTCTATAAAATATTTACAAAAATATTACATTTTTTAATTTTATTTATAATACTAATGTAATTATAAGTCCTTAATTTAAGGGATTAACATTAATAACTGATATGATAAATTACTGTCTAATTTAAAATATATTTTTTTTTTGAAAGACGTGATAACCGCCATTAGGACTCTTCCTTTCTTCCATCTGTGTTCGTGTGTTTCGCTTTCATCTCTCTCTGTTCGTATTCCTTGCTTTCATCTATCTCTGTTCGTTGTCTTTGCTTTCATCTCACTCGGTTGATCGTGTATCAGTGTGTTATTTGTTGTCGTTGTTTGTTATCGTTGTCATCTGATCGTTGGACTTGCTATTTAGAATGGTTGATAAAATGAAGAAGTACGTAAAGAGGAAGAGAATCACGGAGGGGGATGGTGCTAAGGGGTTGAAGAAGGTTGTTGTGGATAGTAAGGGGAAGGGGCAGAATGCAGGTCAGAAATCCAGTAAGAGTGAGAATATGTTGGTTATTCATAGTGATAGCAAGCATTCTGAAGTTGTTTTAGATGATGTTTTTGATGTCGATGTAGCAAAGTCAAAAGGACAAGTGCTTGGTCAGAATATAATTTTAACAGAAAGAATTTTAAAGGTTTGTCAATTTAATTTTTGTTATTTTATGATCATATAACTGTTGGGATATCCCAGTTAGTATGTTTTTGGTTACCAGTAAAAGGTGTTTTGGTTACTATCTTATAATTAGTCGGTTACTATCATATAGTTGGAGGGTTACCATTAAAAAACATATTGGTTACTGTGCTATAACTAGTTGGTTACTGCTTTAGTATGTTTGTTGATAAGGTTTGCTTATGATTTGGAATCTATTATTGTTCACTCAATGTGGTGTTTTGGTTACTTTTGTATGTTGTTTTGGTTACAATGTATTTATGTAGTATAAATTTGTGTAGTAACTGTTCGGTTACTATGTTATAACTGGTTGGTTACTATCATATAACTGGTTGGTTACTAACATATAACTGGTTGGTTACTATCATATAACTGTTTGGTTGGTTACTATCATATAACTGGTTGGTTACTAACATATAACTGGTTGGTTATTATCATATAACTGGTTGGTTATTATCATATAACTGGTTGGTCACTATCATATAATTTGTGTTTGGTTAGTATGTTTGTTGGTAATGTTTGCTTATGATTTGGAATCTATTATTGCTCACTCAATGTGGTGTTTTGGTTACTTTTGTATGTTGTTTTGGTTACAATGTATTTGTGTAGTATAAATTTGTGTAGTAACTGTTCGGTTACTATGTTATAACTGGTTGGTTACTATCATATAACTGGTTGGTTACTAACAGATAACTGGTTGGTTACTATCATATAACTGGTTGGTTACTAACATATAACTGATTGGTTACTATCATATAACTGGTTGGTCACTATCATATAATTTGTGTTTGGTTAGTATGTTTGTTGGTAATGTTTATTGGTAATGTTTGCTTATGATTTGGAATCTATTATTGCTCACTCAATGTGGTGTTTTGGTTACTTTTGTATGTTGTTTTGGTTACAATGTATTTGTGTAGTATAAATTTGTGTAGTAACTGTTCGGTTACTATGTTATAACTGGTTGGTTACTATCATATAACTGGTTGGTTACTAACATATAACTGGTTGGTTACTATCATATAACTGTTTGGTTGGTTACTATCATATAACTGGTTGGTTACTAACATATAACTGGTTGGTTACTATCATATAACTGTTTGGTTGGTTACTATCATATAACTGGTTGGTTACTAACATATAACTGGTTGGTTACTATCATATAACTGGTTGGTCACTGTCATATAATTTGTGTTTGGTTAGTATGTTTGTTGGTAATGTTTGCTTATGATTTGGAATCTATTATTGCTCACTCAATGTGGTGTTTTGGTTACTTTTGTATGTTGTTTTGGTTACAATGTATTTGTGTAGTATAAATTTGTGTAGTAACTGTTCGGTTAGTATGTTATAACTTGTTGGTTACTATCATAGTAACTGCTCAGTTGCATCATCTAACGGGTTGGTTACTATCATATAACTGTTCGGTTACTATTTAAAGTTATATGTACTACATCTTGTTAATATTTTTTTTAGCAATAGATTATATAATATAACTGTTTGGTTACTGCTTTAGTGTGTTATGGTTACTGTTATATTATAAGTCAATGTGGTAACTATTTTTGAAAAGTCAATGTGAGATGTTGAAGACTTTTTATATAACTGTTTTGGTTACTATTATATAACTGTTTGGTTACTATTATATAACTGTTTGGTTACTGTGTTTTTATATGTTTGGTTACTGATATTAAATAAGTGTCATGTTTACTATTAGTTATGTTTTGGTTACTGCTTGATAATGGTATGGTTAATGTTATATTATAAGTTGGATACCATATTTTTGTTCTCAAAATGGTGTTTTGGTTACTATTATATAATTGTTTTAGTTACTATTATATAACTGTTTGGTTACTGTGTTTTTATATGTTTGGTTACTGATATTAAATAAGTGTCCTGTTTACTATTAGTTTATGTTTTGGTTACTGCTTTATAATGGTATGGTTAATGTTGTATTATAAGTTGGATACCATATTTGTGTTCTCAAAATGGTGTTTTGGTTACTATTATATAACTATTTGGTTACTATTTATATAACTGTTTGGTTACTGTGTTTGCGTGTATACTAATATGCTTTTATAATGAAGGACTGACAAATTCCCTGGGAAGAACAATAATATTGAACCTGCTTTTCTATTTGGGTCTATCCCAATATCATAAAAAATGTGGTTCTACACATTAAAGACTCCTGGACAATGGTTAAACGATGATGTGAGTTCTTTTTTAAGCATTTTTTATTTCAGATAGTAACTAGTGTTAATGGAGTTGGTTACATTCTTTAAATCATTACATTTTTCAGCAATTGTGTAATATTTTTTTTGTTTCCTGGTTCAGCACATCAATGTTGCGTTATACTATTTCCGTAAATTGGTCAGACATTCCAACAGTGTTCATCTAAGGGCAACTACTACGGACTGTTGGTTTCATAACAAGATAACTGCTCTTTTCGATGAGTATACAAGAAAAAATGCAGATACGAGTGTTTTGTCTGGGGAGGGTGATGTTGCTGAATACATCCATGGGCTGTTTATGGATGTCAACACACCATGGAAAAATGTTGACTACGTGTTATTCCCCATCCATATGACATTACCGGAGCATTGGTTCTTGTTAACATTTGATGTGCATCGTAGACGTCTTACTGTTTATAATTCTTTGCGTCCGAAAAAGAAATCCATGCAAACAAAAATTATGGATGTTTGTGAGCCATACATATTCATTCTTCCCACTTTATTACGCAAGAGTGGTTTTTGGAGGGATAGGTCTGACATTGACTTTAGCAGTGAACCGTATCGCAACAAGGAAGAAGATGATATAATTGAGTTGGAATTTGCAGAAGTGGTTCCTGAACAAGTCGAGGGGTAAGGTTTACATTGTTTAGATTTTTTTAATTATTACATATAGGTTGATTTTAGTTTTGATTTTTGTTATCTTTTTTCTGTTTGTGTAGTGATTGCGGGATGTTCACAATATGTTTCGCTGAGCATATCATTCATCAGAAAATTGTTGAAATTCCTATTCCATTTCCTGTTGCGCAGTATCGGAAGAAGTTATGCACAAACCTATATATGCATGCAAGGAAGAAACAGTTGGAGGGATATGAGACTGACAGAGAATTTCCAGGAAGATTTTTTCCAGATTTTGATTAGTTCAGATATAGTGTTTTGTATTTATGAAATGTGTATTGTATTTTATTTTTTGGGATATACACAACATTTTTGGTATATACACAACATTTTTTGAGACAAGGACATATTTTGGTTTTTGTTTCTTTTGAGTTATGCTTGTTACATTGTTTGAGATGTACAGTTGGTAACCAAATAGGTATACAATGGTAACCAATTATTGTTCTGATAGTAACCAGACCATTAAAACATGTTACGGTTACCATTAAAACAAGTGTTGTTTACCATTAAAAATATTATGGTTACTGTTATGTAACTGTTTGGTTACTGTTTGTTGGTTGGTTTTTGTTTCTTTTAAGTTGTGCTTGCTACATCGTTTGAGATGTACAGTTGGTAACCGAATAGGTATACCATGGTAACCAATTATTGTTTTGATAGTAACCAGATAGTGACAAGCTTGTTTAAAGATGTATCGATTGTGAAATGTACATGTCATAGTATAATTGGGTTGCCTAAACAAACAATATCAATTTCATTACAGGTTGTGTTATGTTTTGGTTACCATTAAAACATGTTACGGTTACCATTAAAACAAGTGTTGTTTACCATTAAAACATATTATGGTTACTGTTATGTAACTGTTTGGTTACTTATTTATCATATTTGTTTTATTGGAGTCAGCTTTATTCAATTTTGCAGATCAAATTTGCATGTTTACTCAGTTGCCTTAAATCATATGTAAATGGGGTTACATATTTTATAATTCTAGCAGTAATGAAAGTAATATTGTTTGTTGGTTGGTTTTTGTTTCTTTTAAGTTGTGCTTGCTATATCGTTTGACATATACAATTGGTAACCGAATAGGTATACCATGGTAACCAATTATTGTTTTGATAGTAACCAAAGAGTGACAAGCTTGTTTAAATATGTATCGATTGTGAAATGTACATGTCATAGTATAATTGGGTTGCCTAAACAAACAATATCAATTTCATAGTGTATATGTGTGCTTTATATTGGAAATTCATAATGAAATCAGAAATCAAAATAGTAATCAATAACAATTTTGTTTATTGTAAACAATAAAAAATGTTACCAATGATATGGATAATGGTTACTCATAGTAAACGATTATATATACATGTATTTTCACTCTTAATGTAATTGCACTATATCAGACCTTTTTTGGTCTTAAAACAGGTGGATTATTGCATGTTTTCCTGTTGTGTCCTTTTTCTTGGCACCTGCTGCATTTGTTTTGAATTTTAAGCTCAGATCCGTGTTTGTACCTCCCTATTTTTGGTCTTCCCGCTGGTCTTCTTGTGTTCGGTGGTTTTACACACGTTTCTTACTTCGTCCGGTATATCCCAGTTTTCTTTGTCATCTAACGGCATGATGAAAGCTGAATATGTGTCGACCAAAGTTGTTTTAGAGTACTTTTTAGAGCAAAAATCATAACAGATCAAATTTCGCTTGTTCATAACAGCAGCAGCGTGCGGACAAGGCATCTCATGGTACTGAAATTTACGACATGTGCATGTCTTTTGGTCGATGTCCACAATATATTGTTTGGCGACATCGTAAACAGTGAAAATCACTAAGTTTGATGTCTCAACCTACAACACAAATTAAGTGTTGTTAGAATAAAGTACATCTGGAATCATTTTCATTGATTGAAAATAGAATAAATATAGTGAAGTAAAGAACTCAATGTTACAATTACAAAACACAATAACATTATAATTATAAATAGTAACCAAACAAGCATCAATCAGTAACAAGTACAATGATACACTGTAACAACTCATCAGTAGTTAGTAACCATTATAATGTTGTGCAATAAGCAATTGAGTATTAGTTAGTAACCAAAATAATATTACATAGTACACAAGTTTCCATTAGTCAGGAAATAAGTCAGTATTAGTCAGTAACCATTATAATGTTACACAGTAACCAAGTTAGATTTAATCAGTAACTAAGACATCATTAGACAGTATAATGAAACACAGTAACTAATAGTTAACAAATAGGTTTCTATAAAATGCAAATGCAACTTTTGATGCAATAATTTAAAATTTGTATTAGTTACCTTAAGTTTCTTTGATTTAATGATATTAGATTGCAACCTTCCTTCAGCTGTTGTGGAAAGTGTTGTGAATGTTGATATGACTGCTTGTTTGTTTGTGAAATACCATCTTTGAACCAGACAACGTAGGCATTCAATCATTGATGCAATGGGAAGATCTCTGATCATCTTGATTGCGTTGTTAATAGATTCGGCGGTGTTTGAAGTCATTGTTGAGTATCTGCTTACAGTCCCATGGAGCCTGGTGCATTTCTCCAACTTGACATCTTCCTCCAAATATGTCCTTATTCGAGGATCAATGACATCAAGTTCAGCCATGTGTTTGTTGAATTGTTCAATAGTGTAAGCTCTACAAGCCCCGTTGTAAGCCTGTTTAAGTTCCTCTCCTCTCTTTTTGAATCTATTTTTTATATTTTTCAATACATGGTATGTGCAGGAACCATGCATGACGTCCGGAAACACAAAATTCAGTCCTTGTATAATGGCTTCATGTCTATATGAGACAATGCATTGGCCTTCCCTAACTCCACAAGCAATTCTCAAATTTACGAAAAACCATCTCCAAGATAATTCATTTTCGCTGTCAACCACTGCAAAAGCAATCGGTACAATTTTTTTGTTTGCATCTTGTGTGCTTGCTATCAGTAGTGTCCCCCCGTAAGTTGATTGTATGAACGTTCCATCGATTACAATTATTGGAAAGCAATGTTTCCATGCTTGAATGGAAGCTCCAATGGCAAAGAATAAATACTTGAAACGACCATTTGTTTCCAACTCAAGGGATGTGACAGAACCTGATGGTTGATTAACATGAACGTTACCATTAGAATTCCAAGTAGAATACAGTATACAAATACTAGTAGTGTGTAACCATTCAGTTGATTAATGGTATCCAAATAAGTTGAGTTGGGTAACCAAATCAGTTTTGTTACGCAACCAAGTAATTATGAAAACCCTATAAAATGTTTTTAATTGTTACCTGGATTTGTTTTCTTCAGCATGTGTAACCATGATGGGATCATTGAGTAGTCGTGTGGATTTCCTCTTACCTTTTCCAACGCTTTCTCCTTCGATCTCCATGCTTTTTGGTAAGAGATAGACACATTATATTCTGTCATCATGTCCTCCACAATATCGGTTGGTGTGTATATTTTTTTCAGATTTGTTAATTTGTGCATTATGCATTCACTGACCAACTCACTATTTGCCTGTCTGTGATCTCCCAGCAATACGTTGACTGAACACGTGTGGATATCGTTGAATTCTCTCACCTTGAACATACTGGTTTTTCGAAAAGTTGATGCTCTCATCTTCCATTTGCAATTTTCGTCATGTACGCACACTAGCACAAAGTCTCTACGACCTGTTCGTTGAACTTTGTGTTGTCTGTTTTTCCTGATTGAATGCAGCCTCATAGCTTGTGATAGGATTTTTTTGTCTTTGTAAGTTTGATGTAATTGTACTTCACGTTCATTCGGATCTATTATTACATCATCATGTCGTTCTTCTGTGTATGATCTGTCATGTTGTCTATCTCGTTGTTGTTCAATAATTTCCATTGCAAGGTGATCAACATAATGCGTTCCAATTTGGCAATCGTGAGTTGGTAGTGGGACTAGTGCTGAATTCCCTTGTGTTGATCTGATTGGCGTTACATTGTGAATCACATGTTCTTCTACATTTGTCAAAATTGTTGTGCGTTCCCTTCGGTGTTCAGTTTCTATAATCACTGGGAATTTACCTTGCTCATCAGATTTTCTACTGACTTCAATAAAGAATCTGAAGGTTGCTTCATCTGATATACTGATTGGTGGAATATCGCTTCTAATCTGAAATTTTATTGACATTGTTGTTGCATTTGTGTCTAGCCGTAATGCACTGCATATCATGTTCTGCATTTCTCTGAACGTACAAGTTGATTGAACTAGTATGCCGGTAACTTCAAATTTGGTGTATTGGTTACTATCAGTCCATGTACCGTTGAAATAAAGTACAACTGGAATCATATCCATTGCCTTGCAACAGAATAAGCATTGGTAAAGTAACCAAATAAATGTAAGGCAGTAACCAAACTACATGATGTTAATAACCATAACATAAAAAACATAAGTAACTAAGTTTGCATTAGTCAGTAACCAAGCTAGAATTCGTCAGTAACCAATTAAGCATTAGTCAGAGACCAAGATAATGTTACACAGTAACCAATTCAGAATTAATCAGTAACCAAGTCAGCTAACAAGTAACCATTAATATAAAACCCACAAGTAATTAAGTTTGCATCAGTAACCAAGCTAGAATTCGTCGGTAACCAATTAAGCATTAGTCATAGACCAAGATAATGTTACACACAGTAACCAATTCAGAATTAATCAGTAACCAAGTCAGCTAACAAGTAACCATTAATATAAAACCCACAAGTAATTAAGTTTGCATCAGTAACCAAGCCAGAATTCGTCGGTAACCAATTAAGCATTAGTCATAGACCAAGATAATGTTACACACAGTAACCAATTCAGAATTAATCAGTAACCAAGTCAGCTAACAAGTAAACATTAATATAAAACCAACAAGTAATTAAGTTTGCATTAGTCAGTAACCAAGCTAGAATTCGTCGGTAACCAATTAAGCATTAGTCAGAGACCAATTCAGCATTAGTAAGTAACCAATTCAGGTATTAATAAGTAACCAATTCAGCATTAGTCAGTAACCAATTAAGCATTAGTCAGTAACCAATTCAGCATTAGAAAGTAACCAATTAAGCATTAGTCAGAGACCAATTCAGCATTAGTAAGTAACCAATTCAGTTATTTATAAGTAACCAATTCAGCATTAGTAAGTAACCAATTCAGCTATAGTGATTAAAAACACAGCATTAGACAGTAAATAATACAAAATAGTCAGTAACCAAGACAAAATTAGACAGTAAACAATTTATATAACCTTAGTAACCATAATATGAATTATGTTTTCAATACATTTTGCAATAACAACATTCAGTATTCAAATTTGGTTACAGCTATAAGATAGAAAAACTTAATAAAGGTAATCAATATAGTAATTGATAGTAACCATAGGTAACTATATGCTTATAAATTTTGAACTGACATACCTCAGTATTTGTATCGAAGTTGAAGGCGTTGTTGATTTTGTATGATATTTTCGATCTTATAGATGCGTCGCGACGGGATGCTTCGTTTTATCCGATAACAGAGTTGAGCCTCTACAGAATATTTTGTCTTCTCTGATTGATTTGGCGTTGAACTGTTATTCCGATATCAAAGTTACATGTTTTCTCAGTTTGAATGTATATCAAGTTGTTGTAGTTATGGAGGGATTTGTTTAGTAACTGCCGGATATGGCAGTTTTTTCTTGATTTCAGGATTTTGAATATAAATTGTGGAATTAATTTATCTGATTTGTACTCTTTTTGTAATTATTTTATTTGTGCACTAATTTTGTAATTACTTTCTAATTGTTGTATATAATTGTAATGGACCCTGAAATTTATATGTGTGGGCCTGCGTATATTGGAGACTCAATTCGTATTTAGGTCACATGCATATTGTCCCATCATTAAATTTAGTGGCTTGGATTCTCTCCGGTCCAAATAATTGTGAATTGACTATGTATAGGGGAATGATATTTTCACATTTAATATTGATATTTGTATATGTGCTCCTCTTATATAAAAGTGAAATTCACTTTACTCTCCTGTAAAAAAAAATCACGACAAAATATTAAAATTATATGTTAAAATAGTGCCCCGCTATATCTGTGGCACATCTGAGTGTCACACCCAAAGACATACACACAAGTAAAATATTTCTCTCCTTTCTCTATAATACTTTTTCTCTCCTCTCTTTATTCTTATTTTACGTTTGTGTGTGTTTTTAGACGTGACACTAGATATACACATAAATTTATTCTTGTGAATTATTGTTACAAAGTAAATAACAAAAGTAAAGTTTACCCACTCTGTTCCAAAATGATGTTTCTTTTATTTTAAAATATAAGATCATTATTCACTTTTTAAAATTAATTAAAGACAATTTTAAACATAAAATTGAGATAAATTTATTAAATTTCGTATAATGAACGATAAATATTATAAATTATCTAAACAAACACTACTAATTATAAAATTTGTTATAAAGAAATGGCAGTGCCCTCATGTAGGTGTGGATATAATTAATTGTGATGCCTCCTCTACCAAGGGGAGTGGTGGTTCTCAAAAAAAAAAAAAAAAAAAAAATTGAATTTATGAGTTGCAGTTATTACAGTCCATAGTGCTTTGAGTTTTGCTAAGAGTGAATTTATGAATATTTTGATAGTAAGTGACAAGAGCAGTGTGATTGAATGATTGATGAAGTCTACTTCGAATGATACGTATATCTCTTTAAATCTTGGCTTTGTCAATGTTAAATCCCAAATTTTCGTGTACCCAAAATTTTATAAATAGTATTTTACCATTGAGTCAAAGCCTTAAAAAAAAAAAAAAAATAGAATAGCGCATTGTGGTAGCCCATATTTTAAATTTTCATGTGCCTATAATATTGATGGAAGATGTTTATTTTAACATGTTTCAGTTATTTTGGATTAATATAACTCCTCAATTTTTTGAAAGGTTTCAATAAAAAAGATGAAGAAATAAATTGTACATATACAGTACTCTTATATGACATATTGGCAAAAGCGTAATTTACATTGAAGTTGGTAAAAAAGCTAAAATTAGAATCGAGTTTTGTACGAAGTAAGATATAAGGTTACACTTCTACTGGTCCTATTTCACCTCCTAATGGCTGATGGTGAGATAAGAGGCCCCCTGAAAGTCTTTTGGGCCAAAAAAAAAAAAGGAAAAGAAAACCGTGTGAAAATTATTTTCTGTTTTTTTTAGTAAAAGATAAAAAAAAAAAAAATTCATGTAGCTATAAAGTAGTTGGCAAAGTAGTTTCAGACAAGTTATTTGTCATGGAACTGGTATGAGAATTAATATTTTCACAAGTAAAATTGATAATTTTATAAAGTCCTTCTTATGTGAATAAATGAGCCCCACATTTGTGTAAAAGAAAACTTGAGAAAATATCAAATTTACTTGTAAAAATATCAAATTTCTGGTATAAATAATATTGTGCATCAAGGAAGCACATAAATAAGATACAAAAAGCCCTGTTTAAGAAAAAATATTTAGTGGTCCTGGGGCAAAGCCACACATGGTGCCCCAAGCTAATGAAATTTCTCTATTTCAGTTGTATTCCACTATTTGTAGCTATGAGCCCACTAAAATGGAGAAATTTCATTGATCTGAGACACCACGTGACGTTATCTCAGGACTACTAAATAATTAGTCGAGGAAGTAGACTATAGAGAATATAAATGTCCAATGATACATATGAAAACATGATCATGCCACAAACTTGCACTTACAAAAGTTTAAGAGAACACCAGCCTTTAGTGTCCGTCTCTGATTAGAAGCCAAGGTCACACCTTCACTCCGATTCAATTTGCTTTCCTCAACCTTCTTTCTCTTCCCTAAAGAGCTTAGAGAACCTTCAACTGTGAGGGAGAAAAAAAGACAAGGGAGACATCAATCAAGCGTGAATGTCGAATGAAAGGAAAGAGGTTATAGAAGAACTGAACTGCACGGGGTGAAGGGGCCTTTCGCTCGGTCTTTAAAGCCTGATTTTGCTTTAAGCAGGAGCCTATCTCGGAATCAACGAGTCAATCAATGTCTGGCTTCAGACCTGGTACTGGGGAAAGCATGTATTGGGAAGGTCCAAAGGTCAAAGGTCACCTACGTAAGAATATGTATACACTGTCACTGTTTGGAATTAGCCAATTTCATTGTACTGTCTTTTACACATGCTTCATGCCAAAATAAAATCTCTAAAAATTTCAAAGAATGGCTCACGAGGTTTATAGTTAACATTATAAATGTTGGCAAAACAACTTTTAAATTATAGGAATTATTAGATACTCCCTCCTCTCCATTCCAAAATCAGAGATATATATTTTTTTTTAGTCTTTTCCAAAAATAGAGCTACATTTCTACTTTTAGATGTACAAAGTAACACGATATTCCTAACTTACCATTACTTATACTTTAGGTAAATTAAAAACTATCATGACAACACTATATTCTAGCTTGGGTTATGTTTGGAAAAAATAAATTTTCGTTATTTTTGTAACGTATTTGTAATTTTGGAATAAAGGACATATCTAAGAATACCATCACAGCAATAACAGCAAGGTCAAGTTTTAAATTTTGACAGAGGAAATATATAGAGACGGGAGACCACAAAACACCCACTGCCTTTCTTACCATTGAAGGGTGTGCCTATGACTCGGGCATAATGTTTTCGCTTAAAAATAGTAGTGCACAACATGTGATATACACTGGTTTTTATGAGACTACCCCAGATATTATGATATTTCACTCTAGTCTAAACAAAACTGCACATTTTGATGCAAAACATGTAAACAAGAGATGGTTCCATGTCCATAATTGTTACTACCTCTACCAGTCCATCTGTCTAAAATACAATTGTTTTTCTTAGGGTCGGGGGTTCTGTAGACCCCTAGAAACTTGTGGGTCTAACCAATCCAATCTTGTCCAATTACTTGGATTAACTGAATAGAAGGAGCTCTATTCTAAGAGATTAAAGAGCAGAAGCCTAACATCACATTTTCCTTTTGTGCCTTTTCTAAGGGGGTGTTTGATAAAAACTGAATGAAATAGTTCTGAATGCTTAAGTAATTTGAATGAGCTGAATGAAGTAGATTTCTAAATACCGAATGAAAAAAATTGTTGATAAGTGACATGTCTGAAACATCTGAATAACATATTTTTATTATTTTATCCATCTGAAAAAATTCAAAATTGTTGTAAATTTATTTAATATTACTTAATATAATATTTAATATTTTTTTTAATTATTAATATATTTTTATTTTATTTAGCCGAGAGTTAATTATTCAGTCAAAAAAATTAAACTTAGTCATTCAGCCCAAAAATCTGACCGATTCAACTATTCAGTCCTAAACAAACGCGCTGAATGACTGACCAATTCAATCATTTAGATGCATTAAGTTCTAAACAAACACTCCCTAAGTTTTCTTAGCAACTTAATGCTTCAGATAAACATTTGCATCTCTCTCTCTTATTCCTCAAAACTGTTACTCCAGAGTGACCATTCAAATATCCAACTGGACAAATGGTTAGGCATATTTGATTGCACGTTGTACCTCACATTTCACAAGGAAAAAGCAATGCAATTTGTACAGATGACACTAAGAGATTGATCATCATGGTTAAGAATGCACGAGTAATTTCAATACTTAACACTATATTATGCCTTTCATACCTTGCCATTCCCACACCACTTTAGATTCTCCCTTCACAATCTTTGGATACCTATCCAAACGAGAATCTTCTTGCACCAACTCTTAAATCTTCAAGGAAAAAAGAGGCAAACTTATAAATCTTTAAACAAATGCTCTAAATTATATAGCTCTTTATTCAGGGGGAAAAGTAACAATGCATATCAATCTTTTGAAAATAATTAACCTTTGATGCTCTAAAGTTGGCAGTAAACGTAATATATATATTCACCAACCAAAAGTTATTTTGAAAACTATGGTTATAGTCTTGTTAGACCGAGCGTATCCCTTACTCGTTAAGGAAGGAGTGTGCTACTTTACAAACTAAGTTCGTACTTCACTTTCACCTCTGTCTCTATGTCCCACCCATTTGAAACGGCAACATGTTAGGTACTTGAGAAGAGAGTACGATCCCATAGATTACCTGTGACGCACCGAGATCCCACCTTCCCTTAATTATATCTGAATATCTCTGGATAACATAATCATTAGCTTTAAGCCACTTTAACTTGAATCTTATGCGTTAAAACTTAACCTTTACCTTTAAAACTATTGAGTTGACCATAATGCGGTTCATATTTTTTTTTTTAAAAACTTATCTTACTATCATAACCTGTCTCAGGATCGCAACGCTTACTTACATTCATTAGCACTTATGCCAAACATTTATTATTTGTGACCTAGTCTATTACATTTCATAATCATATATATTTATGATTTACATAAACTGTAAATAAATTTTTTTGCCATGAACTATTCATACATGTCCCTGTTTACTTATACCTATTTTGTACCTGTTCCTGTTCATATATACCTGTTCACATACATAACCTGGTCCATGCATATCTACCATACATGCGAGTTCGAGTATATATCAGACTCGACTTACAATAATATTACAATCATATATCTCATTACATCCTTTACCTCAAATAGTACATACATGCTCATCTATATATATGGATTTACAAACCATACATTTATTTTTATCATCTAGGTTTATCCTTTATCTGTTTATATGAGCATCTCACAATTTCAATTAACAATTTTCTTCACGCATCTCCATGTATTCACATTCTTTACCTTAGCTGTACCGGAACCTCCGGCCTTCTTGTACTTTACCTGAAAGTGTTAGTTCATACAAAGAGTGAGCACATAGGCTCAACAAGTCAATCAGATAACACATTTCATGCTTACAGTATATAATCATGCGTCATACATTCTTTACTTTATCACGCTATGCTTAATGTCACATAATTCACTTAACAGTTAATACATATAGTGGCACGGAGTGCACATTTCAACTATCACATAGTTCATATAGATCAATTAGTACACTTAAGTCCGAAAAACTTGTCTGTCTGCATTTATTTTACTTAACCTTAACTACCTCGCTTGGCCTTTCTATCATTTCTTGCCTTAGGTTGCCATGTTGAACCTTATCGGTCAATATATATATCAGTATAGGATCATAAAACTCAATATAAATTGTCAAATTTATCTAATAATTACACAACCATTCATCTCTAATTATATCGCAATTGATGTATTACATCCTATGTAGGTTAATAATACATCATAGCTTGATTCCGATCTTTTACATAACCTTTAACATGATTTGGCTTAGCTTTAGACATGTTATATTATGTCATTCATTTCCTCATTATGCTTTAACACCCTTTACTTTGGTCATGCTTTATCTATATAGGGTTTACATAACCCATATTTATCATTCCCTGTCAAAACGTCGCATTTTGGACCCTTAAAATTTTTTAGGTTTCAGAACACTACGCCCCGGCGCAGTGTTTCTTCTTCCCAATCTCACTGGCCGCGAAGCCCTCTCGGCCCATGAACAGTACACTGCGCTTCGGCGTAGTGTTCAGTGTTAAACACTGCGCTGGCCGCGCAGTCCTACATAAACAAAATCTGATTTTAGCTGCTGCTTTGGTGATTTTTAACTCCTTCAATATACATCCAATTAACTCCAAATTTAGAACAATGCTAGACCTCACTACATAGTATTTTACAAAAAATTTACTTGCCTCATTTGACTTCTCAAAATCAGTGATACAGTAGCCCATAGGAGGGCAGTTCAAACAATTCCCAGACTTAGAAAAAAATTTCTAACTTGAAAACTCAAATTTCCAACTTTGTAATTTTTGGCCATAAGCTTCCAAAATTCATTCTAACACTTGACATAGCTCACTTAAGTCATATATGACATGTTCAAACTTTCAAAATCATAAAACTTCGTATGTGACGATATTTGTCCGTTAAAATCTATTTTGAATAGAATCGATCGATTTCGATCATTCGAATCGCTAATTCATTCAAATTCAAATCCGTTGATTTCCAAATTAACCTTAATACGTGTAATAACATCAAACTAGGTCATTTGACTTCATTTTACCTTTAATTCCTCAAAATTGCCAAAAATCACCTATAAGTTGGATTTTCCTTAATTTTTGCGAACTTTTCAAATTCAAAACTTAGACTCCACTTGACATCTCAAACTCAATGTACCACATAGGCTACCACATGCATTCTTAACAATTATATAAGTCCACATAACTTCTAACTGCACATTCTAAAGCACTTTACAGATTATGGTTTAGTCTATACACAAAGTATTGCCTAATATTGGAATTTTCTTACATAAATCATGCTTTACACCTTCAATGCATCTTAATTGCTATCAAACATGAAACTACACAGAATTTCTTCATGATCAACCTTCTAGTCTAGGTTTCCATCAAATATAGCAACATAAAACACATGACCATACCTTAAATCATGATTTCTAGCTTAAATTCATGCATAACAGTGCAACACCTTTACAAAATCAAACTTAAGCTTAGGGTTTCATGACTTCTCAACCATTTAGCATATAAACTTATATACAAACTTACATCCAGCCACTAGTTCATGCATGGCTAGTCTTAAACTAGCATTTAAACTCATAAATCTTAAATTTCATGGCTTGAACATAACATACCTTCAATAAGCACTCCTTCTTCTAGCTTTAGAGTTTGCTAGATCTTGAATCTTCCCTTTGCTAGCTTATTCTTCCTTCTTTGGACACTTTTCCTTGAAACCATGTAAGCTTTTGTAAAACCCTAGACCTCCTTCTTCCTTTCTCTCTTGAACTCTCTTGGAAGCTTACTTGCTGGAAACTTTCGAATGAAATAAAAAAAAATGGCTAAGTTGCTCATGCATACAAATATAAATATACATATTTTATATCTCCAACACTTAACCATCTTGGTTAAGTTAACTCATGTAGGGTTAAGGTCACTTTGGACATTTTACTTGATCATGTAAGGGCATAATGATCATTAGACCAAGTTGGGACACCATGGTCATTATATAACTTGACAAGGACATTTTGGTCATTGCCACCAAATCTAACAAATTTAATTTCTTAAAATTCATAATTTACTTATTTTTCATCCAAATCAATTCCTTTTTTGATCCAAACTTGTTTCATTATGCTTGAACTTTATTCTATCATTATACTAATCCACACTTGGCTTGTCCCATAACACTTGTCGCACTTTGAAATATCAATATCATTAATCACATATTAATTATTACAACATTTGCCAAAATTGTATATTATCACATTTTCAATTTCTATAAACCCTTTTTGGTTCCTTATTTAATAACTTTCAATTCCCGACATCGCAAATAGTCGACATACTCACTTTTTTCATAAACCGCTTTCTTGATAAGCGAATCTCGACCGAATTTCCAAAATCCATCATCATCTAACCTTTTAAACTCATATTGACGTTTTACAACTTTTCTCATATGGCAATATTCAGCCTATATACAATTTGTATTCCTTCTGCTCACATTTGAGAGCATTACATCCCATATTTACACGTCGTATCACGATTATCTTATTTCAATCAATTAACCTCAATTTCTTAACAATCTTCTAAACGTTCATAAATCATTATCTTTAATCCTTTATAAACCGATTAGGTCATACGGTTTCTTCTACATTGCACTTACATACTTATCTCAACTTGTCATTTTCATAACCTCGCAGGCCTATTCGTTACATTTATTGTTAACATTCATCACTAGAGCATCAATTTAATTATGTTTTCCTCAATTCTCGCTTTTCGCTATACTTAAAATCCTTCTTCCTTATCCGATCAAATACACATATTTTACCTATCACATGCTGACACATAACATCGTGTCTTACAATAATTCCTTTCAAATCACCTTATTGTAGGTATTACAGTATATCCTTCATCAATTAATCCATTCTATTTCCATTTAATCATCGAAACTCATACTCATAATAGTTACATTATCTACTACGTGACTTGTACACTTTACATATATAATTGATCCTTGTACATTCAATAGACCCTTATTTACATTAAGAGTTCCTCTTAAACATTTCAACCACATAGGTCACCTATAATACATTGATCACATAATAATTTATATTTAATCAATCTTTAATACATTCTGTCCTTCAAAACTAAGTTTTAACTATTAACCTTTACATAAATTAATCATAATCCTCAATTTGAAAATCATATTAAAATCCGGGATGTTACGTTACCATATTTATTGCCTTTAAATTTGTTGACCGACAAAATAAAAGGAATAAGGAAGCCCAAAGCTTCATCTCAAACTCAGTTAATACTATTAGCACAAATATTATGAAAAAAGGTAGCTTCCTGAAACTCTAAGAAGTTCGAGTAAAACTACCCAAATCTGACAAGATTAATAATGAGGACATTAAAATGAAGGTTGGAGTGGCACTGATTGAGCTGAATTTGAGTGAACATCGGTTGCAATGGTTTGGTTATATCCAGTGTTGCCCTATAGTCACACCCGTGAGCAGAGGTCTACGGAGGAAGATACAAGAAGAGGGAGGGAGAAACCAAGACTGACACTGGAGAAAGTTGAACAAATAGACAGGCACTAGAGGAATATTACGGAGACCTTGGCCTTGGATAGGAAAGAGCGGAGGAGGTTATTTCGCATGTCAAAGGCCGAGTAGCCTGTAACACTCTTGGGTGTTTTTTATTTGTATCTTATTTTGCATTTTTTTTTTCTTTTTTTCTCTTTTAATTATTATTACTATTATTATCATTATTTATATCACTTTATCCCTTTTTCCATGGGTTGTCTGTATTATGTTTTAGCCTTTTTAGTGTCTCTCTCTCTTTTTTTTTCCTTTTCTCTTTGCCCTTGATTTGGTTTGTTATTACTCGTTAGATGTGAGACAACCAACCCCAACTAAATTGAGACAACCAACCCCAACTAGATTGGGATAAAAAAAGCTTTGTAGAGTTGAGTACTGCAACCAAAATCTACTGAAACAATATTTGGCAAAGGCCCAATACATAAAGCATATACATTCACCAATCAGGACTATATTTAAGTTGCCACAGTCATTGCCACTATATATTAACCAAACAACGTAAAAGGAAAAAGAAAACCAAAGCTTCACAGCCAACTAATATACTACTCCATCGAACTACAACCCCAACAAAAGTCCAAAGGATGCAAAATTCAAAATATAAATCTTACAAATACTCTAAACATGAAACAATTTTTTTCTCAATCTCTATTATAACTATTAAACAAACTTTATCACCAACACGTAATCACAAAAAGATGTTTAATAAGTAATAACACAAAGGAACTAGAATAACATATTAATATTATCACACAAAGACACTAGAATAACATATTAATTCGAATATATTAAACACGTAACACTTGAAAATCTACCATAAAATGCTTATAATAGTTGTCTAAGAGATGGAGGGAACTATGAGAATTGTGTTTAATCGAACAAAATCAATAGAACAAATGCATATTTATATATACAAAAAATTACCAATTGAGTAACCACTTTAAAATACTTCAAAATTTTGTCGAGAAAAGGTGCAGGAAAATATGAGAATACTTTTTTCCATAACAATGGGTCTCTTCTTTCTCTAGGGGAAAGAAGATGGTCTCGTAACCATGACACAACTACCCAAGGTTCACCCTCGCAATTGCCACTCCGTGACATTAATGCATTTTCTTCAAGTATGTCACAGACCTGTAATATTTGCCCCAAGGGACCAATCCATGAAAATTAGGATAAATTAAATGATCTAATGAGCTATAGAACAAACCAGGAAGAAATTTATCCTTATCCAAATTTGTAAAAGTTAGAGAATTGTAAAACAATTCGTATGCAGTTGTATAAAACATTTAAGTATTGAAATTAGCCCCAAATGTCTCCACTTTCTCAAAATTAAAAACTTAAAATAAACACAAAGGTAACAAACCCAGGGCCTCAACCTGGTCAGACTATATCATCTATCATGGACGTCCCACCAGCAATGAAAGAAAAGACAGAAAGAAGCTTGCTACTCAGAGATTTTGAGCCTAGTGTATGGCTGCAGAAGAAGATATCCTAAGATGAAACTTTATTTACTCCAGATTTATAACATAGAGGACCCCTTAAAAAACTTGCCAATGGTCACTGACAAACTCATACATTTAAAAAAAATTCAGTCGGGACTTTTGAAGGAAAGAAATGATGGCCTTGCAAACCTTGTTGTAATGCTCTTCAGCTCTAACTGATAAATAATGCCTTCGGCGTACTCTGACCAGTATCAATGTGCATCCCAGAAGCTGTAAACTCAACATTGTCAATAGGCTTTAACATGTTGATACCAAATTATTATCTTTGAAAGGCTGCTTTTTATGATGGAATATCACTGCACAAATCAGCACTAAAACTAATGCGTGCTCTGCAATCCAATGTCGGATATAACAGGAAACTGGCTTATAACGATTAAATAGCAACGCAGGACACTTGAGCTCTTTGATCCTACATTGGAAAAAGAAGAATGTAAAGCAGAAGCCCACAGCATTTAATCTTTCATTATGTGTAACTAAAAGATAACCACGACATACCCCTTTCTGTTCACTCTCGTCTCCAATAGTTCACCAACAGTCTGCTCTGCTCTTTGCTTTTCATGCATATTAATGGAAGTCTCCAAGCCATGATGCTCCATCAGCTTGAATTCATCAAAATTATTCCACAGGTCATCCTCCTGAACCTGGAGATATGATACAGAGAACAGAAAAATAGTAAAATACATCTATCAAAATGCGCAGACAAAATCCATATTGACAAAATTTCTGAATCTGCAACAAGGCTTTGGAGGATTGAAAATATTACACACCCAAATTTTTCCAGTCGCGTCAATATTGAGGATACACCTCACAAACATGATCTCGTACCAATCTTGACTAAAATTACATCGCGTGAAAGTAGCACATTAGAATATAACACGAAAATTAGAGTTTTAAATATGCTTTTTCTTCTTGTTCTTCATATGATGATGATAGCAAAATAAATACATATCATTGTGCAACTTATAAAAAAAATTATATACGCACTATTTTCTTAGCTAATTCATTGATATCTCCACCTTCTACACATGAATTCCCGAGCTTTCTATAACCACTTGTACATTCCAACTTGCCTTCATGACATACTCCATTCCTTGGACAAGGCTCACAGAAATCTGTAAAAGTGAGGTTTAGTTATATTAAAGTGTTACAAATTAAAAATTAATATATTATCAAAAAACACAAAGTGAGAATAAAAGTTACTAAAAATTGTATATCATTGTCTTAGTTATTATGTGAGTCCTAAAAATAGTAGGACTTAGGTAGTATAGGCTTATACAGACTTGGGTAGTATATGATTATGTAGACTTGGGGTAGTATATGATTTCATGGACTTGGGTTGTATAGGTACAGACTTGCGTAGCATAGGATTCCAAAAAAATATCTTGTGCTCCTTGTATATAAAGTGCAGTATACCTTTCTTTCTTGCTCTCCCTATCTTGGTATTTCTCCTATTTTTACTGTTTACCTCTTACCTAGCACAGACCTCAAGCAACTGCTTTGCAATCTACAGCAATCAAATCCATATACATCAACCAAGAGAATGTACAAAGTCCAATTCACAACCTAGGTCACTGTTTTCAAACCAACGGCCCTCAAATCAGCAAGCTGCAACCCACAAGCTTACAAAAACCAAATTATGACCTATTGCAATTTTTTGCTTCATAGCATCAATCATGTCAAGTTCTGCTGAAAAATCCAAGCAACCAATATTCTATTAAATGAAGAAGCCTTCTTAGTGGAAACTCACCACTATTTCACCTTTGTCTTCCTGACTCTCCTATCTTTGTATTATAGTTGAATTTTACTGCAGCACAGGTTGTGTACAGCCTTTGCAATCAGCTTTGTTGGTAGGTTACCTGTTTCTCCTTTGAAATTGTTTTTCGCAGGGCTATTCTGCATCACACCATTGTTACGTCCTTTTTCCTTCATTGAACTTTCATTACAGTAACCCCTTCTTCCTCTTCTTCCACATTGCAAACTAGCACTTGCACACTAATTGCAGTTTCAAGAATGCCCATTACAAGTTACAATCCCTTGAACTAAGGCCTGATGCGCCTATAAGTGTCTACAAGTCAAATGATATTTCGTTGGAATTATGCTTCCCCAACTTCTACACATGTGGTAGCTTATGTGAGCTTGATGGTGCAAACCCCATATTCAGAGGCTAAAGCACGTCAACATCACCAAAATCTGTACGTAACTAATGGCCTAGACAGAGAATAAGCAGTACCCCATTATCTGATCCACCCTTTCTAGTGCAATTATGGGGTCACTAACCAATCTAACAATCACTATGTAATAACCGGTCACTGTTGGTAGTCCCACATCGCCATTTGTTATTGAGTCTTTCCCTGCCTTGGCTTATAAATAGGGGATTACCCCTTTAGTTTTTCTCCACTTAAAACAATAAGGACCTCCCATTGTGAGAAAGGACCTTGTTGTGTGAGGGGCTTTTATGTAAGAACCTCCATAGTTAAATATTTTATTTCCTTCTTTGGATTTTGGGTATTGATATAAGCCCAAATTTCTTTTGATTTTGGAGACGATGAATCTCTCCTTAAATTCAGGTATGTCTCTTTTTCTTTCTTTATGTAATTATTTAATTTTCTGTATTAGTTTTAATTTTGTAGCTTTAATTTTTGTATGTTATCTAGTTTGTTAGTGTATATATTTTGGGTATATATCTTTGTTGGTAATTAGCATTTTAGGCTATTAAATTATTATTTTTGTAACTTTAGAGTTTTGACATAATATAATAATAATAATAATAATAATAATAATAATATTTGTTTGTAACATAATTAAAAATAGAAAGAATATTTTTGTAAATATATTTAAATTTATTTTAGAACAAGAAGGTGGTTAATTATTAAAATATTATATATGATTAAAATATGTATAACTTTAGGTGGAATTTTGTTAAGAACGAAATGATTTCAAATTCGCCTAAGAAAAAGAAAATGTGTAAAACTTAATCAATTAATTAACTATTTATTTATTCCTTTATTTTGTTTAATTAGTTCCGACGGAGGAAATTTAACGAGTCGTTTTGGAATATAATTTCGGATATTACATTGCTTAATCCAGGTACGGATTCCGTACTCCTTCAGCGATATTTCTTTACTTTTAAGTTTATTCGTTTTGTCTCTCAATTAGAATTCAAATATTATTTCGATATATTATTCATATTCTAATGTTTATGATAGAATTGTTTGGTTTTAGATATTTGAAAATTCATAACTTGTACTCTTTGGACTTAGAGAGCATGTCTAGTATTTATTCTGATTCTGTAGCAACGTACATGCTAATATATTTTGAGGACTTTGTGTTGATTCGTTTCGGTTTAGCATGTGCGTATTAGAACCCCTTTTGTGATATTGTGTCGCATTCGTTGTGACATGATATTTTTGTTAGAAAGTACCTTAGGGTATACCTGAGCTATAACCACCTGTGGGGGTACCACAGGCATGTCCTCTTGACACCGAGGCATGACACCTTCCGTGGCGGTGTGATCAGTCCACGGCGTCTCCATTTTGTGTTTTGGTGGGCGATGGCCAACTTTGGTGTTTTGTTGTGGGAGGCGTATGGGTCGACCCTAGTTTCTGTTTTGTTCTGTTCTGCGGTTTGGTGTTGTTTGTGTCGAACACACCTTCCGATTTTGCATACATTTGGATCCGCAGTCCAATGTGTGCCTGCCTGTGTGGCAGTATTTTGACTTGTCTTTGTGACAAGGTATATTTGTGTTCTGTTCTGAGCTCGGTATGAAATAACCCCAGCCATTTGGTTCAGCCTATTATGTTATTCAGATTAATTCAGTTCAGTTAGTTTTGTTATTCATTTAATTATTATTTTCTTGCACTCTTTATCCGTACTGGGCATTTGGCTCATGCTGTGTTTTTCTTCCGCCAGGTAATCAAGGGGAGCAAGGGCAAGTGTGAAGAGAGCTTCCTTTATGTAAATAGTTTAGATATTTTGTGTAGGATTTGATATTTTAATTTCTATGTATTGTAGTAATACTCAGACCGTGTTTCAGCCAGTTGGCAATTATCTATTTAGACTATTTGGTTTCATATTAAAGTTTGGATATCAGTTTATTAGTTCTGTTGTGTTCTGTGCGTAACCTCTCTTTCCACTACGGGAAGGGGGTGTTACAGAGTTGGTATCAGAGCCAGGTTCTTTCTTGTAGAAAACCTATTTAGGTTTGACCTGTGAGTTATGGGTAGATTTCTGGGTTAGGTTTTACTCTGTTTGATATTCTATTAAGTTATAATATTAGTTTGCATTCGAATTTGCCTCGAATCTATTTTCTTCCATTCGTTGTTTTTAGATGGCGCGTAGATCCGTTAGATGTGCTGCGAGGCGAGGTAATGGTAGAGGAAGAGGCGAGGCCCAACCCAATGCGCAACCTGAAGTGCAACATAATAATCTGGATATGGCGGCCTTGGTAAATCAAGCAGTTAATCAGGCTTTACCACAGTTAGTGGCCCAAGTCGTTCAGGCGATACAGATGCAACAACAACCGCCAGAAAATCCCGATCAAGGAAACCCGGGAAATGGTGGTCCACAGCCAAATGAAGAGGAAGGAAATGTAAATGGTATTGACCAGCTTGTGGTGCCAACATATGTATGGTTAGAAAGGTTTCAGAAGCAGAGACCACATTCATTCAGTTCAGCTCCAACTCCAATCGAAGCGGCGAATTGGATTGCCCATCTAGAGAAGATCTTTGATGTGTTGGGGTGTTCGGATAACCAAAGAGTGTTATTGGCTGCTTACAAACTAGATGGGGATGCGCAGAGATGGTGGAAAGCTATAAAAATAACAAAGGGTGACAGATTCGTCGAGGCACTTACATGGGCAGGATTTTGTGATGTCTTTTATCAGCAGTATTTCTCAACTGCTGAGAAAGAGGCATATGGTAGAGAGTTTCTGTCTATTCAACAAAAGGATGACGAGTCCATCACAGACTTCATGACAAGGTTCACCAGGTTGGCCGGATTTGCTGGAACTTCAGCAGGGACTGCAGCAGAACAAGCAGAGAAATTTAAATGGAGAATTCATTACAAGTATCGTCAACATCTCATAAACACTAAGTTTGAAGATGTATCGGCAGTGGCTAATGCAGCCAAGAATATTGAGATGGAACGACAGGACTTTCGGTCTTCTAAAGCGGAAGGGAGTCGAAAGAGGGACAGAGATGACCAACAGGGTCAAGTTTCAAGTCAACATGGGAGGAGTCAGGGTGGTCAGTGGAACAGAAACCGTGGTGGTCAGCAGGGGCAATGGCGTGGCCAGAATCAGAATAGGGGTTATCAACCGTTGCCTCAGCAGGGCCAGAATCGTCAGCTTCAGCTACCTCAGCAAAGTCAAAATCGCCAGCAGTGGCAGAATCGTCAGCAGGGGCAGAATCAAGGTCGTTACCCAGGGCCAGTTGGTGGGGGTAACCCTAATCTTATCCCTATTACTCCTTGCGCTATCTGTGGGGCAAATCATCCGGGAAGACAGTGTCATAGAGTTACTGGTGCATGCTTCTTGTGTGGACAAATGGGTCACATTGCCAGAGATTGTACCGGGCCACGTGGTAACGGTGGAGGCGGTGGAAATGGAGGTCAGCGTCAGGGTGGTCGGGTGTTTGCATTGACATTCAACCAGGCGGCAGGTGCGCCAGGTACTATTTCTGGCACTCTTTTAGTTGGTAGTCACGAAGCCTCTGTTTTATTTGATACTGGTTCTACTCATTCTATTGTTGCTCAATCTTTTGTTCGGCACCTTGGCGTGCCATCTCAGTCCTTAGATTATGTTATGTCTATTGCTACCCCAATGGGGACTTCTGTTGTCATTTATGATTTGTACCGAGAGTGCCCAATTAGTTTTGGAGATAAGATTCGTAGGGCTAATCTTCTTCCGATGGGTATGCATGATTTCAATATTATTCTTGGGATGGACTGGTTGAATAAGCACCAGGCCAATATCGATTGTCAGGCGAGGAAGGTTATATTTGGAGATATGAAGTCTCCAGAGTTTGTATTTCAGGGTTCACGACCGAGTAAGGTGGTGAACTTGATTTCAGCTTTGAAAGCTGGGAAGTTGGTGGCAAAGGGTTGTGAGGGGTATTTGGCATTTGTGAAGGATACCTCTATAGGTGAGTCTCGTATTGAAGATGTTCCAATTGTTAGTGATTTTTCCGATGTGTTTCCTGAGGGATTGTCTGGGTTGCCACCGCAGCGGGAAGTTGAGTTCACTATTGAGCTTATTCCTGGTGCGGAGCCTATCTCTAAAGCGCCGTATAGAATGGCACCGTTGGAGTTACATGAGTTAAAAGAGCAGTTGCAAGAATTGTTAGATCGTGGTGTGATTCGGCCAAGTGTTTCGCCGTGGGGTGCACCAGTTTTGTTTGTAAAGAAGAAAGATGGGTCTATGAGGTTATGCATAGATTATAGGGAGTTGAACAAGATTACAATCAGGAATCGGTATCCATTACCGAGAATTGATGACTTGTTTGACCAACTTCAAGGGGCGAAGTATTTTTCGAAGATAGACCTGAGGTCGGGTTATCATCAGTTAAGGGTGAGGGATAAGGATATTTCTAAGACAGCTTTTCGCACTCGCTATGGGCATTACGAGTTTCTAGTGATGCCATTCGGGTTGACAAATGCTCCGGCGGTGTTTATGGATTTGATGAATCGGGTGTTCAGAGAGTACTTGGACCAATTCGTCATTGTCTTTATTGATGACATTTTGGTTTACTCCAAGTCTAGGGAAGAGCATGAGGAACATCTTCGCACAGTTTTGAGAATTTTGCAGAAAGAGAAGTTATATGCTAAATTCTCCAAATGCGAGTTTTGGTTGGAGCAGGTTGCATTCTTGGGTCACGTTGTGTCTGCTGAAGGCATTAAGGTGGATCCTGCAAAGGTTGAGGCTGTCACTAAATGGCCAAGACCTACTACAGTGACGGAGGTTAGGAGTTTCTTGGGTTTGGCAGGGTACTATAGGCGATTTGTGGAGGGATTTTCCTTGCTTGCCTTGCCATTGACTCAGTTGATGAGAAAGGGCACGAAGTTTGTGTGGAATGAGGAGCGTGAGAAGAGCTTTGAAGAATTGAAGAAACGACTTGTAACAGCTCCAATACTTACATTACCATCGGGCACGGGAGGTTACCAAATTTTTAGTGATGCTTCTAAAAAGGGCTTGGGGTGTGTTTTGATGCAGCACGGTAAGGTGATTGCTTATGCTTCTAGGCAACTT
Organism: Hedera helix; assembly: GCA_947179155.2. Taxonomy (NCBI): domain Eukaryota; kingdom Viridiplantae; phylum Streptophyta; class Magnoliopsida; order Apiales; family Araliaceae; genus Hedera; species Hedera helix. The sequence goes on from OX359274.1 coordinate 19,316,830, forward strand.
AAACCTTACGAAGTGAACTACCCCACTCATGATTTGGAGTTGGCAGCAGTAATCTTTGCCTTAAAAATTTGGAGGCACTATTTGTATGGAGAGACTTGTGATATCTTCACCGATCACAAAAGTCTTAAATACATTTTCACTCAGAAGGAGCTCAACATGAGGCAAAGACGTTGGTTGGAGCTTCTAAAAGATTATGATGCGAAAATTCAGTATCACCCGGGAAAAGCGAATGTGGTTGCAGATGCTCTTAGCCGAAAGAGTTCAGGGAATATAGCAGCCCTTATTACACAACATCAGCTTATTACGGATATAGAGCGACTAGAGTTAGAGTTGTATGTTCAAGGTTCGGATGGACATTTAGCAGGTATGAGAGTGGAGCCCTCTCTTATCTTACGAGTTAAAGAAGCTCAGAAAGAAGATGGGGAGTTGTGGGCTATGGCACATAACGTGGAAGAGGGAAAACAACCCGAGTTTCGTATTGATGACCATGGTGTGATTTGGTTGGGTAAACGATTGTGTGTACCATTAGATTCAACTATTCGGGAAGCAGTATTGGCTGAGGCTCATAGTTCACCATTCTCTATTCATCCGGGTTCTACAAAGATGTACAGAGATTTAAAGGAAAATTTTTGGTGGAATGGGATGAAGCGAGATGTGGCTGAATATGTTGGGAAGTGTCTCATTTGTCAACAAGTGAAGATAGAACATCAACGAGCTAGTGGACTGCTGCAACAATTAGACATTCCAGTTTGGAAGTGGGAGGATATCACAATGGATTTTGTGACTGGTTTGCCAAAAACTTTCAAGAAGAATGATGCCATTTGGGTGGTAGTGGATCGGTTGACAAAATCGGCACACTTCTTAGCAATCCATGAAGGTTACTCGGTGGACAGGTTGGCACAAATCTTTCAGCAGGAAATTATTAGACTCCATGGTACTCCGGTGTCTATTGTTTCAGATCGGGATCCACGGTTTACATCACGATTCTGGAAAGGGTTTCAGCGAGCTTGGGGTACTCGGCTCAACTTTAGTACTTCTTTTCATCCGCAAACTGATGGGCAATCTGAACGGACTATTCAGACGTTAGAGGACATGTTGAGGTCTTGTGCACTTGAGTGGTCGGGTAAGTGGGATGATTACTTGAGCCTAGTTGAGTTTGCTTATAATAACAGCTGGCACGCAAGTATTGGAATGGCTCCGTTTGAGGCGTTGTATGGTAGGAAGTGTCGGGCACCAACTTGTTGGGACGAGGTTGGTGAGAAAGCCATAGAAGGGCCTGAGTTAGTTCAAATTACTACGGAGAAGGTAGCAGTGGCTAAGGAGAAATTGCGGTCGGCTCGATCACGACAGAAGAGTTATGCTGATAAGCATAGAAAGAAGTTAGAATTTGAACCTGGTGAGCATGTATTTTTAAAAGTTTCTCCTTGGAAGGGCATTCGGCGATTCGGGTTAAAAGGGAAACTTAGTCCGCGTTATATTGGCCCATTCGAGATTTTAGAGAAAGTTGGTGAGGTTGCATATCGGTTAGCTTTGCCTCCACAGCTAGCCCATGTGCATAATGTGTTCCATGTGTCGGTGTTGAGGAGTTATCATTATCATCCGTTGCATGTGGTGCAATATCCGTTTGATAAAATTCGGGGTGATCTTACTTGTGAAGAGCAAGCTGAGGCGATTTTGGATCGTCAAGAACGGATTATGAGGAGAAAGACAATTCCATTTGTTAAGGTTTTGTGGAAGAACCATTCAGAGCGAGAAGCTACTTGGGAGATGGAGGAATCTATTCGAGCGGAGTATCCGCATCTTTTTGATAATTAGGTACATTTAATTTTCCTTTTGATTCCGGGGACGGAATCCTTTTTAAGGGGGAAATAATGTAATAACCGGTCACTGTTGGTAGTCCCACATCGCCATTTGTTATTGAGTCTTTCCCTGCCTTGGCTTATAAATAGGGGATTACCCCTTTAGTTTTTCTCCACTTAAAACAATAAGGACCTCCCATTGTGAGAAAGGACCTTGTTGTGTGAGGGGCTTTTATGTAAGAACCTCCATAGTTAAATATTTTATTTCCTTCTTTGGATTTTGGGTATTGATATAAGCCCAAATTTCTTTTGATTTTGGAGACGATGAATCTCTCCTTAAATTCAGGTATGTCTCTTTTTCTTTCTTTATGTAATTATTTAATTTTCTGTATTAGTTTTAATTTTGTAGCTTTAATTTTTGTATGTTATCTAGTTTGTTAGTGTATATATTTTGGGTATATATCTTTGTTGGTAATTAGCATTTTAGGCTATTAAATTATTATTTTTGTAACTTTAGAGTTTTGACATAATATAATAATAATAATAATAATAATAATAATAATATTTGTTTGTAACATAATTAAAAATAGAAAGAATATTTTTGTAAATATATTTAAATTTATTTTAGAACAAGAAGGTGGTTAATTATTAAAATATTATATATGATTAAAATATGTATAACTTTAGGTGGAATTTTGTTAAGAACGAAATGATTTCAAATTCGCCTAAGAAAAAGAAAATGTGTAAAACTTAATCAATTAATTAACTATTTATTTATTCCTTTATTTTGTTTAATTAGTTCCGACGGAGGAAATTTAACGAGTCGTTTTGGAATATAATTTCGGATATTACATTGCTTAATCCAGGTACGGATTCCGTACTCCTTCAGCGATATTTCTTTACTTTTAAGTTTATTCGTTTTGTCTCTCAATTAGAATTCAAATATTATTTCGATATATTATTCATATTCTAATGTTTATGATAGAATTGTTTGGTTTTAGATATTTGAAAATTCATAACTTGTACTCTTTGGACTTAGAGAGCATGTCTAGTATTTATTCTGATTCTGTAGCAACGTACATGCTAATATATTTTGAGGACTTTGTGTTGATTCGTTTCGGTTTAGCATGTGCGTATTAGAACCCCTTTTGTGATATTGTGTCGCATTCGTTGTGACATGATATTTTTGTTAGAAAGTACCTTAGGGTATACCTGAGCTATAACCACCTGTGGGGGTACCACAGGCATGTCCTCTTGACACCGAGGCATGACACCTTCCGTGGCGGTGTGATCAGTCCACGGCGTCTCCATTTTGTGTTTTGGTGGGCGATGGCCAACTTTGGTGTTTTGTTGTGGGAGGCGTATGGGTCGACCCTAGTTTCTGTTTTGTTCTGTTCTGCGGTTTGGTGTTGTTTGTGTCGAACACACCTTCCGATTTTGCATACATTTGGATCCGCAGTCCAATGTGTGCCTGCCTGTGTGGCAGTATTTTGACTTGTCTTTGTGACAAGGTATATTTGTGTTCTGTTCTGAGCTCGGTATGAAATAACCCCAGCCATTTGGTTCAGCCTATTATGTTATTCAGATTAATTCAGTTCAGTTAGTTTTGTTATTCATTTAATTATTATTTTCTTGCACTCTTTATCCGTACTGGGCATTTGGCTCATGCTGTGTTTTTCTTCCGCCAGGTAATCAAGGGGAGCAAGGGCAAGTGTGAAGAGAGCTTCCTTTATGTAAATAGTTTAGATATTTTGTGTAGGATTTGATATTTTAATTTCTATGTATTGTAGTAATACTCAGACCGTGTTTCAGCCAGTTGGCAATTATCTATTTAGACTATTTGGTTTCATATTAAAGTTTGGATATCAGTTTATTAGTTCTGTTGTGTTCTGTGCGTAACCTCTCTTTCCACTACGGGAAGGGGGTGTTACACACTACCCCTAATATCACTTGAAAGAATTCATTTATCATTTATTCCAATTATACTCTCCAATCAAATCCAAAACTAATCCGTAGAAATAAAAAACTGTCAAAACTTGAGTGAAGTATCAAACTGTCAACCAAATATTCCTAGTTAAGCGCCCTAATATCTACCTATTCATTTCCCTAAACATCCATTCTACTTCTTCTAAGTCGAATTGGAGGAAAAAAATAGCTAACAGATCACTTTTTTGTACCTCTAGGAAATAACAAAACCAAATGTGATGTTATGACTAATAACATGTTTGAATGCTTTAATAGTTGGATCTTAGAGACTAGAATAAACTACTATTAACTATATTTGAAGACATAAAAACACAAGCCATGGATAAAATTCATATCAAGAGAGAAGAGATGCTCAAACATGATAAAAAGTTATGCCCTAGGATCATGACTAATAGATCTAGCAAACGGGCCGGGCCAAAAATAGCCCAGCTTTTTACGAGCTGGAATAATGCAAGCCCATGGCCTGTGGGCCATTTTAATATTATATATATATTTTAAAAAAATTAAATTTTTTATATATATTTTTACAATTATAACAAATAATTTAAAGTAAATACTAACTCTTATTATTTACAATTATGACACATAATTTCTACATAATAATTTAATATTATTAGTAACTAAAATAATACAATCAATAATTTTATAAACATTTGGTATTCATACATATTAAAATGTAACTAATCTTGTGATTAATTAATTGATAAATATATATAATATCAATATTAAAGATAAGAGAGTAAAAAAAAAAGACTAAAGGTAATATATATATATATTATATTCATAATATTTTTTTATATTATTATTCAAGACTACATGTTAGAATTTATTCTTATATTCTTCATAATTCTTTACTTGATTCATTTTTTAAGTTAACATTTCTTTTGTCAACAATGTCAAATAATAATAATTTAAAAAAAAATATATATTAGCCCACGGGCCGGGTCGAAATGGACTGGGCCAAAATGGCCCAATTTTCACTTTTTGGAGGACGGGCTGGCCCAGACCAATTTTGCCAGGTATAATGACTAAAGTAAATAGGGCAATTGAGTTAACTAAATACTATGAGTATAAGTGGGATGTGGTCACAAATTTGAGGTGTCTGATTGATAGGAAAAATATAAGGTAAACACAGTAAAGATGACATGTTCATATGGGGTATGAAAGTTATTTGGCATACCTTGCCGTCATGGCTTCACATGGAACAACTTATTAAAGATTATGTAGATTCATATTGTTGAACATTGCATGTTTGATTTGATGATAAGATCTAAAGTGCTAAATACATTCAATAGTAGAGTTGTAAAGTCCTTTGATTGTTTATGATGTACAAAGACTTAGATAGATACGATCAAAACTGTTAGGTTGATCTTTTGGATATGAATGTATTGAGTTGTAAATTCCTTTGATTGTTTATGATGTACAAGGACTTAGTTAGATATGATCAAATCTGTTAGATTGATCTTATGTTATATCTGTTTAGTCAGTCTGTTCGTAGAGTGGACTCTACGACTTGGCACAAAGAGGACTTAACGACTAAGTCTGTTCGTAGAGTGGACTCTATGATTCCATTCCAGGAAAACACTACCATTAAGGAAAAAGCCCAAGCGTAGAACGGACTCTACGACTAACAGAGCAGCCGTAGAGTAAAACTCTATCGTAGGATTAAGCAAACAAGAGATATGTAAGCAACACTACGATCAAAACCTAAAAGTTCTAATGACTCTTCTCTTGTCCTATAAGACAAAAGCAACTTCGTCAAGAAGAACAATCTACATCAGTGTGTCAGATAAATCTCTGCCAAGAGCCTAAAGTCAGAAATATCAGAGGACTGACCAAAGCGTGCTATGCAACAGAGAGAAGACTTTCAAGGAAGTAAAGTCAAAAGATGGTGTCCTATCAGCCATATTTCTATGGAGGACCAAACGACTCTATGAAAGTTGGTAGAAACCTACTATTGTCATGTCTTGTCCCAAGAAAAAAAAGGAAACACCTATTTGGACAGTATTTGTAGGTCAATTAATTCCTCGTCAGAGCATTAATGAGCTAAATGAATATAATATTCAATAGCTCTACATTGTGAGGTAACGGATATAAATTGAAGAGAAGAGCAGATTTCAAACGGGAAGAAATCAAAAGCTTCTATATGAGAAGCCCAAATTCAATATTCAAAGATACAAGCATTACACAAGAAAGAAAGATATACGCAAGAGTTCAAAAAGATCAAACTGAAAGGAATCTTGCCTTGCTACTAAGTTCTTCAGAAACATATGTTGAACGAAACTTAGTAGCACACCAAAACCATCACTACTCACAATAAGAGTTCTTAGTGAACTAGAGTATCCAAGTCTGCTAGACTTAAGAGTTCTTAGTGAGCTAAAGTTCTAAGACTGCTGGTCTTGATGAAATCTTAGTGATTCGAAAATTATAATAGTATCCTTAGTGGATTTGCTACTCAAGGAGCAGAACAAGGGAGTAGGAGTCTTGTGAACTCTGAACTACTTAAAATCTGGTGTCTTTTATCTTGTGTTTATTAACTGCTATAACTGCTATATCTGCTTGTTGAATTATTACATTAACATTTTTAAGAAGGGGTAACTAAATCATATTTCGCTGTGCTAAACTATTTGATTAATAATTCATTCTTTCTTAAAATCGCAATAAAGAACAAGTTTTAAAGAATCTATTCAACCCCCCTTCTAGATATCTTTCGTGTCACTGGGAACTAACAATTGGTATCAGAGCAGGTTCTCACATTTGAAGCCTTTCAAGCTTGAGTAGATCTAATGGCACACAACAAGAACAGATCAGAACTCGGTGGAGGTAATAGACCACCAATGTGTAATAAAGATAAATTTGCTAACTGGAAAGTTCGTATGCAGGCGTACGTGGAGGCAATAGACAATGAGCTGTTTGAGACAGTACTTAATTTGCCAGTCATACCAATGAAGCTTGTGTTAACAATTGAAGATTCAGACAAGTTAGTAGCAAAGAAAATAGAAGAATGGACTGACAACGAAAAGAAGGATGTTCAAAGAGACAAAAAGGCCAAAAACATCCTATTTCAATCTTTAGATGATGAGCTGTTTGAAAACGTTGTCAACTGCAAAACAGCTCAAGAAGTCTGGCAAACTCTGTTGATAATGCACGAAGGAATAGTAGAAGTCAGAGAAAATAAACAATCACTGCTTATTCAGTAGTGTGAAATGTTCACCCACATTTTAGGGGAGAACATTACAAACACCTATGAGAGATTCAACTTGTTGCTAAATTCTCTCAGATCATTTGGAAAAGTCTATCCAAACAGAGATCTCATCATCAAATTCATGAGATCTTTGTCGAGTAAATGGGATGCCAAAACCATAGCCATCAGGGAGTCAAAGAACTTGTACGAGATGACTGTACAACAGCTCTATGAAAATCTTCTTACCTACGAGCTGGAGCTAAATCAAAGAGTGAAAACCCTATATGAGGGAAGAAAGAAGGAGAAAAACATTGCTCTTAAAGCCTTAACTTCAGTTCACAGAAGCAATCTCAAGGATAATTCTGACTCTGATAAAGATGAATCAAATGATGATGAAGATGCTGCCATGCTAGTCAGACAATTCAAAAAATTCATCAACAGGAACAGACCTCAGAAGTTCAGAAGCAACAACAACAAACAACAACAAATGACCTTTACTACAATTGTAAAAAGCCAGGTCATTTCATTGCTAAGTGCCCTAAACCCTTAAGAGAAGAGTTGAGGAAGGATAGAACAAAAACAAATCCAAAAAGAGAATTTAAGAGCTTCCATAAGTAAAAGAAGAAAGACAAAAGCTTCATAGCTGAAGGCTCCTAGAGTGACTCAAAAGAAGAACTAAACTCTGAGTCAAGTGACGATGAAGAGCCGCAGAAGGCCAACCTGTGCTTAATAGAAAACGAGGAAGGAAGCAGCAAAGAGAAATTCAACATAGATGAGGTATTTAACTTTTATTCTCCTGAATTAAACATTGATGATCTTAACGAAGGCATGCATGACTTAATGGTAGAGCTACACAAATACATGAAAATATTTAGAAGGCTATCTAAAGATTACTCTCATCTAAAAGAGGATAAAGAGAAAATAAGCATAAAATTAGAAGCCACACTTCAAACTGCTAAACTATATTCTAGTCTTGAGACTGAGAATTAAAGATTGAAAAAGATAACTGAATTGAGCACTCATAAAGAGTCTTCACTAGTCTCCAAGATTCAGGAACTAGAAAAGATAATTTTCATGTGGAATAAATCTAGTTTGTCTATGGACACCCTCAAAGAGATGTGGCTGATAGATCAGGACTAGGTTATGAGAATTTCTTCTCAGGACCTATTATGGAGAAATCAATGGAAATAAATGAAGGCAAATCCTTTAATCTTGATAAAGGAATTGTGTTCATCAAATCCTCTGAATCAATCTCTCCTAGCTATCCACACTCTGCTAATCCTGCAATCATATTAGACAATAAAACTCTCACTGGTCTGGGGTTCAGAAAATTGAAAAACAAGTCAACATCTGTAACTAAACTTTAAAGGATCATAAAGTCGAGCAAAACTTACTCTACAAACCATCCATACAGAAATCGTAGAGTCTACTATCATTCTACGAAACATGAGAATTGTAGAGTAGTATGGAAGCAAAATGTAGATCAGCCCAATCGAAGGACTTTAAGCAATTATAATTCTCACAAGTCCTGGACAAATAGGAATTCACATATATACATACATCATCGTCATAATAGTTACCATCATAAAAATGATAAATAATTATCAGGTCATCATTATCATAAACTGCAAATACCTAAAATCAAATAGATCTGGGTCCCAAAAGGTACTAACAAAACAGGAACCAAGCAATTGTGGGTACCAAAATGAAGATTGATTTGTTATGCAGGTAAAGAGATCCATCTGGTATCTTGACAGTGGATGCTCAAGACACATGACAGGTGATAAGGCTCTTCTGACAGATTATAAGGAAAAGGATGGTCTTGCAGTCATATTTGGGGACAACAATTCGGGGAAAATTAGAGGTTATGGTTCAACTGGAAATGGTGCAATATCTTTTAGCAAAGTTGCTTATGTTGAAGGACTAAAGCATAACCTGTTAAGCATCAGTTAACTATGTGACAAAGGGCATCAAGTTACTTTTCTCAACAACCAATGCCAAGTCAGAGATTTGAAGACTAACTCTCTAAAGCTAGTAGGAGTTCGATAAGGAAATGTCTACGTGGTCAATCTTGCCAAATTAAGTACAGATGAGGTAGTCTGTTTCCTTGCTAAAGCCTCTGAAGATGTGTGCTGACTTTGGCACAGGAGATTATCTCATCTTAACTTCAAGAGCATGTCAAAGGTTGCCTCCAAAGACCTAGTAAGAGGATTGCCAAAGCTTAACTTCATCAAAGAAAAACCCTGCAAAGCATGTCAGCTTGAAAAGCAAACAAAAATCTCTTTTCAGAGTAAGACAGTCAACTCAAATGATAGAGCCCTTCAATTACTTCACATGGATTTATTCGGGCCTATCCCAACATCAAGCCTTGGAGGAAAGAGATATTCTTTAATTGTAGTAAATCACTACACTAAATACACATGGGTATCCTTTCTAAGCTCTAAAGATGAAACTATTTCACATCTTATCAAGCTCTTCAAACTGATCATGAATGAAAATGGTGAGAAGATCAAGGCCATCAGAAGTGATCATGGAAGAGAGTTTGACTTTTCAGATATGGACCAATTCTGTGAAGAAAATGGAATCATTCACAACTTCTCAGCCCCAAGGACTCCTCAACAGAATGGAGTAGCAGAAAGAAAGAATAGGACTCTGATTGAAGCTGGAAGAACTCTTCTTGCAGTAGCCTATCTTCTTGAATATTTCTGGGCTGAAGCCATCAGCACGACATGCTACACCCAGAACAGGTCACTCATTCACTCAACATTAAAGAAGACTCCATACGAATTATGGAAAGGAAGAAAGCCAAATATAAGCTACTTTCATGTGTTTGGCTGTCTGTGCTACATACTCAACAATGGCAAGAAGCATCTAACCAAATTCCAACCAAAGTCAGATGAAAGAATCTTTCCTGGATATGCTATGGATTACAGAGCATACAGAGTGTTCAACAAGGAATCTTTAACTATCGAAGTCTCCATCCATGTCACATTCGATGAATCAGATCCAGAAAAGAAAGGCTCAACACTCAACAGTTCATCAGAAATTAACTCAACGATCGGAGAATTCAAAATCGTAGAGTCAGACTCTACGATCATGGAACCAACAACAGAAATCGTTGAGCTAGAAGAGGAAATCGTATAGTTCACCCTGAAAGATATTGGAACTCTACGACCAGGACAAGAAGTTGATTTGGAAGAACTCAGGCAAAAAGGCACCCAAAACAGATGTTCCTAGCAGAATAAAGTGGACCAAGGATCACACTCAAGATCTAATAATTGGAAATCCAAATGCCAGAATCAAGACAAGAGCTGCAATTTCAAATGAATGCTTATACCTAAGCTTTTTCTCTAAAGTGGAATCCAAGAAGATCGAAGAAGCCTTAGGAGACTTAAGTTGGAAAAAGGCCATGCAAGAGGAGCTAAATCAATTTGAAAGAAGCAAAGTTTGGAGATTAGTTGCCAAACCTCAGCATAAACCAGTCATTGGCACCAAATAGGTCTTCAGGAACAAAATGGATGAAAATGGTGTGATTACAAGGAACAAAGCAAGACTGATGGCCAAAGGCTATTCTCAAGAAGAAGGAATTGGCTACGATGAAACCTATGCTCCAGTAGCCATACTGGAAGTCATAAGGATCTTCCTTTCCCATGTTGCACACATGAAGGTCAAAGTCTTCCAAATGGATGTCAAGAGTGCATTTTTGAATGGAGAACTTCAAGAAGAAGTCTACGTGGAACAACCTCCAGGTTTTATCAATCCAACCTTTTTAAATTATGTTTATAAATTAGATAAAACATTATATGGTCTAAAATAAGCTCCCAGAGCATGGTATAAAACCTTAACTAACTTTCTTATTTAAAAAGGATTCACTAGAGGAAGAGTAGATACTACTCTATTTTTAAGAAAACATAAAGATAAAACACTATTAGTTCAGATTTATGTGGATGATATTATTTTTGCTTCTTCGAATGAAAAACTGTGTGAAAGGTTTGCTAAGCTTATGCAAAACAAGTTCGAGATGAGCATGATGGGAGAACTCAACTTCTTTCTCGGACTTCAAGTAAAGCAGACTGATGAAGACATCTTTATAAACTAAGCCAAATACATCAAAGATTTATTAAAGAAGTATGACATGGAATTTGCAACTGTCATGAAAACTCCTATGCCACCTGTCACTAAGCTTGACAAAGATGAGAATGGTAAAAACACTAATATCACTCAGTATAGAGGTATGATAGGCTCACTCTTATACCTAACTGCTAGTCGGCCAGATATAATGTTTGCTACATGTATATGTGCTAGATTTCAGGCTAACCCTAAAGAGTCTCTTCTAATAGCTGTAAAAAGAATTTTCAAATATTTTAAAGGAACTCCAAACTTGGGATTATAGTATCCCAATGAGTCTTCCTTTAATCTAATAGGATATTCAAATGCTGACTATGCAGGATGCAAAATAGACAGAAAAAGTACAAGTGGAACTTGCCAGATACTTGGCAGCAGACTTGTATCTTGGTTCAGTAAGAAGCAAAACTCAGTATCCACATCAACTGCAGAAGCTGAATATATAGCCGCAGACAGTTACTGTGCACAAATGTTATGGATGAAGACTCAGCTTCTTGACTATTGGTTTGAGCTTAATTCAATCCCTATATACTGTGATAATACTAGTGCAATTGCCATAACTCATAACCCTGTCATGCATTCAAGAACTAAGCACATAGATATAAGATATCATTTTATTAGGGATCATATACAAAATGGTAATATATCACTACACTATATCCCAACTGAAGAACAACTAGCAGATGTATTTACAAAACCTTTAGATGAATCAAGATTTAATAAATTAATAAGTGAGTTAGGAATGCTAAATCTAGACTCTTGATATATATTTCATGTTTTGGAAGCTACTAACTTTGTAGGAAGAAAAGTGTTCAAGGAATAAAGTAAAGGACAAGTTCGTAGAGCTCACTCAACGATCATCAAGCCAAGGATCGTAGAGTATGCTTAAGTTCGTAGAGCCCACTCAATGACAGTCAAAACAAGGATTGTAGAGTACACCACAAATCGTAGAGCTCACTCAACAGTTGTCAAGCCAAGGATCGCATAGTACATCCCTGTCGCAAAGCTAACTCAACGACCGTAAAAAATGAACTGGCATTCGAGAAGCCTTGGGAACAAACACAAGAGTCCTATCAAAGCTAGTTCGAGAATTCTATACGAATGGAACCTATGAAAATAGAACCCTAACCACCACGATTAGAGGGGTTCAGTTCAACCTCACCTCTGAAGAAATAAACCTAGTCCTAGGTTTTAAACATGGGGGCCTCATACCTCTTAACCTGGTGAGTGTAGAATAGGGCCTAAAAAGAATGCACCACAAGAAGAATCCTAAACTAAGAGGATTGAAGAAGAAAAAGTTTCCCTAGAAGTATGAATTTCTGGCTGACATCGTTGGAAAGTGCCTCATCTGCAAGGACTCTGCTCACGACTCTATTAGCGAGATCCAACTAAAGATAATGACAGCCATAGTAAAGAAGATGAATATCAACTTTGGCTCCTTACTAGTAGAATGGATCGGGAATTGGATCCAAAATGCAGAAAAGGCGAAGGGCGTCAGAAAAATGTCCTATGGGAGATTCATAAGCATTATCCTTCAATATATTTTGGGGGATAAGATTGAGCACGCAGAAGGAGAAGTCCTCAATGCTAATAAGAGGATGACCGAGAGACTGTTCGAAAACTGGAAAAGGAACCCAATTGAGAATAAAAAACTATCCCGATCTGGGGATAGTGAAGGAACACAAAGTGGAACTGGGCCCTAACACATGAAGATCCTGTCTGCAGAAGCAGAGTCTCAGGAGGTCAGCAGGCTATCTCTTGGTCTGATCAGGAAGAGAAAAGGAAAGAAAGCCCTTGAGATCCAAAGACCTCAAAGAACATCAAATGAAGCCTCTGACGTTGCTCCTAAGGAGAAAGCAGACACGGAGGATGAAGAATTAGATCAGCATAGGGAAACTCGTAGCAAGCATCAAGCTGAGGAGGTCACTTCAGCAGAGCCAAGGCCAAAAAGAAGAAGGGTAGTAAAATTAGCCGATTACTAAAAAGGGCTCAGTAGCTGAGGGGGAGCTACCTGAAAAATCAGTCGCTGCTCCAGTCAAGAAGGAGCCATTTGAAGCAACTTAACCAATGGGTACTCAAACTGAGGGGGAGCCATCAGTAGTTCTTGAGCCAGCAAATGCTCAGGCTGAGGGGGAGATTCAAGAAGATATTTCAATCCCTTCAGCCACAATGAATAATGATGAAGAGGATGACATCGAAATAGTGGCAGTCGAAAGAAATGAACAGAGGCACCTGAACTACAACTGCCTACTGAAGTTCTTGCCACTAATGCCATTCCACCGAGCCTTGGTACATAATTCATGGGATCAACTCTTCTGGACCTTCAAAGCTTATCCCAATGTGTTGATTTGGCTCAAGGCTATCCACAGAACCTATTCTTTGCCCAAAAACTGCTTTCAACCATCTCATTCTCACATTCTTTAGGGCAAAAGGTACACTTCATCCCTCTCATATTCATACAAAATCATACACCTGCCTGGACCTTCAATTATTTTGAGGAGCTGTCTAACGTAAGCACTGTAACAAGTTCTACGTCTAACTCTACTCAAGTTGTAGAGTCCCGACACTCTACGACTAGTGGTCAAGAAAGCTTAAATGATCAAGATGTAGAGTGCCCTCAAGACTCTCCTCAAACCCGGCCTACTACACACACAATACCTCCTGCTCAACCTTTCCTACCTCCAAGACTTCTCCTCACACAAGAAGACATTCCCTCAACCTCTGGTCATGAATACTTTCACATTCCAAGCTCTATGGCTGACCAGGGGCAAACAACTCAACTCCTCCAAGAAATTCTGCAAAAGATATCTCTGCTTCCTATTACTGAGGGCTTAATGGACCTTACGAGCTATATGCAAGTAGAGATACAAAAAGATCTGGCATCCACATCCCACAACAGTTAACGAAGAACAGACAATGTCGTTATTGCTGCCAACGATCTTTCTCAAAATTTGGGAAAATAATTCTCCACAAGATTGAAGCAGTTAACGACTTCTGAAACTCTCGAGGAAAGGGACAAAAAGTTTATGGAAGAAATGACCAATCATCAGAAGTCCATCAACCTTCTTCAACAAACCAATGCTAAATCTATAGTTCTTCTCGCTGATCAGCTCTTCGAAATGAAGCAATCCCTCAGAGAACAAGCTCTACGATCAGCTATAACTCTATCAGTGGTCGAGTAGAAATAAATCCTAGTTGAAGAATGACTTCAAGATCATTGCAATGATGTAGCTGCCACCCCGACTCAACTTCAAGAACTTATTTAGGGTGTGTAGGAGCTATCAGCTGAGGTGGCCAAAATTAATGATACCAATAAGGGGGAGAAGAGAACGAGCACGGAACACAGCAGCAGAAGAGGAAGAGCACCTCAAGGGATGAGAATGGTTCAAACATCAATACAACCTCCTAGATTTGAGACAATACCATCTCACCCTAGACAGGTCTCAACAACAAGACCTTCTTCTTCAACTGTAGGACCATCCAGCTCTCAAGCATGGCTCCAAGTGAAAGAAGAAGAAGCTATGCAAAGGGAAAAAATGGAACTGAAAAGAGCAGAAGAGGAAATGAGAGCACTCTTCAGACAAAGGCAGGAAGATGATAGAACAAGGTCTCCTAGGCAAAAACATGAAGATGAAAGAAGGAGACCTACCAATAGGAGGAGATAAATTTTTTTTTTTTTTGGTTGTATTCTATTTACACTCATTGTTCAACTAACTATACATCAATAAAATTCATATTTTTTCATTAGAGAATACAACTGCTCACTGTATGTTAGGCATTCACTTATTCATATACATTTGTCTAATTAAGTTGTTCAAATTACGTTATGCTATTTATGTTGTCATCATCAAATAGGGGGAGATTGTTGAACATTGCATATTTGATTTGATGATAAGATCTAAAGTGCTAAATGCATTCAATAGTAGAGTTGTAAAGTCCTTTGACTGTTTATGATGTACAAGGACTTAGATAGATAAGATTAAAACTGTTAGGTTAATCTTTTGGATATGAATGTATTGAGTTGTAAAGTCCTTTGGTTGTTTATGATGTACAAGGACTTAGTTAGATAGGATCAAATCTGTTAGGTTGATCTTATGTTATATCTGTTTAGTCAGTCAGTTCGTAGAGTGGACTCTATGACTTAGCACAAAGAAGACTCAATGACTAAGTCTGTTCGTAGAGTGGACTCTACGACTTGACACAAAGAAGACTCAACGACGAAGTCTGTTCATAGAGTGGACTCTACAATTCCATTCCAGGAAAATACTACGATCAAGGAAGAAACCCAAGCGTAGAACGGACTCTACGACCAACAGAGTAGCCGTAGAGTAAAACTCTATCGTAGAATTAAGCAAACAAGAGACATGTAAGCAACACTATGATCAAAAACCTAAAAGTTCTGATGACTCTTCTCTTGTCCTATAAGACAGAAGCAACTTCGTCAAGAAGAACAATCTACATCAGTGTGTCAAATAAACCTCTGCCAAATGCCTAAAGTCAGAAATATTAGAGGACTGACCAAAGCATGCTATGCAACAGAGAGAAGACTTTCAAGGCAGTAAAGTCAGAAGATGGTGTCCTATCGGCCATATTTCTATGGAGGACCAAACGACTCTATGAAAGTTGGTAGAAACCTACGATTGTCATGTCTTGTCCCAAGAAAAAAAGGAAACACCTTTTTGGACAGTATTTACAGGTCAATTAATTCCTCGTCAGAGCATTAATGAGCTAAATGAATATAATATTCAACAGCTCTGCATTGTGAGGTAACGGACATAAATTGAAGAGAAGAACAAATTTCAAACGGGAAGAAATCAAAATCTTCTATATGAGAAGCCCAGATTCAATATTCAAAGATACAAGCATTACACAAGAAAGAAAGATATACGCAAGAGTTCAAAAAGATCAAACTGAAAGGAATCTTGCCTCGCTACTAAGTTCTTCAGAAACTTATGCTAAATGAAACTTAGTAGCACACCAAAACCATCACTACTCACGATAAGAGTTCTTAGTGAACTAGAGTATCTAAGTCTACTGGACTTGAAGAGTTCTTAGTGAACTAGAGTTCCAAGACTGCTGCTCTTGAATGAATCTTAGTGATTCGAAAATTATAATAGTATCCTTAGTGGATTTGCTGCTCAAGGAACAGAACAGTGGAGTAGGAGTCTTGTGAACTCTGAACCACTTAAAATCTGGTGTCTTTCATGTTGTGTTTATTAACTGCTATAACTGCCATATCTACTTGTTGAATTATTACATTGACATTTTTAAGAAGGGGTAACTAAATCATATTCCGCTATGCTAAACTATTTGATTAATAATTCATTTTTTCTTAAAACCGCAATAAAGAATTTTTTTTAAAGAATATATTCAACCCCCCTTCTAGATATCTTTCGTGTCATTGGTAACTAACACATATTATTACATAGAGAAGTATTTCAAATCATATCACCATTTGCTAAATCTAATGGTGGGATCAAATGAATGGCCTCTTGTTAGGTGAAATCGAAACTATTATTTATATTTTATTTATTTATTTACTTTAGTTATGTCCCGATTTCGCAGATTGATTGAATTAAATCACGTGCAAGTATACACGGTTAACAAGTAATATAATGATAAGAAATGTGTCAATCCCACGAGAAATTAGTTATAACATTTTCTAAATACCAATTATATCAAGTCAATCTTAATTAAACGGATGATAAATTTAGTAAATGAAATATAAATTAACTAATTTAACAATTAAACTAAATAAACATAAAGATAAATAAACATAAGATTACAACTTCCCCCAATACCTCATTTAAATCTCCTAACTCTCTATTTGATTATACAGTCATGATGAACGTATCGAGAATTTGTTAGTATTTATATGTCTCTTTCGATGGCCATATAAACGTATCCCATTTGAACCAAACCCATTCAACGAAATCTAGATAAGAACATTTAATCTAAATAATTCACTATATTCTATGAGAATTAACATTAGCAAGGATTTTAAGCTTAAATTCTCAATTGGTTACACATGGCATATAGGTATATGTTTATCCCATACATAAATTATAGCATGTGTCATCAAACCGTCACAATGGTTTCACATGGCATATAGGTATGTCACTAACCTATACATAATTTATGTATTCCAACCTAAGAAGAATAAACACAGTCACATGTTATCATATTTATGGTCTAAAACTATAATCCATTTGTTGAGTTCATATAGATTACCGTGGTAATTTCTGGCCAAGAAATTAAACATGAAATGCAAAATATGATAATTCAATTCATATGGTGTCAACCAAAGAGAGAGAGAGAGAGAGAGAGAGAGAGAGAGAGAATCAATTACAACTACATAATGGGTTTTTTTGCAAACTTAGATTCAATGTAAGACGATAACAAATATACAATACATAATTCATAAGAATTCAACAATAATGAAATACAACTTTATAAATAAGAGTTTAGAAGAGAAAACTTGTTGTCATCCAAGCCCCAATATTCAAGTTCCATCCATCCATGGCTTCCATCAATGGTGTTATTAATTGTTCTTCATCTTCTTCATTTAGAGATTTCAAAAATTTGAGAGATTGGGTCAATTGATTCTTGCCCAAATTGGGTTTGGAAGCCCTAAGGCTGCCACCCCCTCTATCACTATATCTTATTTTAGTCCCCATCTCATTCTATTTATAGAAGCCCAAAAAATTACAGCCAAAAACCCTAAAATTTGAAAAGTCGCTACCCGGGCGCTTAATGGGAGCCTAATGGACGCTTAGGCGCGTTATGCTGCTGTCCATTGGCCTTAGTGGGTGCCTACTATTGGATTAGTGACTAAAACAGGCTCATTTAGTGTTTTAGGCATAACTCTCTCGTTCGAACTCTGATTGAGGTGATTCAAGATATTCCGAAAAGTTGAGAAGTAGATCTACAAATTTCATATTCTGAAAATTGAGAGATACTATCTGGATCAAGGTTAAACGTTGGCCTCAAGCGACTGCCATGACAATTACAAGCTAAAAATCCAAACATGGCCACTCTAAGCTTTGATCCACTAAACCCTTATTCTAAAATCTTACAAAATGAAATAAAAACACATAAAAATAATACAAAACCACATCCTACAACAATAACATAAAAACATAATAAAAACTTCACTTACAAAATAAGAATAAAATATATAAAACTAACATAAAACACTTAAACGTACTATAAAACATAACTTGTGACAATAACATAAAAACACCTAGAAATTAAATCAAATGCTAAAGAATTTACAAATTATCAAGCCTAAAGATACTTAATTCACAGGTATAAATACCACTCATCACCTGTTGTCACCATGACAATTTTACTGTATCCAATAACCAAGAAAGTAGTAAGTAGGCCTGCAAAAGTAGGAGGAAATATCAGAATAAAAAGCCTAAGAGTAAGACTAAATCATCAAAGAAATGGACATCTATTATGTGCTCTAGGTGCAAGGGATATGGGCATAACAAGTTAGTTTATAAGAAGACACCAGTTGGATAAGCAAGGAGTGAACAAGTAAGGAGTGCACCACAACCTACCCCATAACAAGTGACACCAAAACATGCCCCACAACAAACTGCACCACAAGCAAGGCCTTCTAAGCTATCTATAAGTTATTTTAATCCGATCCTTATAATTATTTTAATTATGTCCTTGTATATTATTTAAAAATTTATGTTCTTCTATTATACAGATGAAATGGAAAGGAATGGGTAATGAAAATAATTATGGTAGTGAAAATGTCAATATTAGAAAAGAAATAAGAATGTATTTATATATTTTTTCATTTCATACTTTATTTACAAGTCCTGTTCAATGTCTAAGAGTAAATGCAATTGTCCATGTAGGTAAGGAAAATTCCAAGAATGGAAGCAAGTGGAGGTGCACTATCTTATAGTGCAAGTGGAACTCCAAGAATGGTAGCAAGTGGCACATTATTGTGGAAGGTTAAGTATAGAAGAACTCATGTCAATTGGGAGTGAAACAATTAGAATGGTAGTTACTAAGACAGTAGTTTAGTAGTTTATTTTAATTTAGTTGATAAATGTAAAATCAATACAATTTATGACTTTATGGTACTAGTTAAAGTTGATTTTGAATCCCTTGTACAATTTTTGGATTATAACCTTTAAGGTGGATGCATGAATATTAATCAGTACAATGTTATTGTTAATGCATTTATGTTTAAACCCTGCTATTGGATTTAAAAATGATATGATTGCAAAGAGCTTAATATATATTTGAATAAAGAAAAACAAGTAATATTGTAAAGTCCTTACATAAATTATCTTTGTACAAGGACTTAGGAAAGAAAGTTTTATCATTCTGTAAAGTCTTTATAGAGTCTATCAATGTATAAGGATGAAGGGATCAAAATTTTTAGGTTGATCCAAAAATAGTAGAGTGTAGAACTTGATTAAGACTAAAAGTCCAAGTTCTTAAGGCTAAAGACTTAGTTCACTAAGATCACAAAATGAACTAAGCTAGTTTGACATAGTCGTTGAGTTGAATGTGAAGATATCCATATCGCAGATTGACTAAAGAGAACTCCAAGATTGCAGAACAACCTCAAACAAATGAGCAGAAAGTAGAACTACAAAGAAATATAGAGTGTGGACTGAGCTACAAAGAATAGTAGAGTGATGCTGAGCTATAGAGAAGCTCAGAACGATGAAGAGCTACAAGGAACGCATAATGAACTTATCTGAGGATTGACTCTACAATTCTAGACATTGGACATTGTAGAGTGTAACTCCAAACCTGTTAATAGCTGTTCTATCAGAAGTTTCTCTAACACACCTCCAACCTGATATCCTCAAAGGGTGTTAACTAAAGGAAAGACATCCAATTAGTTGCATTTCTAATAGCAATATTACATAAATTGAGTCTGCCACAACATATAATAAACTCACTAATTAGGCGGCTACAATAATCTATCAGTGTACTAGTCTGCATCAGTAGACTTTTAAGGTAGACATTAGACAAACCAACTGTAACTTCCAAAAGAATATTTTTTAAAGAAAAATTTATAAATATATTTCATCTCCAGACTTCAAAGCTGCCGATCGATCAAGCTAACACATGAGATAAAACTTACTAGTCTAAAAGCTTAAAGCATCCCTATAATGCAAAGGCCACTCTACCTTTTCTAGAAAGCCACTCTACGCCTTGGAAAGAAATCGATTATCCCTAAGTCAATCAGAAGACGAGCTTAAACGTAACTTAACAGCACCCCAAACTTAACTACATGGACATTGAAAAGTTAAGATAGAGATCTCGCCTAATTCTAAGTGAATCAGCTCCAAAAGGAAGTTGTGAAGTCGAGACAGAGATCTTGCGTGATTCTAAGTGAATTAGCTCTAGAGGAAGGTTATGAAGTTGAGACAGATAGCTCACTTAATTATGAAGGAATCAATTCTCAAAGGGAGATTATAATTGGTTCAGATGAACATTATCCTATAGTGGATGATACCTGCTTGGTAGAGTAGAAGGGAGGACTAGGAGTAGTTTAGGCTCCTAACCTCTATTAAAAATTATTGTGTTATATACTGATTTATATAACCGCTATAAAAATATCATATTACCTGTTATATAACTCCAATATCATCTGATTGGATTTCACATTTCTATGTCACTAAAGTCAAATCTAAGATCTTCATCTAATCTTAAAAAGGATTTTATAAAACAAAATATTTTGCTGTACTTAATTGAATCAGATTGACTGATAATTATTGGGTAAATAATTTTAATATTAATTTTTGATAAGGTTTATTTAAGTCCCCTTCTAGATCTCATAATGTCATCTGGGAATAACAATTATGACTTAATGACAATTTATTTAAACCTTTTGGGCTGATATGGTTGAAAAATGAGAGCTTGTGTTTTGGATGGTTATTTGATTTGGTCGAATATTTGTTATTTGGTTGGTTATGTTTTGCCATGAAATTTGTATTTTGTTTGGTTATATTTTGTTAGGATATTTGTGTTTTGGATGGTTCTGTTTTTGAAAAGGGATTTATAAAGTTGGTTGTTGTTATATTATAATGGATTATTGTGTTTTGGATGGTTCTCTTTTGCTTTAGTTTTGATAAGAATCCAATGGAGTAAAAAAAACACTTTCTAACCATGATAAACATTGTTAAAACATGACCATTTTCTGCATTTCAAATATATTACAACCCATGACAATAAAAATACATAATTGATCAGCTTCCTATCAGCATCATCTATTACAATCAATTAACTACCATTACATCATGAAAATCCATGTAAAAAATATAACCAAAGTGGCAATTCATGACAATACACCACACATAATAAGTTTTGAGTTTCCCTCTTTAAGTCTATGTAATATTCTGAACTCTTCGAATGAGGTAATGTAAATTAAATGTAAATTAGATGTCATGAATAAAATTTTATTAAGGAAATATGGTATAGAAATTTTTATGTGAACTAGTTTTAAGTAAACTAGTTATATTATATTTTATTGAAATAAAAATATGAAGAATGATTTTTTGATGAATGAATAAAAAACTATGTATAGATATACATAGGTATAACCAGATAAATATTTGTATATTATACAAGTATGGGAGAATGTTTTTGTGTTAATAACCTAACACACTAGTTGAGCTAAATAAATGGATCTTTAAATATGTTACTAAGTTAGTATACTAGTAGGCTAATTAAAGTAAACAAAGAAGGAAAATAAAGCCCAAAACCTAGCTAAGCTAAGAAGCAAATGAAGCCTCACGGCAAGCCCAAACTAACTAAAACTAACTAAATAATCAAGCTACTTTCAAGCCCAAGGAAATAAGTTAAATAAGGCCTAAACCAAGTGATTAAATAAGAGTTCAAGGTGTATACAAGGCCTAAATGGGAAGCTCAAACCAAGGGTCCAAGTTCTAGAGCTTGATGTAAGTAATGATGTCATAATTCATGCAATAAAAAAATAATGCAATAAAAAATAAGAGTGAAGAATGGAAGTAGAGGGAGTTGACCATTATGGGAGACCAATTATAGGGTACCCACTTGGAAGTTATGCAAAGCCTATATAAATACCCAACACATACTGTGACTCCCCCAAATTCAAGTACTTGCTATATCGGACTTGGTGCTCACTTATACTATTTTAACCTTAAGATTTTAGATATTCTATCATTTATAACCACTATACATCCAAGATTCATAGTATAAATAACAAGATCGTTCTTTTTGACTAAGGGGGCTTTCCATTAAAGATGACACTTTAACGACACGCAAATTAGACAACCCCCAGTCATTATCAGAACTTTTATTATTATTAAATATCCTCACTTCGATATATAACTTTATAAATAATGGACATCTCTTTGTATTGATAATCCCTATCTATCTAAAATTCACAGTATTAAATAATAAGATTATTCTAGGAACGAAAGGGCCCTTCCGATAAAGATGGCACCTTACCTGTGCCTAATCAAATAACTCCGATTCTTATAGAACTCCCAATATTATTTAACACCCTCATTCATATATATAGTTCTTTATCAATACTATGTTAATGTTTAACAGTTCTAAGCTTTATCAAAGTAAAGAAATAACATAGTTTGCCAATAATAAGTTAATATCATTGCTTTAATATTCAGTTACATGATCCCTTGAACTTGTTCTTTAATACAGAAGTCATTTAAGACTATATACAAAATATAAGGAAAACAAGATAACATATAAAAGAAATCACAGTCTACACATTTCTTCTTTCCCTTCCTTTTAGAGCCAGAGCATTCGGGTTTTCCATCATTGTCTGTAAATAAGGGTTTATTCGCAAGAGTGAGAATATAGTTGCTCAACAAATCTAAATACATAGCATAAAAGTGAACTCGCACCGATATAGATTTAAATGATCCATAGCTCAACAAAAGATATTACAATTGTACATAGCAAAGCTGAGTGGTAATCAAACCAAGAACTAATGTTCATCTGTCTTTCGACTAGGAACTACTATGGACATCTATAAGGGATCAACTTAATGACATTTTATGTTATGCATAAAATATACTGAACTGCTCATAAACAGTATCTACATCGATTACCCAACACATCATATTTTCTCCAATGAAAAAAGGTTGTTCATCTTAGTTTACTTTACATGCAGAGGTCACCCCAAAATAATTTGATTTGACTAAATAGCTCAAAGAATTATAACAATTCAATATTTCACGAATAATCGCTCATTTCTTGAGTTATGCCGAAAACATAGCGATAACTTCATTTCAAAGAATGTATACCACATTATTGCACAATGTACATAAACAACATACAAAACATAAAATATTAGTTTGGGGTAGAAGACTTGCCTCATACATCTCTTACAGTTTAATAATTAACTTCAACGAACTTCAGATTGCCTAAACAATTTAATAAATTGATATAGACTAATTAGTTTATTATTTTACTATAACTTATAGGAATCAACTCTTTATGTAAGTTTTAATTTGGGCATTATAATCCCCACACAATATTAATCTAAGTTGGATTATTAAAAATAAAATATTTTTTTTCTTCTTAAAACAAGACCATGCGCCGGCGCTAATGTTGTTCGAAATCAAAACTGTTTATTAATAACTTATTTATTAGATAAATTCCGATCTCGAATTCATTTGAATGAGTATGTGCAAGCATATACGATCAACAAGTAATAAAGTGAAAGTAAAAGTCGATCCCACGAGAAATTAGTTCTAACAATTTCCCAAATACTAACTCAAAACAAGTCAATCTCAGTTAAATGATTGATTGAATAGAAGAGAAATTGAAATAAAGTAAATTAACATTTAAACTAGAAAATAATTTAAGATAAGTGAATCTAAAAATGCAATTTCTCCCAGCATGTCATTTTCATCTTTTAACTTTCCTCTCAATCTTACGGTCATGACAAATGGCTAACCGAGAATACAGTAGTATTTACACGCCTCTTTTGAAGGACATATAAACATATCTCATCTAAATCTATCCCATTTGATAGAATTAAGACAAGAACAATCCAAGCAAGATAGTTTACGATATTTCTATGAGAACTAACACAGGTAGGTTTTTTAGCACAAACTCTCACATTGGCTACACGCGGCATGCATGTATACGACTATCCTACACACAAATATGAATTTAATCCTAATACCAAATAACATACATATGTTAACATATTTAGGTCAAAACTTATACTCCATCTTTCGATTTCATACAACTTACTAAAGTGATTACAAAGCCAAACAATTAATAATCAGCACAAAATATGATACCCCACTAATATGGCCTTAACCAACGAATGGTAAACCAAGAACACTACAATACTTATACGCCTCTATCGATAGCAACACAAGTATACCCAAGTCTAAATAATCCACTATATTTTTATGAGAATTACAATAAACAAGGGTTATAAAGCTCAGGTTCTTAACTGGTTACACATGACATACATGTATATTTCTATCATCTATGCAAATTATGCATTCCAACATGTAGAATAACACAATCAAATGTTATCACATTTAGGCAACTAACTATAATCCATTTGCCAATTTCGTATAGGTGACAAAAATAATCATTAAGCCAAGCAAATCAATACATGAAAAACTAAACATGTTAATCCAAACCATGGTGCCAATCAAGAGAGAGAAAATTAATTCAAACAACTATTTGGTTTCCAAAACATAACATAGATTCCAATGTAGAAGTTTAGCAAATATTCAATACAAATCCATCAAGAAATCCCAAATACAGTGAAATAGAAAGATAAATAAGAAAAAAGAAAAGCAAACTAGTTGTCATCCCAGTTCTAATCTTCCCCCTTTATCCATCCATAACTTCCATTGATAGCTTATTTCTTACTCTTCATTTTCTTCATGGTACATCATTTAATGATTCCAAAAATTAGGGATATTGGGTTCAAGAATTAAAGGGAAGAGGTTTCCTTTGGTAGAAAACCCTATTCACTCTTCATCTCTCTCCCCAAAATCGGCTTCTTTACTCTCAGACCAAAATAAAAAGGATATGAGATATATTTTTTTTTCTATGCTTTTTCTTCCTTTTATATTTTTTCTCGTCGACATCAATAACAGAAAGTGGTACCAAGCGCCTAAGTGCTTCTTCTTCTTTTAATTTGGGTGCCTAGGCTTTTAGGGGCTTGGGCGCCTAGGCTCCTGTTACTTTGTATTTTGGGTTGCTTAGGCATTCTGTCACTGTTTTTTTGTTCAACCTTGTTCAGTATTTTGGTCATATCTCTATCATTCGAACTCCGATTGAGATGATTTAAGATGTTTGGGAAAGATGAGAAGTAGAGCTACAACTTTTATGTTGGATAAAATGAAAGATAATGGCTAGATCAATGTATAAATTGGGCCTAAAATGGTTGTAATGTCAATGACACACTGAAAATTAAGATCTGGCAACTCTAAGCTTTGATACTCGTAGCCCTTATTTCAATTATTGTAAAATACATAAAAACATATATAAGTTATATATAAAACCTAAACAAGATTAAAACACAATAAAAAGTAAATAAACTACTAAAGAATTCACAAATTATCAAGGTTGGAAGTATTAAATAAATAGGTATAAAAATCAATTATCAAATACCCCCAAACTCAAATCTTTGCTTATTCTCAAGCAACACAAAAATAAACTATATAAACGAAAAAAAATAACACTAACTCGAGCAATGAATCAATATGAAAAACCAAAATGGACTCACAGATTTACTTCAAATGATAACTGCAAGAAAATTTTAAAATATCGCCATGTCTAGAATTTCAACCTGTATACATTAGTCATATATTACTCATGACCCACAAAGTGTGTGTGCACCATTTGTAACAAACTAATTATAGTTCGATTGAGTTTAAGCGACCACATTACCTTATTGAAAGAAAGACAAAAAACTCCCAAACTTGTTATCACATCACTCACCCAAAAATTGCAGGTCAATGCATTTTAAGCTCATTCTCACCTATTCACGTGTTTATGGATGAATGCGTTTTATGCTCCATCACAATCACCCACATGCTTACCATTTAAAGTATTTTATTTTCACATTTTATTTTTATTTTAGAGGTGAATGCGTTTTACGTTCTATCTCACCTAAGCATGTGTTTATGAGTTAGTGCATTTTACGCTCCATCTCACTCACCACATGGTTTGCTATTTAAATGAGGGTGTTTCGTTTCAAGTGATGTTTAAACGTGTTCTAGAGTTTAGTGATATCTCCACAATCATTCGGTCATATAAGCATTCTCTAAGCATATAACTAGTTTAATACAAATGAATATGTGCTCAAAGTACAAGGAATCACAAGCAATGCAATAACTAACAACAAGTCAAGTACACAGACTAAGCAACATCAATCCATTTTCTATGAGTTATAATAAGAACAATTAATAGCCCGATCCTCAATTAAAGTTTTAATCACATTAACACAATGCTCAAGAGACTCAAACCTATACTGCAACGACTCTTAAACAAAACATACGAAAACAAAATAAAAAAATCCATTTTCGTAGAAAACATGATTGCACTTAGCACGTGCAACAAGCCGTTAAAACCCAAGGTTACCCAAGATAACGAGTTGTGTCTCAAGAGGGTTTACAGAGAATATACCCACAAAATTCAAAACAAAATAAAGTAAAACAAGATAAAACTAAATATAACATCTTAAAACAAAATAAAACTTAAAGCACATCAAAACTAAACATAGCATATAAAAATAAAATGCAGAAGACCCCCAAACTTGAAACTGACAAAGTCTTCACTAAATGCAATTGAAGAATAAAATGTAAGAGACTTCCCTGATTATTATCCAACTATCATCCACAATAACGACCATCTCCAAACATTTTAGTAAGATATGGCCTAAATAGAAAAAATAAAACTAAACGATAATTAGTGAAACCTGGGTTGCCTCCCATTTAGTGCTTGTTTTATAATCTTCAGTCTGGCTCCATTATTTGAAACAAAAATACAAGTTTAAATAAGAATCAACTCAAATGACATTAATATTTAAAAATAATTAGAAACTAATTCCCCTGCAACGGCGCCAAAAACTTGTTGGTCGAAATCAGAACTGTTTATTTATAACTTAATTATTAGAAAATTTTCGATCTTGAATTCATTTAAATGAATACATGTAAGCATACACGATCAACAAGTAATAAAGTGAAAGTAAAAGTCGATCCCACGAGGAATTAGTTCTAACAGTTCCCCAAATACTAACTCAAAATAAGTCAATCTCAATTAAACGATTGATTGAATGGAAGAGAAATTGAAATAAAGTAAATTAACATTTAAACTAGAAAGCAATTTAAGATAGTGAATCTAAGAATGCAATTTTCCCAAATATGTCATTTTCATCTCCTAACTCTCCTTTCAATTTTACGGTCACAACAAATGGCTAACCGAGAATACAATAGTATTTACATGTCTCTTTTGAAGGATATATAAACATATCTCATCTAAACCTATCCCATTTGACAGAATTCAGACAAGAACAACCCAAGCAAGATAATTCATTATATTTCTATGAGAACTAACACAAGTAGGTTTTTAAGCATAGATTCTCACATTGGCTACACGCGGCATGTATGTATATGTCTATCCTACACACAAATATGAATTTAATCCTAAGACAAAATAACATATACATGTTAACATATTTAGGTCAAAACTTATGCTCTATCTTTCGATTTCATACAAGTTATCAAAGTGATTACAAAGCCAAACAATTAACAATCAGTACAAAACATGATAACCCAGTTATATGACCTTAACCAACAAATGGTGAACCAAGAACACTACAATACTTATACGCCTCTATTGATAGCAATACAAGCATACCCAAGTCTAAATAATTCACTATATTTCTATGAGAATGACAATAAACAAGGGTTATAAAGCTCAGGTTTTTAATTAGTTAAACATGGCATACAGGTATATTTCTATCCTGTATACAAATTATGCATTCCAACATGTAGAATAGCACAATCACATGTTATCACATTTAGATCAACTAACTATAATCCATTTGTCAATTTCGTATAGGTGACCAAAATAATCATTAAGCCAAGCAATCAATACATGAAAAACTAAGCATATTAATCCAAACCATGGTGCCAATCAAGAAAGAGAAAATCAATTCAAACAACTATTTGGTTTCCAAAACATAATATAAATTCCAATGTAGAAGTTTAGCAAATATTCAATATAAATCCATCAAGAAATCCCAAATATAGTGAAATAGAAAGATAAATAAGAGAAAAGAAAAAGCAAACTAGTTATCATCCCAGTTCTAATCTTCCTCATCTATCCATCCATAGCTTCTATTAATAGCTCCTTGCTTGTTCTTCATCTTCTTCATTGTACATCATTTAATGATTCCAAAAATTAGGGATATAGGGTTCAGGAATCAAAGGGTCAAGAGGTTTCCTATGGTGGAAAACCTTATTCCCTCTTCATCTATCTCCCTAAAATCACTTTCTCTACTCTCAGACCAAAATAAAAAGGATATGAGATATATCTTTTTTTTTTCCCAATGTTTTTCCTTCTTTTTCTATGTTTTCCTACCGATATTAGTAGCTGAAAGTAGTACTAGGCGCCCAGGCACTTCTTCTTCTTCTAATTTGGGCGCCCAGGCTCTTAGGGGCTTGGGCGCCTAGGCGCCTCTTCCTTTATATTTTGGGGCGCCTAGGCATTCTACCACTATTTTCTAGTTCAACCTCCTTCAGTGTTTTAGTCACATCTATCTCGTCCAAACTCCGATTGAGATGATTCAAGATATTTCAGAAACTTGACAAGTAGAGCTACGACTTTTATGTTGGACAAAAATGAGAGATGATGGCTGGATCAATGTCTAAATTGGGCCTAAAGTGGTTACAATGTCAATGACATACTGAAAATTAAAATCTGGCAACTCTAAGCTTTGGTACTCGTAGCCCTTATTCCAATTATTGGAAAATACATAAAAATATATATAAGTAATATATAAATCCTAAACAAGATTAAAACATAATAAAAACTAAATAAACTGCTAAAGAATTCACAAATTTTCAAGGTCAAAAGTATTAAATAAATAGGTATAAAAACCAATTGTCAACACATGGTTTTATACTGGGGAGGTGCACCGAGGCGAAAAACTACAGAGAAGAATTCGCTGGGGTACATCATTGGTGTGTCAAGGCGCACGGTCCTAGAAATTATTTTTCTAGTTCTTTGATTCTAGGATGCTCTAACTCATATGCCAACATGGAAAGAACTTTATTAATGCAATGAACATGATCTAGGTCCTTCTAATTTTAACTATTACAAACTTTCATAAATTGGACATTACAACTCCAAGTACAAAGGTTTTTAATCTAAGCTTTCAAAGACTATATGAAAACTAGTTTCATAAGTCATATGCATAGCTTTGTAGAGCATGATGCCATAAGCATTACATAGCTAGGCCATCATGTCTATTGATTTTAATAACATAACTTTAAAACTAGCTAGACAATACTTCTAATTTAGAATTGAAATGAACATTATAACAACTATAGATTGTTACCTTTAGGAATGCCTGCTTTAACTAGATTTTAAGCTCTTACTATCAAGACTTCTTCTTTCAATAATTCTCTATACTTTCTTTGCTTTTTAACTTATGAATTGGTGAGAAATTAATGAAGACTAAGGGCTCTGTTTATAGGACTTTAAGAGTTGGGGTAGTTTGGACTTAAGGACATAAAATATCTAACAAATGAGCACTAAATGCTCCTTCCATCCCATTTGGCCGACCAACTGTAATGTCCCTGGAATCCCCACATTTCTTACATGCGATCTCGTACGTTAAAAATAACTTTTATCCTTAAAACCACAATATACAATCAAAATATAGTTCATAAACTTGTTCAATTAACTTACATTTATAACCTGTCTCAGAATCATAACCTTCACATTCCTTATACTAGAACTCAGATCATATATACATAAATTATGACCTAATCTATTACCATTCAAAATCATATATCTTATGATTTAGCGTAACTTAGCTTGTGAATACAATCACTATTCATAATTATCCATACATAACCCTGCTTACACATACTTGTTTCTTACACACGAGTTTATTACATATAATACTCGACTTATAATGTTACATTAATCTTATCTCATTACAACATTTTCTGAATAAAACTTACATACGTAGCTATCTCTATGGATTTACACGACCATAAATCTTTATATTAATGACAAAGTTTGATAAAACAAAATCGTTAACTTACCTATAACTGTACAAATTTACATTCGTCTATTGACCTGCCATATTACACAAAGTAAACATAACAGATTCTTCATGCGCTTTTATACCAATATCATTCCTTGCACTCTTAGCTTTACTGGAACCTCCGACCTTCTCGTACTTAGCTGAAAATGTCAGTTTAAAGCAAGAATGAACACTACGACGTAGCAAATTTAATAGTTAACACCTTTCATGCCCGTAGTTTATATACATGCGTTATGCATTTTCTATTGTGCATTCTAACTATGCATCATATCTAATCATGTTGTGCATTTTTAAAACATAATCTCACATACTTCATCTAACATTTAAAATCACTTTGTTGCATGAAGTGCATATTTCAAAACATATCCCTACCACATAGTTTGTCAAATAGTTCACATAGAACAATTTTTACATTTCAATAAGTTTTGAAAAACTTGCATGTTATACATATCCCATTTAACTATTTACGCTTCTTGAACGTCTTTTATATTCCATCTTGTCAGTTTGCTAATCCGAACTCTATCTATCAACATATAACCTATATATCATTATAGGGTCATAATATGTTCTATAATCTTTTTCAACTTAATTCATAATCACTAGACTACTAGTCTCTATGCATTTCACATTTGATGTATTATACCTTACATAAGTTAATAATACATCCTAACTCATTACCGACCTTTTACATAAACCTTAACATACTTTTACATAGCTTTAGGTATGTTAAATTATATCGTTCATTGTTCCTTTATACATTAATACTCATTATATTAACCATTTTTATCAATTTAGGGTTTACGCAACCTATCTCTATCATCCCACATCAAAACATAGCTTTTCGGAACATTTAAAATTTTTTTCAGGCTCAGGGCACTGCACCCCAACGTTGTTTGAACTTGCCCCCAACGAAGTCTTTGCAGTCGAACGTGCCCCGGTACAGTGTTCAGTGCAAAACACTACGCCCAACACAGTCTGCAGATTTCAGAAAGTTTGATTTTTACAGTCACTTTGCTAATTTTTAACTCTTTCATCTTACCTCCAATTAAGTTCAAATTTGAACCATAGCTAGATCTTACTACATAATAGTTTAGAAAAATACAACTTGACTCATTTGGCTTCTTAAAATCATTTTAGCATTAGCCCGTAAAATAGGGTTTAAACATGTTTTCGACATTTTTCGTCAACTAGTGATTTTTTGGCCATTCACTTCTAACATTCATTCTAACACTTGATTAAACTTATATATATATATATATATATATATATATATATATATATATCTGCAGATTTCAGAAAGTTTGATTTTTACAATCACTTTGCTAATTTTTAACTCTTTCATCTTACCTCCAATTAAGTTCAAATTTGAACCATAGCTAGATCTTACTACATAATAGTTTACAAAAATACAACTTGACTCATTTGGCTTCTTAAAATCATTGAAGCATTAGCCCGTAAAATAGGGTTTAAACATGTTTTCGACATTTTTCGTCAACTAGTGATTTTTTGGCCATTCACTTCTAACATTCATTCCAACACTTGATTAAACTTATATATATATATATATATATATATATATATATCATATAATACTTGTTTAGACCTTTTAAACAACTTAGCGTTACATAAGGCGGGATTTGTCCGTAAAAACTCATTTTTAAGTTAAAACGATTGATTTCGATCGTTCGAATTACATTTTTGTTCTAATTTTCATCCGTTAACTACTAAATCAACATAGACACATGTAACTTCATAAAACAAGTTATTCATCCTCCTTTCACCATTAAACTTTCAAAATTACCAAAAATGACCTTTGAAGTTGGATTTTCATCCACTTAACATTATTTTTTATAAAATTCATTTTCAAATTCTTAGATTTCACTTTCCATACACTCGTTTCATTTTCAACTTTTATAGACTTATGCTACACATATACGAATCTTTCAAAATTCATTTACTTTTAAAATATGTTTATATGAACATATAATTACTATAGCTAGTTTTAGCTTTCAAAATCATACTTTCTATACATTAAAGTATTTACATGCTATATTACATGCAAATATACCTCATACCATCATGATCAACCTTATATCTTAAGGTTTCATCATGAACTCCTAACTCTAGACACATAATCTTCCATAGCTCTACCTTTTAACCATAAATACATGCATAGACATTCATAAACTAAAGTTTTAAGCTTGAAAAACTTTTAAACCTTTATATATGATTAACTTTTTCACATGGAAAGCTTCACCATGGTAAGACCTCCAACTTTACTTCTTACTCTATGATCATCCAACCATCCTAGCTTCCTTGATCAAGCTTTCTCTCTCTACTCTTCCATGACTTCCTTTCTCTTTCTTTCTCTTAGGGATTTATGTCTAGCAAGATTGAAGATGAAGTCTTGCTTTGCTTAGATTTTATTAGAGTTAACTCAAATTGAGTTAACTTAACTTAATCATCGCTAATTCAACCCAAGGGCATTTTAATCATTTCACATAATTAGTCAAGGGCATTTTTTTCATTTCACTTCTTGAGACACAAAGGTCAGAAGTTAATTTTTCAAGGGTATTTTGGTCATTTGTCCAAAAGTCTAGACTTGCCATTTTTGAAAAGTTTCCAATTAAGGAAGGTTTCCTTTTCTAGAAATTCTTTACATTTTCCATTTAAGGAAATTTTATACATTTTCCTCGTTAATTTATTTTATGCTCATTTAAATTAATTTTTCTATCAATCGACCGACTAGGTCATTCATTTCCCATTGTACTACTTTCACATAATTTCATTTAACTGGTTAATTAGTCATTTATTCGCAAACCGATTTAATTAACTTTTTCTAACTAGAATTGAGTTTCTAATTCTTTTTTATCCTTTCTTTTTTACCGACTTAGTCAATTTCAATTTACATCGTTTTAAATAGTAAAAATGCTCATATTTTCATAAAACTATTTTCCCGAAAAGCGAACCATGCTCGAATTCCCAAAAATTCACTTCTTTTACCATTTAAGCTCATATCAGTATTTTACAACTTTTATGTCATTACCTTCATTTACATTATACTCATGTGTTAATTTGTATCATACACCTTTCAAACTCATTTTACTCCTAATCAGGAGTATTATCTTCTGTATTTATACACCGTATAAATATCCGGCTTAATTCTATCAATTCATGTCTATTCATTAAATAAATTTCAAATTTTAAATCTTATAACTCTTATTACACAATAAATTCCAAATATACAAATTAGGCTAAACTATTCTATCCCTTTTGCACATTCTAACATACATTACATTGTCATTCTCGTAACCTAGCATGTCAAGGCCTATTCATTAAGCTAGTTATTAATGTTCATAACTAAAGCTTAATTTACACTTTCTTTCAATCATCTCATTTATTCTTTAAGTCTTAACTTTCCTTTCGTTATATATATATATATATATATATATATATATATACACACACACACACACACACACACACACACACACACACACACACACATTCAACCTACCACATTTTGACACAACATAGTGTCTTATAATAATTCTTTTCTAACTACCCAATTGTAGGTATTACACATTATGTGAGGATCCGAATTTTCAGGATTTCTTTAATAATATTAGATAAGAATTTAATTGATAAAATTATCAAAGTTATTTAAATTAATTATTATTTATGTGATTTAAGGTATGTGATATGATTTAATTGATAAATTAAATTTGTACAGAGATGGTGATGATTTGTGTTGATTAAAATTAATTAAAAAGTAAATAAATTGTTTGGAAACAATTTATGAAGAATAAGAGAAATTTCAGGTAATTGTACAATAAATTGTACAATTAAATTATTATGAAAATGCAGAAATTATAAATTAATTAAGGCTATGTGGTAATGTGAAATGCAGGAGTTAGATATGTATATATTTATATGTATACACTTATATATGTGTGTTATGTTTAATTGATAAAATTATAAATTTCATTAATCATGAAAATTAAGGGATTAATAATTAAATTAATCCAAGAATTTATGAAAAACTAATGAGGAAGTTTGTAAAATTGTAGTTATCAATTTTAGAGTTTATCAAGAATTTTGGAAGAAGTTTAGAAATTAATGGAGAAGGAAAGGTAATTATATAAATTATATAATAATAATTATATAATTTATACAAGGAAATTAAAATAAGGTATGAAGAAAATAATAATTATATAAATTATATAAGAATAATTATGTAATTTATATAAGGTGATTAAATGGAATAAAGTTTGAGAAAATTAAGAAATTATTTAAGAAAGGAGAATGTAAATATATAAATTATATAATATTAAGTTATATATAATTTATATATATAAAGAAATTATTGTGAATATTAAAGAAATTGAATAATAAATAAGAAAAAGAAATGTTTTAAGTTATTAAAAATTATATTTATGTATAATAGAATTATTATGACTTTTATGAAGAATAATATTTCGGAAACGTGAACATGTTAATGTAACATGTTGTCCAAGTAACAGAGTGAAAAATTATGAAAAATAGTTTTTATATGTCCTATGAATTATTTTATGATTTTTGGAGGTATAAATTACCTCATATAACTACATGCATGTCATTATGCGTGTACAAAAATTGTCAGGTAAAATACCGAAAAAGGTATTAATATTACTCATAAATCATGTTATGATTTTTAGTGAATTAAAATAAATATTTTATGTGTATTACATAAAATATTTATTACACGAAATAATTACGTAATGTATTTAAATTAAAAGTTACATGCAAATTTGGAAAATTCGAGAGAAGGAAAAGTTGGCTTACAGGAAATGAGGCGGTGGACTTATTGTTGTATTCAAAATGGTTAAGTTGTGGGTTTTATAAAAGGAAAAGAAATGAAAAGAAAAAGAGGAGAAAAACAAACACACACACAAACTCTCTCTTTCTCTTCCATCATCACCGTAGCCACCAAGCCACCACCGGAATAGATCACCACCAAGGAAGGAGAAGGTCTTGGAGCCTCAAAGAAAGAATTCCAAGCTTAAGGGAAGGTATAAATTCTTTTTATATGAATTATTTTGGTATTTTAGAGGATAAAATAATTTTATGGAAAAATTATAAATAATTAGAATAATGATTCCAAATAATTTTTGGATATTGATGTATGAATTTTGTGATTTTTGGAGTTATTTTGTTGGCAAAATTATGAGCAATATGGAAGAAAAATTGGAAAAGGTGGTGTACTGTGCGCGGAAGTGTGAAGGAGAAGCAGGAACAGTAGCCCGCGCATTGCGCGGGCGTAACTTTCCGTAACCGGCGACAAAACGGCGTCGTTTTGGAGTCGGAGGCCGGTCCGCGCCATGCGCGAGGCCAATTTTGCCGAAGCCGCTGTAAAACGGCGTCGTTTTAAGACGACGAAAGCATGACGCGCGCATTGCGCGGCTGTGGTTTGCGCGAAAAGGCGATTATGCCCTCGGCCTTTTCGGGGAATGACGAACGTGTCCCTAAGGGCGCGGAAGTTACGGAAATGCCCCTGGACTTTTCGGTTAATTCCGGTTATGTCCCTAACATTGCGAAATTTACGGAAATGCCCCTGAGCTTTCCGGAAAATACCAGTTTTGTCCCTTTTGCTGCGGAAATTACCAAATTGCCCCCAGAATTAGTTTTTAATGAAATAAATGTTTAAAAATTGTTTAAAAATTCCAGAAAATTATAGAAAAATACTAAAAATATAGAAATGATGTTTGGGCAATTAATTTAATATTTTTGTAAAAATATTAAATATTGAGGATTAATATTTAAATATTAATCCATTAAGTTTAAAGGTTAGAAAGTGAATAAATGAAAATACGGACAACCAAATATGCTAGAAATTATTCGATGAGCCGGGTTGTCCGTAGTGATCGTATTAAATATTAAGTTATGCTAATATTTTAAGGAACGAGGTTATTATAGTTGGCCATATAAATTAATAATTGGCCCAGACATGATATTAATTAAGTAAATTAATATCACAAAGAGATAAATAATTATTATTTGATTATTTTATGACCATAGGTTGATCGAGTTAAGGATTTTGAGCTAGCAATTAAATAACTGGACGACAGGCAAGTTCTTCAGTCCCTTTTATGTTAAATGTTGGAATGTTATGATAGGTAATTCTTGTTTTAACTGCATACAAATTATGTGTTACATGATACGTGATTAATATGACCACAATGTGTATTTTGTGCAACGATATGGATATATATGAGATATATTGCTATAGTAGAAGCACAAGCACATGATGTATGACACACACCAAGCATGATAAGGTATGTGCTACGTGAATCATAACTGTTGAACTTGCTGAGCCGTTGTGCTCATTACTTGCTTAATATATATTTTGCAGGAAATAAATAAATTTCAAATGTGTCAGATGATATAAAGATGGATAATCACAGAAGGTTGTGAATGTTATTGTTATGTTTTCAATAACATAATTTAATGTGAATACAGTTATTAAGTGTATATTGATAATTTGTATGTACATATATGTTGAACTCAGACAGGATATGTAAAATCAAATTTTGAACTTTGATTATACTAGATAGAGGTTGTGATAGAGATTACTAAATGACTTAATTATGGATTATGAAATCAAGAATAAATTGGTATGGATATGAACAATATTAAGTTTTGAATATCAAGTTTTAGGATACTGGTTATAGAAAGAAAAGAAAAGGTAAAGGTTGCGATCCATGGGACTAGGATCCAAATGTAAGGATTTTAAATATCCAAATATTTTAATACAATGATTAAGTCGAGAAAAAGAAAAAAAAAATTTATACCGAAAATTTGGTAATTGATGATTTTGAAATTAAATAATGGATCAATTTAGGTGACGAAAGATTTATTAACGAACCGAAATTTGGACGTAAGGAAAATAATGTTTCATAAATATAAAAATTAAGGTAATTAAATTGGTCGAATTTCGGGGTCGTTACACATTATCCTCTTCACATCCACAGTCTGTCTATGCCGATTTAAACCACATTGATTAAATAACAATTTAATCCATTCATTTACACTTTCTATCCTTCTAAACTAGGTTTTAACTTTTAACCTTTACTTAATTAACCAATATCCTTATTTAAAAATCTTGTCAAAAATCTGGGATGTCACACCAACTCCCCATCTCTATGCATTAAATGCCATTAATGCTCACTTACAAGGTGGAAGAAAGCTTTAAATATTGTCATTAATGTATTGCAAGGTGTTAGTTGATCAATTGATTTAATTCACCAACCAACATTACTTATCTTAAGTTTTAATCATACTTAGGTGAATTAATCCTTACTAAAAGTGTTAGTTGATTAATTACTAAACTTTAATTCATTCAAAAGAGGCCACACCTCTTAATACTAGTCAATTAACTAACCTTAAGCAAGCAAAAGCCAAATTGGCTTCTTCAAGCTCAAAAATAGTTTAATACTTACACAATATATAAGTATTACATAGTTTCATAATGACAAGCATGCCCTCAAAATCTCTAACAATTTAACCAAACTAGAAGGGTCTAACTTGATTAGCCTTAGTTTAGTTTGGTTAAACTAGTTAGCTTAAGTAGGTTTGCTATCTAGTTTGTTTTTCCAACTTAGTTTGATTCTTTTAGTTTAGTCATCACAACTAGTTAGTTAGCCCCTTTTGTTTAACTTTAACCTTTTATATTTCTACCGTATAATTTTTGTATTATTCTTGTATTCTACTCGTATACTGTTTTGTATTATACTCATATTATTTTCGTATTTATGAATAATGATTCCTAGGTTATAACCCTTAGGTCTAGGTTTTTACCTTTAGGTCTTAACCCCTAAATAGCTTTTAGGTTCTAACAAGTATTAAAGTTAGATACTTGAATCAAAACACAAAATTATACACATAAAAAATCACATAACACATTCTTGAAACATAATTTAATCTTTATTATTCATATAAAGTTGGATTACAAGATTCGTAAAAGTTCGGAATATTACACATACTATACTTGCAACATTTCCTTCATTTGTTCATTTTCACCAAGTTAGAAAAAAGAGTAAGAGAGAAAGGAGCAAGAGAGAATTAGAGAGAGAGAGCTAGGCCACCGGTTGGCTAAGGAAGAAGGAGGAGGAGCTAGCAAGGAGGCTTGGCAAGTGAGAAAGGAAGAAAGGAAGAACACAAACAAGGAAGGTATAAAATTACTAACCTTAAAACCTAGTTTACTTTGTACATAATTGTTGGTTATAGGGGTTTTGTTATGTTGATGGTGGATCCAGGTGATATAAGGTGGTAAGTGATGGTTAATGATGTTTAACGTGATTATAAGCATGAAAAAACAAGAAAACATGGAAGATGATAGTAAGAACATAAAATTGTATAAGGGTTGAAAACCCTAAAACGAAAGTTGTTTTTCAAACTACCATAACTCTGTGTAGTCAATAAATGTTTGAGTTATGTCAGTGAGGTTAGATGCGTTTATGAGTCATGTAAATAACCCAATTGGAACGGAAGAAAAATACTGAAATGATTGAATTTGGTGATTATTCTACCAAAGTATGGAAAAATAAAAAACTCCCCTACACTAATTGTTTGAGGCTATTTTTGGCCCCTTAGATTTTAAAATAAATTAAGGCCTTTTGGTGTTTGATAGTATATGATATAATGTAAGTCTATTCCAAAAATGAGCTCGATCCGACTTTGGATGAGTGAGTTATGATCAAACAAAATTTAGAATTTGAAAAATTAAAATTAATGAGGCTAAAATTTTAAATGGAGGTACTCTCTGATGTCTCTGAGATACTGTGAAAGTGTCATAATTTTGGGATTAAAACTTGAATTATGAAAAATAGTTCAATTTTGGACAAAATTAACCTATTTAAAAATGGTAAACAAAGCTATAAAAATATATATAAATTATTTTTACATGTGAAATGTTTTTAAGTATGTGGGTCCAGGACGAAGAAAAATAATAAAATGGTTAAAGAGGCTTAATATAGAAAATGAAGTCAAGGAAAATTAATTAAAATAAAGTAAAAGATTATTAATATAATTTTTATTGGCTAAAATACGATTACGTGAGATGTG
Source organism: Hedera helix (assembly GCA_947179155.2). Lineage (NCBI taxonomy): Eukaryota > Viridiplantae > Streptophyta > Magnoliopsida > Apiales > Araliaceae > Hedera > Hedera helix. The sequence goes on from OX359274.1 coordinate 19,356,338, forward strand.
TGAGACTAAGTAAAGGTTAATCACATATTTTTATGTAAATATTATAAAAATAATATGAAGGGACATTTAAGATTGAATTAATTCAAAAGAATAATTATCAGATTAGTTTAAGATTAAATATCGACGATAATTATTAATAAGTAATGATTAAGTTAATTAAGTAAATCCTTATGGATGTTGTAGGTAACTATTCATAAGAGGTTAATAGTATAACTGAGGAAGATTTACCTAATTCAGGCAAATTCTTTAGCTATGCTAGTTTCTTAAAAGAAACTGATATTTTCACACTATTTTTTGATATTTTCACACTGCGGATCCCACAAAAGTATCGCTATAGATGTATAATGATGATTAACCGTCACTATAGACTATACATGGGGGGTCCACTATATGAAAATATCAAAAAATAGTGTGAAAATATCAATTCTCTTTCTTAAATTGTTTAAGTTTTTGCTTGTGTGCAAATTTTCGCACTTATGTGCCTTTGAAAACGAATTGTTCTATTATTGAACTGTTTAAGTCATTAAAGTTCATGTTTATTCATGAACTATTTTTTAATGCAAGTCTATGCCATTTATTTCTGCTAGACAGAGTTGAAATAATTTTTGAATTGATAAAATTCTTTGAAACTAAGAAAATGTAATCTAATCCAAATTATTTTGGTGTGGACTCTATTATTAAGACTGAGTTGAACAGCCCTAAAAAGGGAATATTTGATATTGGATAGCCTGGTTCCAATTTACATGTCAGGGTGTAGGCTAGACACAGGTAGTGTCAGATTAGTGTTATGCATAACATAAGGTGTTGTTAGATTGATCATATATTTACACTCATAAGGAAAGAATTTTCAGTTTGTATGAGCGTTAAACTAGTAAAGAGTTCACGATCTTTATGATCGCTCAACATGATGTTATAAGATTTTTAAAATAAAGGAATCCTTTTATTTTCTGTTGATTCATACTGCTTCACAATTGTTAATAAAATTGTTGAACACTTCTGAAAGCTTTTTCTTCCATTCATGATTTATTTTTCATTGAATGCTTTATACTTGCTGAGCAAAATAGTTGCTCACTCTTGCTAATAAAAATATTTTCAACTATAACGAAAGGTCTCGAAGGATTGGGTAGAGATAAAGGACAAGGAGAAGCGAAATAAGAGAAAGTAATTGATATATTATAATAATATTAATTAGGTCATATTTAATAGTATTTATGTTTTGTATAAGTAATGTTTAGAAACTTGGGAGGTGTGTAAGGCATGTATTGTAAATTATTGTATTTACTTTTATGTCTTTAAGTTATGTCTATGGATAGATTGTAGTACCGTGAACACAATATCCGATGTTTAAAGTACACAAATTTTGGGGGAGTCACAGTCTATCAACTTCCATTTCCCTTTTAAATGCTTCCCTTCTCAAAATTTTCAACTTCTCCTTAAGTTTTGTATTTTTATCCACTAGTAAGCTCACATCTTCAAGTGGCTTATTCATTACACTCGTTGCTTCATCTTCATTGGTAGTCACTTCAACCCATTCAAAATATCTAAATTATCTCCTAACTTCCTATCAAAATTGGTATCATATGGTGAAAATAGAACCAAATAAGAAATAGAATTTAACAGAGAAAGAAGAACAAAGTTTACAAAAATTAGGATGGGACTAATCCCATAGTTGTAGAAACCATAAAACCTTCTTCCTCTTGACCTATCCTTCCTAGAAACACAAATTTGAGTTGGAACGTCACAAAAACTCATCTATATGTCTATAATAGTAGTTGACAACAATCTAGATTATGATAAAGCCATATAAGATGTGGGGCAGGTTCGCACTAACCTCGAGAGTACTTACCAAACAAAACCCTAATTTTTAAAGCTTGTTGTCTACAATTTTAGTAAGAAACTTAAACCCTAGTTCTTTAGTTATTTTAGTCGCTACAATTGAGGAGAAATATAAAGACACCTAACTTTTCTTTTGCCTACCCAATCCACGTTGGAAGTAACTAATAAGCCAAACAAGTCAAATCAATATTTAGTTTTTTTTCTTCTTTTTTCTTAAAAAAGCCATATATAAAAATAGGAGAAGGGATTTGACGTCCGCCCAAGAACTTTGACAGAATTGTCCAATTAATAATTTAAAAAAAAATTAGTTTAACAATTCCTTATTTTTTAAGTTTAATAGAGCAATACTTAAAAGTTGACAACCACACTGAGGTAATACCTCTTTTTACCAAAAAAGTTATGTTTGGTAAACTCTAGAATTAAGGTAATCTTTGGCATTAATTTTGAGCTTTGAACAAAAAATAATTAAATTAATGTTGATTTTAGATACTTGTATGAGCTAGGGATAAAAGATAGTAAAAAAAAATAACTACACGTTATTGACTTATTTATCACTTTTAATTTTACAATAATCATAATTTACGTTTTATATGAAACGAGTCGATATATATATATTTTTTTATAGTTTTAACTTTATATTCTCAAATCGCAAGTATTCCTTAAAGAGTGCTCCGAAATAACAAAAAAAAGATAAAATATTCTTCTATTAAAATATTGAAAAGGTTAGGATGAATACAATGGTGAGGTGAAAAAGGAGATTAAAAAGAAATTAATGTTTTTCTTGTCTTTTAACTATTTTGTTGAATGATTACTGCACAATTCTTGCACATATCTTGTTAGATCTGACATAATTAACTAATTAAGGTGATTATCTAATATGTTAACAATTTTAATTTAATTAAACACCATTAATTATGAATAAGAAAAGAGCAAAACCAAGAGCGGAACCTAAATTTATCTATGATTGTGTGAAATTTCCTTGCATGAATATCAAATAGAAGTTTATTGGGTTATAATTATTTATGCCCGGTTAAGGTGCAACCTAATTATTTTTACTAAAAGACCCAAATTCGGTGTTAGTCTATATTTAAATGTACTTTGGGTTCGGCCCTGAGTCGGTCAATTGTACTATATTTTTAGCGGCTTATTAAGGAAGTGTTAAGTCCATATCAAAATAAGATTGTGTTTCCTTACTTGGGAGAGATAAGGAGATTTAATTTAGTAAGTATTCAATCAGCAAATAATTACAGTTATAATGAGATTCTAATAAGGACTTTCACTCCTAATTGGTCTCGAGCGATCATAACATCTATAAATATAGCCATAAACAGAAATTACGATACACATACATAATTATTACTGTAGAGTTTATTTTTCAACAGTTTAAATTCCTCCATTGTTATCACTTTTGGCCTGTACTGATTCTCACAGCGGAGCTATCTCCCGAGGGCCTAAATTGTTAAGCTTCGTGTGACTGTTCCCTGTACAGGTAGTTCGTGTTTTTGGTGATTGTAATTGGCAGAAAAAATCATTTGACAACATTGGCGCTAGAAGGAGGGCCTGATAAAAATCTGTTTATAAAATCACAAGGTGCTGTTTTAATAAGAGTTTATGGCGAATAAGGGAGATAAGGTGCTAGACTAGACTGGTTCATCAATGGTACCATAAACATGTAACATTCATGGTTCTGTTAAAGATAGGCTTGGTCTATCTACCCAAAGTACTAAGCCCATAGTGAGGCAATCAACTCAAATAAGACACCGGTTGTTTACTCCTCTAAATTCACCAATTCCTGATTTGCTTATGAGAGGAACAAACTGTTGGTTTGCAAAAATATGGTATACATATAATCAAATTATATAAGCGCAACGGAAGTAAGAAAATCAGATTTTAAAATTTTTGTACAAACCAATAACCCGGATCTTTCTTATGCGACTATTATTAATTGAGAAAAGATAAAATAATTTATACCTTTGTAGAACCAAGCTTCCACGGGTACAAGTTCATCTCCCTTTGATCTTTCACGTTCTTCTTCAAATTCACCGATTAGATTCCACGGATCAATGTTAGCTCCCCAAGTGTTGAGCCTCTAGAGGTGATCCACCAAGAGATCTATGAATTAAAGAAGTAGATTTTTGGTTTCTCCAAACCATGGGTGGCTAGCCCTAATTCTCTCTCTCTCTAACTCTTAGATCTAGAGAATTATGGAGTACTCTCTCTCTCTTAATGAAATAGTGTGTAACCTTGATCTATGATAAGACTCCTCTTATTTATAGATCTAGTCAACCCTCCTAAACTATTTAGGATTAGGGTTTTAATTTAACTCCTAATTTAATTAGGAACTAAATTAATTAATTACAATTCCTAAACCATTTAGGAACTTAATTATTTAATAATGAGAGTACTTCTTATTAATTAATTACTAAACCATTTAGTAATTTAATTAATTATTATAATTATAATTCCTAAATTATTTAGGAACTTAATTATTTAATAATAATATTACTACTTATTAATTAATTCCTAAACCATTTAGGAACTAAATAATAATACTAGTAGTAATAATAATAATAGTAATAATAATAATAAGACTCCTCTTATTAATTTATAAGTAGTATTTCTAAAATACTAAATTATAAATATTAAGCTATTTAATTTATTTTATCACCATAGTATAAATTAAATATACTTAATTTATTATTACAATTATGCCATCCACTTCTAAAATAAATATTATTTTTTTGCGGTGTGACCCTTTAGGTTCTCCATATTAAACCGGTTGTATAATAAATAAATTAGAACAATTCTAATTCATTTATTACGAATTAACTCTTTAATTCAGAATAAATAATTATTTCACAATAAGGGTAAGCCCCCTTAGCGATTAGTCGACTTTCCAAATAATATAGATTTCAACATTTAATCGTAAAAGAACCTTTCAGCAAATAGTTACCGTACAATTCAATCCTTCTACCATACAATGTCCCAATCAAATATAAGACACGAAATTTCTGTCAAGTCTTATTTATTTGATTATATGCATTTCAATTCACAAATACACAACTCTAGTTAATGTAAATTAGAAACTCCTTTCTAATTCCATTCAACCCTGGCCAGGGATTTCTGAGTTGTCACTTATTGAATCGCATAGGACATTCTCTCCCTTTACTGGAAGTAGTAGATCCTTTGTTGATCATTCACCTATCTCCATGTGTACCTTATTATACCCAAGCATATCCTTTGATAGACCAATAGGTCTTAAGGAATATGTCAAAGTATAACTTAGTACACACAAGATACTATGATGATCTCAAGTCCAAGGATCACTTGTACGACTATCACATAAGGAACTCCTATTGACAGACGAGTAAAACTCCATTAGGTCATCCTTGAGCGAGTCACGTTCAGTGAACTTATTCTCTAATAAGCACCTACATACTTGCTTTAGTGTCTCTACACAAATGATTATGAGATCAATCATCCTCTTCATAAGAGCAAGCATAGTATGTATCAATCTATCCGGATCTACTAATCCCCTTTTTAGTGATCCAACGATTAGGAACAATTTTAGTTTTGAGCTATCTTGAATTTAGATCTCATTAGCATGATCCTCATCATGGTTCTAAAAGCATTGCTCGAAAACTATGGGTTTATCCATTTGATTAATTCAAGTAATTAATCATGAATAAAGAAATGCCTTGATACTTTTATTAATAAATGAACAAGATTACAAAGTATATGCTTATCACATCAAATGTGATTGGCTTGAGGGCATACTACTTTCAATCTCTCACTTACACTAAAGCCAATCGCCCTTTGGTATCCCCATACCATTCTTCTCTAAGTGGTGTACAAATCGCTTAGTAAATGCTTTAGTTAATGGATCTGTAATGTTGTTCTAAGAGTCTACCATCTTTATGGTGTCGTCTCCTTTTCAATGATTCATCTAATCATATAAAAGTGCCGCAACACATGTTTGGATTTCAGATGAGACCTAGGTTCCTTGGCGAATTTAAACTCTTTTAATGTTAGGAACCATTATAAGTTTTGTAAAGAACTTGTTTAACCAAACAATCACCTTTGCAGCTTCACTTATAGTTATTTACTATGTCTTTGTCACTAAATCAGCAACTTTTAGCTGTTTGGAACTTTTCCAACTCACTGCAGCACCGTTCACGGTAATCATATTACCTGAAACGGATATGTTGTTATCTTGGTTAGTCTGAACAAACTTGAGTTTGTTAAACCCTTTAGTTTTAAATCAGACCCATCATTAGAAACTCTTTTCTAATGTTCTTCTCCAAAATTGAACTGATATCTGCTTATTATACATAAGCAATATCAAGTCTAGTACATTCGATGAATCAATGTACGTCCCTTGGGTTAAGCCGAGCATCCTTTATGATCTATCTCTATAGACCTTTATCCTAAATAGAATGTTAGGACGCTTCTCCCAAGTCCTTAATGGAGAAGTTTTAGACAACCACATCTTTACTGATTGTAGCATCGGTATGTCATTCCTTATTGATATTATATCAACATATAATACTAGGAATGTCACAGTGCTCCCACTAACCTTTGTACATACTTGGTTCATCCTTATCTTTGATAAAATCAAACTCTTTTGATTGTCTCATCAAAACGGATGTTCCATCTTTGAGAAACTTGCACCAATCCATAATCGGATCGTTGTAACTTACATACTTGATTCGCTCCATCTATATGGAGATAAATCCTCTTGGTTGTATCATACATACATCCTTTTGTATAGTAAGGTGTAACTGCAAGTAAAATCTGAATGGATATATGCATTTTCACTAGTGAAAAATTTCATCTTAGTCAACTCATTGACCTTGTTTGAAATCTTTTTACCACTAGTTAGGTCTTATAGGTCTCCACCTAGCCATCTGCTTTAGTCTTTCTCCAAAGACCCATTTCGGATTTTATGGTCATCGACCATTTCTCTTGAGTATCTAATACTCATACCTCATCGTATATATCTGGATCATCATCCACTATGATGCGTACCTTATCATCATCATCTATGATGAATCCATACCATTCAGGTATCTTCGGTACTAAACCAGATTTACGACTTGGTCGTGGTACAATAGGTTTATCTACTTGTACAGATTCCTTCATTTTATCTGTAGTGTTTTGTGGTTCTTGAACTTCTTCAAGATCTATTTTACTCCCACTAACCCTTTAAGGAAAAACTCATTTTCCTATAGGGCAACGTGTTTCAAACAAACACCTTTTAGTTAGTCGGATTATAGAAGTGATACCCTAAACTTTCTTTAGGATATCCCACAAGTTTACACTTATCAGATCATGTCCCTAGCTTATCTTTGTCAAACCTTTTGACATAAGCTGAACAATTCAAATCTTAACATGCTTAAGACTTGGTTTCCTCCCTATCCATGACTCATATGAAGTCTTAGGGACGGAATTTGAAGGTATCTTATTTAGTAGATATGCGATCGTTTCTAGAGCATAACCCTAGAAGGATACTTGAAGATCAGTAATACTCAGTATGGATCATCACCATGTTCATTGTGAGAATACCATTTCGCTTGAGATGATCTAGAAACTTACTGCTTTAAGTATTCCCTTCTCGATTTAATCGAAGAACTTTAATACTTTTGGCATTTAGTTTCTATACTTCACTTTTGAATTCTTTGAACGTTTCAAACGATTTGGATTTATATTTCATTAAATACATATATCAAAATCTAGAATCATTAGTGAAAGTAATGAATGAATACCCTCCTCTTGCATTTGTTGTCATAGGTCCCACACACCACTGTGTGTACCATCTCTAACAACTCCGTAACTCGCTCTCCATGTCCACTAAATGGAGATTTAGTCATATTATCCATGATACAAGATTCACAAGTTGTATTTGATTCATAATCAAAAGCTCTAGAAGCCTATCTTTATACAACTTGTTTTAGTCTTGTTTCATTAGCATGACCGAGTTAACAGTATTGCATGAAGGTATGATTCATATCATCTATTTGCTTTTAGTTTGTTCAAATTGTAATATTTTTCATATAAGCCAAGTATACAAAATCTATTAAGTAATCAACCAGTTCTAAATAAAACATTATCATTATAAACAGAACAACGATTGTTCATTATTATAATGTCAAAAAAACATTCCTTGTCATCACATGGAACTGAAATAATGTTTCTAAGAACTGGAACATAGTAACAACTTACTAACTTAATATGCTTGTGTTGTCCGATTTATATAATGACAAATACGTGCAAGTATACACGGTCAATCAAGTAATAAAGTAGTAAGAAGGATGTCGAACCCACAGGGAACAGTTAATAATTAATCTAATTATCAATTTTAAATCAATTCAGTCTAATTTAAACGATCACCAATGTTGATTATAAAAATAATAAAATTAAATTAAATCTAAAACAATTAACAAGGAAGAATTACCAAATAATAAAAGGTTTAGGATTACAACTTCCCCAATTGCACCATCAAAAGATCGTCATCTTAATTCCCATTAATTAATCATATGGATTGTTAACTGAGATTGCCTACCTATTTATTAACATTTTCCAATAATTAATAAAAAGACCTATTCCAGTTATGTTGCTATCTTCATGCAAAACACTTAAAATTGATTCATTATGCACAAACTCTCAATCATGTTACATGTGGCACATAGGTATTTTCATCCTATGAACTATTATGTTAGTCTTTCTAAAAAGATTAAACAAGTTCACACGTTATTATACCCAGATCTATTCCTAGACTTCCTTTTACAATTCCATCTAAGAAATCAGATAATTGTTGATCAGACAATTATAAATTAATGCAAGATATAATAAATAATCCAAACAAATTAATTAAATGGAAATAAGATGAATCAATTAAAGCTTCACAATTGGTTCCATTGAAATCCTAAATAAAAGTTTAGTCCATCACTGAAGAAGAAATCAATTCCATAAAATAATAATTAATCCATATCGTAAAGTTACAAAACTTAAAGAAGAGAAGAGATAAAAATTCTTATTCTTGTAGCGCGTTCTTCAATCTCTGCCTTCAATTCTTGCTCCTTCACGATGAATCCTTCTTCAGATCTTCAATTAATCCTTCCTCTAATTATATTCCTAACTATGATAGATCTATGTTAGTTCTCCTAATTCTATGTTAGACTCCCTTAAAATATGTATTTTAACATATATTTATAGGTTACATATCAAATCCCTAGCATTAGAAGGAAACCCAATCCAATTCGGAGTCAAAAACCATCAAAAACGCGTCAAAACCAAGTCTGGCACGTCACTCAGCGTTGTCTGGAGCGCTGCCAGCTCTGGAATAGTACTAGTATCAGCGCCGCCAGCACTGACCCATTTTCTGCATTGATGTCCTCTGGTCAAACAGCCATAACTTTCTCATACGAACTCCGATTGAGATGATCTAATATGTTCTGGAAAGCTAAGAAGTAGATCTACAATTTTCATGTTTTAGGATTTGACAAATTCCGATTTTATCATTGTTCAAATCAGGTTTGAAGTGACGGTTGTATAATTGGCAAGCTGAAAATGCAACCACAACAATTCCAAACTTCGATCCACTAAGCCTTTATTCCAATTCCTACAAAACAAAGCCAAAACACATTAAACTAACATTAAACTAATATAAAACACTTAAGAACTCAGAAATTATTAAGCTAAAAGATAATCAATATATAAGTATTCAACCCACTTATCAAATACCCCCAAACTTAACATTTTGCTTGCCCTCAAGCAAAACAAAAATAAAACTAAAACTAAGACTCTACTAATTAAACAAAAATTACTCAAGCAATGAATCAATATGAACTAAATTATTAACCTCAGAGATTCCACAAATAATAACTCAAAAAAATTTCAAAATCATGCAATGTCATAAATTCCAACATATTTATTAATCGTATTTTACCCAAGACCCTTCATGTGTGTGTGAATCCAAATGTATCAAACTAGCAAAAAAAACTTAGATCCGCTCACATAATTAAATGTTTCATTAAAGATATCAAAAAAATATATACAAGAAAACTCTATATTTTTATTTTTCACATCACTTAAAGCTAATACATGCAAATATAACTTAGGAGATCAAATTTTTTTTTTAATCTTTTAATCACCACTAGGATTATTAATTTCTTTTAAGCTTTTTTCTCAATTAAATGGGTGCATTTTATGCTCCATCCCATTTTTTCTTTTCTTTTTTCCTCAGTGAGTGCATTTTATGCTTCATCTCACCAGCGAGTGCGTTTTACGCTCCATCTCGCTTCTCTTCACATATTTATGAGTAAGTGCGTTTTACGCGTTTTACGCTCTATCTCAACTCATCACATAATTCTCTTAACTATTTTTTTTTCATAAGATAAATTAATTTTAATAATCCCGAAAAATTTACTTAAATCATATCTCCTAAATTATATTTTACCACAATTTCGCTTCAAATTACGATCAAATAAAAATATAGAATTCAAAAATATTTATCATGAGCATTTAACCAAATAAATTTCCCTTAAATTAAAACTAGTTCAAACAATTGGATATATGCATAAAAATTTAAAGGATCTCAAATAAAATAATAACCACTAAATAGCCAAAATTCAAACTATGCAAAAATTTATCCATTTTTCAAAAGTTATTAACTTAAAAATCAATTTTTATCATCGATTAAAAATTTAATTCAACTAATTCATTGCCCAAGAGACTCTACCTAAAAACTAAGTTACCCCATTTTCGTAGGAAACACGATTGCACTTAGCATGTGCAACAAGCCTTTAAACCCCATGGTTACCCCAAGTGGACGAGTTGTGTCTCGTGAGGGTTTGCAGTGAATACACCCACAAAATTCCAAAATTTAAACTAAAATAAAACCTAAAAATTTGAAAAAATCTTTCAAATTTACGCACACCCCCAAACTTAAAACAGACATTGTCCTCAATGTATAAAATAAAGAAAATTAAGAACAAGAGACTTCCCTGAATATGTAGCATTTTTCCTCCTCATCTGCTAAGTCTGAGCTGCAATGAATAAACCTGAAACAAAACAAAAACAACAATATTAAATAAAATATTAAAATAAATAATTAAATAACTAAAATTTATTACTAAAATAAAATCTACTAAAAATAAAATAAAATAAAAACTAAAAACTAAAACTAAAACTTGGGTTGCCTCCCAATAAGCGCTTGTTTTTAAGTCTCAGCCTGACTACTCCCTTTTCTTCAATCAGGCTCAATCGCAAAAATTGTCTTTGCATGCCTCCTTTTTGTCTTTTCTTGGATCTCCATGGCATTATTGAAAAATTGCGAACCACCCCCAAACTTGAATTCATCCGAGTAATCATAGTCTTTAACAAATTCAACCCGATAGTACTCCTCAAAAATCTGAATTTGTTGCACGAAAGGCACAATCGGATTTTTCTTACTATCATTCGAATTCAAGACTTGATCATCCTCATCATTCTCTTCCTCTTCCCAAACCTTGCTCTTCTTCTTTTCAACCTCATCATCATCTTCCTCATTTGAACGAGACCTCTTTAGATTTACTTTTTTAGCCTTTTGAAACTCCTTGTCATTTTTTAATGTAACTACCTCACACTGCTTTTTACCTTTCTCCTCAAGATTTAACTCTATATTGCTAGGTAACATTTTGTGAATGCAACTGTTGACTAGAGATGCAAGTTGTTCCCTTCGAATCTCATCCTCTTTCATTTGAATTTCCCAACCTCGCATTGATTCTTCATTGCGTTTACTACTCATCTCGTTATACTCTGTAATCCTCGCAAGAATCTCCTCACAAGTTGATAAATGATCTTGCTGCGGTGGAGGTTGTTGATATGAGAATTCATAAGATTGAGGTGGATATGAAAATTCTGGTGGATATGATTGTTCTGGAGCAAAATATTGGGTTTGATCATTATTATTCCATGAATGATTCGTATAATCTTGCCAACCCGGATGATAGCAATTTGGGGTGTAATTAGGCTGCTGATTGTAAGTATTCTGAATGGACTGATTCCCAAACATGTCAATCTTCCTTTCAAGCTCTACCAATTGAGCTTGCATTTGCTCTATTGCTCCCACCACACTTGGTTCATCCATCCACTCTGAAGCCCATTGATAGTTGAATGCAGCCATAATCTTTAGATCGCGTGCACATACACCGATTAGAGGTACCTAAGACCTGGTGCACATGTGAGACTAAGATTACTCCTCGCAAAAGCAGTCTCAAGCAGATGAAAGTCTACAAAAATAAAGAAAAAAATAAAGAAATTAAAAATGTTTAAATTAAAACTAAATTGACAAAAACTAATAAAACAAATAATTATTAAAACCGTTCCCTGGCAACGGCGCCAAAAACTGGTTGTCCGATTTATATAATGACAAATACGTGCAAGTATACACGGTCAATCAAGTAATAAAGTAGTAAGAAGGATGTCGAACCCACAGGGAACAGTTAATAATTAATCTAATTATCAATTTTAAATCAATTCAGTGTAATTTAAACGATCACCAATGTTGATTATAAAAATAATAAAATTAAATTAAATCTAAAACAATTAACAAGGAAGAATTACCAAATAATAAAAGGTTTAGGATTACAACTTCCCCAATTGCACCATCAAAAGATCGTCATCTTAATTCCCATTAATTAATCATATGGATTGTTAACTGAGATTGCCTACCTATTTATTAACATTTTCCAATAATTAATAAAAAGACCTATTCCAGTTATGTTGTTATCTTCATGCAAAACACTTAAAATTGATTCATTATGCACAAACTCTCAATCATGTTACATGTGGCACATAGGTATTTTCATCCTATGAACTATTATGTTAGTCTTTCTAAAAAGATTAAACAAGTTCACACGTTATTATACTCAGATCTATTCCTAGACTTCCTTTTACAATTCCATCTAAGAAATCAGATAATTGTTGATCAGACGATTATAAATTAATGCAAGATATAATAAACAATCCAAACAAATTAATTAAATGAAAATAAGATGAATCAATTAAAGCTTCACAATTGGTTCCATTGAAATCCTAAATAAAAGTTTAGTCCATCACTGAAGAAGAAATCAATTCCATAAAATAATAATTAATCAACATTGTAAAGTTACAAAACTTAAAGAAGAGAAGAGATAAAAATTCTTATTCTTGTAGCGCGTTCTTCAATCTCTGCCTTCAATTCTTGCTCCTTCACGATGAATCCTTCTTCAGATCTTCAATTAATCCTTCCTCTAATTATATTCCTAACTATGATAGATCTATGTTAGTTCTCCTAATTCTATGTTAGACTCCCTTAAAATATATATTTTCACATATATTTATAGGTTACATATCAAATCCCTAGCATTAGAAGGAAACCCAATCCAATTCGGAGACAAAAACCATCAAAAACGCGTCAAAACCAAGTCTGGCACGTCACCCAGCGCTGTCTGGAGCGCTGCTAGCTCTGGAATAGTACTAGTATCAGCGCCGCCAGAACTGACCCATTTTTTGCATTGATGTCCTCTGGTCAAATAGCCATAACTTTCTCATACGAACTCCGATTGAGATGATCTAATATGTTCTGGAAAGCTAAGAAGTAGATCTACAATTTTCATGTTTTAGGATTTGACAAATTCCGATTTTATCATCGTCCAAATCAGGCTTGAAGTGACGGCTGTATAATTGGCAGGCTGAAAATGCAACCACAACAATTCCAAACTTCGATCCACTAAGCCTTTATTCCAATTCCTACAAAACAAAGCCAAAACACATTAAACTAACATTAAACTAATATAAAACACTTAAGAACTCAGAAATTATTAAGCTAAAAGATAATCAATATATAAGTATAAAACCCACTTATCAGCTTGCCCGTAGGCAGTGCTAAATTATAAGTTCACATGGCTAATGCAGCAACCTTTACTTCATTCCCCAGCACATGATTACTTATCATTTATTTAGCTTTCTACTTCTGCTTAGTCTCTGCAACAACTTGCATATGTGAGACCACCATTCGGTATCTAATACCTAAGTAGAACTTGACTTATAGAAAGTTCTATTTCATTATGAACAAATCTATATCTGTAGTTGAAGCTTCACTAAACTTCTTCTACTTAACTACTACAACTCTCTTGTAGTTGTTCTTCCAGTGTCCCAGCTTCTCGCAATGAAAGCAAACTCCTTTGCCCTCGGGATCACTTTTATTTATGTCCTTTGTTTAGCCTTTCTTTTGCCTTCTACTCTTTCTGACTCCTCAGAAATACCTTTGGCCATCTTCCTCTGCTTAGAAGATTCATCTACGAGTAAGACTTAGTTTTTCTAGGAAGAAAAGTGACTCTCAACAGTCTTCAACATATTTAAGCAAATCAGTTAAACTGACATCTAGCTTAATAATGTATGAAGTTCACAATAAATTGTGAATTAGAGTCAGTGAGTGACTGCAAGATCGAATCTTGACTCAACTCTCCTCCTTGACAAAACTGGCTATCCTAATTGATCAATCCAATTGATCATCTTTAGGACATGTGTCTTTACTGTAGTGCCATTAGCGATTATAGATCGGAAGAGCTCCTTAGATATTTTATATCTAGTTGACCTACTTTGCTCACCATATAACTATTGAATGTGTAGCAATATAGTAGGTGCATCCATTTTCTCGTGTTGACGCTGTAACTCGATACTTATGGATGTGAGCATGATGCATTGAGTCATCTTTGCATCATCTTGCCATTTCATAAAATAGCAATCTCTTCCTCAGAGGCTTAGTCTACAACGTTTGTAGGAATAAACAAATTAAGGACATTTGCTAGCTTTTCAGCATTGAGAATTTTTTTTCTCAAATTTGTTTAATCAATCCGAACAATTCGGTTCGATTAATTGTTAGCATCCAATATGCTATGCAGTGTTAGTGAATTAAACATAGCAATATTATTTAAGTGAATTAATAACAACATTAACATGCATTCATTTTATTAATTACCAAAATAAATTAGGTCTTTATTTAAAATGGTGTCTCACACTATTTTCATCAAACTATATTACCATCCTTATATAGTTCGGCAAATCTAGTTAAAGATTTGCTAGTGAGAATAAGGATCCTATTTCAAATGTATATAGCCTTGTGTGACACAACAAACGATATATAAATAAATAGGTAGACAACTCTTGTCAATTACATTAATATGTAACTCCTTTTATTTTGCCTCTTAGATTATTATGATCATGTGTGACACATCCAAATCAAAATTATCCAAGTTAAGTCCAACCTAGCATTTTCTTATATTAGAAGAGAAAAAGACCGTCATTGTGTGACACAACAAAACAGTAATGTTCAATTCTTTTTATAAACATCAAATGTGATAAAACAACATCTCAAAAAATTAATATAAGCCTTGTGTGACACAACAAACTTATAATGATTATTTGATACTCTATCGTTTTACCATGCTAGAAGGCGACGTTCGATATTTTTAATAAATATCTTTGAACGTTACAACTTAATATTATGAGTAGTAGAATAAATAAATTAGAACAATTCTAATTTTATTTAATTGAATTAAACTCCTTTAATTCATGAATTAAACATTTTAATTCATTTTATAAATAATATTTATTCTACATCATGAGTGGTTTATTAATATTAATTGTCTCATCTTGTTTAGCGTACATGCACATATATATATATAAAATACGCGTCATATTAATTAACATGCGAAACATGTTTGATAATATATAATATATATAAATAAGCATGCACATATAGAATACTATATTCTACTTGGATTGATTATGGACTTTTATTCTAGTTTGCTTTATTCGAGCCATCAAATAAACCAATTGGTCAAACCTAGGGTGCAAGAATAAATTAAATTAAATGTAACTATTACATTTAAATTCGGGCTCCATTACAAACGAGTCTTCATGCGGTCCTTACTTCTTTGCTCCAATTCTTCAAAATAATTCTAACTAATCCTATTACAAATTATTTACAATAAATAGAAACCTTGATCAACAGTCAAGGGGAAGTACATAGGAGGGAGATAGAATTATACATAAGAAAAATTAGAAAGACGAGGTACGCAGACCCCATTTATTAAAACTCATTCATTCATGCATTTATTTTAAAATTAAATCCAATCACATTGGTCAATAGTCCATAATGAATCCCATTTATTATCATATATATCAACATATATATTAATAAATAATATTCATCTCATGAATTAAATAAAACATTCTATATATGTATTGGTATCATTTAATGGGCAATTTAAAGTTGCATGAAATCCAATTTCATGTTTAAAATAAACATTTTATTTTAATTATAAAATTATTTAAAAATAAACTATTTATTTTTATTATTTTAAAATTATCCAAAATAAACTCTTTTATTTTGAAATTTTAAAATCTGCATAAAATTACCAAACTGTTTGGCTAATTAATATATATTATAAATATATCATATATATTAATAATATATATTTACTAACCATTCGGTGAATTGATTATATATATATATAATCAATTCAGGCCATGCTGCTTTATTAAACCGAAAAACATGGCTTACTTTGTTGCGGCGACACTTAATTTGGGACAAGCATTATGTATATCATGCCAAAACCGAAAACAGGGGCTGCTTGTTTTTCTTTTGAATTACCGGCGGCTGTAGCTTTATTAACATATATATTATATATATATCTATTCCAATAACCAAAGCAGCGTGCGACCAGTACATATATATATATATATATATTACAAAATCAAAAGTTGTTGCCTTATCAGTGACATTCAAATTTGGACAATAACTTTATACAATAAAGCCACCCATCCGAATCCATGTTGCTTGTTAATACTAACCGAAACAGTGGGTTGCCTATTCAAGCTTTACCGAAAACGGCATGACCAAAATTCGGAAACATAGATATTATATATATCCCAAAACTGAGAAAGCCACTTTCGGTAATTACATTACCAACCATGAATAAATAAAACTAGTCCGTGATTCAATTTCGGTATTTATAAAGAATAATTTTATGCTCAATAAATTGTTCTAAACACATACCCATACATATATGAAATTAAAACAATTAATAATTCGCATAAGTTTGGCTCTTGATACCACTGTTGGTTTGCAAAAATATGGCATACATATAATCAAATTATATAAGCGCAACGTAAGCAAGAAAATCAGATTTTAAAATTTTTGTACAAACCAATAACCCAGATCTTTCTTATGCGACTATTATTAATTGAGAAAAGATAAAATAATTTATACCTTTGTAGAACCAAGCTTCCACGGGTACAAGTTCATCTCCCTTTGATCCTTCACGTTCTTCTTCAAATTCACCGATTAGATTCCACGGATCAATGTTAGCTCCCCAAGTGTTGAGCCTCTAGAGGTGATCCACCAAGAGATCTATGAATTAAAGAAATGGATTTTTGGTTTCTCCAAACCATGGGTGGCTAGCCCTAATTCTCTCTCTCTCTAACTCTTAGATCTAGAGAATTATGGAGTACTCTCTCTCTCTTAATGAAATAGTGTGTAACCTTGATCTATGATAAGACTCCTCTTATTTATAGATCTAGTCAACCCTCCTAAACTATTTAGGATTAGGGTTTTAATTTAACTCCTAATTTAATTAGGAACTAAATTAATTAATTACAATTCCTAAACCATTTAGGAACTTAATTATTTAATAATGAGAGTACTTCTTATTAATTAATTACTAAACCATTTAGTAATTTAATTAATTATTATAATTATAATTCCTAACCTATTTAGGAACTTAATTATTTAATAATAAAATTACTACTTATTAATTAATTCATAAACCATTTAGGAACTAAATAATAATACTAGTCGTAATAATAATAATAGTAATAATAATAATAAGACTCCTCTTATTAATTTATAATTAGTATTTCTAAAATACTAAATTATAAATATTAAGCTATTTAATTTATTCTATCACCATAGTATAAATTAAATATACTTAATTTATTATTACAATTATGCCATCCACTTCTAAAATAAATATTACTTTTTTGCGGTGTGACCCTTTAGGTTCTCCATATTAAACCGATTGTATAATAAATAAATTAGAACAATTCTAATTCATTTATTACGAATTAACTCTTTAATTCAGAATAAATAATTATTCTACAATAAGGGTAAGCCCCCTTAGCGATTAGTCGACTTTCCAGATAATATAGATTTCAACATTTAATCGTAAAAGAATCTTTCAGCAAATAGTTACCGTACAATTCAATCCTTCTACCATACAATGTCCCAATCAAATATAAGACACGGAATTTCTGTCAAGTCTTATTTATTTGATTATATGCATTTCAATTCACAAATACACAACTCTAGTTAATGTAAATTAGAAACTCCTTTCTAATTCCATTCAACCCTGGCCAGGGATTTCTGAGTTGTCACTTATTGAATCGCATAGGACATTCTCTCCCTTTACTGGAAGTAGTAGATCCTTTGTTGATCATTCACCTATCTCCATGTGTACCTTATTATACCCAAGCATATCCTTTGATATACCAATAGGTCTTAAGGAATATGTCAAAGTATAACTTAGTACACACAAGATACTATGATGATCTCAAGTCCAAGGATCACTTGTACGACTATCACATAAGGAACTCCTATTGACAGACGAGTAAAACTCCATTAGGTCTTCCTTGAGCGAGTCACGTTCAGTGAACTTATTCTCTAATAAGCACCTACATACTTGCTTTAGTGTCTCTACACAAATGATTATTAGATCAATCATCCTCTTCATAAGAGCAATCATAGTATGTACCAATCTATCCAGATCTACTAATCCCCTTTTTAGTGATCCAACGATTAGGAACAATTTTAGTTTTGAGCTATCTTGAATTTAGATCTCATTAGCATGATCCTTATCATGGTTCTAAAAGCATTGCTCGAAAACTATGGGTTTATCCATTTGATTAATTCAAGTAATTAATCATGAATAAAGAAATGCCTTGATACTTTTATTAATAAATGAACAAGATTACAAAGTATATGCTTATCACATCAAATGTGATTGGCTTGAGGGCATACTACTTTCACAAACAGTCAACCCCTTGCTCAAGAAGATCAAGACAGGGAATCCAGCACACCGAATCAGGGAGCGATTATTAGAAGGTAGAAGATCCAAAGGGCCAAGGATGCATCGGAAGCCTTGCTCCTCCAACAGCAGAAGTGAAGTGCGCTTCTATCGGAGTTAGAAAAAGATGATGAACCTCCAACTACAATCAGGGAATCTCGTGAAGTGATATTGCAAAGCTGGAGTAGGGTGAGGCGAGCTGATGAAATTCAAAAATTCTACCAAATAGCTAATTCTAAGGAGCATCATCATGGCGAGAACATGTATGGATAAATAAGGCAGAAAGAAATAAGGCAGGATGACCCTCATGGGTCTCCTCATTGGGAAAGAGTCTCCGACACGGGACGACAAATAAATCATGATGAAACAAGGTGAGGAGATAAAAGGAAGGCATCCCATGGTGATTGAGATACTATTTATTCTAATCCCATTCAACGAAGGCAGACTAGATCCACACTTCATGATAGGGATAATGTTGGTATAAGGAGAAGTGAGATAAGGTAGGCTAGGTCTCTCGATCGAGTTTAGGATCAACATGATATAACTCCCCAGATGGGAGCCCCCAATCCAGTTATATAAAGGTTAGTAGAGTTGGAACGAAAGTTGGTAGAGGTTGAGTCAGATCCGAAGCCCCTTCACCCAAAGTCTCCTTTTTCACCTGCTATTGATCAGGAGATGGCTTATCCGAACAAGAAGCTTCCACCATTGAAAAAATATAATGGCATTAGAGATCCGAACAATCACACATATTCCTATGAGTGTATCATGCGATACTACAACCATTCGGAGGCAGAGATGTGTCAGATCTTGATTACAACATTAAAGAATGGAGATAAATAGTGGATGTTGTCTTTACCGCCGAACTACATCAACTCTTAGAGAGAACAATGCGATAAATTTCATGATCAATTCGGCAGTAACAGGAGAAGGGGAACGTTCATCGCTTCTTTGATACAAGTTAAAAAAAAACCCAAAGAGACCTTAAGTCAGTATATATAGAAGTTTAGAAAGGTGGTCGGCACAGTTACCGACCTCAATATGATTTAGGCCTTGGGATTTTTCACCACTGGTTGGACATCAGTCGATCACTGTTTGTGTAATTTAATAATTAACAGTTACATACAAGTATACACCATGAACAAGTAATACAGTGATAAATAAAGTGTCGAACCCACACAGAATTATATCTAATATTTTTCAACTAATTTTTTTTTATCAATTCAATCTTACAATTAAACGTTTTCCAAAATTTAGTCAATCATCAATGAAAGACAAAAGTAAATAAAAAGAGATCCCCAAATCTGAGTTCCAGTCACTTCTTCAATCCTCCGCCTCAATTGGTGCTGAAATTAATTTGTACTAGATCTCCAAATTAATAAGTTATAGGCTGCCGCCATTGAAAAACTACATTATTCTACCCTAGAATATATTATTTATAGGAGTACTAATTTTTCTAACCCTAATAAAATTAAAATCCTAATTTTAATAAACTCCTATAACGTAATTCCTATTTTATTTCTGTTCCAAAACTGTTTATGATTCTTAAATAAATAATCTCCTTTTAACTAATCCGTGAACCCATTGTTGCAAGACAAAACCATATGCTGAAGGACATAAAGAATAAAATATGGTGGTAGGACTCACTATATAAAAAAAATTAAAAGAAATATGTCGATGCCATGCGCCCCACGCGCCCGACCTCCTAGCTGCTTCTCATGCGCTTGCGAGCATTGCACGCTTGCTTCTCTCGCACCAAACAAAATGACGTCGTTGCTTATTCTACTGACATCCTGATACTTCCCAGAAGCATATAGCTCAACAACTATGTTGCTTAAATTACGATTATGCAATTTGATCTTTAATTTCCTACAAAAAATAAAATTAAAAAATTAAAAAAATAAAAGTAAAATAAATAAAAATTAGAATAAAACACATAAAAATAATAGAAAATAATTAAAGACTCACAAATAAAAATAATATAAAATACTTGAAAACTAACAAATAATTAAGCCTAAAAATATTCAGTAAATAGATATAAATTTCGCTTATCCATCACGGAAGCTAATGTAGGACTTGTTGAACGCTTATGAGTGGGCTGCGAATTTTATAGCAATTCAGGAAGCAATATAAAGCCGAAATCATATTCGAAGACGACAGATTGGTCCAAAAACAAAGAAGCAAAACCAAAAGTATGGGATCAGATCGGACCAAAGGTGAATCCCCCATATAAACTGTCCTTTCGGCCAAAATTGGAGAAGGTGTATACCCCCTTGAATATTAACAGGGTATAAATTTTGGAGGAGATCACGGGAAAACTGTTCTATGAATCACCACAGCCAAGGGGTCACACATAAAAGGGAAATAAGAAGCTATTCTACAACTATCATCAAACGGCTGGACATTTAACTAAATGTTGCAAGACGGGGATTTGAAGGATCTTGTGACGTCCCCAAATCACTATACTTGTTATAGATAATTGGGCATTCACTATCAATGCTATATTGTTCTAAATATAGACGTTTCCTTAATTATAAACCATATCTAGCTGAAATTAAGAATATTGACATAACATGAGTAGTCTATATTATCAATATCCTCATTCAACTAAACAGTTTTATAAACACAGTTCTCATCTTAACGTTTAAAAGATCTTTTATTATTTTATACTAAATCCTTATAAAATACTACAAGAGAATTAGTATTAACCGTGACACCCCCAAATCTCTACACTCCCTATAGCAGATTTGGTGCTCATGCTAACTGATTAACTATAAATATTCCATAATACATAACTTCCATCTATCTAAGATTTACAGTATCCCATAACAAGTAGTAGTTCTCGTCAGAACAATTATTATGTTTGGATACCCTCACGTGGATGTATAAATTCATGTCTCATTGATATCTCTTTCATATCAATAATCTCTATCTATCTGAAATTTACAGTATCAAGGATACAACTTGTTCCTGGCAACAGAGGGGCGCATTTTGGTTAAGGTAAATATCGTACAAGCGCTCATAATGGGGAATCTCAGTGCTTACAGAACTGCCAATATTCAATACCCTCATTCAGATGTATAGTTCGTATATATACTGTACTAAATCAGTACACTATTCTAAATCATCTAAGAATATAAGAACAACACAATTTATTTAATTAAAGATGATAATATATTTCATAACTTTAAGTTCGGTTAAATAGATTCCAAGATAGTGTTCTTTATTACATCAAAGTCAAAAAAGACTTGAACAAAAAAATAAAAGTAAAACAGCTAATATAGCAGGATCTTTTTCCGTTTGGGTCCGAATTGGAACATCCCGATTTATCATTCAACACTGCAAATGAAATTATATTTACAAGGATGAGCGACGAAAGGTTTAACAAGTAAATATTAACAGGTTATACTCACACTGTGTTTGAATTTAAAGAACATTCAGTTCAATGATTTTTCATATATATATACTAAGGTTTGTCTGTCAAACCACACACATTATGGTATTTTTAAATCATAAAGACTTAGAAACCATAAGTTGATCTATTTAACCGGACTCTAAAAATTATTCCAAGAGGTCATATAGACATAGAAATCATTGATTCAGTTATTTAATAGGGGATTGGTGTGATGTCGCAAGCACCCAAAAATAAAATCTTACTTTGGAAAAATAAATATGTAGTAGTGTAAGTAAGAGTCGATCTCACAGAGAATGATTATTTAATTTTATGTTTTTGCAAACAAGAATTGGGGGGTTTTGTAATTAAAGAAATAATTTAAATAAAATTAACTAAAATAAATATGCAAGAAATAAATAAGAAGAGAAAACCTTGGTTTAAGTTAACATCCACCATCAAGAATTTACAACTGATCACTGATGCAAGAATAACTCAATTCATATTTTAAATATTCAACGTGGAATAATTACTCCCATTCGAATAATTTTCCTATCTCTCCTTAATTTTAGTTAAGCACAAACAAGCGATCTAAATAACCTTTACTACTAAATAATCTCAGACAAGCGCTAAAGATTTAACCTAGTAGCAGCATAAAGAAATAGAGAGATCGTTGAACTAAACAACACAATCCAAGCGTCTGCATTTAATTTAGATGAATATTCTTCCTAAGATAAGATAATCTTTTGATAAGCATAATAATTATTAACCTTAGTTGCTTCACAAATTAAAGTGACCAAACAATTACGGATTTGATATTTAATTTAGCAGTAGATTTCAACGAATAATAAACTAGTATGCATCCTAGCAATTAAACGAATTAATCATAAAATTAAACACAGAAAAATATTCAATACTCAAAATATAAATTGAACAATTAAAATAAATTAGATTTCACAGTGTATAAATCTTGATGACTTCAATCAATTAAACCAAGAAAAAGAATTAACTACACATAATTATAAAGAATACTAAATAATAGAATAGATAATTTTTATTCTAAGAAAAGTTGAATTTTACATTGTGTCTCAAGCCCTCTATTTATAAGCTCCATAAACCTCTTAACTTGTCCAAACCATAATAGGATTTACAATTAAAAATAAAAGAAAAGTAAAATAATTATTTTCCTAACCCTAATTGGAATTAAAATCCAATTTGGAATAAAAAAGTAGCAAAAATTTGCGAATAATCTGATTTGGACAATTAACGCGGAAAACAAAGAAGGCCTTCGCTACAGTGCACCGTAGAGCTGCCCAGCCGCGTGCATTGCGCGGTACCTTCCAATACCGAAACGATATCGTTCTGGTGTTTCACTGTGCCGCTGCTTGGTCGCGCATTGCGCGGACATTTTTTCTTTCTGCTAAAATGGCGTCGTTTCTTTTCCTCGCTGATGTTCCATCCGCGCGCAATGCGCGCGCGTCGATTTTTCAAAAATTACAGAATTGCCACCGGGCTGCTTATTTACCAAACTGCCATTTAAGTTTTGTTGAAATTACAGGTTTGCCCTCAAAGTTTAATTTTCCTACAAAAATAAATATAAATTAATTAAAAATAAATATAAATAATATAAAAATAATAAAAACACATAATAATAAATAAAACACCCAAAACACTAAAAATAAATAAAAATACATAAATAAAAAGAGATATAAAAATACTATAAAATTACCTAAATTAACATAAATTAACTAAAATTCTATAAAACCTATTAAAACCAAAATAAGCTAAATAATTAATCATTTAAGCATACAATAAATATAAAAACTAAGTATTAGGGAATAAAAATAACATTTAATTTAACTCTATCAAATACCCCCACACTTAGCTTTTTGCTCGTTTTCGGGCAAAAAGAAGAACAAAAACTATAAAATTAAAACTAATAACCAAACAACTTACTTGAGCAACAGATCAATATAAATTTTAACATCAGCCTCAAAGATTTTTTAAATGATAACTCAAAGAAAATTTCAAAACCATGCAAAATCTAGAATTTTAACATATTTATTAATCTTACTCTACTCAATATCTTTTGTGTGTGTGTGAATCCAAATGTATCAAACTAATCAGAATTCAGATAAGTCCAGGTCATTAATTACCTTATAAAAGATATACAACAAAACTCAATATATTTATTTTTCACATTACTCTTTGTTAATATAGACAAATATAAACCAGAAGATCAAACGGTTTCAAACAATTATATACACTAGGATTATTAATATGCATTTATTTCCAAATATTTTTTCCATTTTTCTTCTTCTTTTAATGGGTGCATTTTATGCTCCATCCCATTTTTTTTCCTTCATCATTCATTTTTTTTTCCACGGTGAGTGCATTTTATACTTTATCTCACCAGCGAGTGCGTTTTACGCTCCTTCTCACTTTTCATGTGTTTATGAGTGAGTGCGTTTTACGCTCCATCTAAACCCACCACAAGATTTTTTTTCTTCAATAATAATCCTAGAAAAATTACCTAAATCATCTCATCCAAATTATATTTTGCTTTATATTTCACTTCAAATAATGATCAACTAAGATATAGAGTTCAAAAATATCTTCTATAAGCATTTAACCATTTAAACTTTCTCTTAATTAAAATTACCTCAAACAAATGGATATAAGTGCATAAAAATTTAAAAGGATCTCAAACAAAGTAATAATCAATAAAAAGTCAAAATTCAGACTAAGCAAAAATTTATTCATTTTTCTAAGAGTTTTATTAAATAAAAATCAAAATTTTTATCATTGGCTAAAAATTTAAAATTCAATTAACTCATTGCTCAAGTGACTCATCCTAAAAATAAAAAAAACTAACCTATTTTTGTAGGAAACACGGTTACACTTAGCATGTGCAACAAGTCTTTAAACCCCAAGGTTACCCCAAGTGGATGAGTTTTGTCTCGTGAGGGTTTGCAGTGAATTTACCCACAAAATTCAAAATTTCAAAATTTTAAAAATTCCCTAAAATTTTCAAAATATGACCTAAAAATAACAAAAATACCTAATAATAACAAAAATCCTAAATCCCTTCCCCCACACTTAAAATTTACATTGTCCCCAATGTAAAGTAAAATGCAAAGAAACAGGCACAAATAACTAAACTATAAATACTAAAATAAAAAGAAAATTATACTCCCCTTGGGTTGCCTCCCAAGCAGCACATTTGTTTATTGTCATTGGTTGGACAACATGCTTAAACACTACGTTACTCCTTCCTCTTGAATTTTGACCATTTCATCCATCTTTACTTCATTTATCATGGTCTTGTTAAAACTCTCTTGCAGTTGATATGAATGTTCTACTCCCTCTTCAATGAACATATATTCGAGACGATTAGGGAGAGACTTCAAACCTGGAATGTAATCCTGCAAAACAAAAGGTAAAAATTTCTTGTTAGGAACTGGTAAGTCAAAATATGGATTATTACCTATTTTCGGAGAACCATTCACAGCCGCAACAGTGTGCTTCAAATCAGCACTCAAGACTAACTCCTCTTTCTCTTTCTCAAGATTCGGACTAAATGTAGTTTCCAATTCACCCTTTCCATCATTTTTAGAAACTTTTGCTGCTAAAGAATCAATCACATCAACAGAGTAAACAGGATTATGACATTTCATGGCATCAAAAATATTAAACTTAATAATTTCGCCATCAAACTCCATTGTCAGTGTACCACTATGAACATCGATCTTAGTCTTGGAAGTCTTTAAGAAAGGTCTTCCTAACAAAATAGGAGCATTTTGATCACCGTTTTCCATATCAAGCACATAAAAATCAGCAGGAAAAATCAAATTATCTATTTGCACAAGAACATCCTCTAATATACCTTTAGGATAAGTGTTAGACCTATCAGCCAACTGAATCACAGTACCAGTTCTATTTAAAGGTTCAAGTTTCAAAGAAGCATATATAGAATATGACATGACATTAATAGATGCTCTTAGATCTAACATAGCCTTTTCAAATCTCGTGTCTCCTATCTTACAAGGGATAGTAAACATTCCTGGATCTTGGCATTTTGTAGGGAGTTTTCTTTGAATTACGGCAGATACATTCTTTCCTACTTGTACCTTTTCATATTTTTTAAGTGCTTGCTTCCTCTTATGTGTACACAATTCTTTCAGAAATCTAGCAAAGCGATGTACTTGTTTAATTGCATCTAACAATGGAATTTTTACCTCGCAATTATGAAAAGTCTCATATAAATCTGAATTTTTCTCGTACGTCCTTTTTTCTGTTAAAGCAAGAGGGAAAGGGGTTACCGGTTTATACTCAGAGAGAGGTGGAAATTTATGCTTCGGAGTACCATTTTTTCCTAGAACACTGTCGTCCTCCTTACTGTTGTCCGCTTCTTTATTCACTTCTGCTCTACTTTGTTCTTTTGGTGCAGACTCTGTCTTTACTAGAGTTTCGATCTCTTTACCGCTTCTCAACGTGATCGCACTAACATTTTCTTTTGGATTCGCCATTGTTTGTGGGGGTATTTTTTCAGAATTTTGCACCTCTAATCTACTGATAGCAATTGTCATTTGTCCCATCTGTGTATTTAAATTCTGTATATTTGCCTTCGTTTCCTGTTGAAATTGCAAAGTGTTAGTGCTAAGTTGTGTAACTATATCCTCCAAAGACATATGAGAATCATACGATTGGCCCTGTTGTTTGTTAGGATATGGCTGCTTGTATTATTGGTAGCTTGAGAAATTTTGAGTCGCAGACGGATTCCCTTATGGATTTCCATAGCCGAAATTCGGATAATCTCTCCAACCTGAGTTGTACGTGTTCGCGTAAAGATTATATCTCCTTTGTTGGTGATCAGGGAAACCACCTACTGCATGCACTTGTTCGTGGGACTCCTCTTGAAGAGTAGGGCACATATCCGTCGGATATCCTACGACCGCGCAAATTCCACAGGCTTTGACTTGTTGTGTATTAGCTATAGCCATTTGACGAACAAGAGTAGTTAGACTAGCAATTTCTTCTTTAAGTGAAGAAATTTCTACCTCATTAACATTATTGGAGGAAAAATCAAGACTAGTGCCAAATTGTTGGGAGTTAGCAGCCATGTTTGCAATTAAGTTCCATGCAACTTCGGGCGTTTTGTCCCCTAAAGCTCCTCCACTGGCAGCATCGATCATGCTCCTATTGGTAGACATGAGTCCTTCATAGAAGTATTAGATGAGGAGTTGCTCACTGATTTGATGGTGAAGGCAGCTTGCACATAGTTTCTTGAAACGTTCCCAATACTCGTACAGGGATTCTCCATGGTTCTGCCTCACACCGCAAATGTCTTTCTTGATATTGGCTGCCCTTGAAGCTGGAAAATATTTCTCCAAGAATAGTCTTTTCATCTCTTCCCATGTGGTGATGCTTTCGGAGGGTAGGTAGTAGAGTCAATCCTTAGCCAAATTCTTCAAGGAAAATGGAAAAGCTCTTAGATTGATTTGCTCTTCAGTCAGTCTAGAAGGTTTCAGACTTGTGCACACCATATGAAATTCCTTTAAATGTTTGTGAGGATCTTCACCTGCAAGGCCATGAAAATTGGGCAATAGATGGATTAGACCGGATTTTAATTCAAAGGAAGTGTTAGAATCTAAATTTGGAAAAGTTATGCTTAAAGGTTGTTGATTCAAATCAGGGGCTGCAAGCTCTTTCAAAGTTCGATTTCTAGCCATGATTTCCATCTTTAACCTGCACAACTCAAATAAACTATGAAAACTTGAAAAATAAAAAAAAACTAAGAATAATTACTAAATTAAATAAATAATTACAAAAGCACAAAATTAATTTAAAATCATTCCCCGGCAACGGCGTCAAAATTTGGTGTGACGTCGCAAGCACCCAAAAATAAAATCTTACTTTGGAAAAATAAATATGTAGTAGTGTAAGTAAGAGTCAATCCCACAGAGAATGATTATTTAATTTTATGTTTTTGCAAACAAGAATTGGGGGATTTTGTAATTAAAGAAATAATTTAAATAAAATTAACTAAAATAATTATGCAAGAAATAAATAAGAAGAGAAAGCCTTGGTTTAAGTTGACATCCACCATCAAGAATTTACAACTGATCACTGATGCAAGAATAACTCAATTCATACTTTAAATATTCAACGTGGAATAATTACTCCCATTCGAATAATTTTCTTATCTATCCTTAATTTTAGTTAAGCAGAAACAAACGATCTAAATAACCTTTACTACTAAATAATCTCAAAGTTTAATTTTTCTACAAAAATAAATATAAATTAATTAAAAATAAATAAAAATAATATAAAAATAATAAAAATAATAAAAACACATAATAATAAATAAAACACCTAAAACACTAAAAATAAATAAAAACACATAAATAAAAAGAGATATAAAAATACTATAAAATTACCTAAATTAACATAAATTAACTAAAATCCTATAAAACCTATTAAAACCAAAATAAGCTAAATAGTTAAACATATAAGGATACAATAAATATAAAAACTAAGTATTAGGGAATAAAAATAGCATATAATTTAACTCTATCAAATCGACCTATTTATAACCTAGGAATATGCATATTATTCTACCAGTGTTATAGACACACTTAGGTCAGTTCAGTACTACTGCCTATAAACCACGGTCAAATGTACAACTGTCTGGTTATCACTCTTATATAAAAATGCAAAGTTTCAGTATATATGTTGTACCAAACAATATTGGTTTTTACTTACAGTTGATGCTTTGATAATTTATCAAGTCAAATTTACGCAAATAATAGTTCAATTCTTTAAGTTATGCTTGAACAATAAGCAATAACTTCCCAATAACAGATAACATGAACAAAATAATTTAATGAATTTGAAATTTGAATAATAACTTTGTACATAAATCTACAAGGAATAGAATACTTGCCTGATAGTAGTACATGGTATTTAGACTTGTATTATTGCCTAAACATATTTATTATATAACAATAATAATTATTATAACATATAAAAATATATATTTAATTTCATTAATTAATTATGTTTATGATTCGATGTCGATTCGTCGTTTTAATTGTTGTATTAGATGTTATATAGTGTTTATATAGTTTACCCGTCGCTAGTTACCTTGTTAAAGGTTTATATTTTAAGTTTAAAAAATTTGTCCGTCGCTAAAAGTCAATTTAGAAGCACCCTAAATTGATTTTTAGTTAATTATCATTATATCCGTCACTAAAAGTAATTTAATTAATTTTATTATTAAATTATATTTAATTTGTGATCTATTGATATAGTCATAGGTCCAATCCGTCGTTATATGGTATTTATAAAGAATTTATAAAAATTTATCGCTAAAGGTAATTAAAATTAAAGTCTGTTCCTGTTAGCTATAGCGACGGTCCTATCCATTGCTAAAGGCGTCGTTGTAGGTGTTCTTGAGTAACTAGAAGCAGACTGTCGCTAAAGGTTTTAGTCACAGTCGGTCAGTCGCAAAAGCTCAGTATTCTTGAAGTAGCTTGTCAGATAACTTTTTTGGACAGTTTTGGACAAAGAGTTTAATCTCTTTATTTCATGCATTTAAATGCTATGAAACCATGTTTTAACAACTCAGATCTTCTTTTAACACAAGATCAGCCATTTATGAATATTTAAACATAACATCTAACAAAAGATTAAAGATCTACACTAAAATTAGGGTTTTGTACCTTAGAGAGCAACTTTGCTATTATATCTTTTGATTATGCTATGAGAGGGTTGTGAGGCTTACGGGGCTTTGTTGAGAACTGATATGTGATGTATATTTCGTGGGTTTCATTATTGGTGAGACTCTCTATTTATATAAATAGGAGAGCCAATGTTAGGGTCTAAGGGTCTTTATGCCACTTTTCTTGCAAATTAGGTCTGATTTAATATCTTCCAAGTTGTGCCACCTTGAGTCAGTTTGCAGGGCTCATAATGGCCATTTAATGCATTTGAATCATTACAAATGGTGACTACACCATTTCCAAATTGTGTGGACAAGATTTTATCCTCATTTTGGTTAAAGGAAGAGAATACAAGCTTTGCTTCTTCCTCTTTCATGTGGTTGAGATGTTGAGGGTATTTTGGTCATTTTTAAGTCTTTTAGGGTTTACAGTTTAACCCTTAGGGCTTGTAATTTAGGGTTAGGGTTTGTTAATTAAGATTAGGGTTTACAAATTAGGATTAGGGTTTTAAAATTTTAGATTAAAGTTTCCTAATTAGATTTAGGGTTCTCAAATTATGTTTTAATAATTAAATTTTAGAGTATTTTATTTCATTTGTTAACATTAAACAACACACAAAATTAATTACATAGTAATTACACATATTATTAAGCATAACCATGTTTACTTATATATTAATATTCAAAAACATGTTACATAATTCCTATTAAGGTTTGGAATATCACATTCCTTCCTCCTTATAAGAATTTTGTCCTCAAAATTTATAATGTAATCTACAAAAATAAATGTGGGTAATTCTCTCGCATTTTATCCTCGAGCTCTCTCATAGTTTCTTCAATGTTCTGATTTCTTAAAATGACTTTTACTTATGGAATTACTTTGTTTTGCAAAACTTGTTCCTTCCGATCAATGATCAGGATAAAAACTTCCATATAAGATAAATCTTTCTCGATCTGGATAGGCTCGTAATTTATAACGTGTTTATACTCAAGTTTGTACGGTTGTAATACGGACACGTGAAACACGTTAAGAATGTGATCTAACTTAGGAGGTAGGGCTACCTCTTAAGCTACCTCACCTATTCTACTCAATATCTGGAATGCTCTAATAAATCTCAGACTAAATTTTTCTTTCTTGCCAAAACGTGTCTTGCCCTTACAAGGGGACACTTTCAAGAATACGTGGTTCCTGACCTCGAAGTCTCTTTATTTTCTATGTTGATCTGCATACTTCTTTTGTCGATCTTGCGATTGACGGTCGTTTTCACGATTGATATTTACATGCAAGTATACACGACCTTCAAGTAGTAAAGAGTAAGTCTAAGTTGATCCCACAGAGAGTTATACTAATGTTATCTGAATAGCAAACTTAAAGCAACCTAATCCAATTTAAACTATGATTAAAGATGGTGAGCTTTTGTTACACAATATCCTAAAATAATTAAAACTTAGCAACAAAGATTCGATTTAAACAAGCTAAGATCACAACTTCACTCACTACCTCATTTAACCCTCACACCTCTCTTTTCAATGCTAAGATCGTATGAATGATAACCAGAGAAAATAAGCAACCAATAACCTCTTCCGATAGTTAAATGATTCACACCCTACTAATTAGCTCACTATATTCCTATGTGACCTAACTTAGCAAGACGACAATAAAAGCAAATCTCAACAAGGCTACACAAGGTACACCGGTATATTCCTATCCGAGATACAAAATAGGCACTCCATTCGAAGATAAGGCTTCCTATAAGTGCTATCATGCTTTAGGTCGAGTTATTTAATCCATTTTTCAATATCATAAACAACCACACATTACATACAAAGTACATAATCCATACATGAAGAACAAGGCATGATAACCATTCATTAGCAATCCGTACACATCAAAAAGAGATATATTCAATTAAAATCAAGTAATGAGCTCCATTGTGATCCTAGGAATGAAGTTAGTTCATATCTAAATGAATAAAACACCATTAACAAGTCACTCATTAGACTTAAATACACAGAATGAAGATAACTAAATGGTTGAAACTTCCTAAAACACAAGTCTCAAACACATAAACTCCCTTCACAATGTAGCAATCCAAGCTTGATGAGTCTTCTTGCTCTTAAGTTAAATACCAATCCAAGTTGCTTTGAAGGCTTCCAAAACTGAAGAACAACTGCTCTCAGACGTAAAATCTAATCTTTTTAGGTCAAGCAACGAATGGCTTTAAGTACAAAAATCCCGTCTGATTTCAGCAACTTCGACCGCTGCGGAGGTGGTCATGAATGAAAATTACGATTTTGCCCTCCAAGCTTAAAAATCCTACAAAACACCGACGAGACATTAGGGACCATAAAATTCATAAATATAAGCAATAATAACCCTCAAAAACTCACAAAATATTAAGTCAGACGTACTAATTCGCAGGTATAAAACCCACTCATCAAATACCCCCAAACTTAAACATTTTCTCGTCCTTGAGCAAAACAGTAAAACAAAAATTAAATAACTACTAATACTACTAATCCAGACATGAATTGGAATCGCAGCCTTAGGGATAACTACAACAGCTAAGATAAATCCAAAAGCATAACAAAGTCTAACATTTCAACAAAAAAATTCAAGCTCACGACTGCCTATGATCCGTTTTACGTGCGTTTGTGCAACTCCCCGTGAAAAATTAGTCAGAGATTTGATGAACTAAAACAAGCAACTGCCATGAGCGATTTTACTTTAACCCACAAACCCAACAATCACAACCAAACAAGACTATTATATAAGGACAAGGACCCTCAGATTTAAACAAGAAAAGCTATTGATTTTAATACAAACAGGCGAGTGCGTTTTACGCTCCGTCTCACCTGGACTTACAAGCTTGATTGTGCAATGTCTAATTCTATTAGGCTATTTAGAGCTACCCGCGTATCGAGCTTTTAATTAGTGACTCCCAAACCAGTTGGCTTTAGGGCACTAGGTGGAAGAACACCCCAACGGATTTAATCACTCGAGTAGCAAATGCCACAAAATTAGACTAACCAAACTTTTATTATATAAAGAACAAACATACCTAATATTTTTATTTATTTATTTATTATTTTTTTTTCGAGGTCCCCCCAAACTTATATACGAGCCTAGATTTAGCGCTCAAGAAGGTCATTTAAAACATTCCAAGATTACCCCACAAGCAGCTAACCATACCAGTTCTCTACACAAAAACTAATCAACAAAAGGGATCGTAATCGTGAATGACGAAAAGGGCAAGATCAATGGCATTGTTAACTTGAATCAATAATTGAAATAAAGACTACAAATGCTAATAAATTATACTTAGATTGACAGCACGACAAAACATTTCATATCATTAGCTACAAACTCACAACTAAAGTCTGGATAACTACTAATAACTAACATAAGCATAAGAGCTACGAAACTAATCAGGCACTGAATAAAAACATGAACAGAAAGAAACAAACACCCGCCACCCCAAACTTGCATATGACAATGCCCTCATTGGAAAGATAGAGAATTCAAAATTGAGGACTCCCCTGAATTGGATTAGGCATTTGCATCTTCGTCAGGAGAATCCTGAGGGTAGTCAGGAATCACTGGCGGGCTTGGGAACTGCAGAGGGTTTGGACTAGTATTCAACCCCGTCCTCTCGAACATCTCAATAAGGGCTACAGTGAATTTTGCATTAAATTGCATCATAGTGTTAACCTGCTGAGCGACATAATTAATTTGGCGAGAGTGGCGGCGCAATTCCCTTCGCAAGAGTTGCACCTCCGTAGCAATGGATGCTAGAGATGGTTGATTGGCTGCATCATCCTCCTCTTGCTGATCATCCACAAAGAGCTCCTCCGTATCTGGAGACTAAGCCTCCAATATAAAATCGGCTCCGCTCGGATTAGCTGGGGCGCCATCCCACTGATTATAATGACGAATCAACCGAGAGTCGATCGGGATTTTGGGCTGCTGCAGAGGTTCGTCCGCAGACCATTCAACTCCAGCATTTTGGCACAACCCACAAATCAGCGAAGGATGCGGTAAACCGCCCGGAGAACCCCTATGGAGAGTGTGTTTAATTGATCCTAAAATAACCCTCCCTACATTAATGCTCATCCGGTTGACCAAACAATACAACAACACCGCCCTTGATATTATCACATCACTGACATGAGTGGTGGGGAGCAATTTGGCGCAAATGAAATAATACCATGCTTTGCCAATCCTACTCAGGAATCGATGCGAAAATAACCGGGGCGCCCCATCCTTCAGAGTCCATTTGGCATCAGGCTGACACAAGCCCCGAAGCACGTCGTTTAGATTGAGGCGCTCGGTCCTATACGTGGTATATT
This sequence comes from Hedera helix, assembly GCA_947179155.2. Taxonomy (NCBI): domain Eukaryota; kingdom Viridiplantae; phylum Streptophyta; class Magnoliopsida; order Apiales; family Araliaceae; genus Hedera; species Hedera helix. The sequence continues at coordinate 19,390,785 of OX359274.1, forward strand.
GGTCAACCTCGTCCAGGTGGGGAATGTGATAGAAGTCATTGATTTGCTCAGCCCCAAAGTGAACATTCACACCACGAATGCGCACCACATTGACATTCTCCTTTGCATTTGCATAGAATTCTTTGACAATTGAAATGTATGCCGGCTCAGGCTGTTCGGTGAAATTATGCCAATGTTTTTCAGTGATCATACGGTGCAAACGTCCATCATTGATGTTCAGAAGGAGGCCTCGCTCTAGGATAATTGTTTTCCCCTCTATCACTTCATAATACCTCTTCTCCGCCTCTTCGCTAACAAAACAATGAGCGTCATATGTGGCACGAGATGTTTGCCCACGTTGTCGTTTAGGAGCCATGGTCGATCAATGCAGTGCTAAGAATCCAAAAAGAACCCAAACAGCAACCCAAACCACTGAATTTGAAATGAAACTTGGTTGAGGAAATTTGTCAAACAGTTGGCGTGCACCCTTGCTTTGAACACTGAACAAAGCCTCCCCCAAACCAAATTTTAGTCACCCAATGTGGGGTATTTCAACAACACACCACACTACCAATCCTCAATCACAGAACTCAAAAGAAATTTTCAACAAAAAGGAAGAGAGTTTGTACCAAATTCGACCGAGAGAAACCCCTAAGCTTCACGGCTAGCTAGGAGAGAGAGAGAGAGAGTGCAGTAAATTGTGGTTTGGATCCTCCGTGTGGCTTGGAATTGGAAGGTATTACAAGTTGGTGCAAGACTCTAATGGGCGTGATGGTTGGGAGAGCTTAGGCAGCAAGGGTTTGGAGAGGGAGTATTGCTTTTGATGTTGCTTAAAATAAACCCTATCGGGGGTTATATTTTTTTCTGAAATGCTGAACGACCGCTGCAGCGGGCATATTCACCGCTGCGGCGGTGAAACTTTCTGCTTAAAAAAAATAAACCCTGGGTGACCACCGCTGCGGCGGTAACAGGGCACCGCTGCGGCAGTAAAAGCTGCTGCCAGAATTTTTTTTTCCTCTGCTCAGTTTTTTCCAATTTGATGCAATTCCTTGATAGTACCTAAAAATGTGACATAGATTTATCAAAAACTAAATAACTAATCATAATTTTAACTCAAAAAAACATATAAATTGCAATTAGTTATAAAGCTAATTTTTAATTATAAATAAAATTATACGAATATACTATATCGAAAATATTTAGCCCATCAAACTAAAGCAAAAAATAACTAAATATAAAATGTAATGCAAATAAAACTATATTGACAGTAAAAAATGGGTTGCCTCCCATATAGCGCTTCATTTAAAGTCTTGGGCTTGACTACTTCCTGATTCATTGCGGGTCGGTGATAATGATAGAAACTTTTTGTCGATCCACCTCACCCCCCATGTATTGCTTTAGACGTTGGCCATTGACTTTGAATGTGTTCAAAGTTGTGGCATCTTCCAATTCAACCGCACCGTGCGGGAATACATTTTTGATAGTGAAGGGACTCGACCATCTGGATTTCAGCTTTCCCGGGAAGAGTCTCAACCGGGAATTATATAGAAGCACTTTCTGGCCAATGTCGAACTTCCTCTCCACAATTTTCTGATCATGCCATCGTTTGTTCTTTTCCTTATAAATTTTTGCGTTCTCATACACTTGGAGGTGGAATTCATCCATTTCGTTCAGTTGAAGCATTCTTTTCTCACCGGCCACAGGTAATTCAAAATTGAGCTTTTTGATGGCCCAATACGCATGATGCTCAAGTTCAACCAGCAAGTGGCAAGATTTTCCGAAAACCAAGCGATATGGTGACATCCCAATTGGTGATTTGAAAGCTATTATGTATGCCCATAAAGCTTTATCCAATTTCCTAGACCAATCCTTCCTGTTGGGATTCACCGTCGTTTCCCAAATCAGCTTTATTTCTCTGTTAGAGACTTCTGCTTGACCACTGGTTTGCGGATGATAGGCCATAGCAATTTTCTGGGAGACCCCATATTTAGCAAGGAGGGCAGCAAAATACTTGTTGCGAAAGTGTGAACCTCCATCACTGATAATAGCCCGTGGAGTGTCAAAGCGCGAAAAAATGTTTTTACGCAAGAAGTTAAGAACGACTTTGGAATCATTGGTCGGTAGAGCAACAACTTTGACCCATTTAGATACATAGTCCACCGCGACTAGTATGTATTGGTTGTTATAAGACGACGGGAATGGTCCCATGAAATCTATGCCCCAAATGTCAAAAATTTCGATTTCTTGAATGCTATTCAGGGGCATTTCATGTCTCCTAGAAATATTACCCGTTCTTTGGCACTTGTCGCATCTTGCTACAAAGGAATGAGCGTCTTTAAACAAAGATGGCCAATAGAACCCAGATTGTAGGACTTTTGCCTCTGTTCTCTCCCCATCGAAATTTCCTCCATAATCAGATGAATGACAGTGATGAAGAATATCACTCATTTCTTCTTTAGGCACACACCTTCTCAACAATTGATATGCGCATTGCTTGAACAGGAAAGGATCATCCCATACAAAGAACCGAACGTCACTTAAGAACTTTTTACGTTGCTGATAACTTAAATCCGGGGAAGTCACATTGCTCACTATGAAATTCGCAAAATTCGCATACCAAGGTAATTCGCTGTGCACAGCAAACAGCTGCTCATCCGAAAAACGCTCATTAATCACCCTGCCATCCTTCATATCCTGCTCTGGATTTTCTAATCTAGAAAGATGATCCGCCACTTGGTTCTCTGAACCCTTCTTATCTCGAATTTCCAGATCAAACTCTTGGAGAAGAAGAATCCATCTTATAAGTCTGGGCTTTGCATCTTTCTTGGAAATCAGATATCTAATAGTCGCGTGATCAGTATAAACCACAACTTTTGTTCCAATGAGATATGACCTAAATTTGTCGAAAGCGTATACAACCGCTAATAGTTCTTTCTCGGTGGTGGTGTAATTTAGCTGAGCATTTGTTAAGGTCTTACTGGCATAATATATAGCATGAAAGATCTTTTCCTTGCACTGCCCCAACACTGACCCAACTGCAAAATCACTAGCATTGCACATCAATTCGAATGGTACAGATCGATCTGGTACTACAATTACGGGTGCAGAGGTTAGTTTTGTTTTTAATAGCTCAAAGGCCTTTAAATAGTCTTCGTCAAATTTGAATTGGACCTCCTTTTCTAATAGGCTACATAAAGGCTTGTATATTTTGGAGAAGTCCTTGATAAATCGTCTATAAAAGCCCGCATGACCTAAAAAACTGCGCACCCCCTTAACAGTTGTAGTTGGTGGCAATTTCTCAATTGTGTCCAGCTTTGCCTTGTCAACCTCCAATCCTTTTTCTGAGACTTTGTGCCCAAGGATAATTCCTTCCTGTACCATGAAATGACATTTTTCTCAGTTTAGAATTAGATTCGTCTCTACACAGCGTTTCAACACAAGAATCAAGTTCTCTAGACACAACTCAAAAGAGTCCCCGAATACAGAAAAATCATCCATGAAGACTTCCACATTATGCTCCACCATGCCAGAAAAGATGACCATCATGCACCTTTGAAATGTTGCTGGTGCATTGCAAAACCCAAAGGACATTCGTCTGAATGCAAACATCCCGTAAGGGCAAGTGAAGGTTGTCTTTTCCTGGTCCTCAGGTGCAATAACTATCTGATTATACCCCGAGTAGCCATCCAGGAGACAGTAGTACTTGTGACCTGCCAATCTGTCCAACATTTGGTCAATAAATGGCAATGGAAAGTGATATTTTCTTGTAACTTTGTTTAGCTTTCTATAATCCATACACACCCTCAAACCAGTCACTGTCCTTGTTGGTATCAACTCATTTTGCTCATTTATCACGACTGTCATCCCTCTTTTCTTGGGTACACATTGGACAGGGCTTACCCATGCACTGTCGGAGATAGGATATATGATCCCAGCATCTAGCAATATCAGAATCTCCTTCTTAACGACCTCTTTCATAATAGGGTTGAGCCTTCTCTGATGCTCCACAATCAGCTTACTATCCTCTTCCATCAGAATCTTATGCATACAAAAGGATGGACTAATGCCTTTGATGTCTGATATAGTCCACCCTAAAGCTGTTTTATACTTCCTCAGCACACTTAAAAGTTCACTTTCTTGTTCCTCGTTTAAAGCTACAGATATTACAACAGGATAAGTGGATTCTTTTCCCAAAAATGTATACCGCAAATGATTTGGCAATGGTTTGAGCTCCAGTATTGGTGCTTCCTCTTTAGATAAATTTGAAACAGAAGTTCCTGCTTGTTCCAAAGCTTCATAGTGCGGTTTGAATTTGGCAAATCGAGGAGACGAATCCAAATATTGCACGCATTCTGTATGAGTAGGATCTTCTGCAGTCGTGGTTCCAATGATCGAAGCCTCCAACGAATCAGAAATATAAGTTTTCATGAAAACTTCATGTACAAACCTGTCAACCACATCGACTTTAAAGCACTCTTCGGAATCACTTGGAAACTTCATAGATTTGAAGCATTGAACTTTATTTCTTGATCTTGTACCCTCATAGTGAGCTATCCCTTCTGAACATCGATAATAGTTCTCCCGGTGGCTAGAAATGGATGCCCTAATATAATAGGCACTTCCCTGTCCTCCTCAAAGTCCAGAACTATAAAGTAAGCTGGAAAGATAAACTTGTCAACCTTTACCAGCACATCTTCCACGATTCCTTTAGGGTATGTCAGAGATCTATCAGCAAGTTGTAGAGTAACACTGGTTGACTTCGCTTCGTTCAACCCCAACTTCCTATAGATAGACAATGGCATCAGATTGATTCTTGCTCCAAGATCACATAAAGCTTTTCCAGTAAATTCACTTCCAATGGAGCACAAAATGGTGAAACTCCCAGGGTCCCTTAGCTTGGGAGGAAGCTTATTCTGTAGAATTACGCTACATTCTTCCGTTAGAGCAACCGTCTCATAATCACCACGCCTTCTCTTCTTAGACAATATGTCCTTCATGAATTTCATATAGCTTGGCATTTGCTCCAAAGCTTCAGCAAATAGAATATTGATGTGAAGCTTTTTCAAGACCTCCAAGAATTTTGAAAACTGTTTATCCAGTTTCTGCTTTTGCTGCCTTTGAGGAAATGGCATGGGTTGAACTCTTGGAAGGGTTTTGTTGACTATGGGACTTAACTCTTGGACTTCTTCCACAATTTCAGGAGTTCCACTTGTTGTGTTTTCTATCTCAACAACTACTTCCTCTTCAGTTAGAATTGGTAGTACTATAGTAGTTTCTCCAGTGGTATTCATTAAGGGTCTACCACTGCGCAGTGTGACTGTTTTGCATTGCTCCTTGCCATCCCTCTTTGGATTGACCTCAGTGTCACTAGGCAAAGTTCCTTGCAGACGATTGTTCATAGCACTAGCAAGTTGCCCCACTTGGTTTTCAAGGTTCCTTATAGCAATATCTTGGTTGTTGCTCCTTGTCTCATTCTGGGAAATGTATCTAGTCAGAAGTTCCTCAAAGCTAGCTTTCTTCTCCGTAGGAGGAGGAGGAGGAGGAGCCTGTTGATGTTGTGGAGGTGGCTGTTGTTGTTGTTGAGTTGGTTATTGCTGCTGTGGATTGTAAGTTTGATATTCTGGAGGATATGGCTGCCTTGAAGACGAAGATTGTCCTTGATTGTTGTTATTGTTCCACGAGAAATTAGGATGATTTCTCACTCCAGGATAATAATGTGTCAGCACATTAGTGTTTTGTTGCCGTTTGTAATTACTGACATATTGCACTGATTCTGCCTTGATGGCACATTGCTCACTAGGATGTTCCCCAGCGCATATCTCGCATATCACTGCTACACTTTGCACAGGTTTTGTTCCCATATTGTCAATTTTTAGAGCAAGTGCAGCCACTTGTGCAGATAAAGATGTAACTGCATCCACTTCACGCATTCCCGCTACTTTCCTTTGAGTGAACCTCTCAGCAGGCCACTGATAATTATTTGCTGCCATGATTTCCAACAGTTCAAGTGCTTCTTCATAACTCTTTCCCATTAAGGCTCTGCCAGCTGCAGCATCCATGCTTTGTCGGGTAGAATTTGATAAACCGTTAGAGAATGTCTGGACTTGTAACCATTTAGGAATACCACGTCTCATAGAGAGACTCTGAATCCTGTTCGCTAAAGGCTGTAATGTCATTTCGCATTCTTGCTGTTCTGGCAAGCGAAAAGAATTTAGCCAAGAATTTCTGAGCTAGATCAGCCCAGGTGCTAATGGAGCCTGCTGGTAGAGAATGCAACCAACTCTTCGCCTTATCATGCAAAGTGAAAGGGAACAGACGAAGTCTGAGAGCGTCTTCAGAAACTCCTTGATATCTGAATGTGTCACAGATTTCCAGAAATTTGACCAAATGATCATTCGGGTCCTCATTAGGTAACCCACCGAACTGCACATGATTCTGAATCATTTGGAAAGTGCCCGGCCTAATCTCAAAGCTAGCAGCAACAATGGCTGGCCTATTAATGCTTGTATGAATATCGGTAACTTGTGACATAGCATATTCCCGCAATGTTTTATAATCTTCTTCAGCCATTGTATCTTGATGGTGAATAACTTGACCCCTTTTTTCTTTTCGCAATACACGCAAAGTTCTTTCAACCTCAGGATTGAAAGTTACGAGATTTGGATCTTGAAAAGGAAGCATGCACAATCAAGAGTACCTGGAAAAAAATAAAAATAAAAATAAAAATAAAACAAATTAGACAAATGTAACAGTTTAAACGAAGATTATATTGATAAAGCTTAATATTGCAGAGAAATTAGATAAATAACTCCCCGGCAACGGCGCCAAAAACTTGACGGTAGTTTTCACGATTGATATTTACGTGCAAGTATTCACGGCCTTCAAGTAGTAAAGAGTAAGTCTAAGTCGATCCCACAGAGAGTTATACTAATGTTATCTGAATAGCAAACTTAAAGCAACCTAATCCAATTTAAACTATGATTAAAGACGGTGAGCTTTTGTTACAAATATCCTAAAATAATTAAAACTTAGCAACAAAGATTCGATTTAAACAAGCTAAGATCACAACTTCACTCACTACCTCATTTAACCCTCACACCTCTCTTTTCAATGCTAAGATTGTACGAATGATAACCAGAGAAAATAAGCAACCAATAACCTCTTCCGATAGTTAAATGATTCACACCCTACTAATTAGCTCACTATATTCCTATGTGACCTAACTTAGCAAGACGACAATAAAAGCAAATCTCAACAAGGCTACACAAGGTACACCGGTATATTCCTATCCGAGATACAAAATAGGCACTCCATTCGAAAATAAGGCTTCCTACAAGTGTTATCATGCTTTAGGTAGAGTTATTTAATCCATTTTTCAATATCATAAACAACCACACATTACATACAAAGTACATAATCCATACATGAAGAACAAGGCATGATAACCATTCATTAGCAATCCATACACATCAAGAAGAGAGATATTCAATTAAAATCAAGTAATGAGCTCCATTGTGATCCTAGGAATGAAGTTAGTTCATATCTAAATGAATAAAAAACCATTAACAAGTCACTCATTAGACTTAAATACACAGAATGAAGATAACTAAATGGTTGAAACTTCCTAAAACACAAGTTTCAAACACATAAACTCCCTTCACAATGTAGCAATCCAAGCTTGATGAGTCTTCTTGCTCTTGAGTTAAATACCAATCCAAGTTGCTTTGAAGGCTTCCAAAACTGAAGAACAACTGCTCTCAGGCATAAAATCTAATCTTTTTAGGTCAAGCAACGAATGGCTTTAAGTATAAAAATCCCGTCTGATTTAAGCAACTTCGACCACTGCGGCAGTGATATCCACCGCTGCGGCGGTGGTCATGAATGAAAATTACGATTTTGCCCTCCAAGCTTAAAAATCCTACAAAAGACCGACGAGACATTAGGGACCATAAAATTCATAAATATAAGCAATAATAACTCTCAAAAACTCACAAAATATTAAGTCAGACGTACTAATTCGCAGGTATAAAACCCACTCATCAGCGATGCTTGTAATCTTTCGTGTATGATTCAAATTACCTCAGTGGTTTGTTGGACTATTTCGGGTCCTAGCATTTGTCGTTCACCAACGTTGTCCCAACTTATGCCGTATAAGGCTTCATGCAGTGGCATTCGTATGCTAGCATAGTAACTGTTATTATAGGCAAAACTCTACCAAATGCAACTAATCTTCCCAACTTTCCTTAAAGTCCATAATACAGGTTCTCAACATGTCCTTTAATGTTTGAATGGTTCTCTTACTTTGTCCATCTGTTTGTGGGTGATACGATGTGCTCAATCTTAACTAGGTTCCTAAGTGTTTTTGAAGGCTTCTCCAAAAGCTTGAAGTAAACCGTGGATGTAGGTCTGGCACTATAGAAACTGAGACTCCATACCTAGAGATAATTTTATTAATGTATAGCTTGGCCAGTTGATCTAGGTTAAATGTAACCTTAATAGGTAAAAAATGGGCTGATTTAGTAAGACGGTCCACTATTACCTAAATGGCATCGTGGCCTTTCTGTGTGGTAGGAAGTCCTACAACGAAATCTATGGTTATATGCTCCCACTTCCACTAGGGAATTGGTAAAGGTTGTAATAATCCACTAGGTTTTTGGTGTTCAGCTTTAACTCTCTGACACGTGAGACATTTACTTACCCATTTCGCTATTTCTCTTTTCAAGTTCGACCACCAGAAATGTCGACTCAAGTCTTTATACATCTTACTACTACCCGGGTGAACAGTGAATTTAGAGTTATGAGCTTCTGTTAATATTTCATCTTTTAACTCTTAATTTGTTGGTACCCATATTCTATTCTCATATCTTAACACCCCATTTTTGTCTACTTGAAATTTGATATTCTTTATGTGAGTTATCTCAGTTTTACATTTTTAACACTCTTCATTTGTCTCCTGTATTTCTTTGACTCTATCTAACAAAGTTAAAACATTCTCTAACACGAATATTTTTTTAGTAGAGTTAATTGGAACTCTTACCTCAATCTCAAGTTTGTTAAGCTCTTTTATTAGTATCTTATTGTTTGTTATTACGTTTAACTTGTCTTGATTCTTTCGACTCAACGCGTCTGCAACGATGTTCGCTTTCCTGGGATGATATAGAATTTCACAATCAAAATCCTTTATCAACTCTAATCACTTCCTTTGCCGCATATTCAACTCCTTTTCGTGTAAAATATATTTCAAACTTTTGTGATCTATGTATATTTCACACTTCTCTTCATATAAGTAATGTCTTTAGATTTTCAAGGCAAAAACTACCACGACTAACTTAAGATCATGAGTAGGATACCTCTTCTCATATTCCTTGAGTTGTTGTGACGCATACGCGATCACTTTCCCATGTTGCATGAACACACATGTTAATCCCCTGTGTGATGTATCACTATAAACCACAAGGCTTCCAGTATCATCTGGTAAAGACAACACTGGTGCTATACTTAATAGTTTCTTCAACTTTTGGAAGCTTTCTTCGCATTTATCTGTCCAGACATATGTTACCATCTTTTGAGTTAAATTGGTTAGTGGGGTTGCTATCTTTGAATTTTTTTTATAAAACGACGGTAATACCCCGCTAAACTAAGAAAACTTCTTACTTCTTATTTCTGTTGGAGTTATTGGTTGTTCCCAATTCATAACTGTTTTTATCTTTACTGGATCAAATGCAATCCTAGTCTTGTCCATTACATGTCCCAAGAACTGGACTCTCTCTAACCAAAATTCACACTCGAAAAACTTTGCATAAAGTTGTTCCTTCCGTAATATCTCCAATACGCTCCTCAAGTGTTCGACATGCTCCTCCCGTATTTTCGAGTATATCAAGATATCATCGATGAACACTACAACGACTTTGTCTAAGAATGATTAAAACACTCGGTTCATCAAATCCATGAATGCTGCCGGTGCATTCGTTAACCCAAATGACGTTACAAGAAACTCATAATGTCCGTAGCGTGTTCTAAACGTTTTCTTTGGCACATCTTCTTTTCTTACCTTTAATTGATGATAACCTGATCGTAGGTCAATCTTCGAAAAGTGTTCGACTCCTTTCAATTGGTTAAATAGATCATCAATCCTTGGTAAATGACATCTTTATGGTCAATTTATTCAATTCTCGATAATCGACGCATAACCTTAAAGTTCCATCCTTTTTCATTACAAACAATATAGGTGCTCCCCGTGGTGAAACACTAGGATGTATGTACTTTTTGTCTAAAAGTTCTTGTAGCTGTACATGTAACTCTTTCAACTCTACGGGTGCCATCCTGTATAACGCCTTCGAGACTGGCATCGAACTAGGTGCAAGGTCGATGATAAACTTGATCTCTCTATTTGGAGGAAGGCCTGGTAAGTCATCAGAAAACACATCTGGAAATTCATTAACTTCGGGAATTTGACTTAGCTTTGCTCCTTCTTTTCGAGTATCAACAACATAGGCCAAATAACCCGTACCACCCTTCCTAAGTAACCTCATTGCCTACATTATTGTCAGACAACAAGACTGTTTAGGTGAACAACTACCATTGAACACAACCTTTGACTTTGACGCAGTCAACATGTTCACTCATTTTCGATTGCAATCAATCATTGCATTATGATTAACCAACCAATCCATTCCTAAAATCACGTCAAACTCTCTTAACTATATAGGGATAAGTTTCACAAGAAACTTGTGTCCTTTAATCTCTACATTACAATTTTTATGTACAGTTTTAATGGGAATTATTTCTTTGTTGGCAATTTCTACATTGAAAGGTATATCTAAGTCTTCACATGGCATGCTTAAACTTTTAGTAAAATTACTAGACATAATTGAACAAGTTGCACCAGAGTCGAATAACACATAAGCATTTACAAAATTGATAGGAATGATACCTGTTACTACGTCCTGGGAAGCAATAGCATCCCACACCGTCATGTTAAATGTTTTGGCAGTTGGACGACTCTGGCCACCTGCTCCTGCTACTGTTGGCCTATGGTTGTTATAATTGTTTTAGTTTTCCCCTATATTTGAATTTCTGGGCTTTGGACAAAAATTCGCCATATGTCCCTCTGCCTCGCAATTGAAACATTTGTTATCCTTATTCTCATTACTACAATTGTTGATCCTATTACTATTACTATTATTCTTTTGTGGTCACCGGTTGGAGTAATGCCCATCTTTTTCACACGTGAAACATTTTGCTCCACTAAAATAGCATACTCCGATGTGATTCTTCCCATAAATACTACAACGTTCAAACCTTTGATTTTTATTGTTGTTGTTGTTGTTTCTTCCTCTATTGACATTGTTGTTGAAATTACCCCCCCCCCCCCCTTTTCAAAGTTATTAGAAGAATTGGCATCACGCTTCCTTTTAAAATTCCCCCCTGGATTTCCTTTCCCTTAATTAGTAGTTTTTCTTTCCTTGTGAAATTTTGTTAATGCTTCATTCTCGATTTCAGCTATGATAACTTTCTAAGAATTTCAGAAAAGACCTTTATCTGTAAAGTTGATATTCTACTCCTAACCTGGGGTTTTAAACCTTTTTCAAATCTACGAGCTTTCCTTGACTCTGTATTAACTTAATGAGGAGCAAAACGAGCTAACTCGTTGAACTTGGCCGTATACTAGGCTACCGTTAGTTCTGTTTGTTTTAATTTTAGGGAACGTATTCCATACAATCTTGCATGGTCTGAGGAAAGTAGTTCTCAAAGAAAACTTCTTTGAATCTATCCCAAGGGATGATCCCATCTCCAGCACAAGTTTGGTTCGCTTCCCACTAGTGGTTAGCTTCTTTCTAGAAGAAAGTGGTGAAGTCAGTCTTTTGTTCATCATTTACTTAGATTACTTTAAACACTTTCTCTATTTCTGTGATGCATGTTTGGGCTTTTATTGGTTCATCGGTCCCCCTAAATTCAGGTGGTTCGACTAACTTAAAGTCTTTGAATAAGGTGACCTTGCGTGTATCGGGTTGGACTACAGGGAGTGGGTTTTCTTGTCTCCTTTGTAAAACTTCTAATATAATATCAACTAATTGTTATGTGGGGTTTGCCCTTACTTGTTTTGTATCTATATCTGCTTGTGATCTTCTCCTCGGTGCCATTTATCTAATGATAATAAAATGAACAGGTACAATAACCAACTCACTTTTTAACAAACAGAAAATGTATTTCACATACTGAAAGTTACATTTATTCGACTAGTGATTTATATGTCATCACTAGTTACACACAATGACACACATGAAAAATAACAGAGTAGTGATTTATATATTATCAATAGTTACACACAAAAAGGATTCTCTTATTTATAGAACATTGGGAATACTTTAATATAACTGCCTACATATCACTTCTTCCTATTTGCTAGTTTTTCCTTCCTCACTTTGAGGTCATCTTCGATTTTCCCAATCCGTGCCTCGAGATCATCAACTTTCCTATTTAGACTGGAATTGGGCTGACTGGCAGTGGATCCTCCCCCTGACTCGATTACAATATTAGATATAACCCCCTCTTAAAACTGGTTATTGGGTGCAATTGCTTGCAAAGGTTTAACCGAAATTACCAGCTCCTCCCAGACTACTATCTTCTTTTTTTGAAACATCTTACAAAAGGAAATTTTACTTATTTAGTATATAGGTGATGTAAATTTACACAAAAAGGATTATAAGCATTTTTGGGTTACTTCATGTGTATTTTTAGTATTTTATGGACTTAAAGACTACCTAAGGTACTTTTACCTTAGAGCTACAGTTGACAACTCTGATACCAAATTGTGACACCCCCAAATCTCTACACTCCCTATAGTAAATTTGGTGCTCACGCTAACTGATTAACTATATATTTCATAATACATAACTTTTATCTATCCAAGATTCACAGTATCCCATAACAGATAGTAATTCTCCTCAAAAAAATTACTGTGTTTGAATACACTTACTTGGATGTATAGATTTATGTCTCATGGATATCTCTTTCATATCTATAATCTCTATCTATTTGAAATTCACAGTATTAAGGATAAAGCTTGTTCTTGGCAATAGAGGGGCACATTTCGGTTACAATAAATATCATATCGACGCTCATTATGGGGAACCTCAGTGCTTACAGAACTTTCAATATTCAATCCCCTCATTCAGATGTATAATTCATATAGATACTATACTAAATCAGTATAATATTCTAAATCATCTAAGAATAACGCAATTTATATAACGAAAGATGATAATATAGTTAATAACTTTAAGTTCGGTTATATAGATTCCAAGATCATATTCTTTATTACATCGAAGTCTAAAAAGACTTAAACAAAAACAAACAAAAGTAATACATCTAATCTAACAGGGTCTTTTTCCGTTTGGGTCCGGATTGGAACATCCCGATTTATCATTCAACGCTGCAAATGAAATTATATTTGCAAGGATGAGCAACGAAAGGCTCAACAAGTAAATATTAACAGGTTATACTCACACTAGGTTTGAATTTAAAGAACATTCAGTTCAATTATTTTTCATATATATATATATATACTAAGGTTTGTCTATCAAACCACATATATTATGGTTTTTTTTAATGATAAAAACTTAGAAACCATAGGTTGATCTGTTCAGTCGGACTTCAAAAATCACTTTAAGAGGTCATGTAGACTTATGAATCATTGATTCAGTTATTTAATAGGGGATCAACCTATTTATAACCTACGAGTATGCATATCATCTTACCAGTGTTCTAGACACACTTAGGTTAGTTTATTACTACTGCCTGATTATCACTCTTATATAAAGAGGCAAAGGTTCTGTGAGGATCCGAATTTTCAGAATTTCTTTAATAAATTAAATAAGAATTTAATTGATAAAATTATCAAGATTATTAATTATTATGATTTAAGGTATGTGATTAGATTTAATTAGTAAATTAAATCTGTACAGAGATCATGATGAATGGTATGGAATTAATGTAATTGAAAAGGAAATAAATTGTTTAAAAATAATTTATTAAGAATAAGAGAAGTTTCAGATAAATGTACATTAAATTGTACAATTAAATGGAAATGTAGAAATTATGATTTAATTGAGATTATATGGTAATGTGAGATCTATGATTTAGCTATGAATAAAGATATATGTGCATATATGTGTACATGGTTAATGGTGGTAATTATCAATTTCATTAATTATGAAAATTAAGGGATTAATAATTAAATTAATCCAAGAATTTATGAAAAGCTAATGAGGAAGTTTGTAAAATTGTAGTTATCGATTTTAGAGTTTATCAAGAATTTTGGAAGAAGTTTAGAAATTAATTGAGAAGGAAAAGTAATTATATAAATTATATAATAACAAATTATATAATTTATATAAGGAAATTAAAATAAGGTATGAAGAAAATAATAATTATATAAGAATAATTATGTAATTTATATAAGGTAATAAAGGTAGAGGAAATTAAGAAATTATTTAAAAGGAGAATGCAATTATATAAATTATATAATATTAAATTATATAATTTATATATAAAGAAATTAATGTGAATATTAAAGAAATTGAATAATAAATTAGAAAAATGAATGTTTTAAGTTATTAAAAATTATATTTATGTATAATTAAATTATTATGACGTTTATGAAGAATAATATTTCGGAAACGAGAACATGTTAGTGTAACATGATGTACAAGTAACGAAGTGAAAAATTATGAAAAATAATTTTTATATGTCCTATGAATTATTTTATGATTTTTGGAGGTGTAAATTACCTCAAATAATTACATACATGGAGTTATGCGTGTACAAAATTTGGCAAGAAAAGTACCCAAAAAGGGTATTAAAATTATTTATAGATCGTATAATGAATTTTGGTGAATTAAAATAAATATTTTATATTTATTATATAAAATATTTATTATATGAAATGGTTACATAATGTATAGAAATATTACATTATGGCTTGTTTTTTTTTTGAAAAATCTGGAAAATTCCAAGTTGGACCGAGAGATAAAGAGGCGGTGGAATCAAGTTTGGATAAAATTTAGTTAATTGCATGGGATTATAAAAGGCAAATAAGGGAAAGGAAATAAGAAGAAAAAAGAAAGGAAACAAAAAGAAAAGAAAAAAAGAAAAAAAGAAAATAAACCTACTCTCTTTGTTCCTTCTTTCCTCCACCCGTGAACACCACCAACCACCACCGCCGGAAACACTGCCAGAGGAAGAGAGAGAGAAATATTGGAGTCATCAAGAGGAAGAATACCAACCCTTTGAAAGGTATAAATATTAATTTGTATGATTTATTATGCAATTTTTGTAATAAATTATTATTGTGAAAAATAGAAAAAAAAATTCTAAATAATTTGTGGATGTTTATCTATGGGTTACGTGATTTTTGGAATAGTTTATTGTGAATTTTTGGAGCAAAAATGATGTTTGGATGATAAGTTGGTGTAATGTTCCGCGACGACAGATGAAGAAGAAAGGAACAGGCCGCGCATTGCGCGGGCCTTGTTTTTGGGCAACGAAACGGCGCCGTTTCGGGCGCGCGCGCGCGCGGGGGGGGGGGGGGGGGGGGGGGGGGGGGCAGAAGCGGCCGCACCATGCGCGACCAAGAATTCGGCACCGGCCCAGCCAAACGACGTCGTTTGGCTGGCCAGGGGGACGCCGCGCGCAATGCGCGGCGGTCGGCCACGCGGGGAAATGACGATTTTGCCCCCGGCCTTTTCTGGTTATACCAAACGTGTCCCTGAGCCTCAGTCAATTACGAAATTGCCCCAGTTCTTTTCCTTTAATTCCGGTTGTGTCCCTAAGAGCGCCGAAATGACGGAATTGCCCCTGGACTTTCCAGAAAATACCGGTTGAGTCCCTAAGGGCGCAAAAATTACTAAAATGCCCTCAGAATCAAATTTTAATGAAATAAATGTTTAAAAATTCTAGAAAATTATAGAAAAATACTAAAAATATAGAAATGATGTTTGGGCATTAAATTTAATATTTTTGTAAAAATATTAAATATTGGGGATTAATATTTAAATATTTTAAATATTAATCTAATGAGGTTAAAGGTTAGAAAATGATTAAATGAAAATTCGGACAACCAAATATGTTAAATTTTATCCGATGAGCCGGGTTATCCGTATTAGAGGTATTGGATATTAAGTTAAACGAATATTTTAAGGAACGAGGTTAATATAATTAGCCATATAAATTAATAATTGGCCTAGAGATGATATTAATTAATTAAATTAATATCATAAGGAGATAAATAATTATTATTTGATTATTTTATGATCATATGTTGATCAAGTTAAGGGTTTGAGCTAACAATTTAAATAACTGGACGCCAGGCAAGTTCTTCAGTCCCTTTTATGTTAAATGTTGGAATGTTATGATATGTAATTTATGTTTTAACTGCATACAAATTATATGTTACGTGAGACGTGATTAATATGACCACAATGTGTATTTTGTGCAACGATATGGATATATATGAGATATATTCCTATAATAGAAGCACAAGCACATGATGTATCACACACACCAAGCATGATAAGGTATGTGCTACGTGAATTATAACTGTTGAACTTGTTGAGCCGTTGTGCTCATTACTTGCATAATATAAACTTTTGCAGGTTAGGAAATGAATTTCAAGAATATCCGATTATATTGAGACGGAATTTCCTAAAAGGTTGTGAATGTGATTATTAAATGTTGTATTATGATTCAAGGTGGATAATTTGTCAAAGTTACATTGATATGTTGTATGTACAGAAAAGTTGGATCCGAATATGACGAGTATAGTTTAAATTGTGAAATGTAATTGTTCAATATGATTATTATGATAGAGACTATTATATTTCTGACTATGAATTTCGACATAAGAATATTGTATGGATATAAATGACATTAAATGTTGAATGTTGACCTTTATGATACGGGTTACAGAAAGAAAAGAATAAGTAAAGGTTGCGATCCAGAGACTAGGATCGAGATATAAGGATTTTACATATTCCAATATTTTAATACAATGATTGAATTGAGAAAAAGAAAAATTTATACCGAAATTTTGGTAATTGTTGATTTTAAATATCAGATAATGGATCAAGTAAGGTGATTAAAGATATATTAACGAACCAAAATTTGGACGTTAAGGAAATAATGTATAATAAATACAAGATTTAAGAGAATAAAGTGGGTCGAAATTCGGGGTCGTTACAGTTGGTATCAAAGCCAGAGGTTATAAATCTTAGGTAAATGATACCTTAGGCTATAACCTTAGTAAGAAATAGTACAGTTAGTTGCGTGTTCTGAAAACCCAAGCGTATAGTAAGCTCGTGACTCATGATTGTATGGTGGAGCCCCCTTTAGCGAATGGGCGACTATGGCCTGACTACGACAAGCTCCTCAACCATATGATTATGGTAAGTTTCTGAGTCCAAATACGTGATAAGTTTGATGAACATGGGGGAGTAAAATAGAAAGATGTAAGTTAAGAAATACAGATCTCAGATATTGGCTGAAATAAAGGAAATATGAAAGATGTTAAGAAAGGTTTGAATGAAACGAATTAAGAAAATTCATAAATTCAATTAAGAATATATCTGAAAGAATATTTGAAATGATTCAAAGATGAATCTCAAAGATAATCAGGGGACACCTGATTTAAGTAATAAAGATGACAAAGTAATCCAAAACGTATAGGAAGAGATCATAATAATATTATCAAGAACAGCGAGAGGATCGTACTACGATACGATCATGAGATAAGGAAAACGAGTAAGGAATGGATTGTAAAGTAAGGTTATGATGGGATCAAGTGAGAACGTGAAATAATAGAAAGACCTGTTAATGGTCAACAAGGTATAGTTTGATGCTATAAAGAGATATGGTACTATGAAGTAGTACAAGAAGAATTTAAAGAATGATAAAGCATGAATAACAGAAATGAAAGGTTATGATAAGAGGGTAGAAAGTTTGGGTACAAAATTTCAATTGATGACTCACGTGGTGATTGAGTTACACGATCCTTTGTATGGGCAAGGGATTTGTGTTTACTTAGTTACTATGTGATAATCATTGAAATGTTAGAGTCGCGATAACAGTTTTGATAGATAATATTAAATTTCGGCACGAGTTCTTAAAACTCATGCATATGGTAAGTCCATGACTCATAATCGTATGGTATGTTTTGAGCCCCTCAGCATATGGATAGTCTTTGACTTGTTCTTAGACTACGTATTGCTAAAACAAGCTTCTAAACTCATATTCTTGTGGTAAGTTCCTAGACTCATAATGTGTGGCAAGTTTGATGAACTATACGGGGGTATAGAAAAGTTGGAGTAGATAGAAATTTTAATATGATAAAGAATAATAATCCTAGCAATAAATTTAATAATTAAGTGAAGAAGCAAAAGGTGAATGTTAGGGAATTTAGGATATTCCCACTCTTCTAGCTTTGCTAGATTTCGAAAATTTTGGCCTCAAGTTGATTTGGCACGTGTGTGCTTTGAAAAATATAAATGAAATTTTTAAGCGATTTAAAAAGTGTCTATGCCACTTGTTTCGGCTAGACGAAAATATTTTTAACATCAAAATGTATTTTGAAATAATCATCCACGCACCTTTTAGCCCGGTGCAGATGTGATGAATGACGGAATGCTCAACGTGTTGTTGAGACGGTGCGGTACTATTTCGTCATAAGATGATTCAACACCATAAAGGATGGTGTAGGAATTACTAACGACGGAATTCTCAACGGACTGTCAAAATAATGCGGTAACATAAAGTCATAAATGATTTTGATTTATAAAAGTATGTCAAAGCTATAAGTCAATGCCATTTGACTCGGCTAGACGTTTTGAAAAGTTTTGACAGGATAAATATTTTAAAATTTTCTGCAAGTTATAAATTGTTAAAAGTAAGTCTATGCTAATTGATTTAGCTAGACAAGCGTTGAAGAAAAATAAGTCTGAGCTATTGATTCAGCTAGACAAATTCTAAATTATATTTATTGAATTCGTATTCTTTGAAGTTAGACCAAGTCAAATTATTTTCGAATGAATTCTAAGGCTGAGATGAACAAAAAGATTAAGAATATTGCAGGATGATCGAATGGTCACCTGGCATAAGAAGACACAGGCATTGTAGATTGATCATCTGGTGTGTCAATATATGGTGAAACATCCATTACTTTAATGACAGACTGATCCACTGTCAGGGTTTGCAGTATGAAGTACTCGGGGAGCGAAGTACTGTAAATCGGGATAAATGTTCATTCAGCAAAGTATGAAAGTTGCCAAAATATAATTATTTTATTTTCCTCTACTCTTATGAAGATTGGATGGTAGGATGGGGTAGTAATTTTCTAAGCGTGAGCATTAGGGAAAGTAATAATTGTGAAGTAAAGAAATTATGAACTGTGTTGGATTAGAAAATTGCAGTGTGCAATGACTACGAGAAAGGAAGAAAATAAAGATATGTGGAATAAATGTAAAGAAATTGTGAAGTACGAGTACATGGAAATTTCGAGAACGAAATTTTATGAAGGAGGGGTGAATGTGACACCCAAGATTTTTGGAATAATTTTAAATAAAGATTATGACAAATTAAGTAAGGGTTAATGTATAGAACTTAGTGTTGAATGATGGAGTTATTAAGGAATAATTTATGGAATGTAAAGAAGATTTATATGAATTAAGAAAAGAAAGATCAATGTGCGGAATATAAATGAGGTGTAATAGAAAGTATGAAATAAGTGGATTGAATAAGGATAAGTATGGTTAAAGAAAGGATTTTTTTTTTCCAGAGAATGAGAAAGTATATTGATAAGTGTATCAAGAGACTAGCTAAGGTGTTATCAATAAAAAATTTAGAGAATTGTGAAATGTAATACTACAAATAAATTGTGAATTTAGTTAAGAATTTAATATTCTGACCGTTATGATTTTTATTGGAATTATCTATGTAAGTTAAGGATTTAAAGAAGTAAAATATGATTATTATGGATATAGTGTGATTTATTAAGATAAAGGTATAGCAAGATGCTATAAATGAAATACGTATAAATATTACGGCAATTATGATTCCGAGGACGGAATCCTGTTAAGGGGGGAAGAATGTGAGGATCTGAATTTTCAGAATTTCTTTAATAAAATAAATAAGAATTTAATTGATAAAATTATCAAGATTATTAATTATTATGATTTAAGGTATGTGATGAGATTTAATTAGTAAATTAAATCTGTACAGAGATCATGATGAATGGTATGGAATTAATGTAATTGAAAAGGAAATAAATTGTTTAAAAATAATTTATTAAGAATAAGAGAAGTTTCAGATAAATGTACATTAAATTGTACAATTAAATGGAAATGTAGAAATTATGATTTAATTGAGATTATATGGTAATGTGAGATCTATGATGTAGCTATGAATAAAGATATATGTGCATATATATGTGTACATGGTTAATGGTGGAAATTATCAATTTCATTAATTATGAAAATTAAGGGATTAATAATTAAATTAATCCAAGAATTTATGAAAAGCTAATGAGGAAGTTTGTAAAATTGTAGTTATCGATTTTAGAGTTTATCAAGAATTTTGGAAGAAGTTTAGAAATTAATTGAGAAGGAAAAGTAATTATATAAATTATATAATAACAAATTATATAATTTATATAAGGAAATTAAAATAAGGTATGAAGAAAATAATAATTATATAAATTATATAAGAATAATTATGTAATTTATATAAGGTAATAAAGTTAGAGGAAATTAAGAAATTATTTAAAAGGAGAATGTAATTATATAAATTATATAATATTAAATTATATAATTTATATATAAAGAAATTAATGTGAATATTAAAGAAATTGAATAATAAATTAGAAAAAAGGAATGTTTTAAGTTATTAAAAATTATATTTATGTATAATTAAATTATTATGACGTTTATGAAGAATAATATTTCGGAAACGAGAACATGTTAGTGTAACATGATGTACAAGTAACGAAGTGAAAAATTATGAAAAATAATTTTTATATGTCCTATGAATTATTTTATGATTTTTGGAGGTGTAAATTACCTCAAATAATTACATACATGGAGTTATGCGTGTACAAAATTTGGCAAGAAAAGTACCCAAAAAGGGTATTAATATTATTTATAGATCGTATAATGAATTTTGGTGAATTAAAATAAATATTTTATATTTATTATATAAAATATTTATTATATGAAATGGTTACATAATGTATAGAAATATTACATTATGGCTTGTTTTTTTTTTTGAAAAATCTGGAAAATTCCAAGTTGGACCGAGAGATAAAGAGGCGGTGGAATCAAGTTTGGATAAAATTTAGTTAATTGCATGGGATTATAAAAGGCAAATAAGGGAAAGGAAATAAGAAGAAAAAAGAAAAGAAACAAAAAGAAAAGAAAAAAAGAAAAAAAGAAAATAAACCTACTCTCTTTGTTCCTTCTTTCCTCCACCCGTGAACACCACCAACCACCACCGCCGGAAACACTGCCAGAGGAAGAGAGAGAGAAATATTGGAGTCATCAAGAGGAAGAATACCAAGCCTTTGAAAGGTATAAATATTAATTTGTATGATTTATTATGTAATTTTTGTAATAAATTATTATTGTGAAAAATAGAAAAAAAAAATTCTAAATAATTTTTGGATGTTTATCTATGGGTTACGTGATTTTTGGAATAGTTTATTGTGAATTTTTGGAGCAAAAATGATGTTTGGATGATAAGTTGGTGTACTGTTCCGCGACAGCAGATGAAGAAGAAAGGAACAGGTCGCGCATTGCGCGGGCCTTGTTTTTGGGCAACGAAACGGCGCCGTTTCGGGCGCGCGGGGGGGGGGGGGGGGGGGCAGAAGGGGCCGCGCTATGCGCGGCCAAGAATTCAGCACCGGCCCAGCCAAACGACGTCGTTTGGCTGGCCAGGGGGACGCCGCGCGCAATGCGCGGCGGTCGACCACGCGGGGAAATGACGATTTTGCCCCCGGCCTTTTCTGGTTATACCGAACGTGTCCCCGAGCCACGATCAATTACGAAATTGCCCCAGTTCTTTTCCTTTAATTCCGGTTGTGTCCCTAAGAGCGCCGAAATGACGGAATTGCCCCTGGACTTTCCAGAAAATACCGGTTGAGTCCCTAAGGGCGCGGAAATTACTAAAATGCCCTCAGAATCAAATTTTAATGAAATAAATGTTTAAAAATTGTAGAAAACCATAGAAAAATACTAAAAATATAGAAATGATGTTTGGGCATTAAATTTAATATTTTTGTAAAAATATTAAATATTGGGGATTAATATTTAAATATTTATCTAATGAGTTTAAAGGTTAGAAAATGATTAAATGAAAATTCGGACAACCAAATATGTTAAATTTTATCCGATGAGCCGGGTTGTCCGTATTAGAGGTATTGGATATTAAGTTAAACGAATATTTTAAGGAACGAGGTTAGTATAATTGGCCATATAAATTAATAATTGGCCTAGAGATGATATTAATTAATTAAATTAATATCATAAGGAGATAAATAATTATTATTTGATTATTTTATGATCATAGGTTGATCGAGTTAAGGGTTTGAGCTAACAATTTAAATAACTGGACGTCAGACAAGTTCTTCAGTCCCTTTTATGTTAAATGTTGGAATGTTATGATATGTAATTTATGTTTTAACTGCATACAAATTATATGTTACGTGATACGTGGTTAATATGACCACAATGTGTATTTTGTGCAACGATATGGATATATATGAGATATATTCCTATAATAGAAGCACAAGCACATGATGCATCACACACACCAAGCATGATAAGGTATGTGCTACGTGAATTATAACTGTTGAACTTGCTAAGCCGTTGTGCTCATTACTTGCATAATATAAACTTTTACAGGTTAAGAAATGAATTTCAAGAATATCCGATTATATTGAGACGGAATTTCCTAAAAGGTTGTGAATGTGATTATTAAATGTTGTATTATGATTCAAGGTGGATAATTTGTCAAAGTTACATTGATATGCTGTATGTACAGAAAAGTTGGATCCGAATATGATGAGTATAGTTTAAATTGTGAACTATAATTGTTCAATATGATTATTATGATAGAGACTATTATATGTCTGACTATGAATTTCGACATAAGAATATTGTATGGATATAAATGACATTAAATGTTGAATGTTGACCTTTATGATACGGGTTACAGAAAGAAAAGAATAAGTAAAGGTTGCGATCCAGGGACTAAGATCGAGATATAAGGATTTTACATATTCCAATATTTTAATACAATGATTGAATTGAGAAAAAGAAAAATTTATACCGAAATTTTGGTAATTGTTGATTTTAAATATCAGATAATGGATCAAGTAAGGTGATTAAAGATATATTAACGAACCGAAATTTGGACGTTAAGGAAATAATGTATAATAAATACAAGATTTAAGAGAATAAAGTGGGTCAAAATTCGGGGTCGTTACAGGTTCAGTATATATGTTGTACCAAACAATATTGGTTTCCACTTACAGTTGATGCTTTGATAATTTATCAAGTCAAATTTACGTAAGTAATAGTTCAATTATTTAATTTATGTTTGAACAATAAACAAGAACTTTCCAATAACAGATAACACGAACAAAATAATTTAATGAATTTGAAACTTGAATAATAACTTTGTACATAAATGTACAAGGAATAGAATACTTACCTGATAGTTGTCTGTGATATTTAGAGTTGTATTTTTGCCTAAACACATTTATTATATAACAATAATAATTGTTAGAATATATAAAAATATATATATTTAATTTAATGAATTAATTATGTTTATGATTCGGTGTCGATTCATTGCTTTAATTATTGTATTAGATGCTACATAGTATTTATATTGTTTACTCGTCACTACTTACCTTGTTAATGGTTTATATTTTAAGTTTACAAAATTTGTCCATCGCTAAAAGTCAATTTAGAAGCACCCTAAATAGATTTTTAGTTAATTGTCACTATATCCATCGCTAAAAGTATTTTAATTAATTTTATTATTAAAGTTTATTTAATTTGTGATCTATTGATATAGCCACAGATCCAATCCATCGTTATATTATATTTATAAAGAATTTATAAAAATCAGTCGCTAAAGGTAATTAAAATGAAAGTTTGTCGCTGTTAGCTATATCGACGTTCCTATTCGTTGTTAAAGGCGTCGTTTTAGGTGTTCTTGAGTAACCAAAAGCAGACTATCGCTAAAGGTTTTAGCCACAATCGATCCGTCACTAGAGCTCGGTGTTCTTAAAGAACACTGGAGGGAGATTGCCACTAAAGGCCTATAGCGATAGACAGTCTATTGCTAAAACGTTGAGTGTTCTTCATAAACCCAGAAACAATCGGTCATGGTCGTTCGGGCATTTTTTGACAGCGTAATTTCCCAGATTATTGGTTGTTTTGGCATACTAATGGATTCTAGTTATAGTAGGTATGCCATACTACATATAACCGCTAATATTAAACCTAAACAACATCACAGCTGCAAGATCAAGGCTGGTCAAGTAGTCTGTCAGGCCGTTCTTCATTTTTTAGGTTTTCTAGAAAATTTTGGGCATAGATTTATGATCTACTAGGCACTTTCATGGTCTTATGTCTCCAAGACCAATGATCCGATTGAGGTGCTTATTATCTCTATGTCTTAACATCATGACATACTACAACTACAAGCTGTAATATATAACAAACTAACATATTAAGCCGATCAAAAGGTTTGATAAAGTAGCTTGTCAGACAATTTTTTTGGGCAGTTTTGAACAGAGAGTTCAATCTCTTTATTTCATGCATTTAAATGCAATGAAACCATGTTTTAACAACTCGGATCTTCTTTTAACATAAGATCAATCATTTATGAACATAACATCTAACAAAAGATTAAAGATTTACACTAAAATTAGGGTTTTGTACCTTAGAGAGCAACTTTGCTATTATATCTTTCGATTATGATATGAGAGGGTTGTGAAGCTTACGGGGCTTTATTTAAGACTGATATGTGATGTATATTTCGTGGGTTTCATTATTGGTGAAACTCTCTATTTATAAGGGAGTCAATGTTAGGGTTTAAGAGTCTTTATGCCACTTTTCTTGCAAATTAGGTTTGATTTAATATCTTCCAAGTTATGCCACCTTGAGGTTGGTTTATAAGGCTCATAATGGCCATTTAATGCATTTGAATCATTACAAATGGTGACTACACCATGTCTAAATTGTGTGGATAAAATTTTATCCTCATTTTGGTTAAAAGAAGAGAAAACAAACTCTGTTTCTTCCTCTTTCACATGGCTAAGATATTGAGGGTATTTTAGCAATTTTCCAAGTCTTTTTATGGTTTAGGGTTTAAACCTTAGTGTTCGGCCCTTATAGTTTGCAATTTAAGGTTAGGGTTTGTTATTTAATATTAGTGTTTACAAATTAGGATTAGGGTTCTATAATTTTGGATTAGGGTTTTCTAATTGGATTTAGGGTTCTCAAATTATGTTTTAATAATTAAATTTTAGAGTGTTTTATTTCATTTGTTAACATATAACAACATAAAATATTAATTATTTAAAGTAATTACAAATAATATTAAGTATAACTATGTTTACTTATATTTTAATATTTAAAAATTTATTACATAATTCCTATTAAGGTTTGAAATATCACATTAACTTTCATAATTTTAACCTTAAGATTTTAGATAACTTATCATTTATAGCTTCCATATATCCAAAGTTCACAGTATCAGCACAAAGAATTCTTCCGATAACTAAGGAGGCTTTCTGAGAAACGCAGCGCTCAATTAGGCAACCTTATACCCTTAAAATTCTATGTGCACAATACTATCACTTAGATACATAGTTTCATAGCTGATAGTTATCTCTATATATTGAAAATCTCTATCTATATGAAATTCAGAGTATTGACATAACATGATCAGTCCATATTACCAATACCCTCACCCAGATATATAGTTCTTTAACAATACTGTTTTAAAATTTTTATAGTTTTAAATCTTATAAAAGTACAGACAGAACACAATTGATGATAATAAGATAGTTTTGTTTATATAATATTCGTTTATAAGGCTTATAGTACTTGTTCATAGTTACATAAGTCACAAAAACTTCATACAAAACCTAAGGTAAACAGAATAATAGGTAAAGATAGCTTAGTCTACACATTTCTTCTTTCCTTTCTTCTTAGAACCGGTGCTCTCGAGTATGTCTACAATTAAAGTTTATTGCAAGAATGAGCATACAGTAGCTCGACAAGTTTAAACATTTAGTATGTAAGAGAACTCACACCAATAAGGATTTGAGTGAATAAATAGCTCACAAAGGATAGTTTAATTGTTTAACATGGCAAATGTGAGTGGTAATATAACCAATAATCGTTCGTCAGTCACTATGACTTCGAACCATGCAATGGAAATATATAAGGGATCAACCTAACAATATCCTATGTAATGCACAACATACACTACATTGACTAATCATGACAGTGTTTTAAAAGAATGTTCATCTTAGTTTGCTTTGCATGTAGAGGTCGCCCCAAGACAACTTGGTTTTACTAAAATCTCAAATAAATATTTCACAAATAAACATATTCATTTCTCAAGTTATTCCGAATCAAATAGCAATAACTTTCATGACAAAGATTTATAACACGTTGTTGTACAAAGTGCATAAATCAGATATAAAGCTTGTAAATAATAAGCTTAAGGTTAAAGAAAACTTTCCTTTTCAATAAGTTTTACTATTAAATATTCTTCGTAAATCTTACATCTTAATATTTTATATAAACTAGTTAAACACGAATTCAATCCTTTTAAGTTTTAAGTCGGACATTATAACCGCTTATAATTAAGATTTCTTCTACTTTATATAAAATAAATTTGAGTATTATAACTGCTTGTATAATAAATATTTTACATAATATTTTAAGAAAATTTCAGCATTATAACTGCTTATATAATGAGTATTTAAATAAATACTTTAAGAAAACTTTAGCATTATAACTATTTATATAATGAGTATATGAATAAATACTTTAGGAAAATCGGTCATAGTAACTGCTTATAAAATGAATATTTTCATTAAATACTTAAAGAATATTTTTTACTTTATAATTGAAATAAATCGAACATTATAACTGCTTGTAAAATGAACTTTTATACTATATATTTGAAATGATTTGAGCATTATAACTGCTTCTAAAAGTATATTTTAACTAAATATAAGAAGAAAAATAAACAAAATAACCACTAGAGTATACCTCTTGTAGTGTTTGCTTTACTTCCAAAATAGCAAAACTTCATTGCTCGACATATATTTTTCTCTCTCAGATTATAATTATAAAGTGTATAGCTTATGAAATGCTCTAGGAAATTATAGGAAATAATGAACCAAAAGCTTGCTATTTATAGGCGTTCGAAGTTTTCAAAATTGCACATTAAGGCCTCAGTTAATTACACTTTAGTACCTTAACAAATTACACTTTGGAACCACAAAATATCTAACTTTTCTTGAACCAAAATGCCCTAAAAAGGCCTGCCATATTTCTGCTTCTTAAGGTGACATCATCTTTGCTACGATTGGTCGAAAATAGTTGACTTGGATAGCTAGTTAGGGTTCCTTAGTTTTGATTGATCCGTTTTGTTTTAGTTAGCTTTTTAGTTAGTGTAACTTATTATTCTTTTCCTAGTTTAGTTAATCAAACTAGTTTTTTTTTTCTTGGCTCCCATTGGTCCATCTTGGATCACATGGATTGCCATACTTGAATGCGATTGGTCGAAAATGATTTGGTTGGATTAATAGTTAGTAATTAGTTTAATTTCAACTAATTTGATTAATTAGTATAATACTTCAGTATTTAAACATATTTATATCGTATAATACTCGTATTCAACTCGTATTACACTTCATATTAATCTCGTATAATGTTATGTATAATTCTCATATTATACAGTACATTATCCTTCACATTCTTTCTGTATTCGTCCCGTATTTGGGGATAGTAATCTTCAAAAATTATTTTTGATAAATTTTTTATTGCTGGAAATGCATTTATTGTCTGAATAAATGCTATTCAGGAATGTGAATTTTTCAAAATTGAAAGACAGTTCCTGAATGAATAGTACTTTTCGTTTTATTATGGAAAAAATATTGTTAGCTCATTTGCATTTATACCTCATATAAATACTATGTAGTAAAATGCAAAATCTCTAAACGGAGAATAGAACAACCAAAACGACAGAAATCGTTTTCTTGGGGAAAACATTTTTCGTCTTTTTCTCAAAAAAAAATTATTGGGTCCCTGGGTTCTATGACTCATATAAACTCTATTTCGTGAAATGTAAAGAGGCTCAAAAGAATGTAAGACGAATTTCATAGGCATAACTGATTTCTAGATTTTAACCCTTAGTGTTTAGGTTTTAATACTTATCTATCTTTAAAGTACATAATGTTGTACATAGGATTTCATATACCCATAGATTGGAATATAATTAAATCACATAACACATTCTTAAAGTATAATACTGCCTTTGTTATTCACATAAAGTTGGATTACAAGATTCTTAAAAGTTTGGAACATTACATTCACCATTCCTTATAAGAATTTATTCCCTGAAATTACAATACAAAATCAAAAAAATAAGTGGGGATATTCAATCTTCATCTCATTGTCTATCTCCTATATAGCCTCTTCTATAAATTAATTCCTCCATATCACTTTAACTGAAGGTATCACTTTGTTCCTTAGCATTTGTTCTTTTTTATCGATTATCTGAACATGAATATCTTCATAACTTAGATCCTTCTTGATCTGGATTGGTTCATAATTAATAAAATGCTTGTAGTCAATTTTATAAGGAAGCAATATTGAAACATTAAACAAATTATGAACATGTTTCAGTTTTGGAAGTAGGGTTACTTCATAAGCAACTTCACCTATTCTTCGTAAAATCTCAAATTATCTTATAAACCTCTGACTCAACTTTCCTCTCTTCCCAAAATAAATCTTCCCTTTCCATGGGGATACTTTCAAGAAGACATGACTTTCGACTTTAAAGTCTTTCTTTTGTCTATGCAAGTTTGTAGATCTCTTCTGTCATTCTTGGGTAGCTTATAACCTTATCTGTATCGTTTGAACTACCTCCATTGTTTGCTAAACCAGTTTCTACCCAAGTATTTGTCGTTCTTCGACTTCATCCCAACATGAAGGTGTTCTACACTTTCTCCCATATAAGGCTTCGTATGGTGGCATTCCAGTACTAGCGCGATAGTTGTTGTTGTATGTGAATTCCACCAGAGGTAAGTGATCTTGCTAACTTTCTTGAAAATCTATCATACACGCCCTTAACATATCTTCCAACATTTTACTGGCTTCCCACCAAAAGTTAGCCTCGCCCTTCATCATATACGCGACGAACTTATTCTTTTGATGTTCCAGAACATCGATAATATCAAAAGCGTTATCTATCTCTTTGATTCAATTTTGGACATCAATTGGTTCATTAGTTCCTATAAATTCAGGTGGTCTGGCATTTTTCAAGTCTTTAAAGGTTGTTGTGTGATTTTGGGGTGGATGGTTTATAGGACAGTTTTTTAAGGCAGTGTAATGACCGCGAATATTACAACACATTTTAGATATATTTTATTAGTATTTATCAATGAAATGAATTTAATTTTTATTTTGTTGTGGATTCATGAATAATCATATCTATGTATATGAGGATTTAATTAAAGGGAAAGTTCGCTCGGTGATCTTATTTAAACCAAATGAACCAACCTAGAAATATTAATATCGAGAAACGATAAGTTATAAACCCTAATCGACGACTTAATGGAATTTGGTGGGGTTTATAATTAAATCAATTATTTGATAAATTAAATTAATTTATTAAATACAAGTCTAATTGGATTAATTAATACAATTAATTCAAGTGTAGCATTTAATAATACTAGTCCATAAATTTATTAAATGATAACATTAAAGTGGTAAAATTAATTCATGCTACTAATTAACATTATGTGATTAAATGAGTATCAATTAAATGTCTAGCTCACGGAATTAATTATCTATCACATGGAATTAATTATTTAGCCCATTAATTTAATTATTGAAAGCCAAGTTAATTTAATTGAAAG
Organism: Hedera helix; assembly: GCA_947179155.2. NCBI lineage: Eukaryota > Viridiplantae > Streptophyta > Magnoliopsida > Apiales > Araliaceae > Hedera > Hedera helix. The sequence goes on from OX359274.1 coordinate 19,420,987, forward strand.
CCCAAGGAATTGATTAAATTCGAGCCCAAACATGTGTATATTGGTGATTATATGTATATGTATCAATGTGTATATATATATATATATATATATATATATATATATATATATATTACCAACTTGTAGCTATTAAAATAAAAAGGGAAATAAATAATATTTTGGGGAAAAGGGGAAGGGGATGCCGGCAATAGGAGGAGAAGTCTAGTAAGGGAACAAAGCTCAATGTTCCACATTTTACTCCAATGCAAAAGCCTTCCCAATGCCCCATTAATTCCCCTAAAGAGTGGATATATGTTTCTTGTTTATATTAAATTAATTAATCAAGGTTGGTGGATTAGGAGATCATAAGCATACTTAGTTATCTTCTATAAATACAAGTTTCTCCCAAGTGCACAAGAGTTGGTCCATTTGAGAGAGAGTTTTCCTAGAGAGCAAAAGAGAGGAAATAGGAAAAACACTTAATGTTTTTGAGAGTTCATAAGGAAATACCTAGAGAGCTACAAGAAAAGGGGAAGCGGGGGGGGGGGGGGGGGGGGGGGGCTCGACAACTAAGAGGGTTCCATTGGAAGTCCTAAAGCTTCATCTTCTACTTTGGAAACGAGAGAAAGAGAACTCATAAGCCTAAGAGGTATAATAATTAATAAAACCCTAGCTTTGAAGCTTTTATTGTGGTTTATATGATTTCTATGGTAGAAAAATATTTTTCAAAACTATTATGTCTAGATCTATGTTACAAGGATAGATCTAGAGGATAGATCTAGGGTTTAATTTGCTTAACTTGTGTAATGGTATGCTTTTATGTTAAAAAGTTTGAGCAAAACATGAAATCGATTTTCGTCGAAAAACCCTTAAACTGGACAGTCCATTCCCGAATTTACTGTTCAATTTTATTAAGTCGTATTCATGATTTGTCAACTTTGGGTGTTAGTACTATAAGATACGAAGATGTTTCAACACTGAAAAATATTAAACGAGCTATTTATGGTGATTTTTCTAGCAAAATAATTCCTGCTAGAAAAATCTGGAAAAACCTACTGCCAGAATTTTGTGAGGGCTATTTTGGCAACTTTTCTTACTCTAAAAATTCCATCCATTTTACACATGATATTATATGGAATATAGCAGACACTGTCCAAAAATGAGCTCCATCCGACTTCGGATGAGGGAGTTATGACCCAATGATTTTCTAAGTTTTAAAAGTATAATAAGGAAATATCTTGAAAAATATAACTCCAAAAATTATGAAATTTTTAATGGAAGTATTATCTGATAGTAGGAAGCTACCGTCGAAATTTTAGAAGTTTATACTGAAAATTAAAGTTTTAATAAATGATGCCATTTTCGAGAGAAACAGACCATTTGAAAATAGTAAATAAGGTCAAAAAATTAAAAGAAAATTATTTTGAATATAAAATAAAATATGATAAAAATTTACAGTAGATATAAAAAAATAAGTCAAGTATGTATTTTTGATAAATACACTTGACTTAAGGGAAATAAAGATAATAGCATAATTAATTATGTATTAGTTAATTTTATTAAATAATACATAAAGGTAATTATTTGTTATTTAATTAAGTATTAAATAATAAATAAATTAAATAAAAAGGAATTAAATTAGTTATTTATTATTTAAATGTTAAATAATAAATAAAGAAAATGAGTAAAGAAATTAATTAAATAATTTACTTTTAAATTGTTTAAGTTTTTAAATATTACTAAATAATTTAAAATATTATTAAATAATAATATTAGTTAAAATATTTGTAAATTATTAAATTATTATTAAATGATTAATAATAATAATAAAAGATGAAATTATTATTAAATAATTAATAATAATAGTAAATGATAAATTAATATTAAATGATTAATAATAATAGTAAGTGATTAAATTATTATTAAAGAATTAATAATAATAGTAATTGATTAAGTTATTATTAAATAATTAATAATAATAATAATACATGGTTAAATATTACTAAGGAATTAATAATAGCAGTGATCGATTAAGATGTTATTAATTAATTAATAACATTAGTAAGGGAATTTGATATTATTAATATTATCTGGTAATTTAGATATTATCCAAATGAGATAATATTGTCGTGTAAGCTACGTGTTACTGAATAGGGAATTATGTGCTTACGTGGCAGTCTATTTGATAATGATATATGAAACCCTATGTAAGGTACTAATTGATAGATAAACCAATTTTATACTAGATTTCTCAAGGACAATAATTTAAGTCATGTAAGTTATAGTCTTCGACTGAGGCAAGTTTTCTAACTTAAACTTGAATTTTATTTTCAAGCATGTTAGTGGTTTAATGTATTGTTAATTATTCCACAAAAATACAAATTATTGATATCCGCACTTTATGCATTTGAAATACTGTTCTATTATTGAACCATAAATTATTTAAAGTTCTTTATTACATGAACTGTTCAAGAAATAGTCTACACCATTTGTTCCAGCTAGACATATAAGGTTAATATTTTTAAAAGCTATCCAAACCAATAGTTGGTACGAAAAATCTTTTACTGAGAAAATAAACCCTAAATAGAGGATTATAAGTGTCGTTTGTCCGACACATTCAAAGTTTAATGGTATGCATACACATGGTGTACAAGATGTTGATCCCCTCGAGTACAAACTGAATTATAAAAGGGATATTCAAATGATTAATTCCTTGTCAATGTTCATGGTCGATTACACCATTCAGTAGTAAATAATCATTCTTCATTTTTTCGTTTGTACTTTGATTATTCTATCAGTAAATTCATCAACTACCTTTAAATTGTTGAGTACTTCATTTCATTCACAATTTATTCATGATATGTCTTATTTAATTATTTTAAACTTGCTGAGCATAGTAGTTGCTCACTCTTGCTAAATATATCATGAACTAATTGTAGTTAAGCTTGAGCATTTCAAGAAAGGATAGGGCAAGGGCAAACTTTAGGAATAATTTGATATTAGTATCCTATTTTGTAAATCATGATCCATTTTTGTATTTATAGTGTATTCATGATGTATTTTGTTTAAGGTTATAAACCTTAAGACTATAGTGAACCTTTCGTAATGAACAACTTATGTTTATTTATTTCTGTATTAGTATTATATGTTTATTTAGAGGTGTTTGGATGTATTATTGCATGAGCACCAAATTCGAGGTCTTGGTACCTGAATTTTGGGGCGTCACAGATTGGTATCAAAGTTGTAGGTTATAAACTTTAGGATGCGAAACCTAGGTTACAGCCTTAGAATTAAACTCGTATAGAGTACGCTAGGAGCTGGATCAAGGAGATTCATCGAGTTGAGTTAAGTCTTTAGATGGATCGTGGAGATTCATCGAGCTGATGTTGTACAAAATAAAATATTAGTTAATTTCATCAATGAATATATTTTATTATTATATTGATATGCTGTCATTTTTTCTTGTTTGTGGTTGTAGGATGCCTAAGGTAGGTCAAACGAGCTAGCCGGCAGAGAAGGAGTTCATATATATATATATATATATATATATATATATATATATATATATATAGTTCAGCCATTGGTGGCTCCACCTGAGGAAGAACCCGTGGAGGATCACGTGGCTAATGTTGAGGAACCAGTTAGGGGTCGAGTAATGAGGCCATATAGTGAAGATGACTAAGAGGAGTAGTAGACTACCGAGGAGGAGTCAGTTGATGAGGAAGAGGCACGTTCTGAGAATGACCTCATCGAGTAGTAAGTTGAGAGGAACTTAGAACAAGAGGCCAGAGTTCAGCATCTGGAGTAGGAAAATCAGACTCACCAGGAGTTAGAAAATGGCTACAAGGATGCGAAGTATCAGTTATCTGGTGAGGTGACAGACTAAAGGAGGAGCGAGAGCAGCTTAAGTTGGATCTAGCTGAGCTACAGGAGCAGCATGTGGCCAAGAAAACTGAGTTTAATTTGGAGATAGCGGACAAGATACACATTCATGATGAGTGGATGAAAGCTGCCAGGAGAGTGGACGAGCTAGAAGGAGAGCTTCGAGCTAGGGCATCCATAATTGATTCCCTGGGTTTTGCGATGGACACGGCCTTCGGTAGGATGAAGAGCAGGGTTAGGAGGTATCCTCGGGAGGAAGACCTGAGTCGCCGCTCCGTAAACCGTAGGGTAGTCAACATGATCGCCCGGCAAGAGCACGCAGAGGCTGCTTATCGCGGGATGTACCACCACTAGCTATGTCATTGTTTTAACTTATATATAGATGTAGTTAGTTCCCACTTTTGTTCATAGTAGGGACTGGTATATGTTGTAAATCCCACTATTTTGTTTAGACTTGGGATAGTGATAGACCCCGACTTTTATTTTGTCATAGGGGTAGGTTAGTTTAAATCTCCACTTATTATTTTTAGGGGATAACTATAGGTTTGTATGAGCATTTATAGCATTATGCTATAGGTTGTTACTTGATGTATTAAAACGGTGGTATGTGAATATAAATACTGTTATTTTTATCTATGTGTATTGAGATTGAATTTTGTTTAACCATTAAATGTAAACATAAATAAATGTCCCATAAAATGTAAAAACACAAAATAAATAACATAAGGTTTTGTTTACATCAGACCATGCCGCCAAGAAAAGCAAAATGAATCCCACGCGTAGAGGAATCGGTAAATAATGAGGAAGTTCCAGCAGACCCAATGCGAGCTTTTGTAGCTATGCTTACAGAAATCATGCAAAATAGACCACTGTCCGTAGTACAACATATAGTGAATCAACCAGGGACTCACTTGGCAAATTTTAAGGATTTCAAACTGGTAAGACCGCCGAAGTTTCGCGGAACTACCGATCTAATTAAAGCCCAAACATGGGTGGAAGAAATAGAAAAAGTGTTCGATGTCACTCGAGTGGTCGAAGAACAACAGATGTATTTTGCCACCATCATGTTGAAGAGAGAGGCAAACTACTGGTAGAAAGCCAACAAAAATCGAGCGGGAGAAGGAGTGATAATGTGGACACGTTTCAAGGAGTTGTTCTTCGAAAATTATTTTCTAGAGAGCATGCAAATGAGAATGGAAATGAAATTCCTAGAACTGAAACAAGGGAACATAACCATTGCCGACTATGCTACAAAATTCAATGAGCTGGCCAGATTTGTACCGAAATAGGTAGACACGGAGGTCAGGAGAGCCAGGAATTTTGAACAAGGACTGAAGCCTTGGGTGTATGAAAAAGTTACAGTGCTAGAAATTAACACGTTTTCGTCATTGCTAGAGAAAGCTATCATCGCTGAAGGAGGGAATGAAACATTGACCAAGTACTAGCAAGACCATAAGAAGAAGAGCCATGAGGGGCATAAGGAAGGGAATAGCAGCGGAGGAAGCAATCCTCATACAAGAAAATGGAATGAAAGTCAAAGCTCTGGAAAGCCATCAAGTGAGGCTAAAAAGAGCAACAAGTGCGAAAAATGTGAGAATAATCAGTCAGGGGAGTGCATGCGGGGTAAGGGTGTATGTCAATTGTGGACAACCGGGGCACTTTGCTCTATAATGCCCGAAGGTAAAAAGGGGAGATTGTTTCTATTGTATCTCACCCGATCGTCAAAAGAAAGACTGCCCAAAAAGAAAGAGGGATTCCCGAAGCCCAAATCAGGGAACAACAGCAAACCAACGATTGGAGGGCAAACACAACAGAACAGGCCGGTGCACGCATTTTTAATATGACCATCCACAATGCCATGGAATCGAAGAAAGTGGTGGCAGGTATTATTTCGATCAATAATATTAATGCATATGTATTATTTAATTCGAGTGCTACCTGTTCTTTCATATTAGATGAATTTGTTAATCAATTAAAGTTACCTTGTGAGAAATTAGAGAACCCAATGAATGTAGATATAACAAATAAGGAAGTGATCCCTGTAGAGTATATATATCAGAATTGTTGTGCCGAGATAAGGGGACATAAATTGTGTGTGAATATAATTCCAAAATGTCTAGGAGAATTTGACGTGATCCTTAGAATGGATTGGTTATCTAATCACGAAGCTGTGATTGACTGGCAGAAGAAAGTATAAACCTGAAGACTCCAAGTAAGTATTTTATGGTAGTAAATCGCCGAGACAATCTTGTTATCTGACGATGATGCAAGCAAATAGACTGCTAAGGAAAGGTTGCATAGGTTATCTGGCTTACGTGGTTGATACTCAGAGAGTAGAGGGTGAAGTAGGACAGATACATGTGATAAGGAAATTCTCAGATATTTTCCCAAATGAGTTGTCGGGTTTACCACCGGATAAAGAGGTGGAATTCATAATAGACTTAGTACCAGGGACAACATCAATATCGAAAGCACCATACAGGATGGCTCTAGTATAAATGAAGGAATTGATGATACAATTGCAAGAATTATTGGAGAAGGATTATATTCGACCGAGCGTGTCTCCGTAGGGAGCATCGGTATTATTTGTAAAGAAGAAATATGGGTCGTTAAGACTTTGTATCGACTACCGGGAGTTGAACAAAGTTACGATTAAGAACAAGTACCTGTTGCCCAGGATAGACGATCTGTTTGATTAACTGAAGGGAGTGAAGTACTTTTTGAAGATTGACTTGAGAATAGGGTATCACCAATTGAGAAAAGTGGACATACTGAAAATAACATTCAAAACTTGATACGATCACTTTGAGTTTCTGGTGATGTCGTTTGGTCTAACGACTGTGCCAGCAACATTTATGGACATGATGAATATAGTGTTCAAACAGCACTTGGACAAGTTTGTTGTTGTATTCATAGATGATATTTTGGTCTACCCGAATATGGAGGAAGAGCGCGCCGAATATCTGAGAGTGGTACTGAAAACTTTGAGAAAGGAGAAGCTATACGCGAAGTTTTTCAAGTGTGAATTTTGGTTATAAAGGGTGCAGTTTCTAGGACATGTAATTGATAAAAATGGTGTGTCGATAGATCCAACAAAAATGGAAGCAGTTATAAATTAGGAATAGCCGAAGACGCCGACAGAAGTCAGGAGTTTCTTGGGATTGACAAGTTACTACAAAAGGTTTATACAGGATTTCTCAAAATTAGCAACGCCATTGACAAATTTAATGAGGAAGACGGTTAAGTTCGTATGGATGGAGAAGTGTGAAGAAAAATTTCTTAGAGTTGAAAAAGAGACTTAGTGAACTACCTGTATTGTCATTACCAGATGATACAGGAGGATTTGTGGTATTTAGTGATGCATCACACAAGGGGTTTGGCTGCATTCTGATGCAACACGATAGGGTCATAGCGTACGCTTAACGATAGTTAATGAGAAGGGATAGCCAACTCATGACCTGGAGTTAGCAATGGTGGTGTTCGCATTGAAAATTTAGAGGCACTACCTGTATGGGAAAAAATGTATACACAGACCACAAAAGTCTAAAGTATATCTTCACTCAGAAAGAGCTGAAAATGAGGCAAAGATGATGGTTGAAATTAATTAAAAACTATGATTATGAAATTCTATACCATCCCGGTAAGGCAAATGTGGTGGCAGACGCTCTAAGCAGAAAGGGCAGAGAAAAGTTATCGATGCTGACGACCCAAGAAAAATTAATTAAGGATATGGAAAGACTAGAGTTGGAGGTCAAGTATCCGAAAGAGGCAAATGAGAAGTTGTTCACAATGGAGGCGAGTTTGACTTAATTAGACAAGATAAAGGAGGCTCAAGAAAAGGATGAAGAATGTGTTGCCATAAGGACGCGAATCTTAGAAGGAGAGGAACTGAAGTATAAAGTTAATAGCACAGGACTGCTAAGATTTGAAGCATTGATCTGGGTACCTATGGTTTTGGAATTAAAGGAGGAGATTCTGTAGGAAGCTCACAGTGCAAGGTACTCGGTACACCCTGGGGGTACGAAGATGTATCAAGATTTGCGTCAATACTTCTGGTGGCCAAACATGAAAAGGGAGGTCGCGGAATGTGTGGGGCGATGTTTGACATGTGAGAAGGTTAAAGCGGAGCATCAGAAATCGAGTGGGCTGCTACAACCGTTGGAAATTTTAGAGTGGAAATGGGAGCACATCACGATGGATTTTGAGACCGGGCTTCCACCAACACAGAAGGGTTACGACGCGATCTGGGTGATCGTGGATCATTTAACCAAATCTACACATTTTCTACCAATTAAGATAAGGTACAATCTGGTGTAGTTGGCAAAGTTATATATAAAGGAAATTGTGTCACAACATGGAGTGTCGGTATCTATTGTGTCTTACAGAGATCCACGCTTCACGTCAAATTTCTAGAGAAGCTTACAGGAAAGATTAGGAACGCAGTTGAGATTGAGTACGGCGTATCATCCTCAAATTGATGGCCAAAGTGAACGAATGATTCAAATACTGGAAGACATGCTTAGGTTAGTTGTGATGGATTTGAAATGCAGTTGAGATGACCATCTACCTTTGGTGGATTTCGCATACAATAACAGTTACCATGCTAGCATTGGCATGCCACCGTATGAAGCACCGTATAGGAGAAATGTCACACGCTATTATTTTGGGATGAAGTTGGTGAATGAAGACTGTTGGGACCTGAAATGGTACAACAGACCGTGGATGTTATTAATGTAATAAGAGCTCGTTTGGTAGCAACTCAGGATCGTCAAAAAGAAATATGCCGATTTGCATCGTCGAAATGGAGACTTTGAAGTTGGAAGCTTTGAATTTTTGAAGGTATCTCCCTGGAAAGCGAAGATAAGGTTTGGCAAGAAAGAAAAATTAAGTCCGACATTCGTAGGACCATTTGAAGTTCTGAAGCGAGTGGGTGAAATGATGTACGAGATAGCATTACCTCATGAACTAGAGTACATTCATAACGTGTTTCATGTTTCAGTATTACAGTCGTATAAACCTGACTACAAGCACGTGGTATCCTATGAACCAATCCAAGTCGAGAAAGATTTATCATATAAGGAAATTCCTGTCCAGATACTAAATAGGAAGGAACAGACGCTAAGGAATAAGGTTATATTTTCGGTCAAGGTTCTTTGGAGAAACCACGCTATTGAGGAAGCTACGAGGGAATTGGAAGAGAAGATGAGGAGAAATTACCCGCATCTTTTTGAGTAACCTTATGTTTGTAATTCCGGGGACGGAATACTTATAGGGGGCAGGGAGAATGTAATGACCGTGAATATTACGACACATTTCAAATATATTTAATTAGTATTTATCAAAGAAATGAATTTAATTTTTATTTTGTTGTGCATTCATAAATAATCATATCTATGTGTATGAGGATTTAATTAAAGGGGAAGTTCGCTCGGTGATCTTATTTAAACCAAATGAACTAACCTAGAAATATTAATATCGAGAAATGATATGTTAGAAACCCTAATCGAAGACTTAATGGAATGTGGTAGGGTTTATAATTAAACCAATTATTTGATAGATTAAATTAATTTATTAAAGACAAGTCTAATTGGATTAATTAATATAATTAATTCAAGTGTAACGTTTAATAATAGTAGTCCATGAATTTATTAAATGCTAACCTTAAAGTGGTAGAATTAATTCATGTTACTAATTAACATTATGTGATTAAATGGGTATTAATTAAATGCCTAGCTCATGGAATTAATTGTCTAGCCCATGGAATTAATTGCTTAACCCATTAATTTAATTATTGAAAGCCCAAGGAATTGATTAAATTCTAGCCCAAACCCTAGCCCAAACATGTGTATATTGGTGATTATATGTATATGTATCAACGTGTGTGTGTGTGTGTGTGTGTGTGTGTGTCTGTGTATTACCAACTTGTAGCTATTAAAATAAAAAAGAAAAATAAATCAAATTTGGGGGAAAAGGGGAAGGGGGTTGCCGATAATAGGAGAAGAAGTCTAGTAAGGGAACAAAGCTCAATGCACCTCATTTTACTCCAATGCAAAAGCCTTCTCAATGCCCCCATCAATTCCCCTAAAAGTGGATCTACGTTTCTTGTTTAAATTAAGTTAATCAATGAAGGTTGGTGGATTGGGAGATCATAAGCATACTTAGCTATCTTCTATAAATATAAGCCTTTCCCAAGTGCACAAGAGTTAGTCCATTTGAGAGAGAGTTTTCATAGATAGCAAAAGAGAGGAAATAGGAAAAACACTTAGTGTTCTTAAGAGTTCATAAAGAAATACCTAGAGAGCTACAAGAAAAAGGGGGGATCGTCAACTAGGAGGGTTCTATTAGATGTCCTCAAGCTTCATCTTCTACTTTGGAAAGGAGAGAAAGAGAGCTCATAAGCCTAAAAGGTATAAAAATCCATAAAACCCTAGCTTTGAAGCTTTTTATTGTGCTTTATATGATTTCTATAGTAGAAAAATATTTTTCAAAACCATTATGTCTAGATCTATGTTAGAAGGATAGATCTAGGATTTAATGTGCTTAACTTGTGTATCGGTATGCTTTTATGTTAAAAAGTTTGAGCAAAACATGAAATCAATTTTCGTCGAAAAACCCTTAAACTGCATAGTCCATTCCCGAATTTACTGTTCAATTTTCAGAAGTTGTATTCATGATTTGTCAACTTTGGGTGTTAGTACTATAAGATACGAAGATTTTTCAAGTGGAACGACTGAAAAATATTAAACGACTTATATATGGTGATTTTTCTAGTGAAACAGTTCTTGCCGGAAAAATCTGAAAAACCTATTGCCATAATTTTGTGAATGCTATTTTGGACACTTTTCTTGCTCTAAAACTTTCGGCCATTTTAAACATGATATTATATCGTATAGAGCAAACACTGTCCGAAAATGAGCTCCATCCAACTTCAGATGAGGGAGTTATGACCCAATGATTTTTCAAGTTTTAAAAGCATAATACAAAAATATCTTGAAAAGTATAACTCCAAAAATTATGAAATTTTTTCTGGAAGTAGTATCTGATAGTGGAAAGCTACCGTAGGAATTTCAAAAGTTTCTAAGGAAAATTAAAGTTTTAATAAATTATGCCATTTTTGACAGAAACGAACCATTTAAAAATAGTAAATAAGGTTGACAATTAGAAGAAAATTATTTTATGTATAAAAGAAAATATGCTAAAGATATACAAGATATATAAAAATAATAAGTCAAGTAGGTATTTTTTATAAATACACTTAACTTAAGAGAAATACAGATAATAACATAATTAATTATGTATTAGTTAATTTTATTAAATAATATATAAAGGTAATTACTTGTTATTAAAATAGTATTAAATGATAAATAAAGTAAATAAAAAGGAATTAAATTAGTTATTTATTATTTAAATGCTAAATAATAAATAAAGGAAAGGAGTAAAGAAATTAATAAAATAATTTACTTTTAAATTGTTAAAGTTTTTAAATATTACTAAATGATTTAAAATATTATTAAATAATAATATTAGTTAAAATATTTGTAAATGATTAATAATAATAGTAAATGATTAAATTATTATTAAATGATTAATAATAATAATAAATGATTAAATTATTATTAAATTATTATTATTATTATTATTATTATTATTATTATTATTATTATTATTATTATTAATAATAATAATAATAATAATAATAATAATAATAATAATAAAAGGTGAAATTATTATTAAAATAAATGATTAATAATAATATTAAATTATGAAATTATTATTAAATGATTAATAATAACATTAAATGATGAAATTATTATTAAATGATTAATAATAATAATAAATGATTAAACTATTATTAAATGATTAATAATAATAGTAAATTATTAAATTATTATTAAATAATTAATAATAATAGTAAGTGATTAAATTATTATTAAATGATTAATAATGATAGTAATTAATTAAGTTATTATTAAATGATTAATAATAACAATACATGGCTAAATATTACTAAGAAATTAATAATAGTAGTGATCAATTAAGATGTTATTAATTAATTAATAACATTAATAAGAAAATTTGATATTATTAATATTATAATAATATTATTTGGTAATTTAGATATTATCCGAGTGTGGTAATATTGTCATGTAAGCTGCGTGTTACTGAATAGAAAATTATGTGCTTACGTGGCAGTCTGTTTGATAATGATATATGAAATCCTATGTGGAGTATTAATTGATAAATAAACCTATTTAATACTAGGTCTTTCAAGGACAGTAATTTAAGTCGTATAAGCTGTAATCTACGACTGAGACAAGTTTTCTAACTCAAACTTGAAAAAAAAATTCAAGCATGTTAGTGATTTAATGTATTGTTAATTATTCCACATAAATGTAAATTATTGATATCCGCACTTTGTGCATTTGAAATACTATTCTATTATTGAACCGTAACTTATTAAAATTTCTCCATTACATGAATTGTTCAAGAAATAGTCTACGTCATTTGTTCCAGCTAGACATATAAGGTTAATATTTTTAAAATCTATCCAAACCAGTAGTTTGTACGAAAAATCTTTTACTGAGAGGACAAACCCTAAATAGGGGATTATAAGTGTCGTTTATCCGACGCGTTCAAAGTTTAATGGTATGCATATACATGGTGTACAAGAGGTTGATTCCATTCAAATAATTAATTCCTTGAAAATATTCATGGTCGATTAGACCAATTAGTAGTAAATAATCATTCTTCATTTTTTCGTTTGTACTTTTATTATTCTATCAATAAAGTCATCAACTACTTTCAAATTGTTGAGTTCTTCATTTCATTTGCAATTTATTCTTGATATGTCTTATTTAATTATTTTAAACTTGTTGAGCGTAGTAGTTGCTCACTCTTGCTATATATATCATGAACTAATTAAAGTTAAGCCTGAGCATTTCAAAAAGGCTAAGGGCAAGGACAAACTTTAGAAATAGTGTTATATTGTTATCCTGTTTTGTAAATTATGATCCCTTTTTGTATTTATAGTGTATTCATGATGTATTTTATTTAAGGTTATAGACTTTGGGACTATAATGAACCTTTTGTAATGAACAACTTATCTTTATTTATTTCTGCACTAGTATTATATGTTGTTTAGAGGTGTTTGGATGTATTATTGTGTGAGCACTAAATTCGAGATCTTGGTACATGAATTTGGGGGCGTCACAGGCACCTAGCAACATATTTATGAATTATTGCATTGGATTATTATCATTACTACCCGTTCCCTCGTGTGTAACAACACTTTCATCGCTCCCTTGGGCACGAGTTATTCTTCTAGCCTTTTTCTAAAAATTAAAAGAAATACAAGTATAAATACGAAAACAAAAATAAAATATTTACACAATTATATTTCATAAACGAACTTTTTATATATAACAGTAGGTTTTTACATTACACAATACATTCTTCGAGTGAAATACATCACTTTACTAATATTAACCTCCCATATAAGATTGGGAAGTTAAATTACAACAAAGACATATAATTTTCGTAATATAAACTTTTATTTTATTTTAACTATATGTGGCCTTCTTGTAAACATTGTAAAGCATGCTGGATACGATGGATCGATTGATAGCATGCTGGATGCGATTTATCTTTTCCTCATCCAACCTTGCTTGCAGCTAGATCTTTTCAAGCTCCTTGATGGCCAATGCTACTTCAAGACAGTGATTCTTTTCCACCTCTACCAAGTATTTTGCCTCCATTACTATTGTTTCTTCGCGAGCATCATTTACATCATTTACAGCAAACTGAAAAGCACCTAGTAATAATTCTTGTTCATTGCCTTCTTCTTCGTTTATCTCAACAATGATCTCATCTAATTCTCCTTCATCATCAATATCTTCAACATCTAAGATGTCCATGTCATGTTCATGTTCATCCATCTCATCATCATCAGAGATATCTTCAAAATTTAGCACTGGATGATAAGGATGGTAACTTGCAGGGTCTACCACTGGCCCAACCTAAATCCTAGCTGTGCGATACACTCTTGGGTTCAAGGGCGAAGCCAAAAAATTAAGCCAGCAGAGGCAAAATTTCAAAAATGAACTAAATCCAGACCAAGCCAAAACAACCCAATTTTTTTAAGCTAAAAATATATTGCCTTTAGACCAAGTTGGACCAAACCTGCCCAACTGGTGAACCAATTACTCAGGCTTTTAATTTTTATGTTCTTTTTATAACAGGCCTTACTCTTTCTTTTATAGACTTTTTTTCTCCCCACACTTTCTTGACCATTGGATGCAGGACATTAAGTTAAAAAAATGACTTAGCTGCAGTGAGTATAACTTGTTCTTAAATGGTTCTTGTTGGTTCTGATTTATCATGAGAGGTTTAAATATTCATATTTCTCTATGAATATTGAATACAGAGTTGAAGTTGTGTCCTTTAATACTGTATTAATAGTTTGAGAATTTATAATGAAATTGGGGCGAAGTACGCAATAATTGCAAACCCCAAAGACAAATCATATTTCTCTATGAATATTAATTAAGCTATACTTTACATCATTTGAGCCTTGTTCCCTATTCATTGGGGTGGGAGGCACCTTGTTAAAGAAAGTGTCTTTGTCATATTTGGTGGTGATGCAGAGTCTATGCAATTACTCCTTGGGACTGGCCATGAAAAAATTATCGTGTGTGTATTTAATTAAGTCGTAACTGAAAACCTGACCCTCCACGTTCCACCTTTTTGCATTTTCATCTCAAAGTTAAAAATTTGCAATCATTTTCATTTGAAGCTCTAAAATTTGCAATTTATTCCTTTTCTACTCTGTCGGTAAAATATTAGTCAAAGCATATATAATTTTGTTCTAATTTAGCTAACGCATATGCATATGCAATTTTCAACAGAGTTGCCGATGGTTCTGAGGAAAAAAGTGAGTTGCAGCATCTGGGTATTTTTATATGGAGCTATTTTAACAAGAGAATAGTAGTTTAAAAGTTGATTTAGTTTGCCTCTATCTTGTTGAGAGTTGGATCATCCGGCAAATTTCTTAGCTTTAGACATCAATTAATTTTCATCTATAATTTAGAAATTGTAATACAACCCTCACAAATTTAGTTGACATCCTACTGATTCAAGTTATAATAAAATGGATATAACCAGTTTCAAATTTTAGTTGCTGTTCTTTTTTCCTATTAACGTTTGTCATCATTGCTGATTTAGGATATATCTTCCACGCAGGTTAAAGGAAGTTCCATCAAGTATTTAATTAAGCCTATTGCCATTTATTCCTTTCCTCTTTTGTAAGCTTGCTTAGGAAAACTTACCTAGAAATCAAACCTTTCTTTTACATGATACTAGCAGACAGAACTTTCGTTTACATGATTATGTAATCGTAAATAGGGTTAGCTAATTTCCTAAAGTTTGTTCTGCACCTCACTAGATGTTTCCAAAATAGGATCAATGTATAAAGTCAGTTCCTTAATGTGTAGTTGGAAAGGGGGTGGAATTTGTCCCACATTGAAAGGTTAAAAAAATTAGAGGAGAAAATGAGTCCATAAAAGACAGAGAGGGGAAGGCATAGTCCTACGTCTAAAAAAAATTAGAGCAGAAAATGAGTCTATGAAAGACAGAAAGAGGAAGGCATAGTAGCTAGTATTTATATACCTATAAAAAATATCAGGGGAGGCAGCTTCCTCCCCTACCCTCCATGTACATCCGCCCCTACTTGGGTTCTCCATAGTATTTATTATGGGATCATCTTCGTGATCGCTATCGAGACCCACAACTTGTATATTTGATTCCACTAAATCAACTTGATTCATGTCGCCATCTAAAAAAGAGTTTAACTTTATTTAGTATATTTTTTTCACATAATGTCTTTATTTTAAATTATTTTTTCAATTATTTTTTTATATAATGGCTATATCTTTTAAGAATTTTTAAGATAATTCATATTTTATCTTTAAAATTGTCTACGGACTTTTTGGATGATATTTAATCCAATCTCCCTCAGGTTATATCCTAAGGTACTCGTTACTTTAGAGCTATAATCTACAGCTTTGATACCAACCTGTGACGCTCATAAATCACTATACTTACTATAGATAATTTCGTGCTCACTATCAATACTAGATTGTTCAAAGTATACACGTTCCCTTAATTTATAAAGCTTATCTAGCTTAAATTCAAAATATTAGCAGAACATGATCAGTCCATATTACCAATATCCTCATTTAACTAAACAGTTTTATAAACAAAGTTCTCATCTTAACTTTCAAAAGATCTTTCATTATTTTATACTAAATCCTTGTAAAATACTATAAGAGAATTAATATTAAC
This sequence comes from Hedera helix, assembly GCA_947179155.2. Classification (NCBI taxonomy): domain Eukaryota; kingdom Viridiplantae; phylum Streptophyta; class Magnoliopsida; order Apiales; family Araliaceae; genus Hedera; species Hedera helix. The sequence goes on from OX359274.1 coordinate 19,437,187, forward strand.
TTTCATAATTTTAACCTTAAGATTTTATATACCTTATCATTTATAACTTCCTTAGATCCAAAGTTCACGGTATCAACACAAAGAAGTCTTCCAGTAATTAAGGGGGCTTTCCGAGAAATGCCGCGCTCAATTAGGAAACCTCATACCCTGAAATTTCATGTGCACAATACTATCACTTGGATATATAGTTTCATAACTGATAGTTATCTCTTCATATTGAAAATCCATAACTATATGAAATTTAGAATATTAACATAACATGATCAGTTCATATTACCAATACCCTCACTCAGATGTATAGTTCTTTAACAATACTGTTTTAATATTTTAGCAGTTCTAAATCTTATAAAAGTAAAGACATAACACAGTTAATGATAATAAGATAGTTTTATTGATATAATATTTGTTTACAAGCTTCGTAATACGTGTTCATGTTTACATAAGTCATAAAGACTTTATACAAAATATAAGGTAGACAGAATAACAGGTAAACATAGCCTAGTCTACGCATTTCTTCTTTACTTTTTTCTTAGAGCCAGAGCTCTCGTGTATGTGTGTAATTAAAGTTTATTGCAAAAATGAGCATATAATAGCTCAACAAGTTTAAACATTTAGCATGTAAGAGAACTCACACCGATAAGGATTTGAGTGAATAAATAGCTCACAAAGTATAGTTCAATTGTTTAACATTGTAAAGCTAAGTGGTAATATAACCAAGAATCGCTCGTTAGTCAATACGACTTAGAACCATACAGTGGACATATATAGGGGATCAACCTAATAATATCCTATATTATACACAATATACACTTCACTGACTAATCATGACAGTGTTTTAAAAAAATGTTCATACATAGGTCGCCCCAAGACAACTTGGTTTTACTAAAAAGCTCAAATAAATATTTCATGAATAAACATATTCATTTATCAAGTTATGCCAAATCAAATAGCAATAACTTTCAGGACAAAGATTTATAACACGTTATTGCACAAAGTGCATAAATTAGATATAAAGCTTGTAAATAATAAGCTTAAGGTAGAAGAAAACTTGCATTTTTGATAAGTTTTACGATTAAATATTCTTCGCAAATCCTACACATTAATATTTTATATAAATTAGTTAGACACAAATTTAATACTTTTAAGTTTTAAGTCGGACATTACGCTTATAATTAAGATTTCTTCTACTTTATATAAAATAAATTTGAACATTATAACTGCTTGTATAATGAATATTTTACAAAATATTTTAAGAAAATTTCAGCATTATAACTGCTTATATAATGAGTATTTGAATAAAAACTTTTAAAAAAATTCAGCATTATAACTGTTTATATAATGAGTATTTAAATAGATACTTTAAGAAAATCGGTCATAGTAACTGCTTATAAAATGAATATTTTCATTAAATACTTAAAGAAAATTGGTCATAGTAACTTCTTATAAAAGTATATTTTCTACTTTATAATTTAAATAAATCGAACATTATAACTGCTTGTAAAATGAAATTTTATACTATATATTTGAAATGATTTGAGCATTATAACTATTTTTAAAAGTATATTTTAACTAAATATAAGAAGAAAAATAAACAAAATAACCATTAGAGTATACATCTTGTAGTGCCTTCTTTATTTCTAAAATAACGACACTTCGTCGCTTGAAATATATTTTTCTCTCTCAAATTATAACTATAAAGTGTATAGCTTATGAAATACTCTAGAAAATAATGAATAAAAAGCTTGCTAATTATAAGCATTTAAGGTTTCCAAAATTACACATTATGGACTCAATTAATTACACTTTAGTACCTTGACAAATTACACTTTGGATCCACAAAATATCTACCTTTTCTTGGACCAAAATATCCTCAAATGGCCAGCCATATTTGTGCTTCCTAAGGTGACATCATCTTTGCTACGATTGGTCGAAAAGAGTTCACTTGGATAGCTAGTTAGGTTTTCTTGGTTTTGATTGGTCCGTTTTGTTTTAGTTAGTTTTTTAGTTAATGTAACTTGTTATTCTTTTTCTAGTTTAGTTAATCAAACTAGTTTTTCTTTTCTTGGCTCCCATTGGTCCATCTTGGATCACATAGATTGTCATACTCGAATGTGATTGGTCGAAAATAATTTGGTTGGATTACTAGTTTGTAATTAGTTTAATTTCAACTAAGTTGATTAATTAGTATAATACTTAAATATTTATACGTATTTACATTATATAATACTCATATTCAACTCATAAATACACTTCGCATTAATCTTGTATAATATTCTTTATAATTCTCCTATTATACAGTACATTATCTTTCGTTTTCTTTCCGTATTCGTTCCGTATTCATCCTGTATTTGGGAATAGTAATATTCAAAAATTATTTTTGGTAAATTTTTTATTGGTGAAAATGCATTTATTGTCCGAATAAACGCTATTCAGGAATGTGAATTTTCCAAAATCGAAAGACAGTTCCTAAATGAGTAGTGTTTTTTGTCTTATTATAGGAAAAAAATATTATTGTCTCATTAACATCAATACCTCGTATAAATACTATGTCGTGAAATGCAAAATCTTAAAATAGCGAATAGAACTACCAAAAAGACGGAAAGCGTATTCTAAGGAAACGCATTTTTTAATCTTTTTCTCAAAAAATTTTATTGGTTCCCTGGGTTCTATGACTCATATATATATTATTTCATGAAATATAAAAAGTCTTAAAAGGATGTAAGACGGATTTCACAGATATAACTGATTTCTAGGTTTTAACCCTTAGGGTTTAGGTTTTAATACTTACTTTCTTTAAAGTACATAATGCTATATATAGGATTTCATATAGATTATAACATAATTCAATCACATAACACATTCTTGAAGTATAACACCACCTTTATTATTCACATAAAGTCGGATTACAAGATTCTCAAAAGTTCAGAATATTAAAGATCTTATTGAGAAGAATGTCCATAAAGGAGATCTTATTCAGTATATTATAGGATATGAGGCCCATGCTTAAAGTCAACCTCAAGTGGAACAACGAGACGAATGTTGGGATGACAAGCCAAGGAAAGTTATTGATGTTATTACTAGAGGGTCAATTAAAAAACAAATTGGCAAAAAGTGTCGATCAATTTCAGACGTGGTGATGTCTGTCTTGGAACAAGTTGTTATAGTGTTAAGGTCATTCCCAACATAGTGGTCTCCTTCTTGGATGAAGATTACCCTCCCGATGCAGTAGAGCCGCATGAAGAAGCATTAGTTATCACAGCATAGGTCACCCCAGTGGACATAAAGTGAATTATGATTGATAATGGTCATCTATGGATGTATTGTACAACCATGCCTATCAACGGATGGATTTGGAAGTTGTAAAGATGGAGGTCAGCCTAGAGTCGCCTCTATATGTATTCAACAAAGAGTTAGTGCATGTGGTAGGTACAATTAAGCTACTGATGGTCTTCTACATAGCTCCTCATCAGATGCAAATCAAGGTTAAGTTTTACGTTGTTCAAGTTAATTTTGCATATAATGTTATTTTGGCGCGTACCACCCTATTTGCACTATATGCTGCCATGTCGATCCCCCACTTCAAGATGAAGTTTCCTACACTGAATAGGGTTGATGAGGTAAAAGGAGATCTAGACATTGCAATGAGATGTTATCTCCACACTCTTACATCATCTGTAGTTGGGGTTAGTTAACAGAAGCAGTCCATGATGGTGGATGTGGAGACCTTTTATCGAAGGTGTTACGAAGCCACTGGAATTGCCTACTGAGGAGACTGAGGACATTGAATTGATACTAAGCAATGCAGCAAAAATAGTAAAGATAGGAGCTAGTTTAGATTATTGAGCTACTTCGGGTGTATACTGGTATCTTTGCTTAGATGCCTCATGATATGCCTAGAATAGCCGAAGATGTTGTTGTTCACAAATTATCAGTACGTCCTTGAAAGAAGCCAGTCCACCAGAAAAGGTAAATCTTCGCTCTAGAACGTCAGAAAGTGATTGATGAGGAGATTGTGAAACTTCTGGATGTCAAAGTAATATTTGAGATAAAGTACCTAGAGTGGCTCACTAATGTGGTTTTGGTCCAAAAAAAATGGTAAATGAAAGGTCTGAATTAATTAAACGGATTTGAATAAGGCGTGCTCGAAGGACTTCTACCCCCTTCCTTACATTAATCATCTTATGATGCAACATCGGAACATGCTCTTCTAAGTTTCTACGATGTCTTTTCGGGATATAATCAAATTTTGATGTATAAGCAGGATATCCCGAAGATAACTTTTATCACATACAGAGCAATCTATGCTTATCAAAGGATGCAATTCGATCTAATTAATGCTAGGGATACATATCAGAGAATGATGAATAAGGTGTTCCAAAAGTAGATAGGCAGGAACATTGAGGTATACGTCGATGATATGATTGTTAAGAGCATGAGAGTTCTAGACCATCTATAGGATTTGGAAGAATGTTTTTAAATCATCAGACACAATAATATACACCTTAATCCCATGAAGTGTACGTTCGGACTGGGTTCAGGAAAGTTTCTCAGCTATTTAGTCAGCAAGATAGGGATTGAGTCTAATCCAAAAAAGATTAAGCCCATCTTAGATATTAATTCACCCCAATCATTCAAGGATGTTCAGATATTAACAGGCCAGGTAGCTGCGTTATAGAGGCTTATGTCCAAATCGGTGGAGCGATGCTTACCATTCTTTGATACTCTAAAGGGGCCGAAGAATGAAAAAAAAATTCAATGGACTTCATAATGTGAAGACGTTTTTCAAGGGATCAAAAGATATTTGTCTTCGACTCCATTATTGAAAAAATCATTATCGTATGAACTCCTATATTTGTACTTGCCATTAGTTCATTGGCGATAGGGGAAGTATTGGTTTGGGAAGAGGGAGGAAGGCAGTGTCCAATGTGTTATATTAGTCATGCTTTAAGGGACGTAAAGACGAGGTATCTGAATCTAGAGAAGTGTGCTTTTTTAGTGGTGATTGCTAGCCGAAAGCTTTGACACTACTTTCAAAGTTGGGTCATTGTGGTGTATACTAATCAACCGCTAAAGAAGGTTCTACACAAGACCAAATCATCAAGCCAGATGGTGGCATGGGTAGTTAAGTTGAGTTATTTCGTATTGGATTATCAACCTCGAATAGTGATTAAGGGGCAAGCATTGACATATTTTATTATGGAGTGTATGTTCAGTGAAGAGGATCTGAAGCCTTGTTTTGATTCAGTTGTGGAGTTGATAACTGAGGGGCAGTAAATCTTATCATCTTCATGGACCTTGTATGCGGATGGATCATCGACTGCTAATGCTAGTGGAGCTGGAGTTATTTTAGCTAGTCCTAAAGGTTTCAAGGTCCAACAGGCAATAAGGTTTCGCTTTAAGGCCACTAACAATGAAGCTGAATATGAGGTCATATTATCAGGATTAAGGTTGGCTCGGAGCTTGGAGGTGAGGCACATACTCATCTTTAGCAATTCAAAGTTAGTTGTTAAACTGATCCACGGTAAGTATGAAGCTCCGGGGGCAAAGATGACAAAATATATGTCTGAAATCAAGATGCTTCTACAATACTTTGAGTCTTATTCCCTCCATGGCATAGAGTGGAACGATAATATTATTGTCGATGCACTTTCCAAGTTAGTTGCTATACAAGTTGAGTCTCTCGAAGGATCGATATATGTTAAAGTTCTGAATGAGCTAAGTATCCTGAAGAAGGAGGTAAAACAAGTGGAAAGATCTAATTGTTGGCTCACACCCTATTTGGAGTACCTCAGTGAGGAAAAATTGACTTTGGAAAAGTTAATGGCAAAGCGGATAAGGTATCGTAGTGCTTATTTTGGCTTTATTGACGGATATCTATATCAGGGAGCTTATTCTCCCCCATTGTTGAAGTGTTTGGTTCTATCAGAGGTGTCATATGCTCTTCGAAAGGTACATGAGGGTATATGTGGTGATCATATAGGGGCAAAGTTATTGGCATATAAGTTGATCAGGTGTAGATCACTAATAAAACTATGCTTAGTGGGATTAAACGAAGATTGGATGAAGCTAAAGGCATGTGGCCTGAGGAGCTTCATAGTGTACTTTGGGCATATCGGACCATTCCTCAGTCCACAATGGGTGATTCTCCATTCCGATTAGTGTATGGTACAAAGGTTCTTATACCTATAAAGATCGGATCACCTTTATTCTGAGTGGTGAATTTTGGAGAAGCTTATAATGATAAAGTTCTTCGGCTTAACTTAAACCTATTAGATGAAGTTCGGGATGCAGCTATATTGAAGTTAGCTATTTATCAGTAGAAGACTGCATGATACTACAATCGAAGGGTTAATCAAAGAAGGTTTGATGTTGGAGACTTGGTGCTACGAGGGGCAAAGGCCTCAAATCTTCAGAATACTAGAAAATTGATGCCTAATTAGGAGGGCCAGTATAAAGTCATCAAAGTAGTAAAATCTAGCACTAATCGGCGTCGAGATATGTTAGGTTCAGAGCTTAAAAATTTATGGCATGTAAATAGATTAAAGAAGTACTATTAGTAGTTAGCTGTTGATTTGTAAGAGTTATTCAAAGTAAAGTAAATATTCATTCATTTGTACTTAGTCGGTAGAGAAAGTTTATCACACATCCAGCGAGGTAGTATGTAGTTTATAAAATTGAAGAATATTAATAATGTGACACCCCCAAATCGAGTCCACACCACCCAATTTGAGTCGTCAAAAGACTATAACAAAATTATTACAATAGTGCAAAGTACAATAATACAATGCCCAACAATACACAACTAAGTATTCATTATTATTTTCACACTATTTTATAATATGGTGAAAACTAATATAGTAACTATATAGGACCATCACTTCATTCTCCTCTTTCCTCCGCTAATCCCGGCTACGTTCTCATTTTCTGAACAATAGAACAAAAAGAAAATGGTGAGCTCAAATAGCCCAGTAAAAAATATTATGACCAAGATAATGATGAATAAATTATCATTAGCCTTTAACAGTTGAGTTCTTGATAGAATAATATAAATAACAAGTTTTAAATTAACAACTGCAGTTAAGTTCTTAAACAAAGTTAAGATCAACAACTACAGCAGAATAACAACCATTAGAAAAATTATGTAGATCATGATGTCTACTAAATTCTCTTTTTCATAAAAATCATCATAAACCTTTATCATCTGAAAAATCACTGGTCATGAACATGTAAAAAAATGATTCTTCTTTGCCCTAGGCCAAAAAGAATTTTCACCATGTGCCCTAAAAGACATACCACCATTATATCGCATTTATCCTTTCTAAAGAGAACATTTTCCATGTGCCCTAAAAGACACATCACCATTATATCGCCTTCATCCTATCCAAAGAGAGCATTCATCACGTGCCCTAAAAAACACATCACCATTATATCGCCTTCATTCTATCATCTGTACATCAGGCCACGTATATTCAGAACAACTTGATTCTTGACGATTAGTACAAATAACAGTTATATAAATGATGAACATAAAAAAAAGAATAATAGTATAAATAATAGATATCGATAGTTTATAATTTTTACTTTGTCCAAAGTCAAATAATGTCTAAATTGTCAACATGATGTAGAAAAAAATGTATTCAAGTCCAAAAATAATGTTCAAGATTCATAGGGAAGGAGTTTAACGGTAAGATTTATGGTACAAGAAATATTTAACAGTCCACAATGTTCACTATTCAAGTAAATATTCATAGGTCAAAAATTCAAGGTCCAATAGTTCTCTGTTCAAAATATAACAATGGAAATTTAATTGAAATGTTTATATCAAAAGATATTAGATGAAGCACAAAGAATTAATCATTTTAAGAATTTTACGAACAATACTTACCATAGTAAATTTAAGAGGATGAAAGAAAATGATATCCCTTACAAGTAAGAAACAAAATGATATCCCTTTATGAGTATGAAAAGAATGATACCACTTACCTTAACATGTGACTGTATATTAATTTAAATGAAGTTAATCAACCTATATATTTATAATGCAATTAGTAACTACCATATATAAATTTCATGGTGTATACCAATTCGTATAAAATCATCAAAAGTGATTTGATAGAATAAAGTAGAATAACTTCAATATAGTTTTTGAAAGAAAATACAATTGTCCAAATGTAGCTTTTAAAAATAAATCTTCTGAAATAAGCGTCTTCTAAAGGAAGAGTGGTAAACAATATGTGATGTGTGTGAATGCTTATATAATTTTATAGGAAAAAAACTTACTTGAATAAAACCCGACTTTTATCGATCTTCACCAACACTTAAGATAACATTATCTCACTTAGAGAAATCTTACACTAAGAATATTTAGAAAGAGGAAGGAAGGATAAGAAAGAAGGATATGAAAATTCTTGATGCTAAGCCCCTTATATATGGCCAAAACTTAGCCAACTATTTCAAAAATACATTTCACATTTTTTTAATCTACACTATTCATTATTTTTCACACTTTAATCTACACCATTCATTAACTAATCACATGATTCACGCCCTAATCTAACTTAATCTACACCATCCATTAACAAATCACATGATTCACACATTTACTAACTTAATATACACCATCCATTAGCAAATCACATGATTCATACCTTAAACTATACCATCTATCACACGTTTCACATTTTTAAGCTTCACACTACACATTTAAAGATTATATTATCCATATTTTATATTATTATATTATTGACTTAATATCACAATTATTTAAATATTCAATATTATTCAAATAATGAGTCTATCTAACTATTTAATACTCGTGACTACTACTGTGACAATTATTGGTCCAACGATACAAGATGTTGTGCATTGTGATGATTATTGACTCAATAATATAGAATGTTGTGCAATGGCAATTATTGATTCAATAATATAAAATACTATGTAATGACAATTATTGATGAAATACTGTGTAATAATCACTTTATCAGTTCAATAATATAAAATACTGTGCAATACCTTGTACTATTATAGAATACTGTGTGTTACTATAAAATACTGTGTGCTACTATAAAATATCCGTATGCTACCATTCTTTTATCACCAGGTATTTTACCAGTTAAAAATGATAGTACCGTTGACCATTTTTATTTAAAAAGGTTAATGTTGTCATTTTTTATTTTCGATAATATTTTGTTGTGGAGTCCACCAATGATTGGTTATTTCTGAGCTATCGTACGGATTGAATTTTCCTCGACAAATCGAATATTTCCTAACATAACGAATATTTTCTTTTATTTTATAATTTACATATAACATCCTTAACTTTTAACTTTTTTCAATATAACACCTTACTGTTTTAGAATAATATATGAAGAAAATTAAATTTTATTCAATAAAAGTCGGGGTCTTACAACCTCCCCTCCTTATGAAATTTTGTCGTTGAAATTTGACGTACCTAACATCTCGAAGAGGTAAGGATACTTGGTTTTCATCTTAGATTCTAACCCTGAGGTCATTTTCTCAGTATCTTAGTTCTTCCATAAAATCTTGACTTAAGGTATAACCTTTGAACATAAGATTTTCTCCTTCTTATCTAAGATCTTGACAGGTACCTCCTCGTACGTCAAATTCTCTACTATAACGTGTGGTTCTAACTTAATGATGTGGTTTGGGTCCTTCGCATATTTACATAATATAGATATGTGAAAAATGTTATGAATGCAAATGGTGTGATGTCGCAAGCACCCAAAAATAAAATCTTACTTTGAAAAAATAAATATGTAGTAGTGCAAGTAAGAGTCGATCCCACAGAGAATGATTATTTAATTTTATGTTTTTGCAAACAAGAATTGGGGGGTTTTGAATTAAAGAAATAATTTAAATAAAAGTAACTAAAATAATTATGCAAGTAATTTAATGAAATAAATTAGAAGAAAAAGCCTTGGTTTAAGTCAATATCCACCATCAAGAATTTACAACTGATCACTGATGCAAGAATAAATCAATTCATATTTTAAATATTCAACGTGGAATAATTACTCTCATTCGAATAATTTTCCTATCTCTCCTTAATTTTAGTTAAGTAGAAACAAGCGATCTAAATAATCTCAGACAAGCGCTAAAGATTTAACCTACTAGCAGCATAAAGAAATAGAGAGATCTTTGAACTAAACAACACAATCCAAGCGTCTGCATTTAATTTAATTGAATATTTGTCCTAAGATATAATAATATTTTGATAAACAAAATAATTATTAACCTTAGTTTCTTCGCAAATTAAAGTGACCAAACAATTACGGATTTGATATTTAATTTAGCAGTAGATTTTAACGAATAATAAACTAGTGTGCACCCTAGCAATTAAACGAACTAATCATAAAATTAAATACAGAAAAATATTCAATACTCAAAATATAAATTGAACAATTAAAATAAATTAGATCTCATAGTGTATAAATCTTGATGGCTTCAATCACTTAAACCAAGAAAAAGAATTTAGCTACTCATAATTGTAGAGAGCATCAAAGAATAGAAGAAAGAATTTTCATTCTAATAGAAAAGTTGTATCTTACAATGTGTCTCAAGCCCTCTATTTATAAGCTCTATAAACCTCCTAACTTGTCCAAACCCTAATAAGATTTACAATTAAAAATAAAAGAAAAATAAAATAATTATTATCCTAACCCTAATTGGAATTAAAATCCAATTTGTAATCAAAAAGTAGCAAAAAATCGCGAATAATCTGATTTGGACAATTAACGCACAAAACAAACAAGGCCTTCGCTACAGTGCACCCCACAGCTGCCCAGCCGCGTGCATTGCGCGCGTCCTTCGTCATTCCATACGACGTCGTATTGCTCCGTGCGGCTGATTCCTTAAATTCTCGCGCAATGCGCGGCCGACTGTTTAATATTCCAGCGCGAACGACGTCATTTCCTTTGCTGACCGGTTTCTTCTACCTCCGCGCAATGCGCGCGCGACAACTTTGGAAATTACCAAAATGCCACCATGCTGCTTAATTACCAAAATGCCATCAGAGCTTTGCAGAATTTACAAAAATGCCCCCAAAGCTTATTTTTCCTACAAAATAAAATATAAAATAATTAAAAATAATATAAAAATAATAAAAATGCATAATGATTAATAAAACACCTAAAATACTAGAAATAAATAAAAACACATAAATAAAAAGAAATATAAAATTACTATAAAATTACCTAAATTAACATAAATTAACTAAAACCTATTAAAACCAAAATGAGCTAAATAATTAAACATTTAAGCATACAATAAATATAAAAACTAAGTATTAGGGAATAAAAATAGCATATAATTTAACCCTATCAGCAAAACATGTTTGGCAGTAGAGCTAGTCTATAAGTCATAATTCCTACTCAATCGAGGATTTTAAATGGGTCAATAAATTGAGGGTTGAGATTTCTTCTCTTTTAGAATCTTGTAACACTTTTCCGTGGGAAAACACGTAAAAATACGTGGTCTCCAACATTGAAACTCTCGCCCCTTCGATGAAGATCAGCATAACTATTTTGTCATTCTTGTATGGTCTGTATTCGTTGTCGGATTATTTAGATTTTTTCTGTTGTCATGCGCACCAATTTGGGTCCCAACAATTTTGCTTCTCCTATCTCATTCCAGTATACTGGAGAACGATATTATTGGCCATACAAAGCTTTGAATTGAGCCATGCCTATACTTGTCTAATAACTATTACTATAGGAGAATTCAACCAATGACAAATACTTGTCCCAACTTCCTTTAAAGTCTAGTACGCAAAGTTTCAAAAGGTCTTTAAGAGTCCAAATCGTCTTTTTCGATTATCTATCTATTTGATGATGATATGCAGAACTGAATCGTAACTCGGTGCCCATAGCTTTTTGTAAGTTGATCCAAAACCGTGAAATGAATATAGGGTCTCGATAAAAAACTATGGATACTGTCATGACATGCAATCTCACAATTTCACTTATGTACATACTGACAAGATGCTCAAATGAATAATTTTCTCATATAGGCAAGAAATGAGCGAATTTGGTCAATCTATCTACGATGACCCAAATTGCATTTAAGTCTTGAGAAACTTTGGAAAGACCGGTCATGAAATTCATATTGATGTGTTCCCACTTTCATTCGGGAATCTTAAATGGTTACAATGGACCCTTAGGCACTTGATACTCTGTCTTGACAAGTTAGGCACCTTGAGATAAACTCTGCAATCTCCCTCTTCATATTGCTCCACCAAAATATATATCGAAGGTCATGATACATTTTGTTACCTCCTGAGATGATTGCAACTGGCGTGTTATGTGCTTCCATCGTGATTTTATACTTCAATTCAGGGTCGTTAAAGAAACAAAGTCTAAAGTTGACTTGAAGTATCCCTTCCTCGTCAATTCTTGCCTCCAAATAGCACCTTCTTGTAATTTCTTTATCATATTCACCAGCTCTGAATCAGTAGCTTAAGCAGTTTTAATTTTATCGATTAAAGTCGGTTCTACTCATACATATGCCATTCTCATATGGGTCCCTGGTATCTTTAGCTCTATCTCTATCTTTTATAAATCATATAAAATGTGCATTTGTGTTGTCAGTATTGCATTCGTACTCGCATAAGATCTTCCACTCAATGTGTCAACTATAACTTTCGCCTTTCCTGGGTGGTACTAGATAGTATGATCGTAATCTTTTTACAGCTTAAGCCAACATCATTGTCGCATATTAAGTTTCTTTTGAGTGAAGAAATACTTGAGGCTTTTATGATCCGCATAGATATCCACTTTCCATTCGTACAAGTATTGTCTCTAGATCTTTAATGCGAAAACGATTGATGCCAGCTCTATATCATGAGTATGGTAATTTTTTCCATAATATTTGAGTTGTTGAGAAGCATAAGCTATAACCTTTCTGTGTTACACAAGAACGCAGCCTATACCTCTACCTAAAGCATCGCTGCAGATAACAAATTTTCTTAATCCTGATGGTATGGTCAGAACAAGAGCTGAAATAAGTCTCCTCTTGTATTCTTGAAAGTTATTCTCGTATTCCTCACTCTATACGAATTTTGTGCATTTTTGAGTCAGCTGAATTAATGGAGTGACGATTTGAGAAAATTCTTCTACGAATCTCTGATAATAACCTGTTAGAGCTAGAAAGCTTCTCACTTTAGTTACTGTCTTCGGTTGCTCCCAATTTAGTATCACTTCAATCTTCGTAGGGTCAACCGACATCCCTTGATTAGAAATCACATACCCAAGGAAAGTTATTTTCTTAAGGCATAACTCACACTTCTTCAACTTAGCATATAACTTGTTCTTACGTAACTCTTGGAGTATCAATCTCAGGTGTTGTTCAGCATCCTCGCAACTCTTGGAGTATATAAGGATGTCATCAATAAAGATAACCACAAAATAACTCAAATATTCATTGAATATCCGGTTCATCATGTCCATAAAAGCTACAAGAGCATTGGTTAGTCCAAAAGACATGACTAAGAACTCATAATGCCCATAACGAGTCTGAAAGCAGTCTTTGGAATGTTCTCAATTTTAACCTTTAACTGACGATATCTAGAACGAAGATCAATCTTCGAGAAATATTGAGCACCTTTCAATTGATCAAACATGTCATCAATTCGAGGTAAAGTGTACCTATTTTTTATGGTGACATGGTTTAACTCTCGGTAGTCAATGCACAGTCTCATACTCCCGTCCTTTTTCTTTATAAAAAGAATAGGACACCCCAAGATGATGCACTCGAATATATGAAACCAGTATCTTACAATTCCTGTCGTTGGACTTTTAACTATTGAAGTTCAATGGGAGTCATTCGGTATGGGACTTTGAAAATAGGTTTAGTACCGGGTTCAAGATCAATACAGAATTCAATTTCACGATTTGGGGTTAAGCTAGGAAGTTCCTCGGAAAAAACTTCAGAAAATTCATTAACAATGGGAATATCATTTAGGTTTGATGTGCTTTTGTTTAAATCGATGACATGAGTAAAAAGGTTTGACATCTGTTTTTCAATAGACGAATGGCTTTTTGACTAGAAATAATAGTTATAGATTTTAATAGTTTGGTTACTTGAATTTGCATTATAGGAATATGAAAACTAATAATCTTATATAAGCAATTAATTTTAGCATGGCGGGTAGTCAACCAATTAATTCTTAAAATCAAATTAAATTCATGCATTTTCAAAAAAATAAGATCAATAGGTAATGTGAGACTATTAATTTGAACTAAGCAAGATTTATAGACAGTAGATGTTATGGTTACTTCTCCTAATGAGGTTTCAACTAATAACTCAAAGTCTAAATTTTAAGAAGTCAAGTTTAAAAGTTGAGCACATGTAGATGAAATAAAAGAGTGGGAAGAGCCAGTATCTAATAGGACATAGACTTCATAAGAATTTAGGGAGTTACTTACTAGTTATCACCTCGTTCGGGTTCTTGATCAACAAGACTGTTACCAGCAAACCGGGTCCTGAATACTTCTTCTGGATCTTCATGTATTTCAACCATGGGAATACCACTAAATAATTTTCTAACGAATTATTTCTCGAATTCATCAATTTCATCAGTAGTAGTGTACCAATGATTTCCATTAAAATAGTATTTTTTATAAACTGTAATTTCCACGATGATGGTTAACTTAACCGGAATTCCTCTAAATTGTAACGCCCAAAAGTATAGAAACATCATTTTTAAATAATCTTGAAAATCATAGCTGGAACACTATAAATCCCAAAGACTGATCTGAAAAGTCTATATATTCGGATCCTTTGTTATCAAGCATAACCAGGTGATATGATCCTCCCAATTAGCGAGTAGATTAAAGGAAATAATTTCTATAAGTTCATGACATCCTTTAATTACTTTTAAGAATGGATATGGAAGGATTATAGAAGAGCATTCACCTTCTTCTTTCCTGGATAGAACACACACAAAAATTGCTTTAAGCAAATTATTCAACTCTTAGTTTGCAGGAGGATTATTTGTAGCTTCCTGATTCTCAGCCACATTGGCCTCGAGCATTAGATAGTTCATTCCCTGATTTTTAAAAGTCATTCTTAACTAAGGTCACAAAATAAAGGTTAGTTAAATAAACTGACACGTCACTTATTGTCCCTACATCCAAACCGACTCATTAGATAACAAAAATTAATTTATGTAGGACACACTAGTGACTGATTCTATCCATCTCTCCCTTCCTAGTTATAACCGCAGATCTTCATTAAAGAATATATCCCTAAGCTCTGATACCAACTATGATACCCCCAAATCGGGCCAACACAACCCAATTTGAGTCGTCAAAAGACTGCAACAAAATTATTACAATAGTGCAAAGTACAATAATATAATATCCAATAATACACAACTAACATTCACTATTATTTTCACACTATTTTATAATATGGTGAAGACTAATATAGTAATTATCTCGGACCATCACTCCATTCCCCCCTTTTACCCGCTAGTCCTAGCTACATTCTCATTTCCTGAACAATGGAACAAAAAAGAAAAGGTGAGCTCAAATAGCCCAATAAAGAAATATCATGACTAAGATAATGATGAATAAATTATCATTAGCCTTCAACAGTTGAGTTCTTGATAGAATAATAAAAACAGTAAGTTTTAAATTAACAACTTCAGTTAAGTTCTTGAACAAAGTTTAGATCAACAACTGCGGCGGAATAATAACCATTAGGAAAATTATGATATCTACTAGCTTCTCTTTTTTAGAAAAATCATCATCAACTTTTATAATCTGAAATACCACTGATCATGATCATACCAAATAACGGTTCTTCTTTGTCCCATGCTAAAGAGAACTTTCACCATATGTCCTAAAACACACACCACCATTATATCTCATTTGTCCTATCCAATGAAAACATTCACCACGTGCCATAAAAGACACATCACCATTATATTGCCTTTATCCTATCCAAAGAGAACATTCACTATGTGCCATAAAAAATACATCACCATTATATCGCATGTATCCTATCATTTATGCATCAGGCCACAGATATTCACAACAACTTAATTATTGATGATTAGTACAAATAACAATTATATAAATGATTAATAGAAGAAAGAGAATAATAGGATAAATAATAGATATCGACAGTTTATAATTTTTACTTTGTCTAAAGTCAAGTAATGTCCAAATTGTCAACATGATATAGAGAAAAAAGTGTTCAAGTCTAAGAATAATGTTTAAGACTCACAGGGAAGAAGTTCAAGGATAAGGTTTACGGTACAAGGAATATTTAACAGTCCACAATGTTCACATTTCAAGTAAATATTCATAGGTCAAAAATTCAAGGTCCAATAGTTTTCTGTTCAAATATAACGATGAAAATTTAATAGAAATATTTATGCTAAAAGATATTAGATGAAGCGCAAATAATTAATCATTATATTAATTTTTTGAATAATTGTTGTCCGATTTAGATATATGGAATTCTCATGCAAGTATACGCGGTCAATCAAGTAATATAGTAGAAAGAAGGTTGTCGTACCCACGAGGAACAATTACTAGCAATTATGCTAACTATTAATTTTATATTGATTCAATTCTAATTAAACCTTGCAAACTTGAATTATGATCTACTTAAAACTGAAATTGAATTTAAAATAACTAACTAATGAGAATGATTTATCAGATAATAAAAGGCTTTAAGATTACAATTTCCCCGTTGAATCACAATAATGTCATTATCTTAATTCCAATTACTTGATCATATGGATTGTTAACTGAGATCACTTATCTATTTACTAATCTCCGTCGATAACTAATAAAAAGATCCACTCCAACTTATAATGTTATAATTCTATGCAAAATTCATTAAAGCAGACTCATTAAGATCAAACTCTCAATCTGTTACGTGTGGTCTATAGGTATTCGCATCCTATATACTACCATGATACTCTTCCAAAGAAAAATACACACAGTCACACGTTATTATATCCAGATCTATTCCTAGATTTTCTTCATCAATTCCATCTAAGAAATCACATAACTGTTGATCAGACAATTATAAATTAATACGAGATATAATAACCAATCCAACAATTGATCAAATAATTGAAATTAAGATAATTAGATTAAAGTTCAACCAACGGTTCCATTGCAATCCTAAAGAAGAATTTAGTTACACATCGTCGTGAAAACCAAAATCAAACTAATATTAAAATTCATCAAAATTCAGAAGATAAAAGAAAAGGAATTAGAGAAAACTCTATTGAAGTCTCTCTTGCTTCTTCTCCTTCACTGCTGCGGTTCTGCTTCAGGTAAATCCTCTTGAAAGCTCAAAAATCGTGTATATCTCTAATCCTTGCGTGTTAGTCCTTTTCTATGTTCCTTTCCTCGCTACCTGAAGTCCTAGAATCCTTCATTGACTCTGCTGCACAACTGACTTCCTATCCAGACTCGAACTGCTCAACGCGTAATTTGGACAACTGGACTCGCCGACCTGCGCCCCGGCGCCATCTTCCTTCCTTGTTACTGCGCCCCGGCGCCAAGCACTGATCAGAATTACCGAACTGCCCTTAACAGCTTGTTTTTCCCGTTTTGACCTCTCGAAGCCGTTTTCTGCAAATTAAACAATAAAACCAGTAAAATAGAACTAAAAGTACTTAAAGATAGCAAGTAATTAAGCCTAACAATACCTAAATCGTAGGTATAACACCCACTCATCAATAATATTAGTAAGTTTAAGATGATGAAAGGAAATGATATCCCTTATAAGTAAGAAAGAAAATAATATCCCTTTACGAGTATGAAATGAATGTTACGTCTTACCTTAACACATGACTGGATATTGATTTAAATGAAGTTGATCAACCTATATATTTATAATTTAGTTAGTAACTACCACATATAAATTTCATGGTGTATACAAATTCGTATAAAATCATCAAAAGTGATTTAATAGAATAAAATATAATAACTTTAATATAATTTTTGAAAGAAAATAATATTTCAAAATAAAATCTTCTAAATAAATATTTTAAAAATAAATCTTCTGAAAGAAGAGTCTTCTAAAGGAAAAGTGGTAAATAACATGTGACATGTGTGAGTGTTTATATAACTTTATAAGGAAAAAAAACTTACTTGGATAATACTCGACTTTTACTGATCTTCACCAACACCTAAGATAGTCTTAGCTCACTCAGAAAAATCTTACACTAAAAATATTTAAAAAGTGGAATGAATGATAAGTAAGAAGGATATGAAAATTCTTTATGCTAAGCCCCTTATTTATAGCCAAAACTTAATTAACTATTCCATCCATTAACTAATCACAATATTCAAGCCCTAATCACATGATTCACACCTTAATCTAACTTAATCTACACCATCCATTAGCAAATCACATGATTCACACATTTACTAACTTAATCTACACCATCCATTAGCAAATCACATGATTCATACCTTAAACTACACCATCCATCACACGTTTCACACTTTTAAGCTTCACACTACACATTTAAAGATTATATTATCTATATTTTATATTATTATATTATTGACTTAATATCACAATTAATTAAATATTCAGTGTTATTCAAATAATGAGTTTGTCTAACTATTTAATACCCGTGACTACTATTGTGATAATTATTGGTCCAACGATACAAGATATTATGTATTGTGACAATTATTGACTCAATAATATAGAATGATGTGCAATAGTAAATATTGATTCAATAATATAAAATACTGTGTACTAATAATTATTGAAGAAATAATGTGCAATGGTTACTTTATTAGTTCAATAATATAAAATATTGTACAATACCGTGTACTACTATAGAATATCGTGTGCTACTGTAAAATACTGTGTGCTATTATAAAATACCATAAAATACCGTATGCTACCATTCTTTTATCACCAGGTATTTTAACAGTTAAAAGTGATAGTACTGTTACCATTTTTATTTTAAAAATGTTAATGTTGTCATTTTTTATATCCGATAATATTCGTGGTGGGGTCCACCAATGATTAGTTATTTAGGCATCGTCATATAGATCGAATATTCCCGACAAATCGAATATTCTTCGACTGAACATATATTCTCTTTTATTTTATAATTTACACATAATATTCTTAACTTTTAACTTCTAGCAATATAACATCTTACTGTTTCAGAATAATATATGAAGAAAATTAAATTTTATTCAATAAAAGTCGAGGTCTTACAAATAAAAGGAGAATTTTTCGTTCATTCATTGATATAATTACAAATATTAGAGAATGTGCATCGGAATGTTTATAAATAAAAGGTTGCAATTGTTCAAAAGAAGAAAAAATTACAAGTTATTTAATTGGTCAGTCGATCATCTTCGGAGTCTTCATCGGAGAAACCAAGACTGGTAAGGTCGGTGTCGGCTACTTTGATTTTTGCTTTGTCCGCTTGGTAGCCCTTCCTATACTTAGCAATGACTTCATCCACCAGGTCCTCAGAAGTTCGATATTCTTCAATAATTTGTTGGAGGAGTTCGAGGGTTCCTTTTTTGACTTGTTCTTTCATATGTTCGTTTTCTTTATCTAATTGGTTGATTTTTTTTATGACGATTCAGTTGAGTTTGCATTGTTTTTAAAATTGTTTGGTGGTTTCTTCAACTTGTTATTCATGCTTTTTTATTTATTGTTGAAATTATTGTTGGGGTTTGGCGTTTTCATGTTGAAGTTTGTTGCATTCTTCAATCAGTTTATTTTCGTTGTCAATGGGGGTGGAGACTTAAAGTTAAAGGGTGTTGTTGTTTGATTTGAGGTCTCCGGCTTAAGATCAGAGGTCGGCATTGGAAAGTTTTATTTTCAGTTCTTTTTTGGCGACTTTATATTTAATTTTTAGGCTGCTGATTATCTTGTCAGAGCCGATTCCTAACACTTCTCATTTCAGAAGCCTGTTAAAGGGTGCGAGGAACTGCAAAGGAAAAGAAGATTAGTAAATGATTGTAAGTTAAGTTGGAAAATTTAAATTTAAAATATGAAAGAAAAATTGTAGTTACTTACCTGGCCTTAGTGGATCATCAAAGCTAGGAGAAGTTCTCTGTTAGTATTGTTATCAAACATTGAGTTGTCGGTGGGTATATTGAAAAACTAAAAAAGTTTTAAAGGAATCGTGTATTCGGGGTCGGTAGGCCAAAAGGTGGAAGTGTTGAATTCGCAATGGAATTTTTCAGCCCTTTCGCCTTGAAAGGGATTAATAGAAGTGGTGGCTTTGGATGATGAAGGATCGGGTTAGGTTGGAGGAGGTGGAGTTGTAGTACTTTACTATTTGTGTTGATTTGTTAAAGGTTAGGTCTATTCAAGAGTTGGTTCGGATTGTTGTTGTTTAGAAGTCGGTTATTCAGTGTTTTGTTGAGGGAGGTTTTAGTTGTGGTTTTTGAGGAGGTTTTGGAGGTTTTTTGGGATTTGGCTTTCAGCAGTCTTTGTTTTTCCTCGTTGGAGATCCCAAAGATGCTTCTGTTTTGTGGTGGTTTAAGGTTATTAGAAGAAATGTTTATTGGAGCTTTGGAAGGTTAAGTTTTAAGGGGTTCAAGGATGGTGGTGGTTTTTGGTTAATCATTGGAAATTTTATTTTTGGGTTTGAAATTGGTTGTAGTAGTGTTAGGCTCAACTTTGGCGGATTTTTTTTTTTTTTGTTGCTCATAATCAAGTGTAGGTGCCTTGGTTTTTGTTTTTGTTTTTATTTAAACCATTAATTTGTGTTTCTTAGCTGCATGTTTTGTTTGGGGAGTTTTGGTAGGTTTGAAAGGGACAGTGGTTCGGGTAGGCTCAACATTTGAGGAGGGAAGTTTGGGTATAGGTTCGCCAGATGAGGAGGGAGAAGAGATAAAGGGGGTCGGTTGTTCGATAGTTTCAGCAGTATGTTTAGGTGGAATGGAGGTTTCGGCTTCCTCATCGGTTTGAAAAGTATTACTATACAAAAGGAAAACTACATTACTTTCAGAGAAGATTTATTAAATAAAAGAAATATATGACATAGATGGAGTTCAGATACTTACATCCGTGGTCGAAAAACCATTAATGGTCGGACAGGAGATCAAACGGCCAATGTGTCATCGGCATCTTGACATATAGTTCCTCAAACTCCTATTCCTGAGATTCCTCAATCCTATCAAAGCCAAGGGTGCTCTTGGAGGGTTTACCCCAGATTAAGATGAGGTGGGTGTCAGGACCGTGCAAGAAGATCCAATATAGGTGCCACCCCTTATTGCTGGTAGGGGTGGACGTCCATAATTTCCTGTCTCAATATCTAGATAGCTGTCAGAATCCAAGCTCTTTGGATTTGCTTAACTTGAAGAAACCCAAGAAGAGGTCCAAAGTTGGGTCAACTTTTTGTTCCTTATAGAAAATAATGAAACAAACTAAGTAGATGTAGGCATTGGGGACAAGTTGAGATAACCCAATCCCTATAAAAGGCTTTAAGATTACAATTTCCCCGTTGAATCACAATAATGTCATTATCTTAATTCCAATTACTTGATCATATGGATTGTTAACTGAGATCACTTATCTATTTACTAATCTCCGTCGATAACTAATAAAAAGATCCACTCCAACTTATAATGTTATAATTCTATGCAAAATTCATTAAAGCAGACTCATTAAGATCAAACTCTCAATCTGTTACGTGTGGTCTATAGGTATTCGCATCCTATATACTACCATGATACTCTTCCAAAGAAAAATACACACAGTCACACGTTATTATATCCAGATCTATTCCTAGATTTTCTTCATCAATTCCATCTAAGAAATCACATAACTGTTGATCAGACAATTATAAATTAATACGAGATATAATAACCAATCCAACAATTGATCAAATAATTGAAATTAAGATAATTAGATTAAAGTTCAACCAACGGTTCCATTGCAATCCTAAAGAAGAATTTAGTTACACATCGTCGTGAAAACCAAAATCAAACTAATATTAAAATTCATCAAAATTCAGAAGATAAAAGAAAAGGAATTAGAGAAAACTCTATTGAAGTCTCTCTTGCTTCTTCTCCTTCACTGCTGCGGTTCTGCTTCAGGTAAATCCTCTTGAAAGCTCAAAAATCGTGTATATCTCTAATCCTTGCGTGTTAGTCCTTTTCTATGTTCCTTTCCTCGCTACCTGAAGTCCTAGAATCCTTCATTGACTCTGCTGCACAACTGACTTCCTATCCAGACTCGAACTGCTCAACGCGTAATTTGGACAACTGGACTCGCCGACCTGCGCCCCGGCGCCATCTTCCTTCCTTGTTACTGCGCCCCGGCGCCAAGCACTGATCAGAATTACCGAAATGCCCTTAACAGCTTGTTTTTCCCGTTTTGACCTCTCGAAGCCGTTTTCTGCAAATTAAACAATAAAACCAGTAAAATAGAACTAAAAGTACTTAAAGATAGCAAGTAATTAAGCCTAACAATACCTAAATCGTAGGTATAACACCTACTCATCAAATACCCCCAAACTCAAGACTTTGCATGTCCTCAAGCAAAAATACTACTACTAAAATAAAATAAAATAACTACACTACATGAATGCAATGCAACATAACTAATGACTCGAGCCCAAATCAACATAATCCATAAATATCAAGCCTCAAAGATCCTAAATAATATCTTAGCCAAACTTCAGATTCTCGTCTTAGTCTAAAATCTAACATATCACCAATTTCATTTCACCTTCAACCCTTTTGTGTGTGTGTGAATTCAACATACCAACTCAGCTATCATTCTAACACAACTCATGAATATCAATGCTCAAATAAAGATAATTACTCATATAACATTTTATTACCCCTCTATACACTTGTTTTTACATTTTTTCTATTCATCCTTTTTAGTTACGAGTGCGTCTTACGCTCCATCTCGTATATGACTAACGTAGCATGTGCAATACCCATTTTCCTTAGGCTTTTCAAAATTACCCACGTAATGAACTTTCCACCAGTGACTCCCAAACCAAATGGCTTTAGGGCACTAAGTGTAGAGACACTCCTAAGGGCTTACTTGTCCGAGTAATAGAGGCCACGAAAACGGATTAGCTAAGTGTTGCTCATATCTGTCTATTCTTCCTTTCATTTTTTTTCATTTATTTCATTTCTATAAGACAGACATCGAAGCAAATGATCATTTTTTCTTTCATATAATTTTCTGTTCCAACATATGATAGAGGTTATCTAAATCTTTCTCAAGCACCTAAATCCACAAAGTTGAATCAAAACGCAACTAACTTAATACATTGAATACGTGCAATTAAGAATCAAGGGTATCAAGCTCAACAAAATCAGTAAACTATGAAAGACCTCGACTTTAACGATCTAAATCCATCTTGCTAAGATTATTAAATAACGACTCGCAATTTCATCATTGGCTATCCTTAAATTTCATACATTAATTCAACGCTCCAATGTTCCTACATGCAATCATAAATGATCCTATATGCACATATTTTTGTGATTTTTATTTTTTAATTTTTTTTTTTTTAATTTATTTTTTTTTTTTTTTTTTAAACATAAACTATATGCCATAAACTAAAAAACTAATCAAAATCAACAACTAAAAATATTAACATGCAATATAAAAATGAATATGCAGAATGCAGAAATGCAACCATACCCCCAAACTTGCAAGAAACAATGTCCTCATTGGAAAATAGAGAAAGACATGAAACAAAAATAAGAACAAGAAAACTCCCCTAGTAACTCAGGCATCATGGTCGGGGTGGTCGTCCTCGTCCTCCGAGTCTGAGTCATGTGGTGGGTATTCTGGTAACATCGGCGGACCGGGAATTGAGAAGGCTGGGGCATTCGGATTCAGCTGGGATAACATGGCAGCCAAAGCGGAAGTGCACGTATAAGTGTACGTGTGCATAGCATCCTGACGTTCCGCTAGGCGCTCATGCTGTCGAAACACCTCCTCAAACTGAATATCTGTCCGCCTCTGTAGTCGTCTGACGGCTCGGTTAGGAACTGGTTCAGCTACCTCATCATCGGGGCTATCATGAGCAGCATCATCATGAGGTGGCTGTTGAGGATCCATAATAAAGCCTAAACCTCGTGGGTGAGACTCTCCCCCTTCCCATACTTTGTAACGAGCGATCAAGTTATGATCGAGGAGAGTCGTGGGTGGCTGCACCGATTCAGTAGCTCCCCACTTGACACCGGATTGTTGACATAATGCGGTGATCAACGACGGGTGTGGCAATCCTCCAGATGTTGCTCCTTTCAACTGTTTCTTAATCGAAGATACGATTACACTCCCTACGTCAATCGACAACCCTGTTATGATGGCATATAGCAGAACGGCTCTCTCCCGTGTCACGTCGCTCACATGCGTACATGGCATTAATTTGGCACACAGGAAGGCGTACCAAATCTTGCCATATCTACTCAAAGCTTTGAACGGAAATGTCGATATCTGACCTGTGTGTTTGTTTGTTTTCCATTCTGTGCCCGGTCGACAAAGTTCATGAACAATTCGTGCATAATCGGGAGGTCCCATTGTTGAATACTAACACACATCCGGAGCCCGCAAATTATAATATTCATTGATCCGGTCGCGGCTGAACGACACCACCTGGCTCCGAACCAACACTTCACACTCAGGTGTGTCAAGTGCATTAGCATAAAACTCCTTGACCACGGCCGTTACCGCCGCATCCAGGTGTTCTGTAAACACCTGCCATCCACGTTCAACTAACATTCCGCGCATGTCCCCGTCCTCTAAAATATCCGGACGCAACCCTCTCTCCGCAATCAACGCTCGTCCGGCTAACAAATTGTTATATTTATCCTCGGCCTCAACACTTACAAACTTCCTCCGATTATACGGTCGAGGTGTGGTCGACGACCCTTCTCCCCTTTGCCGTTTCGGAGGCATACTAGCTCAATACCAATGTGCAAGCAAAACAATTTAAACCCTCCTTTGTGTCAAATTATCTAACAAGTTGTGTGCAGGAACTTTCCCCCAAACTCGAGTTAGTTTTAGAATGAAAATGACCCTTACTAACTGCTAATCTGAGCTTAGCTCCGTTGTTTATCACCAAACCGCCAATTCTCCTCCAGTGGCCAACACAAACCACTGGGCATTCCCAACACAAGAAATCAAAGTACCAAATATACACACTAAACTTGAAAGATGGAAATCAATATATAAATAAATTGCTTGCGTTTGATACCTTGACTGAATGCTTGAATGCTACTAATCTGAATTTTTCCCCAAATCCTAACTTGTGAGGTCACCCGTGAGATAGGAACACTTGTTGAGCCACCGTGAGGAATGAGTGTAAGAAGAAGAAGATAAGGGAAACTTACGAGAGAGAAGGAGAGGAATGTGTGGTTTCAATAATGGAAGTTTTCGAGAGAGGGAGTCTCAGTAATGGTGCTTGGGGCTTGCGAGAGAAAGAGAGATGAATGTTTAGTTATGAAGGATTTGGGTTGGGTGTTAGGGTTTTAAGGATTTCAATCCGTTCGGGCGTGGGAATTAGGATTTTAAAAAACTGAATTTCGACTGTGGCGCCGGGGCGCTAATATTTTGCCTTGTAAGTGCGCCGGGGCGCTACTCAACCGAGAGCTTCTCGCTGGGGGCGCCAATTATTTCGCCGGGGCACTGTACAACTGCAGGCTTCTCGCTGGGGGCGCGTTCTGGTCTCGCCGGGGCGCCTTACTACGCCGGGGCGCCATTTATCAATTAATATTTCTCGCCGGGGCGCTATACTGAATTCTGCAGAATTATTTTCTGCTACATTTTCTGACTTTGAAACTCCACATTGAACATCAGTAACTGCGAGGATATGCAAATATGCAAGAATTAAGAGCTACTCATAAAAAACTTAACCTAAGCTAGAAATTTAATAAATCCTATAATTTGACTAAAGTAATGTAAAAATGCTAAAAATTGAAAAATCAAATTTGAAAATGATACGACGGTTGGGTTGCCTCCCAACAAGCGCTTGGTTTAGAGTCTTTCAGCCTGACTTTCTCCCTTTTGCTTAAGTTGGCTCGAAAAGGGTTACGAAGGTCCGTTGACGATCCACTGTGCCGCCCCAATAATGCTTAAGTCTTTGCCCATTAACCTTAAACGTTTCCTGAGTACGAGGGTCAATCACTTTAATTGCACCGTATGGGAAGACGGTCGTGATTGTAAACGGTCCTGACCATCTGGATTTCAACTTGCCCGAGAAAAGCTTGAGCTTTGAATTGAATAGTAGCACCGATTGACCCGGTTCAAATGTCCGCTCAACAATACGCTTGTCATGCCACTTTTTGACTTTCTCCTTGTATATTTTAGCATTTTCATAGGCGTTCATCCGGAATTCATCTAATTCATGTAATTGCAAGAGCCTCCTTTCTCCTACGGCCTGTGACTCAAAATTTAGCCTCTTAATCACCCAATATGCGTTATGCTCCAATTCGACTGGGAGATGACATGCTTTTCCATAGACGAGTCTATAAGGAGACATCCCTATAGGAGTTTTGTATGCAGTGCGGTATGCCCAAAGAGCCTCATCAAGCTTGCTAGACCAGTCTTTGCGGGACGGGTTGACTATTTTTTCCAAAATCCGCTTGACTTCTCTATTTGAAATCTCGGCTTGTCCACTCGTCTGCGGGTGATATGCTATCGCAACTTTATGCCGTACACCATACTTTGTGAGAAGAGCGGCAAAATATCTGTTGCAGAAATGTGACCCCCCATCACTGATTATCGCCCTTGGTGTCCCAAATCTTGTAAATATGTTCTTGCGCAAGAAATTTAGAACAACCTTGGCATCATTGGTCGGTAACGCCACTGCTTCCACCCATTTGGAGACATAATCCACCCCTACTAAAATATACCTGTTATCGAGTGACGACTGGAACGGTCCCATGAAATCAATCCCCCATACATCGAATATTTCCACTTCCAAGATTGAATTCAATGGCATTTCTTGCCGATTTGATATGTTTCCAACCCGTTGACAACGATCACATCTCTTTCCGAATTCATAAGCATCTTGGAACATTGTTGGCCAATAGAATCCCGATTGGAGAATCTTTGCAGCTGTCCTATCACCTCCATAATGGCCTCCATATAAAGATGAATGGCACTGTTGTAAAATGCTTTCGACTTCCTCCTTAGCCACACATCGTCTTAACATCTGGTCAGCACATTGTCTGAAAAGAAAAGGTTCGTCCCAAAAGTATTGCTTGACATCATGTAGGAACCTCTTTTTCTGCTGATAACTCAGGTCATATGAAAGTACACCACTGACGATGTAATTGACGTAATCCGCATACCAAGGAGCTTCATTTGCTATATAGAATAATTGCTCATCGGGAAAGGACTCATTTATCAATACCTGATCTCTTTGGTCTTGCTGCGAATTTTCCAGTCGAGAGAGATGATCTGCTACTTGGTTCTCGGACCCCTTCCTATCTCGAATCTCAAGATCAAATTCCTGAAGTAGAAGAATCCAACGGATCAACCTTGGTTTGGCATCCTTCTTAGAGATGAGATATTTTATTGCAGAGTGGTCTGTAAACACGATCACCTTTGTCCCAATCAAATAAGCTCGGAATTTGTCGAATGCAAATACCACTGCAAGTAACTCCTTTTCTGTCGTGGTGTAATTCAATTGAGCATCTGTCAGCGTTTTGCTAGCGTAGTAAATTACATGAAATATCTTTTCTTTACACTGGCCCAAGACTGCTCCAACTGCGTAGTCACTAGCATCACACATGAGTTCGAACGGTAAAATCCAATCTGGAGCGACAATTATTGGTGCAGTTATCAACTTTGTCTTTAAATTCTGAAATGCCTCATGACAATCTGTAGTGAACTTGAAAGGAACATCTTTTTCCAATAATGCACACAATGGCTTTGTAATCTTGGAAAAATCTTTGATAAATCGTCGATAAAATCCTGCGTGTCCCAAGAAACTTCGAATTCCTTTCACAAAATTTGGTGGTGGCAGATTTTCAATCGTCTCGATCTTTGCCTTGTCCACCTCTATACCACTAGCCGACACCTTATGTCCCAAGATGATTCCTTCTTGCACCATGAAGTGACACTTCTCCCAATTAAGCACCAAATTTGTTTCTATGCATCTCTTTAGAACCGCAATCAGATTTTCTAAACATAGATCAAAACTATCACCAAAGACCGAAAAATCGTCCATAAATATTTCTAAATTCTGCTCTACCATATCAGAGAAGATTGCCATCATACATCTCTGAAATGTCGCCGGTGCATTGCAGAGCCCAAAAGACATCCTCCGGAAGGCAAATGTTCCATACGGGCATGTGAACGTCGTTTTTTCTTGATCCTCGGGGGCTATGACAATTTGATTGTAACCCGAATAGCCATCCAACAGACAATAAAATGGATGTCCTGCCAATCTATCTAACATCTGATCAATAAAAGGCAGCGGAAAATGGTCTTTGCGAGTTACCTTGTTTAATTTTCGATAATCCATGCAGACTCGCCAACCCGTCACCGTCCTTGTTGGAATTAGTTCGTTATTCTCATTGGCTACTACTGTCATGCCGCCTTTCTTTGGTACACATTGCACCGGACTAACCCACGAACTATCTGATATGGGGTATATTATTCCCGCATCCAGCCATTTGAGGATCTCTTTCTTTACGACTTCCTTCATGATTGGGTTTAGTCGTCGTTGCTGCTCTACAACTGGCTTGGCCTCCTCTTCAAGCAGGATTTTGTGCATACATAGTGATGGGCTAATTCCCTTGATGTCTGTTATGGTCCATCCAATGGCAGTTTTGAATTCCCGCAATACCCTTAGCAACTTTGTCTCTTGTAACTCATCAAGTGAAGCGGAAATAATTACTGGCAGTGTAGAAGAATTCCCCAAATAAGAATACCTCAAATGGGTTGGCAACTGTTTCAACTCCAGAACTGGTGGTTCTTCTATAGATGTCTTGTCAAGGGTCTTTGCTTTCTCAAAGTGACTTAATGGCTCAAATTTCTTGCCAGTCTGTAAGAGCGGTGTATATGCATTCAACAGCTGCACGAACTCAAATGGGGCTGGAAAATCTGCAGCTATAGGATTAACTAATGCCGTTACAAGCGGATCCGCATTACAATTCACCTCAGAAACTTCGTCCACCGCTACCTCTAACCAATCGATTTTGAAACATTCTTCTGCTTCCTTTGGGAATCTCATAGCTTTGAAAACATTAAAAGTGACCTCTTGATCATGTACCCTCATAGTCAGCTCCCCTTTTTGCACATCTATCAAAGTTCTACCAGTAGCCAAAAATGGACGCCCCAGTATAATCGGAATTTCTTTGTCCTCTTCGAAGTCCAATACTATGAAGTCTGCCGGAAAGATGAATTTCTCTACTTTCACCAATATGTCCTCCACTATTCCTCTTGGATTCGTCAATGACCTGTCTGCCAGCTGTAAAGTAACATTGGTCGGTTTTACTTCTTTCAGGCCTAACTGCTGATATATGGAGAGTGGCATCAGATTAATACTGGCCCCCAGATCACACAAAGCTTTCCCAAAGAACTTATCGCCAATTGTGCATGGTATTGTGAAACTGCCTGGATCTCTTAGTTTGGGCGGCAGTTTATTCTGTAGAATGGCACTACATTCCTCTGTCAGTGCGACTGTCTCAAAATCTTCCATCTTTCTCTTTCTTGACAAGATATCCTTCATGAACTTCACATAGTTTGGCATTTGTTCTAGAGCTTCCGCAAAGGGTATGTTGATTTGAAGCTTTTTGAATACCTCTAGAAACTTTGAGAATTGTTTGTCTGCTTTTGCCTTTTTGAGTCGCTGAGGGAATGGTACTGGTGGAACATAGGGATTCAGCTTGACTCCTTCAGGTTTTTCCGCGGGTTTCTCCATTTTCTTAGATAAGTCTGCATCCTCACTTGCTTCGACATCTTGTGGTTGCTTTAAGTTCTCCTTAACTGTTTCTGATAATTCTGTCCCACTTCTCAATGTAATTGCCTTACAGTGTGCATTACCCTCTCCTTTTGGGTTTTTCTCAGTATCACTTGGTAAAGATCCTTGAGGTCGGTTGTTTAAAGCACTATGGATCTGACCAAGTTGAGTTTCAAGGTTCCTTATTGCAGCTGCCTGATTTTTTGAATTTACGTCAAATTGAATGAATTGATTTGACATTTTCGCTAGTACTTCTTCCATCAGTGATAGCTTATCGGGCTGTTGCGGTTGCTGTTGTTGTTGTGGGTATTGATGTCTTGGAGCTTGATTTTGAGTTTGCATCTGATTATTGCTCCACGCAAAATTCGGATGGTTCCTCCATCCAGGATTGTAATTATTTGCATTATTCCCATATTGCGGCTGTCTGTTTTGATTTCCAATATACTGCACAGACTCTGGATTAATAGCACAGTGTTCTGTTGAGTGATCTCCTGCACAAATCTCACAAACTGTCTCCAACTGATTCTGCTGCTTTCCCATAGCGTCTATTTTCTTTGACATGGCAGAAAGTTGTGCCGAGAAGGCTGTCATGTGATCCACCTCATAAATACCTGCTGCTCTTGGCTGATGAGTTCTAGCTGTAGGCCATTGATAGTTGTTTGCTGCCATATTCTCAAGCAGGTTGTACGCTTCTTCAATATTTTTTCCCATCAATGCTCCACCAGCTGCTGCATCTATGTTTGTCCTAATCTGACTGAATAGACCATTGTAGAAGGTTTGAACTTGCAGCCACTTAGGTATTCCATGATGTGGACATCTCCGTAGCAAATCTTTGAACCGCTCACACGCTTCATACAGTGATTCCGAGTCGTGCTGAACGAAAGAAGTGATATCGTTCCGCATCTTTGCCGTCTTTGCTGGTGGAAAGAATTTGGCAAGAAATTTTTGTGCCAAATCATTCCACGTTATAATGGATCCTGCCGGCAAGAAATGTAACCAGCTCTTGGCTTTGTCTCTCAGTGTGAATGGGAATAGCCTTAGTCTAATAGCATCCTCCGTCACCCCATTGTACTTGAATGTGTCGCATATCTCCAAGAAGCCGACAATGTGGTAGTTGGGATCATCATTCGGCAAACCCCCAAACTGAACCGAGTTTTGGATCATCTGAATAGTGCCGGGTTTGATCTCAAAATTTGCTGCTGTGATGGCGGGCCTTGTGATGCTAGACTGAATTTCCGTCACTTGTGGCATAACATACTCCCGCAGTGTTTTCTGATCTTCCTCAGCCATTCTTTCTTGATTTTCTAGAGTCGTCCGAATATAAGTGCGAATTCTACGGAACCTTCGTTCTATGTCGTCTTCGTAAGGCTCTAGTTCCGGACCTTTAGATCTCGTGTGCATACACAAAATACTAAAAGCAACTTTTTCCAGAAAGCACGAGAAAACTCTACCTGATGAAAGCCAGAAAAAAACACAGGTAAAACAAAAAGAATAAAACTTTTAAATTAAAATTAAACAAATAAAAATTAATAATAAACTAATTATTAGAACCGTTCCCCGGCAACGGCGCCAAAAACTTGTTGTCCGATTTAGATATATGGAATTCTCACGCAAGTATATGCGGTCAATCAAGTAATATAGTAGAAAGAAGGTTGTCGTACCCACGAGGAACAATTACTAGCAATTATGCTAACTATTAATTTTATATTGATTCAATTCTAATTAAACCTTGCAAACTTGAATTATGATCTACTTAAAACTGAAATTGAATTTAAAATAACTAACTAATGAGAATGATTTATCAGATAATAAAAGGCTTTAAGATTACAATTTCCCCGTTGAATCACAATAATGTCATTATCTTAATTCCAATTACTTGATCATATGGATTGTTAACTGAGATCACTTATCTATTTACTAATCTCCGTCGATAACTAATAAAAAGATCCACTCCAACTTATAATGTTATAATTCTATGCAAAATTCATTAAAGCAGACTCATTAAGATCAAACTCTCAATCTGTTACGTGTGGTCTATAGGTATTCGCATCCTATATACTACCATGATACTCTTCCAAAGAAAAATACACACAGTCACACGTTATTATATCCAGATCTATTCCTAGATTTTCTTCATCAATTCCATCTAAGAAATCACATAACTGTTGATCAGACAATTATAAATTAATACGAGATATAATAACCAATCCAACAATTGATCAAATAATTGAAATTAAGATAATTAGATTAAAGTTCAACCAACGGTTCCATTGCAATCCTAAAGAAGAATTTAGTTACACATCGTCGTGAAAACCAAAATCAAACTAATATTAAAATTCATCAAAATTCAGAAGATAAAAGAAAAGGAATTAGAGAAAACTCTATTGAAGTCTCTCTTGCTTCTTCTCCTTCACTGCTGCGGTTCTGCTTCAGGTAAATCCTCTTGAAAGCTCAAAAATCGTGTATATCTCTAATCCTTGCGTGTTAGTCCTTTTCTATGTTCCTTTCCTCGCTACCTGAAGTCCTAGAATCCTTCATTGACTCTGCTGCACAACTGACTTCCTATCCAGACTCGAACTGCTCAACGCGTAATTTGGACAACTGGACTCGCCGACCTGCGCCCCGGCGCCATCTTCCTTCCTTGTTACTGCGCCCCGGCGCCAAGCACTGATCAGAATTACCGAAATGCCCTTAACAGCTTGTTTTTCCCGTTTTGACCTCTCGAAGCCGTTTTCTGCAAATTAAACAATAAAACCAGTAAAATAGAACTAAAAGTACTTAAAGATAGCAAGTAATTAAGCCTAACAATACCTAAATCGTAGGTATAACACCCACTCATCAATAATATTAGTAAGTTTAAGATGATGAAAGGAAATGATATCCCTTATAAGTAAGAAAGAAAATAATATCCCTTTACGAGTATGAAATGAATGTTACGTCTTACCTTAACACATGACTGGATATTGATTTAAATGAAGTTGATCAACCTATATATTTATAATTTAGTTAGTAACTACCACATATAAATTTCATGGTGTATACAAATTCGTATAAAATCATCAAAAGTGATTTAATAGAATAAAATATAATAACTTTAATATAATTTTTGAAAGAAAATAATATTTCAAAATAAAATCTTCTAAATAAATATTTTAAAAATAAATCTTCTGAAAGAAGAGTCTTCTAAAGGAAAAGTGGTAAATAACATGTGACATGTGTGAGTGTTTATATAACTTTATAAGGAAAAAAAACTTACTTGGATAATACTCGACTTTTACTGATCTTCACCAACACCTAAGATAGTCTTAGCTCACTCAGAAAAATCTTACACTAAAAATATTTAAAAAGTGGAATGAATGATAAGTAAGAAGGATATGAAAATTCTTTATGCTAAGCCCCTTATTTATAGCCAAAACTTAATTAACTATTCCATCCATTAACTAATCACAATATTCAAGCCCTAATCACATGATTCACACCTTAATCTAACTTAATCTACACCATCCATTAGCAAATCACATGATTCACACATTTACTAACTTAATCTACACCATCCATTAGCAAATCACATGATTCATACCTTAAACTACACCATCCATCACACGTTTCACACTTTTAAGCTTCACACTACACATTTAAAGATTATATTATCTATATTTTATATTATTATATTATTGACTTAATATCACAATTAATTAAATATTCAGTGTTATTCAAATAATGAGTTTGTCTAACTATTTAATACCCGTGACTACTATTGTGATAATTATTGGTCCAACGATACAAGATATTATGTATTGTGACAATTATTGACTCAATAATATAGAATGATGTGCAATAGTAAATATTGATTCAATAATATAAAATACTGTGTACTAATAATTATTGAAGAAATAATGTGCAATGGTTACTTTATTAGTTCAATAATATAAAATATTGTACAATACCGTGTACTACTATAGAATATCGTGTGCTACTGTAAAATACTGTGTGCTATTATAAAATACCATAAAATACCGTATGCTACCATTCTTTTATCACCAGGTATTTTAACAGTTAAAAGTGATAGTACTGTTACCATTTTTATTTTAAAAATGTTAATGTTGTCATTTTTTATATCCGATAATATTCGTGGTGGGGTCCACCAATGATTAGTTATTTAGGCATCGTCATATAGATCGAATATTCCCGACAAATCGAATATTCTTCGACTGAACATATATTCTCTTTTATTTTATAATTTACACATAATATTCTTAACTTTTAACTTCTAGCAATATAACATCTTACTGTTTCAGAATAATATATGAAGAAAATTAAATTTTATTCAATAAAAGTCGAGGTCTTACAAATAAAAGGAGAATTTTTCGTTCATTCATTGATATAATTACAAATATTAGAGAATGTGCATCGGAATGTTTATAAATAAAAGGTTGCAATTGTTCAAAAGAAGAAAAAATTACAAGTTATTTAATTGGTCAGTCGATCATCTTCGGAGTCTTCATCGGAGAAACCAAGACTGGTAAGGTCGGTGTCGGCTACTTTGATTTTTGCTTTGTCCGCTTGGTAGCCCTTCCTATACTTAGCAATGACTTCATCCACCAGGTCCTCAGAAGTTCGATATTCTTCAATAATTTGTTGGAGGAGTTCGAGGGTTCCTTTTTTGACTTGTTCTTTCATATGTTCGTTTTCTTTATCTAATTGGTTGATTTTTTTTATGACGATTCAGTTGAGTTTGCATTGTTTTTAAAATTGTTTGGTGGTTTCTTCAACTTGTTATTCATGCTTTTTTATTTATTGTTGAAATTATTGTTGGGGTTTGGCGTTTTCATGTTGAAGTTTGTTGCATTCTTCAATCAGTTTATTTTCGTTGTCAATGGGGGTGGAGACTTAAAGTTAAAGGGTGTTGTTGTTTGATTTGAGGTCTCCGGCTTAAGATCAGAGGTCGGCATTGGAAAGTTTTATTTTCAGTTCTTTTTTGGCGACTTTATATTTAATTTTTAGGCTGCTGATTATCTTGTCAGAGCCGATTCCTAACACTTCTCATTTCAGAAGCCTGTTAAAGGGTGCGAGGAACTGCAAAGGAAAAGAAGATTAGTAAATGATTGTAAGTTAAGTTGGAAAATTTAAATTTAAAATATGAAAGAAAAATTGTAGTTACTTACCTGGCCTTAGTGGATCATCAAAGCTAGGAGAAGTTCTCTGTTAGTATTGTTATCAAACATTGAGTTGTCGGTGGGTATATTGAAAAACTAAAAAAGTTTTAAAGGAATCGTGTATTCGGGGTCGGTAGGCCAAAAGGTGGAAGTGTTGAATTCGCAATGGAATTTTTCAGCCCTTTCGCCTTGAAAGGGATTAATAGAAGTGGTGGCTTTGGATGATGAAGGATCGGGTTAGGTTGGAGGAGGTGGAGTTGTAGTACTTTACTATTTGTGTTGATTTGTTAAAGGTTAGGTCTATTCAAGAGTTGGTTCGGATTGTTGTTGTTTAGAAGTCGGTTATTCAGTGTTTTGTTGAGGGAGGTTTTAGTTGTGGTTTTTGAGGAGGTTTTGGAGGTTTTTTGGGATTTGGCTTTCAGCAGTCTTTGTTTTTCCTCGTTGGAGATCCCAAAGATGCTTCTGTTTTGTGGTGGTTTAAGGTTATTAGAAGAAATGTTTATTGGAGCTTTGGAAGGTTAAGTTTTAAGGGGTTCAAGGATGGTGGTGGTTTTTGGTTAATCATTGGAAATTTTATTTTTGGGTTTGAAATTGGTTGTAGTAGTGTTAGGCTCAACTTTGGCGGATTTTTTTTTTTTTGTTGCTCATAATCAAGTGTAGGTGCCTTGGTTTTTGTTTTTGTTTTTATTTAAACCATTAATTTGTGTTTCTTAGCTGCATGTTTTGTTTGGGGAGTTTTGGTAGGTTTGAAAGGGACAGTGGTTCGGGTAGGCTCAACATTTGAGGAGGGAAGTTTGGGTATAGGTTCGCCGGATGAGGAGGGAGAAGAGATAAAGGGGGTCGGTTGTTCGATAGTTTCAGCAGTATGTTTAGGTGGAATGGAGGTTTCGGCTTCCTCATCGGTTTGAAAAGTATTACTATACAAAAGGAAAACTACATTACTTTCAGAGAAGATTTATTAAATAAAAGAAATATATGACATAGATGGAGTTCAGATACTTACATCCGTGGTCGAAAAACCATTAATGGTCGGACAGGAGATCAAACGGCCAATGTGTCATCGGCATCTTGACATATAGTTCCTCAAACTCCTATTCCTGAGATTCCTCAATCCTATCAAAGCCAAGGGTGCTCTTGGAGGGTTTACCCCAGATTAAGATGAGGTGGGTGTCAGGACCGTGCAAGAAGATCCAATATAGGTGCCACCCCTTATTGCTGGTAGGGGTGGACGTCCATAATTTCCTGTCTCAATATCTAGATAGCTGTCAGAATCCAAGCTCTTTGGATTTGCTTAACTTGAAGAAACCCAAGAAGAGGTCCAAAGTTGGGTCAACTTTTTGTTCCTTATAGAAAATAATGAAACAAACTAAGTAGATGTAGGCATTGGGGACAAGTTGAGATAACCCAATCCCTATGAAAGTCAAAAAATCAGAGATGAAGGTGAAGGGGAATCGAACACCGTACTTGAGAGCATACATCGAGACTCCGATCTAGCCCTATTCCGGTTGCCAATACATCATTTCATGTGATTCAAGGGTGCGAAGTTCATACTGGTTAGGGATTTGATATTTTTCACGAATATGATGAAGGAGTTTGGAGGAATTGTTGGATTTGGTGTTCGGCACAGCATGTTCAGTTTCAGATTTGTAAAATTAACGATTTATTATTTCTTTCTCTACGCTAGTTAGTAGAGGAGAGGTTTGGGGAGACATAGGAAGGGGAGAAGAAGCTTTCTTGGCCATTACAGTAAAGAAAACTTGAGGTTTGATAAGAGGAAAATGATCGGAGGAGCAAGGAAGCACCGACAAGGGATTTCTATTAGCAAAGATAAGGAAGCGAGAGAGTAAAAGGCAGATCTAAAAAAGTAATTTGAAAATGGTAGTTTTGAGCGATTTTAGTAGGAGATAATAATGGGCGTGAAGTTTAAGGGGCGGGGTGGTTTGAAAAGACGTGGTAAAATTTAATGTAGGCATGTGTAAATATTAGGTTTACTGAGGAGTAATAATGGGAGGGGGGATTACTTTTTGGTGATTAAATCAATTATTTTTGTATTACTCTCCTATTATAAATTCTTTAAAATAGGATAGTGTGTGACAATATTGGGATATAATTATTTGGGTCCAGTTAAGATGTAGCCTAATTATTTTTATTAAAAGACTCAGATCTAGTGCGTGTCTATATTTAATTGTACTTTAGGCCTACCCCTGAGTCAGTCCATTATACTATATTTTTAGCGGCTTATTAAGGAAGTGTCAAAATCCATATTAAAATAAGATTGTGTTTCCTTACTTAAGAGGGATAAGGAGATTTAATTTGGTAATAGTTCAATTAGTAATTAATTGCAATTATAAAGAGATTCTAATAAGGATTTTCATTCCTAATTGGTATCGGGCGAGCATATCATCTATAAATACAGTCATAAGTAGGAATTATGGTACACACACATAATTATTACTACATAATTTTACTATTTTCTAGTAGTTTAAATCCCTCAATTGTTATCGTTTTTGGCCTGTACTGATTCTTATACCGGAGCTATCCTCCGACGGCCCACACCGTCAAGTTTCGTGTGACTGTTTCCTATTCATGTAATTTGTGTTTTTTGGTGATTTTAACGAGTGGAC
This sequence comes from Hedera helix, assembly GCA_947179155.2. Classification (NCBI taxonomy): domain Eukaryota; kingdom Viridiplantae; phylum Streptophyta; class Magnoliopsida; order Apiales; family Araliaceae; genus Hedera; species Hedera helix. Next base: position 19,474,893 of record OX359274.1, read on the forward strand.
AAAACCAATCGACAATAGAGCTGATATTTTTACATGTAAAAGTGATAATTCTATAAATTATCTCTCACATAAATAATAAATAGGTGATACACTTATGCGAGAAAGAATTTATAAGAATATTTATGAAAATAACAATCCTTTATCAAATTAAATTTTTTGTGCATAACAATGCAAATTTTGATATCTATGTTTTTTTTGTTTACAAATCATTAGAATAAGAATGGGAAAAAATTCTCACTGATAAATGAATTGAATTACAAAAAAACTATAGTCGAGGTGATACCTCCTTTTGTCCAAAATTAAAACTTGAAACTCGAGAACATATATATTTTTTAAAAATAAATAAACTTACATAATTCTTCAACACGAGTAATGAAAAGGAAGCTATTCTAATAACTCCACAACAAAATCTAAATAGACTTATTTCACTGATTAACATAAATCAAACTTCTTCCACGAAGAGATAATGAAAAAAAAAAAAAAAACTCTGTAAAATGAAAAAATCTCAAATTAGGAGAGAAAAGACTCCATAAATTGAAAGACTTCAAACTAGAGAATATGAATAGTCTCTTTAATGTAAGTCTCTTTAATGTAAATCAAAAACCCTCCCCATATTTGAAAATATCAGGGGGGTTTTACTGTTGATAACTATGTTAATTATCACTTATCATTACTTTGCTTTTAAAAAAGTGGTTTTTCTTTCTTTATTTCACTTATCACTACTTTGCTTTTAAAAAAGTAATTTTTATTTATTTCTTTATATTTTTTCCTAATCAAAATAGATTTTTCTTATCTTAATTTATTTGTTTCATTTTTCATTTTTTTGTAACAAAAGTGTTGTCTTAAATTACTACTAAATAATTTGCTTTAATTTAAATTACTCCCTTTATTCAGCAAAACAAAGTCTTGTTTGTCAATTTTTCTAATAAAACGAGATATTTTTTAAATTATTATGAATATAAAATAACATAATATATTTTAATAATTTTATTATCATTTTATTATTTTAAATTTTATCACTTATATTTGTGAATAATTATATCTTTAATATAAAATATTTATAAATGAGACTATTTTTATAAACGACGATGATGGAGCATTAAAATGTCGTAACTTTTTCAAAAGTTAAAATGAAATATATTAGTAACATTATTATAATATATTTTTAGGAGAACAAAGGACAGAAGAACCAAAAGACAAAATTATGTCTGAAACTTTTATTTTTTGTTTGGTACCTGATCCAGACGCAAGAAAGGAATACAAGTATCGGGTGAAAGCTTAGCAAATTCTTTAACGGAAGCCTAGAAGAAAGAACCTACGAGTCCAAAACCTCATCTTTTATAGGTAAGAATCCATTAATTATCGGCTGATTATTATTATTTTCTTTCAATTGCATATATATATATATATATATACATTATTCTCTCGTTACTTTTTTTTACCTTATCCTACATCATTTTATATTGGTTCAATCGCGTCTCGTGTAATCGTCTTACATCAAGCACCTCCCTTGATAGGTTATATAATTCTCAATTTCTGGAGAAACCTATTATTGATAGCTTAGCCTGTTACCGCGTGTTCTAAAGTATATGGACTTTCCGACCTAGACGCAGGTGCTTTGAAGTTTGAAGACTCTGACATAGGTATTTTATTCCTCAATTTTGCCAATTCCCATAGGAGTTGAGTGTTGAATTTTCGTTCCGGCTGTAGGGAGATGAGATCCTATTGAAGAATAGTTAGTTCAGACAGTAAATTGTAGAGGGTAAAGTTCAGACAGGTAGTTCATGTAACATAGCTTGCCTATCTGTTGCAACTCAAGCCATTAGCTAAACATGAATATATGGTCCAAGCTCTACACCTTAACCGTGTCACTGCTGTCGTGATCAGATATTGGATCCTATATGTAATAGCACCAAGACAACATTCTTGGAAGCTCTACCATACCAAGGAAGCAATAGATGATGTGAATATATATATATATATATATATATATATATATATATATATATATATGGGTACCCATCTATAGCAACCGGTTGTTGGGAGAATTATTCCAGCCACCACATGAAGAGACCAATTTGGCTGTCAAAATTGTTGTCGCCAAAGCCTCTCTACCTAACCTTCAGATCTTCCCACCTGACTTACCTTTTGTGCTCTTTTAATTTCCGATTCTCCATAATGTTAATTTTCAATCCAGATAACCCCGTAGTCACTTGAAGTTTTACCGCTCCCACTTGCTGAAGTACCAGAATTTTCCCTCTCCAATAATTTTTAAATCAAATCATTTCCTGCCATATATCTAAAAAAATTCAATGGGGACAAGTTTTATAAAAACCAATTGAATGGTACTGAATAATGACCTTTGTTTGAATTCCTTGTTTGTCAATCTTACATTTAATTTCAATGCCATTTTGATGTTGAGTATGACCTAGTGAACATAACCTCCTTGTGACTTAATTTGGATCATCCTGAGATGGGATATTAGAGCTTAAACATATTGCAATCAACTAAATGGTGTTTAAACACTCCCTTAATGTTGATCTGCTTCTTATATTTTATATCCGCATCTGCTTGAGAAGCTCGTTATCTTTTTATCATTCGTGCCTATTGATCTTTGTTTGACGTAAGTGACCCAATTATACGTTCATTACAGCGAATCCCCTCGACATTGAGGCAAATCAATAATGGCAGACTTACCGCGTTATGTGATAGCCTGCTTGCAGACCGGCAAACTTGCTTTCTTGGCTATTTTGGTCTCTGGCGGGATAGTATTACAAATATTGGTCAGTCAAATACTTTCTGTTTTATTGCCTTTAGACAACTGAATGGATTACAGTTCAATCCTGTGGCAGCATTCATTGTTATTTTTCTTTTCCCTTGTGTTGCAGGCATGTGCATTGTACCATAATTGGTGGCCTATGCTAACAGGTAATGGAATTGATTTTATCTTTTTGTGCATTTATCATTTGACTTTATCTTATATTACCGTTTAGCCACTGTAACATGGAGCCTATCTGTAATTTTGTTGATTAAAATTCCCTTTTCATTTCAATAACTTGCAAATATTTGTTAATTGTACCCAAATTTATTATGATGGGTTCTGTCATCTGACTTTACCTGTAAATAAGGGTGTAAATGAGTCGAACTTATCCGAATAGAGAGCTACTCGGATTCGACTCGTAAGGTTAAATTCTTACACGAATTCGAATTATATTTGAAAAACTTTACTCAGATTCAACTCGACTTGAATTTTCGTTACTCGAATTTGATCTGTCTCAGGTTGAATTATATTTAAACTATTCGCGAACTTCAAATTCAAACTCGAATTCGAGTCTCCACATAGTAACTAACTTTATAATACATATAATTACTAATTGAACTTATTATTTTACTTAAATGAAAACATATAAAATTATAATTACAAATAAAATAAAAATAATAATAATTAATTATTCAAAATTTGTTTAATTGTGTATATATTATAAGAGAATGTCTCGAGTATTTATTCGAATATGTATCAATCGAGTATGTATCAAATCATGATTGAAAATTCGAGTAGTTTGAGTCTTAAACAAGTCGAGTATAACCTTACTCAAATTCTACTCGTATTTTTATTCGAACTATTTTTTGTATTTAGATTTGGATCATATTATTAACGAATTCAAGTCTGACTTACATTTTTTCGAGTCAAACCCGAATCGAGTCAGAATCCTTTTGGTTCGATTTATAGCCTTACCTGTAGATAAACTAATATTAATATCCTGTTCTTTGCTAGTGCATCAGAAAAGAATTGTTGTTAATATGAGATTGGTGAGTGACTGAGTTCCTTTAAGAAAGCAATGTACGAAGCTCATGTGCTAACAACAGTATTCAAATAATGAAATTCTTGACCAGAAAAGTACAATAAGAAAACTACGAGTTGTTTATTTCTGTCTTCTTCTTTTTTGATCTTCAATATGTGGCGTCACTAAAGAATAAAATACCTATTAGTGCTGCTTATGCCTCAATATTGCTTGTTTAATTGACTAAATTTGTATTTTTAATCATAAACCTTTTATGCTCTAGGCTATAATGAACTTCAATGAAAATAGTGAAGTTCAATAAATTTAGACATATTAATATTCAGCCACTAATATTAGTGGTCTACTCTCTGTGAGGCCATAATGGCTCAAATCTTTCCATGAACTTACAACATTCACCTTGTTCAGTTCTTAGTTCTTACTCTTCCTCACATGCTCTTCAGGACGGGGGTAGAGGAAGGAAAGGACAAGAGTTCCATTTAGCTTGTTCAACTCTTGTTATGAACTTCAACCTCAGTTTTAATTTGTAATTGCTCAGCACTGTTAAAATGGGAGGCAACATGGAAAGACGAATGATTAAATCAAATATTGTTTTAATTAAATTCAATGCTGTAATTACTTGGATCTTTGTTTGTTTACATGTCGAGCTTAATATTTCCCAATTAAAGTTTCGAGATGATCCAATATCCACAAAAGTGACATTTGATGGTCTTATCCGTGTATATCTCTAATGCAGCCTTCTTTTCCTGTTTGTTGTAGATGGGCGTTTTCACTGTTCTTTATCAGTTTATCTGCCAATTATTTGTATAATAATGTTGCGTCTTACAATATTGTTCTTGCTCTTTCTTATTCCAGTGTTGATGTTTGTTCTTCTTCCCATGCCTTTGCTGTTCTTTGCGGGATCTGACACCTCCTCTCTTTATTCTGCATCTGGAAACGGGTTCGCCCTTTTCCTGAGATTATAGGATTAAGATCATACTTTTATTCTTTTAGACTGAAAACTGTTCTTAATTTCATTCTGTTAAAATGAAACAGCTGGTTGGATGCTACTAAATTTTTGACTGGAACATCATCAGTTGGCAGCATTGCCATTCCAGTTATCTTAAAACACGCTGGCGTTATTTGTTGGGGTGCTCTTGCGATGGAACTCTCATCTTTATTCGTATTCGTTTTAGCCATAATGTGTTATATTGGTATGAATAATGATGCTGACGATATATACAGATTGCTCTGAGATATGGCACCCAGGGGCTCCCCACTCCAACTCTGTATAAAGTTTATCAAATTTAATCCCGATTTACTTTAAACCTCATGGTTTATATCGCTTACTTATTCTGCTGGATTTTGTGAAGCCCGCTCGTGTTTAATGTAACTTACGATTTATCTACTGAAAGTTAATATTCAAGCACCCCTGCCTATACTGTCCACAGGGCCACGGGAGAGATGAAAGGTGGGTTGGGGGTACTGTAAATGCTTTCTGAGCGTTGTTTATGCTTTGTCGTTGCTGAAATTGTTGTTTCATTGTTTGGATAAAATGTTCATTGTTAATATTATGAATGCATTTGCTGCAGTGTACACTTTTTGAGACATTTTTGTTGTATGAACACCATCATCATATTGTATGATTGTCTGTTTTCGTCGATAATTGTTATACTTCATCCAATGATTCCATTATGTCCGATTTTGTCTGTATACTGTAGACGCATAGTATTATGCTCAAGGCTGGTGTGGTTCGATGATTCTTGTAAATTAATGGTGTGTTTTGATCCGAAAAACTCCAGGCTCAAGACTATTCACATAAATGGTTAAGCTTGAAAATCTTCGCTAAAATATTCGGTTTTTACCGTTGTGAATTGTTTGCTTTTTAACTTATATTTTCTATTTATTTATTTCATATATTTTATAATAGCTATATAGCCACAGCCAATACCGAACCCCCCCCCCCCCCCCCCCCCCCCCCCCCCCCCCCCTTCTTATTGGTACCATGTCTAATAATATCTATATATTTACATATTTAAGTTGAACTTATGTGGAGGACGACACATCCTCTACGTTTAAACACAGTTGTTATTCTTTTCAAAATACTCCATTTGTCGGAGTTTAAATTTTTTTATTTAAGATATTGAATATAAGATAATTGTGTAACAAAAATTATTTAACAAATTTTGTAACGCCCCATACTTTAACTTAAATCATTACTAAAATTATTTTATTTCTTTTAAATTATAAGATTATTATTGACTTTTAAAAATCAGAATAAAATATTTTTTATACTTAAAATTAAAATTAAAATACTCATAATTGTATTAATTAAAATTAATAAAAAAAATTATTTGATTTTGAATTTTAAAATATCTTAATTTTAGTTTTTAAAAAAATAAAAAAGAAAATCTATTGAAAAAACAAAGCTCTGGCGTCATTTCACATCGAGAGAGTAGTTAAGATTTGTATAAGATACACTTAGATAAAAAAAAAAATAATAAAATTTTAATTACACTAATCCATAAAAATAAAGTACTACTTGAATCCCGCAAAACTCTTACGTGATCAGATCAACCTAAAGTAAACATCTTCAGTTATGGGAAGAGATCACTTGTTATAAAAAAAAATTATTTTTTTATATCGAGATATATATCACTTATTATATGTTCTGTCATCATAGTTTTATTTTTTTATAAATATAGGATGATAAAATATATTATTCTTATAAATTTTAAAACTGTCATCATAAATTTCAATATAAAAAAATAAAAATATTTAATAACAGATGATTTGAACCCATCCAATTGTAGCCCTCCCCCTTTATTCCGTGACTTCAACAGGACTTATAAGTTCATAAACGACAATTCTCTTGTTTTAGTATTTAATAGTCGTATATCATTTAAATAAATTCATATTAAGTTTGAACTAAAAATTTATGTTGAACATATATAATTGAATAAGTCAGCTATCTAGAAAACGCAAAAAGTAATTTAAGATATTTTTAAATTTAAAATTAAAATATATTTTTTTAATTTTAGTCAACACAATAATAAATATTATAAATTATCTAAAAATATTATTCATTGTAAAATTTATTAGTTTATACTTTTTTTATTTCAAAATTAGAGATATATTTTTAGCATGACGACTTTTAAAGATAATTTTATTTTTTCAAATATAGTTTTAGTATTGGCTATAAATTCAATTGTAACAGTGTGATAATAAAAATAATAAGAAAATAATAATATCAAATTAAAAATATTATGTCATTTTATAGTTTTAAAGTAAAAATATATTTTTTATTTTTAAAAAATCAATATATATATATATATATATATATATATATATATATATATATATATATATATATATATATATATATATATATATATATAATTTTAGAACAAAAAAATAATTTTTAATATATTATATTAATTTTAAATTTAAAAATATTTCAAATTAAATTTCAAAAGTCAAAAGTCCTCGCCCAATGATAAGATTGCATGATATCCGATATTGTCTATAGCCTTTTGATCCGAATTCACATTTCACATAAATGGAAGCTCGATAACTTTTGTGGAAATATTCGATTGTAACTGCTGTGCACTGTTTTCTTTTTAATTTTTATCAAATTTGATAGTCCGTACGGACTTAATTTATATTATTTTTTATAACTATTTGATAATTTTTTATTAATATATTTATTATTTTTTATTGACATAATATATATATATATATATATATTAAAAATAATTATATATATTTTACAATAAATAAAAATTTTATACATTAATCACAAATTATGCATGCATGTGTGTGTGTATATATATATCCAAGAAGAGTTTTATAACTATTTGAAAATAAACAGAGTACAGAGTTATAATTCCCTTTACTGATTTTTTTTTTTCAAATAAAAATTTAGAAAATAAGAAAATTAGTATGATAGAAGGTTTTTATTTAAACTGGACAACCGAGATTGGTAAAACTATAACTTTAATACATCGATGCTTATTTAAAAATAAAAAATACTCAAAGAGATGTATTAGAAGTAGATGTTTTTAAAAAGTCAACAGAAAATATTGATTTTAATAAAATCATTAAACAAGCAATTTATATTAATTTTTGTCTTCAAACTATAGGGTAAAGAAATGATTAGAATTGAAGATGCGATTGAAAATTTAGATTTTAGAAGAAAAGAAATCCTTGGATAAGAATATTTTTTCAAAAGAAATTTATCCGATTAATATAAAATCACCGGTTGAAAGTAAATTTATTTTAAAACTTAAAAAGGATGAGTAATGTGACGCTCTCAAATTTGGGCTTACACAATCCAATTTGAGTAGTCAAAATACATGACAACTATTATAAAACAGTATATAGTATCAAAATACACAACTAAATATTTATTATTATTGTCACACTATTTTACAATATGTAAAAACTATTATACCTATCACTCGGACTTTCACTCTATTCTCCGACTAGTCTCAGCTACATTCTCATTTCCTGAAGAACAAAGAAATCAAAAAAAATGTGAGCTTAAGTAGTCCAGTAAAAAATTATCATGACTATGATAATGATGAGTAAATTGTTATTAGCCTTTAATAGTTGAGTTCTTGATATAATATAATATAAACATCAAGTTCTAAATCAACAACTGCAGTTAAGTTCTTGAACAAAATTTAGATCAACAATTGCAACGGAATAACAACCATTAGAAAAAATCATGTAGATCATGATGTCTACTAGCTTATTTTTTTCAGAAAAATTATCACCAATTTTTATCATTTGAAACACCACTGGTCATGATCATATCAAACAACAGTTTTTCTTTGTCCTAAGCCTAAGAGAATTTTTACCACATGTTTTAAAATACACCCAACAATTATATCGCATTTATCCTATCATCTATGTCACAAGCCACCTATATTCGTTTATTATATTATCTTTGCATTCAAGTTAAAAATATTTACAACAACTTAAATATTGATAATTAGAATAAATAACAGTGATATAATGATGAACAAAATAATAGAATAATAAGATAAATAATAAGTATCAAAAGTTTACAATTTTACTTTTTTCAGAGTCAAATAATGTCCAAATTGTCAACATGATGTGGACTTAAATTCAATAATGATATTCAAGATCCATAATTCAAAATAACGGTTAAAGTTTAATAGAAATGTTCAGGTAAATAGGAAGGTTCACGTGAAATGATATTAAATGAAACGCAAACTATTAAGAAACATATAATCATTTAAGTAAGTTTTACCAAACAATACTTATCATAGTAAGTTTAAGAGTATGGAAAAAAAAATGATATCAATTACCTTAACAAGTGATTGAATATTGATTTTATATCAAGTTGCTTAACTTGTACTCTTATTGATCTTTACAAATACTCATAATATTTTAAGCACACTCAAAGAGAACTTACAAAAAGTAATATTTAGATAATGAAAGAAAAAATAAGAAAGAAAGTTTTGAAAATTTCTTAGGCTAAAACCTCTATTTATAGTAAAAAAATGTTATCATAATCCAAGATTTCTTAATTTTTATCAGAACTATACATTTCAAAATAATGTTTAAACTGTACCACGCATTTTATTTTTAAGATTTATTTAATCTAAACTATTCTTTCAAATTTCTTTTAATCTATACCGTTCATTTCATATCTTAATAAAATAACCAACTTTAAATATAAATCAATTAAATTTATATATAAAATAATTAACTTTATATATAAAATAATTAACCTTATATAAATTAATTAACTTTATATATAAAATAATTAACTTTATATAAAGTATATAAAATAAATAACTTTATAAATTCAATTATTCAACAATAATTTACCAATTATTCATAATTATTCATTATTATAACCAATTGTTGTAAATGTAGTATAGTTGATTTTTGAGTTAGAGACTCATAACATTAGCAGAAATACCAACTAATAATGGAATACAACAGTTAAATCAATATCATAATAATGATAACAATAATGCAAAAAATAAATAAAAGAAAAAACACATTACTATGTAATAATAATTATTGATTCAGTAATGTGAATTACTATATATATGCTACTATGACAATTATCAATTTAATAATATGAATTATTGTGCATGTGATAATTATTGGTTCAATAAAGTTAATGTTGTACAATAGTCATTTTATCAGTTCAATAATATGAAAAATTGTGCAATACCATGTGCTGCTACGCAATACCGTATGTTACTGTGCAATACCGTATTCTACTACTCATTTACCATCGAGTATTTTAACAATTAAAAGTGATAGTACCGTTGACTATTTTTATTTAAAAATGTTACTGCTATCTTTTTTCATATCCGACAATATTTCATTGTGGGTCCACTAATGATTGGTTATTTTGGCATTGTCGTAGGAATAAAATATTCCTGGGCAGAATGAATATTCCCTAACAAAACTAATATTCTCCGACAAGATAAAATTTGCACAAAATATTTTTTTAACTTTAATTTTTGTCAATTTATCCACTTATATTTTCAAATATATATATATATATATATATATATATATATGAAAAAAAATTAAATTATATTTCATAAAAGTCAGGGTCTTATAACATCCCCTCCTTATGAAATTCTGTCCCTGAAATTGACGTACCTGCATTTCGAAGAGGTAATGATACTTAGATTTCATTCCAGTTTCTAGCTCCCAGAACATTCCCTCAATATCTTGGTTGCTCCATAAAACTGACTTGAGGTATAACCTTTGAGTGTAGGATCTGCTCATTCTTATCTAAGATCTTGACAGGTACTTTCGTGTACGTTAAATTCTGTGCTATAACATCTGGCTCCAACTCAATGATGTGATTTGAATCCTTCACATATTTACAGAATGGATATGTGAAAAACGTTATGAATGTGGGACATGCTTAGCTGTAGGCTACATCTCCTACTCAGTTTAAAATTTCAAATAAGCCAATAAATCGAGGGTCGAGCTTTTCTCTTTTTTCGAATATCGTAATACCTTTCCATAGAGAAACACATAAGAATATAATGTTTCTGACATTGAATCTCTAATAGCTTTTAGAGTATCAATCTTAAGTGTTGTTCATGATCCTCACGACTCTTGGAGTATATGACGATGTCATCAATAAAGATAACCACAAAATAATCCAAAAATTTCTTAAATATCTGGTTCATTATGTCCATGAAAGTTGTAAGAGCATTGGTTAGTTCAAAAGGTATGACTAAGAACTTATATTGCCCGTAGCAAGTTCTGAAAGAAGTTTTTGGAATATCATCAACTTTAACTTTTAACTAATGATACCCAAAGTAAAGATCAATCTTTGAAAAATGTTGACCACCCTGCAATTAATCAAACATATCACAAATTCGAGGTAATGAGTGTTAGTTCCCATAGGCACACAAGTGATCTAGGAGAGGGGAGGGTTGAATAGATCTCTTAAAAACTTTTTACTTAACTTCAAAAGTTTATTACCAATTAATTCATTTAATCAAGATTTGTTTGCACATCGGAATATTAGTTTGAAAACTCTCCTTAAAGATTTGTAAAGCTACTCCGTTGAGTTAAGACTTTATTGAAGATAACCACTTGTCAAGTAAACCAATTTTAGCAGTTATATATATATATATATATATGTGTGTGTGTGTGTGTGTGTGTGTGTGTGTGTGTGTGTGTGTGTGTGACAGAATGTAAATTACACCAGAGAGTTTTAAGTGGTTCGGAGATTGAATAACTCCCACTCCACTCTTCTACTACAACAAGTAGGAAATCCACGAAGAATGGTTCATACAGAACCCTTCAAGCACATCAGGCCTGGAAACTCTGGTTCACCAAGAACCCTTCAAACCCAGCAGGTTTGGCTAGTTTAGTCAATAGGACAAGGACATAACTGCCCTCTTCAAGTCCAGCAGACTTGGCTCCTTTAGTCACTACGACAAGGACATAACTGCCCTCTTCAAGTCCAACAGACTTGGCTCCTTGCTTGTTGATAGATGATGGAGTTGCTACTGAGTTGTACTTTAAGTTCTATTGACATTAAATACTCAGTAGCAAGATGTGATCATTCTTGAAATGATATTGAGTTCGGCAATGATGCTTGACTTCTTTATTTGTTCAATATCTTCTTGTGATCACCCATTGTGCTGCTGGGCTTTTGTACTTCGGCTCATTTGGTACTTGATAACTTCTCGAGATGAACTCCTGAGATGAACTCCTGAGATGACTGTGAAGCTCCTTCCTTTTGATACTCAGTTGTTCTTTCTTATCATAGGCCATTTATAGCTTCTCGAGATGGGCTTCTGAGATGAATGTAATGCTCCTTCCTTTTGGTACTTAGTTGCTTCCATGTCTGTATCAAGTTTGCGTTTCAGCTTTCCTCTATCACGTGCCTAGCAGCTCTGAACACTTCTCTTGTAATAGAGTTATTTCACTCTATGTCTCTCTCAATTCAGTATTAGTGTTCTGATGGATCGTGGAGTTCTTCAGCATATTCATTTTCTATTTCACTCTATGATCTGTTGTTGTCCACCATCCTTTCTTGTATTTTCAACAACCTATTTTTTTGTGAATCATCAAAGCCCTTATATCTTTGTGCATATTTTACCGTTGAAAGAAATAACGTTGGTTCCATTTGGCTTTGTACAGTTCTTTAATATCTTCGATGTTGACTTTCTTGCCGCTTGTGTCAGTTCTTTTTCCTTTTTCTGACATGTTCTGATATATCAAACTATAGCTTAGCTTTATCTGAATTTATAGTCGTTGCACTTCCAAAGTTGTTCATCAAAGATTATTATATTTTTTGCTAATTAATCTTCTAATCCATCAATAAATACCTTCCTTGACTTTTAGAACCAGCTGTTCTGATGCATTCAGAGATATCCCATTAGTCTGACCTTATTCACCATTTTCCTGAGCAATGGGTCCTGACTTATAGTCGTTTAGGCACAAAGTCTTCTGTGACTCTGACATGCATCGGAATCTCAAAAGCACTTAATCTCTTTCGAATCTGGAAGAGAAATATACTTTCTCCTCGCACCATATTGCAGTTATGATCCTTTGCTGCTTCTTATATTGAATTCATAGAGTGATTGTCTGCTCATTCGGACTCTACGAATTCAGCTCCGCTCGTTACTTGAAGTATGTCGGGTAAAAGGTTGAGTTGGAGCGATCTTCTCTTTTACTCTGCGATCTTGCTGTTTTGTTCAGATCGTAGAGTTTTGTCTGCAGTGCTTTGCGTTATGATTCCGTTCTACTTAGTTTGTCCTTCTGCGTTAGTCGTGAAGTTGCTGACTGCAGTGCTTTTCAGTGGAATCGTTGAGTTGTTGTCTTAGTTGGCACATCCTTTATTTCTACTCAACGATTGTTCTATGTGTAGAACAGTCTTCTGTATTGTCTTAGACATCTGGTTTCACTCTATGATTTCTTCTAACTGTGCAAATCGTATAGTTCTCGTATGTGCTTGTTCTTCAAGATTACTCTACGATCTTGCTAGTTTGAGTGTATCGTAGAGTATATTTATTCTCTGATTCTGCGTTAATTGTTGGCTAGCTTAGCTGATTGTTCGACGATCGTAGAGTTCTGCTCTACGATTTGTACTTGATCAGTTAATTTAGCTTGTATATTTTGTAGACCTCTTGCACATCTGTTCCTCTTTGATGATCGTAGAGTTATCCTGGTAAGGAGTCGTATAACTCACTCTACGAATTATATTAAATCGTTGAGTTTTCTTTGCTTGGAATTGTAAAGTCCGTTCTACGATCATATAGACTGATCAGATCTAACATAAGATTAACCTAACAGATTTGATCTTTTCTAACTAAGTCATTTCTTACATTATTACACCATTATATATATTGAAAGGACTTTATAGACTCTGTCATACAACAATGATTCAATCTTATGCTACTCTGCTTATATCATGCATCTTTTATGCAGAGTGACTCCTACAGAAAGATCAACCTAACATTTCTGATCTTTAAAATCTAAGTCCTTTGTACACATATATCTTTTAAAAAGGACTTTACAACATTTGAACCAGATAACTTTCATTATCTTTTATAAGCATCAGATAGTTTTCAACAAGATCATATATGTGTTATACAAGTGTGTAAATCACAGTATTTGAAATATATATCATACACACATGATCACGTAGACACATAATTTGATTAACATATAACCACTTTGTCAATTGACCACATAAGCACTTTTAGAACATCTACGCACATAATCAAGTAAACACATAAGCACATTTACACGTAAGCACTTTGTCAGATACACATTGACAACCAACCATGTAAGCACATTTACCACAATCATTTTTGCACAACAATCATCATCATCAAATCAAACAACCTTCAACAATCTCCCCCTATTTGATGATGACAAAACTAATAGACTTACTGATATGACATTCATATAATGTATCTACTTGATAGGTAAATTATGTCTTACGATACAGTGAAATACTGTATGGCTAGTGCAAAGTAATGATTTCATTAAATGAGCATTTTTACAAAAAGATTATACATACTTACAGCTGCTCACCATGTTTCACTTTTCTCTCACTCAGTTTGCTGGCTGTTTGCTGTCTCCCCCTTAGTTGGTTGATTCTCCTTCTTTAACAGATGTCTCCCCCTTAGTTCTTAGTTCCTTATATTCTCTCCCCCTTTCTGACATCATCAATTTAGATATTGTATGGAGCTGACTGTGTCAATGCTGGTTTAGAAAGATATCTTGAACTCTAACATAGAGTTTTGAGACTCTATGAGACTAAGAATAAGTATATTTTCATGGTTCATAGAATGTTGGGACTCTATGACTGGAAAGCTGGTATTTTGAAAAATGTTTGCAAAGTTTTGGGACTCTAAGAACGGGGAGGTGATGCAGGGTGACTGAGAGTTTTAGTGAGTCACAAGAGAGGACTTTCAGATTTCTGCATTTTGATTCCCCACAAACTGGCTGGATGATTGAGAGCTAGTCAGATTCCAGATGGATATTTCTTGGCAGCTTTGGTAGTGAGGATAGAAAGGCTCACTGCTTATCAGTGTGGTTGCAATGGTCATTGCCTTTGAGAATGTTGGGCGACTAACGAAAGAATTGGAAATGTTGAGTAGCTCTAGCTGATAGACCTTTGATCATTCATGACTATAGCCCTTAGAAGTGGTAGTATGGGAATGAAACTGAATAGATGATCATGATCCCATGAAATAGAACATTTTTCCATCTGGTTTGTATGCTTCTTTCTTTCTCTACGTCTCCTTTTGATCTGCTTCAGTCGATATGCTTCAAATTGCTGCTTTTCCAGTTTCCTCAGTAGTCTCACTTTCTTCAGCTTCTTTTCAACTTTCATCCTTATTTGTCTCTCCTTAATACTTGTACTTGAACTCCTGCCTATTTTCTTCATAAAGACACTTAAACCTCTTCTTCTATTTGACCTTCTTGACCTTTCTTTTGATTCTTCTACTTCATGAGTGTTGGTCTCTTCTTGAAGGTGACTATCTTCTTTCATCACAGTTTCTTGACAGTCTCCTTTCTCATCTGATTTAGTCTTTCCAGCTTCAGAATTTTCCGAGTATTGTTCCCCTGGTACAGTAACTTCTTCAGCTACATCATCATCTTCGTTGAACTCAGGTGCTGGGTCTTTTTCAACTAGTTCAGTTTCCTGATCAGAACCCAATATGATTTCTTTTTCAGACAGACTATTTTTATGACATTCTGATTTTTTCTCTGAGGAGTCTGTAGAAGCTTCTTCTTTTGAGCTATCAGATGTTCTTTCTCCAGAATTTGAATTTTCTTCATCATCATTAATTTCTATAACCTGAGGTGGTCCTGTAGTAATTGAACTTCTCCACTGTTCTTTAATTCTCCAACTTCTCCTTGGAATAGTGTGAATAATTTTCTTTTCTGTCTTCTTCTTCTTCTTCTTCTTCTTCTTCTCAATCTCAGACCCTTTGGGATTTGTCTTCACCTTCTTAGCTTTCCTTGTTTCTCTTCTGCAGTCTTCTCTGCTTCATTGAATTTTCTTTTCTTCTTTGATTCCTGACAATTATAGATCACAAGAGTTTTGTTTCTAGACTTCTCATTACCCTCCTGTAATTTTTCCTCTGTTATTTCTTTCATTTTCCTTTTTCCTTTTCCTTTAGATTTTTCCTCCATCTTTTTGCTGATGCTTCTCGATCCTTAAGCCTTCTTACCCTTATTGGCATGAGGGTTCTTTTTCCAATCTTCAAACAATCTTGGAGTAATTCTTTTGTTGCAGTTTAGAATTTCTCCTTCATCTTCCCCAATTGCATTTGCCAGCAGTTTCTTCAAAATGATGCTTATGAATCTCCCATAGAGCATTTTGGGAGTGGGCTTTCCTGCTTCAGCTCTTGTCTTGGCATCATCTATCCATCTCTTTATCCATCCTAAGAGAACTGCTCCAAAGTTGATTTTCTTTCTTTGAGCAATAGCAGTCATAAGCCTTAATTGATCTTCACTGATAGTATCATATGCAGTGTCTTTGCATAGAATGCTCTTCCCAACAATGTCAGCCAGAAACTCGTACTGCTGAGGAAAATCTTTCTTCTTAATTCCTTTTAGAGAAGACTTCTTCTCATAGACCATCAACTCCAGTCCAAGCTCAATATTAATCTTGTCAAGAGAAGTAATTCCTCCGATTGGAATACCTAGACTGAGATTGATTTCAGAAACCCCTATTTGCAATGAGATTTCCTTAACCTTTGTGATTAGGGTATTTCCTCGATAATCAGCGTTTGAATAGAATTCTTTCACAAGTGTAGAGAAAATCCTGGTGCTGGTTTCCAGACACATGGTGAATCCAGCATTCTTGACCAGATGAAGAATATCTTTGAATTTATGCTCTACATCTCCAAATTTTTCAAAACAAACAAGATTTCTAGGAATAACTTGAAGAGATGTCATGTGATTAAGACAGATTTGAGAATAGCACAGGGAGAGAGAGATTTCGTTTTCCGAAGAATTTTTGATTTTTAGGGTTTTGATGAGTTTTGAGAGAATGGGTATTGACAACTGATGGGAAATGACCACTGTCAGTTTTAAAAATTGACTTATGTTAGTTCCCTCTTATTTTTGCAGAGGACACTTGTCAGATACTCATTTGTAGAACGTGGCCTTAACTTTTGCATTTTTCATAACTGTAGCACATCAAGTATTCTAACCCACTTGAGTTTAGAGGGCGTGAAGTTAACATTCCCTGTTAGAGTAAGCTTGAACAGTTCGTAGAGCTGGCTGCCAGCCACTCAACCATCATCCTTTCAATAGATGACCTTGATTACTGATGTCATGAATTGTAGGCTGGTAAATAGCTATGAAGTAGTTTATGGGCAAGAAATTTGTATGAAGTGCAAACGTAGACTCAATATGCTCTACGATCAAGAAGTGACTCTACGATTTGGGATGATAAGACTTGCTTGGTTATCAATCGTAGAATTTAAAGATTATGACAGGAAAGATAAGTGCATTTGGTTCATCAATCACATTGTTTTGAGACTTTGTGACTGGAATGAGAAAGGTAGTCCATTGAAGAATAAAATTTACCTTCATCTGTCTTCTGAAGATACAGAGTTGACTGTAGAGATCATTCATCAATAATTTTCCTCAAATTTTGGTCTTCTGATGAGTTTTGTACTTCTTAGCTTGCTTTCTTACTCTACGACTTGGCTTTGCTACTTTACGATTTTGCCTGAAGTGCAATCGTAGAGTTAAGATTTGAGCTTCTCTACTATCTCTGTTAAAACTAGAGGCTTTAGATGAACTCAGAGATCTTTGTTCAGCTTGTTTGTCAGCTCAAGGACAGCTTTCTAGATGGACTTTGTAAGGATCGTTGTAATGACTCTGACTGCTCATGTAGAGGTTGCTCTTTGACTCTGCTTGGTTCGTGGACTGGATTTTGAGAGTCGTAGAGTGACTGACTGCGTTGATTCTACGATCTTGAGAGTTAGCTTTTTGAGGAGGAGACATATCTACGATTTTTCGAAGAGACACGTCAATCTGCCAAGCCTTATCCTGCGATCGCCTGACAAACTCTACGATCCTTCTTTTTATAACCAGCTTCTTTCTCTTCTAGACAATTCCAAGAATCAAGTCTTCTTCTTGCCATGTACAGACTTCATTCAATCTTTCATAGATTGACTTCCTTGAGGTATCCAGCAAATGTTGTTGAGCAAGGAACTCTACAATATTCATCGTTGAGTCTCAGTACAATTTTCTCTTGAGACTGTAACATTGTTTCCTTCCTGTTGTTCTCCTTTGGTCATCTCTATCCAGAATGAATTGTAAGGATATACACTATCAAAAGACTTCTTGTTTAGCATTTTATAAATCTGACTTTTCTATAGAATGTCAAGCAGATATTTCTTCAACCATTTCAAGCTAAGAGCTTCTTCTGATGCATTGATGTTGGAGAGCCTACTGCCAATGGCTATGAACGTGAAATTTTCTTGATATAAAATTTTCCTTTTCTCACAGATTGAAAGGTGATTTCTTAAACTTAGAGTAAGTCATTTATGATTACTCCTTATTGCCTTGATCTTCTCACCCTTCTCATTCGTAGAAGGTTTTGAAGAAATTTGACATTGAGAGCATTTGTTTATTAAATCTGAGCACGTACACAGGGTGTGCCTTGTATGAACTTCTTCATTGAATGAGCAGCTTTGCACAAGAATGAGTTTCTTCAACTCTTCTTAATCTTTAATGATCAACAGAATGAATCTTAGATCCGGTGATCATAGAAATACATACATACATACATACATATATATATATATATATATATATACATACATATATATATATATATATATATATATGTCCAGTCATCTGTGCTGAGTTGAATTTCAGGTCTCGGGCCTGGTATCTCCCAATTTCAGAGAAGTAGTTTCAGAAGACCATTGAAGACTTTTGAATTGGATTCCTTTAAAATCAATCAAGCTCGAGATCATTCACTTGAAGAAGGAAAGCAATGCTGCTCGAGGATTCCATCATTGATTACCATATGCTGTAGCTTGACAGAACTCCTAATACTGTTCTTAAATAAGTGAAGCACTTCCTTTGCCACTTATCTTCAGATAATATCCTTTGAATTTAAGTCCTTGGGCTTATCGTAAAGCTTAATGCTGAGCCCATCGAGTGAATACTTGGATTAGAGACTGATCCCAGCTGCTGACGTTTGGTATATGGAAAATCATTTTACACTTTAAAGCATAGATTTTTCTGTTGGACTTGCTTCTGCTATAAACCTTCGAACCGGTGAGAAGTAATTTTGTTAGTGCTTGGCACAGTGATGCTTCCTTTGAGAAGAATAGGATCCGGTGTCCTTTGGCATCAAGATTTCAACTTCCCAGTTTATTTGAAGGCAGAAAAACAAGTTATTGCATTCTTCGAGTGAATCAATTAATAATTCTTATTAACAGAATATCCTTTTGATTTCTTCATCTTGCTGCACCAGTTTAATTTAGAAAATTCACCGATAGATTCCTTGCTGAGATCATCTGAATTTGTCTTAGAAGGATTAATGACAGTGAGTACACAGCATCAGACAGAGTATCAACTATCAACATTCATATTTGTACTTGCATGAAAAGACACATTAATTTGTAAGCTTGTTCATAAATAATGGTTCACTTCAATTCTTAAGACCACAAACAGAGTTTTACTAGTGCCATAGGATCTACTTGAAACGTGAGCTTTATGTTCGTGAGAACCTGCTCTGATACCAATTGTTAGTTCCTATAGGCACACAAATGATCTAGAAGGGGGGGGGTTGAATAGATCTCTTAAAAACTTTTTACTTAACTTCAAAAGTTTATTACCAATTAATTCATTTAATCAAGATTTGTTTGCACAGCGGAATATTACTTTGAAAACTCCCCTTAAAGATTTGTAAAGCTACTCCATTGAGTTAAGACTTTATTGAAGATAGCCACTTGTCAAGTAAACCAATTTTAGCAGTTATAACTATATATATATATATATATATATATATATATATATTATATATATATATATATATATATATATATATATATATGACAGAATGTAAATGCCTGAATGTAAATAAAACCAGAGAGTTTTAAGTGGTTCGGAGATTGAATAACTTCTACTCCACTCTTCTACTACAACGAGTAGGAAATCCACTATAATGGTTCATACAGAACCCTTCAAGCACATCAGGCCTGAAAACTCTGGTTCACCGAGAACCCTTCAAACCCAGCAGGTTTGGCTAGTTTAGTCACTAGGACAAGGCCATAACTGCCCTCTTCAAGTCCAGCAGACTTGGCTCCTTTAGTCACTACGACAAGGACATAACTGCCCTCTTCAAGTCCAACAGACTTGGCTCCTTGCTTGTTGATAGATGATGGAGTTGCTACTGAGTTGTACTTTAAGTTCCATTGACATTAAATACTCAGTAGCAGGATGTGATCATTCTTGAAATGATATTGAGTTCGGCAATGATGCTTGACTTCTTTATTTGTTCAATATCTTCTTGTGATCACCCATTGTGCTGCTGGGCTTTTGTACTTCGGCTCATTTGGTACTTGATAACTTCTCGAGATGAACTCCTGAGATGAACTCCTGAGATGACTGTGAAGCTCCTTCATTTTGATACTCTGTTGTTCTTTCTTATCATAGGCCATCTCGAGATGGGCTTCTGAGATGACTGTAATGCTCCTTCCTTTTGGTACTTAGTTGCTTCCATGTCTGTATCAAGTTTGCGTTTCAGCTTCTCTCTACCACGTGCCTAGCAGCTCTGAACACTTCTCTTGTAATAGAGTTATTTCACTCTATGTCTCTCTCAATTCAGTATTAGTGTTCTGATGGATCGTGGAGTTCTTCAGCATATTCATTTTCTATTTCACTCTACGATCTGTTATTGTCCACCATCCTTTCTTGTATTTTCAACAACTTCTTTTTCTGTGAATCATCAAAGCCCTTATATCTTTATGCATATTTTACTGTTGAAAGAAATCACGTTGGTTCCATTTGGCTTTGTACAGTTCTTTAATATCTTCGATGTTGACTTTCTTGCCGCTTGTGTCAGTTCTTTTTCCTTTTTCTGACATGTTCTGATATATCAAACTGTAGCTTAGCTTTCTCCGAATTTATAGTCGTTGCACTCCCAGAGTTGTTCATCAAATTTTATTATATTCTTTGCTAATTAATCTTCTGATCCATCAATAAATACCTTCCTTGACTTTTAGAACCAGTTGTTCTGATGCATTAAGAGATGTCCCATTAGTCTGACCTTATTCACCATTTTCTTGAGCAGTGGGTCCTGACTTATAGTCGTTTAGGCACAAAGTCTTCTGTGACTCTGACATGCATCTGAATCTCAAAAGCACTTAATCTCTTTCGAATCTGGAAGAGAAATATACTTTCTCCTCGCACCATATTGCAGTTATAATCCTTTGCAGCTTCTTATATTGAATTCGTAGAGTGATTGTCTGCTCATTCAGACTCTACGAATTCAGCGCCGCTCATTACTTGAAGTATGTCGGGTAAAAGGTTGAGTTGGAGCGATCTTCTCTTTTACTCTACGATCTTGCTGTTTTTTTCAGATCGTAGAGTTTTGTCTGCAGTGCTTTGCGTTATGATTCCGTTCTACTTAGCTTGTCCTTCTGCGTTAGTCGTGAAGTTGCTGATTGCAGTGCTTTTCAGTGGAATCGTTGAGTTGTTGTCTTAGTTGGCACATCCTTTATTTTTACTCAACGATTATTCTATGTTTAGAACAGTCTTCTGTATTATCTTAGACATCTGGTTTCACTCTATCTTAGACATCTGGTTTCACTCTTCTTCTAACTGTGCAAATCATATAGTTCTCGTATGTGCTTGTTCTTCAAGATTACTCTACGATCTTGCTAGTTTGAGTATATCGTAGAGTAAATTTATTCTCTGATTCTGCGTTAACTGCTGGCTAGCTTAGCTGATTGTTCGACGATCATAGAGTTCTGCTCTACGATTTGTACTTGATCAGTTAATTTAGCTTGTATATTTTGTAGACCTTTTGCACATCTGTTCCTCTTTGATGATCATAGATTTATCTTGGTAAGGAGTCGTATAATTCACTCTATGAATTATACTGAATCGTTAAGTCTTCTTTGCTTGGAATCGTAGAGTCCGTTCTACGATCATATAGACTGATCAGATCTAACATAAGATTAACCTAACAGATTTGATCTTTTCTAACTAAGTCATTTCTTACATTATTACACCATTATATATATTGAAAGGACTTTACAGACTCTGTCATACAACAATGATTCAATCTTATGCTACTCTGCTTATATCATGAATCTTTTATGCAGAGTGACTCCTACAGAAAGATCAACCTAACATTTCTGATCTTTAAAATCTAAGTCCTTTGTACACATATATCTTTTAAAAAGGACTTTACAACATTTGAACCAGATAACTTTCATTATCTTTTATAAACATCAGATAGTTTTCAACAAGATCATATATGTGTTATACAAGTGTGTAAATCACAGTATTTGAAATATATATCATACACACATGATCACGTAGGCACATAATTTGATTAACATATAACCACTTTGTCAATTGACCACATAAGCACTTTTAGAACATCTACGCACATAATCAAGTAAGCACATAAGCACATTTACACGTAAGCACTTTGTCAGATACACATTGAGAATCAACCATGTAAGCACATTTACCACAATCATTTTTGCACAACAATCAACATCACCAAATCAAACAACCTTCAACAATGAGTACCTATTTTTTATGGTGACATGATTCAACCCTTGGTAAGTCAATGCACAATCTTGTACTCCCGTACTTCTTCTTGACAAAAAAGAACAGGAACACCCCAAGGCGATGCACTCGGACGTATAAAGCTAGTATCCAACAATTCCTGTAATTGAACTTTTAGCTCTTGAAGTTCAATAAAAGTCTTTCAGTAAAGGGCTTTAGAAATAGGCTTAATACCGGGTTCAAGATCAATACATATTTCAATGTCACGGTTTGTGGGTAACCCAGAAAGTTCCGCGGGAAAAACATCAACAAACTCATTAACAATAAGAATATCATTCAAGTTTCACTGATTTTTATTCAAATCAATGACATGAGCTAAAAAGACTTTACATTCATTTTTCAATAAACGAGTGACTTTATGGCTAGAAATGACAGTTATAAATTTCAATTGTTTGGTTGTTTGAATTTGCATGACAAGTTAATAAGAAATATGAAAACTAATGATCTTTTGAAAATAATTAATTTTAGCATGATGGTGAGTCAACCAATCAATTCCTAAAATCACATTAAATTCATGCATTTCCAAATAAATAAGGTCAACAGGTATTGTGAGGATGTTGATTTGGACTAAGCAAGATTTATATACAATAGATGTAATTATTATTTCTCCCAATAGGGTTTCAACTGATAAGTGATAAGTAGGTTTTATACCTACTATTTCGATGCCAACTTGCTTTAACTTTCGGTTGTTCTCATTAGTTTTTATTACTTTTCATGGGTTTACGTCTCTTTTGTAGGTTTCATGCTCCATAGCTTATTATTGGCCATTTCCGCCTTTTTGTGGACAAACCGGCGTGTTTTGGACTAGAACTTGTGCGGGGAGGAAGAATTGCAATTTTTGGGACAAAAGTGGCTCAATGCGGGAGTGATATGCGTGATGAACGGGTGCAGCAGAAAAGATGACACAGAGTCCAAGACTGGTGCACGGCGCAGCTGCGCCGCAATCCTTCACAAACCCTGCGCAGCTGCGCAGTAGCTCTACAAGTTGTTCGACTGGCGCACGGCGCAGCTGCGCCGAATTCCTTCGCATTTGCTGCGCAGCTGCGCAGCACCTCTGATGCCTCTGTGACTGCCGTGAAGCGCAGCTGCGCCCCATTTCAGTACAATCCCGGCGCAGCTGCGCCGGTCCTTCGCTCCAAAATCTGAGAAGACTTATTTTAAACGAGCCAATTGCAATCTTCTTGCTACAGTGATCGGGCATGAAGCGTTTGGGGCTATATATATCAGTAGTATAAGTCCTAGCAGCATATAGAAGACAGGAAATAGAAAAGCTAGGTCAAAAGGAAGAAGAGAGAGTGCATTGTTGATTTTCATTCTTTGTTTTCTTTGTTCTCTCTTGTTCCTTGTGATTTAGCTAGAGTAGTATAGCTTAGAGCTGGGCATTGGACATTTGAAGCATTGTGTCAACCTTGTAACTTCGGATTTGAAGAAGAGAAACCGAGCTTTGCATTTCTTAACTTTGTTTTCTCTTTCTTTTCATTTGTAGCTTCAATGTATGAACATATGTGGATGATGGTTGTTATTTCTATTATGAACTAACTTCTCTTATGGGATTATAATGAAACCTAGGGTTTAGTTCAATTTGTATGCTTCCTTGTTTTGGCTAAATGATTATGTATGGATTGTCTAATGTGGTTTGTTTTAATTGTTTAAATGCTTGATCATCATTTACCGTGTTAACTCACACGGAACCGAGATGGGGAGTGTGAGTTTAGAACCGACCATGTTAGCTTGTGTTCATGATTTCACATGACGTTGGATTGCATGATTAGTGCTAAGGATAGACATATCCGAAGCACCGCACGTAGTCTTTTGAAAACCTGTGCTTAAACCCGTTTTTCTCTAGGTCACATAGACATATAGTGATTTATTTAACTTGGGTGTTCTTTCCCGTTCTGTTGCCCTTTGGGTCGGATCTGGGTTGGATATGGGTATGATGCAACGAGAGTTGGTCATACTTTAGTTTCGTGTTTTCGACTAACAATCCGAAATAATCAGTTAGGTTTAACAGGAAGTAGCGCAGTTGAATGACGCCCTAGGTGAAGTTATAATCCCATACCTCCTTTGTCTGTTAAAATCGTTTATTAATTAGTTGTCTTTAATTTTCATAACTTAAATTCATTTCACAATTCCTTAATTTACTTGATACTGTTTAAAGAAACCAAAATAGTTATAAAGCTGCTGCATGATAGTGTAATAGCTATCCATAGTCCTCGTGGGAACGATACTTTACTTACTTTATATTACTTGTTGACCACGTGCACTTGCGTGTAAGTGTTGATTTGTCATACGCACGGTTTGACACCCAACAAGTTTTTGGCGCCGTTGCCGGGGACTTTGAGTAGTTTTTATTACCTTCATCGTCAGTTTAAATTAGATTGGTTTATTTAAACAATCTTTTCGTACCTCATTTCTTTTTATCTATTTCTTTGGTTTCAGGTACTTGTGACTTGTGCATGCTAACTCGATCAAAGAAACGTAGGTTGTTGGCTCACAACGACAACGGTAATACACAAGTTCAACAAGTGATTGAGAGTTGCCCTGACAGTCAAGAGAAAATTGAACAGCCAGAAGTCATGGCCGGAGAACAAGAGGCACCTAAACCACTAAGAGACTATGCAACGCCGCAGATAAATGAGTTGCAAGCAAGTATCACAAGGCCGGCAATCACAGCCCTCTCCTTTGAAATTAAACCGAGCACCATTCAAATGGTGAAGAATTCAGTACAGTTTGGGGGAATGGCTAATGATGATCCGAACAATCACTTGCTGAGCTTCTTGGAAATCTGTGACACGTTCAAATTTAATGGAGTAACGGATGATGCAGTGAGACTCAGACTCTTTCCATTTACACTGAGAGATAAAGCAAAGAGTTGGTTTCACTCATTACCTCCGGGGTCAATCACTACATGGGAAGACTTGGCACAGAAATTCCTGAAGAAATTCTTTCCTCCTGCAAAGACCAATAAGATGAGAAATGATATTTCTATGTTTGCACAACAACATGGAGAGTCATTATATGAAGCATGGGAGAGGTTTAAAGAGTTGCTAAGAAGATGCCCGCATCATGCACTACCCCAATGGATGCAGATGAACACTTTTTATAGTGGTTTGAGTGGTAACACTCGGACTAGCATTGACGCAGCATCTGGAGGGGAATTTATGGCAAAGAATTTCGATGAGGCATACGAGCTGCTTGAAACTATGGCTGCCAACAATTATCAATGGCCTACTTCTAGGCTAAATCAACCAAAAGTGGCCGGGGTTATAGAAGTAGATGCTATCACAGCCTTAGCAGCTCAATTATCAGTCATGTCCAAGAAGATTGATGCAATTGCGGATAACAAAGTGCAGCATGTGGCTTATGTATGTGAGCTATGTGCAGGGGAACATCCTACAGATCAATGTGCTATCAACTCAGAATCAGTACAGTTTGTGAGTAGCTACCAGAGGCAACCGAATCAGTATCAGAATACATATAACTCTGGAGCTAGGAATCACCCAAACTCATCATGGAGCAATAATCAGAACCATCAACAAGCTCCAAGACCACACTATCCACCGGGATTTCAAAGTCATCAACATGCAGCACAACCGTCCCAACCAGAGAGAAAGCCAGACTTAGAAGAATTAATGCTGAAATACATGGCTAACACTGATGTGTTGATAAAGAGTCAGTCTGCTTCCATCAAGAATTTGGAGAACCAAGTGGGCCAAATGGCCAATTTGCTGGCAAACAGACCTCAAAGATCTCTTCCAAGCAATACAGAAGAAAACCCAAGAAGAGAGGGAAAGGAGCACTGCAAAGCTGTCATGACTAGAAGCAGGAAACAGTTTATGCCAACTGGCGCAAATGAGCCGGCAGTACAAAGAGAAACAGAACAGTTGCACCCCGCCTCAGACTCAGTTGGTGCAGAAAGCTCTAAGGAAAAGGAGGAAGTTGTTGTAGAGACTGAAGCAGAAAACAAGGATCAACCAGAAAAGCCTCCGGTTACTCATACACGAGTCTATCCTCCAGTACCTTTTCCACAGAGGCTTCAGAAACAGAAATTGGACAAGCAGTTCGCTAAGTTCCTGGAAATTTTCAAGAAGCTGCAAATAAACATACCATTTGCAGAAGCTTTAGAACAGATGCCGAGCTATGCCAAGTTCATGAAAGGGATTCTGTCAAGAAAGAAGAGATTGGAAGACTTTGAGACTGTGGCTCTAACTGAGGAATGCAGTGCAGTCTTACAAAGGAAACTACCTCCTAAATTGAAAGATCCGGGGAGTTTCACCATTCCTTGCGAGATAGGGAGTGTGTCTTTCAACAGATGCTTGTGTGACTTAGGAGCAAGCATTAACCTCATGCCATTGTCAATTTACACACAGTTGGGACTTCCTGCACCAAAGCCCACAAACATATCCCTACAGCTCGCAGATAGATCAATTACATATCCAAGAGGGATTGTGGAGGACATTCTGGTCAAAGTTGACAAGTTCATATTCCCCGCGGACTTCATTATCCTGGACTATGAAGAGGACAAGGATATTTCCATCATTTTGGGGAGACCATTTCTAGCCACGGGGAGAACTCTCATCGATGTACAAAAGGGAGAACTAACAATGAGAGTCCAGGACCAAAGAATAACCTTCAATGTGTTCAGGGCAATGAAGTTCCCGTCCGATGAAGAAGAATGCTTCCGAATGGATGTGGTAGAAAGGGTTGTGGAAGAAGAGTTTCTGAAAATTGCAAGTAAAGATCCGATGGAAACTACTTTGGTGAAGGATAGTGACAGTGACAATGATGAGTCGGGGATGGATGACTGTATCTATGAGCTGGAAGCACTACCACAGGTGAATACATGCAAGATACCTGTTGAGCAGTTAGAAAGTGCGGAAGAACCTCCAGATCGTTTGAAACCATCTTTGGAGGTACCTCCTACCCTTGAGCTTAAACCGCTCCCATCACATCTCAGGTATGCTTATTTAGGTGAATCAAATACTTTACCTGTGATTATTGCATCTGCACTAACCCCTTTACAGGAAAGTAAGCTGATAAGAATCTTGAGAGAATTCAAGGAAGCTATCGGATGGACAATCGCCGACATCAAGGGCATTAGTCCGTCCTTCTGTATGCACAAGATTCTTATGGAAGAGGACAGTAAACCAACTGTGGAGCATCAGAGAAGGCTCAACCCCATTATGAAAGAGGTTGTCAAGAAGGAGATTCTGAAATTGCTAGATGCTGGGATCATATATCCTATCTCCGACAGTGCATGGGTGAGCCCTGTCCAATGCGTGCCCAAGAAAGGAGGGATGACAGTTGTGAAGAATGAGCATAATGAATTGATACCAACAAGGACAGTGACCGGTTGGAGGGTGTGTATGGACTACAGAAAACTGAACAAAGCCACCAGAAAAGAC
This sequence comes from Hedera helix, assembly GCA_947179155.2. NCBI lineage: Eukaryota > Viridiplantae > Streptophyta > Magnoliopsida > Apiales > Araliaceae > Hedera > Hedera helix. The sequence goes on from OX359274.1 coordinate 19,502,902, forward strand.
CACTTTCCATTGCCGTTCATTGACCAAATGTTGGACAGACTTGCGGGTCATGAATACTACTGTCTGCTGGATGGCTATTCGGGGTACAATCAGATAGCCATTGCACCTGAGGACCAGGAAAAGACAACCTTCACTTGCCCCTACGGGACGTTTGCCTTCAGACGGATGTCCTTCGGGCTTTGCAATGCACCAGCAACATTTCAAAGGTGTATGATGGCCATCTTTTCTGGCATGGTGGAGCAGAATGTGGAAGTCTTCATGGACGACTTCTCTGTATTTGGGGATTCCTTTGAATTGTGTCTGGAGAATTTGATTCTGGTATTGAAACGCTGCATAGAGACAAATCTGATTCTAAACTGGGAGAAATGCCATTTCATGGTACAGGAAGGAATCATCCTTGGACACAAGGTTTCAGGGAAAGGATTGGAGGTTGACAAGGCGAAGCTGGAGATTATTGAGAAATTGCCACCACCTACAACTGTTAAAGGGGTGCGTAGTTTTTTAGGTCATGCGGGCTTTTACAGACGATTCATCAAGGACTTCTCCAAAATCTCCAAGCCTTTATGCAGTCTACTAGAAAAAGAGGTCCAGTTCAAATTTGATGAAGACTGTTTAAAGGCATTTGAGCTGTTAAAGTCAAAGCTAACATCAGCACCCATAATTGTAGTACCGGATTGGTCTATACCATTCGAGCTGATGTGCGATGCTAGCGATTATGCAGTGGGGGCAGTTTTTGGTCAGCGCAAGGAAAAGATTTTTCATGCTATCTACTATGCCGACAAGACCTTAACAGATGCTCAACTAAACTACACCACCACCGAGAAAGAGCTATTAACGGTTGTTTACGCTTTTGACAAATTCAGGTCGTATCTCGTTGGAACAAAAGTTGTGGTGTACACGGATCATGCTGCTATTAGATATCTGATTTCTAAGAAAGATGCAAAGCCGAGACTTATCAGATGGATTCTTCTTCTCCAAGAGTTCGATCTAGAAATTCGAGACAAAAAAGGTTCAGAAAACCAAGTGGCAGATCATCTTTCTAGATTGGAACATCCGGAACAGGATAGGAAGGACGAGGCGGATATAAATGAGTGTTTTCCGGATGAGCAGCTCTTCACTGTGACCTCAGAGATTCCTTGGTACGCTGACTTTGTCAACTACATAGTAAGCAATGTTCTCCCACCAGAGTTAACTCGCCAGCAAAAGAAAAAGTTTTTCAATGAAGTAAAGAGTTACCTGTGGGATGAACCCTTCTTGTTCAGACAGTGTGCAGATCAGATAATCCGCAGATGCATCCCTCACAGTGAGACGTCCAGTATACTGCATGCATGCCATTCTTCTCTCTATGGAGGTCATTATGGAACAGAACGTACCGCATCTAAAGTGCTTCAAGCAGGGTTCTATTGGCCTTCTATATTCAAAGATGCCCACCAGTTTGTAAAAAGCTGTGATCGATGTCAACGAGTGGGTAACATTTCCAGACGAAATGAAATGCCATTAAATTCAATTCTAGAAGTGGAAATCTTTGATGTTTGGGGAATCGACTTCATGGGCCCATTTCCATCATCGGCCGGAAATCTTTATATTCTCTTGGCAGTCGATTACGTCTCGAAATGGGTAGAAGCCAGTGCTCTACCATCCAACGATGTCAGAGTCGTCCTGAAATTCCTTCAAAGGAACATCTTCACTAGATTTGGCACTCCTCGAGCAATCATCAGTGATGGAGGGAGCCATTTCTGCAACAGGCTCTTCACAGCATTATTAGCCAAGTATGGGGTAAAGCACAGAGTAGCCACAGCCTACCACCCCCAGACCAGTGGCCAAGCGGAAGTGTCAAATAGAGATGTAAAGAGAATTCTAGAGAAGATGGTAAATCCGTCAAGGAAGGATTGGTCAATGAAGCTTGATGATGCACTATGGGCATACAGGACAGCCTATAAGACTCCCATTGGCATGTCTCCTTTTCAGATGGTTTATGGTAAGGCTTGTCACCTTCCAGCTGAGTTAGAGCACAAGGCTTACTGGGCCATAAAAAAGTTGAATTTCGATCTCTCAGCCGCAGGAGAGCAGCGACTGCTCCAACTTAATGAGTTAGATGAATTTCGACTGCGAGCCTATGAGAATATGAAATTGTACAAGGAGAAGGTGAAGCGATGGCATGATCGGAAAATCATCGAAAGGAAGTTCGAGCCGGGGCAAGCTGTACTGTTATTCAATTCCAGGCTTCGATTTTTCCCGGGTAAACTCAAGTCTCGATGGTCAGGACCATTCACTATCAAAACTGTCTATCCTCATGGCGCCATCGAAATTGTGGGAAAAGAGCATGATCGACCGTTCAAGGTTAATGGGCAGCGTCTGAAGCATTATTGGGGAGGCGATATTGATCGCCAACAGTCCTCAATTGCCCTCGAGGAGGCCGAATGAGCCGAAGAACAGTCGAGCTACGACTATAACTAAAGCGCTTGTTGGGAGGCACCCCACTTTTTGTCTCATCTCCATTTGTTAAATTTTTAAATTTTGAAATTGTTAAGCTTACTGTTTGAAATACTCTTGGAGATTTGAATTTTTGTTTTTTGTGATTTATTTCAGGAGGAGTAGAGCTGAATAAGCATGCATGGATCACAGAAAAAGAAGCCTCAGTTTTTGGGCTGACTGGCAGAAGTATTTACACTGCCCAGAGGCGCAGCTGCGCCGGGAAGCAGGACCGGTTTCTGAAGACAGGACACAGCGCAGCTGCGCCGTGTTCCCTTGCTTTTGCTGCGCAGCTGCGCCGCACGCCAGTTTCAGTTTTCGAATCTCTTTTAAAAACCGACCGATTGGCTTCCCTCTTCACTTCTCATCATACCAGTTTCTTATTCCCTTCCTCATCAGATCACGAGAGCTCTCAAAGAATAGCAAACCCTAGTTTCCCCTACCCATTTCCTATCACACTATTGCTCAATATTCTCCATCCATAGAATCCTCCTAGCACACCATCCTCACCTAGCCCTAGTCGAGCATACAATCAGATTACCAACATTAGGGTTGTGTGAAGCAAGTTTGGGGGTTCTTCAAGGTTGAGAAGCAGCGTTTTGACATAGAAACACATCTAAACCTAACACTTTCAAAATGCCGAAGCGCATCCGTACCCCGTCGTCTTCATCGGCCAGTAGTGATGCGGGGGGAGAAGGCGATGACAGAAACACGCTTGATACCTCCAGATTTGTCAACCTTTCTGCACAACACTATTACTGGGACGTCATGATAACGAAATCGTTTGTGTTAGAAAGGGGCCTCAAGCCCAGTTCTGCGGATGGAGGGTTGCTACAGCAAATCAGGAGCCGTGGGTGGGTTTTGCTGGTGGAAACGCCCTTAGCGGCACCGATGTCTATTGTGCGGGAGTTCTATGCTAATGCCCGAGAGACTCAGAATGAGATTTCATACGTTCGGGGCAAGCAAGTAGACTACTCCCCTCGAGCCATAAACGAGCTATTCAGGATGTCAGCCTTGACTGCGGAGGCGATTCAGTGGACCCGAGAACTGCGGTTCCAGACCAACTTGGACACCCTGATGGAGGAGATGTGCAGGCCCGGTGTGGAATGGAAGGTTAGGCCAGATATGCATCAGAAGGTGCATTTCCCTCAGACGGCCTTGAGCAGGTATGCTAAGGCCTGGTACAGTTTCATATGTGGCAGCATACTGCCGACGACCCACCATCAGGACGTGACTAAGGAGAGGGCGATAATTTTGTATGGCATCTGCAAGGGTCAGAGTATGGATGTAGGATACATCATCCATCACTCTATGCTTAAATTCATGAGAGCCAGTACTTCGGGCGGAATCCCGCATGCCTCCATCATTACGCGGTTATGTTCAGCAGCAGAGGTAGAGTGGGGTGAGGAGTCTTCTCAGTTGCCGATGAGGGATATCGATCATACTGTCATTGAGAAGTTCACGATCTGGAAGGGGATGAGATCGCATCCAAGGGGTCTCGGTTTTATTAGGGAAGAGGTGCCGGAGGAGCAGGTTGTGGCAGCTGAGGAGCCACAGGCCGGAGGGCTGCCTCCTGATTTTGTAGCTAGGCATGATAGAGAGATGCGTCGCTTGCAGAGGCGCATGGACGCGATGCACACGGACTTCAGTTCATATACTGCCGACTTCTCAGCGGCATTGACCAGTGCATTCTCTCAGCTAGGCGCGGACGTACAGTTCCCGACCTTCGGGCAAGGAGGCTTGTACCCACCGCCAGATTCACCACCCGAGGCCTAAGGGAGTTTTCTCTCACCCTTATCTCCAATGAGGACATTGTTATATTTAAGTTTGGGGGTATTGGGTGCATGCCATATTTAGCTATGTCTTAATTATTATCATATTTTGCTTATCATTTAAATTTGTAGTTTATGTTTAGTTGCATCGCATTTAGTTAAATTTGAAAAATAAAAATAAATACAGCATCATATTTATTTCTCGTACTGCATTTAGGTTATTTGCATCTTATTGCATGAATCCTAGTGTTTTGTCGGTCGAAGTCATATTGGCCTATGATGATACTTGGCTTTGCTTGATCATGTAACGGGGTTGAAAATCGAGTCATAGTCTTAGTGTCATGTTGATTTACGATTCCTAACTTATTTGACTCTGATATAACCGGATAGCACTTTATTTGTAATCGTTTTGTTTAGTTTAATCTAAATTTGTGCATAAGTGTCTTCTGGTGGAAAATTTTTCGTTAAAACAATAGAATTTTGGTGAATGGGTGGTGTCGGCTATAATAACACAGAAATCAAGTTTGGGGGTTAAGAAAGCTTTTGCGTGAGATGGAGCGTTAAAACGCACTCACTTAAATAAAAAAAAAAAAAAAAAAAAAAAAAAACAAAAGAAAAAAAAAATATATAATAATAATAAATAAGCACGTTGGCTAGTTTAGTTCTGTGGCCGTAGATACTTGAGTTAATAGGCCCGTAGGGGTGTCTTTACACCTAGCGCCCTAAAGCCGACTGGTTTGGGAGTCGTTGGTCGAAAGCTTGCTACATGGGTATCTTCGAAGCCTAATAGGACTAGACATTGCACAGCCGGGTGTAAGCGCGAGATAGTGCATTTATTGCCCTCGTGGTTGTATATAAAGTCGGTTAATTCTGATTAACCCTGATATGATTAATGTGAAGTCATAGCTGACATTTTTCCTATTATCGTCTTTCTTGAGTTAAAACTATGATTTTCCCTCTAAGAAGCGCATTATGACAATATTTGCATCATACCAACCTTAATGATGGCCAAGCACACTACACACTGTATCAGTAATAATATGTTGTGGAATTGTCGATTGATATGACCTATTGACGGTTTCTTGGTTAGATGCTATGTTTAATGATCTTTGCATCTTTTCTGAGGCTATTCAATTAAGTTGTGTACTGACTGACGTGGATTCACTTGCATGTAGCGTAAACTGCATTTGTAGCTTAACTTGCATTTCATTTTGCTTATTATGTAGCTTGAGGGCAAGCAACGGGTTAAGTTTGGGGGTATTTGATAAGTAGGTTTTATACCTACTATTTCGATGCCAACTTGCTTTAACTTTCGCTTGTTCTCATTAGTTTTTATTACTTTTCATGCGTTTACGTCTCTTTTGTAGGTTTCATGCTCCATAGCTTATTATTGGCCATTTCCGCCTTTTTGTGGACAAACCGGCGTGTTTTGGACTAGAACTTGTGCGGGGAAGAAGAATTGCAATTTTTGGGACAAAAGTGGCTCAATGCGGGAGTGATATGCGTGATGAACGGGTGCAGCAGAAAAGATGACACAGAGTCCAAGACTGGTGCACGGCGCAGCTGCGCCGCAATCCTTCACAAACCCTGCGCAGCTGCGCAGTAGCTCTACAAGCTGTTCGACTGGCGCACGGCGCAGCTGCGCCGAATTCCTTCGCATTTGCTGCGCAGCACCTCTGATGCCTCTGTGACTGCCGTGAGGCGCAGCTGCGCCCCATTTCAGTACAATCC